>JAPDNY010000001.1:25032942-26232942 GCA_029375565.1 Gekko gecko | reverse complement strand
TCCCCCGCTTGCATTGGTCAGTTTCACAATATTCGCTGTGCAGCCACATTTTGACCTGCACCTCCCCCTGATTTCCCCCACATCTTGTCGATCTCAAAAAAAACAAGGATTGAGAAGACACGGGAAATCGGAGGGAGCTGCGGGTCAAAGTGCGGCTGCACAGTGAATAGTGTGAAATTGACCAATGCAAGTGGGGGAAACAGAAGAGCAAGGGCGGTGCAGCTTCTTGTGGGAAATCGGTCAGGGAGTTCCATATTCAGGGCTGTCAACAGAATCAGGCCCCATGCACCTAATTTACTGAAATTTTTTAAAATGCTGGAAGCTCTGGACATCTGGTTTGGCCTTTAGAAGGCAAAGCCTGAGGCAGGGTGAGCTGAGCAGGATTTGTGGCAGTCA
The DNA here is from genome assembly GCA_029375565.1 of Gekko gecko. Classification (NCBI taxonomy): domain Eukaryota; kingdom Metazoa; phylum Chordata; class Lepidosauria; order Squamata; family Gekkonidae; genus Gekko; species Gekko gecko. The sequence goes on along the minus strand of JAPDNY010000001.1, from coordinate 26,232,546 downwards.
GGAACACATGCTCTGTGCATACATGGCTCAGAGGAAAAGGAATAAATAAATGGATATTCAAATTAATCCAGCCCTCATAATTGTGCTTTTCTTGACACAGAATTTGGAAAGTGTTTTTCTTCACCTTAGTACATATGTAGCTCTGCATTTGCATGTTGAATTAATATTACTGTTGGTTAATCCATATGGCAGAACTACAAAGACCGGCAACCTGCTAAGCAAAGGGAGGCACTTGCCTTGGGCACCAAAAGCTCTTCAACTGCCCTCAAGTTAAGTGCCATCAAGTCACTTCCGACTTTATGGCAACCCAGTGAATTACTGGCCTCCAAAACATCCTTGCAAACTGAGGGTCGTGGCTTCTTTGATTGAGTCAATCCGTCATGTTGGGTCTTCCTCTTTTCCTGCTGCTCTCAGCTTTTTTTTAAGCATAATTGTCTTTTCCAGTGAGTCTTGTCTTCTCACAATGTGACCAAAGTATGATAGTCTCAGTTTGGTCATTTTAGCTTCTAGTTCAGGTTTGATTTGATCTAGAACATGCTTATTTGTCTTTTGGGCGGTCCATAGTGTCTGTAAAACTCTCCTTTCTGCCCTTCCAGAAGTAATAATCCTAAACAAAGGGACCAATAGGCAAATTTCCCTTTTAAGTTCAGTCTTAACTTCTCCCTCCCCACCCACCAACTTTCCCCTGGGAGCTCACATGACTGCCTTGTTGCTGTGTCCCTTTCCTTTTGGCTTTTTTTTTTTTGTTAACAGCAAGTTAAATTGTCTGAGTGGTTTGGGGTAAAGTTCTTCCTGTGACTTATTACAAAGAAAATATTGCACGGAGTTCCCATTTTAGAATGCAAGCTGTTCCTTCAAGTAGGGGTTGTGATGACGGGAATAGAAAGGCGACGCCTTTGGAAAAAGAAGTTCTAAAATTTTGTTTTGCTGTTTCAAATGCTCTGTCTACTGATTTCAGTCACTGCAAGGTCAAATCACTTCAAGCAGGACAATCCAATCAGTGGCTTTCCCCTCCTTTGCTGTAAAACAGCAGCTCCATAAAATGTTAAGGAAATAAAACATGAGGCTGCTGGGGAGGGGCTGTGTGGCTCAGTGGCATAGTTTCTGCTTGTCATGCAGAAGGTCCCAGGTTCAGCCTGAGCATCTCCAGCTACAGGGAGTAGGCTATGTGCAAGACCTCTGCCTAAGACCCTGAGAGCTGCTGCTAGCCTGAATCTCTTTGGCCTGATTCAGTATAAGGCAGCTTTGTACATTCTGTCTAAAAAGCTTCCAAAGCAGCAGACAACAAAAGTGTATTAAAGCAAAACAGGAAAGTAAAAATGGTCAAAGCAGTAGATAAAAACTAGCAATGGAATAATAGAAACTTCAGAGTCAAACTGACTGTTAAGACGCAGGCACTCCAAATGTCTGTCTTTACTATCCCTGTTTTTGCCTTTTTGAAATGATGTTAGCATGAGTTGCTAGCATCCTCATTCTTCGTGGCTTGTTTATTTATTAAAAGCCTTTTGCTCTGTGCTTCCAGCACAACAGGCTTCCGACTTGTAATAAAACTAAGAGGTGTCGTAAAAGCTATAACAAATTACCAGCACTAAAGCAACTGACATGGCCCAGAGGAACCTTGAAATCATTTAAAAGTCATTGAGAAAGATCAAAAGCCAGGAAGAGCCATCACATATGGGGGACTTCACCAAAAGCATGGAAGAAACATTTTCATCTGCCACAGAAAACTAGGCAAGCAGCAGGCAACCCCCAGGAGGGAGTTGCCCAGTGGTGGTGCCAGCACAGAAGAGGCCCCTTCTTTGATAGCCGTCTGCCTCACTCTTTGGAACACTCTTTGCCCCTCCCTTAGTGCCTGCTTCTCTCCTGTCCCCCAGAAGCCAGACCAGCTACCTTCCTGCCTCATCCCCAGGTATTTTGAAAAGCAGGAGGGCAAACTATACACACCTAGTACTGGCTTCCTGAACTCTTGCATCTTGTGAGATTTCAGGGAAGCCCACCAGCATTTATGAGTTGCCACACTGTCTTTCAGGATTCCTAGGGAATGAGGAGTGGACTTGTGTTAGCTGCTTTAGCTTCTGGGGGAAGGCAGCATGCATGTGAAACAGTGCTGTGGGAGGAACTAGAGGCTGCCCCCCCATTAGCTTCCTTGCCTTTATTTTCTTTATTATACAGTGGCCTTGACCTTGTCTTGAAAGGTGGAGGAAGCAGGACCTCGGAGGGGGGCAGGCTCCTATGGGAACAAGGTTGAGGCAGATTAATGGAGATTACCTCTGCCAGTTGATAGGTAGACCAGAAAACCTAGAAACGGAGGGCCAAACTACACGTGATGGTGTCCTTATGTCTGCCACTGGGGACTTTGCCACCCTTTTAAAGTGATTTAAAAATGCTGTGAGGGACCAATCCTGATAGGCCCCACAGTGCAGCAGGCTGAGGTGCTCTTGTTCCCACCCCCATGCCTTTTCAAGGTCTGATGCCCCCTACAGCTATTTTGGCCCTGGAAAAGACATTGGGGGGACCACAAGTGCTTTAGCCCGTCGCTCTGTGGGCCAAATTGGCACTGTTCCTTTGCAGCATTTTTGAATCACTTTAAAACAATGGTGGCATCCCCATGGTGGACACGAATCAGCACGTCTCATTTGATCCTGAGGACAAGGCACAATAGAGGGATGCCGCAGCTGAGCTCTGCTTAGGAGCTCATAGTCTGCCCTTGGACCAAAATGCTGGACAAGGTAGGCATTGATGAAAACCATTCATATGTTCCCATGTAATGCAGCCTCCTCTGGGATAAAGTACAATACTTAAATCATGCACAGTCATAGCAAGATGATGAAAATAATTAACTGTAAGAAGGGGAAAAAATATTATTTAATTTTGAAAGCTGGCTGTTCACATTTTATTTCTCCATGCTACAACTTTCTGAAAACCATAATTCCCATTGTACAGGTACAAAGCTGAGTCTCAGAGGCTTCCCTACTTGTTCTTCAAGGCGAACTGGAGATGGCAGTCTCTGCAGCCACAAGCGACTACCCTGTTCTGCCACTTCCGCCTCATTGAATTATTGGTTTCACACTTGTGGCCTCTCCTTTGATGGTTTTGAAATTTTTAGTTAGTGCTTGAAAGAGGTTCACTACTGCATTCACAGTAGGCTAAGCGGTGACGTTTTTTCCCTTTTTCCAGCGTCAGAATCTCAAGAGTCCTGATGCACGCCGTTCCAGCTCAAACCTGACTCAATACTTCAGAAGCAGTCTTTGCTGACTCACACCTACCACTTCCTGGAGGACTGAGCCTGCCTTTTTGCTGTCCACATAATGTGGTAGAATCATCCTTTTAGAATCAGGACTAGTCATATATTTAAGGGGAAATGGATGGAGAGAGGATGTGGAAAGAAACGCACTGTCAGTTGAGAGGTTTCTTCTTTCCCTCCCGTCCAATCCAAGGAATTTCAGTTTATTTTCTCAGAATCTTGCAGGCAAGAACATACCCTCCAACATTTCACAGATGAAAGAATGATCAGGCTTATGAAACTTGTATTCTCATTTCCAAGGATCACTATAAGCCCTGCTCCTTCCCACCGTTACACAGCTGAAGGCACTTTACCATCCCCCTTTTGTGTTCACTGACTCTGCAATATCCTGTGCTCCAGTGACTGAAAAGCCAATATGATTTTTCTCTAGGTTAAGGATAGGCTAGGGAAAAAATGTTCCAATTGTTACAAAATTGCAAGCCATATACTGCAAGGGCACCTTAGTGCTCATGCACAGGCATTTATATATATATATTCATTTTTTACAGGGATATGTGCTGGAAACAAGCCCTTCTGTGGTAGATGTGCAGAAAGCGTTAGCTCACCATGTGACACCGGTTTCCTCCCCTCTGTTTTCAGCTAAGCAAAAGAAAAAAGAGCAGATGGAAGGGGAAATGCCACAAATAGACAGAATGACTAATGCCTATTAATCAGAAAAAGAGCCTTGTGGCACCTTAAAGACCAACTGATAAAGTTGTGTAAGACTTCGTTGTTTTCATTGCAACAGACTGACATGGCTGCCCCTCTGGAATTTGTCTTTTAAACACTAGACATAAAGGCTGGACAAAAGAGAAAAAAATTAACACTGAATTGATCTAAAAATGCATTTCATGCTGTAGAGATTTCATTAAAAAAAAAGGGTTAAATGTTAGAGGGCCAGGGCTCAGGAATGGAACACATGCTTTTGGCTGGGCCCAGGATGCTCTGTGAATATCAGATAATGCAGCATTACTGAAGCATGTGGACATGCAATAATCTGGGTAGGAAACCAATGGAAGTCCCATGTAATAATACTATATAAGCATAATAATTTAAAATATATATATTTGACCTTATGCCTTTGCTGAGTTTGTCGGTGAGGTCGTGGATATGAATCTTACAGTATTCTTGGTTGAAGAGAAGCAGGGCTCCTCCCTTAGAACATTTTGCTCTCGAGGGTCTGTAACTCATTGATATAGCACATTCATGGCATCACAGAATTCCCAGGTTTAGTATTTAGCACCTCCAGCTAAAAGGTAGTAAAGTACCAGTTGTTTCTTGTAAAAGATCCCAGCAACAATTTCCAGCATCGCCTGTTTTAAAACACTGCTGAAGACCTTGGATAGCCACTGTCTGTCTGTCTTAAGGCGCTCTGGGCTATTTGGACCAAGACAAGTTCACATTTTCCTTGGACACCACAGGGTGCAATGGAAGGCATATTCTGGCTAAATGTGAGGTATCTGGGGTTCGGCCTCTTGTAAACCATGTCACAAAGATGGAAAAGTCCCTTGTGTGTTTCCATTGTGGCCTTTGGGCCTTTCAGTTGTTACTTGTTTGCTGCATGCAGTTCAGATGGTTTTCATCAAGAGAAGAGCTTCTTTTTCAGAGGCTTTGCAATTTAGAGTGCTGCTGTGTGAAATGTTGGTCATTGGCACCTGCTGGGTACTGTCTGTGAAATCACTGACTGCAAGTTAAGCAATTAAATACCCACAGACATTCAGCATTCAGCCAGCAAAGAGGGGGCACTGAATCTGATTGGTCCAGTTTTCATGAACCTTTTGAACGTGAGCTCTTCTGAACGTGCTCTGCCATCTTCCCCACCCCCAGTCCAGCACTAATCAACATGTGAAACTGTCTTGCCCTGAATCCTATCATATAATAGTCTGTCTAGGCCTGTTTGGTCCACTCTGACTGGCGGTAGCTTTCCAGGGTCTTAAACAGAGAAATGTGCCTTTCCTATTGAGCCACAGACCTTCCTACATTCTGTAGGTAAGCGCACGGAGATCTTTGCATGCAGTTGTATAAGTGCGGTCTGTGAGAATTTGTTGATTGGTCACTAATCCAACACTGGCATTAGAAGCGGAATGGATCAGGATACCTGTTGTCTCCCCGTTCCACCCCTCCACTATGAAATTATGATTTGCAGAAAGAGTTTTTCCAGGTCTCCCTTCTTCCAAAATCAGATCCAGGTGATGGAGTGCTGAGAAGATCAGTGGGTGGTCTGAAGGAACTGAAACCAATTAGTGTCAAGGCAAAGTATGGAGAAGCCTTTCTTGATTCCAGTTCCCTCTTTCAAAGGGCCACTTTATATGTGACACCATTTCTATGCAGAATATACATCTGAAAAGCTCTGATCCATGTCACTGCCATAACATTTATGGTATTTATGCTCAGTGGATCACCTGATGTCTGCAGCTCTGGCACAGCCATTGCCTGGGGCCAGGGCTGAACATCACGGAAGAATCAGTTACTCATTACAGCAGCCACTTTTAGTACCGCTATGTTGAAAGGACTTCCATGAGCATGTGAAACTGCTTTTTAGGAGAGTCAGACCATAGGTCAGTATGGTATATTCTGCCTTGGTAGTAGCTCTCCAGGGTTTCAGTTAGTGAAAAGTCTTTTCAGGCACCTTATACTTGAGATCTTTTAGCTGGAGATTGAAGCTGGGTCCATCTGTATGCAAAGTTTGTACTCTGCCCCTGAACTACAACCTACTGGCTTTCTGGAATTTCAAGCAGAAGTTCTTTTCCCAACCCCGCTATCTATAGGTGCCATTTAATGTGGGACCTTCTGCATGCAAGAGGGTCACAGAGTTGTGAGTCCTCCTTGGCACTGCATATGAGAGGCAATGCTTCTAAGCATGTCCTTTGCCTACAAATATAACAGTAGCCAGTGGATTCCCAGTCCCTTTGGACTTGAGAATTCCAGCTGCTATATTAGGTTTTCTGTCTTTCTTTGGATGCTGAGGGCTCCTATCCTGGTCTGATAGACTGCATGTCAGCTAGCTTTTAAAAATGGTGGAGGGGAACAGGAAGCCGTCAGGAGAGACAGCGCCCTGCTGACAAACTTTCTATCCCTTCCAGTTTCCATCCTGCATGTTGGGGGGGAAAAAACCATACACACACTGCTCGCTTGTTGTTTCAGAGGGCCTGCTTGTCTCAGGAAGAGCCCGATAAGGTCAGTGATGATGGGAGAAAGCCCCGTAGATAGGAAGTTTCATTCCGACAGAAAAGTCCCCATTGGGTGGAAGGGGAAGTTTGGGCTGGCCAGGCTTGGACTAGTTTCCTCTTGCAAAGCTTTTCATTTAGTGAAACTTGTTATGAACAGCGTTGACACCCTTCCCCAACTTTGGTGGCGGGGGTAAGGAATAAAGTGGATGGATTTACCCTTCATACAGGTTAATTCCATCAACCCTCTCCTAGCCATGCTAAATAAATGGGACCTCCCGGTTCAGAGGCAGCTTGTCACTGGACGTTGAGTTATTGTTTCTGAGAGAGTTATTGTTTCGGGCCTCATTTGTGGGCTTTGCAGAGTTTCCAGAAAGAGAATGCTGGCCCAACGGCTCCCTTATTTTCTTGTGAAAGGCACTCCTTTTTGATAGTCCTTCATATGTTTGGCATCTGAGCCACCACATCGAAAACAGGTTCCAGGGCTGAGATCTGGTTGCCTGCACTGGTTCCAGTGCCCTCCCCCCTCCTGCACCAATTCCCAGATGTTTTCTGTTCAGATGCTGTGGATGAGATGCTCTTTGAAGTGGATTTAACCTGGCAGTGACCCACACAGCAAACCAGTAGTTACCAGAGTGAGTCGGATGGAGCAGACGGAGTGGGGGGTGATGGAAGAGAGTAGAGCAGCCTAGCAGAAAAAAACCCTGATCCTTTCCCCATTGCTAATGCTGCTGCTATGGAGCACCTGTTAAGAGAGATCAAGAGGATTAATGCCTCCCCCGGTTCTTCCAGCCGGATTGTAATTTCAGCAGTTTGCAATGGCTGGTAGTAGTGGCAGCAACAGCTGGGTGGGTGTGGCTTCTCGAAGTCAGCAGCGAACAAGTTCCCAGAGAGGGTAAGCAGAACATGAATTTTCTTCTGTCCCTTTTCCCTCCCTGTGCAGCATTACAAGTTCCGTATGCTGAGAGAATTCCTATACGCTGAAACCCAATTAAAAGGTAAAAGGAATTTACTCTAGCAGAGGCACCACATGACTAGCATCAGAAGGCTGTGTGCACCTGGACCATGGATGCCTGGCTTGGTGATGCTGCCCGGGTAGCAACCGCAACCCGATTGTAAAATGACGGCAGTTTATAAAATGATGACATCATGGTATCTAATCCCCTCTCTTTTATCCAGATTTGTGGAGCCAGTGATGATTAATGCTTCAAATGCAAACAGGAAAGGGGGCATTTTATTCACCATTTATGGACCTACAAAAGAGCTGGAGCATTTTTGAGTACTGACACAGTTCACGATTAGCAAGATTCTGATGCTTCGCTTAGCTCCTGAGAGCTGGGTTTCCAAGTGGGGGATGGACTAGGGGAGCAGAATGCAGGGGGCTGTGGTCACCCTGGGGGAGCCCCGGAAAGTGGACAAGTCATGTGACTTGTTTTCATATGTATACTTGAGTCGGCTATGAATAGTGTGAGGGGGGCTGCAGAGGGAATCTTTATTCAGGGGCCTATGGTGGCCTTTGGAAGTTCTGCTCCTGAGCAACTTCCATCTTTTGACTTTACTTAAAAGGTGTAATGAGAAAATGATAACATGATTTTTCAGAAAGTTTAATCAAATTATGGGACATGAAGTGCAACCCTGAGCGTGCTTACTTAAGGCTGAATGAGGAAACCCATGTGTGTTTGTTCATGCGGGGTGGGGTGAGGCTAATTCGTTTACAGGAAAAGAGCAGCACTTAGATGAAGGAAGCAAAATCCTGACTATTCCCCCCCTTCCTCACTTAGCTGCATTCTGTTTGAAACAATTTTCTCCTAGTTTGGCTCTGATATGCAAAGTGATAGAAATGTATGGAGGGTGGAAAGTTCAGCTTCTGTTAACTGTACCCCTCACTTTTGGTAAGAAATAGACCCTGCCTTAGCCCCATAGCCAGAAATTTTTTGTTGGGGGGGCAAATTGGGGGCAGCTCCATCTGTGCGGTGGCTTGCTCAGTCTGATGGCAGCCTGAGCCGTGGGGGGACTTGAGCTCAAGTCCCCCCATGGCTTAGGCTCCCATCAGAGGAGAGGGAGAGGGGTGACCACCGTGTGGCCTCGCTGGGTCTTCCTGCTTTTTAAAAAAGGAGGAAGACCCAGCGAGGCCATGCCTCTCCATCCCCTGAGAGGGCTGAGTGTATTTGTGAGGGGTGTTGCGCTCCCCATGGCTATGGGCCTGCCCCCACCTCCTTTAAGAGATGCCTTGAGTTGCTAGTGTTGTCATTTTTCAGGTTTATGCTCCCCCACTCCCCCCCGGGATCTCCAGAAATCTATTAATACAAATCAAATTCAATATAAACATAAAACATTGAACATAAAAGTTTTAAACTTTTACAATAGTTAACTATAAAATTTTGAAAAAATAACATTAGATCAGTCCAGCCATACTTAAACTGTAGACTTATTGATCATTATTGTTCTGCAACATTATCAGTATTAATCTGACCAGTATACTTTATTTATTCATTTAATTTATATCCCACCCCTCCCTGCCAAGGCAGGCTCAGGGTGGCTCACATAGGGCCAAGGGGGTTTGGGACCCCAGTCGTAGTGCTCTCTGGGGAACATGTGGGAAAAGGCGGTCCCTTAGGTATGTAGGTCCCTGACCATTCCTAAAAATGTGCGATCTGTCTATATAATAAATTTGCAGGAATTATGTCTTGCTCAGCCATATATTGTAAGACTGGATGCCATGTTGCTACAAATTTGGAGTGTTGTTGTCCACTTGGATAAGAAGTATTGGAGATCTCCAGAAATTAAGTCTCGGAGTGAAGGATGTGTCTTGTCTTTGTAGTGTACATGCAAGTAAACATATCTGTATGAACACAAAGGGCCAAAACAGATTTGATGCTGGGAGTTCTGTAACTGAGTTCCCAAGTGATTTTTCTTTTTATAAACAGGCACAGGATCTAGACCAGGGTGGGTGGGTGCTTGGGGTTAAGCCTTTCCTCCTGAACCATTTTACCTTCCTACAACAGCCCCACAAAGCTGCTGTTTGCCCACTGGGGTAAACATACGGATCTTTTACGCAGGGCCTGATCAGGAGTTGTGTATTTACCCCATGAGAGAAATACTAGCTCTGTGTGAACATCTTAGAGACCATGAAAATGGCACAGGAGATGAAGGCTTAACACTTTCTCCCCAGTGCCACAGTTACAAATTGAATCAGGGTCCTGCACGCCTGCTTTATAGTTTTTTTAAAAAGTGCTTGGAAGCTTGTTCGAGGAATTCCTAGAATCACATATATTTGTAGGTCGAAGGCACCAGGCAGTGCACACCCTGTAGCAGCTGAAGTCTTATTTTGAACAGCTGATCATATTAGTGTGCAATTATACTAGAAAAACTTACCCCTCCCTTGGGGGCGGTTCAGTCTCCTAGTCTCAGCCTTTTTGGTGAGCTGGAAGTTTGGTAGATCACATCATACAAATTTAGAGTCCAGTGGCACCTTTAAGACCAACAAAGGTATACCTTGAATAAACCTTTGTTGGTCTTAAAGGTGCCACTGGACTCTAAATTTGTTCTGCTGCTTCAGACCAACACATCATACAAGTTCGTGTTCCTCTATCTTTTAGAGAGCTCTACAAAGTAGAACTTTTTGAAGGCACTTGAGGGTTAATTATTAACTGATGTAGCAGGCTAGTTGGTCTTTGTTGCATGATGTGTATTTATAGGCTATTCTTGCTGTTTTATGGCTTGTGATGTGATCTGGTTCTTGCCTTTTTGTATCTTGCATCCCATTTGGGAGAAAGGTGGGGTAAAAACTCTTAAATAAAATGTATCTGAATAAATAAAAATCCCTTCTTGGTTTTCAAATTGGCACAGGACTGTGCTACTGCAAAGTAATCCAGTTTCATACAGAGCAGGTAAAGTAAGTACACCCTTCAGAAGTAATGGAGGGACTGATGTGGTCTTTGGTATTTCCACTGGGAAATGTTGGAAGGGGTGGCAATTTCAGTAGGAGACTTTTGTTGTTTCTGCCACTCAGTTCCTGCTGTTGTTGTTACCCTATTGCTTTTTGTAGGGCAACCTGCCCCTTTTAAACTTGTCCTCTTTGCTGTGGCTGGACCTATGAAGTTTAGGAAACTATTCTTATTCTTTCATTTCCGCAGGTGCTGCCAGCAATCCTGATGCACCCAGCTTTGCTTTGTTTGGCCGGGGGAGAGGGAGAAAAAAGCATTTCGCTCACTCCCCCCCCCCCGGGAAAAGTTTTGTTTTCCATTCCACTCTGAGTACACTGCACTTGTCTTGCCCGCTTCTTTTTGTCCTCACATTGCAGTTTCCTGTCTTTTAGCATGTCTGTCTTGTAGGGCAAGAGTCTATTGTGTGTGTCATTTCTTTGCTTTTATTTTTATCCACGTCTTTTTGGGCCTAAAGTAAGATGGCAATATGTTTTTCTTTAGCTTTTCAGTGTCTTGTGTCCAGAAGCAGACTGGCTTTCTCTCTAGGCTTGAAAGTATGCTGCTTATTAAAAATGGCTTTTTTCCTTTAGGGTCACTTCTGGCTGTTCTTTATATTTTACTTTGGTGTATGTATCCTTGAAGTGGTTAAGAGGTTCAAAGCTGACTCTGAGGGTTTCCCCTAAACACGTAGTTGCAAGCAGTGTGGTTCTACTGAGTTTTGAACTGGAGAAACCTGGGCTCAGATGTTCAGATGCAGTGGCCCATGATGCTCAGGGCATGTCTTCGAGTTAGTTGCCATCTGGTAGCCTAACTTACCTCACAGAGTTGTTGTGAAGATGAAATGGAGAAGAGCCATGTATGCCACTCTAAGCTCTTGGAGGAGGGCCTGAGCTGCCAAACTCCATGTGGGGCGGGGCCTGTAGATCTCCTGGAATTACAACAGATCTCCAGGCTACAGAGATCAGCTGCCCTGGAGAAAATTTGCTGCCCTACTGAGCTCCCTTCCCTCTCCAGGCTCTGATTCCAAAATCATCAGGAATTTCCCAACCCAGAGTTGGCAACCCAACCTAAAGGTAATGCAGTTAATTTAAAAAAATATATATAATCAAAGCTTTTTTTTTTTTTGCAATATGTAAGTCTATCAAAACATTAAAAAAAACCATATTGGTTTGTCTGTCATCACTTTCAGATATTTGGTGGGTGACCACACATGACAGGACATTTTCAGTAACAGGACTAGATTGTGGAAAACCGGTCCCCATGAGTCATGTCTGGAACCTTCCCTCTTGGTTTTAGAAAGGTTGTAGAAATTTTCTTTTTCTGCCTTTAAGAACTGGTCAGAAACGTCAGTTGACCTAAAATGCAGCAGCCAGGTGGTTGTTGGGGGCTGGATACAGGGACAATATCGCCTCAGTGCTGAAAGATTTCCACAGGCTACCATTTATTTCTGGCAGGGTTGCCAGTTCCCCCCTAGCAAATGCCAGTTAATGTCCTCATCCCAAGCCCTCCTGTATGGGTCCTTTGTCTCAAGTGAGGTGAGTGGCTACCAGAAAGAGGTGAGGTGCCATGCCACCACTGAAAAAGCCCTGAATAATGAAAATAATTTACTTTTTACTCTGTGAGCTTCATCAAGCAGGTCTCTGTAAAGGCAGCATGCACAGAAATAAAGGAATACATTTTCCACAAAGAAAAAGCTATTGATTTGAACTTGGCATCTGCCGGTGTTTGTTTTGTGATTGATTTATTGGTTATTTTTGTTTATATGATATATTTTTACCTCTGGGTTTTACTGTGATTTTATTATATAAGATTTGTGCTGAAAAATGCCTCTTGTACTATGCACTCAAAGCCACTTAATAAAAGTTTGGTGTGAGAAAACACTCTGTGCATGCACAGAGGTATTCTTCCTTTATAATGACACTTGCTGTATTTGGGCATTGAAAACTGGGTCAATAAAGTTAATCTCTGGGGAGCCCTGCCTGAGCCTTAACGTGTGTTCATCTTCATTTTATTTTTCCATATCCTTTTCTCTCACCCCTTAGGAACTGCCTTTTAAAAGACATGCACTAATGAATCCTGGAGAGGAAGCCAGGGGACTATTGTGGAGTAGAAAAGAGTGTTGGTGGAGGGGGGGGGCAGATATCCTTTTCTCTCACCCCTTAGGAACTGCCTTTTAAACGACATGCACTAATGAATTCTGGAGAGAAAGCCAGGGAACTATTGTGGAGTAGAAAAGAGTATTGGTGGGGGCAGAGGAGGAGTGGCCTCATGCAAGGGTTGGGGGAAGATGTATTTCAATCAAGACAGCAGGGGCTGTTTAAGCACTAGTTAATGCTCTTTGGGATTAATTGCTTGCACCACTGGCTTCCACGTAAGCAGGAAGTGAGAGATAATTAAAAAGGCTCACTGAAAAAGGACGAGAGCCACAGCCACTGCTGTTTCTTTGATGGGGGGGATAAAATAAAGTCAAGACAAGAGCTAAAGCGTCAGGTTAGGCAGGGAAGGAAAGCGGCAGCCTAGGATGTATTCTTCGTTACTCAGCATTGAGATGTGATAAATGTATAGGGGCTAATAAAAACCACCCTGGTTTTAAAGTTTTTTGTTTGGAATACTTGCAAACCCAGTTAAGTAGGCTTGGAATGGAGGAAGCCACTCTTTTAAGTTCTGAATAATAATTTCTAAAAACAGGGCTATTGGATGGGAATGATGGGGAGGGGGCTGTGACTCAGTGATAGGGCATCTGTTTGGCATGCAGAAGGTCTCAGGTTCAATCTCCAACATCTCCAGTTGAAAGGGCCAGGCAGTAGGTGATGTGAAAAAAACCCATCTGAGACCCTGGAGAGCAACTGCTAGTCTGACTAGACAGTACTGATCTTGGTGGACCGATGGTCTGATTCAATATAGGGCAGATTCATGTGAAGCAGTGGACATGGTTTTTCCTATTCCTGCAAATAGGTACCATTCTAAAGATCCATATTATTGGTTTCTGATCTTTTGGGCCATATTGAAACACAATGTGCAAGTTTTTGTTCTGCTCTAGAAAAAGTGTGTATACGTTATGGTATGTCATGCCTTAGTCAGTTTTTCATTTGCATTGTTTTTCCAGTTCTGTAATCCTAGTCCTCCTGCATTGCTTATGGGAGGTCTTTGCTCTCTGCCTTGAGTCTCAGAGAAAAAGATGGGCTATCAGTGAAGTTAATAAATAATAATAATAATACATCAACAGTCGCTATTTACTAAGGGCAGTCCTTATTTTTTGGCCCCCTCCCTCCTAAATCACTGCCCCCTTCCCGTCGTTCCTTGTTAAAATGCTGCTCGTATGAGTTTTTAGCATTGTTACTTTTATGGATTCAGCTCTCTGCTCAGGATCTCTTGAATTTCGACTTTTTAATGGAGAATCATTTCACCCTCTCTCTAGCGCACATCTATGTACACTCATGTTGAAAAGCGGATAAGGATATTTTAATAAATTAATAAATCCACATGTATGAGCACAGTCTGCATTCAGACAGTAAATTCAGCCACAGTCAAGTAAAAATGTATACAAACTGGCTTTGTTGCTGAGTTTGCATGTGTGCTTTGCTTCTGTTGCCTGACTTATGGGCTGGGGTTGCCAGATCCGGGTTGGGGAACCCCTGGAGATCTGGGGATGGAGCCTGGGGAGGACAGGGATCTCAGTGGAGTACAGTGCCATAAAGTCCATCCTCCAAAGCATTCATTTTCTCCAGGGGATCTCCAGGTGTCCCGTCCCCCCTGGAGGCTGTCATCCCTACTTCTGGCACAGGCATAGTAAAAGAGTTGAGTTTAAAAACTAATTCTGGTTACTTATGACATACAAATGCAGACAACAAACTGGGTTCCTGCCTACCAGGGGTCTTTTCGTAGAAAAACAGCTGCAGGAGCTCATTAGCATATGGTGTGCTAATGAGCTATTAGTCTATTAGCATATGCCACGCCCCCTGACATCACCGGAAGTGATGTCAGGAGGGGAAGCAAAAGGGGGGAGGCATCTTCAAAGCCTCCCCTTTCCTTCCCCAGCTGGCATGGATGGGGGAGCAAAAAGAGAAGGGGTTTAAAGTTTAAACTCCTTCTCACTAGAGTTGGGCCACAGAAGGAGGAAAGAGGGAAGGAAAGAGAGTAGAGAGAAAGAAAGAGGAGGAAAGGAGGAGGGAAAGAAAGAGAGGGAAGAAGGAGGGAAACAGGGAAAGGAGGAAAAAAGAGAAGAAGGTGGGAAAAAGAAAGAGAGAAGAGAAGAAGGAGGGAAAGAAGAAAAGGAGAGAAGGAAAGGAGGGAATGAAAGAAATTCGGTGGCAATTCGGCCTCATTATATCCTATGGGCCATTGAAGTCAATGGTGAAAACATAGGGTATATTCTGGGGGCTGGAGGGAAGGGGGTTTGAGGGAGAGGCTCCAAACTCACAGGGTATCTTATGGAGCCTCTCCCCAAGATACCCACCAAGTTTCAAGAACATTGGATTAGGGGGTCCAATTCTATGGGCCCCCAAACAGGTTGCCCCCATTCCCTCCATTGTTCTCTATGGTGGGAAAAAAGTAACTTAGTAAATTAGGGTCCCCCGCATTCAGGCCTCACCCCTCTGCTATCGATCAACTGGCTGGTGGGAGGACTTAACAAGAGAGAGAGAGGGAAGCCCAGGCAACTTCATTGGCAACATGTCTGCATCACTTCCACAGTGCATCTGAAGTGATGTCATCACATCAGTGACATCTGGGTGATGCTCTGGTATTTGGGCAAAAACTTTATGGTAGAAACCATTTTTACCATGGAGTTTTGCCCAAATATCAGAGTATTGCTGCGACTTTGCAACATGATGATGTTACTTCCAGTACATGCCAGAAGTGATGTGGTAAGGTTGCCAGCAACGTTGCCTGAGCCTCCCTCCCACTCCTGATAAGTCCCCCCCTCCATTCCCTACTGATTGACAGGTCCCCAACTTTTTTCTGCACATATTTAGGGAAACTCTCTTCCAAATTATTGCTTCATTATGTTCCAAGGCTGAACCCTGGAATGGAAATAGGTTCTGGGATTAAACCTCGGTGGAGGGAAGATATAATCCTAGATATGTCGAGCTTTGTGTTTGGTTGGTGGTGAAGTGGAAGTACTCTGCAGGTGCTCTGAAGCACTTCTTTCTACTACTGTGTTGAAGTTCCCACACTGGTCCCTAGTGCTGAAATGGAATTCCTGGCCTCATAGCCCAAGTTCTCAAGGGCTCTCTGTAATCTGTATCTCCAGCCAGGGACTGCATCTCTGGCCTCTCAAAATCTAACAGAATGCCTGTGGGCGTTTTTTTGCTGAAATGTTCCTCCAGGATAAATATAGTACTTTCCACGAGGACATCTTTAGCATCTCTCTCTTCAAATTTTGGATGATGATGATTGCTATGCTTTTCTTGCTTACTGGCAAGAGGGTATGCCAGATCCCTAAGGGTAGGAAAGGGAGGAGGGGGAAGGAGGAGTAATTTGGATTTTGATCTCCTAGTGGGCCTTCTTGCCAGCTTTATTTGGAAAAAATGACATAGAGCTTAGAGGGCTTTTTTTAGAAAGCACCAAACTTTCCAGAAATTGATAACTAGCCAGGATTTTGCACAAACGGTTCTTCGTTCATGGGTATCTGTTTTCTTTCTGCATGAGCAACTTGAGGCCACTTTTAAATTGTGGCTTTGGTGCTTTTGTTTTTATTATCTCAAGGCAAAGGCTGTTAAAAATGTATGCAGATCTGAACAGGAGGGCCGATCAAGTATCATTGAAATAATTTGAGGAAGAAAGACTCGAAGCCTGTTTAAATTACCCAGATAAGGTTGCTTATCTGGGTGTTGTTACCCTGAGATTTTAATTTTTTAAACCAGGCACAACTTAAGTTGTGACCTGTCAAGCTGAATGCAATTCTCTAGTCCTGCACAGTAGCTGTGTACTCTGATAAGACCTGGCCTGGGTTTACAAAACTAGTAGAATTGTCAAGTATTAAATTTGCCTGCCCATTCCTCCTCTACCACCACACTCTGAGTATTGAAATGGAACTATGGCAGCTGATACTGTCTTTGGTTGCCTAGACTGGTTGCCAAGATTTCGTGAAGTAAGTTTCTGAGATTTCAGCACTTTAGAACTTTTTTGTTTTACTACATCTATTTTTCTATCTTAGATTTCTCTACGAATATGAATGAGGTCCCAGGTTTGTAGAAACGTTTCCCCTCTCTGTACATGGCCCCATTATGGAGATGTTTTTATCCCCACTCTGTGGCCAACTTCAGAAGTAGATACATGGATTCAGTCTCCTTTGGGATACTTTGTGACTCAGTCAACACATACTTGAGATCCCATTGGCATGACTAATTACTCTTTAACTCCCTGTCCCCCGTCCCCCCCCAGGAGCATGAACTGAAAGAGTGGAAGACCTCACCTCAAACTTACAATGTGACAGGACAGTGGTTCTCAACACTTCTAAGTGGGATGCACTATTAAATTTACTTGTTAGGGCCCCTTTCAAAATAATTCCATACTGAGGATCAAGATAAATGCACTGTTGGAAGATCTGTAACGGGTTTCCTTAGGTTTCCCATTTGCCCACCCATGGCAGGTAAACCTCTGCTCTCAGCCCCAGGCCTCTGCTCTTGAGAAATTGAGCACCAGGAGAAAAAAAATGTGTGGAAAATGGCCTCCATAGTGATGCTCCAAGAATTTCCCCATGTCTCTACATTCTTACCATAGAGATTATCTGTACATGATGTCAGATCCTCCACCAAACTCCAGTCTTCTCAGGCATCACCCTCAAAATCTCCCAGCATTTGCTGAGGGAACTGGTAACTGTAGGTCCTCCATTTTTTCTCTGTCCTCTTTGGCAAATAGCAGCTGGGAGGTGGAAATTGAGGTTAAGACAACAGCACAGAGAGAAAGGATTAAATTCCCTCCCCCAGCTCTAATTCAAATGAGGGCCCTCTGTGCATGCTATTTACTCTATAAAAACCCAAAGGACAGCTGTCTGTAGGTCTCCCCGTACTCTCTTTATGTGACCCTACTATGCTTTAGTCTTGTGTGCATGAAATCAGAGTAGAGGTGGGGTTCTTTATGATTTAAAGCAGAATGGAAGGCTGTGTGGGTATAAGGTTAACATATTTTTAACTAATTCATATGAACACGTAAAGTTTCCTTATGATGAATTAGAACACTGGTCCATCTAGTTCAGTATTTTCTCAGTTCGAGCATCTCTTCAGAATCTCAGGCAGAGAAAGGTCTTTACGAAACCTGATGCATGGTATCCTTTGTACATGGAGAAGCATTGCAAATACTTGTGGGATCTAAGTGAATGGGGGCTGCTTGGAAGGGAGAAAAGATTTATTTATTTATTTTTGCAATAGTATCCATGGGCACAGTATTTTATGGGAACCAATCAGCTTACAGTTCCAGGCACCTTTGGAAAATGCAGATCCTCATAGCGATTGGGAGTAATTTTCAGCTGAACATATTTTCTGGCTGTTGTCTCAGTTTCAGATTCTCAGTTAGTTTGATCAACTGATCTGCCAGTGTGTAGAGCCATGCTTAGGTGAATCAGGAAGAGAGAATGGCTGTGGAGATGCATGAAATTTAAATAATGATCCCAGCATTGTGCATCAAAGTGCCCTGGCTTTATCTCTGTTAATGGCTGCTCCTGAAAAATTCCAACCATCCTTCTCTATAGGCTTTATGAGTGTATGTGTGTGCAGAAATATATAAATGTAATTCTGATTACATTTCTGCTGTGCTTCCTCCAAGGAGCTCAGGGCAACATACATAGTTCTGTCCTTTCCCATTTTATCACTGTAACAACTCTATGAAGCAGGTTAAGCTGTGAGAGACTGACTGGCTCAAGGGCAACCAATGAGTTTCAAGGCAGAGATGGGGATAAGAACAATGAGCCCTGTTGGATAAGACCAAAATGTCCATTTAGCCCAGCACCTGCTTTCCATAGCATCCCAGCCAGATGCCCTCGAAACCATATTAGTAGCTCCCAGAGACCAAAGCTTTCCTTATTGCTGCCCCCACCCAGTAACTGGTATTCAGAAGTATATTGCTTCTGAACATGAAGGTTCCACACAGACCAGTCATAGCTAGTGGCCATCACCACACCTTATGGCAGTAAATTATGTAAACTAATTACATGTTAACTATTTTCTTGTGTATGGCCTTCCCAACAACATCATTGGATTCACTCAAGTTCTAAAGTTATGGGAGAGGGAGAAAAAAATGTTCTTTCTCCTCAGAGGGAAGCCATGTTAAGTCTATCACAGCATAATAAAATATAAATCCAGTGGCACTTTAAAAACTAACAGAATACTCCAGCATAGGTTTTTGTGAATCAGACCTCATGTCTTGGATTACCAACCTCCAGGTGGAACCTGGGTATTTCCTGGAATTACAACTGACCTCCAGACAATTGCGATATGTCTCCCTGTAGAAAATGGCTGCTTTGAAGGATTGACTCTATGGCATTACATCTTGCTGAGTTCCCTCCCCTTCCTAAACCCCATCGTCCCCAGACTCTACCCCAAAATCTCCAGGAATATCCCAACCTGGAGTTGGCAACCTACTCACTTCAATAGATGAGTATGTTGAGGAAAGTTTTTAAGGTGCCGCTAGACTTTGTTTTATTTTCTTCACAATGTATTATTTTATAGCCCTCTTTCATATATCCTCTTCTAACCCCCTTCCCCCAGACTGAAAAGCCCTAAACACTTCAGTCTTTCTTTGTCGTTTCTGGTGATCAGCTTTGAAACATTCTGTTATATGTGTATATTTTGGGCGTGGGGAAGGAGCAGGAGTTGTGTGCCTTATGGCAATGTCCTGTTTGGAACCAGGCTTCCGCAGCTGCTGTAACTTACTTGACCTAAGTCAATGAATAACCTGGAAGGTCAAGCAGAAAGAATTTCTCACAAATATTGTAGCCAAATGCGTTGAAGCAGAGAGAGGCTCTGGAGCTGCACACTGACATTTTGTTCTCAGTCTGACTCTAACAGACCAGTTGGAGGGAGCAGCCCAGTTGCTGCGGCAGAGAAGATTCTGTTTAGTTAGTGCAGCAGTTTGTGTGGCCCGTTTTGGATTTGAGGTTAGCAGAGAGTCTGGGAACGAGGAATCCTTATTTTGCCCCTGGAGTGATCTCCTCAGCCTGCGTCGTGAACTTGCATAGGTAAGACTGAGGCAAGGGGAAGGGTAATTTCAAGCATGCCTGCAAATTGTGACCCTGATCTCAGGGGAATTGGGGATGGAGGAGATGGACTGAGTGGAGAAAAGTACTCTGCTCATGCTCAAAGGCATTTTGGTATTTCTTCACACCTTCCAAAGTATTTGCCTGGATTAAGGCTGCTGAAGTGATGAGACACTTTCTGTAAGGAGAAACACTCAAGCAATTGGACCTCTTTAGCACAGAAAAAATGTGAATTTTATTATTCCGTTTTTGTGTTTTCAGAAATTGAAATTCATATTTTTAACATCCAGCCTCAGTAACTGAGACATTGCATTGCTATTGCTGTATTTATTTTAATGTCTTCTAATTCCTCTCCACTGTTTCAGTGTGAATTGTGAGCTTCTTGGGACAGTGGCCTTCCCTCCCTGTCTTTGAGTTTGTGTTCTGTAAAGTGGCACTATATTAATAATTATTAGGACTGCAGTTTAAAAAATGACTGGTTTAAGGCTGCATGCAGATATGACAACAAACATTGAAAATCCACTGGCTTGCATACTTCCTCCTTCCTTTTGCATGTTCTCAGAAATCAATTACTTCCCCATCCATAACAAACTATAGTTAACATTTCATCCTGTTCACAAACTGTGGTTTCTTCTCTGCACTCCAAACTGCCTTATAAGGCTCATTCCCACAATGAAACACAATGGTTTTCAGTTTGCTCTGCCCTTTC
This sequence comes from Gekko gecko, assembly GCA_029375565.1. Lineage (NCBI taxonomy): Eukaryota > Metazoa > Chordata > Lepidosauria > Squamata > Gekkonidae > Gekko > Gekko gecko. The sequence continues at coordinate 26,212,268 of JAPDNY010000001.1, read as the reverse complement.
GCTCATTTTCAGTTCACTCTGCCCTATTTCTTATCCTTCCTTGCCTCGGGCTTCTTTCTTTATTTAACCCTTCCTTCAGCCACCTTGGCTTCTTACTGGAACGTCTTCTGATTCCTCAACATATCCCCTGACTGAGATTTTAATTTTAGTCAACCCGACTGTCCCTTCTCTCTGAATGCTGCACTGATATCATTCTGACAGGTTTGTTCACTGAGCTATTTGAGTGTTTGTGAACATTCTGTGCTCCCCATCACATTGCCAATTGCTGTCAGATCCTTCACCATGACAAGCAGAATACAGTACAGATGAAATAAGGAGCATCCATTAGGGTTTTTTGGGACTGTCTAGTTCTGGAACAAAAGGGGCGGGTTAAGACAAAGGGCTTCTGCAGCCCGTGATACATCCTGGGTTAGGGGCCTCTTCCCTGTGGGCATACCCTATCTTCCTCCAGCATCCTTTACAACTGCTAAGCACCAGGAGAGTAGTCTCTGTTTTAATGATACGAATTGCCTTTCATAGAAGTTTCTGGGCTTAATAGCCATATACTGAAGCAAAGAGACTTGCTTGCCAGACAGTGCTTGTCCTCTTTCTTGTTTGCCTCAGGTCCAGTATTTAGGCTTCTTTCCTGGGACAGGACCCCTCCCAGAGTCTTTTAGCTGCAGCTTCATGCCACTGCACCCTTACTCCAAGGTTAGGCCCTGAGATAGCTATACTGTCACTCTGTATACTGGAGCAGTCAGTGGTTGTTCCTTCCTCCTGGCCAGGAATGCCTTCATCCTTTTCCCAGGAATGTCTGGTCTTCCTGGGCTGTGAATACCCCGGGCCTTGCTGGTTGCCCTTCTCTCAGGCTTTCTGCCAGTGCCAGCAAACTGGCCCTTCCTTCTGCCTCTGCCTTTTAACCACTTCCTCCCTGCCATTCTGGCTTCTATACTATCTTACTTTGTCTTACAGCAGGTCTTTCCTTAGGTTTGCCAACCTCCAGGTGAAGGCTGGAGTTCTTCCAGAACTGATCTCCAGACTACAGAGATCTGTTCCCTCAGAGTAATTGGAGCTTCAGAGGATGGACTACGACATCACATTTCTGCTGAGCTCCCTCTCCAAATTCTGCACTACATAGGCTCTGCCCCCAAATCTCCAGGGATTTCCCAACATAGAGTTGGAAAACCCTAGTCCTGTGCAGGCTAGCGGTAGCGATTTCTTTTTACTCCTTCTTGGTTACGGGAGGGGAGAGGAGGACTGATTTGTCCAGCTGCATTGCCACTTCTTAGGGCTTCTTCCCTGCCCCAACTCGTATTGCTGTACAGTGGGATACAGATTTTGGGGTTAAGCTCTCAATATGAAATCTTATTTTTGTCCCGAGAAATGTCTATCCCTATACAAGTGTGTGTGAGAGAGACAAGTAAACGAAGAAATCTGGCTGGCCTTTGTATTTATCTGTTTATTTGCCAAGGGCAAAGTTCCTTCAATAAGTGACTCGTTCCAGAACTTCATAAAGATGTCTTGCCTCATGCTCTGTGTCTTGCCTCATGCTCTGTTTTTCCTGCCAGGTTTTCTCTGCTGGTTTAAAAGTAATTTCTATATATGCTTGAACTGCCCCCCTTTTTAACCAGCAATGCATTCCTAGTCCTAGCTGCTGTTAAATAACTCTCCCTATCTTTGTCTTTGGAGGATGCTTTACAAAACGTTAGGGTGAGTGGCTAGCCTTGTGATTCTTGAGGGTCCAGGTCATTCCCTAGAGTTCCTGGAAATTAAGCCTCTGAGTGGGGGAACAAATGCATCTTATGCCTAGCACATGTACATATCAATGCATGCACATGAGCAGGAAGAAGCTGTGCAGTGTGTACTTCGCGTACCCTGTAGCTGCTGCAGTACCTGTTGAACTGTGTTTTTCTCTACACTATCTCTACCAAAAAATCACCCTATTGACCAAAATCAGCAGAAGGCTGGCCACTAAGTGAATGAATAAGGCATATAGAAGATAGAGCACAGACTTCAGTAATGTTTGTTAGCGGTTGGGCAGTGACCCTTGGTATCCCTCTTTTTGTCTGCAATGTGCTGGACTAGTCCAGCTCATGCTGCAGTCCAGTGGGTCAGTGCTCTTTGTCTGTTAAGCAGTTTGAGGAATGGATGGAAAGCTCCTGCTGGGCAAATAGGACTCCTATGTTTCTCTGCTAGAAGGGTTTCAGGCTCCGAGTCTCCATTTGCCTTCTGAAGGGCAACCATATTTGCATGTTGAGGCAGGATGTGACTGTCATCAAAGAGGGCAAAGTTCATCCCAAAACCAGGCTTAAAGACCTGAAGCAGTTTTCCCCAATGAGATCGGGGAGAGGATTAATTGAACCCCTCCTTGTAACAGATGTTGGGGTTCCTCCACAGATTCAGCAGAATGTGGTAGAATCCTAAGTGCTGTAGAACAGACAGGATCATAGGACAGCAGGAGTGGGAGGCCATTTTCAAATGTTTCCCATATAAAAAATCTAATGCAAGTACCAAGCAGTAGCATTGGGGAGAAAATTTTTGTTTCAGACCCTACTTTGTTTTGCCAGTTTTCCACTAAAAGAGAGGGTTTAAAAGTTAGATTTAGTGGGTATTCAAAAATCTCCCACCTTGGTTCTGATGTGGTAAATTCTAGCATCTTGGGATTCCCCTCCTTGTGCTCCTTGTGTGGGTCAGGTCTCAGACTCTTCTGCAAGCTTCAGTCCTTGAGCACCAGGTCCCTCAAGTGGGTCATGGGACCCTATAGAGCTGCCTTTTTTGAAAGACCTGCTGCTCTACTGCATATGTGTAGAATCAAAGATGCCCAGCCTCTCTCTGCATCCATGCTGAGAGGAGCAGCATGATGATGAGGCGAAGTTACTCCGAAGTAGAATTTCTTTGTAGCCTAGGCAGATTCAGAGGCTATGGTCCATCCTTTTCCTGTTATATGACTGTAATGTCCTGTGCATGTTCACTGGACTACCTGCTGCCACTTTGGGTGGGTCTGGAAAGGTTAAAAACCACTGCACTGATGCACAGTCTGATCCAGGGATCCCCAGCCTTTTTGTGGCTGCAAGTACCTTTGGATTTTTGTGAGGGGATGGTAATGAGTGCCACCCCAAATTGGCTTCTGCAGGAGGCACAGCCAAACCCAAAATGGCTGCCTTAGGAGGCAGAACCAAACAGAATATGTCCCTTCTCATGTTTCCTGGGACGAATGAAATCCTGAAGTGGTAATGGAACCACATACTGACTAAGTGCAGCCCAATTGCTTACCAGTCCTCCTCATCCTCCAGTGGAAAACTCTTTTATTTGAATGAGGGAAGCCAGTAACAAGCCCTGCCTTACAATTGCCCCGCACCCTTTCTGAAAAGTTCAGTGTGCACCAAGAGAAGTACTGGCAGCAGGCACCATGGCACACATGTCACCCATAGGCACCATGCTGGGGAACCCTGATCTAGTCAGCACTGTGCATCTGCTGACGTAGATTGTGTTATATGAAAGCTCAGGCTGTGCTATATTGACAGGTAGCTGATATGCTCCCAATCTGATGTTGTACCTCCCTTCTGCGTAGAGTTGTTTTAGGGTTTGGTTGACTCCTTAAGTGTACCCTGTAGCCTGTGTTGTATTTCACACATGCCAGTTCCCAGCCTGTGCAGACAGCTGTAGAGGTACCCCTACTGTAAGGTAAGGCTCAGCAGCCCTCCTAGGGACCAACTACATATGAATGAGACCACTTGTGGTTCTTTTAAATGTTAAAAATTGCAGGGGGAAGGAAATCTGGGCCATGGTACAGAGAGAGTTAACTTTTTCTCCATGCACCATATGTCCATATCCTCTGAGCTCTTTTTGACTTGCATCAGGAAATCTGCAGGTAGCTATATCTGTCAGCAAATAGCTGGGCAGGGAATGTATCGAGTACAGAATATTGCATGGAGGAAAAGGGTCCTCCAGTGCCATGACCCTTATTTGGATTGTACACAGAACAGATCTTGGAGTTTCACCTGAAACTCTGCTATTAAAGGCAGCAGGGTGCCAGGGAGGCTGATCTGGTGATGCGTTGGGCACAGATCATTGGGTCATCTGAAAGTTCTCCTGAAGAAGCCTTGCTGAAATAAACTGGAGGTTTGCAAGATCATGGTTCATTGTGTCCCATGTTATTTAGTGAGGTGCAGATTTTTATGCCTTGGCTTGGTCCACCTGGTCATATGACTGTGCCACCATATGCCACCAGAAACAGTTGAATTCTGTTCCTAGAGGATGCTGCAGCCAGCTGGCTCCAGGTCTGATATTAGCTCAAGGGTTTCCCCATAGCTACTGTGCATCCAGCAGAGACCTGAAATAATCTTTTGGCAGTGAGCTGAAGGAGAGGGGGGAGCCTGCGATGTCAAGTTTTGAATTGGTTGTGACATATTATATGCATGGCCAAAGTTCTTGGAAGCAGCTGCCTTTCTCCATTTGTCCAGTGAGATGTCTGTGGGAAATTAGCCACATGGGCTGCTTTACTTCAGTTGGTATCCCTTTTATTGGCTTGTGCAGACAGGAGCATCTCGTGCAGCTAGACTAGAAGCGACAGAAGAGCTAGAACGGCACATAATCTCTAAAACTGGGAACATCTGGGGGTGCTGTAGACATTTTGGGTCCTCTTCCTGCTTCAGTTGCTCCTCCTCTGTCACTGAACTGCCTGTTCCAGCATCCTTTTTTTTAAGGTGATGTAAAACCAAAGCATCAGTCAGTCCCCTCCTCCCATTTCATCTTGAGAGGAGGAGCAAAGCAGTTTGAACTGCCCAAGAACAGTTTTGAGCTTAGCCAGTTAACTTCCTGTGCTGTGAGTTGGAAGTGCGAAGCAGAGTCAGCCTGAAGGGTGTGTGTGTGTGGCACACATTTCCTCTCCCCTTTTTTTTTTTGGTCTAAATAGAACTTCATTCATCCGGCTCTCTAGCTGCTCTTTTTATCCCTATTCCATTTTGATTTTTTCAATTGCTTTTCATGCCCAAAACATCACCTAAGAATCAAGGCAGTGGGAGACCCAATCAGATCGATTGGGAAACAGTGGGGTTCAGCGTTGGATTATGTCTCGGATAGAATCACTGGCCAGATCTAGGATTGACCGTACCAAGGAGTTCACTTTGAAGGTTAGTCATGTGAAGAGCCAAACTTCTGGGGAGGGGTGGGGTGTTTAACTGTGCCTTGTCTAGACTTTTGTTGGTGCATGAATATATGTGGGGAACCTTGAAAACTTTGACCATGTTTTGGCAAGAAGACCAAAGTCTCTGGGGTGCTTTTTAGGCGACTTGGTTTATTGTAGCATGGGTACACGTGTGGGGCAACCGTGCTTTGCAGTGTGGCTTTCTACCTTTTCTATAGAATGAGGGGCATCTGTGTAATCACCATGGTCCTGTGATTTTCTCTGGCTGCAGCGTTAACGGCCAGAAGCAAGCAGGCTATTGGGAAAGTTTATGTGTGTGCACATTCCGCACGTGTGTGGTGTGGAGGGGAGGATCTATTTGAGATTCAGAGGTTTGTCACCATTTTTTAAAAATTCTTTTCTTTAGAATTTGTTGTTTTTTGCTTGAGCAGAGCAATTTTTTACAGGGTTTGGAAAGATTCTGCTGGTTTGAGAGAGCAAGTTTTAAAAATAGTATGAGATACAAACATGAGATACAAACATGAGTCCACGTTTTCCTTTTAACCTGATTTGAATGTGATTTATAAATCTGTGTAGGTTTTCAGGACTTCTGTAGTTCAACCCTGAACACATTTTACATAAAAATAAAAGCCTGGTGGCTTTCACCGAGTTCCAAATACATCTTCTATCTTGCCTAGGATTGCAGCCAAAATCGGAATATAATGATCTGTTCTCGTGGCCCCTGTGCATTTTGGCAAATCGGTTTTTTTTTTCTTCTGGCACTGAAAGAAACCTATCATTTTGCCTTTTTTCAAAAGTCATCCCCTCCCACACCCTATTTTTGATCTGAGGTCTAGGCTTGCCAGATGTCCCTTTATGTTAAAGGGCTGCCCCTTATTCCCTAAACAATCAGTCTTCTGTAGATACATCATAAAAGGATATCTCGTATGTTAGTGTGCTTACAGCTCAGCCGCAACTGTATGGAACAGACCCCAAAGCTCAAGTGTGTGTCCCTTTTATTTGAAATCTTCCATACCCTAGGCTTCAGAGTATACCTCCTCTTGCTTGTTTTCTGTATCCTTCTATCCTTTTAAATGATAATAGGGTGTTTTTTCTTTTTATTTTCAAGCAGTATTTTAGGCTTCTCTGTTGCAATAAAGCAGAAGTGCCCCCAGGAACAAAAGTTAGACAATGCTTTCAAGATAAATTGAGTCAGCCTGTGTTTGGCTTTAACTGTTGTTTTTTTTGTGTGCCAATACAATAGCGCAAAGCCATTTTAACCTAAAAGACCCAGTTTAAAAAAGTGTGATTGTCTGCCCAAACGGCATAGCTCCATTGCGTTCCCCTTCCCCGCAAGAGCCGTAGCACGTGGCATTGGGCAAGGTCTCTGTGCTCAGTCTAAAACTTCCAGGCGCGGGCTTCAGGTGTTGTGTATTTGGGTTGAGATACTTAAGGTTTTAGAAGGATGCTTCTGAAATCTGGTTTCTGGGTAATGCCAAAAAGCCAGCCTAAAGGGGCTGGCTTTGTCTTGGGAGTTGTGTGTATCTTTTCCCCAAAGGAAACCACTTTAAGGTTATTCTTTTTTCCTGGCTTAAATGTGTCTCTTTACATCTTCCATGTCAAACAAAATGTAATCAAGAGCAACTGAGTGTGGATGGGGGTGGGGGGGAGTCTACCTCCCTAGAACAGAGCTATGCACTGTGTGGATTTTTTTTTTATGTAAAGGCACAAAAAACCCCTTGGGGTAACCTTGTGAAATGAAACAGCAGAGGAAAGGGAACAGCCACTGTTTATAACTGCTTCCTCCCACTCTTAACCCCTTCATTACCCTCACATAGGAGATGGGGGAGGAACGTGTGTTAAGAGTGTCTGCCATATGGGGTGATTTGTAAGCACTTCTACATGATAGTGTGATTTCTTTAATAAGTTTGTGCCTTGATTGTAAGTTGAGAAATAAAATATGATCTAAAACTTCCATTTCCCTCCTAACAAGCATTCCCATTTACAGCAAGAAACAGTGACAAATCAATATACTTTGAACTTCTTACCCACCAAAAGGTTTGATGCAGATGTCTTGGGGGTTAAAACAGGACAAAATGAAATCCCACGGCCCCCAAAAGCTAAGTTAGTTGAAAAGGTGTAAATTAGGACTTGCAAACTTTTGTTAGTCCTCCTAATATTCCCACTGTACAGGTGGAGGACTGCGAACTGGAGTGACTTGCTCAAGGCTAGAGAAGGCCTTGATGTGGGTGCGATTTGAACCCAGTCATTCTAGATTAAGCTTGCAGTCCAAAACACCAGTACCAGAGAGCAAGTGAATTCTGCTGAAGTCAATGAGTACACATGCTTAGTGTCTCTTCATGCTTGCACTTTGCCATACCTCTATTGGGGGGGGGGGAGTTGTGCAGAGTCACATGGCAGATTTACATTGAACATTAGTAAAAGTTTCCAAACTGAAACAGAAATGCGACAGTGCACTGAGAGAGTTTGTGAGAATCTTCCTTTCCCAGTGAGAAAGAGACTGGAGAAACATTTGCTAGGGATACTTTCACACAAAGTTTCCCTCTCTTTAGGAGCATGGTGATTGTTTTAATACTGTTACTGAGGTGTGTGTGAAGAAATAAGAGGGCAGATTCAGTTTTAGTTGCACCCTGTATTACTCAAGGCACAACCTGTTAATCCAGCCCTGAGACCTGAAATGGTAGCGAAGAGAATGCTTCTGTCCATGTGCTGAGCACTGACATGATCACAGCTAGCCCCCACCCTCCTATGTCAGGCGTGCATGTAAGAGATGATAATTTTCAAGCAGGTTTCAGCCCCCCCCCCCAAACTCTTGATTTAGAGATTTTTAGCACTGTCCGTCTCCCTGTTCTCCTCCCCTACAGGATCTTGTGAAGTAATAGCTGGCATGATAAAATGAGGCCTTAGTATCTCCAAAGCTCCAGACTTGTTTTTGTTGGATGGTGGGAGGCTCCCCAGGCCCCAGCTGGTGCTGTGAGAACAGAGAGTGAAAAGGGAGGGGGAGGAAGAGGGGGAGAGTCAGAGGTTTCCATCAGGCTGGCACAACGGAGGGGCCCGCCATGCCCTCTGCATTTGGCAGCTTTAGCAGGCAGCTCTGCCAACAGCCCTGAGACCCTCCCGATGCCAAGTGTGGCAGCCGATTAGGCAGATGTTTTAACGAAGGCTGGGTTCTTTGCAAATGTGATGGAACAATTCCCACGGGAGAGGGACAAGCATTGTGCCCACCTCTTTCGACAGTGCTACACAGCATCTGTCTTAACTTAAGGGATACCAGTAGGTTCAGTTCACAAGTCTGCGTATGAGTGTAAATCCATTGAAATGTGTGAATGTAATTCCACTGAAAAATGTGTTAGTTCAGTCCATCTAGTATTTGATCTGAGGCCTCATTCTCAGCCATGCAAGTGAACGCTCTGAATGTTAGTCAGTGAGCAATGAGCCTGCATGTGGGATCTAGTCTACAAGCTTGAAAGGGACCACAAGTTTGCTTAATCCAGTTTGCCAAGAGAATCCGTGTCTTGTGCTCCAGCAACCCTGTAAAAACCAATTCACACGTTACAAAGTTATAAAGTCCTCCTGTCACAAACTGTTCAGGGAGTTCCACTCTATGCACTTAATCCCTAGGCAAGTGTGAACCTAATTCAGATCAGGACCAAACAGAGAGATCTTAATCTTCCTCTCTGTTTTCCTAACTTGGAATGGCCCAGGGGGCCACTTTTACCCTTTTGGGGAGACTTGTATGTAGTCCATCCATACTTGTAAGTTTCCACAGAAGGAATAGTGGCATCCAGGACCATTTAGGGTGCAGCTGGAAAGGATTAAGCCCTTTCTCCCTCCATGCAGTGGTTTCAATCCAAATGGATACCCTGATTGCCTATAATTATGTTTCAAGTACCCAACTTCCAGAGCATGTCTGATTGATGGGAAGGGGCAAATGAGGACTTTTAAACACAGGGATTGGCCCTTATAAACCTCTTTGCTGTCATTTACAGCAGGAGAACTAAGGCTGCAAGGACTGGATGCAGACTGGAATTCAGGTCTCCCGCATTTAGAAGAGTTTTTTGCCATCCACCTCTAAAGGGAGATGCTGGTGCTGTTTTGTTTCCTTTATATCCCACCTTTCTTTTGTGAAACTCAAGGGGGCATGCATCTGGTTCCCAAGCAGCCATCATCAATATGCCTTCGAGCCATGCCTTGGTTAAGAGAATGGCACTCTGTACACTCTCACGGGCACTGCATCTTTATTCATCGTTCCCAGGGACTGAGTCCCAGCATTGAAAATAGGCTCCGGACATGGGCCATCATACAAACTAAGCCTCCAGCAGCCCACACAGAATACCACAACCACAATATTGTTAGCCAATAGAGTATTAGTCTTAGGATGTAAGTGGTTTCAAATCAAAAGTTGTACAGAAAGGAGGTCACACAAGATCTGTACTTTCACTGGTGGAGAAGAATGATCAGAGGCAAACATATGGGCCTAGGATAGGATTAAACAATTGGGAGGAGAGTCCCTATGCTTGAACTATTATTTGGGGTCACTGACATATTCCAAGATGGTAATAAATGCTCTTTATGTACCCATTCAAGTTAACCTCAGGCCTGACTGTCTCTTGTCCCACTTTCGAGATTAGTTTTTACAGAGGATTCTGTCCCCCTTTCAGATGTGATAGCTGGAATTCTAAGTGTTGTTGCTATATCTGGAAAAAGTTGTCACCTCTCCTTTGTTTTTGCTACTGTGCTGTAAACCTTTGGCAGGAACATTAGGCACACTTTCATGTGCAGGAACACCCAGATAATTACATCATAGGAGGGGGCTCTCAGTTTGGTTGGGGACTCCCTACTTTGTAGAGTATTCAGCACTATGGATAATCCTGGTACTAAAACTGGGCAGGGTACCATCCCATAGCCTATATTAAGCCTTGCTCACAGAGGTTTTTTATGATTACTCTTCAGTTACCCGGGAAAGGGAAGGGATGCAAGTCCCATTTTATCTCTCCTTTCCCTCCCACAATTCTTTTGAACTGCTCTGAGAATGAATGGCCTTTGGAAGGCTGCCATCTCCTACTCCCCTCTCCCCAGTGCCCCTTCCCAGCTGACTCCCCCCCCACCAGCTGCTGTGTCCTTTCGCCAGTAATAATCCACAGATTCATTGTGGTTTGGGGAACAGACCCTGCGTGTTCTTATCATTGTTTTCTGTTCACGGAGATCAGAAGGAGACGGTGGCCCTTGTGCGTGGGGTGGGGGAGAGCAGGGGAAACGGGACAAGGGAGCTGCCCGTGTTCCATTTAATTCATGCGTCAAAACTGCCAACAGCCGAATCGATCCAGCCGTCCTTTGTTCTCTTGGGATATCGCAGAAGAAGCTGATCTGTTTGGGCAGGGTAATATAAGTATATTTATTTATCTTCATGTCAACTTCTTTTTGTTTTTTCCTAAAACTTACCCTCCTCCCCTTCCTTTTGTACCGAAGGTTGTTATTTCTTCTGTCATGCTGGCAACGGCCGTTGACTGAGTGGAACTTCCATTCAGGGTCTGACCAGAGGCGCATAGAGCGCTAGGTTCAGACTCTAGTGATGGCCAGCAGGAAGCCGCCCAGTGGGGTATGTGGAGACAGCCATCTCCTGTTGTTTGTGATGGCTGGATATGTGTTCAGAAGGCAGGGGAAGTCAACCTTTTTTCCACTGTGTGCATGATCACAGCATGGTGATTGGGGGGGGTTTTTCCTGACCTGCATTATGGAGTTTGTGAGGATTGGTCCTTCCTTATGACCTCCTGGGGTTTTTTTAATCGGGAATTCTTTTTATATCCTTCAGATGGGCAAAAAAAAAGAATTCAGGGCTTAATAGGAGTTTTGTGATTCTTCTCTCATGAATGCAAGCCTTAAAGAGGGTTTTAAAAACCCACCTCTTTATAACAGAGTCAACCTTAACAGTAGTAGCTGCACTTCCAGTAGTTTCAGCAGAAAAGTCTGTGGTAGGGTGCATGTTCAAGATTAAGTGGGGGGCAGTCTAAGTCATTTTGGTGCCCTAGATGAGAAATCCAAATAGCAATCCCCATTACCTAACATGGGGCCACTACCATTGCAGCAAAACAGGATTTTGACTTGTGGTTTACATCTGTCTTCCAATGGCATTGAAGATCTGCCTTTATGTCGTGGTAGGGCTACCTCTTGAAATCTGAATCCTCCTAGGGCTCCTCTTGCATTCCTAGGCAGCATGGTACAATGGTGGGTTTCTCTTCCTCCTCTCTTTCCCCATAATGTACATTTATGATTGAAGCAAGGATTTAATACAGACATGGACAGGACATCAAGCAGTGGTACTAACCTGAGACAAACTAACTTCTTTTGTACAAAGGTGTGATCTTCTGTAGTGCTTATGTGAATGCGCTGTGAGGTTTGTTTGTTCCCAACTAGAAAGCTAGGTATCCTGCAGTGTTCCCCCCCATCAGAGGGCCTCTTAGGGAAAAGGTGATCAATGAAACCCACCCTCCCCCAAGGCTTCTCTTGAATGAAGCCAATTGTGTTCCTGGTGTTTTTAAATACAGCCCTTCCTCTTTCTGGCTTTTTCCTGTTTGACCAAGTTGATGGAAAGAGGAGGCACCTTGCATCAGAGAAGGGGGCTTTGTTCTCAGACTCTCTTGAGCAGGCTGTGTGTTGGAGGACAGCTTGCTCAAGGCTAGTGGCAGAAGCTACAAAATCTTCTCCCTGTGTTGCAGTCCATAGCTTCCATTCACAGCCAAGCTTTGCTCAAGGTAGAACCAGCTCACACAGTAGAAAAGAGTCCAGTAGCACCTTAAACGCTGACAAAATTTGTGGTAGGGTATGAGCTTTTGTGAGTCTTCAGCTCACAGAGTGAGGAAAGATCCAGGGTTTCATCTGAGTCCTGAAGATAAAGAAGCTTTTAGTATCAGTTTTATATTCAGCTCATTATATGTAGAAATTTCCCCTCAAGTGTTGAAAGTACTCTATATATTCTTTGTGTTATTAATCTTTATAACAGCCCTGTAAGGTAGACTTGTATCCCTACTGCATATAGGGGAGAAGTGGCTTGACTAAGGCCACCTAGCAATTATTAATTTTAGATATTTGTACCTCACTGTCCCTCACTCAGTCGATAACATTGTTTTTCCTTCCTCCATTTTATCCTTTCAACAGCCCTGTGAGGTAGGTTAGGCTGAAAGAGTGACTGGCCCAGGGTCACCAAATGAGCATCCGTGAACTATGGTCACCCAGATCCTAGTCCACCCATTACACCAAACTGAAGCTGCCCCAGGAACACCCAGTGGTACTTATTATTTATATTAATACATTTTTTATTTACAGGTATATTGATACATTTGTTAATATTAATACATTTATTATTTAGCATTATTCATATGTGTGTGTAGTGTTGTCAAGGTGCAGGTGACTTATGGCGACCTCATGGGGTTTTCAAGGCAAGAGACGTTCAGAAGTGGTTTGCCATTGCCTGTCTCTGTGTAGTGGACTCCCGTCCAAGTACCAACCAGGGCCGACCCTGCCTAACCTTAGAGCTGACAATATTAGGCCAGCCTGGGCCATTCAAGTCATGGCGTTATGCATATAGCATCATCAGTATACACAGGGCTTTGCAGAATAGCACAGGGCTCTGCTGCGGGGAGATTACAGTCCAACTTTCAGCTTTATGATGGGACAAAAGATGGGAAGGGAAAGGAAGACAGAATGGTAAGAATGTGAACAAAGAGCAAATGTAGTTAGAAGCACTTAGATGTCATCAGCTGGGAATGAGGATTAAAGCCCATAGACTTCTCAACCCAGGAGGGTTTCTGAGTGCTCTTGTGTAGCTTCCATTCATTGCAGGGGGGCTTGCACAGGAGACTTTCCTAGTGGACTGTGCTGTTTAGGTCTGTCTACAGTTCTTACTGGTGCTCAAAAATCCTCTGCCTTAAAGTAGGACCGCTTCCATCATAGTCTGTGCCAGCCCTTTGTCTGCCATTGTTGACTGCCAGCAGTCTTTGTCAACTGAAGCGCCCCAGATGTTTGGATTCTGGGGCCTTTGGAGAGGCCTGAAATGATGTACCAGCTTCCCAGAGCTGTAGCCACCTTCCCCCCCAAGCCCTGACACCTTCCCATGCAATTCCTTTTCTGTTACTTTTTTTGTTTTTTGTTGTGTTTTTAAATCTGCTTGGCTTATGTCCTAACTGGTAGCTCAGGTCGAAGCCGGAAACATTCAGCAGCTATTGCTTTCTGGAGCCAATTCCCTTTCCTGTCTTCTGTTGTGTGGTAAAAGACAGAGAACATATTATGAAGAGGAAAGCAATATGGATGAGGGACTGGGATTCATTGGAACTCAGCTACTTGTGCAGGAAATTCCAGTGTAACTCTGGGGAGAAGATAGTCTTCCACATGCAGGTACTTTGAGTATTTGAGGAGTTGGGAAATTCCTGGATATTTTGGAAGCAGAGGCTGAGGATTGGGGAGAGACCTTAGTAGAGTTTAGTGCCATAGACTCCACCCTACAAAACAGCCATTTTCTTCAGAGGAACTGATCTGTGTTGTCTGGAAATCAGCTGTCTTGGAGCTGTGTTGTCTTGGAGCTCTCCAGGCCCCACTTGGAGGTTGGCAACCCTAGGCTATAGAAGGTGGAATGTGTGTTTAACTTTGTGTGTGTGTGTACAGCTGTGACTCTGTGTAGGTTTGTTTGAGACTATGGGCTAGCACAATTATATGTGTGACTCTGTGGACATGTACAACTAAATCTATATAATTATGTGTGGTTAATAAACATGCACACATGCTGCTATAGTGTGTTGTGCTGACAAATAGCATAAGGTGGTTTTTAAACAATCTGTCCTACTGTTGACATTTAGTCTGTAAGTCCTTTGGGGCAGGGAACGAACCTGTCTATTTTGCTCTCTATAGCATTACCTATAATAATGATGCAATGTAGGTAGAAATAATGTGATGGCTTAATGGAGCCTCCATGTTCAGAGGCACTGAACCTCTCAGTACCCAGTGCCAGGGGCAAACAGCAGGGACTAACAATCATGGAAGCATGTGTGTGGTTCTGTACTTGTACAACTAGGGGCCAATTAATGCAACTGCTGGACTCATGAGGGAACTTGGGGCGATACATCTGCTTCCTTCAGCACACAAATACGTACATTGGTTTATGTGGCTGAGGCTGAAGGTGAGAAACCAATATGCCTGGCATTTCAGGTGGCCACTACCTATTGGGCCAGTGAGTACAGTGGTGTGTTTTTTTGTGAGCATGATGAGTGTACATATATGTACACATACAATATTGTGTTCAGAAGCACAACTTTGATCACATCCAGATCAGGTTGGCACAATGTACTTTGTGTGGAGTTGCCTTTGAAGAGTGTTCAGGAATGGATGGGCATGAGAGGGAGAGCTTTTCTATGGTGGCATTTGATCCACAAGCCTCTTTGAATGAAGAGGAAAGTTGGGGTATAAATATTTTAATAATAAATGAATAAATGTTGCATATGAAACACCTTCCCTGCAGAAATTCACTTGGTACCTACTTCTCTTAGTTTTAGAAGCTCTTTAAATACTTAAATAAACTCTTTCTCTGTGTATATATGTTAAGTACCACCAAACTGGTTTTTGCATTAGGTGCTTTCTCCCCTTTTCTTTTGTATTACTGGTTTTTGCGTTAGGTGCACTTGATCATCTTGATAAATGAGTCAAGCTGGAATATGATATTGATGAACGGGAGTGTTCTCTTTTAATTGGAGTCCAAGTTGAGTAAAGGGAAGCAGAGGGAAATGATGGTGGAACTGCACATGATCAGTCTCCCAACTTTTTTCTTTAACTGAAAGGTAGCTTGGGGAGAGCTGTGCAGATTTGCAGCAGCCACTGGTGGTAGCAATGCTTAATTATTTCCCCAAGAGGCATTTTTGTGCTTTTCTCCCTGAAGGTGAAAAGGTAACAGGAAACAGATAATGTTTCTAGTTCAAAATTCCAACAGCTCTCTAGCCCCAAAAGTTGCTGGAGTGTTTGTTGTTGTTGTTGTTGTTATTCAAAAAATGTTTCCCCCATCTCTCTATATGCTTGAGTTACAAAAAGAGATGCGTAAGTGGATTTCTTGAGGAAGATTATTCCACAGCCACCAGGACACGACTTAAAAGGTCCCCCTCCCTGCCTCTGCAGCCCTGGAGGTTCCGTGTGTAATATAGCCAGGACAGGATTTGTGCACCCTCAGTTTGTCCCATCATCCTGCAGCTATGGCAGGAGAAGCCAGACCTATCAAAATTGTCCCTTCTGCTCACCTATCCCACATGTGCTAATGTTCCACATCTGGGTTTTTTGTTTTTGTTTCGAGGAACATTCCATAATGTAATCTGAAGTGACAGGTCAACCACTTCAATGAAAACTAGAGCTTAGAGAGGAGGCTCTGTAATGTTTCGGTTAACTTTCTCTGAAGATTATCCGGCAGGCCATTGACTTGCCTACTTTGTTCTCTTTCTATAGTCTGGATTGTGATGGCTGCGACTGAATGCAGAGGTGGTGCTGGTGGGTGGGTGGTCATGGCTTTGGGGTAGGGGCTGTGCCTAGGTGGCCTCTGGATCCTTTCCAGGAGTGACAGGGACAGACCAGATTGCCCCAGTTTTATGCCTTTGTTGTCGGTGCCTGGTATTGTTTCCCCCCCCCCCTCCCTGTTTCTCTTGTGCTCATTCTCACTGAACCTGAATGGAGGGGTGAGTTTAGGGGGCAAGAGTTTAAATTTAAACCCCATGAAACTAGCAACATTTACTTTCCAGCTTCCCCCACAGCTACTTTCTTCACAAATGCTTTACTTCTGAAATCTGTTAAGTGTTGCTGGGCTGCTTTTGTTCTTTTTTCCCTTTTTTTTAAACCAGCGGGAATCTTACTAACATTTCTGGCATGCTAGGCACTTTAAGCACTCAGTGAATCATGATCTGTAGACTTCCAGTTTTCATTAGACTTGAAGGAAGGCAGCCATTGGCTGGAAAGTCAAATTGGACCAGGTGCAAACCAGCCTGAGCGGCCCCTACAGTAATAAGCAGAGCTACTAGGGCTTGGCTTTGTTTACTCCAGCAGCCCCCCAGGGTAACAGCCCAGCGGGAATTTTCCCTGCAAATTAAATAGCCAGTCCGCCTTTGGAGGAGGGGCAAAGCTTTTGCAGAAGGGAAAAGGAGAGGACATTGAACCAGCAGGGGAAGCTTCCTTTACGCCCATGTGCAGTCCACTTGAATGCTTCAGGTAAGCTGAGCACACAATGAAAAGATCTTAAACTAAGAGTAAGTTTCATAGGTGGTACAGAAATCACCATCTGTATTTTTTTGTGTCTCTGCGATGATATCACAAATCCTGCACTCTGAAATTGCAGTAGTTTCTAGCTACTAATTCCCTCCTCTGCCTGCCAAATTAGAAGAGGCCCCACCCCCAAGAAAACTTAGGGTTGCCAGGTCCCCCACCTGGCCACCAGCAGCAGATTGGGGGTGGGGGGTAGAGCTGCCAGTCCCAGGTTGGGAAACTGATGGAGATTTGGGGATGGAGCCTGGGGAGGACAGGGACCTCAGTGAGGTACAATGCCACAGAGTCTGCCCTCCAAAGCACCCGTTTTCTCTGGGGGAACTGATCTGTGTAGTCCTGAGATGAACTGTAATTCCAGGGATCCCCACCTGGAAGCTGGCCTCCCTCATTAGCACTTAGGTGCTTGTCCAAGAGGATTTTGAGTAGAATTACAAAATCCACAAATGTTGGGAGAAATGGGAAAAATATATTTAATACTTTCTTTATCAAGCCTAAATTTATTTTACTGCTTTAAGAACATAAGGCACATCATTCACCACTTTGTTCACCCATAAACTTGAGCTGTTTGTCATATTTATGGAATTTAAAATTAGAACTACCAGTTTGTTCAAACAAAATAACAAATGGGAAGCTGTCACTGGAAGCTCCCCCCAAAATGCAAGGGCATTCAGCTGTCCAGGGGGGGTCCCTATGTGCAAGTAGCCTTGGTTGGGCAGTGTTAAGAATGTTCCAGTAGCTGGACCATTGGTTTGATCCAACAAGGCTCTGAGAGGGCCTGTCCAAGGAATGGAATGTCCTCCAAGTATAGAGTTAGAAATACAGGCTATGTACACGCAAAGTCCCAGCTTTGGCTTCTGGCATTTCTAGTGAAAGGGTTTGGGGGATTGCAAAAAACCCCTTGCAAACTGCCCCATTTCTCACCCTCTGACTCTTCTCCATCATTCCCTGCCTCTTCCAACCCAAGATTAGAACTTCAGTATTTTGACCAAAAAAAGTGGGTCACATCCTCACCCAGTTTACTCCAAGCACTGCAGATTTGTGTCTGTTAAATCTATATTCGTATACTGGGCAAACTGCCAGCCAGCTGGTCTATTCTTCTTTTCCACCAAGCACACAAACCAAGCAGGGGCTGGAGAGAATAGGCGCTGTCCATACAATCCCTCCCTCTTGTCTTTTCTCACTAGACATAGACCAGCTAAGAAGGGGGTGAGGAGGTTAGAATGGATGACAACTGAGAATATGGCAGTTCGCATTCAATCAGTGTGCACGGCAGTTTTCAAGTTCACTGCTCCTAGGCCCTTACAGTCTATAAAATTGTTGTAAGGAGGTCAGGGCCCTGTAGGACCTCTTACAGTTCCACAGGGCCTGCAAGACGGAGCTCTTCCGCCAGACATTCAATTAGGGGCTACCGCTGTCATAGAACCCGGCCCGTGGTTTTCAACATCAAGCTGATGCCATAAGAAACCTTGAGCACATAGACATCCCAGAACAACTGGGAAGTGGAAACCTTGTCTGTAAATGCACCCCCTAAGTGAGTCTTAACTGCCATCAGCACTTTGTGTCTGCACCTCGTGTTTTGTATTTGTTTCATGTGCTGTGTTTTTAAATAATTGTATGATTTTAATTGTATTTATACTTGTTGGAAGCTGCCATGAGCCTGCTATGCGGGGAGGGCGGGGTATAAGTTTGATAGATACATAAATAAATAAATAACAAAGGGAAGAAGAAGAGATGGAGGCACAGTTGAATATGGGAAGAATGTACCTCCACTTCAGTTAAACGTGTGGTGATGGACAGTGCCATCAAGTCATGGGTGACTTATGGCAACCTCAGAGGATTTTCAAGGCAAGAGAAGTTCAGAGGTGGTTTGCCATTGCCTGCCTCCGTGCCAGAACCGTGGTATCCCTTGGAGGTCTCCCATCCTAGCCAGGGCCAACCCTGCTTAGCTTCCGAGATCTGATGAGATTGAGCTAGCCTGGGCTATCCAGATCAGGGCTCAGTTAAACATACTTGGACTTTATTTGTCATGATGTGGTTTTGGTCAAGTAGAAAGGTCTCCTTACTGCCGAAGGGATTCCTGGGCATATGTCTTGGACTATGCAGCATATGTCAGACTATGCAGCCTCAGAATCATGTCCCAAATACTCCTGTCTCCTTAAAAGTCTAGGAATATCTCAAAACTGCAAGTTTGCAGGGCCTGTAGGCACTGAACCTCTATAAATTAAAGACTTTTCAGTTGTGCTACCTTTCTATTTTGGCTGATAAAGATCTCTGTGAAACTCTAGTTGAAAAAAGCTTGCCCAGTCTTAAACCAACCTATCGAAGTATGTGCATTGAAACTGGTTGTTTTTCCTTCCTGGTATCTTCCATCTGGTGGGTCCAACTAGCCGCATGCTGTCTGATGACCCACCACCACTACCTATGTACAATATGGTCACAATCCTGAAATGTCACCTCTCACCTGAGGTGATAATAATGGTGGAATGATGGAGCAGGGTAAAGACCAGGTTTTCTGTGGTCTGGAAATTGGTGAGGCACACATATGTCTTACTGAGATGGACAGGGGAAGAACAAGCAATGATTTTAGTTATGCTTTAGTTCAATGGGTTTTAAACCTAAGAAACTTCTAACTGCTTGACCCAGTTTAAAGAATAATATAAACTTAGAAAGGCCTGTGGTGGGGCCTTTGTTGTTGTTGTTGCCGTCAAGGGTTTTCCAGGCAAGAGATGTTCAGAGGTGGTTTACCATTGCCTGCCTCTATGTCATGACCCTGGTATTCCTTGTGGGTTTCCCATCCAAATGCTAGCTAGTGCCACCTCTGCTTAGCTTCTGAGATCAGACAAGATCAAGCTAGCCTGGGCTATGCAGATTGGGGTGGGGTGGGGTGGGGCCAAGAGTAGAGAATAAGGGAGTCTCATGCAATGAAGTCCAAATGCCCAGTATTGCTTTAAAAAAATATTTCTAGTCCTCCGCTGTAATCAGGCTTCATTCCCTAAAGACCTTGTCTGTATGTTGCTTCTTTCTATATGGCAGTAGAATGGCTGCAAACTGGGGAAGGATACAGCTTGGCATGGCATGGTGCTCAGCCCTTGTATTTGGTTTTTGAAACTTTGAAAGTCTTATCATTTTCACCTTTTTTTTAAAAAAGTTACCGGTTTAACAACATGTACCTATACCTATTAGGTTTGTATATTATGTATTTACATATAGAGGATAAGATGGAGTATAAATGGGAGGAAGAAACTGCAAACACCGCTCTCTGTTTGGGGCATAATGCAACCGTCATCTAGTCAGCTATCTTGGACTTTCTTGACACTGCACCAGCCAGTGTTTCTCTTAGCATTTGGGAAGTTGTCTGCCATCTTGTGAGGACCAGCACGAAGAAGAAGAAGAGGAGGAGGAGGATATTGGATTTATACCCCGCCCTTTACTACCCAAGGGAGTCTCAGAGCGGCTTACAGACTCCTTTCCCTTCCCCTCCCCATAACAGACACTCTGTGAGGTAGGTGGGGCTGAGAGAGCTCTGACAGAAACTGCTCTTTTTCAAGAACAGCTTTGCCATTACTATGGCTTGCCCAAGGTCATCCAGCAGGTGCAAGTGGAGGAGTGGGGAATCAAACCTGGTTCTCCCAGATTAGAGTCCGCGCACTTAACCACTACACTAAACTGTTTGTAGTGTGGCTATAGGCCTAGTCAGAGATCAGCAGTGTTGAAATACCACTGAGGTCCCAGGAGGGCCCTTCACCAATCCTTGGCCTACCACTGCACAACATCATCATCTGCCCCCTTTCTTTGGGTGGCAGCAGTAGTGGCTGGATTGGGCTACCTCAGAGGAACTGGGTCGTTCTCTTCCACATGCTTGCTGCCATCCTGCAGTGATGGCTCATTGCTCCTCCTACTCCAACCCTTAAAGGCAAGGGACTTTCTAATCTGTATTGTGCTTGCTTCAGCCTTCCTTCTTCCCAGTGGTGGCAGCAGGAGTGTCACCTTGAGAAAGGTGGAGGAGTGAGCAGAGGCTCCATGTAGACATCATTCATCTTTCTGTGGGTGGCGACACAGTGGTTGCCATGCCTTGGAGAGCTCACCTCCACAGCTACTGTTGTCCAGAGGGAGAGGGGATGTTGTGGTAGCTGCATGTTCACTTGGGCTGGAGGAGAGGAAAAGGAAATTAGGTGACTCCACCTGACAATACCTTGGTATGAGAGTCCCAAAATCTGGAACCAGCCCTTCTTCAAGTGACTCACTTTCTTCTTCCATTCTTAAGAACATAAGAGAAGCCAATGTTGAATCAGGACAATGGCCCATCTAGTCCAACATTCTGTCACACAGTGGCCAAAAATACCAGGTGCCATCAAGAGGTCCAGCAGTGGGGCCAGGACACTAGAAGCCCTCCCACTGCTGCCCCTCCCCAGCACCAAGAATAGAGTGCATCACCTGCCCCAGACTGAGAGTTCCTATCTATACCTTGTGGCTAATAGCCACTGATGGACTTCTGCTCCATATGTTTATCTAATTCCCTCTTGAAACTGTCCTTGCTTGTAGCTGCCACCACCTCCTGTGGCAGTGAATTCCATGTATTAATCACTCTTTGGGTGAAGAAGTACTTCCTTTTATCTGTTCTAACCCGACTGCTCAGCAATTTCATGGAGTGCCCACGAGTTCTTGTATTGTGAGAAAGGGAGAAAAGTACTTCTTTCTCAACCTGCTCTATCCCATGCATAATCTTATAAACCTCAATCATGTCACCCCTCAGCCGTCATTTCTCCAAGCTAAAGAGAGTCTTCTGTTTCCCCCCGCCTTTCCCTTCCCAGTTAAAGAAGAGATTAACTTCTCTAGGCAAAAGCTTGCAGATCGAAAGTACTCTATAAATCCTCAAAATATTTCTGTTTCCTATGAATTTTCCCTGATGATCGTCTGGTAACGTTGGTTTTGAACACTACAGTAGGAAAGGGAGTGGCGTTTGTTTTTTTCATACTTATCCCGCCAGCTTCCTCTCTCTGCTGATGCCGCAACTGCCACTGCCTTCTGGCTGCAATCCAAACAGCACAAAATAACATATTTGTTCTGCTGAGGTCCCTCCTTTTACTGCTCCGGAGACCCGAAGCTCATCTCTGCTGCGAGGGACAGACAGGCTTGCTCCTATCAGGGCAGAGGTCTTGCGGGCTGTCAGCAGAGGACAAAAGGGCTCTTTGTCTGGGCGGCCTCGGCTGATGGAGGATACAAAACTTGGCATCTTTTCTACAACAGCATCAGAGCTTCTTTGGAACGATATTAGCAGTGACTAAGATTCATGTGTAACACATCCCCAAGGCCTGGGGCCAATGGCACCTTTAACAGTAATGTTCATGTTTGGATGAAGAAGCAGTGAGGCAAAGTCAAGGCCAGCCGCATGGGCAAGCAGGAAGCCAGTATATACTACAGGCTGGCAGAAGTGAAGCTAACTAACTGGGGATGCAGTTGCAGTTGAATTTGACAGCAGTTTCTGCCTTCACACACACCCTGAGCAATCCACTTTCAGTCCACTTTCAGTGCAGTGCAGCAGTCATTTGCAAATGGATTATGCTGTTCCGCAGAGTAAAATCTAGTTGCAAACTGCACTAAAAGTAGGTTGAAAGTACATTATTCAGCATGTGTGAAAGCATCGTCTTCTGTCCCCTTCCTCAAGCTGAGAAGCCAGTCTAGAGGTGAGCTAGGGCCAGGTAAGTTTCCATTGGCCCCTTGTATCACCTGACAACTGCTGGGTTAGTACATCCTTCTGAATTGGTAGTGTACAACAGGCCAGTGGACCAGAGTGGAAGGTACCTGGGACCCCAGCTTGGGTTTTTTGGGTGCTTTCTGCACAAATTATTAACTATATCCCTCCCCAAACCAATTTTTTTTTTGTTTTTCAAAGTCTTGCGATGTGAGGAAAATCTTTGGCTCAGGCTCTGGGAAGCAGGTAGCAGATCAGGTTCCACAGCTGTAAAGGAAGTCACTTGAGAAGGTCACCATGCCGTGCCCTTGCTGTCTGAACTTGCAGGTGGATGCTATAGTGTAGAAGATGCTGTCTGATGCAGAAGACATGATGAGCAGCCTCTGAGATACGCTGGCTAATTGCTTAAGCCCAGTTTGCATATTTTTGCATGTCATTGAAAGAGCTCTCAGTGATTCCACGTGGCAGGTTTTTCAGCTTAGTTTTAGGGGTTTTGCTGTTCACTGTGCCCCAGGTACAGCCAGACTCTTCTTGCCAGCTGCTTTTTGTCCCCAGCAAACACCCCTGGGCTCCACTTGTAGCTCCCAGGATCCACCTGCAGCTCCTAGGCTCTGCTCCCCTGAGTTCTGGTGTCTGACTTCCTCCCTGCAAAGACCTGGCAACAGACATCACCGATCTGACATTTTCCACCACTGTCTTTATAGACATTCATAGGGGCATGGGAAAAATTTGCAAACAGTTTTCAAACTGTGTTCCAAAGAAGCTTGGTCTTCCTCAGAAGATTACCAGGGACCTGTCTGTCCAGACCACGACAGCTTGTCTGTCGAAACCAGCCTCCCTGACTTTGTAGTGTACACCCATAGTGGTGTGTGTGTGTTGGGCTGAGTTCCAGGGTACACACTTAGCTCACACATGACTGTCAGGCTCCATGAACTTGGCCAGCATGCACAGGAAGTGAGTGTATGCCTCAAAACACTTCCCCAAATCCTTTTCAACACACAGCGGCAAATGAGTCAATAGGGAAAGGATTCTCTAAAGTAAGAGAGCCTGAATACCTCCTGGTTTAGTAGAAATGGGAAGTCAAGTGTTGAGTTTGTAAACTGTTTTTCAGTATCAGTGGAGGAATAAACAGTCTGCTTCTTCCAGCACTGTAGTGTGTGCCAGCTCATTTTATATGTGCATATTTGGTCTTGCTATGGCGGCCCTGCCAAGGACTGTTCTGTGCTAACACCACTCTGTTGCACACTTTCTTGAGAAATGCAGCCTCCCCTCTCAGTTGCCAAGACGTGTGAAGCTCTCTAGTCAAAAATAGCTGGGCCTCTATTGCGTTATTGCTCAGCTCTTTGGCAACAGGAAGTCCTTGTCTCGCTTCCTCTTTCTCACAGGAGGCTACCATGACAACCCATTTGCCTCGCTATACACTAATCTGATCATAAGGTTTGCAAATACTTAACCCTCTTAGATCCCCATCCCGCAGTCCCCTATAATGAGTCCAAGGTACCACAGTGCAAGGGGCAGAAGACTGCTTAATTGTCCTAGTTTTCATGTTGATCCTTCCCACTTTTGAAATCTGACATCAGATGCAGTCTTTGGGCAGCCTCAACCCACCTAATTCCAGAACTAAAACACAAGCCCTGAAGATGCTGGAGGCTTGCACTGGAGTCTGCAGGTCTGGATCCTAATATTTATACCGGCCCTGGCCAATCCAGAGGCTTCATGGAGATTGCCAGTCATAGGAGCTGATGTTTCACATTTCCTCCTCCTGTTTCCTTCTTTGCCTGAAGAGGGCTTTGAGGCCAGAAAGCCAACAGTGTCCACTTGTTTACAAGGATAGCTCTCAGAACTAACTATATGTTGTGGGCAGGCATGTGATGCCATTTTAGACAAGAATTAAGCAGTTTAAAAATTGCCATGAGGGTCTCTCCCTGCCCCCTCTCATGTGCCTTTTCAAATGCCAAAATAGTCATGGGGGACTCTTTCAGCGCTTTAAAAGGTGGTAGTGGGGAAACAAGATCATCTGGTGCCACCATGTCTGGGGTCCCCTCTTGGCAGTTTTTAGACTGCCAGATTCTCATCTAGAATGGTGTCAACAGTCACAGGTTGTCCTGGGGCTGCCTCTTAACAGCTAGTTTTGCTCTCAGCCTCATAATCTGAGACTTCCAATTTAAACTCTGGAATCCCAGACATAGCTAGTTCCCTTTAAAAACAAAACAAAAACTTCAGTTGCAGGTGAGGTTGCACAAGAACTGAGCTTGCTTGGTCAAATCCCCAAGCAGTTTGTAAGCCGGTTCAGCTTCTCTGTAGGCTTGGGAAGGTTTATATATGTTATTTATAGTCCAACTTTCTCACTTGGACTCAAGGCAGATTGCACAGAGATGAGAGCCCCAGTGCTGTTCAAAAGTAACCAAGGTCCTTTGCGACCAAGCTAGCATATTTTTAAAAAAGAATATTTATTTGTTTTTGCAGTCTGTGCACACCCACCTAATTCTAGCAGAGTGCCTCACTGGGCATGTTATCAAAGTGGAGAATGCCTATGAAGAAGGGTTTTTTATTGTGGTTTGTTGCAAGCTGATTTGAGGTAGGGGAGCTTGACTGAAGTCTTCCATCCTCCCCACCTTCCATTTTTGTTTCCGCTCTAGTTGAATCATGTCTGCCGAAGCCCACTTCTGATAGTCATCTTGATGTGATTCTCCCCACAATGGGTAATACCCGCTCTCAATGGAGGCATGAGAAAAGAAGACTTTTGGCTGTTGGGTGCTAAGGACAGTGCAGCCAGGCACGTGTGATGGGGGTGGCGGTGGAATTTCTCAGTCAGACACACGGTTGTCATGGTTATTGGAAGCAGAGAGATACAAGAGAAGAAGATGAACTGCATGGGTGTCTTTAAAAAAAAATCCCCACCTCCTCTTCCTCCTCCTCTTTGCATCTCTTCAGTCTGGGCTTTCCAGAGTCAAGTTAGTCTGCATGCTGGCTTTTCCCTTTCACTCTCAGTGACATTACTGGAAGGGAGTGTTGGGGGGGGGTACATTTAGGTAATTCAGTAGCACCCTGCCCCAAAACACAATGAGTTACCCTACAGTGTATGAGAGGCAGCTCAGGCTTGGAGTTTCAGGAAGCTGCTCTCGGGATTCCCCCATAGCAGGGGCAAACTGGAACGGGCGGCAGCCGTATCGGAGAGCAAATGTTGGAAAGGTGCGTGAGGAGGATCCTGGCTGGATTAACCACTGTCTTATGTACTTGGTGGTGTGTGACGTGGTGTTTGTTATGGGGAGGGAGGTTTTCTAGCATGAAGGGAGCAAATGTCTTTCTCCAGGCATTGCGGAGGTTGGTGGCATGCAGTCGTCCCTAATTAATTTTTCCCTTGGTGTAAGCGGGTGGGTGGATATATTTTGCACTTGGGATTTACATGATGTTCATATATGTGGTTTGGCTTACTTATTTGAGCCATTTGAATGACGCATTTGATGGGCACTTTTAGGCATTGCACTTGATTTTGGTGTGCATGCTGTCCTGGGTAGCATGGGTTGATTCGTATTGTGAGAGGCTTCGTATTGTGAGAGGCTTCGTATTGTGAGAGGCAGTTCCTGCTCTGGGTAAAGGACTGGGCTAGGTAAACTTTCAGTGTCAAACCAGACAGGACACTAGAAGACCCATGAATGGGTTTTGTGCAGTTTTAACTGCTAAATAGCACCTCATTTGGATCAGTGCTGCAGTGTACAGGAAAGGAGAATTTAACTCTTTCACCCTTTGCCACTTTCCCTACCTCAAATTTCCCTACCTACAGTTGCTGTTTGGTCCACTGGGAGAAACCTGTCATCCATAAAGGCAACCTGTATTTCTCCTAGCAAGGCAAACAGTTGCTCTAGAGAGCTGTGGAAAATGACATGGTAGTGGGAAGGGTTAACTCTCTTGCCTCCCTTGTGGCCCAGATCTGAAAGGGGGGGGATGCAGCTGCTATTTATTACTCTATTATTATTCAAATATTATTCGGTTCACATCTTCCAGTGTCTTGTCTAACCTGACCTTCAGATTCTTGCAACTCTGTAGTGGTGAGATTCCTTACCAGTCCCTGGAACTCTGAACACAGCAACTAATTTCTTCTGTGAAAATACTGGGGACAGAGCCACTGTGTTCCTGGTTTGAGGAGTTTCCTGCCTGCACATGGCCAGCATGAAAGATTTTTGTGTTACAGGATGGTAGTGAAGGAGCTGACTTGCTGGAGGATGCATGGTTGAGATGCGCTCTTGCTTAATATACCTGGAGTTAATTTGGAAGGGTGGGTGGGTGGCTAGCAGATTCCCTTGGCTTCCAAGGGTATGAATTCATGTTCTTCCAATTTTGAACAGATGGCATTCTTCCCAGTTCTCAATGCGATGAGATGGTGTGTTGATATTTACGCAGTCGCCCTACATTATCAGTAGGATTTGAGATTTTGTGGGATTATTTTGTAAACTCCCCACCAAATTAAATATGTAATTTTCAGAGGTGCAGAGGCAGAGAGATGTCTTTTCCCAAACCTGCTTCCTGGGATCCTTAGCTGGAGATGCCAGGAACTGAATCCTGGACCTTTCGTACACAAAACATCTGCTTTATCTCTGGGTGACAGGCCCTTCTCCAAAAGCACTTTGTTTTAGCTCCAGCATATGTTTGTCCGTGTGGTCCCCTGCCCTTTGGATATGCAAAGAGTGGCAGAAGAGTAACTGTGGGGCATGCTCTAATTACAGATTTTCTGGAGGAGGGGGTGAGTGAAAAGGGCAGGGGAATCTTCTTTGGCACAAGCCCTCTGTGTCCTTAAACCTGGCCTGAGTATGGAGGACTGTTTCCAGGGAGGGACTGTTGGCTGATGATATTAACTCTCTCTCTCCCTCTCCCCATGCAGAACAAAGAGAAAGAAAGGATGAAGGAGAAAGAAAAAGATGCCCGCTACACCAATGGGCACCTCTTCACTTCCATCACAGTTTCCGGCATGACCATGTGTTTTGCATGTAACAAGAGCATCACAGCCAAAGAGGCGCTGAGTTGTCCCAGTGAGTATCACATTATGTGTGAATTTCGAAGGAGTGCTGGGCAGGGATGCTCCCTCTCCAACACTTAAGTCAGGAACTACTAGCTGTCACATCTAGAGAAAGGATGAAGAATATGCCCACTTGGATTTCTCTCACAACTAAATTTTTTCTCGTGTTTGGGGGCTGAATTAGTGCCACATTTGAGGCTGGGAAAGAATTCCTCCCAGGCCAAACTGACAGTGGCCCTGGAAAGGTAGATGTGCGGGTGGGGTGCTTTATCAGCATGCACTATGGCTCACTTGCATGAGTCATCCAAGCTATTTGTTTTCCAGGCACCATTCTGCAGGGCAGCGCGCTTTTTTTGTCTTGTGTCTTGCAGTGCCATAGCTAGTGATTTCTGCATTGGGCTGGTTTGGTAGTGTGAATCATTCTGGCTTTTTGATTTTCTTTTATAACATTTATATCTTTCATTGTCAACCAACAGTTTCTAAGGCAGTTTTGTTTTCTCAATTTCACACCAATAATACTGTGGAGGAAAGTTTTTTACAGTTCTCTATTGTGGGCAGCCAGGGCCTATGAGAAGCTCCAAGGACAACCACTCTGCCTAGAAGAAAAACAAATCTAAGAGGTGAAGGGGACAAAGTTGTTACTCCAGCATATAGAATCCCATGCATTTCAAGCAGTTTGCTTGTCATCGAGGGAGTGCAAAATGACTTTGTTAACTTGTTCATACAAAGAGCTGCTGTCAGTAAATTCCTGTAGTAACCACTGGATTGGATCCAGCCAGCTTTTTCACACAGTCTTTCCTGTTTCCCCTTCTTATGTCCCACATTGCTTTTCTCCATGGAGGTCTCATGATCATCAGCAGAGCCTTTTAGTAATCAGAAGGAAGCCTCTCTTGCCTTTTTCACAGATGGAAAAGCTGGTTGAATCCAACTCACTGTTGGGTTATAAAGTACATGTGTGCCATGAAGTCACAACTTACTTATGGGCAACCCCAGCAATGGGCTTTCGAGGCAAGTGAGAAGCAGTGGTGATTTGCCATTTGCTTTCCTCAGTAGAGTCTTCATTGGTGGCCTCCCATCCAAGTATCAACCCTGATTAGCTTATAAGATCTGACAAGATTGGATGGGTTATTCCACTCTGCCTTGCCTTCCAATGGATTAATTGCTGGTAGTGATTATAGGGCTGAGTGGGTTCCTATAGTTTGTTCAGTTTAGGGATTGGTCCTTCATCATTCCTGGGGATTTGATCCAAAAATCTTCCATAGAGTTTCGCAAGCTATAGTTGGAGTAGAATCCATGAAAGGATATGGTCCATTTCCCTGCTCTCTCCCCCCCCTTGACCCATTTCTCCCTATTGTCTGCTGGGCCCGGGACTATGGAGAAAGATTTCTGATCCTATCATTTAGAAATGGTTCTGCAAATGCCTGGATCGCATCCGAGACATAAGAAGTGCACACTTCACTTCCCAGCTCAGAAATGGAATTTGGCACTTACAGGACCATCTTATTCCAAAGATGAAGTCTCCCACTCTGACTTGGTCAAACTGCTCTTTGGAATGCCCTTGCAATGGAATTCAATTCAGTGAGGAGGACAAGGGTGTGGGGACCCTGAATTGATTGTGACATTTGAGCTAATTGCATTTTTCAATCATAGTGATCATTGTAAGAATGAACTGGCTGTAGCATTCCCCTGATTCAAGCTAATTGTTTGAAACACAGTGGGATCTACATTTTTGCAGAAAGAGCTTGTCCCTTCCCCTTGTTATATCTGGGAGGGGTCCTCCTTTTTGGGGTGTTGCCCCTGTGATGTGCTTTGCCACTCTTCCTGGCCTCTCTATCTGTGCAGTCCTAAGCACACAGCCATCTAAATTTATTGAAGTCAGTGGGGGCTTAGAAGGGTGCAGCTCTTGTTTAGAATCGCACTCTCCCAGCAGTTCGATAGCTTTGCAAGCCAGACTTTTAGGAATGCAAATCTACCCACTCTTCCGCAAGGAATAATAAAGAGGTTGGAGTTCATAAAGCATACTCTCACTTTCCCAAGGAATAAGTGTAGAGGTAACACTACAGGGCTTAGTTTCCTTTCAAAGAGAGAACACTGGAGACTTAATATGCCTCTATAATATTTGCTTTATTAACAAATATATAAGCTGAGCACAATGGAAGCAAATAACCCCCTACAGCAGGCTGTAAAACCATTGATCTTGCATCAGTTCCCAAAGCTCCTTCCCATCCAACTGCACTTACAGCT
Source organism: Gekko gecko (assembly GCA_029375565.1). Lineage (NCBI taxonomy): Eukaryota > Metazoa > Chordata > Lepidosauria > Squamata > Gekkonidae > Gekko > Gekko gecko. The sequence goes on along the minus strand of JAPDNY010000001.1, from coordinate 26,182,910 downwards.
CAAAAACTCTCTCTTGTTTCCAAACCTGCAGCTCCAGTTTTTCCCACGCATACCAGGTGTGCAGAGCACTTTCACACCCCACCAGATTTCTGTATTTCTTTATTATCTACAAAATTTATACCCTGACTTTCTGCCCTCATCAGGGCCACTATGATGGCTAACAGATTAAAAACAAACATAATAAAATGACATCTAAAAAAAATTAAAACCAACAACCCCCATATTATTAAAACATTTAAGATTAAAGCTAAAATATGCATACAAGAACATAAAAACAACAATTAAAAACATAGAGCAGGAAGAAGGAGGGATCACTAAAGGAATGTCAAACAAAACAGTCATCATTCATTGGTGGAAAATGGCATTAAGGGAATGGACAAATCTCCTGGGAGAGAGAATTCCAGTGTTTTGGTGCCACAACTGAGAAGGCCCTCTCTTGGGTTGCTACCTGCGTAATCTCAGGAAGCGTGGGTATCTGAAACTGAGTCTTGGAAGATGACCGCAGTGGTCAGATACATTCATAAGGGATTAGGCAGTCCTTCATGTATGTTGATCCCAAGCCATAAAAGCCTTTAAAGATCAAGATCAACACCTTGAGTTGTGTTTGGAAATAGATGGGGAGCCAGTGTAAATGTGTGCAGACTGGAGTGATATGGTTCCTACAAACCAACCATGACTCTAGTCAATATCCTGGCTGCAGCATTCTGCAACAATTGAGGTTTCTGAACATTTTTCAAGGGCAACCCCATGTAGAACACATTGCAGTAATCTACTCTAGATGTAGCCATGGCATGCACCATGTTAGTCAGGTCTTTTGTGGTAAAAGGTACTCCTAGTCAGAGCTGCCACCTGCATATCCAGCTGTAGGCCTGGATGCAAGAGTACCTCCAGACTGTGGCCCTGTTCCTTCAAGGAACAGATAAATTCAAGAGAACAGTTCTTGAGGAAGCATCAATCAGTCATACCTATCTGTTAGCAAGCAATCCTATTTATTAAAGATGGCCCTCTAGCAGCTGTAAGAATGGAAATGAAGTTTTCTTATCCAAAGTAAGACCATTTGTCTGCTCAGCATTGTCTACTCTGACTGGCAATGGCGCCACAAGGTCTTAGGAGATCCCAAATAACCTAGGGGGAAGGGGCAATGAAACTCGTACTCTTCTCTTCAGGTCCCCTGAGATCTTAAGCACCCCGGTGCAAACTATGCAATAGAAACACTGCTGTGTTTGAATACCTGACTTGCAGCTTCTGCAGGAGGCTGAAGATGCAGCTAGTCCCACTGCTATAAGAGGCCAAACCCATTATTGCTCTGATGGACAGGTCAGCATCTCAGTAGGTGGAAGTTTTAAATGCCCCAACTGCTAGAAATAATAAAAGGTAACTGATCAGATTAGATGAAATATCATTACATTCTGCAAACTGCCTTCCCCCTCTCCGCCGGAAGCACTGGAGATAGGAGAGAGACATCCACTCAACAGCGATGTGAGGGCCTACAGTCAGCTCCCTCTTCCTGATGCAAGCAGTATCAGTTCTAGCATGTCGGGGGTTTTGTGGTTTGGGGGTGGGGTTGCCACATTTTGCCACATGCAAAGTCAGTTTCATGCAGATGTTTTTGTCCAGTTCTGCTATCAATTTTACCAACTTGCTATTATCAAGAATCATCTCACCGTGCTTGAAATGAGATTTGACTGCACATTAAACTTCCTGCCATCTGTTCTGTCCTGTACCTGACTTCTCAAGCAAAATGGGGCTGAGTGAGAAGGAAAGAGGGGCTTTAACCTTTCAGCCCTGGCTTGGTTTAGCCACTGAGAATGATCTAACACTGAGGCCTCTTTGTGCTGCTCTTAGAAATTTTGAATGTGGAAATATGCCTTCCTCCTCCTCCCCTTAAAATGCTGATAATGGTGCAGGAAGTTCAATTTCAGTTAGTGAATCTGAGTGAATCATGAAGGGTTAAACCCCCTCTTCTCTTTCTGTATAGCCACACTTTTGAATCGTGGCTGTACATGCAATTTACCTTTACAGTCCAGTGGAGATTCATGAACTCCATCTCGTCCTAAGGAGTAAAGTAGTATAAGGCATCAGCGTCAAATCATGGATGTAACGGTTAGGGTGGCCTGTATCTTACCGTCCAAGCGTGGAACATTGATTTTGCCAACATTCCTCCCCATTCCTGCAGCCCATTCTGAGCCCCAGAAAGGTGATTCCTGGAGCTGTGATACTCATGTGGAGGAATGGCTTGGGGGCTGGACTGAGAAGGGGGAAGGGCAGTATAACTACTATGTGTCCTCCTTCAGCAGAGGTCTACTGGCAGAAAAGGGAGGAAATGGGTGGTTTCACTCCCTCCTTCTTCTGGTAGTGTACTGACTTGCCCTTCCTCCCAGAGCTCCTCAAGTTGGTTCATAACAAATAAACACTAATGATTTCATTATACAACGAACATAAAACCTTTTGAAATGCACAGGGGAATAAACCTTAGCAAGGCTATTTCATTATCAACCTGATTCAAAGTTCCTCTGGAAAATAAAGGAAGGGAGGGAGTTCACCAGTTGAAGGCAGTTGCTGAAAAGGTCCTCCCAGGACACTGAGCCAGTTTAACCTCTGCTAAGCTAGTTCCTAGAGGAAGGTACCATACAAGGATCTTGGAGCCCAAGAAGGCTGATACTGGTAGAGGATGTCCTTCAGATACTTATTTTTTATGACAATAGATTCAGGTCGGTAGCCATGTTGGTCTGAAGCAACAGAATAAAGTTTGAGCCCAGTGGCACCTTTAAGACCAACAAAGTTTAATTCTGGGTATAAGATTTAGTGTGCATGCATACCATCAGATATCTGATGAAGTGTGCGTGCTCATGAAACCTTTTACCCAGAATTAAACTTTGTTGGTCTTAAAGGTGCCAGTGAACTCAAACTTTGTTTTATTTTTTATAAATTTATTTACTTAAAACCTTCCTCACTTTATCCCCCTGGATCAAGCTGGAGTCCTTATAATCAAGACACTTGGGCCTGTAAAGGTCAAAACTAGCACCTAAAATTGAGCCCGCAAACAAATGGGGAGCTAGTGCAGCTGCAAATTCGCTGGCTTTGTACAGTCAATCCAGCACCTCAGTATGGATCCTTGCACGTATATTTTGCATTGCCTGACGTTTCTGTGCGGTCTTCAAGGGCTGTCCCATGCAGAATGTGTTACAGTAATCTAATCCAGATTTTATAGCAAGGTATATGTGGTTATGGCCGAATCAGATTTCTGCAGGAACAGCTGTGGCTGGTAGACTACCTTTAACTAGCTAAAGGCACTCTGGGCACCTTTCAACACCTGTTTGTCTAAGAGCAGACATAAAACAAACCTGTTTTTCTCTGGCTTCATGGGGAATCTCTGTAGTGGTTGCAAGCAATGCTCCCTCTAAGCTGAGCAAAAATTCTACTTTGTGAGCTACTGGCATTGAAGTTGTGAGCAAGTGATTTGGCTACTGCATAAATTAGTCTGCTCTGGAGCCATCCTTCCTGAGCTAAGACAAAAATGTGTGAGCCGGAGGCTAAAGAACTGTGAACCAGCTCACACTAATTCAGTTTAGAGGAAACACTGGCTGCAAGGGGTTGTCTGTGTGGACATTCCCTCTGTTGCGAATAAGAGGAAGGGAGCGGAGCTGTCAGCAATCAGTGCAGGAACAGGGATATGTAGGCCCCATTCTCATGCTGCTTGCTACCGCTGCCATGGTGAAGAGTGTTTTTGTGCCCCCAGTTTTTAAAAAATTATATCGCTCAATATTAGTTAGAATTGTTGTTTTGGCAACTTGCTATCTGGCTAGAAGTCACAGGTCATAGGGATAGAGAGGAAAGAAGTAACATCATTGGGCTGGCAATGGTTTTATACTTTGGTACCGAAGGGGGCGGGCACTACTTATTATACAGGCTGGTCTGCTCTTCGTGTCTAGGATCACAACCACCCTGATCAATTCAGTCAGTCTTGGAGATGGTGTGTATGGACCAAGAATGCTCTCCTCCCCACCTCCCCATCAGAAAAGGCATCCAAGGCACTGGGCATCCTGACAGACATCTGTTACTGCTGGGTAGTGTGGAAATAAATTTTCCAACTGTAAGAGCTTCTTTCAGCTCCCTTAAAGTGTTGTCCATCTCCAATTTCATTTTTTGTTTCCCGCTGTTGCCTTTAGTCAAACAGGATTTGCAAGTATTTGAAGCGGTACAAAAACTTGTGCATGTGGGATCACTTGTGCACCCCTGGGTGATGATGATTCCCATCTTATGCCACCTCCACCTTTCTGAACAGTCATTGCTTGCATTGTGTAAGATAGTTCTCCAGAAGTCTAGTGGGTAGGACTCGGGTGTCCTTCTGAGTTATTTCTCTGAAATTTATATCTGAGCCCCCTCCCTGTTTTTACACAAGCCTTGTACCCCAGCAAAGCAGTGTTCCAGCAGCTGCAGTCTTAGAATGATGTTCCTCATGGTCTGGAACTTCTGTCTGTAAGGCCAGATGTTGGGACTAAGGAGAACAATGTGGGCTGCAGGGGCTGGCATTGTTTTTGTGTCTTCCCTCGGCAATCTGGAAGTGGTTTAATTTTGTTGCTGCTTGTTTTCTTTCAACCTCAGAAGCCTTCGCCCGGGACCTTGGCCCCAAACCACAGTAGGGCAGCCACGTTTGATCTGGTTTCCCAGAACGAGCCACTAGCATCTGCCTGGTCGGCTTGCAGCACCAGTGGCCTGACTGTGGTGCTGGTATTCCAAAAGGAGCTCTCTTACAAGCAAGCAAATGTCCTACAGTCATGTGGGGTGTGCTTTCAGAGATGGCAGCTACCTGAGTCTGGATGGCTGGGCTTTTCCTGGCCAAGCTTCTTGGTGACTGGATCCCTTCTGGCTCCTCACCCTGCAGAAGCTTGGCTAGGGAGACTTCACACACAGCCACACGCCAGTGCTCAAAAAGTTGTTGTCATAATGCCTGCAAATTAAGAAGTGGTGCTGGGTCATGCTTTTTCCTTCTGGTTGGATAAAGAGCCATGGGAGGCAGGAGAGAATCGTGTGCCTGTTAGTTTGCAGATGAGTGTCCCATCAATGAAGCCATGCAATCATGTACCAGAAAGGTAAGAAGCAATGGGTAATTCCACCCCCACACACACCACCCCTTGTTCTGCCACACTGGGAGGCATTCTCCTGGGAAATGAGCCCTGATTTAAACGGGATGCTGGCTGAGGAGGAAGCATTCACCCGTTGAACTTGGCATTCACACCACGTTGCGTTCAAGCTGGGCTTCTTCCCATGCAAAGCCAGCCGCACGTGCCATGGAGCTGCTTTGCATGGATAGCAGCCCAGTTTAAATGAGACCCTGTGCAAGTCCCACAAGAAAGTGCTTTTGCTTCAGCCAGCGTCACAATTCAATCAGGATTTGCTGGCTTAACAACGGTGCCGTTCCTTGCTCTCCCTCTCTAGGGTAAGGAAGGGTTTGGCAGAAACCAGGAGCAGTTAGGCGGCATCCGGGTGAGGCTAATGTGCCACCAGTTATTCATTCATATGTAATTCCACACTTTCCTGAGGCAGTGCTGAAACTGAAACAGTCTAGCCATATTAGCTAAATAGGTTCTTTTGAGGGGTGTGTGGGACCTCTTTTGGCCAGCATTTGACCCCCAAACCTGTTTTTAATACCTGCACTCAGCTCTGCAAAAATGAAAAGCAACAATGACGAGGAAGGATGCCGTTTTTGTCACCACCATGGACACAACTGGCTTTAGGTGGATAATAGCCTCTTTCCATGCGGGTGCCACAAAAAGCCCATCTCCAATCTCTTCCTCCTGCTTCCTGCAGGGACCGTCCGTTCCATGTGGGCTGAGCTCTTGGCAAGGGCTTCTGGCCGAGCAGATGGTCCTGTGAACAAGCGGCCAGTTGGTGTTTTTCTTCCTGGCCTCCTCCCTGCTAGTTGGGGGTGGCCCTGGAATTTGCAGGGCGTGAGAGATCTCACAAAAGTACTTTCCTATTGCTGCTTAGCAGCATGAAAATGCCCTGTAAGTATATATTTTAAAATTAGCTGACAAAAAGTGGACATCTTCCCCCCTCAAATCTGCTCAGCAGTGTTAGAAATGTGAGTAGACAGATGGGGGAAGGCAAAAGAAGCCCAGAGGGCTTGAAATTAGAATAGGTGGTCCGTTTTGAATTGCTTCTTCTTCTGAATGCATCACATTCAGCTCTGTCACTCCTTCCCTTGCAGCAATGGTTCACTTAGAGCAGAACCAGTTAACTGAGCACCAAACTAGAAGCGATGGGGCAGCCCTGCTTGCTTGTTCACAGGTCTTCCCCATCCATACTGGAGGCTGGGTGAGAGAAAAGCATGAAGGGTGAACATTCAGCTCTCCCAACCACTCTGCCCTTTTGGCATTCAAATAAAATCTGTCTGCTCATTTCTGTATACACATGAGGAACACACATGGCTGCCCCCGTTGGTTGGCCCTGAGGAAGCCTTCTGCAGGCCAATGATCCATCTAGTACTCTGCTTGAAAGGGCAGCAGTCTTAACTTTGGGCTGCTTTCCTGCTTAAGATCCTTTATATGGAAGAATGTAGACATGAATCAGCACTGAACATCAGTGGGTAAGTGCAAGCTGCCAGCATACAATTAATGGTGTTGTGTGACCAGCACTATTGACATATAAACCTCAAGAATATCAAGACATTTTTGGACTGCGTTTTCTTAATTTTTGGAGGCTGGCAGGAGCTATGGTTTTTATTTTAAATGACAGCCATTTGGAAGACTGGTCAGTAGCTGAGTGGAAGAGCTGTTGTGAATCCTGTCTGTGACTGTTTTATGGAAGACAGGCAGGATATAAATGCAAATAAATAAATTAATATGGATGTTCTGCATGGCAGGCTGCAGTAGCTCCTTGTTGAGGGAAAGGCACTCAATGTACACTCAGAACTACTTCACATTTATTTATTTATTTACAAAATTTATACCTTGCTTTTCTGCCCTCATCAGAGGCACCTAGGCAGCTAACGGATTAAAAACATAATTCATTTTATAATCCATTGAAATCAAACAGAAACACGTCATTAAAACAATTAAAACCAAAGCTAAAATATATATACAAAAACATAAAAACAACAATGTTGCATCAGTGGAATCAGCTGCCTCGGGGGGGGTGAGCTCCCGGTCACTGGCAGTCTGTAGGCAGCAGGTGGACAAACACTTGTCAGGGATGCTCTAGGCTGATCCTGCATTGCACATTGGATTGGACTAGATGGCCACTATGGCCCCTTCCAACTCTTGTGATTCTGTGGTTCTATCAGCTGTTTATTTGAAGAACTTAGAAGTGCAATGCTGAGTCAGCATGGAGAGAAGGGGAGGAGTGTGGGTTAGAGTATTTCCGCTTACACTTGTGTTTGGAATCTGGGACACGTATATGGAAAACATTTAGTCTCCTACCGTCTGTGTCCCTTCCCTGGGCTATTTATTATTTTCGGACTGTAGCCAAATTTGGGATTCTGCCAGCTTCCCCCGCTTTGATCTTGAGCAGGAGGTGGTGGCGGCAGCTTGTATTTGTGGACGTGGACAGCACTGCAGGCTACTCAGGACATTGTCTAGTTCAATGGCTCAGTTGTATTCTCCACTCTTACCTTGTGCTCTCCCTTCTTCCTGGATTTGCCTTTCCTTAATATCTCTTCCAAAGCTGGGGTTAGCTGCTGAGTGTTTCTACAGTCATTGTGGTTGAACTCATAAGAGGTAGTGACATATACCTGGTTTATCCCATCATACCTGAGAGCCATGGGCGAATCAAAGAAGATACAGCTTAATAATACACAGAAACAGTATACAGAGTAGTTTATTGCTGTTATTTTGGAAGAGTGTAGAATTTTATATTTACTAGGGGCAGCTGGAAATGATGAAAATCTGCACCCAGCACTGTCCTGTTTACTAGGGACAGACTCTTCTGATTCTGAAACTGACCCTGTGAGTGCCTTTTTGGGACGCCTTGTTAAAAGTTCATTAGTGCCAAGTTGCTAGCATTATCATTCTTCAGGATTCTTACCCCAGTGTCTCTGGAAGTTAAAATCTCTGAGGGCCAAAGTATACGTTACATTTTTTAAAATGATCTGGGTCTGGGTTCCCCCAGTCAGAATTGCATTCCCTGCAGCTAGATGGCAGCTTCAGGGAACTAATTGTCCAAGTGCTGCAGGGGGCCAATTCAGATTGGGACCGTGGCATGGGGAGAGATGGGTCTTACCCTTCCAGCCCCCTTACCTCTTTCCTTACCCGAAATGGCCCATGGGGTGTGTGTGTGTTAAGTCAATGTGGGACAAGCTTGTGGCAGACTAAATGAACACAACATGCCAAGGCCTTCAGCAATGGGTAACTGGAAGGGGTGTGTGTGTGTGACTCAGCCAGGTACTAATCCTTCGCATAAGAATCATGGTGTTGCACTTATTTTCATCTGTGCAATGTTGAGTATGGAATTTACTTTCTCCTTAGTATGGGCTTTTCTGTGGTAGTGGTGGAAAGTGTTGTCAAGGCACAGATGACTTGCGGCAACCCCGTAGGGTTTTTAAGGCAAGAGACTTTCAGAGGTGGTTTGCCATTGCCTGCCTCCACGTCACGAGCCTGGTATTCCTTGGAGGTCTCCCATCCAAATATTAGCCTGGGCCAACCCTGCTTTGCTTCTGAGATCTGATGAGATCAGGCTAGCCTGGGCTACCCAGGTCAGGCTCTTTTGTATGCTTCTGATTTTCCTGGCAGTTGATTCACAAGCATGAGAAACAATTTGGGCATAGTTTGTACACATGCATGCCCTCCTTTTGCATTTTCACAGGTGTGGAGTCAGTTTATTTTCTTCCACATGTACTCTAAATAATCAGGATTTTCAAGGAGGGTGCTGTTGTCATCATTGGTGTCATCAGTGGCATCACAGCACCTTCCTTGAAAGTTTTTTTGAACGTATGCTTACATTAATATTATTTAGTAAATCTTTTCAAGGTAAACATATTACAATATAAATGTAACTTTGCAATATTACAAGGAAAAGTCCATCATTTTGAGAATGATGGACTTTTCCTTGTAATATTGCAAATTTTTATTTATATTGTAATAGGATGTTTACCTTGAAAAGATTTACTAAACATCTTTGTCATTGACATCACAGTGTTTGTTTGTTCGGAGTATCTCCTATATGGATAACTGTGATCCCTTCTTGGTTTATCCTACATTAATATCATGGCTGCATTTTTTTTGAAAGACACTAAAGCCATCGCTATATCAATGTAAAGGTAAAGGTAAAGGTTCCCTTGCTCGAAAGCCAGTCGAATCCGACTCTAGGGTTGCGGTGCTCATCTCTGTTTCAAAGCCGAAGAGCCAGCGCTGTCCGAAGACGTTTCTGTGGTCATGTGGCCGGCATGACTAAACACCAAGGCGCACAGAACGCTGTTACCTTCCCACCGAAGTGGTATCTATTTATCTACTTGCAATTTCTTGCTTTCGAACTGCTAGGTTGGCAGGAGCTGGAATGAGAGACGGGAGCTCACTCCGTCTTGCGGCACCCGGGTCTTGAACTGCTGAACTACTGACCTTCCACAGCCTGCAGTTCAGCGTCTTAACCACTTGAGCCACCGCAGCTCAATGTAGTGCTTGCTTAATGAAGCAAGTTCTCTGAATTCCCAGCTTTCATTTAAAAAATTAAAACACAGTAAGTCTCTAGCTGTTTCCCTTATGGAGATATGCCCTTTCCCGTATATCTCCGTGAGGGAAGGGGATAGAGATTTACTTTTTAAAAAACATAAAAGCTGAGAATTCAGAGTACCTGCTGGACCTGTCATTACAGGACTATATCAATATTTTAGTGCCAATTAAAAATACAAATGAAAGCACTAGTCTTCAGAGTGGGAGGAAGAGGAGATGAAGTGGTTTCACAATGATGACAGTCCAGTCATCAGAAAGTGGGCTAGAGGTGGGTGGGAGTGGGTGGCACAAAGCAAAAGAACAGAAACATTACTCACAAGGGAAAAGGCAACTTTAAATCAACTCCCAGAAAAAGGTTAGGTTAAAAGAGGTCTCAAAACAAATGATGAAAACCCAGGGGGGTGGGGACCAAAAAAGTGAAAGCTAAGGGTCCTAAAATGTGGGTGAAAAACAGGGGCTAAACCAAAGTGGTATGGGGCCAGAACTGATGAAAAAAACCATGAGGAAAAGCCCTATATATCCTGTGTGTCCTGGCAGTGGGAAGTGGGAACCCACTGCAGTATTATTAATTGGTTCAGAAATATCCACCCCAAGAAAACCATAAGCTGTTCCAGGCCATCCTCTCCATGTTACTAGTGAGCTGAGGCTGCAAGACTAGCAGCTAATGGTTGTGGTTGAGTGGTTGTGGTTGAGAGAGATTTGAAGCCGGGCCAACCCTGATTCATAGCTTAGTTTCTGAACCACTCTGTTACACATTAACCTTGCTCCAGAAATGAAGCAGTTACAGGAAGGTTGATTAGGCTGTGGGATTCTAAGAGATTTCTCCGGGCTTCGGCCGTCTGAAGTGTAAAAGTCCATGGGTTTCTTTCTCATATCCCATCTTCCATTTGGAGCTGTGTGTGAGAATCTAGAACTGGGCTCGGCAATCTCATAAAACAACATTTTTCTTCCTTCACAGTCAGAGTATGACTTCACTTCCTTGTCTGTGGCTCTTAGTTGATATGTCTGAATTAGCTGTTGTACTTGTGTTGCTCTTTCGGGCTTGGCGAGGAAGGATAGCTCTTTAGGGCAAGTGTACTTTTAGAGAGCACTAGACCATAGCTAGAATTTTTCCCTTTCTTCACTGGCAAAAACACCTCTTCTTTAACAGCTGTACAGGCAGAAACTCACCATTTCCTGTCATTCCATCCCTTGCTTGTTAAATTTCTGCCTACGATGAAGATGGACAAATGAGAGATATCATTAGAATATCTTGTTCCTTAAAAGCACAGGAGCCCAAGCCAGGAAAAATACTTGCTCGCAATCCTAGGGCTTGCTTTTTAAAAAGCTGTGAGGAAAGCATAGACTGGGAGTGAGATGTGAGACCTTTTTTGGTTCCCTACTGCGTATTAACAAGGACATGTGCGCCTGGATGTCTCTAGCTACTGTTGTCTGGAAATCCCTCTATAATCTCTAATCAAAGGCACTGCTGTGTTTGGTGACAGTCCCTTTGATCCTTTGCCGAACTTCCACTCTTGGGACCATAAGAACTTCCCCAACCTTGAATGCAGGAGCTCCTGGGAGGGAAAGAGGGAGGTGATGTCTGAAGATTAAAAAACACTCTTGTACCTTTCGGACTCCCTCTAGGATATTTGAAGTTTTTTCTCCCACTTATAGTGATCCGTCTCTGATTATCTTTGGGTGATCCCATATCATGTTGTAGGGTGAAGAATTAGCCCCTGTTTATAGGACCAGGTTCCTGCTGTGACCTGCCAAAGTAGAAACTGGCTCCTTTAAGAGGGTTTTAAAGAGACATTTATTTTTCTAAATCCTGGGGAAGGGGGGTCACAAGATGCATCTGCTGACTGATTTTATTTTTTCTCTTTTATTGTTCATACCTATATCCAGGGCTATCTGGGAGCAGGAACGCACAGGAAGGGAGTTCCCGCTGGCTCCCAAGTTGGCCATGCCCAGCAGGAAGTCATTAGCATAATAGGCCACACCCAACAGCAGAAACTCGTTAGGGTTGGCTACATTAGGGGTGTGTGGCCTAACATGCAAAGGAGTTCCTGCTACCAAAAAAGCCCTGGGTAAAGGGAATAAGAAGCAAAAGGTGGGTGTGGCTGGATGATCACACTTCTAGTAACATGGGGGGCGGCCTAATATGCTACTGAGCTGTGCTGTCATGGGGTGTGGCCTTGTATGCTAATGAGTTCCTGCTGTTGGGTGTGGCCTATTGGAAAGTGACTGGAGATCTTCTAAATAAATAGAAGTTCTAATCAGGAGTGACTATGGAATGGTTCCATCCCTAGCCACTCCCATTTCAGAACCCTGATTTGGGGTTGTAGATAGGGCAGGGGTGTGTAGGAGCACTCCCCCCATCTGAAGCATTGCTGCTCCCTACCTAAGAATTCTTCAAATTTTTAAATTGTGGCAATTTTTGTTTTGTTTTGTTTAAAGGGTTAGAGCTTTCTTTTAGAACAGGAAAGTTCACTCTACAAAGAAATAGGATGCAGATGCTGCTCCAGTACACACACACATCAGACTTACCCAGTTCCACCCACCCAATATTCCCCTGAAAGATTTTTAAAAAATGATTCCTGCACTTCCAATGATCCTGGAAAAGTTCTTATTTTAGTTACTAACACTGTAAGCATTGTCAGGATCTTAAAGCGGGTAAAGAGTGTCTAAAGAATGCTACTTATTTAAGATGGGTGTTCATTATAAGTGAGTAAAGCCTCTGGACTTTAAAATAACAGTTCTTATTCAAATTACATGTTTCTGATGCTTAACAATTAAGAGCTACTAAAATACACATGAACGTTTTGACTCAGCAGTATGATTATAGAAGTTCCTGTTAGTTATGAGGAAATCATTGATTTTGCATTCATTAGTTTGAAGACCTCCCCCTAGAAGAGATATCGGCAGCAGGGTCCTACAGCCTTACATACTCCCTGAATGCACCTGGCCCTCCAGGTGTGAACACAGATTGATCCTTTTTCCTTAAAAAGCCCTCACATTCAGTGCTGTGGGCCGCTCTCCTTCCAAGTACAGACATAACATTGAATGACTGTTCCTGCCAGTTAAATTCACTTCCTGTTCACATCGCTTCATCCTACCCATGCATTCTTGGCTGTTCTGTGAGTCAGACTTGTGAATTTTATAGTTCTCTTAAGATACCCAGAGATTGCAAATGAAGAAGGACTTTGTATGAATAAATGGTGTTCTCTCCCCCCACGCAGACAAATGGAAAAAATGTATAATTTTTAAAAGTCTTTAGATATCCATGTATGAATTTTTTAAAGTCTTTAGATACCCAGCTCATCTAGCATAGATTATAGGAGGTCTTAATTTCCTGATCCAGAAGTGAGTAGTTCAGTTTGTGAATTCCACCCTGGTTTTGCTTTATGTTTGTTGCTTTCCTGTCCTTAACTAAAAAATTCATTCTCCACGGAAGTGATACGAAACCTGTCACATCTTTGCTCAAGGAACCCTGGGAAATGTGATGCTGTGAAGGGGCTAAGTAGCAGAAGATTCTTAGACCAGGATTTCAGAACATGGATAATGCATGCAGAAGGTTCAGGCTCCATAACCATTTAAAGAAGAAGAGCTGGTTTATATACCTTGCTTTTCTCGACCCTGAGGAGTCTCAAAGTGGCTTACAATCGCCTTCCCTTCCTCTCCCCACAATGGGCACCTTGTGAGGTAGGTGGGGCTGAGAGAATTCTGAGAGCAGAGTGACTGAGGTGACAAGGTCACCTAGCAGGCTTTTTATAGAGGAGTGGGGAATCAAACTCGGCTCTCTAGATTAGAGGCCACCGCTCTTAACCACTACACCAAGCTGGCTTCTAAAAGAATCTCTGGTCACCTTGGAGAGCTGCTTGGAGTAGAGAATGCTGGGCTGCATGGACCAGTGGCCAGAAGGCAGTTGGTATGATGTAAGTACTAAGTGTGGTAGTAGTGATTTGATTTTGAATACACTGTTCTGTGCCCTGAAAGCAAATTACCTTGGAATTAGAGGTGAGCAGATTTCCTGTTTTACATTCTTTGTTTTGCTGGAATTTCACTCAGTGCTGTGCTCCCGTCCTTCTTTAACACGGCTTTAATTAGAAAAATTTCTAACATTACCCAGAATTTGTGCATATGTCTTACTCTTCATTTCTGTTATCACCCATTACCAAATGCTCACATGCACATCAATAAAATATTGCAAAATGCCCTGACCTGGATAGCCCAGGCAAGCCTGATCTCATCAGATCTTAGAAGCTAAGCAGGGTCGACTCTGACAAGTACTTGGATGGGAGACCTCCTTGGAATACCAGAGCCAGGAGGCAGAGGCAGGCTGAATATGCCTGTCTTTCATCCAGTGTTTCAACCTTGATTCAGTTTCATCACTAACTGTCCTGTTCCTCATCTGAGGGAACCTTGGCAACTGTATGCTCTGGGAATTTTGCAGGAAGCTGGTTGACTGTGTCTGTAGACAGAATCATAGAACTGTTGGTCTGAGCCAGTAAGACAGAGTGCTTACATTCAAGTTCAGAATCATTTTCTGTTGGCTGTACATCATGAGCAAATGAACTGATGGAGACATACCCTCAAGGGCAGAGCATCGCAGCCTCAGCAGCTGGTGCCAGATGTTTGGATCAGTCTTTGAAAAGCTGCCCAGTGTTCTCCAGATGGTATGTGGAGGCAGAACTCTTGGACATGGTGCACTGTTCAGGAGCTCTGCCATATGCCTTGTTGGTTTTGGCTGACCATTTGGCAAATGGCACACCTTTGTCACCAGCACTAGCAGTTTGGTAGGGAACATGTGGGCACTTGGATGGATGGGTCTGCCTACCTGGCAAATCTTCAGTTTCCCATAGGGAGTCCTACCCAATTCAAATCTCTCATTGCTCATCTCTCTGTCTTTCAACAAGCCACGAAGTCTGAAGAGGAGGAGTGGGAGGGGAAGGCATAAGAACATAAGAAGTACCCTGCTGCATCAAACCAGAGGTCCATCTAGTCCTGTCCCACACAGTGGCCAACAGCTGCTCTGGAGGGCCTACAAACAGGGCACAGAGGCCAAGATGTTGCATTTTAGCTCTGGTTTTCAGAGGTTTATTGCCTCTGGAGGTGGAAGTTCTCTTTAGTCAAACAAACAAATACAACACCTTTATTGGCATAGAAGATAAGAACATAAGAAAAGCCAATGTTGAATCAGGCCAATGGCCCATCTAGTCCAACACTCTGTCACAGAGTGGCCAAAAATACCAGATGCCATACAGTACAACATGCAGGATAAAGCCTCAAAATAACCAAGGGGGGGTTCTCTTTAGTCATCATGGCTGGGTAGTGACTGATGGATCTCCCCTCCATGCATCTGCCTTTTAAAGTCACCTATGATTGTAGCTGTTGCTATGTCCACAGGCAGTGAATTCCAAAACTGAATTACTTGTTGAGGGAAGAAATATATCCCTTTGTCCATTCTGAATGTATAGCCCGTCAACTTCATTGCTGTTCATGCACGGGAGAATCCTTTGTCTCTGACATGTATGTGAGACAAATTGCATGAGACTGGTTAAGCGTGTGCACGGGGTCCCAAGGTTCCTTGGGGATCTTGGGCTGTGTTAAGGACTAGATACACTTTGAGGTCAGATTGAGCTTATGGACCTACTAACAAATGCTGAGGCAACTGCTTAGCACACAAAGGCTTTCGTATGTAGAGGATAATCTTTATCGAAGACTTCCTGCGCAATGCTTGTGTGGATTGTGTGGAGAGATATATTCTAGCAGGGCTATTTATCATAGTGATATGGCTTCACTTCTTGTGGCGCACTGGATTGTGGGGGGGGGGCGGAGAGAGAGAGGGAGAGAGATCATGGCTCAGTGCTGTGGTTGTGCCCCATGTTGCATTTGTGTTAGACCTACAGTCAGAGAGCTGACACCCTCCTCTCCCCTCCCCAAGGTCCCCTCTTCTTCCAAGGAAATCAGCAAAATAACAGATTGTAATACGGGGGATTGATCACTGTGTGCTTCCTGAGAAATTCCTTTTGGCCAGAAGTTTGGCATGCAGGCTCTGCCAGGCAGTGGGCGAGTTGCCGGCTGTGGCAGCCCAAATGGCCAGGAAGTGACCTTCCTTCATCTTGGGTGGTGGGAGGGGTGCCGTATTGGAGAGTGGCAAGGCATCTTCTTCGATTCACAGAGTCGGAAGGAGCCTGAAGGCAGGGCATAATTTCTTAAGCAGCTAACCTGCCTGTTGTTTATTTCTGCTGTGCATTCAGTGCATATTGTGCTTGGCATCGGCAGTGTGCTATGTGTGTGTGCTGTTGTGTGCTGTGGCAAGCAGCAGCTCTCCCAGATTTCAAGCCACAAAGGGGCTTCCCTCAACACTTGCTATCTGGGATTCTCTAAGTAGAGATACCAGAGATTGCTGGAACTGGGAGCTTCCGCAAGCAAGGTATGTCCTTTTTCAGTGAACCACAGTAACTTCCTTGTGTTGGTTGGCAAAAGATTCTGGGGCAGATCAGATGACTGTAATGTGCTCTCTATGGGGCTGCCTTTGAAGTCTGTTCAGAAACTTGTGCTGGCTCAAAACTCAGCTTGCTGGATTGCTTCCTAGGACTTCTCGTATGATTCTCCAATACTGTGTCATCTTTATGTTATCTCAGCCCAACCTGTAGTACTAGTTTTGACCTTTGGAGCCACAAACTGACCAGAGGTAGGGTATCTTACAAAACAGCTCGTTCCATATGAACACACACACACCCTTTCACTGGGGTTGTCATCAGAGGTCCCATTTTTTGCACGTGCATTCATAGTCTGCTAACAGAGATGGTGGGTGGTTACGCCAAGAGAGGGCTTTCTTGGTAGGTGCACATCAACTCTGCACCTTTCTGTTGGAGGCCCTCTTGGCACCCTCACACTGTTTGATGTTAGACAAGTGGGTGCATCAACAGCCAAGTCTGATCTTCTTGGGCTACTAGGGTAGCTGACCTCCAGATGAACTCTTGGAATTACAACTGAGATCAGTTCCTCTGGAGGAAATGGCTACTTTGGAGGGTGACCTAGTTGGCATTGTAGCCTGCAAAGGTCTCTCCTGACCCCAAACCCCACCCTCTGTAGGCTCCATCCTCAAATCTCCTGGAATTTCACAGCCCAGTACTGGCAGTCTATCCTGACTGCCCTGTGTTTCCCCTCTCTCCAATACTATGTCATCTTCTGTTGGTGTCTGAGCCCGATTTGGCATGCTGTCTTTAACTTTTGACATATCTTTCTTATTAGTGACTCATAGTTTTATCTTGTTGTTAATGTTTGTGCATACCTTTGGACATATTCTTGATGGGAAAAGGACGGAATATAATTTTTGTAGTTAATTTTTTAAATTAAAATTTTAATAAACATCAGTTTTCTGCTGGTCTTTGTGGCCTCTTTTTATTGTTCAGCTATTTAACATAGTTTTGTATTTTTGTATTCTTCTGTTTTTTATATGCTATACTTCACCTTGGATGTCCCACTGGGGCAGCAAGGCAGCATATACATTTTTTAAAAAATGTATTTTAAATAAAACCTTCTAGGATGATTTTTCTGTTCATGCAGGCCACTGTCTGAGCCTCATGTAGCACTGAATACAAGTCCAAGGTAAGAACCCTGGCTTAGGTTTTAAGAGCCTATAGACACAAGATGTCCAGTTCTAATGGCTAGACACATTTGGATGGCTGAATTATTTGATTCTCTTCTCACATTGCCTCTGCTTTTCTTTTTTCAGACTGCAATGTCACCATCCACAACCGCTGCAAGGATACCTTACCAAATTGTACCAAAGTCAAGCAGAAGGTGAGTAGGGGGTAATGGGAACTGCAAGAGGAGGCATGTCTCAGGAGAGAAGAGGGGGAGGACTGGCAGTATCACACTGTCTGGTATTAACTATGCTGCTGCTTTATGCAGGCGTAGACTGAAATCACAGACCCATTGTAAAGCACAGCAAGGTGACAGTGTGATTGTAAATCAGTCTTTCTGTGTGAGCTGTAGGTTAGTTCAGAGGTCTAGTAGAAGTGCATTTAGAGCTGCCTTTCTGTTTTTTGCACATACTTAACAACAGGGAGAGAGGGCCTCGTCATGCGAGTGAATTTGGCCACAGAAGCTGGGGTGCTGAAGATCTCTGCTTTCATTTTTTTTAAAAAAAATGCAGTTCAAGAGCCAATGTGGTATAGTGGTTTGACTGCTGGACCAGGAACTGGGAGACCCAGGTTTGAGTCCCCACTCCATCCTGGAGGCATGCTGGTTGACTTTAAGCCTGTTGCTCTATCTAAGCCTAACCTTTGCCTCACAGCATTGTTGGTTGTGAGGATAACATGGAGGAGACAAGAATTATGTGAGCTGCTATGGGCCCCACTGGAGAGAAAAGCAGGATATAAATATCTAAAAATAAGTAAATAAAATCAGATGTATAGTGATCTCTCAGAAATCAACAGAGCCTGGGTGAAAATTCAGCAGTAGGGGCTCAGGCTTCAGTGCCGTATGTGGTTGGAGAAGCAATGTAAATTCTTCAAAATGAATGTGGCTATAAAAGCTACCTTGCTGCTTTTGTAAAATGTATTCAGATTACAAGATCTGGCTCTTGGTGCAAAGAGCTCTTGTCTCTTTAATACCAGGAGCGCAACAGAGCTTAGTACAGACAGGCCCTGCCCCAAACGGTATGCAGTGGACATTGGACGTATGAAGTCACCTTCTATCAAGTTACTCCATAAACAAACAGAGAATTCTTTCCCAGTGTCAGTTACTCAAGGGCTGAAACAGATGTAACAGTTTCTTGTCAGTAAAAAGTAAATTCTTTGTTCACACAGCTGTAATTTGTCTTCCAATCTGGACTGAAGCCATAAGAAGAGAAAGACAGGATTTAACCCTTCAAACCCCACTCATTTCAGTAATTGATTCTGGGCTTTGCACGCTGTAATTAGCATTCCTTAAAAAACACTAATAACAGTCTGGAGAGCCCAGTATCCATTAACGCAACTAAGCATAGCTTGAAGGGTTAAACCCCTGCTTCCCTTTCCATGTGGCGCCAATCTGAATTGCAGCTGTGCATGTATGCTCTGTTTACTTTATACAGATTGACTTTTGTTACACCTGTCTCCCCCCCCCAAAAAAAAAAATAAATCCAGAGATTGAACCTGGGACCTTCTGCCTGCAAGCAGGTGCCCTAACACTGAGGCACCGCCTGTTCTTCAGCTCAGTAGTGCTGATTCAGACTAGCAGTGTCCCTTAACAGGGAGAGATCTTTCACAGGGTCTTTTAACTGATGCTGTCAGGAATGGAATAACAAACCAGACTATTAATCCAACTATGACATTAACGTCTATGCTTACTGAGAGCAGCTCTCATTCAGAGAAAAGTCCTTCCCAAATTGAGATCCTTTTTAAGTGGAGACTGCAGGGTTGAGTCTGGGGCCTTTGTCCCACAGATGGATGAGATGAGGAGAGGGAGTGGAGAGGCTGTGCCAACTTGGTGTAGTGTTTAAGAGCAGTGGACTCTACTCTGGAGAACCGGGTTTGACTCCCCACTTCTCCACATGAAGCCAGCTAGGTGACCGTAGGTCAGTCACAGTTCTCTCAGAGCTCTCTCAGCCCCACCTGCCTCACAGGGTGTCTGTTGTGAGGAGAGGAAGGGGACTGTAAGATGCTCTCCTTTGGGTGGTGAAGAGCAGGGTATAAAAACCAACTCTCCTTCTGTGGATTGACAGGGGAGGCAGGGGGTGGGATGTGGGGCTTCCTGAGGGTCACGTGGAAGTCCCACTGTGGTCATGGCCTTCCTCATGCTTTAATGCTGCATTCCTTGTTCTAGAGGTAATAATTGAAAAGCAGTCTGACGATGCTTCAAAATTACCTCCTTTCTCCTTGAGTTGAGTTTAGTGGCTGATTACTTTTCTCTCTCTCCCTCCCCCATGCAGCAACAAAAGGCAGCCTTGCTCAAGAACAATTCAGCATTGCAGTCGGTGTCCCTGAGGAACAAAAGTGAGTGGAGCTGTATCTCGTGTGGGTTAAAGTGGTTCAGGAGAGAAGGGCAACAGGAGCCAGCTGTGGGGAACAGTTTTCCTCTGTGAAAGCAATTGCGTTCATTAACAGAAGCAGTGAAGTTGAGGCAAAGGCAAAAAGAAGCAAGGGGAGAGAATGGTTTTAGATCCACTTCCTGGTTGTGAGGTCAGGACTCAGTTTTGAAACTGCCCTTGTTCTAGCTCAGTCCCAGGCACTGTTTTCTTGAGATGGAAATGGGTGAAATAATAAGCTCTTCTGAGCATATGCAGAGTGCCTGCCTCCCCATACCATATCTCTGAGGCTTTGTGAAAGAGCTTTGTTTCTGGGGAGGGGGTGTGAAAGTACTTCACACATAATTTGTGGAATTTACTGCCACAGGTTGTAGTTACAGCTGTTGGCTTTGATGGCTTTAAAAGGGGAAGAGAGAAATTTGTGGAAGTGGATGGGTCTACCAGTGGCTGTTAGCCATTTTTCACAGCCTCTCTGTTCAAATGCAGTGTTTTTGTGGATCCCAGGTGCTAGGGGAAACAGCAGTGTTGAGGGCCTTTCATTTTTGTGCACTGCTTCAAGTAAGTGCTTGGCTTGCCTGTGTGAGAAACAGGCTGCTGGACTAGATGGATTTCTGACTTTATCTAACAGGGCTCTTTTCTCTGTGGTTTCCAGATAGTCTTGAACCCCAACACTTCTCTTTGTTAAGAACCAGAATTTTTGTGTGTGTGCCTGGCATGCGTGATTATGCTCTGGAAGGATGAAAGTCTGTTTTGCCATCCTTATTGCAGCTCCATGATTTCATTGTTTTTAAACCTTCAGCAACCATCAGGGAGCGCCCCAGTTCCGCCATCTACCCCTCAGAGAGCTTCCGCCAGACCCTGCTGGGATCCCGCCGGGGCCGTCCCACTTTGTCCCTTTCCAAAAGTGTCTCTACCACCAACATTGCAGGGTAAGTTAACATAGTATTGAACAGGTGGGAGAACAAACAGCCTTGTATGGGACTGTCTGAGAACATGGACCCTCTTTGTAAACGAGTGCCAAGATGTAGTTTTAGACTTGGGGGAAGAATGCATACTCCAGCTGGCCCTGTTTACCAGGGGCACACACTCCAGCTGGCCCCATTTCCTGCAACTTGTCCCTGGTAAATTGTGGCATCGATCTCTGACTTTCAGAAAGGCTGCACTCAAATTTCGTTAGCTTTAGTAGTTTGCATGATCATCTTTCAGGATTCCGCTCCTTCTCTGCAGTCTCTAGGACTTAAGTGGATGGGTGGATACATCTTTCCCCTACAGCACAGCTTGCCAATGCATGTGCATTAATATTAAAACTCTGTAGAGTGCACAGCCTGCCATTGGAGGACAGTTATGTTTTTCTAATGAAACCCTAAGGAGTGTATATCTCTTCGCTTCTTAACACTGCAATGAAAGCTATTGTGGGGTTTAAAAATACACTGAGAGTAAAATTTTCACTGATGTGTAATGGGGTATTCAGTTAATAATCCATGTTATCTGATAATATAAGCATTACAAACATAGCTCTATTTTCACCTGTGAAATGTGGGAGGTTAGGTAGGGAGATATGTGTTCAAATCCTTGCATGTCCATGAAGCTCACTAGACCCAGACTTCCATAGCATCACCCACCTTACAGAGTCATTGTAAGGGAGAAAAAAATAATCTTTGCATACTTTTACTTGGCAGAAGGGTGCAATACCTGACAAATAACAATAATAATATTACTACTAGGATCCCATGTACAATCCTTGGTATTTTTTATTAAAGGGTCTCAGGTAAGTGCTGTTAAGAAGGTGTTCTCCCTACCTGAGATGCTTGACTGCACTGCGCTGGATGAACCAAAGGGCTGGCTCAGCAGAACGTAGTTTCCATAGGGCTTATGTGTTCAACTTTTCTTCTTCCCACCTAGGACTTTCAACGATGAATCTCCCTTGGGGATCAGGAGAATCCTGTCCCAGTCCACCGATTCCCTCAACATGCGCAACCGAACACTCTCGGTAGAATCACTCATTGATGAAGGTGAGACAGGGATGAGTGGTTGGGGCTTCAATGAAATCTCCAGCCAGAAATTCTGCAGGCATATATATGCACACACAAAGACGCCACTGTATGTTCCCCAGTGAAAATGAAACTAGACTGCTTAAATGTTGCATGGCAGAAACTGGATTTGAGTGGGAGGGACGTTTTGCCTGGTCGGTTTCTTTGGTTGGACTGGCCTTGAGTGCAGGTTACTGTTAGCTATCCAAGGTGTGCTGGCTTGCTGGACTAACAGGAAGGGCATGGGAGCCAGAGGCAGTGTGCCCTTCTGGATTTTGCCCAAGCCACAGAGGACTTTGTTTCAAAGATCTAGATTCTAAAGGCGCTTACTCGTGACTGTGTTGTGTGCTGATGGCTCCTAATGTAACTTTGCTGTAGGGAAGGGGCACAGATCAGTTTTCTGAACGTGCAACTCCTGTCCTCCTTCACTGCCTTTGTTTTTCTCCCTCGCACCAGGAGCCGAAGTAATCTACAGCCAGCTGATGAGTGATTTTGAGATGGGTGAGAAGGACTTTGAGGCTGATTCCTGGAGCCTGGCAGTAGACAATAACTTCTTGCAGCAGCACAAGAAGGAGGTCATGAAACGACAAGATGTCATTTATGGTGAGCACTTGTGTTCAAGCCCCCAATTTGTTGAATTGTCACAGCAGTTCAGCAATGAACTAAAGCCAAGCCATGCATTATAGGGCGATGCTGACCTGAGTCTCCCTGGCAACACGGAGTTGGAAAAACCATGTGATTTGGTAGCTCTGCAATAGCATTTCTCCACCCACTTCTCCTCCACTTCACTGGATGCTGATTGCATGGGCAGGACAGCATGAAAATGTTAGCGCAAAGTAGTCTCCAGTTTTTTGAACTACGTGTTACCAGAGGGATGCAGGTTGGAGGTGCTCACATATTCCCACCTCCAACAGAATGTAGTTTGGGTTTAAAACACCTTCCTTACAAAGTGGATCTTTAGGATGATTCCTAATAGAATATGTATCATACGATCAAACCGAAGCATATATAACCAAGCACAGCAAACAACCAGTATCAAATGTAGAAGTACAGCCCCAAGAGGGCTAATTTTCTATGAGTAAGGAGGAGTTGTTGTGAAAGAGGTCATTCTGTTATGATGTCCCCACTTTTGAAGTGGTCTTCCTCAACTCAGGCTGGTCCTGTAGCAGGCAAATCTCCTCCTACCTCAGTTTCATTCCTCTTTCCACTCCCTTCCCCCTTCAGAGTTGATTCAGACAGAACTCCACCATGTACAGACACTGAAGATCATGACCAACCTCTTCCGGAAGGGGATGTTGGAAGACCTCCAGATGGACCCAGCTGTAGTGCAGAGCATGTTCCCCTGTGTGGACGAGCTCAGTGAGATCCACGACCGCTTCCTCGTGCAACTCCTAGAGCGCCGCAAGGAGTCACTGGCTACCGACAGCAACAAGAACTTTGTCATCAACCGGCTGGGAGACCTCCTACTGCAGCAGGTGATCCCACCATTGCCACCCCCAATCCATTTGGCCAGCCAGGCCAAGGGCTGGGTTACTTGTTCATTATTTACTCAAGCGAGAATATTTGCATACAGCCGTCCGCTTTATTTTAAAAACTTTTATGGTGGGTAATGACAAACAAAGCATAAAAATCACTCTGTCAGAACTGATAAAATAGCGGCAAAATCAGTCAGCCATTGATGTTTGTATAATTTAATCAGCAATGGCAAGACAGTTAATAACAGGAGCATGTGTTAGAAATCTGAGATAATCAAATAGCTTTATAACTTGACACCGGAATGCTCAAGTGGTGATTGTCCCTTGGGAAGGTTATTCCGCAACTGGGATTCTGCTGCAGGATAGGCCTTTTCTACCATCACCACTTGCCTAACTTCAGAAGGCAGGGGCACGCAGAATAGAGCCTCAGAAGAAGCTCTCAAGTAAGGGGCACCTTCCAGTGGGAGCAGGTGGTCCTTCAGACACCATAGACCCAGACTGCTATGCAATTAGGGAGGCGGGGAGGGTAAGTGGCATTGTATAGCCCGATCTCGGAAGCTAAGGAGTGTCAGTACTTGGATGGAAGACCCCCAAGGAGGACTCTGCAGAGGAGCGCAATGGCAAACCAGCTCTGCTTCTCACTTGCTTTGAAAGCTCCTTACTGGGGTCGTCATAAGTCATTTGCAACTCGCCAGTACATAAGTCCAGGCAAGAACAAGATGAGAGCAGGGGGTGTTGCTGGAAGCAAAGTTGAAACTCAGGAATGGTCTTGTTTGGTATAAGGCAGCTTCATAATATTGCTGAGGTAATTTGATAGCTCACCGTTTGCACCCAGGTTCAGTTCCTGGTGTTTCACAGATGATAATGGCGCTCCTGGGTCCAACGTGTGGACACTGATGGCATTTTAGAGCTGAATTTGGCCATGTAAAAATGCCATGAAGGCCCAATCAGTGCAGCAGGCATGCGGGGAAGGAAACAAAATCGCCTGCTCCTGCTGCAATGTGGGCCTGATCAGGATTGGGACCTCGTGGCATTCTTAAATGGCTGAATTCAGCTCTAAAATGGTGTTGGTGTCCACAGGTCCTGCCCATGGACATTGTAAGGTCAAGCTTGGCCCATAGGTAACAGGTGGTGGGAAAGACCCCTCTCTACTGGAGAGCTGCTGCTTGTCATACAAGACACGGCTAAGCTTTGATGGTCTGAATCTCTGTAGAGGGAATATTGGAAGCTTGTGTAACAAAGCTGTTTGCAAATGCAGAGGATGAATGGGCCACAAGCTAGTGGGTACCCAGGCAGTCTGAACCCCAAAGCAGAATCAGTGCACCGTTTCTGTGTCTTAGGAGCTATATCTGCCAGCCAGAGGCCTGAGAGGGGATGTGGCTCAGTAGAAAAGCATTTACTTTATATGCAGAAGGCCACAGGTTCAGTCCTTGGCTTTCAAGTGTTCCCCTCCCTCTGCCTGGGACCACACAGTGCCCCTGCCAGTCTGAGCAGGTGATACTGAGTTAGCTAGACAAGCACTCTGGCTTGACATAAGGCAGCTTCTTAGCCAAACAGTCTGCGCCATAAGAAGCTTACAATTTGCAGCTTGGCAATGGAAAGAAAGTAGAGGATGGATGTGAGACAAAGGTATCAAGGGATGAATGCATGGAAATCCATATGCTTGTAATTAGACTTTGTTTCAGCTGGTGGTGAGGACTGAGCAGTGAAGCCACAGTGTGTCATTTTAAGAGCAGAAAGAAAGCTAAAGAAAGCTGAGGGCCAAGCTTAACATGGTGGGCCAAATGTCACAACTGCATATATTTCTTCATATTGCTGCCCGATGCTTGGAACTTGTTCTTGTCTTGATTGTTGTTGTTGTTTTTGAAACTCTGAACAGGTGGCACAGAAATATTTTAAAGTAAATAAATAAAATGGAACGTGTGGGCAAGGGGAATGAAAGCTTCTCCCCTCTCCTGCTACTTCCCTGTGTTTTATTGTTTGAAGTATTTTTCTCCCAGGCCCTGAAAGTGAACTGGGCTGGAGAGAAAAGTGCTTGAACCAACAGAGCACAATGAGGTAAGGCAGGGGAGGGGAGAGGCTTTAGCTCCCCTTCACCCACACACTGTACATACAGGGAAAAAAAGAGAGGGTACAGAAACATGTTTGCTTTATATGCGAATGGAGCAGCCACATGAATAGAGATACATGGCTGCCCCCATCAGTCCTAGTTTGGCCTGCAGGTTTCAGATCAAAACTGGGGTCTGTTGTCAGAGGGACAAGGATGAACAAGGTAGGTGAGAGAAGACAGGGGACATTGGGGCGTGACTCTGCATAGCTTCTAACTCCCCAGCAGCCAGGTATGACTTCACACCTGTGTGGTTGCCTTTCAGTTTTCAGGCACCAGTGCTGAGCAGATGAAGAAGGCCTACTCAGAGTTCTGCAGCCGCCACAGCAAGGCTGTGAAGCTTTACAAAGAGCTCTTCACCCGGGACAAGAGATTCCAGCAGTTCATCCGAGTAAGGAGTTTCTTCTCACCCCCCTCCCCAGTTCCTTACCATCAAAACCCACCTGCCTCCTCGGAAGGACTCTGAAAATTGCCTTTATGAAGCGAGTTTGGGGGATGCTCTGGAATTCTCCCATAACAAGTAACCAACTAATTATATAGCAGAGATAGGTAGTATCTCACAGCATGCATTATTTACTAATAATATAGTATTAACATAGATTTTAAGGAGCTGTGGTGGCTCAAGTGGTTAAGACGCTGAACTGCAGGCTGTGGAAGGTCAGTAGTTCAGCAGTTCAAGACCCGAGAGTGCCGCATGACGGGGTGAGCTCCCGTCTCTAGTTCCAGCTCCTGCCAACCTAGCAGTTCGAAAGCAAGAAATTGCAAGTAGATAAATAGGTACCACTTTGGTGGGAAGGTAACAGCGTTCCGTGCACCTCGGTGTTTAGTCATGCCGGCCACATGACCACGGAAACGTCTTCGGACAGTGCTGGCTCTTCGGCTTTGAAACGGAGATGAGCACCGCAACCCTGGAGTCGGATCCGACTGGCTTTCGAGCAAGGGAGCCTTTACCTAACATAGATTTTGGGTAATGATCTCCCTCTCTTGGGTTTTTAGTTTAGTGTGGGTATTCTTTTCTTCTCCCTAGATGTAGTGTCCCCTCCCTTTTTTTTTCGTTGTAGTTTGAGTTGTCTATTATAAAAAGCAATTAAAAAATCCCCTTCGGGGGGCCAAAAACAGAAAACCCCACCTGCCTCCATGGATCAATGAGCTGTGGGGGGTCGAAGGAAAAACTGTGGCGACTGGGAAGAGTCTGTAGGCTGGTGGCTGAAGCTGGCCGCCAGGGGGGAGCAAGGGTTCTGGACTGCTGCCGTGTTGTGCCAAAGAGTTGGCATAAGCCCTGTCCTGGGAAACCACGAGATGGGAAACGGATGCGCAGGCAGCTTGTTCTGGAGCCTGAGCCTTTTGTCTGTCTCTTCCACCTTCCCCAGAGGCTGACGCGGTCATCGGTGTTGCGCCGTCACGGTGTGCAGGAGTGCATCCTTCTGGTCACCCAGCGCATCACTAAATACCCTGGGCTTATCGACAGAATCCTGCAGAACTCCAAAGGTACAAGTTACGGGGATAGGCTTTCAACAAAGGGGCAATAACAGGGAAGGATGGTGTGTGTGATGGGGACTGTATGGGGCCTGTGGTCTGGGTAATTCTGGACCTAGGAGCCAAGAAACCTCAGCTGGGTGGATAAACAGGTTTGCAGATGGTAGATCCGTCAGGAGCAAACAGGCCTCTCCTGGGGGAATCCAGGTTTATGGACTCAGGCTTCCAACCTCCTCAGGTAATGAAATGGATCAGAGGGATCTGGGCACAGCCTTGACAATGGTCAAGGAACTGCTTTCCACGATCAATCAAGAGGTGCACGATTATGAGAAGAATGCTCGGCTGCAGGAGATCTACGGGCGAATAGACGGGCGTGCCAAGGCCATCCTGCCCTGGGAGCGGGGTTCCTTCTGCAGCGAGGAGCTGCTGCGGCGCAAGCTGGTACACGATGGCTCCATGCTCTGGAAGACGGCTGCCGGGCGCTTCAAAGGTAGGTGGAGTCCAATGTCTTGGCAGTGCCTGGTTAGCCCCCTAACAGCAGGACTGTATATCAAAGAGTGATCCTGATTTTGATCATATGTGAGCAGCATAATTGTCTGAGAGCAGGGGAATACAGAGGGTATTGTGGGGCATGAGGCCACTTCCTCTTAAAAAGTCACAGCCACTTGAGGAGCTGAGTGGCTGCATCCTGGGGTGGCTTGGAGGGCAGCAAAGGCAGTGTGTTGCCATGGAGATGGTTGAAGGCACTCCTGACCTTGTGGGAGAGGGAGGCCCTCTTGAGAATTTATGGGCAGTAAGGGTCATGAATGTCTTACCCATAGCGCCTCTTTAGTGCATTATGAACATATAACATTGTCATGCCTGATGAGACTATTGGTCTACCTAGTCCCAGGCAGCAGCAAATCAAGACGGTTTAAAGCACAAAGTGCATGGCTGCTGAGCTGTGTTCAATTAAGTTGCAGAGACAGAGTTTTGCAGGGCCTGCATAGTGTCTGCTTTTCTGAGATTTCACAGCCTATCTTTGCAATCCTGAGGACTAGAAACATGCTATTTTTTAAAAAAGTGAAAGCTTGAAATTCCCAGGATGCTAAATTCTGATTGTGAAATAATTCTGGGGCCATACTAAATTAACAGCACCTCTTCTTCTGAAGCCTCTTGGTTAATTTTATCTCACTTCTGAAAGTCCTGACAGTGATTGCCTCTCAAAAAACAATCATTTATAATCTTCCATTGCCACCTTCTCTCTCCTCTCCCTGACCCTTGCAGATGTCCTGGTTCTCCTGATGACAGACGTTCTCATCTTCCTTCAGGAGAAGGATCAGAAATACAACTTCCCCACCCTGGTGAGTGGCTTTCAGCTTGCTGTAACTCTGAGCTGATGTCAGGCACCAGGGGCTCCTGCAGTGGTAGCCGGGCACCTGGCTCTCTCCACTGCCATGGGAGAAGAAGAAGAGAAGAAGAGATTGGATTTATACCCCACCCTTCACTCATAGCGGCTTACAAACTCCTTTCCCTCCCCCCCCCACAACAGACACCCTGTGAGGTAGGTGGGGCTCAGAGACCTCTGACAGAAACTGCTCTTTTTCGAGAACAGCTGTGCCAGAACTATGGCTCGCCCAAGGTCATCCAGCAGGTACAAGTGGAAGAGTGGGGAATCAAACCCATTTCTCCCAGATTAGAGTCCACGCACTTAACCACTACACCAAACTGGCTATATCTGTTATCCGCAAGGAGATAGATAACAGGAAAAGGGAACTGCTGGCCTGCTTTCTACTGTCCTTCAACTCCTGTCCTTCAACTCCATCATCATGGATGCTCAGAAGGTGTTATTGCACCCACCAACTTGGCAGAGATCAGATGACACAAGCCAATAACGATTCCATAGAGATTTAAATTCTCTGACCTGGTTCCTCAGTCTGAGCAATGCATCACTCAGGTATATGCAAAGCTACTCTCAGATTCTACCCCCTTCCCTTCCCTTCCACACTAACTGGGTAGGTAGCCCATCTGCATGATGGTCTGCCTGCTTCTTCCTCATAGGAGGTGGTCTTACAGCTCCTTGTTCAGTGCAGGACATCTAAACTAGAACAATCCTGACAGATGGCTGTCCAGACTCTCCTTGAAGACCTTCAGAGAAGGAGATCCCTCACCCCTCTAGAACATGTTCCATGGTCAAACTGCTCACACTGCTAGGCACTTTCTGCTAATGCTTAATTGAAATCTGCCCTCCTGTGACTTGGACTTATTAGATCTACGTGGGGATGGGCTTGTGTGGTTTCCAGATTGCTGTTGCAACTGCTCATACAACACAGTGGGGCTTCCACACGGCAGGTTTTTGTGTGTTTTCTCTGCCCCAGTCCCCCAGCAGCAGCCAGTGGGGACTTTTTCAGGTTTTCTATAAATTAGCAATTGACATAATGTTATAACCCTGTAACAATCAATCAGTTCTCTGTATTCCCAGTGTTCTTCTTTCTTAAAATAATAAGTCTCTATCCACTTTCTTTGTGGTGGAAATAAGTAGAAAGGCACGTCTGCAGCAAAAAGGGCTAGAGACTTACTTAAAAAATAAAAATTGGGAATTTAGGGAAAGATTGTTATAACATTAGATTGCTACAACAATATTCTATTACTGATTTTTAAAAACACACCAAAATCCCTCTGGTGGGTGGCTGAGGGGGGAAATGGCTGCCACAGGGGACTGAGGCAAGTAAAATGGAAGCCACGTGGGCAGGAAGATCCAGAATCCCCCATCCACATGGGTGCTGCTGCCCCAGCTTTGCTTCAGTCTTTCCCAAAACTTCACAGCAAAGCAGGTTTGGGAAAGATCCCAGCAAAGGTGGGGATGTTAGGAAAACAACCCACTTCCCAATAGCATCCAAACCAAGGCAAACTACTTGTGTGTAAGTGACCCTAGTCTTGCCCTGTGAAGCAGCAGAGAATGTGGCCCTCTAGTCTTTAGTTTGGCAGGCGAGACACATGGATTCTGCAGTCAGATGGTGGCAAATGAAATTTTTAACTGAGTTTGTTTCCATTGCTCAGGACAAGCCAGCTGTGATCTCACTCCAAAACCTGATTGTCCGAGATATTGCGAACCAGGAGAAGGGCATGTTCCTCATCAGTGCTGCCCCACCAGAAATGTATGAGGTGCACACCGCTTCCCGTGATGACCGGAACACCTGGATGAAGCTCATCCAGCAGACTGTCAAACTGTGAGTGTTATTCCTGGTTTGGAACAGCTTGTGCAGCCGCCATTTCTGTAGTGTCAAGCTGCCACTCATAGCACACAGCTGTAATCTCAGGAAGCATCACTTGTAAAGGGCTAGCGCTGCTTCTTCCGCCGTTTTACATTTCTAAAGCCAGAATTGCTTTCAGAACATCCAAAAAAACGTGTGGATCAAAATCTCTCCTAGCTCTGAACCCTGCTGGAATATAAAGTGGCTGGGATTATCAAGGGAAGAGACTTTGCAATACGTTAGATGAGATCAGCACAGTGTGCAGCAGCTGTAAGGGTTGAATTCCGCAACAGGGAATATTAACATATAAAGGCTCCCCATTCTGGAGTCAGATAATTGGTTCGTCCCATCTAGTGATCTTTCCCAGGTCTGCTGCCTGAGATCCTTTAAATTAGAGATGCCAGGGATTGAACCTTTGAAATTTAGGCATGCAAAGCATGTGGTCTACCACTGAACCATGGTCCCCTCACAAGTTATGGTGTTAGCACATTTAGAATTCTGTCTACAGTTGTTGGTTGGCCCATGTCAAAAGGGATGCCATATTGCATGACATCAAAGATACAGGAAAGGGTTATCAGAATGATCAGTGGATTAGAGCACCTCTCTTAGCATTGGTAGCTAAGGCTGTATACATCTGAATATTAGTGGCTGGTGGGCAACAGTATGGGAGACCTTGTTGCCTTTGTGACTGGGGCTTGCGGGCTTCCCAGAGGCATTGCACTGCTGTTGGAAGCAGAGTGCTGGACTAGATGGAACTTTGGTCTGATCCAGCAAGGTAAGTTCTTTTATTCTTAACCAGATCTTTTTTTCTTTGTCTGCTGCCTCCAGATGTCCTGACCGGTCTGATTTTCCACTCATTGAGACAGAGAATGAAGCCTCTTTGCGGAAGCTGAAAGGTAGTATAAAAACTTGGTCACAACCACTCCAGAAAGGGGCAGTGCGCTCTAACCCATCTCTCTCTAACAAATTTCCTCTCATCCACACAGATAAGATTCAGCAGCGGGACCGGGAAATTGCGGAACTCCTCGAGGACAAAGTGGGGCTCTTTGCCGATATCCTGGCCCTTCAGAGTTGTAGTGTGGATGGCCCCCTACCCTCCGTGAACTCCCGCACCCTTTTCCGCACTGAGTCATCGGATACCCCCCATGGGGAGAAGCTGATCCAGGAGGCCATCAAAGAAGGTACAAAGTTGGCAGCTAGCAAGTTTGAGAGGCTTCCCCCCAAATACCTCAGGTTCAATCCCATCCCCACCCCCTGTCTGCTCAGGAAAAGGTTTATTATAAGATGTGACAGGAAGCAGGGAGAACCAGAGTCATGACCTCACCAGGGTCAAGGCGAGGACTCTGGGAGCATGT
This sequence comes from Gekko gecko, assembly GCA_029375565.1. Lineage (NCBI taxonomy): Eukaryota > Metazoa > Chordata > Lepidosauria > Squamata > Gekkonidae > Gekko > Gekko gecko. The sequence goes on along the minus strand of JAPDNY010000001.1, from coordinate 26,151,566 downwards.
CTTTGATGTCATGTGCTTGCAGCTCGGTGGATGGGCGTTAAGGTGGGCCTCTGCTGTGAAGAGGTCAAAGGCCACTGCCATAAGGAAGCACAGTGTGGCATTTGACTGTTTTCCATAGGGAGCATGACATCCACGCAAAACGCAGTTAAAGGGACTCTGTTGGTATGCAGCTGGCCCTGCTTCCAGTGACCCAGGCCATTGTGAATCAGTACTTCTCCTGTATTCATAGCCATCTTAGGGCTGTGTTGCTCATGCTAGAACATAACAAACTGTTTGGATAAAAGATGTATATATTATATTCAGTCTGCACTGGGAATTGACACTATATGTAGTAATAATGTACTGGAACAAATGTGTGTGTGTGTGTGTGTGTATAATATAAATAGGGTTGTAATACATAGTGAAAGATCTTCTTGACTTCTGTTGGATTAAACAGCAGGTTTAAAAATCAAATTAAAAGTAAAAATTAATTGATTATCTAAGTGCTTACATATCCATAACGAGATGAATGTTTTTTATCTTGCCCTTCCTGTGATGAGCTCAGGGAGGCTTACAGTTCCCCCCTTTTCCTCCCACTCAGGAGGGAATGCCTCCTCTCAGAGGACACCTGCTTTGATGCATACCCTCTTCATCTAGATTTTTTTCCTGTGAAGCACTATGTTATTCATGTATTATACAGATATAATTGATGCATCAATGAAAACTCATACAATGAGTCAACTAGGATTTCTTTAATCAAAGCTGTAATGATAAATGTGCATGTCTTCCTCTCCCCCCCCCTTTCATTGCTAACATAGTGGAATTGCTGAAGGATTTATTCGTGGGACCCAGCTGGGATCGAGACCAAAACCACACACATGATCCAAATGGCTGTTCCAGCCCAAACCCAAATAACACCACAAGTATGAACAACTATATCCTTCCTGATTGAAGTAACCTGTTCCCCTAAGTGCAGATTCTTCCTTGCAAGACTGACTCCACCAGCAGGCTTTATGGGGAGGGAGGGAAGGTGGGATGGTATAGCCCCGATTTTATCAGGTCTTGGAAGCTAAGCAGGGTCGGTACTTGGATGGGAGACCACCAAGGAAGGCCATGGCAGACCACTTCTGCTTCGCACTTGCCTTGAAAGACCCTTGCCGAGGTTGCCATAACTTGATGGCACTTAAATATGTACATAGGCTTTATTGGGGAGGGGGGAGTCAGGGGATAGAAATCAGGGTGAGGACAAAGGAGCTTGGAAAACTGTCTTTCAGTTTGCTTTCTTTCATCTTCTTTCTTACAGACGGGGAGACTGGAAGCATTAACGGCTCCCTTGAATTCAGCAGGGTTGAGTCCGAATCAAACCAACGTGTAAGTCTTTCTCAAGGGAGGGTGGGGTGAAGGCATCAGCTCCTCACCCCCTTTTTCCGTTCCCATTCAGAAGTCTGGCTGTTGAGGTTTGAGCCCTGGACTCGTGAGGAAGGAGCTGGCTTGAGTTCCAGTGGTGGGCAAGAAGCTCTGGCAGATGGACAGAGGGTCCTGGAAGGAGGGCTGGGAGCCAGCCTAGCAGGACATGGGTGTCAGCAACTGCTGGTTCTCACCCGCAGTGCCCATCGTCAATACCCAGCATGCCAGAGAATCATGGATATATAGACATGTAATACAATATAACTCTTTTGTGAAAATCACTAAGGAATATTAAAACCACATTTATTTATCCACTGTATAAAAATCGCCTCTCAAAATACATACAATATCAAAATATCTTATAATTCCAGTATCATCATAATGCTAGAAGACATATCCTGTATTTTTGTGCTGTCAGATTCAGCTTAGAGCATAAACCATCAATTTTAACTTGTTGCTTGAAAGCGTATCAAATAGCAATAGGCGCCCATTTCATTCTCACCACAATGCTGAATATATGTTGTGACTTCAGTCCCCAGGTTGTCTGTTTAACTCAAATTGAGCTTGTTGCTTGAAAGCATATCAGACAGCAGGAAGGTTGTACCTTAGTCTGTCCACAACGCTGAGTGTTTGTTGCAGTTTCAATCCCCAAAGTCTCTGTATGAGAGCTTTCCAAGTGAGATGATCCAACATTAAGGCTCTGTATATTTAAAAACTCAGATTCAGCCTAACCGATTCACTAGCTCCTTTCTGTTTCATAATTGGAAATGACTGGTGAGACGTGAGTCCAGATAAGAAAGCTTTTCTGCTTGAGTATTTACAGATGGAAAGCAGTTCCCCCTTTGGAAAAGAAAGCAATTACCACTGATCTGTGGCTCATCCCTGTTCTGAGGCACCACAGGTCAGCTCTGGGCAAATCCCTCAGTGACATACCTTTCTGCAGCAGAACTGAGAATAATTTACTGGTGATTGCCTGGACTCATATAGCGTTCCTTAGGAGAGGGATGTGTTCACCTACCCCCTCTAGACCTGAGGATCCATGGCTGCCCTTCTAGATCAGACGTGGGACCAGTCTTGATACCTGGCCTCTGCAATGTTTTTCCGTGGGTAGCACATCTGACACAATTGCATTGTGTTCTTATAGGATGGCAATGGAAACCAGCTACAACAGAAAGTATCACAGGAGGTGAGTGGCAAGGGATTGGAGTGAGATTGGAGGGGGTATTCCCTGACCGGGGGGAAGGGGGAGGGATAGCAGGATCTGGGTTCTCTGTTGCTCTGATGTCAGTTTATGGCTTGTATGGTCCTGTTGGACTGACGGCACTTTTCTTCCACCCATCCAGGAGGTGCTGCAACGGCTCAGGACTCTATATTCTCTGCTTCATGGCTTGCAGGTGAGTGTGGTTTGAGCCATGGCTTTGGGGGCAGGGCAGGATCCTGCTAAATTTAGATCTATACATGTTGAGTTGCTCTGTGTGTGTCTAAGAAGGGTAGGATGTGTTCTGGTGCTGTTTCCAAATGAGGCTGTATAGGTTCTGTTAACAAAACTAGAATCTGATACAGAATTCATCTCTTTGAGTGAAAACAGACCTACATAATGAGCTAGCTGCAGGTCAGCACTTGCCCCATTTTGAAAAGACAAACACATTTCCGAACTGAATCAAGCCCAGGGGATCCAGTACTGAGTGCTGATTTTGCTGGCCCTTGTGGCAAACACCGAGCCACTTCCCCGCCCCCCCTTGCCTTTCACTCAGAGTGGTAGTCCAAGTTGTCTTCTTCTTTTAAACTGAAGCTCAGAACAGGAATTTATATGAATAAAGCGCCCCAGGAGGGGTGGCTAAAATGTTCACAGCATAAATCCATGTTAGCGCCAGATGGCAGAATGAAGGAGAGCTCCTCCCACAGCAGAAAAACCTTTGTTCAGTCCCGGAGGGAACTGGGTCTGTCTTCTTATTCCATGTATGCCAAAACCTAATACTGAAGCAAAAAGCAACACGGCAGCCCCTAGTGGGAGAATGTGAGCATTACAAAATAACACCAGAACACCAGTCAGACTCAGAGAGGATGGAGTGGAGATACTCACATGTTCCAGTCCAGGGTGGTGCGTATTTAAGTTACATCTTAACTCAGATGGCCTACCATGGAAAGACAGTCTGGAATAGAACATTTTTGGTTGCAATACCTCTGTTATGAAACTTCCTCCACTAAAGAGGCCTGACTTCATTGAATTTTCAGTGGATGGTGAAGATATTTTTGCTGCAGCTGGAGCTATTGGGTTTAGTTTGTATTGGCAGTAGCTCTTTGGTTCTGGCATTTACTACCGTTTTCTTCAGAGATTTTGTACATTTTTTTATTGGCTGAATGTACACTGAGCTTGTTAGACAAATAATTCATTTTTCTTTCTTAAACTTCCCAGTAGCATTCTCTACAATGGTAGCAGTACCTGAAGGATTAAAACTTGAATCCAGTTCATAAAGCACCATAAATAATTTCTATTGCAGGCTGGAGAGCAGCCATCAGGAATGAGAGCTGATTGGCTAACAGGAGATATAAACAAAATCACTGCAACAGCGGGCTAGATTTGCAGGAGCCTGGAAGGGTCTCTCTGAACAGACTAACAAATAAACAGAATGTAGCTGATAAATGTCATAGCCTGAATAGCCCTGACTAGCCCAAGCCTGTCTCAGCTCAGAAGTTAAGCAAGGCTAGATAGCCATGGTCACTAGTTGGATGGGAGACTATTAAGGAAGACAAGGGGTGCTATGCAGGAGAAGACAGTGGAAAAACCACCTCTGCTCATCTCTTCCTCGAAGACCCCATGAGAGGCTGCCATAAGTTGGTTGCAACTTGATGGCACTTGATGATGATGATGATGATTCCATAAATGCTGGTTGTGCAATTTCATCCTAACGGGCTGCTTTTCCTGCTCCCCAGGCAGCTGTGGCACATCAGGATACCCTTCTGGAGCTCCAGCTACAGGAAGCTGGCGAGCGGCGTGAGAGGCTGATCCGCACCAATTCCCGCAAGGAAGCCCCGGCTTCCACAGCAGATAAGCAGGCCACCGACCTCTCGCTGCTGCAGAAGCAACACGCGCTGCTGCAAGAGGAGCTGAGCCGCTGCCGGCAGCTGTGCCAGGAGAAGACTCAGGAGGTTACGGCTCTGGAGGCACGGCTGAGGGAGAGCGAGCAGGAGAGAGCTCGGCTGGAGCGGGCGGTGGAAGAGACCCGCAAGCAGGCGGTGACCCTGCAGCAGCCTGGGATGATCGTGGAAGCTGTATGGGCACGGAAGGGGGCGGAGCCCCGGAGACGCAGCTTGCCGGCTGGTGATGCTCTGTACCAAAGCTTCACTCCGCCTCAGGTAAGGTGCTCATTTTGGGCTGGGGGCAGGGGAGTCCAGCCAGTGTCTTAGGAGCATTGCTGCAAGGATCAGGGAAAGGATGCTCTGAAGTGGGGTTGGGGGGGGGGCGTGGCCGACTCTTCCAGCCGTGTTGTTTCTTCAGCATCCTGTAGGGCAATTCATTTTCTCCATGCACAGTTCTGCAGCCAGGGGATCATAATGTTGTGAAGCAGAAAGTCACACAAATTCACTGTAATTTGACATCTTCCGTCATGTTGCTTCTGACTGCTGTCAGCCCTGGTCTGTTGGCAGTCTGTTGCTTTAACCGGGATGCCACTGGGCACCATGGGAACTCTGCCATTGCATTTGTCATAAGCCTGTGAGGGTCCACGTTGCTCTCTTGGCTTTTGCCAGCAAACTCTGCTGTTCGTGTGAATAAGGTAAGGGGATCCTGCCCCTCCTCAGAGGCATGTGTATAGAAAAACTTGGAATTTTTGTGTGTGTGTGCAAAGATTCCCAAGACCAGCCTGTCATTCTGAAACTTAAATCCAGACTTTCACCTTCATTCTCTCCGATTCTCTTCCCAGCAGCAGAGCCGAGGAGGTGACCCTCTCTCCCCCAGCTGCCTCACGTTCCAGCGGACCTTTATCAATTGCCAACGGGATGAGATTGGCTTCCATGGCATGCCCAGTAGGCTTCCAGAGGGTGACCAGGACTTGGAAGTGCTGTCGGAGGAGGAAGGTGTAGAAATCCAACACACTCCCCCTTCTAGCCCGCGAGGTGGGTTTTCTTTAGAGCGGGCCCAATGGCTACCGTCTTATGCAGGCAACTCTGAGGGAATTCTTTCAGCCTCCTCAGGGAGGTTCAAATAAAACTTAATTCACTACCATGTGAAAACAGGGACTGCTTCTTATTTTGCAACAGGCAAGCCTAAGTTTGTGTTAGGGTGAGCAGCTTCCAGCTCTTGCAGGTATTTTTGGCCTTAAAGTTGCCGCCCAGCCCATTGAGCACCACAGTCTCCAGCTTGCACCATGTTCCTTCTAAAGAAACAGACATGAAGTAATATATGCTAAAGAAAAGTTCCTTTGGACATGTACCAAGTGCCACTGAGCAGCTGCAACCTTGTTGTTGTTCAGTCGCACAGTCGAGTCCGACTCTTCGCGACCCCATGGACCACATCATGCCAGGCCCTCCTGTCTTCCGCTGTCCTCTGAAGTTTGCTCAATTTCACGTTCGTTGCATCGATGACACTGTCTAACCATCTCATCCTTTGTCGTCCCCTTCTTCATTGACCTTCAGTCTTTCCCAGCATCAGGGTCTTCTCCAGTGAGTGCTCCCTTCTCATTTGGTGGCCAAAGTATTTGAGCTTCAACTTCAGGATCTGGCCTTCCAGGGAACAGTCAGGGTTGATTTCTTTTAAGACTGAATGATTTGATCTCCTTGCAGTCCAAGGGACTCTCCAAGAGTCTTCTCCAGCACCATAGTTCAAAAGAATCTATTCTTTGGCGCTGCAACCTATCCCTGTGTAATTAGACTTAATGAGCAGAAAGTTTGCTTCCAGGGCAAACGACAGGGCTCCTTCCGAAGCACAGCCCCTGTCTATCTGTCTTTAGAAATTGAGCTCTGCCCCAGTTTCTCTTGTCAACATTTTGAGTACAGAATGAAAAAAGTTGTTAAAGGCTTATGAAGGTCCTCAGTAAAGTTTATCCAGCAGACCAGACATGATTGTACCTGCTCTCTTTAGCCCAGTCCTGAATTGTCCTGGAAACAAGCAGAGGGACCTGACAGTTTAAACCTGACTGCATTTCTCAAGTCTTGAACCATTGCTTTATAGATAGTTTTTACACAATTCCCATTTGGACATGTTGCTTTTCTTCCATGAAAAAAGTGTGTGAAAAACATTGCAATCAGAGCTGAAATTAAACATTTCATGAAGAATCTCCCAATACGAATTTCCTTGTTAAAGTCTAAAGCCCTTTCTTCCAAGATTCAATGTGTTTCCCCAATATTGTTATTCCTAGTTCAGAGATACTGTTGGGTTTGGAGGGTCTAAACATAAGGCACTGATTTGGGCTATTTATCAATGTTAAAGTATGGAATTTCATATTCCAAGACTGAACATTCAGGCCAGTGTTCAAATTTGGCTGAAATATCATTTTGGCATGAACATCCGAATGTAAGAGATACTGGTAGGCTACGTGAGAAAGACCTAGAAGCAGGATTCAAGATCCCCGATTGCTTCTGTTGGCAAATTGTTCTTATAAAATCCCAGTTGTGTTTTGCATCCCATCATAAATTTTGTCTTGTATGCTAGGGGCGGGGGGGCATTCCTCTATTCAGGAAAAGAACTTTAATCCCAATCAAAATCCAACAATGTTTATAACTAATTTCAGATTTCATGAAGATGCAGGAGATATCCGATTTTCCGAAGATGCAGGACATTCCAGAGGAGGTTGAAAGCAGCCAGGAGCTGAGTGTTGGAGATAACGGTGCTTCGTATAGTTAGATTTGGGGTGAGGGGGGATCATCCCCAGACCTTCCTAAAGCCATCGGACAGGGACTGCCCCCCCTGCCAGAGACCACCTTGTCTCCAATCAAAACCACAACATGGAACTTCAGGGACCTGGAAAGACCACACCAAACTAACTTTGGGTGGGTGGGAGCGGGGTTAGTGGAAAACCACGTCCTGAGAGTGGGGGAAGGGACAGGGAACTGAGCCACAGCACCCCCTGGGACCACTGTTTTGTGGCCTTTGGAACTCCTCATTGACGGACGATGGATTTGGGATTCTGTTGTTGTTGTTCTTGTTCTTGCCCTGCAGGTTCTCTTTCCAATTCAGGCCGGGGCGTGGGGGAGTCAGGTACCGCAGATGCCTACTGTTGCCTCTTCTAACCCACCTACTTCCCTGCCCCACTTCCAAGCAGTTTAATTTATTTATTTTGGGGCAGGGGACAGGAGGAAGCTTCCCCCTTCTTGTGAAGGATACCTTTAAATTATTATGATTTTTTTTTTATTTTTTTTTGCTTTTCCTTGGGACTCTGTGGATACACAGAATGTCTTAATTTTCCTGGTTATCCTCTCCAATTTAAGAGCAAGGAGGGAGTCTGTCAGCCGAGATGTCTCCAGGTCACAGAATTCTTACACTATACTTGTGCCAACACTATGGAGTGGGGGCGGAGCTTGTGTGCCCACCATGTTCGAGGGTGGAGTTTAACCCTGCAAGCTGCTCCATTGCTGGTCTGAATAACTTAACTGAGGGGCTTGGTTCAGTTTTGGAATCCTGTATTCCTTTTTATGGTCTACATAAGATATTTTTGATACACCTTTGCAGTGAGAAAAACAAACTGCTGCTCAGAAAGCAACCCATTCTGGGGAGGAGCTTTGCTATGTTAACAGAAGAAGAGCAATCACAAATCTCCCAGTTACAAGACCTCTTTAAGATTGTGCCTACATTACAGATGTGTCAGTTGGTTCCTTACCAATTTAAATGCCATGTATGGTTTTTCCCCTTCCAAGGAAAGTTGTCAACTGCAGTAAGGTCATGAGACTGGCGATATTTCAAGAGTGAATTTCTCCATAGTTAAAGATGTTTAAGCCCATGCTTCTGAGACCACTGTTCAAGCTCCTTTAACAATATAGCAAACACCTTGGATTGCCTTTATAACCCAAAATCAAAAGGCATTATATCGAGACAAACTGTGGGAAGGCCCAAGAATGAAACTTTAAATTGGGAGGAACATGGTAGTAGCACAAGGTGGTACCAAGCATCTGCCGTGCATTGTGGGATTGCAACCCATAACTGGCCTTGCAGACTCCATGTGCTCTTGGGATTTGTGCCGTACATGGCAAATTCTTCCCCCTAGTGGGTGGTGCTGGAATAACAGTCTCCAACAGCCTTGGCATCAATGTTCCTAGAATGGCAAGAAATGGGAGGGGGGGACATCACATGCAAGACCATCCGTTGGTGTCAGTGGAAACAGAAGTCATAGAGCCTCTTTTCCTTGGCTGCCAGAACAGTAAAATGACATGGAAAATGATGACTGGAAGGCTCCATCTGGACCTCCTTTGTGAAAATGATTATTTTAAGCAGAGTTGACAAGAGATGAGAACTGGGGTGTCTTGCTCATGGCAGGGAAAAAAAAATAAAATTTAGTACAGTTACTTTCTTTTTGAGCCAAAGCTGGAGAATTTTTGTTTTCAAAAGATACCTGTCAGGGGGGGAAAAAATTAATCCAGGGATTCAAAAAGCCAGTCCCTTGGTTCTATAACTGATGATTTAAGAAGGACATTAGACTGGGATTTTGGATTGTTTGCCACCGGTGTGGAGCACAGCTGCTACTAAGCACAGAATCCTACAGGTGCCTCATCGAAATAAATCTGGATTGGAGGGGGAGGGAACAGCTCCTGAAGAGTGAGCCGCGCACTGGGAAGCTCCCCGTGGTTTGGGCCCTCTTAGATGACCCATTGCAGGCGGTCTCCGGAGCCAATACATGTGGGGCAAACGTTCTACCAAGTGTGAATCTAATTTGAAAGATCTTCCCATTTTTATGCAAATAAAGAAACAGAGAATAGCACGTCTCACTGCATGTTTCCTCAGAATTCTGAATGAGATGTGTGTGTATGTGTGGAAACAACCCGTTTTGGAAAGTGGATGCTTTGATAGATAAAAATGCTGCTCCCACCTCAAACGATATATTTTTTTTTTCTGATGGCAAGCAGGTATTCATCTGGGGTAATTAAACCAGATGGGCATTTGTGGTTGTTTTTTATTTTAAGAACCACACCATCCTCAGCAGAGGGACATTTTTTTTTTAAGGAAAAAGATATAATTTAAGAAGAGATCCTGCTGTGCTGATAAATAACGTCTCTTAAGAGAAAACAGAGAGAGAGAAAGCTACAAAAAACTCTTTTTTAAATTAACTATCAACACTGATTTATATATATATATATATACGAGAAGAGGAAAAATGGTTTATTGTTTATTGTTGATTTAACTGTAAATGAACAGGGGGGGAAATTAATTAAACAAAACAAAACCAAGAATGTGTCCACTTTGCTTTGGAGGGCAAGGGAGGACTAGAAATGGAAAGTGGGAGACAGATTAGTGTACCTTGGAAAACACACACACACACACACACACACAGACTTGTTTTTATTTATGTACATGATTTTTCATCCCAGTACTATGTATAAAACAGCTAAGGTGGCTTATACCTTAAATTTTAAAAAATTAAACACACAGATACAACCCCCCCATAATATATCATGAGACCTCATGGTATAAATAAACTACTAGCAGCAAATGTATTAATAAATATTAATACTCTGTTCTCACTTTCTCCAATGACTAGTCGGGGCAAGGAACCCAAACTTTTGCTGAACTGGAAAATTCTAGACCAAACGGCAGTCACTTGGGTTACTTGGTGACAGTTCTGTGGGCCAGTGCACCATGGATGCCTACACTAATTTAGACATTTATCATAGGCTGGACCTGTTTTTCATTGATTTTACATCTGAATCCATTCATCCCATGCCACTGATTGTTCAAGTAATGCACACCCTTATACAGGGCTCTTTTTGTAGCAGAACTCCTTTGCATATTAGGCGACACACCCTAATGTAGCCAATCCTCCAAGAGCTTACAGTAGCCCCTGTAAGAAGAGCTCTGTAAGCTCTTGGAGGATTAGCTACATTAGGGTGTGTCGCCTAATATGCAGGAGTTCTGCTACAAAGAGCCCTGCCCTTATAGAAAATGAAGCAGCCATCTTCGATAGATCCATAGTTCAATGCCCTTGGAGTGGGGAGGCCTATACAGTATTAACTCCGTGCCTACCCCATTCATATATGGGAAGTGACATCATCCCAAGGGAGGAAGTAGAGATGTATGGGATTCCTAATTGCAGCCTGGGCTGCACCTGATCAGTCTGAGGGAATCCCTAGACGCATCTCCACTGCTCAGAAAATGCAAACCCTCCTCTGGGATCTTCACTGACATGGTAAAGGGTGGAGAGTGGAACAGTGGCAGGTGATACTAACCTGGACTTTTCCACAGTTTACCTATTAACACTGATCAAGATGGGTAGCCATGTCTGTCTGTAGCAGCAGAAAAGAGCACAGTAGCACCTTAAAGACTAACAAAATACATGTCGGGGTATTAGCATTGACTCACGAAAGCTCATACCCGGCCACATATTTTGTTAGTCTTTAAGTTGCTACTGGACTCTTACTCTTTTCTACTGCTATCAGCCCTGAGATTGAGTCAATCCCTGTGGATCTTTTTGAACATAAGGAAAGACAGGTTGTTTCTGCTAGCCTGAAAGTAGAGGATGCATTGGAGACACTGGGATGTCAGTGGCTGCCCTGCGTCTTGCCTCACACTGTAGGGCCAACACTGCCATGTTGAAAAGTGCCCCTGTGTCACTGCTTTAAGTCCCAGACACAAAACAAGGTAGGCTTTATAGAACATCTTGTCTCCCCCTCCAATCCTTCCTTATATATATTTGAGTTTTGGTCATATCTTATATGGTCAAAATGCGCGCCGGAATCAGTTGGCCGAGGGACTTGCCAGTCAGAGACGGAGTCCCTCGCCACTGGCTGCTTAGCCTTCTGGCGTGGCTGTGCGCCCTCCCACTCAGCCACCGCGCAGCCTCACAACCCCAGTCTGCTCAGACAGCGATCGCTTCGCGACATGGGCCACTTCCCGCCACCCTGGCCGCCCGAGCCTGCCGCCGCCGCTCGAGCTGCAGCCGTTGCCTCCTGGCCAACCCGCGCATCCTCTGGAGCCCGATGGTCTTTCTCTCCCTCGGTGGCTCGCCTGGCACGCAGCAGTGTGCGGGGTGGAGGTCACTGGGGTTTTCAGAAGCATGGAAGGTTCCCCCCCATTCTTGAAGACAGGCCGGGGCAGAGGAGTGCGTTGGCGGGATGGGGGGGTTGCGGCGGCTACCGGCTCGGAGGGACTTTACCCAAAGCTGGGTATGGAGGCTTTGTGGGGAGGGCGCAGCGGGCCTCGGGAGCGCTGCACAGCCCCCTCCCTGAAGGCTTTCGGGGACCACGATGTGCCGTGGCGGGGTTGCCCATTTCGGAGGGCCCTCCCGAACGGTGGGGCATGGAGGCTTGCGGGCGGAGTCAGCGGCGGGCCTCGGACGCTTCCCTTGCCCGGAGCATGCCGCCCCTACTCCCTGCGTGAGGGGCCAGCCCAGCCGCCTTGCCCACCCCCAAGGACTCTCCCTAGGGCCCGTTGCCTTGGCCGCAGCGGGCTTCCCCTAGTTTGGGCATAAAGCAGCTGAAGTGAGGGACATTTCCTGTGAGGGGAATGGCTTGGGGTGGGGACCCCATCACAGGTAGTCTGTGGAGAATATATCACTGAGGCCTGGTCTATGCATGCACAGAATGAGGCAACAGTGAGGTGGCAGATTGCGGAGGTGAGAGAATAGTCCCATTTTTGTTAATACTTCCATGTGTGAAAATCCCCCCCCCCATGAAATGATTTCTTTGGGGAGGACTTCTGTTTCATCTAGACCAGTGGCAAGAGAAGGCCAAAGTGTTTCAGAACGATTTTTCTCTGTTGTTTTCTTGAGTCTCTGGTGAGAAAAGCGAGGTCCAAAAATAGTTCTTAATAAATATGAATTAATAAAGCTTTCAGTGGTGCTGTTCAGATTACAGAGGTGATTTTAATATATATTTTTTTAAAAGTATCCTTTCAAATTTGCTTATATATTAAATGGTGAAATGCAGTGGCACTGGAATAGCTGTCATCTCTTGGTAAGCGACAGGTATGAAGGAGCAACAGCAGCAGCCAACTGTCCGTGTATTTTATTCATTCTGGATGTTGAGTCAACCCTTCAGGGGCCTCCAGGAGGTTTGCCAGTAAGCTAAAATACAAAAACCGCACAAACCAACCGTGTTGGCTGTCAAATGAGAAAAGCCATTACATGTCAGGAATTGGTGCCTGCCTTCAGCTGTCAAAAATCAAAACTTGAAATCAAGAGTGTTTTGACTGTCAGATACAGATGCTGGCAGATATTAGAATGTTCTAGATAGCATAAAAATCAAGATGTGGACACTTTGTACCTTGCACTAAATTGTATTGTGGATTGATTCAAGAAACCCGTGAAGAAAAGTCCTCTGTAGAAAGTTCCTCTGCCAGAGTCCACAAAGAATGTAATTAGATTCTCCTGCATTCCAAAACGCATGATTATTATTGCAAGAAATCTTTCTGGAACTCTCTCCCCGCACAAAATGTAGGAGGCTGAAGTTGGTTCTGAGTCCTTTAAAAAGAGACATCCTTTAAAAAGAGGGGTATGGCGTATCTCTGTACCCCATGTGATGGGCTTGTAGCATTTAATACTTTCCCAACTGGCACCGGAATTGTGCTTTGGACCAGGACACAAAATGTGTCCCCTCAAAGGGGAGGGTCTGCTGAAGACGGGGGTGTATGAAGTGTGGGGGTCGAAACCTTATTTTGGACTGGGCATCACTGCATGTCACCTTGCAGGGCACAGTCTCCAGAAAGAGGGGATGTGTCCTTTGGGGTGGTCCAAAGTTTACTTTGGGGGTGCAGCCAGGCCCCAGTGTCTGCTTGTGTGATTGTCCTAGGGGCACCACACTCTGGAGCAGCTGGCACCAGAACTGTGCTTTGGACCAGCACACAGAATATGTCCCCTCAAAGGGGAGAGTCCTGTGAACGCAGGGGTATATGATATGTGGTGGTCCAGACCTTATTTTGGGTTCAGAGCTTTCCAACTCTCCTTAGTGTTTCTGAATGACTACACAAATAAGTAACAAATAAGGAATGAATAAGGAAGTGTGAATAAGGAACCAACTTCAGCCTCCTACAAAATGTTCTGCTGTCCATCTTTTCACCTCCCCTCAAAAACAATGTTGCAAAAAGTCCAGGGCAAGGCAAATTATGGGGGTGTGGGGGGAACCATCTCGCAAAAAATGAGAAAAAAGGAAGAAAGGGGAGGCATAAATGGCTGAGGTGTGTTAAGCTGAGGGAGGGATCACTGGGAAATGATATGGCAGGAATTTATAAGGGCATGTGAGGTGAACAGAGAGCAAATATGGAAATCTCTGTAGCAAGGTGCTAAAATTCAGGGCCACTGAGTAGTAGTAGCTGTTTTAAAAGCAGAATAAACTTGTTCACACAACACGCAAGTAACCTTTGGCACTCCTTGCCACAAGATGCTCTTTTCATTGACAAAAACTTAACTTTTCTGGAGAGTAGCCATCTTGGTCTGCAGTAGAGGAGATAGGTTTGAGTCCTGTAGCTCTTTAAGAGACCAACAAGATTTTTTTACGTTTTCAGCTGTTGAGAATCAAAGCTGCTTTCATCAGAGGCAAATTGGAATGGAGATCCCGGAGTCCTTATATCCCAGTCAGATGGTGTGAGAGGTGTTGCAAAGAGAGAGACTCAGGATGCAGAGACAGTGCAAAAAATAACCAGCCCAATTTGAGCTGTGGGAGGGAAGCTTTTAGGGGCAGAAAACTAGCATCTGTAATGAGATAAGAATACTTTGTCTCCCAGAAGGGGGGCCATTGTTCTAAATTGTCTATTTCTACTTCACAGACCATGGTGCAAACAGAAACTGTTAACAATGAACAATGGAGAAGCCTGAATAATTGACCAAAAATCAGTCTGTCTACCAAGCTGGTATGGCTTAGGAACCATGAGAATGAGTTGCGATTTATGGAGTTTTGATTTTGTATTTTTACCTATGAACTCACTATATGGGCTTAGATAAGCCTCTCCCACCCACCCAGAGCTGCAGTACAAGGGGAATAATACACAGCTGCCTACCTCAAAGGGTTATCGCACGTTTGCATATATATGAAGCAGTCTGAAGACTTGGGGAAAGACTTTTATTTATGTAGGCTATTTGGAGGATCACAGCAAGATAAGGTATGTAAAGGATATGCTGTATAAATGCTAATTTACCTCACAGGGTTGTTGTGAGGATAAAATGGAGGAAAGGAGAATGATGTATATACCACACAGAGCTCCTCGGAGGACACTGGGATAATAATGTATCAAATAAATAAACTGGAATTTTTCACTGTATAAGGACTTAAGAAAAGCCATTGTTGGATCAGGCCAATGGCCCATCCAGTCCAACACTTGGTCACACAGTGGCCAAAAATACCAGGTGCCATCAGGAGGTCCATCAGTGGGGTCAGGACACTAGAAGCCTTCCCACTGTCCCCCCCCGGCACCAAAAATACAGAACATCACTTGCCCCAGCCTGAGAGTTCCTATCTATACCTTGTGGCTAATAGCCACTGATGGACCTCTGCTCCACTGTATGCCTTCCACTGGTTCTAGTGACAACGGTTTCATAGAGAAATGCTTTGTAGGAGAGAGGAGTTAAACAGGAAATAATTCCCTATTGGCATCATGTTCCTTTAAATGAAATGTTGTGTCATGTGACTCAGTGATGTCAAATATCTCTGAGGTCATAATATTTCATTGTCTACCATCCAAACAGTCCCAACTGAGTTTTCATCTCTGGCAGCAGATTTTTTTAAAAAATTGCAGATGGAGTGTCTGCACACCCATTGTAAATATGCCTGGAGTGAAAATCCTGACAGGATGCGTCCCATCAGGCCAATCCGGGTATAGTGCAAGTATGATTCAAAGACAATGTTTGCTTTCTTTCCAGTCAGTTTCACCATGATGCCTCCCAACTAGAGATGTAAAATTTCTGGAAATTTTGGAGCCATGGGGGGGAATGTTTCCCCCTGGAAAAAAATTGAGATATATGCAATATTTACTGTCCTATCAAACCTAAACTAATTTTACTGCTTTAACAACATAAAACACATCATTTACACCTTACTTAACATATAAAATTGCAATATTTGACATACTTACGGAATTTAAAAGTTATAATGCTTTAGTTATAAATACGCAATACTTGAGAGAAAACTGCAAGCTAATGCACCCTACGCTATCTTAGCCCAAGTATCTTAATTTTTGCTGTCTGATTAGAGAGAGCCCAGTTCTCAATGAATCTTTCAGTTTTCCACTGAGGCTTTGGTGCAATTTCTACCCCACCTCCTTCTGATCTGTCACAGAGGTTTGAGGGAAAGGTGAAAAGGTCAAACCAAAGTCAAGCACCTCAGGACAAAAGGACAACAGAAGGCATGCAACTGCTGAGAAACAATGAAAGCTCTTCATGCTCCCCTCATGAAGATTAGGAACCCTTCTAGATGCAGAAATGCACCTTGGATTTAAGAACCGTGTACTCATCATCATGGCTTCTGTGCAGGCACACATGGGACCACGCTTGCACAGGCCTGCCACAGAGATTTCTTTTAAAGCTCTCTAGGACAGGGGTGTCAAACTCATTTGTTATGAGGTCTGGATCTGATATAAAGACCTTGTTGGGCCAGGCCGTGTGTGTCAAAAATGTAATGCCAGGTAGTGGAGATATAAACTTTATAAAGGACACAAACACAAAGGGTTTTTTTTACTTAAAATAAAAACATGCTTAAAACATTAGCACTCTTGCAATATTTTGTTTATTTAACAATGTCTGATAACTGACACTTGCTCTGAATTATCGCATCAAAATGTCTGTGCTGTTGCAATTTTGAGTATGCTGTTCAGGTGCGTATCTGTAAGCTGCAAACCTACGAAGATGCAGCAGCAGCAGAATTGGAAGAAGCAGCGGAAGACAGCCAGTTCCACTGCGGGCCTGATAGAAGCCCTCCAGGGGCCTGGTCCGGCCCGCGGACCGCATGTTTAACACCTCTGCTCTAGAAGTTTCGGAGTGCTCAACCCCTTCCCCACACAGGTCAGCTCCTTCCCGCAGAGCCGACACATGACAGGGCAGAACAAGCTCTCCTTCCCTCAGTCCTTTCATCACCCATCATGTGTCAGCTGGGTGGGAAGCAGCCGGCACCACTGGGATAAGGGGGCTGAGTGCTCTGAACCTTCTAGAGAGCTTTGGAGGAGATCTCTGTCCCACGTGTGCCTGCACAGAAGACTACTCAATGGACAACAGTTACAGGTAAGTGCAGCCCTGCTTGTCTACAGCACCCCTGCCCTGTCTTTGAAAGCATTTAACTCATTCAAAAAGAGAAAATATTTCACAGGATTTTCTCCCCCAGTACTTCCCAAAATTTCCAATTTTTCTCCTGGAAAAATGGGGGAAAGGCCTCAAGAAAATGGGCTGGGGCATTCCCCCCCACCGCCCATTTTTTCCAGTTTCCTCCCAGGCCTTCAGATCCAAAGAATCCAGGGAACAAACACCTTACCCCAAAATAAATAAATAAGTCCACAGTTATTTGGATACACAGTTGCAGCTGAATCTGTTTGAAACCATTCTTTCCCCCAACGTAGCTTATCGTTTGCAGTGCTATCCAGCACATGGACTCTTTAAGACCTGCCACCAGGTGGCACCACTGTGCTGTATGCCAGACATACTTGCTTAGCCAGAGGGTTACTCAGCTTGTACGAGCTTTCTTTTCAAGCCCTCAAGCCCTCAAGCTGCTGGAAATGTCTTCAGGAGCGCTGGTCCACAGGACTACAGCATTGGCTAGTTGGCAGAGGATCCTACAGATGGCCAGTGAAAGTAGCAGGAGGGAGGCATCTGGTTCACTAGTTTACGAAGCCTCTAGCCCTCAAAAGCGGGGTGACTCTAGGGTCGCCATCCTCCAGGTGGGGCCTGGACTTCTGGAATTGCAACTGATCTCCAGATGACAGAGATCAGTTCCCCTGGAGAAAATGGCAACTTTGGAGAGTAGACTCTATAGCATTATACCCCAGGACCTCACTGAAGTCCCTCAGTCTCCGGGAATTTCCCAATTTGGATTTGTTAACCTTAGAGAGCCTCAGATGTGGCTCTCAGATTGGAAAAAAACAACCCCCATTTAAACTTAGGTCTGCCTGTATAACATATAAAGCAGAAGACAGATCCAGGAGGTCAACTGTGTTGGTCTAAAGCAGTAGAACAAAGTTAAGAGTCCAGTGGCGCCTTTAAGAGCAACAAAGTTTTAAAGTTTTAAGGTAAGGTTCAAACTTATGGGGCTTAACAGAAGACTGACATGTAACACAATGAAGATGTTTTAAGATATGTGAGGAGAAAACTAAATAACAAGCTAAGGCTAGAAGGTCAACAATTGTAAGGCAATAAATATGTCAGAATAAGACTGAGACTCTCCAGAGTCTCAGAAACAGAACAAAGAGAGTGGGGGTTTAAAGCAAAAGAGAGACACAGGTGAGGGAACAGATGGGAGCTGACCTTATCTAGGATTGCCAGTTCTGGGCTGGGAAATTCCTGGAGATTTGGGAGTGGAGCCTGGGGAGGGGAGGGTTTGGAGACGGGGGGGGAGCTCATAGAATCCACTCTCCAAAGGAGCCATTTTCCCTGTGGCAAGTCAGCTCTGCGGTCTGGAGCTCAATTTTAATTCTGGGAGATCTCCCGCCCTACATGGAGGCTGGCAACCCTAACCCCACTTATGGTACCCAAACTCATTTGAAGACAAATAACTTGTTTGGAGATCAGGGCCAGCCCCAGGTTTGTTTGCACACTGGGCGAGGCTACATTGTGGCGCCCCCCCCAGTGAGGCGACCTCCCGGGGCCCCCCTCCATGTGCCTGGCTGGGCTGCACGGAGCCCCTGGAATGGAAATGGAGACCGTGCAAAATCTTGGTGTTCAAGCTTCAGAGGTGCCCGAGATGCTCCTACCTGCTCCCTGTTCTGCTTGCCCAGACTTATCTGGAGGACAGTCTGCTTTGTTGTCCTCTGAAGGCAAGGAAATGGCTGGCAGCACTCAGGGTTCTAATCAGGAGGATTCCCCGCTTTGGCGTCGCCAGCCCATCAGCAAGCTGGTCAGAGGGCTGCGGCGGCACAGCGAGGGAGTCACACCCAGCGCCTGCCTGAGCCAGATCCAGCTACCCAAAGAGGCGCAGATGGGAGAGGTTTGCCTAGCTGCAGTGGGGATGTGCTCTGCATTTTGAAGTGGAATTTCAGGGTCCCGCATCTATGAGTGCACGGCCCAGGCACACACACCCCCACCTCGGCTCCTTGCAGAAGGTGGCAAGGGAACCTAGGCATGTCTGACTCTCCCCCTGGAGAAGATCAGGTAGGGAACCCAGGCATGTCTGCCTCTCCCACTGAGCCTCTCCACTTTTGCGGAGATTTAAATGTCCTGAGATTCCTTGCCCGATCGTCTCCAGGTGGCCCGCGGCTTGCATGCCTGCCCTTTGCAAGGGGGTGTGGCATATGCAAATGAGCTCATGCATCTCTCTTTTTTACAAAATGACCCCTGGTTGTGACCCAGTTTCCCAACCCTACCAATCCGACTTGAAAAGTCCCTGTCTCTATTTTGTTTTCCCCTTATGTGAATCATTACTTTTGTGCCGTATTCTGTTTCTTCATGTCAGCTGTTTCCGTGTTAAAACTGATGCGCTTTCGGCGTGTGTGCCATGTGCTATTTTAGTATATGAATGTCATATAAATAGTGCAAAGGCGGCTCAGAGATGGAGATGAATCAGAAACACTGGTAATGACGTTGGACAAAGTGATAACAATGAAATGACAGCACACAAAACCAAGAATAAATGAAACAGTGCTTTTATACATCCTTATCTGTAAAGCCTTATCTATATAGCAGATCTCCTTGGCATTGTTCTGCTCTTGACAGGGTTGCCATCCTCCAGGTGGAGCCTGGAGATCTCCCAGAATGACAATTTATCTCCAGATGACAGAGATCGGTTGCCCTGGAGAAACCGGCTGCTTTGGAAGGTGGACTCTATAGATTATGGTCTTCTGAGGTCCCCCCCTCCCGAAACCCCACTCTTCCCAGGCTCTGTCCCAAATTTCCAGGAATTTCCCAAGTGGGAAGATCTCCAGGCCCCACCAGGAGCTTGTGTGTGTGGAGGGCAATTATTTAACTCTTTCCTTGTTTTCCCGCCAAAAATCAAGCTATTTATATGGGAGGGAGTGTCCACAAAGGAGGAAAAACAGCTTAAGGTGGCAATTTTAGGGCGGCTGCAGGGTACCTGGAGAAGTTCGGGCAGGGAACCCAGGCATTTAAACCGCCCCTCCCTGAGTCTCTCCGTGGGTGGGGGGCAGGGTCTGGGCTCCTTACTGCCGGAGCACCGCTCCAGGACGCTCTGGCAGGAAATGACCCCTGGACTCGCAATCTCATCTACAAAGTACATAGCAGCGCTGTCCGTTTGCTCCTCCATTCTCACTATGCAGAACTTGAAGCCAGTCTTGCTGAAACCTGTAATTCTGTTCCCTATCTGGGTTGCCTGCCCTTCAGAGTTGCCAGCTCAGGGTTCAGAAATACCTGGAGATTTTGGGGGTGGAGACTAAGGAGAGCAGGGTTTGAGGAAGGGGAGGAACATGAGTGGGGTATAAAACCATAGAGTCTACTTTCCAAAGTCTCAGTTTTCTCCAGGGGAACTGATCTCTGTCACCTGGCAATCCACTATAATCTCAGGAGATCTCCAGTCACCACCTGGAGGCTGGCAACCCTACCGCTCTTACATGCATCTGTGGCCTACAAAGTTCTGTCCCCCAAAATG
Source organism: Gekko gecko (assembly GCA_029375565.1). Classification (NCBI taxonomy): domain Eukaryota; kingdom Metazoa; phylum Chordata; class Lepidosauria; order Squamata; family Gekkonidae; genus Gekko; species Gekko gecko. Next base: position 26,131,307 of record JAPDNY010000001.1, on the reverse strand, counting down.
TTTGGGAGAAACAAATTGGGCAAGCTGCAGCTGGCAGGAAAGCTTAACTGTGGGTCCCGTCTCTCTGTTGCCAGCTGCCTCCTCCAGTGGCCTTGATCCCAGTGGCACAAAGGCCCCTTTCTCAGCAGGACTGGTTCCACGGCTCCCTCAACCGGCAAGAGACGCAGGCCCTGCTGTCCAGCGAAGGAGACTTCTTGGTGAGGGAAAGCCAAGGCCAGCCTGGAGGACACGTCCTGACGGTGATGAGCGGAGGATGCTGCAAACATTTTATCATCCAGTGTCTGAAGGTAAGAAGAGCTTGAAGTGCTGCTTTTGACCTGAAGTTCCAGTATTCCAAGTCAGCAAGCAGGGTTTGGTAGTATAACCAAAATAAAAACAAAACCATCTGGGACGAGAAGAAGGCATTCTGTGTGAAATATGTGTCTTCTCAAAAGGCTGATTAGAATAATTAAGCCAGGCCTATTTCTCTCAGTCCAACATTGGGAGGGTCTCTAACTCTTTTCACTTGCTATTTTTTATAAGGGGGCAAAGTATTGTTTACCCCAGAGGGTTCGAAACCCAGTAAATGAAAACAAACTATTTCTTAGATTTAAAAATGTGCTAATAGCGTCCTTCAAACTTTTCTGTTCAAGTTTGGCTTCTCAGTTGACCAGGCCTGGTTGGGAGATCCCTGTCCCAAGCCCCAACCTCCAACCATCAGGAAACTGAGGAGTGGGAGAAAAAATGGCCTCCATAGTGACACTCTAGAAATTTTCCCTAGTCTCTATGGACTTTATCGTAGAAATTAGAGGAAATTCCTAGAGTGTCACCCAGAATTGCCATCATGTGCTCCTCAAACTCCACCCTCTGTAGTCATTGCCTCCAAAATCTCCCAGTATCTCCCTAGGCAGTATGCTAGCAATGCAACCAGCATTTGTTGAGGCAAATCAGAACGAGAATCATTGGTTTGGAGCCAACCTAAACTGGCAATTTCCACTGATTGCCCCTTCCTGATGAAGACCCCCTCCCCCATGTCATTCCTCAAGGTCCCCTACCCCCCAAGAGCAACATTTTGTGGTGATCAGAGAGCTGCAGTGGGAGGTGAGGAGGCAGAAAATTTCCATTCTGTCATTTGAAAATTTAGTCTGAATCCAACCCATTTTCTGAAAGGTGAATCCTGGTTTCGCAAACTAACCAAAAATAAATGCAATTTAACAATATGTCTAAATTGAGTTCCTGTCACATAGGCTTATAGTGGACCTTCCTTCTTCTATCACTAAGGCGTTGTTTTCTCCACAAATTTCTTGGGGTCTTAATGGGCAGGTCTCAGTGTGGCTTTGAGATCTTCCTGAGGTTGGAATGTACCCCTTAATTAACGACCTGTACTAGGCCCTAGACAAAGTTTTTTAGGGTCGCCAGCCCCCTAAACTGGAAACGAAATCAGTCCTCTCTGGAAATCACCCAGAATCCCTAGAGATGTGTGATGTCACTTCCAGAAAAAAACGTTGGCTGACAGCCACCCTCCCATGTCCTCACCACTGCCCCCAGTCCCTTGCTGGTTGCCTACCAGGCAAGACCTGACAACCTATCTGTACGCCCCTCCTGACATCATCCAGACCATACCCAAATATCATATGAAAGCAAATCACATTATTTGCCTGGATTTGTGGGTTGGCTTCAGGGCAACCTGGGTCTCAAAAAAATTGTTTCTTTGTCCTCCCCTCTCCCTCCTTGGCAGCCCTGGGATCATTTCTTATCAGGTGCAGCTTTATCTCATTCCTCCCTTCTGCAGCTCTCCCTGCTCCTCTCCATAACATAAACATCTCCCTGGTACCTGGGCCGACTTATCCATTAGGCACAGTGCCTAGAACCCTTGATACTTTTAAAAGGTTCCCTTGCTCGAAAGCCAGTTGAATCCAACTCTAGGGTTGCGGTGCTCATCTCCATTTCCAAGCTGAAGAGCCAGCGCTGTCCGAAGACGTTTCTGTGGTCATGCGGCTAGCATGACTAAATGCCAAGGTACACAGAACGCTGTTACCTTCCCACCGAAGCAGTACCTATTTATCTACTTGCAATTTCTTGCTTTCGAACTGCTAGGTTGGCAGGAGCTGGAACCAGAGACGGGAGCTCACTCCGTCATGCGGCACTTGGGTCTCGAGCTGCTGAACTACTGACCTTCCGGCCTGCAGTTCAGCGTCGGGGGTGGAGGTAGAATGAACTTTTAGGGTCAAAGAAAATGTTTTAATTTTTTTTCTCACATCAGAAAAAAAAAAGAAATTTCAGGGCCCAAAAAAATCTATTAAATTTTGCCCCAAACAAGAAAAAAAAAGTTGAAGTATTTAAAGTTATATCAAAAATAATTTTTAATGTTGACGTTATTATGGCGGGAGAGGCCCACGAAGGCAAAAGTGCCTAGGGCTCATGGAAAGCATAACACGGCCCTGCCTGGCACCACTACCAGTTTACACCATCCATCAGGAGGCTGTTGATTTCTCCAAAGCTGCCTCATAATTCACCTTTGCTTGTTTTCTTCTGTTTTGCTGGTTCATTTGGCCATTCTTTTTAATAACGCTGCCAGGTGGCTCCGCTCTGGATTGGGCCCAGACCTTGAGGCATCTTCAGTAAGCAGCGCACTGTCCTGGCCTCTCTGCTCTCCATTTCTAATTATGCACACATTCTTCTCTGCAGGGCAGATACTGTTTTGAGCCAGCTGGCCCCAGTTTCTCCAGCATCCCTCAGCTGATTCACCACCACTTGAAAGCATACCAGGGGCTCACGGTGAGATCCCCTGCAGTCTTGCGCACTCCTGTGGTACGGGTAAGTCAGAAGAGTCTCTTAATTCAAAGGAAAGGAAAAGAATTCAAAGTGCCAAGCGTCTGTGATCGTTAGGGTTGCCGCTTTCCCACGGTACTTCTTCATCTCCTGCCAGCACTCGTCGGGGAAGCACAGGGAAATTGAGGGGGCAAAACAGCAGTTTCCTGATGCTGTGATATCACTTCTGGTAACACAGCCAGAAGCAACATCACCACATCGTGGGACACTAATAATCATCCAGAATTCTATGGTAAAACCAGAATTTGCCAGAAGTGACATCATGGCGTCAGAAGATTGCCCTTTTATCATAGAGTTTGGGGTGAATGCTACAGTATCCTGTGATGTGGTGATGTCACTTCTGGCCATATGGAAGTTCTGGAAGTGATGCTGGAAGATTACAGTAAGTTCCACTCCCCGTGCCTGTCAACCAGGAGTTGCCAAGTGCTGGCAATCCTAGCCAGATTTCAGACCAGTTGCCATGTTTAATTTGTTTGATTTTATGAAAATGTTTTGTCTCAGCTTGTCTATCCTACTGGGACCTTCAGTGGCTAGCCACGAAAACGAATCGTAAGAATCAAATATATTGAGTCTTTATTCAGCTTTGTCCAGGGAGCTTAGGGTGGCACAGATAGGTTCTTGTCATTTTGGATTTTTATCAACCCTGTGAGGGAGGTTAAGTTGACACATAGTGGTTGGCTCAAGTCACCCAGTGACCTCCTCACCCATTATAGAGGTCACAAGTTGTCAGACATCAGGTGATGTGTGCAGTACACAATTAAGACTGAGACCACACCATGCATGGAGGTGTCAGCCTTTTCCCGTACATAACTTTCCCAACCTGGAGATCCTGGGGATTTGAGGGCAGTGCCTGGGAAGGACAGAGAAGAGAGCTCAGCAGGGATGTGGTCCATCAGTGGCTATTAGCCACAAGGTCTAGACAGGAGCTCTCGGTCTGGGGCAAGTGATGCTCTGTATTCTTGGTGCTTGGGCGGAGGGGGCAACAGTGGGAGGGCTTCTAGTGTCCTGGCCCCACTGGTGGACCTCCTGATGGCACCTGGTATTTTTGGCCGCTGTGTGACAGAGAGTTGGACTGGTTGGGCCATTGGCCTGATCCATCAATGGCTTCTCTTATGTTCTTATGTTCTTAATTGCCCTCTGAAGCTGACATTTCCTCCAGGAGAACCGATTCCACCCTTCAAAGCAGCCATCTTCTCCAATATCTGGTACCTGAACTCCTTTTAGTGAAGATTGCAAAAATTTGAACCCAAGACCTTCTGCAACAAGTTCTACTACTACTACAGTGCCTTTCCCCAAACCACATCCAGATTAAAATAGATATCCGGGGTGTTTGTGTATGTGTGATGTGAAACAAGACTTCTAAAATGTTCTGTTAAATGTTCTAAAATTAGCCTTTCTGCTAATCAAAGAGCAGAGTGCTCTTTCACTATGTCTTTACATTTAAGCGTAAAGATGTCAGTCAACAGCAAGCCTCACTTCAGTTTCTTGCTCATGGATAAAGCATTCTGTCCTGAACTTGGCAAAGAAGAGACTGTAAATATGTATGATTCAAAGGGGCTGCCATTAAACGTCTGAATACTGTCCAAACAAGCTGTCTGCATTCATTGGTTATATCCTTTGAATGTTGAATCTGAAAGATGGCTTGTGTGATTTCCTAGTATTACATGATCTATAAATTCGTAAGGAACGGCTGATCTTTAACTCATCTTTGTGCTTTGAGATGAAACCCTTTGAATAAACTGACTATGCGTTATCTGTATCACCTGAGGTCTCTAATATGTTTTCATCACATCCTCCCTGGGTCCTGGCAAGCAGACGTACAATGTGGCTTTCTTGCTCAGATCTTGGTTGCCAAGTGCATAGAGTCCCATCTGGATTTGGACCACTGTACATAGAGAAGGAGTGTTTAATAGGGTTGCCTGGAAATCTCCTAGAATTGCACCTGATCTCCAGATGACAGAGATCAGTTCCCTGGGAGAAAATGGCTGCCTTGAAGGGTGAACTCTATGGCATCCTACCTCGTGGAAGTCCCTCCCCTCCCCAAACCCCACCTTTCCCAGGCTTTACCCCCAAATCTCCAGAAATCTCAAAAGCCATAGGTGGTAACCCTAGCTAGGACAACTGAGGCCCTGGAGGAAACTGCATTTTCCCCTGCTGTCATCTCTCCCTTTCCTAGGCCCTTCCCAAATCTACAGGAATTTCCTAGCATGACATTGGCAACCCTCGACACTCAAATAGATGCACAGTTTGGCCTGATCCATCAGGGCTCTTCTTATCTTAAGATCACGGATTGTTTTCTTTTCTTTTTTGCAGGCAAAATGGGACCTCAGCCACGAGGATGTGATTCTGGGAGAGCTGCTAGGCAGTGTGAGTGGCAGCCGGCTCTGAATGTTCCACCCCTGTTTCCTAAGACGCACACTCACTGCAACAAGTGAACAGGGCTAGGGAGAGAACACAATGAAGCAGCTGACAAGAGGAACGGATCTGGCCCAGAGGCTCTTATGGGTCCTTCGAGTAATAATAGGGTTGCCAGGTCTTAACTGGCTGCCGGGTGTGCTCCAGCCCGGGTTCCCAGATCTTCCGGCGCGCACTTGAAGTGCGAGCTCCGTGATGACATCACCCGGAAGTGACACCATCACGCCAGGCATGTCGTGCAGGGGATGATCTAGCATTTGGCCAAAAACTCCATGGCCAGTTGGCCAGTGGGGGATTGGACCCCCCCCCCCAAAGAAGTGAGGGAACCCCACTCCCATGGTGGGGGGGGTGGCAACCCTAAGTAATAGGTTTAGGGTTGCCAGCTCCAGGTTGGGAAATACCTGGATATTTTGTAGGTGAAGGCTAAGGAGGGCAGGGTTTAGGGAGGGTTCTGATTAGCCTCAACCAGGGCCAGGGCTTTTTCGGCCCTGACCCCTGCCTGGTGGAACAAACTCCCACCTGAGATCATCTATTTATTTATTTATTTAATTATTACTTTAACTTTTACCCCACCCTTCCTGCCGAGGCAGGCTCAGGGCGGCTTACATAAGGAAACAATGAAAGACAATGATATCAATATCAAGATACAAGATAAAATTCTTAAAACATTAACACCAGTGGCAATATAGCTATGGTAAAGTGCATTCAGAAACATACAATTGGCGGTACCTCCGCTCTCGGCGGGCTCAGGCTGGCAGTAAATTCAGCACCGGGCATAGATGGTAACATGCAGCTCCTTACCCGAATGCCTGACGGAAGAGCTCCATTTTTGCGGCCCTGCGGAACTGTGAGAGGTCCCGCAGGGCCCTGATCTCCTCCGGAAGCTCATTCCAATAGGTTGGAGCTGCTGCAAAGAACGCCCTGGTTCTAGTCGATACCAGCCTGGCATCCTTCAGGCCAGGGGGGCCAAGCGGTTTTGCAACCCTGACTATAGTGCTCTCTGGGGAACATATGAGGAAAGGCAGTCCCTCGGGTAGGTAGGACTCTGACCATAAAGGGCTTTAAAGGTCAAAAACAGCACCTTGAAGCGAATCTGGTATGCTATTGGCAGCCAGTGCAATGATTTTAGCACCGGCTGGATGTGCTCCCACATAGGGAGACCCATCAACAAGCCTGGCTGCCACATTTTGCACCAGCTGCAGCTTTCAGAGTTGCGCCAAGGGCAGCCCCATGTAGACAGCATTACAGTAGTCCAACCTCGAGGTGACCATAGCATGGATCACTATTGCGGTCCATAGCATAGATCAATTCTGTAGGGTCTGTAAAATGGAGCTGTTCCGCCGGGCTTTCCGTTGAGGCATCGGACATCCAAATCTATCTTGGCCTCCCCTGCTGACAGCACTGATTTTCTCAATCTAATGAGAACTATCCAGCTGCACCACTCTGAAACGCTTCCATCCGAGCTTTGTGATCAAGGCAAGCTCGCTCTGGTTTGCTACGTGGCTGATTTTAAAGTGAATTTTATTGTTAAATTTCTATTTATTGTTATTTTAGTCACAATCTTTATGTGACTTTGTAACCCATCCTGACCCTGCTTGCAGGGACGGTGGGATAGAAATCGAATAAATAAATAAATAAATAAATAAATAATGCCATAGAGTTCACCCTTCTAAACGGCCATTTCCTCCAGGGGAAATGATCTCTGCTGCCTGGTGATCAGTTGTCATCAGTGTTCCCTCTAAGATGTGCAGGTGAGCAGCTGTTCATTAACTCAGGAAGCCCCGCACAGCAGCAATCTGGAGCCGCGCAGGGTCTTGCACTGCCCATTGCCCATTTTAAGATTACAAAAACAAGCATGGAAGGTCACAGTTACATGCAACAGAAACAGAGAGACCAAAAAGCGCAATTTGCACAGTTTCTTTTTGGTCTCTCTGTTTCCATTTTAAGATAACAGCAGTTCTATTCTGCTCAGGATGTGAACTGCTCCACTCAGGAAGGGGGGAATCAGAGGGAACATTGGTAATCCCAGGAGATCTGTGGCCACGACCTGGAGATTGGCAACCCTAAATAGGTCCTAAGCGGTGAAAGGCAAACAGTACCTTAAACCAAACACAGAAACAATGCAGCTGCTCACAAATAGGCCACATACAACAGAAATATTTGTTCCCACCAAAAGATTTGTTCTGAATTAATGGAAGTTTCCAGGTTGCCTTCAAGGACAACCCCGTGCAAAGCTTACTGCAGTCATTCTGTAAAACTATTTTTTTCCTGATTGATGGGTTCTTATATCCCTACTCCAGGGAAATTTTGGGGAGGTGTACAGCGGCCGTCTCTCCTATGACAACACCCCTGTGGCTGTGAAGACCTGCAGGGAACGGCTTGCTCCAGAAACAAAGGAGAAGTTTCTCATGGAGGCCAGGTCAGGAAATAGACAGGCTGCAAAACCTCCACCCCCAGCTGTCTCCAGGGTTGCCAGGTCTGGGTTGGGAAATACCTGGAGACTTTGGGGATGGATCTGGGAGAGGGCAGGGTTTGGGGAGGGGCCTCGGTATGGTACGATGCCATAGAGTCTGCCCTCCAAAGCAGCCATTTTCTCCAGGGGAGCTGATCTCTGTCAGCTGGGGATCAGTGGTAAAAGCAGGAGATCTCCAGGCCCCACCTGGAGGCTGGCAACCCATGCTGTCTCTCTTGAACAAGGATGCTCCTTCCTGATTCCTGGCCCTGGCAGACCCATGTCCCTCTTCTGTCTCTTGGTGGGGGTGCTGGGGAGGGTCGGAGAATGCCTTGTGAAATTTAGAGTGTGTAATGTATTCACCCGAGAACATGTGCTCAGGACAGCCATGTGCTTGGATTGGTTCAAACCGGCCCGCCATGCGGCCAGGCGAAGGGCCTGAGCTTCGCTCCCAAAGACAACGGACTGCAGGATCCTAGCTCCCTTCCAATCGGGGAGCCGGAATCCTCGGACATAACTCAATCACTGTAAATAGCCCAATCACGGGGTGTGGTGTGTGGTGTGTGTGGGTTTCCTTGGGAATAAAAGCCGGCCTGCAAGCCAGCTTCTCTTGTCTTGTTTAAGTTTGTTAGGCACTGGGATGCTTTTTGGGACAAGAGGGAGCTGTACAAAAGGGACGGTCTCCACTTGTCCCGAGAAGGAACCAGGCTGCTGGCGCTCAAAATCAAAAAGGTGGCAGAGCAGTTTTTAAACTGAATAATGGGGGAAAGCCGACAGGAGATGAAAAGTCTCTGGTTCGGGATGGCTCATCTCAAACAGATGAAGGGGTAGCTATTACTTTTGTACAAGGAAATGGATTACAATTGTCCACTGAGACTGTGGCTAATGATAGGAACTGCCTGGCATGGTCTCGAGGCAGCAAGAGGAAGGCTGTGGGCTTAACAAACGTGGGAAACTATAAGTGTTTATACACAAATGCTAGAAGTCTCCGAGGTAAAATCGGGGAGTTGGAATGCTTGGTGTTGGGGGGGAAATAGACATTGTGGGTATTTCAGAAACTTGGTGGGATGAGGAAAATCAGTGGGATACGGTGATTCCTGGTTATAAATTATATCGGAAGGATAGGGGGGAAAGGGTTGGAGGTGGGGTGGCTCTGTATGTCAGAGAGGGTATACCGTCCAGTAAGATTGAGAGGGTAAGAGAATTGGATTCGCTTCTGGAAATGCTATGGGTTGAAATAGTGGGTCCAAAAGGAGGCTTAACAGTGGGAGTTTGTTATCGCCCACCAGATCAAAAGATAGAGGAGGATTATAAAATGATGAATGAATTAAAGATAGCAGCTAGACGAAATAACTGTGTTGTAATAGGCGACTTTAACTACCCACACATTGATTGGGTCAATATGAGTTCTAGTCGGAAAAAGAGATTGCGTTCTTAGACACTCTCAATGACTGTGCTGTGGAACAGATGGTCACAGATCCTACCAGGGAGAGGCGATCCTGGATTTGGTCCTAAGTAACACCCAAGACCTGGTGAGAGATGTAAAAGTGATTGCACCGCTTGGAAACAGTGACCATAATGTCATTGAGTTTAACATTTGTACAGATAGGGAGTTGCCCCAAAAGACTGACGCAACCACTTTTAACTTTAAAAGGGGTAACTTCTCTGGTATGAGGGGACATGTGAGGAAGAAATTGAAAGGAAGAGTGGAGAAGGTCAAAACCATTGGGGAAGCTTGGAGACTATTTAAAAAGACAATCCTAGAAGCTCAGAAAAAATATATACCGCAGGTTAGGAAAGGCACAAATAGGTATAGAAAAAAGCCTGCATGGTTAACAAATCAAGTAATGGAAGCTGTAAAAGGTAAGAAGGATTCCTTTAAGCGGTGGAAAGCTAAGCTTAGTGAGGTTGATAAAAGGGAACACAGACTATGGCAAATAAAATGCAAGTCTGTGATCAGGCAAGCAAAAAGGGAATATGAGGAGCATATCGCAAAAAACATAAAGACCAACAATAAAACTTTCTTCAAATACATTAGAAGTAGGAAGCCAGCCAGGGAGGCAGTGGGGCCCTTGGATGACCAAGGGGTAAAAGGAGTAGTGAAGGATGATAGGGAAATGGCTGAGAAGCTGAATGCATTTTTTGCCTCTGTCTTCACTGTGGAAGAGGAGAAGTGTTTGCCCACTCCAGAAGCACCGATTTCGGGAGGGGGTTTGAAAGACCTGAATCAGATTGCGGTAACAAGAGAGGAAGTCCTCCGACTGATGGACAATTTAAAAACTAATAAATCACCAGGCCCGGATGGCATTCATCCGAGAGTTCTGAAAGAACTCAAATGTGAACTTGTGGATCTCCTGACAAAAATATGTAATCTTTCTTTAAAATCTGCCTCCATTCCTGAGGACTGGAAGGTAGCTAATGTCACTCCCATCTTTAAAAAGGGCTCCAGGGGAGATCCAGGAAATTACAGGCCAGTCAGTCTGACATCGATACCGGGTAAGTTGGTGGAAACTGTTATTAAGGAAAGAATTAGTAGGCACATTGATGAACAAAAACTATTGAGGCAGACTCAGCATGGGTTCTGTAAAGGAAGATCTTGTCTCACTAACCTGCTAGTGTTTTTTGAGGGAGTGAACAAACATGTGGACAAGGGGGACCCAATAGATATTATTTACCTTGACTTCCGGAAAGCTTTTGATACAGTTCCTCATCAAAGGCTCCTAAGTAAGCTCAATAGTCAGGGGATAAAAGGACAAGTCCTCTTGTGGATCAAAAACTGGCTTATAAATAGGAAACAGAGAGTGAGTATAAATGGGAAACTTTCTCAGTGGAGGGTGGTAAGCAGTGGGGTACCACAGGGATCAGTACTCGGTCCGATGCTTTTTAACTTGTTTATTAACGATTTGGAATTGGGAGTAAGCAGTGATGTGGCTAAATTTGCAGATGACACGAAGTTGTTCAGGGTGGTGAAAACCAGGGAGGATTGTGAGGCACTCCAAAGGGATCTGTTGAGGATGGGTGAGTGGGCGTCAACGTGGCAAATGGGGTTCAGTGTGGCCAAGTGCAAAGTGATGCACATTGGAGCCAAAAATCCTAAATATAAATACACATTGATGGGGTCTGATCTGGCAGAGACTGACCAAGAGAGAGATCTTAGAGTCGTAGTGGATAACTCGCTGAAAATGTCTACACAATGTGTAGCTGCAATAAAGAAGGCCAACGCTATGCTGGGGATTATTAGGAAGGGAATTGATAACAAATCAGCCAGTATCATCATGCCCCTGTATAAATCATTGGTGCGACCTCATTTGGAATACTGTGTACAGTTCTGGTCACCACATCTCAAAAAGGATATTATAGCATTGGAAAAAGTGCAGAGAAGGGCAACTAGAATGATAAAAGGGTTGGAACACCTTCCCTATGAAGAAAGGTTAAAATGCTTGGGGCTCTTTAGCTTGGAGAAACGACGGCTGACGGGTGACATGATCGAGGTTTATAAGATTATGAATGGGATTGAGCAGGTTGAGAAAGAAGTACTTTTCTCCCTTTCTCACAATACAAGAACTCGTGGGCACTCTATGAAATTGCTGAGCAGTCGGGTTAGAACAGATAAAAGGAAATACTTCTTCACCCAAAGAGTGATTAACATATGGAATTCACTGCCACAGGAGGTCGTGGCAGCTGCAAGCATGGACAGTTTCAAGAGGAAATTAGATAAACATATGGAGCAGAAGTCCACCAGTGACTATTAGCCACAGGGTATGGATGGGAACTCTCAATCTGGGGCAGGTGATGCACTCTATTCTTGGTGCTGGAGGGGGCAGCAGTGGGAGGGCTTCTGGTGCCCTGGCTCCACTGCTGGACCTCCGGATGGCACCTGGTATATTTTGGCCGCTGTGTGACAGAGTGTTGGACTGGATGGGCCATTGGCCTGATTCAACATTGGCTTCTCTTATGTTCTTATGTTCTTATGTCTTGTTCTGGAACTAATAAAGTATGTGAGAGCTGAAATCACTTGCCAGTCTCAGTACTTTTCAGAGTGGTTCTTTGTCTTAAGCTGCATATGGATTTTCTTCTTATTTTCTGATAACTGCGCTGTGAGTGTTGCTCTGTTGCAGCTTGTGAATTCTGTATCATATTTTTGTATCCTTGTTTCTTGGCCTTCTCTTGGGGCCTGTTTTCCAGGTCTCAGAAAGTCAAATGTTCTTTCTTATGACATAATACAAAGCCACAAGAGTTTTGCTGGTTCCTACGTGTGTATAGCTGTCAGCTTCCAAATCACCTCTTCATTTGGGGGCAGGAGATCTCTCTCTATCACAAGTGATCCCCAGACGACAGAGACCAGTTCACCTGGAGGAAATGGGTGCTTTGGAAGGTGGCCTCTGTGGCATTATAAGCTGCTGAGGTCCCCAAGCCCCGCCCACCTCAGCCCCCAAAATCTCCAGGTATTTCCCAACCCAGAACCGGCAACAGTATTTGGGGGCTTTTCTTTCATGGTGAAGTCAACAGCGAAGACAGGGGGCCAACAGATGGGCTTGGAGAGAGCTAGAACAGTAATTTTGGATCGCTGATATGATTTGGATTTTCTAAGCTTTCACATTACAGCACGTAGAGTTTGTTCTCCCACCTGCTTAGGACTGTCCGGTCCCAGAAGTCTTCCACTCTACATTAGGCAATCGACTGTGCCCCGATACAGGAAAGCTTTTATGCTTGCTAGGATGGAATTCTATACCATCTCAAGTAATGAATGGCTGTTATAAAAAAGTGCCCTATTCGGAAAGGCTATGGTTATGTGCTTCTGGGGAAACTGATACACTGGAACACTGTTTATTGGAATGCCCCTTTTTCTCAAATGTGAGAGATTTGTAGATTATGCCATCCAGGACCATAGCCAGAAAAGTTTTATTGGGGGGGGGCGGCAAATGAGTACACTGGTGGTCAGCCCATCATTAATTTATTAATTAACGCCACTTTTGAGATACTGAATGAACGAACAATATTACGAGCACTTTATTGTGAATTGTTTATTTTAAGATTGTTTTAACTTGTTTATAGTTGTATTATGTGGATCTGGTGCACGGTGCCGAGAGTATGTGAGCCACCCTGAGCCCGTTCACGGGGGGCGGGATAGAAATACAATAAATAAATAAATACATAATTTACGTTATCATTTATTTACCAGTTTTGTACTTGAGATTCACGGTGGATTGCATGGTATAGAACATGGTAATCAAACAGCATGAGAGATCTAATAAACAATGCAATAGGACTAGGCTTACGAAAATTACCAAAATGCAAAAAAAGAATTAAACATGCAATGTTAAGCAATGCAGAAAATGGAATCACAAGAGATGAAAGCAATGCTGCAAGAGCATGATAGAACATACAACAAATGAATAATATATAGTGTACATTGTAGCATAGACTACAGCGCTGTTCTGTATAAGCTTTATAAAAATGCCCTTTACATAGTTTGCAGAATTAAAGGAGTGTGAGAGCCTTCTTCCAGTTATTGAAACCTGAAACTGTAAATTCAGCCTTCTTTTCTCTGTAAAGCATTAACTCAAGGCTTATAACGGTGCCACCCAACAAATGGAAAAAAATCAGCAACTACCCATACACACATATTGTTGTGTATTGAAAGTGAATCAAGGCTATACATTGCCATGTAAAGCTTGAATCTGAATGTGGCTCTTCAGATGTCGCATTACCATTGGTCGGTTTCTGCAAAACCATTTGTGAATATCCAATCACTGAGTGATATTGTAGCAAAGTGGGAACAATTGTGATTGGACCTTATCTCTGTATTTCTATTGGTCCTTAACTTATTTTGGGAGTGGCTTTGACAGCCCAGGAGAGTTTAAAAGAAGGAGCTGTGCTCCACTTGTTTGTGGTGTGTTTGTTGTGGTGTTCTGAGTTGGAGTTGCTGTTATGAATAAACTGAAATCACTTGCTGAAATCATATCGTTGTTGAGTTCCATACTTAACACATATTTTCTGCTGTGACTCCCATTTGTGGAATGGCCTTTCTGAGGAAGTCAGGAAGGTTTCCTCACTTTTGTCATTCTGCCAACTATGTAAAACAGAGTGGTTCAAGAGGGCATTTTAATAATGGTAATAGGGCTATAGGATAATGGAATGGTTCAGGAAGGAGCTTTGATAAAATGACCAGGACTGTGAACTGTATCTTGGTATATTATGTACTATCTGTTTCCTGTATGTATTATCCTGTTGTTATTGTAGTACTTTCTAACCTTTGTAATTCATTTTCTGCATTGTTTGGCATACTACGTGTAATTGTTTTTGCTGTGTTTCAAATTGCTATAATCAGGGCTTTTTTTGTAGAAAAAGCCCAGCAGGAACTCATTAGCATAATAGGGCACAGCCAACAGCAGAAACTCATTAGCATATTAGGCCACACCCCGGGCAGCACAGCTCATTAGCTTATTGGGCCACACCCCCATTTTACCAGAAGTGTGGCTATCCAGCCACACCCAACTTTTGCTTCTTATTTTGTTTACCCTGTTTGTTGTCAAAACCCAGGGCTTTTTTGGAGCAGGAATTCCTTTGCATGTTAGGCCACACACTCCTAATGTAGCCAGTCCTAATGAGTTTCTGCTGCTGGGTGTGGCCTGTTATGCTAATGAGTTCCTGCTGGGCATGGCCAACTTGGGAGCCAGCCGAAACTCCATTCCTGTGTGTTCCTGCCCAAAAATAGCCCTGGCTATAATCCTAGTCTTATTGCATTGTTTATTACATTGCACTGACTTACACTGTGTGATCCATTTTGAGTCTCAGTGAGAAAGGCAGACTATATATAAAGTTAATAAAATCTACCTGTTTTTTGGGGGAAGGGATTGTAAGCCGCTCTGAGACGCCTTCGGGTAGTGAAGGGTGGGGTATAAATCCAATCTCCTCTTCTCCCCTTCTTCTTAAACAATGTGCCCCGGATCAGGCTGTGAGTAGGATTATTTTCTAAGTGAACAAATATAAGGTCAGACAACAGTGGCATGATCCCTGAGGTGCCCACAGATGGGATCCTTTCCCAGCAAATTTCCATCTTCAGAGCAAACACCACAACCCTACCCTGTAACTGAGATTCCTGTGGGTTAGCATATTTAGGAAAAGAAGATTTGTGCTCACTTACCTCCGGACCAAAATTCCTTATTATTCATCTTCTGTTCTGTCAAAAATAATTTCCCTAGCGATAAGAGTTCTACAGGACTATTGTGAAACACTGTTCTGTTCTTCTCTCTGTCTTTTTCTTTACTTTCTTCTGAGCCTGATACAACACCTTTTTATCCTTTCATCCCTTTTAATCTCTCTCTCTCTGCTTTACTCCAACATGTTTTCACTCCCCCACCCCTGCAGGCTGTTAAAATCAGGACTCTTCAGCCCCGCTAACTGCTAATTCTGTTCTAGCCAATTGCATAGAGAATTCACCCTTGGAAGATTTGTGACAGGATTCACACTTTTTACCTCAGCTCCTTCCTTATACAGATGTAAAGATGGTGACAGATTTCATAGCAACCCTTAATGCTGATTGGGGAAGCACGACAAATGATTGATGGGGCACCGCCTCTTTTTGCACACCGTAGCTACGAGCCTGATTCCATCCCTAGATGGGATGCTGGTGCATCAGTGGGAGAATAATTGGGAAGACTTTTGGCTGAGGTGGATTCAGAGGTTACTTAGGCAGTTGTGATTTTTCCCCATATGTTATAGCAAGTATACATTATATATATGATACTGCCTTTTACTGAATCAGAACTTTAGTACATCAGGGTCAGTATTGTCTACTCAGACTGGCAAGGGCTCTCCAGGGTCTCAGAGGTCTTTCACATCACCCACTCTTCAGAGGTCTTTAACAGCACCTGATTATTCAGCCTTTGTTTATACAGATTCTAATGTGGCACTACTGAAAACCTATAGGCTAAATGAGTAACATCATTTACACAAGCAAAGGTGGCCAGCACAGACCTGTAGTGACACACCTTAGCTTACCAAGTCACTCACTTTCTGCTCCTTTTCTGATAGGATCCTGAGGCAGTACCGCCACCCAAATATCGTCCGCATCATCGGCATCTGTGCACGGAAACAGCCCATTCTCATCGTCATGGAACTGGTGTCTGGTAAGGGGCGGGTGCCTGGCAACCAGCAGGAGGATTGGGGGGCTG
Organism: Gekko gecko; assembly: GCA_029375565.1. Classification (NCBI taxonomy): domain Eukaryota; kingdom Metazoa; phylum Chordata; class Lepidosauria; order Squamata; family Gekkonidae; genus Gekko; species Gekko gecko. The sequence goes on along the minus strand of JAPDNY010000001.1, from coordinate 26,115,452 downwards.
CAATATTGCATGTACCATTGCATCACGTTCAGGGGAAATCCCAGAAGTGATAGAGGGTAGCTCTAGGAATTCAATTGCCCAGTGACAGGCAATGGAAGCTGCGGGAGGAGGACTGGCAAGCCTAAAGCAAGTCCACAGCATGGCATAAACAGGAGTGGCAGTTGTGGTCAGCCCAGATATTATAGAAGATAACCCTGCCCTTCACTACCTGAAGGAGTCTCAGAGCAGCTTACAATCTCCTATCCCTTCCCCTCCCCACAACAGAAACCCTGTGACTGTGAGGTAGGTGGGGCTGAGAGATCTCTTTTGAGGACAGCTTTTGAGAGAACAGCTCTGGGAGAACTTGTGACTGACCCAAGGTCACACCAGCAGCTGCATGTGAAGGAGTGGGGAATCAAATGTGGTTCTCCCAGATTAGAGTCCGTTCTCCTAACCACTATACTAAACTGGCTTTCAGTGTGATGTAAGGGTTGGGTTATTATGCCTCAGGCTTTGGCCTCTGGGGCCCCTTCCCAGGGCAACAGTCTATCTGTGGTAATTACAGCACATATACAATTAAATGGGAAGGGATAATCTGAGTATAAACATATAATGCATTAAAAAAGGTGTGCAGAAGGAGTTAAAACATACCAATGTCTCATTCATCAAAAAACTCCCACCCTTTTTGATGCATTATACACGTACACTGTCAATTGTTCCTGCTTTATTCCTGTGGATACATTTGTTATTATACCATTGTTATTGGTATACTGATCAATGTTTATAATTGTTTGCTTGTTAACATATTTTTCTCATATAGTGGGTTCAGGTGGTATTTTCTGTTTAGTTAACAACACACACTCCTAGTTTTTATATATCTTCTTGTACTTTGTACTTGGATTTTGCATACCTTGAGGGTGTTCCTTTGTTTTTGTTGTTAGTAGCTGGACTACATTTGACATTTAGCACAGTTACTTTCCATTTTTGTGTGTGCATATGGATAAATAAAACTACCTATTGAGAGCCAGTTTGGTGTAGTGGTTAGGAGTGTGGACCCTATCAAGGAGAACCGGGTTTGATTCCTCACTTCTCCACATGCAGCTGCTGGCATGACCTTGGGTCAGTCACAAGTTCTCTCAGAGCTGTTCTCTCAAGAGCAGTCCTTGAAAGAGCTCTCTCAGGCCCACCTACCCCACGGGGTGTCTGTTGTTGGGAGGGGAAGGGAAAGGAGACTGTAAGCCGCTCTAAGACTCCAAGTGAAGTGCAAAGTATAAATCCTCTCCCTTCTCTCTATTCAAAACCACATGATTTTGACCAGTAACAGATGCCATGTGGTATAATTCCTAGTGGTGTGTGGAAGGACAAGCATTACTAGTGCTATTCAGTGTAACATCACCAGGCACATCTCATGAGGCTCAGATTTTGGAATGCTGGGTCCTGATAGAGGTGGTCTAAGGGCATTTTCAGGAGACCTGAATTTGAATTCCTATCCCGTGAGAACTCTCATTGTGTAATCTTTTGTAGTTTTGCTGGGCAGGGCTGAGTGTCATGCTGTGTCACGTCATGCAGTGACATAACTTCTGGTTGTGTGACTGGAAGTGATGTCATACATCGCCGGGATGGTCTAGCAATCTCCCCCCAAAACAGGTGCATGCACCTGCTGATTTTTTATCCAGTTGCCTCATTAGGGTTGCCAGGTCCCTACCTGGCATCCAGTGGTGGGGAGAGAGGCTGTGATGCATGCGCATGACACGATGATGTCACCCGGAAGTGACATCATCGTGCCGAGCACGTTGGCCCGATTCAGGCACTTCAGGGGCGGAGTTCCCCCTGGTGGCCAGATCTGGGCCAGCGGGTTGGGGGCCCTTAGAGTGCGCAGAGCCCAGCCCCCTCGGGGGACCTGTCAGCCCTATGCCTCATCACTGCTTTATTAAGACTATGTGGATCGAGGCAAATTCACAGTGATCTGTTTTTCACTTGTGTGATTACACTAGGCTGCTGACTCAAGGAGTGGGCTGAGTCACATTTGTGATGATACCCTGAGCTTTCCATTTTTTCAACCTGACTGCTTTTGCAAAATGAATTTTCCTGGAGCATTTATAACGAATTGCTTCAAAGGCTGGACTCTGCCAGGGATTGCTTGCATTTCTACATTTATTGCAAATCTTGTTTGTGCTTGCTGGGGCAGTTGCTTGCAGTGGACATTTTGCTGGGAATTTGCCTTCTCTATGCAGGGAGCTGGGGTAGTTTGGCTTTTGCCGAATTGCATGCTGTGTTGCTTTTGCAGACATAAGTCTGGCCCGAGGCACCGCTAAGAGCTTTTGTTTTGTAAATACCATAGCCTGTTCAAGGGTTGAGTGCAGGTTTTCCTAAAGCTTTTCTTTAAGCTTGTGATCGGTTATGCCAAACACAATCTCATCTAGAGCTGGCAACTCTACTCAGGTTCCTGCTGTTAGGTTCACGCAGCAGAGACAGGAGAGGTAAAAACAACATCCATTTAGCCGCAAGAAGTTACAACGTGGGAGCAACTGGTTTCAGCAGAAGGCAGTGCATGCGGTCAACCCGTCTAACAGAACTAAGGAGCAGCAATTCGATCCCATAAGACTAAACCAACACACACAAATATCAGAAGGGAGAACAGATTGCTCCATTGTAAGATATACAATAAGTACACCACACTTATGGTTTTACCTTGGAGCTCCAGGGCACTGCTAGAGTGTCCTGTAGGTCTGCAAACTCTGGGTAAGGAGAAGAAGAGGAGGAGGAGATTGGATTTATACCCCGCCCTTAACTACCCAAGGGAGTCTCAGAGCGGCTTACAAACTCCTTCCCCTCTCCACAACAGACACCCTGTGAGGTAGGTGGGGCTGAGAGAGCTCTGACAGAAACTGCTCTTTTTCAAGGACAGCTCTTATCAGAACTATGGCTTGCCCAAGGTCATCCAGCAGCTGCAAGTAGAGGAGTGGGGAATCAAACCCCGTTCTCCCAGATGAGAGTCCGCACACCTAACCACTACACCAAATACCTGGAGATTTTGGGAGTGAAGCCTGGGGAAGGTAGGGGTTTGGGGAGGGGAGGGACTTCAGCAGGGCACAATGCCAATAGAGTCCACCCTCCAAAGCAGCCATTCTCTCCAGGTTAACTCATCTCTATTACCTGGAGATCAATTGGAACAGTGGGAGATCTCCAGGGCCCACCTGGAGGTTAGCAACACTTACGGCAGTAATGCATTGACATAAGTTCTAGTTATACAACTGGAAGTGGCATTGCCAGATTTCTCCCACTGCTGCACCAGGCAGCAGCCATGGAACAGGGACAGAGGCTCTCCCACTAAGCCTGGTTCCCTGTTTGGAGTCCTCTGCCCTTGCTCAGGATACCTTTCCTTATAGGTTTGTTGGTGGGGGAATAATATGATGAAAGGCCCCTGTGTATTTTTAACATTAGGTGAATAAATAAATGTTGCTGTACTGCAAATTGTTTGAACAGAGGTAGTACAATGAATAAGTTACTCTGTAGGGCCAACAACAGGGAGGAAATCTTGGGAGCCACACAGCAGGGACTGGCACCTGGCATGGGATTGGCTCCCCATCATCACCTGTTTTCCAGACAAGGACGGTTCTGGTCTGAGGTGCTTGTATGACCTGTGAACTGCTGGCAGAGCAATTAACACAGCAACGGTGCATGACGACCTGGTTAAAGAGTAGATAAAGGTTTATTTAGGAATTAACATACTTGATAGGAAAGAGGAGCGACAGAGATAGGTTCCTAACTAAATTTCTAGCTGAGAGAGAGGTTAAGACTGAGTATGGCACTTCTGAGAAGGAGACGGGTGGATTGCCCTGAGAGCAGCAATCCGGAGACAGACAAGGAATGGCACTGAACAGGAGAGGGAAGGTGCTGTCCTCTGTATCCCCTCCTACCGGTCACTGGAGCAGAGGCGGGGGTATGACAGCCCTGCCAGAGATGCTTTGGCTCACCGCTTACTAGAGCAGCTCCTTTGAGTGTAGATGTGCGAAAGACCTTTCTCTGCCTGGGACCCTGGAAAGCCACTGTAAGTCAGAGATGGGCCAATGGTGTGACCCTGTATAAAGCAAGTCTGTATGTTCAGAATGGAGAGAAACTCCCAAAGGCAATAACGGTAATGTGTGTGTGGGGGGGAATTCTGAATGTACTGAGTTACCTGACTCAATGCATTCAGAACTCCCCCTTCTCAATATTACCGTTTTTGTTTTTTCTTTCTCATCCCCTTCTACAGGTGGGGATTTCTTGTCCTTCCTGCAGCTGGAAGGGAGCCGGCTCTGGGTGCGAGATCTCATCCGCTTTGCAATCCAGGCGGCAGCTGGCATGGCCTATCTGGAGAGCAACCGCTGCATCCACAGGTACGGAGCTGCCAAGATGCGAAAAATCTCTCAACTCACTAGATTAATTACTCTTCAGCCAGTGTTTCTCATACCATTTCTCGTACATGTGGATAATACCCACACGTGTCACCAGAGGCAGCATTTTAGAAGAAGCATTCAGAATAAGTGGCAGTTCTAAGATGAATCTTGCCAAGGTACCTGCATACATCATCTAAAGTGGAGATTTTTTTCTTTAGACAAATTCAAGAAAGGTCTTTTTTAAAAAAATCCTTGCTTTCCCCCCTAATATGAAAATTAATGAATATTTAATTGCATAACTCACAATGCGATCCTAAGCAGAATTAAATCCTAAACTAAGACCGCTTCTGCAATAATGAAATTCCTGCATTGACATTTTTAAAACTTCATGTGATATGAATTTTTCCGTAGTAGATTTTTCCTCACTAGGCACAAACCCGAAGTTTTCTCCTCCTTACCCTGCTACAGAACTTGCTAAAACTGGAGATTCCGAAAATGCAGAGTAAGAAGGAGAAAATGCCGTTTTTGCGCCTGGTGAGGAAAAATCTACTGTGGAAAATTTCACAAAATGCACACTTTTAAAAATGTCAATGCAGGGAATTTCACTACTGCAGTAATGGTCCCACTTACTTCACTGGATTTAGGGCCAGACTAAATGTAATGGCATCGACAAGTCCAACCCATGGATGCCACTGCCATTTTAAAGTGGTTTAAAAATGCTGTGAGGGCCTGATCCTGATTGGGCTCATGGCCAGCAGGCTGAGGTGCTCTTTTCAAGAGCTGGAATGGCTGTGCGCCCCCCCCCGGCCCTGTGGCAGTTTTGGCACTTGAAAAGTCATGGAGAGGGGTGGAGACAAGAACACCTCAGCCTGCTGTTCTACAAGCCCGACCCTTGCAGCATTTTTAAATCACTGTGGCAGCATTCACAGGTCTCGTCTGACCTGTGGACGCTATTAGGTCTAGTTTGGCCCTTAGAAAAGCATAACTTTGCTTAGGGATGCACAACAAAGGTAGTACAGTTACAGCCCAATGCTGTGCACATTTACACAGAAGCAAGACCCACTGAATTCAATGCAGTTTACTCTCCATTAAGTAAGCTGGTGGCAGCCCCCTCTTCTGCCTAGACTCCTCGGACTCCCACTCCTTCATGCCCAGGCCTGCTTTCTAACCTTTTGACAGAGACCTGGCTGCTCGGAACTGTCTGGTGGGGGAAGGCAGTGTCCTCAAGATCAGCGACTTTGGTATGTCCCGGCAGGAGGAGAGTGGCGTCTACTCATCCAAGCAAGGCCTGAAGCACATCCCGATCAAATGGACTGCGCCCGAGGCTTTGAAATACGGTCAGGACCTCTCAGGCTGTTGTTTCTAAGCTTGTCAAGAAAGGGTGATCATGGTATGGGAGATGATGGAAACTTGGTTCGGAAAACATAGGCAGTCATTTCTAAATGTGCTGCCCCCTGGAGACCGGAGGGGGAACTGCATCTCTTTTTAATCCAGAGCTAAATGCTGCCCAGTGCAGGACAAACTAGCCATAGGAAATATATTCTGCTGACTGATCAAATCACGTCAAATTTATTGTTACAGTCAATGACCAGCGCACTCAGTCGTTTTAACATAAGAAATATGGGATAAAACCAACAGTGGCATACTTGAATTCAAAAATCTATGACTATAGCATAGAGATAAAACAAGACAGCCATAAAACTCATGTATAATTTGGATAAAGGATTAGAAAATCTAATTGCCATGCATTTTATGTTCCTTGTAAACCTGGACACAAAATCTAGCCACCTGTCTTGTTGTCTGATGGTTTCTGTCAGACAGGAGGTAATTGAGTTTAATTTTATTTGATCTGCCAGGAAACCTTTCTAATAGTGGACTAATAATCTCCATACAGATCACCCCTGTGGTATGCGCAGTTGAAAAATATGTTCTAGAGAGTCTATTTCATGGTGGGGTAGGAGTGGAACCTCACTCAGTGAGTGAGGGGTCCCTGCAGATGGCAAGGATGTACTTCCGGCTAAAGTGAATGGCCTTCTAGAGTTATTGGATTCAAGAAAATGTAAATAGGCTGCAGGAGTGAGTATTTACCTGGTATTTGCTCTGGAGAAATAGCCTGGAGAACTGAGAATATCCAATTGTCTTTCAATGTCAGTCACGCTCTGCTTAATGAGTGATTTTGCCTGGTCTATACCGAGATCCAGAAGGGCTTGGGGAGAAAAGCCTAATTTCTGGATGGAATTGAAGACGGCTTGATGCCAACTGGACTGGAATTGGTCCTGAAGGATTAAAGGGAACAGATCCCTGGGGTTTATATTTCCTGTTACCCATTTAGTGCAGACTGATCAGCATTCCTGTATTTGCCTATATCTTTAAATGTGAAGAAATTCTTCTGTGGGTAACAGTTGCTACATCGTTCTTTTGCTGCACTCACCACACCCTTCTCCCTCCCTCCTTGGTTTGATTCGCTTCCCAAGGCCGGTATTCCACTGAGAGTGACGTCTGGAGTTATGGCATTCTCTTGTGGGAGATCTTCAGCTTAGGGAGCACTCCGTACCCTGGAATGTCTAATCAGCAAGTGATCAGCCAGGTGGAGAGAGGTAAAGAGAAGAAGAAATGGGTGAGGGTCGGGTGGAAAGTGATTGATAATACAACTAACCTCATTTGCCACCAGCATTTCACACACACACACACACACACACCAGGGGTATAGTCAGAAAATTTGGGGTGGTGAGGCACTGGGAAATCCAGGGGGTGGGGGAGCAGGGGGAGAGAGAAAGATCCCATCAGAAAGCAGGCAAAGAAGAGAAGGGTCTTTCCTTACTTGCCAGTCACACTCGTTTGCCTCAGCCGCTACAGGAGCAGGAGAGCCAGCAGGCCAGCACGACGAATACTCAAGGAATATGCGCTCTGTGCTACAGCAGTGGCAGGCCTCACCCACCTGCTGCTGTAGCAGAGAGCACATACTCACCAAGTATTAATTGCGTCAGCTGGCCAGCTCCTCTCCTATAGCAGCTAAAGTGAACAAGCGCGGCCACCAGGTAAGTGCAGGGGCAGCAGGAGTTGTGGGCCATGGGCCATGAGTGAGGGGGCACTGCCTCTAAGTGCCCCACACTGTGGCTATGGGCCTGACACACACACACAAACGCAGATAATCTTGGAGTCTCCTTAGATGAAAATTGGAACCTACAAAGTGCTCTTATGCTGTGTCAGATCATCAGCCCATCTAGCCCAGAACTGCCCTGTTCTGATTAGGAGTCTCTCTCCAGGGTCCCTTCAATTAGTGTTCTTTCCCTGCCCTGCCGTCTAAGACCCTTTAACATCTGAGATTCAGGAACTGAACCTGAAACTTTCTGTGGGCAAAACAGACTACCATGGTATGCCTTCTCAGAACTGGCATGTAGAGGCCCTGCACTGAATCAGATAGCGATACCAGCCCTGCATTGGCAAGTGCCAGGAGATTCGGGGGCAGTACCTGGGGAAGGTGGATTTCAGGGCATCTGATATCACGTCCTTTGTGATGCTCCAGAATTTTCCTCAATCTCTATAGTAATGACCATAGGGACTGAGGAAATTCCTAGAGCTTCTTGGAGGATGTGACATCACATGCCTTGAAATCTGGGTGGGATTTCTGGGTAGGATTTGGAGGATGTGATTTCACATCCCTCCAGACTCTATGGTCTTTATCATAGAGATTGGGGAATTTCCTAGAGCTATGCTATTCCCCCCTCATTTTTCCTTCTGCTTCTCAAATCACCCACAGCAGAGGATTGAGGGTGGTAGTGGGGGATTGTCCCCTGGCAGTGGTCCAGTGGCAACCTAGAATCAGACTATTTGGCTCTGCTGGCTGTGTTAGAGACTTGAAGGTTTGTCTGAATGCTGGTTTGTCCTGATAGCAGTAGTCCTTGTTACTACTCTCCTGACTGCAAATTTATTGTTGGTGGATTTTAATTCTGAGTCTTTATTATGTGTATGTCCTTATTGTGTGTACAGTAATATTGCTTTTTAGAAGCCTCCTTGGGGGCAGTCTGTACAAAAAGGTGGGAAAAAAGTATTTCAATAAATAAAGTAAGGACAGGAAGGATTTTAGAAGCCATTCCCCACAGGCAAGTCATTAAACATGTACTAAATTGGCCATCTATTCAATACTGGATGTCAGTTACGGCCAAAATCAATTTCTTCCCCAAATTCTCTTTCATGAATTCTGATGGTGAATATTTTCCAGACAATTTCTGACTTTGCAGCTATTTGCTACTGGTGGGAAAGGAGGAGACAGGGTTGCCAGCTCTGAATTGGGAAACTCCTGAAAATTTGGGGGTGGAGACTGGGGAGGGGAGAGACCTCAACAGGGCACAATGACCATGGGGCCCACCCTCCAAAGCATCCATTTTCTCCAGGGGAAATGATCTCTGTCAGAGTTTTTTTTGTAGAAAAAGCCCAGCAGGGACTCATTAGCATAATAGGACACATCCCCATGTTACCAGAAGTGTGGTCATCCAGCCACACCCACCTTTTGCTTCTTATTCTGTTCACCTTGTTTGTTGTCAAAACCCAGGGCTTTTTTTGTAGCAGGAACCCCTTTACATGTTAGGCCAAAAACCCCAAATGAAGCCAATCCTAATGAGTTTCTGCTGCTGGGTGTGGTCTATTATGCTAATGAGTTCCTGCTGGGCGTGGCCAACTCAGGAGCCAGCCGGAACTCCATTCCTGTGCATTCCTGCCCCAAAATAGCCCTGATCTCTGTAGTCTTGAGATGAGCTGTGATTCCAGGGGATCTCCAGGTCCCACCTGGAGGCTGGCATCCCTCTTGCTAAATATTGGCCACATCTACATGTGGAGGGGCAAAAATGCACTCCTGCAATCCGAGCAGCAGCAGCAGCAGCAGCAGCAGCAGTGGGGCAAGAATCAGCAGGAACAGAGTCCACATACAGCAGCTTTTACTGGGCTGTCTGCAGCTGGCCCCCTCATCTCTGCTCCTCCCCCTCCTTACCACCGTCAGGCACGTGCAAAAGAGAAGTGCGATGGTGATTGTGCAGGGCCCTCTCATAGCCCAGAAAGCCCACTTTCCCTTCACTTCCCCTTTCTTAGTCCAGCTGTGCTGGTGCAGGAAAGTGACATTTTAAAGGACTCCCCCCTTTTAGCTCTTTAAATGGCACTTTCACTCAGCTGCACTGCCACCTTACAGTGCATCTTGGCTGAGAAAAGAAAAGTGCGGTGGTTAACTGCCCTGGGCCATTTTGCAAGAGGATGAAGAAGAGAAGAAGAAGAAGAGGAAGAGTTGGGTTTTATACCCTGCCTTCACTACCTGAAGGAGTCTCAAAGTGGCTTACAATCTCCTTTCCCTTCCCGTCCATACAACAGTTACCCTGTGAGGTAGGTGGGGCTGAGAGAGCTCTGGGAGAACTGCTCTTGAGAGAACAGCTCTGAGAGAACTTGTGACAGACCCAAGGTCATCCAGCAGCTGCATGTGGAGAAGAGGGGAATCAAACCTGGTTCTCTCAGATTAGAGTCCGCTGCTCTTAACCACTACACCATGCTGGCTCTGCTTTGCTCTGCCTCTTTCTCTGTAGGGGATACAGGCAGTGCATCCAGCATCATGTTTCCATTAAACGGCAGGCTTCCCATGTGGAAGGAATCATCTGCTGAATTTTTGATACCTGTACTTGATATTGCCATCCCACCCATCCCTCAAAACAGTTTTCTATAAGATTACTGGAACGGGTTCATAAACGTACCACAGTCTTAGGTAAAGGGCAAAGTTGTAGGAGAATCAACTGGGTTCCATATCTGCCCCTTTGGAAAAGTGCCACACAATGTGAAGAAAGTGCACCTTCGGCATCAGGCCTTGCTGGCCAGCCACTGTGGATGATGGCAGGGGTGGTTAGGGCTTCCTTCCTCAGAGTGGCCCTAGGGTTGCCAAATCCACTTTGGGAAGTTCCTGGAGAGTTTGGGGTGTTGGCTGAGGAGGGTGGAGTTTGAGGAGAGGAGGAAGGCTGGTGGGGATGTGATGCCGTACGGAGTCCACCCTCTGAAGCTGCCAGCTCATCCAGAGGAAGAGGTCTCTGTCATCTGGAGATCAGCTGTAATTCTGGGAGAACTCCAGGCCCTGCCTGGAGGTTGGCAATCCCCAAATGACTCTAGATAAAGTACCTCAGAGTCTTTAGCTGTACAGGAACCCAGGCCTGGGCAACTCAACATGTCTGCCCTTAGATTTGTCTGACCTGTTTATCTCTTTCCCCCGGTCAGGCTTTCGGATGAGAGCCCCAAAGCGTTGTCCTATGGACATCTACGATCTGATGCTGCGGTGCTGGGACCGTGATCCCCGTGGGCGCCCGACATTCTCTGCAATCTACAAGGAGTTGCTGCAGCTTCACTGGGATCCTGAATGATGTTTCTCTCAAGATGCAGCTATGAAAACATACACCAATTCCCTGATAAATCTCTCTAAAGCTACCCGTTGCTTCACTTTCTCTGGTGTACCCCTGCAGGGTTGTTTTCCTCCAGCACAGGGTGGCCTTCTGTCACCACCACCTGTATTCAAGGTTTTCTTACTGTGTTCTACATTGCAATCCAATACAAGTGGCACAGAATTCCTTGCAATGTCGCAACTGTCAGAGCATACACAACTATGTATACCTAGAGAGGTTTGCCTAGCATACACTGGGATATTGCAAGGGGTTTTGAGCAGAGTTCTTAATTGGCACTCTCCCCCACTTTTTTAGAAAAAGACAGCAAAATCAGTCCCAGTGATCCCAGTACTTCTCATCCAGCACCACTACATAAACTATTTTGCCCCTGCTTTTGTTCTAGGGAAAGGTACAAGGGTAAATTGGGAATAGATTTCTTACTGATTTGGCTGACCCAGCTGAGCTCTGAGAAAGAGCAAGGTGTTTGAGCTGCCAGAGGGGTGAGTGGTATTTTTATTTATTTACTTTCAGCTGAGAAGGTACTGTGTCAGTGACTGTATTTGGGAGTGTGTGGGCAAGTTGTAACAGACTCCTGACTGCTGGAGTTAGGGTGTGAAAGGGTCATTGTTGCCTGTAATTAAGTGCTTGGGTGAAATTGAATAGCAGACTCCTGACTGCTGGAGTTGGGGTGTGAAAGGGGCTTTGTTTGACCGTCATTAAGTGCCTTGGGTGATTTTGAGTAGCTGCTGGCCATGCCCTCTCCTGGGAGACAATTCCATTTAAGGCAGGAAGTTTGCAAGAGGCACGGGCCTCTGGCACGAGCCGAAGGGCGAGAGCAAAAGGGCGAGGCTCTTTGCCTGTGGCTCTTGGCCTAGGGGCTCTGTAAGAAGCCCAGGAAGAGCCAGAAAGCCAGGACCTTGGCTCCTTGGTAAGGTAAGTAGACTCCTACAACAGGAGCCATATAAATACAAAGGGTTTTAAAAGGGGGTTATAGAAAAGTATTTGTTTAAAAACAATTATGAAGCCAGAATGCCAGCAGGGGGTTGGGGGCTAGCCAGTGTTTTGCATGGAGTGTCACATGTATGACTATCTGCCCACTGGTCAGAAGTCTTGGGTGTGTGCTTGGTGCAAGGAGCTCCTGGTTCTCAGGGAGCGAGTTTGCTCCCTTGAGGCCAAGGTGGCTGACCTGGAGAAGCAGGGACAGTCAGTTAGGTGCATGGGGAAGACTCTCGGGGACTTGTTAGATATGTCCCACTCTGGATCTGGCAGCCCGGCTGCTGCCAGGGAGCATGAGGGTCAAGGGGAAAAGGGGCACCATGCTGAGGATAAGGGGAATGTGCCCTCAGAAGGGACCTCTTCTTCAGCTGGTGAACGGGTATCCTTTCGTACCAAGGAACCGTCCCTGGGAAGGGTGGGAGGGGGCTCTTAGTAGTTGGTGATTCGATCCTTAGGCAGGTAGACAGCTGGGTGGCGAACCCGCGTACTGACCGTATGGTGACTTGCCTGCCTGGTGCGAAGGTAGCGGACATTACGCGTGTTTTAGATAGGCTGGTAGATAGTGCTGGGGAGGAGCCAGTGGTCGTGGTGCACGTCGGCACCAACGATGTGGGGAAATGCAGTCGTGAGGTCCTGGAGGAGAAATTTAGGCTGCTGGGCAGGAAACTCAAGGCCAGGACCTCCAAGGTAGCCTTCTCGGAAGTGCTACCTGTTCCACGTGCAGGGCCGGAGAGACAGGCACAGATCAGGAGTCTCAACGCGTGGATGAGACGGTGGTGTAGGGGGGAAGGGTTCAAGTTTGTTAGGCACTGGGATGCTTTTTGGGACAAGAGGGAGCTGTACAAAAGGGACGGTCTCCACTTGTCCCGAGAAGGAACCAGGCTGCTGGCGCTCAAAATCAAAAAGGTGGCAGAGCAGTTTTTAAACTGAATAATGGGGGAAAGCCAACAGGAGATGAAAAGTCTCTGGTTCGGGATGGCTCATCTCAAAGAGATGAAGGGGTAGCTATTACTTTTGTACAAGGAAATGGATTACAATTGTCCACTGAGACTGTGGCTAATGATAGGAACTGCCTGGCAAGGTCTCGAGGCAGCAAGAGGAAGGCTGTGGGCTTAACAAACATGGGAAACTATAAGTGTTTATACACAAATGCTAGAAGTCTCCGAGGTAAAATCGGGGAGTTGGAATGCTTGGTGTTGGGGGGGGAAATAGACATTGTGGGTATTTCAGAAACTTGGTGGGATGAGGAAAATCAGTGGGATACGCTGATTCCTGGTTATAAATTATATCGGAAGGACAGGGGGGAAAGGGTTGGAGGTGGGGTGGCTCTGTATGTCAGAGAGGGTGTACCGTCCAGTAAGATTGAGAGGGTAAGAGAATTGGATTCGCTTCTGGAAATGCTATGGGTTGAAATAGTGGGTCCAAAAGGAGGCTTAACAGTGGGAGTTTGTTATCGCCCACCAGATCAAAAGATAGGGGAGGATTATAAAATGATGAATGAATTAAAGATAGCGGCTAGACGAAATAACTGTGTTGTAATAGGCGACTTTAACTACCCACACATTGATTGGGTCAATATGAGTTCTAGTCGGGAAAAAGAGATTGCATTCTTAGACACTCTCAATGACTGTGCTGTGGAACAGATGGTCACAGATCCTACCAGGGGAGAGGCGATCCTGGATTTGGTCCTAAGTAACACCCAAGACCTGGTGAGAGATGTAAAAGTGATTGCACCACTTGGGAACAGTGACCATAATGTCATTGAGTTTAACATTTGTATAGATAGGGAGTTGCCCAAAAAGACTGACGCAACCACTTTTAACTTTAAAAGGGGTAACTTCTCTGGTATGAGGGGACATGTGAGGAAGAAATTGAAAGGAAGAGTGGAGAAGGTCAAAACCATTGGGGAAGCTTGGAGACTATTTAAAAAGACAATCCTAGAAGCTCAGAAAAAATATATACCGCAGGTTAGGAAAGGTACAAATAGGTATAGAAAAAAGCCTGCATGGTTAACAAATAAAGTAATGGAAGCTGTAAAAGGTAAGAAGGATTCCTTTAAGCGGTGGAAAGCTAGTCTTAGTGAGGTTGATAAAAGGGAACACAGACTATGGCAAATAAAATGCAAGTCTGTGATCAGGCAAGCAAAAAGGGAATATGAGGAGCATATCGCAAAAAACATAAAGACCAACAATAAAACTTTCTTCAAATACATTAGAAGTAGGAAGCCAGCCAGGGAGGCAGTGGGGCCCTTGGATGACCAAGGGGTAAAAGGAGTAGTGAAGGATGATAGGGAAATGGCTGAGAAGCTGAATGCATTTTTTGCCTCTGTCTTCACTGTGGAAGAGGAGAAGTGTTTGCCCACTCCAGAAGCACCGATTTCGGGAGGGGGTTTGAAAGACCTGAATCAGATTGCGGTAACAAGAGAGGAAGTCCTCCGACTGATGGACAATTTAAAAACTAATAAATCACCAGGCCCGGATGGCATTCATCCGAGAGTTCTGAAAGAACTCAAATGTGAACTTGTGGATCTCCTGACAAAAATATGTAATCTTTCTTTAAAATCTGCCTCCATTCCTGGCGGCCAGAGAAGGGCGGAGGGAAGAGCAGAGTCGAGAGCTGAGTGGAGCGAGGCGGAGGAGAATGGAGAAGAGAATGGAATGAACAGATGTGGCAAGAACTGATGCTGTGTAACGAAGGAGCTCTCCAGAGATATTGACAGAACTGACGAAGGCTGATGGAGAAGGACGCAAGAAAGGGCAAAGAAGGGAGAACGTGGAGTAGTTTGGAAATGAGATAGTAGTGAAGATAGGAAAAGAAAAATTGTGCAATTTAAAGGGAGAAATCCAGTAATATTCTTATGTTGATTAACATAAACAAAGGGTAAAGGAGACTAATGATATAGGGTTAGGGTTTGACATAGGTGTGTTTAAAGGTATATAAGAATAAATATATATACTTGAAATTAATAATGGCATCAGGGACAGGCAAAAAAACTCCAACAGCATCTCCTAGCCAAACAGGAGGGCTCTCTCAATTAAAGCCCTACATATCAGCAACGGAGCTACAAAATATGATGAAGAACTTTTTGCAGATAGCGGCAGAACAAAATGCAGATATTATCAAAAAAGAATTGGAACCTATGCAAAATAAAATGGACCTGATAGCAAACCAATTAAAAAGTGATACAGAGGAAATTAAAACAGAAATTAAAAAACTGATAAAAACTACAAACCAACTAAAGGAAAGGGTGGAGGACATAGATCAAGAGGTAATGGATTTAAAGGTTAGGTCAGAGAAAATTGAGGAATCATTAATAACTCTAGAAATGGAAAAATCAGAAATGATTTTGAGATTTCAAAATGTGCCTGAGAAATTAGAAAAGAATTTGAAGGAAGAGCTTGCTAGAAATATTAGCGAACAGTTTAGCATCTTCAATGAAGCAGAAATAGCCCATAACATTGAGGTGGCTTACAGGAGAAATTCGGCATATGCCAGAAGAAATAGAGCCCCAAGGGAGGTCCATGCCAAATTTATACGGAAATCCGTGAGGGACCAGATATTACAAGAGGCAAATAAGAAAACATTAAAAATTGCAGGGGAGGAAATAAGGATCCTAAAAGATATCCCTTGGAGAGTGAGGGAAAAGCGGCAAAAATATAACTGTTTAGCAGAGTTACTCCGTAAGAGCCAAACCCAATACAGGTGGTTGATACCAGAAGGCTTGCTGTTTACATATAAAGCTCAAAGGTGGAGGATTGACTCCACATTTAAATTGGAGAACTTTTTAGAAAGGTATGGAGAAGAAATGGGGTGGCAAAAGCCATCAGATTATGAAGAAGATCTGGAAGATGAAGAAGTGGAAAGAGACCCAAGGACAAGTGAAGAAATGGAAGGAAAGACTAGGGGTCACATGGTAGCCCCAATAAGAGAACAAAAGAAAACAAGTTACAGGAAACAGCAAATAAAGGACAGAGCGGAATCTCAAATACAAACTAGGCAACAACTTAAGAAATTTAGCTATCTGGGAAAGAAATAATAAAAAGATGGTAAATAAAAATGTATCCTTAGTATCAATTAATGTTAATGGACTGAATAGTCCCCAAAAGAGAAGAAGAATATTCCACCAGGCTTCTAAATTAAAAAGTGATATTACATGCCTACAAGAAACACACATTAAACAACAACAAGAAAAGTATTTGTTATGCAAAAAATTAGGGCTAGCATTTGTTGCCTCAGATGAAACAAAAAGCGAGGGGTAGTTACCTATGTCAAGGAAAAACTGAATCCAATATTGAGGTTCAAGTCCCCCAATGGAAGGATTGTGGGGGTACAAGTTAAGATTAATGAGACAGATATACTAGTTGTAAACATATACGCACCGAATCAAAACCAAGATAGTTTTTTTTTAGAACTTACTAATCTTATCACTAAAGAAAACCCTGAGAACTTATGCATTGTTGGAGACTACAATGCAGTACTAGATGCTAAGGAAGATAGGAAAAAGGGAAAGAAAACTCATAAAGCGGGGCTAGTATTACCAAAAAATTTTTTGGATTTAGTAGAAGAGTTTAATCTTATAGATGTATGGAGAACCAGAAATCCCCAAAAAAGAGATTATACTTTCTTTTCAAACAGACACAAGTCTTGGTCGAGAATAGACATGATCTGGATGAATATTAACCTAATAAGGCATGTCACGGAAGTGGAGATTCTGGCAAATACCTATGCAGACCATAACCCAATGTGGCTTGCACTACAGGGATCACAGAAAATAAATAGAGGGAGGATAAATACAAATTTGGTTAAAGATAAGGATTTTGTCAAAAAACTTAAACAAGAGGTAAAGGAGTTTATACAAATAAATAAAAGAGAAGATACATCATTGTTTAATACGTGGGATACCTTAAAAGCGTTCATAAGAGGTATTTTTATAAGACAAGAAGCGGGAAGAAATAAGCAAAAAAGAGAAAAGTTTAAAAAGCTAACTTTGGAACTAAGGGAAATGGAAAAGTTGAGTCAGAAAGCAAAAGATGTGAGGGAACTTAGGATAAAAATAAAATTAGTACAACATCAAATAAATCTATGGTTAATGCAGGAAATAGCGAGAAAGATAGAATGTACTAAAGCATATTTTTTTGAAAATGCAAATAAAATCTCACGATGGCTAGCATATAAACTTAAAAAGGAGAGGGACAAGAAAATAATTGTGGCGTTGAAAAACGAAAGACAAGAGGAAAATTTTAAAATACAGGAATTAAAAAATATAGTAGAAAATTTCTATAGAAATTTATATAAACAAAGCCTACAAGATGAACAACAAATTGAAGATTTCTTACTGAAATATGAACCGGGCAAGTTCTCAGAGCAACAAAGAAAACAACTGAACGGGAAAATTACCATGTGTGAAGTAGTGGAGGCAATCAAAAATCAGAAACAAAAAAATCTCCGGGACCAGATGCAATTGCAGCGGAAATCTATAAAACAATAGAGAATGAAATATCACCTCTATTAAAGGACCTAGTCAATGATGTTATGACCACCAGTAAAATTCCGCAGACCTGGAAAGAAGCTTTAATTACCCTCATTCATAAACCAGAATCAGAAAGAAACGACATTAAAAACTATAGACCGATTTCATTATTAAATGTAGACTACAAAATCTTTGCAGCAATCTTAGCAAATAGATTTAAAAGGGTTATGGTAGAGATTATACACAAAGACCAATCAGGATTTCTACCTAAAAGACAAATTAAAAATAATATAAGAAATATTATAAATATCCTAGAATACTATGATCAAAACCCTGGAAGACAATTGGCTTTGGTCTTCTTAGATGCGGAGAAAGCGTTTGATAATGTAAATTGGGAATTCATAAAACAGAAATTAAAGTTATGGAACTGTGGACAAGAATTTTTAAACGCAATTAAAGCCATTTATGAAGAACAATACGCAAAAGTTATTGTTAATGGAGAGCTGACTGGTAATATAGCTATCCAGAAAGGAACAAGGCAGGGCTGCCCGCTGTCACCATTACTATTTATCTTTGGATTAGAAACACTAAATGAGATTGTAAGGAAAAATAAAGATATAACAGGTGCTAAAATCAAAAAAGAACAATATAAACTTCAGGCATTTGCGGATGACCTGGTCTTTATCCTAGAGGAACCTGAATCGTCGCTACCGTTCTTATTGCAGGATCTCCAGACATACGGGCAAGTGGCAGGCCTAAGAATTAACATGAGAAAAACTAAAATACTTGCCAAAAATTGTTCTGAAGATCAAAGAATGAAAATTCAAAATATCACAAATATGCAGGTAGTGGACAGGATTAAGTATCTGGGAATAATTCTGACAGATAATAATAAAAACTTATTTAAAAACAACTACACTAAATTACTAGAAGAGATAAGACTGGATCTTAGAAGATGGCACGATTTGCATATCTCATTTATGGGAAGAATTGCGACAATAAAAATGAATATTCTTCCGCGTTTCCTCTTTTTGGCTCAGTGCATCCCGATATTGAGGAACATGAAATGGCTCGAAAATTTAAACCGTATAGTCAGGAGATTTATTTGGCACGCCAAAAAACCAAGAATTAATAAAAAACTTCTTACAGATAAAAAAGAAAACGGCGGACTGGGCCTCCCAAACTGGAGGCTATATTACCAGGCAGCGGCTATGGGTTGGATAAGAGATTGGGTCCTCTTGGAAGATGAGAGACTTCTGCAATTGGAGGGACATGATCTGCAGATGGGCTGGCATGCCCACATCTGGTACAATTTGGATAAAAAACAAGTGACATTCCGAAACCATGTATTTAGAGGCCCACTAAGTAAAATATGGAAGGAAATTAAAATGAGGCATTACACTAAAATTCCAAAGTGGGTATCCCCTTTAGAGGCATTCATATTACCATCCTTATATGAAAAAAAGAAAGGACTAACGTATGAAACATTATTGACAAAAGAGAATGAATTAAAATCCCTAGAGAAGCAAGAAATCAAAACAGCAAGCCTAACTATTTGGGAAAAAAACCAATTAAAATCCAGATTTGCTAAAGACCCAAAAATAAATTTTGTAAATGCACCCACCCAATTGGACAAGATTTGGCTTTCATCAGCGGATAAGTTAATACAGAAGTTGTACAGATTTTTCCTAGGAGAAGATATGATGGACGAAACTATCAAACCAAATATGATTAAGTGGATGGAAGACATAGGGCACACGATTCCGACCGAACAGTGGTCCAGAGCTTGGAGATCTTTGAACCTGTTAAGAGCAACAAATTATAAAGAAAATATCTATAAAATGTTTTACAGATGGCACTGGACCCCAGATAAAGTAGCTAAGTGTTATAAAAAGGCATCTGATAAGTGTTGGAGATGTGGGGGAAAAGTAGGGACCTATATTCATATTTGGTGGGAATGTAGACAAATTAAAGAATTCTGGCGAATGATTAACAAAATTGTTAAGGAAATCACTAATGTAAACCTAGAATTTAAGCCCGAAATTTTTCTGCTCAATATGGTACCGGTAGGACTCAAGAAAGAGGATGTAAGATTGATATTGTATATAGTTACGATGGCAAGGATTGGGATAGCCAGACGTTGGAAGACAAATATTATCCCTAGTAAAGAAGAAATAATAGAGAAACTGATGGAAATAGCTGAGACAGATAAATTAAACGTGCTACTCTCAGGAAAGGATGAAACAATATGTCAAGATAGATGGGAAAAAGTATACAGATGGATGAGACAAAATTGTTAATATTCCTCTTCGACCTCAAAAACAATTTAAATAGATTAGTAAGAAGACTCGATGTACATTTTTGTTTTATATGTAATGGGGTGATGGGATGACTGCTGTTGTTTAGTGTTTGCAGTGTTCATTGTCGTGATGTATTGTTATGGGTTACGTGTGACTGTTTGTTGTTGGTGGAATGAAAAACTAAATAAACAATAATAATAATAAAATCTGCCTCCATTCCTGAGGACTGGAAGGTAGCTAATGTCACTCCCATCTTTAAAAAGGGCTCCAGGGGAGATCCGGGAAATTACAGGCCAGTCAGTCTGACATCGATACCGGGTAAGTTGGTGGAAACTGTTATTAAGGAAAGAATTAGTAGGCACATTGATGAACAAAAACTATTGAGGCAGACTCAGCATGGGTTCTGTAAGGGAAGATCTTGTCTCACTAACCTGTTAGTGTTTTTTGAGGGAGTGAACAAACATGTGGACAAGGGGGACCCAATAGATATTATTTACCTTGACTTCCGGAAAGCTTTTGATACAGTTCCTCATCAAAGGCTCCTAAGAAAGCTCAATAGTCATGGGATAAAAGGACAAATCCTCTTGTGGATCAAAAACTGGCTTATAAATAGGAAACAGAGAGTGAGTATAAATGGGAAACTTTCTCAGTGGAGGGTGGTAAGCAGTGGGGTACCACAGGGATCAGTACTCGGTCCGATGCTTTTTAACTTGTTTATTAACGATTTGGAATTGGGAGTAAGCAGTGATGTGGCTAAATTTGCAGATGACACAAAGTTGTTCAGGGTGGTGAAAACCAGGGAGGATTGTGAGGCACTCCAAAGGGATCTGTTGAGGATGGGTGAGTGGGCGTCAACATGGCAA
Organism: Gekko gecko; assembly: GCA_029375565.1. Classification (NCBI taxonomy): domain Eukaryota; kingdom Metazoa; phylum Chordata; class Lepidosauria; order Squamata; family Gekkonidae; genus Gekko; species Gekko gecko. The sequence continues at coordinate 26,095,061 of JAPDNY010000001.1, read as the reverse complement.
ATGGGGTTCAATGTGGCCAAGTGCAAAGTGATGCACATTGGAGCCAAAAATCCTAAATATAAATACACGTTGATGGGGTCTGATCTGGCAGAGACAGACCAAGAGAGAGATCTTGGAGTCATAGTGGATAACTCGCTGAAAATGTCTACACAATGTGTAGCTGCAATAAAGAAGGCCAACGCTATGCTGGGGATTATTAGGAAGGGAATTGATAACAAATCAGCCAGTATCATCATGCCCCTGTATAAATCATTGGTGCGACCTCATTTGGAATACTGTGTACAGTTCTGGTCACCACATCTCAAAAAGGATATTATAGCATTGGAAAAAGTGCAGAGAAGGGCAACTAGAATGATAAAAGGGTTTGAACACCTTCCCTATGAAGAAAGGTTAAAATGCTTGGGGCTCTTTAGCTTGGAGAAACGACGGCTGAGGGGTGACATGATCGAGGTTTATAAGATTATGAATGAGATTGAGCAGGTTGAGAAAGAAGTACTTTTCTCCCTTTCTCACAATACAAGAACTCGTGGGCACTCTATGAAATTGCTGAGCAGTCGGGTTAAAACAGATAAAAGGAAATACTTCTTCACCCAAAGAGTGATTAACATATGGAATTCACTGCCACAGGAGGTCGTGGCAGCTGCAAGCATGGACAGTTTCAAGAGGAAATTAGATAAACATATGGAGCAGAAGTCCACCAGTGGCTATTAGCCACAGGGTATGGATGGGAAGTCTCAGTCTGGGGCAGGTGATGCACTCTATTCTTGGTGCTGGAGGGGGCAGCAGTGGGAGGGCTTCTGGTGCCCTGGCCCCACTGCTGGACCTCCTGATGGCACCTGGTATATTTTGGCCTAGTGTTGGACTAGATGGGCCATTGGCCTGATTCAACATTGGCTTCTCTTATGTTCTTATGTTCTCTTATCTGCTAATGATTTATTGTGATAGTATGTTTTTGTGAAATCGAGCCCACTTCATTAGACCTGTATGTATGTGTGTGTGTGTGTGTGTGCAAATGTAAAATTACAAAATTAAACACATAGCTACAGAGGGAAAAATTGAGAGGCACAGGCTGTGGAAATGGAGTAGATGAGGAGGGCATTTGGGGCAGGAAAGGTTTGGTTGGAAAGAGGGAGGAAAGCTGATGGGAGAGTGATGAAAGAGGAAGGAAAGCTACAGACACTAGGGGCCTGCCCCCATCCCTGCACTAGCAATATCTAACTATAGTTTGAATACTGAGTGAGCAATTCTGTCACCTGCTGAAAGAGTTGCAGCAGTACACTTGATTAGGCAACAGCAGCAGCAGCAGTCATCCTTTTGGGGGTGAACTGTACGCAAAATTAGATTTATAACAAGAAGAAGAAGAAGAAGAAGAAGAAGAAGAGTTTGGATTTATACCCCGCCCTTCACTGCCCAAAGGCGTCTCAGAGCGGCTTACAAACTCCTTTCTCTTCCCCTCCCCACAACAGACACCCTGTGAGGTAGGTGGGGCTGAGAGAACTTCTGACAGAAACTGTCCTTGAGAGAACAGCTGTGCCAGAGCTTGTGACTGACCCAAGGTCACATCAGCAGGTTCAAGTGGAGGAGTGGGGAATCAAACCCGGTTCTCCCAGATAAGAGTCCGCGCACTTAACCACTACACCAAATTTCGTACCCCACATTTCTCCCTAATGGGGAACCAAAACAGATTCCATTATTCTCCTGTTCTCCATTTTATCCTCACAACAATGCAATGAGGTAGGTCTGGCTGGGTGTGTGTGACGGAAATAAAGGTTTGGTGAACAGCAGCAGGTAAACAAAAGTGCTGCTGAGTCACATGACTGAGGACAAGATTGCTCGGAATTCTCAGTAAGTGACAGTTGACAGTTGAGAGCTGACTGTTGACAGAGTCAGTTGGAAGAGAGTTAGCTGAAGAGCTCTTGAGAGGAAAGGAGCCTCTGGAGCTGAGTTAAACAGCAAGCCAGCAGTTTGAGGAAAACTGGGGCTGAATAACACTCCTAACTAGTACCCTCTAATAAGAGAGGAGAGTGAATGGAGAGGAGAAATAGTATAACTCCTCAGTAGTCAAAAAACATCGGACACACTGCTCCAAGGGAACCTGTAAGATCGTTATAGGAAGAACTAAGGGTCTGGAGGAGACTGGAATAGTTGGAGGAGTTGCACCAGTCAGTCTCAGGGAACCAGGCAGATAAAGTCCAAAGGCTAACCACAGTCAGATACTGGAGAGTGGAATCACAAAAGGTTTCTGTGTACTAAAGACAATTTGTGACAAACGTAGAGTGATAAGCCTACAGCCTATGTGCAAGCAGAGTGAAGCTTTTATTCTATAAAGAAACAAAATATTCCACCCCCTGTTGAGTTTTCTGTGAAATAAAAAAACTGTGCTGTTTGCCTTTCACAAGCACTGGTGCCTGACTTTTTGATAAAGATTTATATCTTGCAGTTGTCCTCAATCCATCCACAAGAAATATAAACCCCGAAGAGACTACTTTTTAATGTAAACTGGTCAGCCCTGAGAAAGTAAAGGTGATCAGTCACTTCAGAGTACAATCTCTGAATCCAGTATAAATATATATACAGGGACGTCCCAACTCGGTCACGGCAACGAAAAGGTCGTTGTGTCATAGTGTGTCACCCAGAAACCTTGGCTGGCAGATTGGGGATCTGAGTATTAGAGACACATGACTGGTTCCTTGAAAGTGGTCTTGTTCCATGTCGCCTGTCATGGAGATAACTTGGTCCAGAAGGGTCTGATCCCTTCATTGTGGGCACTGCAGGCCAATTTTCAAACAACTAGCATTATTTTTCTGATGATCAGTGCTTGTCACCTCCTGATCCAGATAGCCCACGCTAGTTTGGTCTTGTCAGATATTGGAAGCTGAGCAGGGCTGGCCCTAGTTATTATTTCGACGGGAGAGCAGTCCACCAAAGATAGTCCAGGGTCACTATGCAGAGGCAGGCAATAGCAAGCCTCCTCTGAATGTCTCTTGCCTTGAAAACCACTCGAGGGGTCACCATAAGTCGGCTGTGACTTAACGGCAAAAAAATAAAAATGCCTGCCACAGAGGACTTTTGTTTCCATTGTTAACAGTGTGGAAGGGTGGTCTAGAGTTAACATGGGCCAGGATATTCTGGTTCCCTTCCAATTTTTGTTACTGGAACTCCCATGATCATCCTGAAGCTGGTGGCCAATTTTGAGAGTCCTGGCTTTATTTTCTGATGAGTTATGCCTGCTACAAATGGACAGACGGACCTACATATGGATGCTTTTATTATTATAGATGCATGGTAACAGCAAGCCAAGTGATTTGTTTTGTTGTGACATTTTGGTTTGGATCAGGGTAATGGGGGGCCGGTGGAATCTTTGTCTGGGGGGGCCATGGTGGCTCTAAGCAGCCCTGCCGCTAGTCGTCTGAATACTGATGTGGCATGCACAGACTCTTGGAGCCGATTCAAACATTACAGAGTCCTCAGATGGGCTATTTGGAACGTAAGTCCCAGGCAATCTGCAGGATCAGGAGAAGGAAGAAGGGTAAATTATGCATAGCCATCATGATAGGAAAGGTTCCCCAATGGGGCAGATGTTGGTTTCAGGCATGAAAAATTCCCCTCTCCCCACGCATTGATGTGAGTCAGGGATCTGTGTGCCAGGGAAAGTTCTGAAAAGCACCTGTCTCATTGAAAAGGCCACAGGGTGACAGAAAGACTTTGTAATGTGAGAAGTGTTCCACATCTACCATCCAGAGCTGAAGTTGTTCTTGGGAAAATGGTGCCTGATTTGTAACACAGCTGAGCGTTACTTAAACAGGACAGATTTGCATTCCCACCAAGGAATTAACCACCAGCAAACTTTGGCAGCAGTCTCTTGTTTGCCCTTTGTACAGCATTCTCCTTCCTGTTTGAGCTGTTCTTTTCCACAGTAGCACAGCAGTACGGTTTTCATTTTTTAAAAATCTCCATCAGGATGCATTCAGATGCTACATAAAACCGATATTAAGCCATCATTGTGCAAGAACCTGACTGGCTGCCAGGGTTGTACGTGGGCTTGGCTTCTGCCTCCTTCCCCTTCCTTTCTCAGGCGGAATGCAATACATTAATTCTGGGCTGCTGCCTCCACATGTAGATGGGAAAAGTCACCCCTGCTGGGGAAGCAGCAGCCAGCAGCATGGGGGGTGGGTGGGAATGGGGTCTGTGTGTCCTGTCCCTGTGACGCTTGCTGCGGATGCTGCTCCTCCCCCCCCACTTTGCTCTGTCATAACAGCACACAAGCGCTGGCTCAAGGACAATCACACTGGACTCCATGTTGCCTACCAACCCGTTCTTTCCCATTTTGCAGCTGATACATGGTGCAAGGCTGTGGCATGGCTTGGGGTGCCAGGCCTCTAACTATGGTGGGAGGCCTTCTGACAATTGTCTTTGTCTGTAGCTTGGAATGGTGATGGGAGAATAAAAAGGCTGCTGTGTTAGTATGTCACTTCCAAATACAACCTGGGAGCGACAGTGGGTAGCTCTAGGAATTGCCAGAAACTCTTTGGTAAAACCATAGAATCTCTGGCAATCCCTAGAGCTACCCACCTGGAAGTGATATAGTGATGCTAGCGATGTCACCAACATCACATCCCTCTCATGTCCCCACCTCACAACATGTCTGATAGGCAAGCCTAGCCAAGGCTCAGCCATGAAACCAAAAAAGCCCATTTGAAAAGTACTGAGACTGACGAGTGATTTCAGCTCTCACATACTTTATTAGTTGAAGAACAAGACAACTAAGCCGGCTCGCAGGCCGGCTTTTTATCCCCAAGTGACCCACACCCCAAACACACACACACCCGGTGATTCGCTATTTACATTGATTGGATTAACTCCTGCTCCTCCATTGGAGGGGAGTCAGGATCCACTAGCCCATTGTCCTTCGGGGCGAAGCTCAGGCCCTTCGCCTGGCCACATGGTGGACCGGTTGGAACCAGTCCAAGCACATGGCTGCCCGGAGCCCATGTTCTCAAGTGGATACATTACACCATTAAAAGGCTAAAAAGAAGGGGAGGAAATGCAGAGCTGGGCTCCACCATTTTGATGGTGACCCTCAGCTCTGCTGTCTTCACGTATCAGTGGAGTCTACAGAAGGACATTCTGCTCCTAGGTACACTGCATTTCCTCCCCTAGACAGATCAAAGGAAGTTTTCTTTTGGGCCATTTCAAAGAGGAAATTCCCAGGAGGTCCATGAATCGTGACTGGAGGAAGACCAACATTGTGCATATGGTCCCAAAAGTAGTCAGAGCATTCTCTGTTTCTTCCTGGGTATGTGTGGGGGGGAGGCCCTGTATGGAAGCAGCATCAGTTAAAAGCAAAGCTCATTTGCAGCATTTGTAGAGCTGCCAGGTCCGGGTTGGAAATACCTGGCAATTTGGAGGCGGAGCCTGGGGAGGGTGGGGTTTGGGGAGGGGAGGGGCTTCAGTGGGACATAGAATGCCATAGAGTCCACCTTTCAAAGTGGCCATCTCCTCCATGTGAACCAAACTCTGTCACTTGGAGATCACTTGTAATCCCAGGAGATCTCCAGCCACTACCTGGTGGTTGGCAACCTGAAACGTATTAATTCAGGCATCACGGATTAAGTGATTCCCTAAACATGTAGATGCTCACATGATAAAACTGAAACAACTGAACATATGATTATGGAATGCCCTATATTTAATGAGCTGAGGGCTAGATTAATTACTCTTTTACTTAAAAATACAGAAATGCCCACTGAGGCATCTGACAGTATGAGGCCACAGGTGACGTGGTTACTATTGGATATAAATGATTTTGTTACTCTCTCCATGGCAAGATTTATGGGGGAAATAATTAAACAACAGAAGAATAACACCTAAGTAAGGCATTATCTCATTTTATCATTTTATTTTCTGCTCAAGGCTATCGCTATATGAGCAGTATTAGATTTAGATTTCCTGCCTACGGACCCACACACACAAACCAAGACTCTGTCTATGCCTGTATTAAATCATGGTTTAGAATCTTGGCTGGGAGTGAGAACTAACTCTGGTTAACCTGTTCATCTGCATTTATTCATTGGAGGTGACCAGAGTTAACAATCCAGGGTCCTGAGCTACATGCATTTAATAGAGAGAAACTTAATATGACATCTGAATACATGCTAACTTTGGCCAGATAAGCCTTGTGCTCCAACTGTCCCTGTTTCCTTGGGATAGGCCCAGTGTACCTATCCCTGTTTTTGGCAAATCCTTATCCCTATTTTTTTGCCTTTAGGGGGAGCTTTGTTAAAAAAAAATTAGTAGGGAGTTGCTAAAGTTATCCTTCTTTAGGGTTCAGTTGGCTCCCTTAAGTCTACAAATTAAATCTCTCAGCAGGGAATGGATGTCCTTTGTAGTGCGCATGCACATCAATGCATGCACATGGACTCTAAGATGTCATGTGGAATGCAGCCTGCAATTCCACATGCCAGAGCTGTTGACATGTGTCGCTAACAGACTGTAGGATGCATACACCTTTCTAGGGTATCATAAACATTAGGAACAAACACATTCTGGGCTTTTATAACCCTGCATGGAAAAGCAGCAGCGTTACTCCTATGGCAAGCAGTAATGAAAGCAATGTGCCACATAACATGCAGGTCCCCACTGTGCGCCACAGTCTGCCACGTGTCCCTTTCATGCAGTGCTAAGCCCAACACTGAACACAAAAACAGAAAAGGAGTTGAATAAAGGTCTCTGCTAGTGGCAAGCTGTGAAGTGAATCTGTATTTGCAACCAGATGCAGAAAACCAAATTAAGGCAAATTAATAGTGGCAAGAGAAGCAGGACACAGGACGCAGAGGGGTCATTTGGGGACGGAGCCTGCCGGAGCGCCACTCTGGAGCGGGCACAAATGGCGGTGGCAGCAAGCCCCGTCCCAGCTCCCTGCCCCCATGCTCCTTCTTTCTAGAGTCACGCCGCAGCAGCAGCATGATCTTTCCATTGTATTCTGTGGCCCTACAGAATACAATGGAAAGATCATGGTGCCGCTGGGGCGCAACTCCATATCTCTTTGCTTCCCCTCCCCAGCCCGCCTTGGCAGGCCAGCTGGAGAAGGAAAGAGGAGGCTTTTGAAGATGCCTCCCCCCCTTTTTGCTTCCCCTTCTGACATCACTTCTGATGATGTCCAGGGGTGTGGCATATGCTAACGAGCTATTATGCTAACAGCCTATTAGATATGCTAATGAGCTCCTGCAGCTCTTTTTCTACAAAATGACCCCTGAAAAGGACTGCAAGTATTTATTTGTATACAGAAGACTGCAGGTTCAGTCCCTGGCAGCTCCTGTTGAGGATAGATTCAGCCCTAGTAGCACCTTAGAGGAGAATAAGAATTTTGCAGTTTAAGCTTCTGAGGTGCATCTGACCCTTGAAAGGTAATACCCTGGAAATCTTCTTGGTCTGTAAGGTGCTTCTGGACTTGAATATAGCTATTCTACTGCAGACCAGTATGGCTCCCCCTCTGAAATTATCAAAGGACTTCTGTTGATGGGAAAGACCTTTTTATGAGGACTTTGCATAAGAACTCTAAGCCTTGTTAGAGCAGATCAAGATCCATGTGATCCAACATCCTGTGCTGTCCTACAGGTGCTCCTGGGGAGGCTGCTATAAGCTAACAGCCTTCCCCTGCTGTTACCACTCCCCCGCACCATCTACTGCCCTTCAGAAGCATTTGTGCCTCCAGCTTGGTGTAGCGGTTAAGAGTGGCAGATTCTAATCTGGAGAACCGGGTTGGATTCCCCACTCCTCCACTGTATGAAGCCATCTGGGTGGCCCCGAGCCAGTCACAGCTCTCTCAGAACTCTCTCAGCCCCACCTACCTCACAGGGTGTCTGTTGTGGGGAGAGGAAGGGAAGGAGATTGTAAGTCACTCAGAGACTCCTTTGAATAGTAAAGAGCAGGGCATAAACGCCAACTCCTCCTCCTCCTTCGCACAGAGGTTCTAATTAGCCATCATGACCAATAGCCACTGATGGACAGCTTCTCTGTGAATTGGTCAAAACCATTTTCAAAGCCCTCTAAGAGACAAACTGCCCAGCCCTCAAGTCCCCCCTGACCCAACTCACATTTCAGTTAGTTAGACTGGGAATGAATCCCCCAAGTCCTGCAGGGCCCCAGTTTGGAGTGGGAGGGACTAGAGTTGCCAGGTCTGGGTTGGGAAATACCTGGAGATTTTGGTGGTGGAGACTAGGGTGTGGGGAGGGGAGGGAAGCTGCCATTTCCTCCAGGGGAACTGATCTTGGTCATCTGGAGATCAATTTAACTAGCGGGAGATCTCCAGGGGCCACCTGGAGATTGACAGCCCTAGGAGGGTCTGAAGCACAGGGTGGTTATTTGTTCCATCGGGGGTGTTGTCCAGGTACGCACCCCTGGGGCACTTGGGAAATTCATTTCCAGACTGAGCAGCAGACAGGCTGACTTGACTGACTGACTGACATTTAGTTTGGCTCTAAGCCAACCGACTTGATCACAGGTTTCTCCCAAAGAGATGGGGGGGGCAGGATTATAAAGTCTGGTCACAAACTGTTTTGTTTTTTGAAGGAGAAGGTGGAGGGAAGCTGGCCGGCTGGTGTTTGTACAGAAGAGGAAAACTGTACATGCACACAGAGAGCGGAACTGAGGGGAGCAATCCCTGGAGACTGCAAAGATAAGGGCATAATTTCCCATGTCCGTCAGAGAGAGGAAAAGAGGAAATTAAACTCAAGATCAAGTAATTAAAACAGAATGGGGGAACTACAGGCAATTTGAATAATCAAGTTACTTTTCCATTGCAGGGAGCAATTTGGTGCTAATTGGGTTAAGCTGGCTGGCAGCGGAGTGCGGACAATTAGACCTTCCATCGCTTACGGTGGAATCCTCTGCAGAGTTGTCCCCTTCCAAGTACATGGACTTCCATGGACTTAAGAGGCTGTACTCTGCTTAGGACCACAGTGTTCGTAAACCTGCAGGGAGCTTCCTCTCCAGTTGGCCACCGTATAGGGGAGAGCTGTAGAACTGATTGCCCCGGGGACGCACGGAAAAATATACTTAAATCACATAAGGGCAGGCCCGTAGCCAGGATTTTTTAATTCCGGGGGCCTTTAAATAAGTCAAGGGGCACCCCACACACAACCTTGCACACCCCTCAAGGGAGCACCTGGGCTGGATAGGAAGTTGGGGGGCCTTGGCAGTAAATCAGGGGGCCAGGCCCCGAGATGCCCCACTGTAGCTACAGGCCTGCATAAGGGTGCTAACCAGCTTTGGAAACAGATGTGCTAAACAGCATCTAGCCCTGGCCTGGATAGCCCAGGCTAGCCCAATCTCATCAGATCTTGGAAGCTAAGCAGGGACGGCCCTGGTTAGTATTTGGACGGGGAACTTCCAAGGAATACCAGGCTCGCTATGCAGAGGCAGGCAATGGCAAACTACCTCTGAGCATCTCTTTCCTGCGGGGGTCAGCTGTGACTTGATGGCACTTTCCACCAGCATCCAGCATCCAGATGTACTGCCTCCCCATAGAAGATGACATTTTGGCCCATAGATATTTTTTTTTTTAAAAAAAAAACTTTTTAAAATTAGGATCAAGGAAAGCAGAGGATATGTTTTTTAATTCTCCAGAACTCTTAAGCTGGATGTTCGATATCAACATACAAGGGGGGGGGGAGAAAGCTTGCAAGTTTATTTATAGCATCTTAAAAATGGAATACAGGCTGTTGCACGTAATTAGATTAGGTGATGCCAGATACAAAACAAGATACACAGTATTAGGAATACGGAGTCATGTTCTCTCCGCAAAAGACACCAAATGATGTCTGGTTTTCTCATTAGTGTTGTGAATCAGAGCAAGCAGGCTGAATGAAGCCCCGTGTCCTGCTTTGGGCTCCTGTTTTGTTGAAAGAGGGAAGGGGCCATTTCTATTAACATTTTCAGCCTCGTCATCTTCTCTCCCTTATTCTAGGAACAACCCAACACTCATCTGTCTTTAATAAAGCTTCTTGCACGGTCTCCTGGACACAGTATTAACTAGCCACCTCCAACCAGACTATTTACAAGCAGTTTCTAAATAACGTTTTAATAAAACCTGTTGGCAAACTGTTTTATTAAGAAGTTTGGCATCACTATCTACAAAATACCCAGCATCTCAACAGCACAGCACAACAGGAACACCGCTATTTATTTAATTTCAAAAGCATTTTAATCTGCTCTTGCGCAGCTTGCAGCATGAAACTGTATACCCATTAAAACATCGAGAAATAAAATGTCCAGAGCAAAGATTTAAGCAATTAGAGAGCAACAAGTAAACACTTTCATCTTATTCAGACAGAAGCAGAACAAAATTTAAAGAAGAATAATCTCCTTTCCTCTGAGATAGGTGGGGCTGAGAGAGCTCTGAGAGAACTGCTCTTTCAAGAACAGCTCTGACAGAACTATGGCTGGCCCAAGGTCATCCAGCAGCTGCAAGTGGAGGAGTGGGGAATCAAACCTGGTTCTCTCAGATTAGAGTCCACACACTTAACCACTACACCAAACTGGCAAAACAGAATGGTTTCTTTAAACCTAACAAAGGAACAAGACATCAGATACATAAAATAGCAAAAAGCAGGCAGGACGGACACGATCAACAAACACCTGTGGAAATTTAATATGAGTTTTTGTCTCTTGGCATTTAACCTGCACCAGGCAAACCACTGTGGGGGGGATTGTCAACAGGCCTAAAGAAAAATGTCCCGTAAATATATGGCTACTGAAGCTCCTGGTAAACAACATCCTATTAAGCTCCTATTAAAGGGAAAGGACTTTTCTTCTAAAGGCAGCCAGCAACCCTAATTTTGGGTGTTTTTTTTAACTAAAATAGCAGCATCACCGCAAAGAAGGCCCTGTCTCCGGTTGCCAACCACATTACCTTGGTGGATGGAGGAACACAGAACAGGGCCTGCGTAGATGATATCACCAGGATCATAATCACAACTGAGTGATGCCATTCACGCCATGAAAGGCTTTAAAGCTAAGAGCCAGCAAATTGTGTTGTACATAGAAGCAGCCACTCGCATTGTTTTAAAACTGGTGAGCTATATTCTCTGTAGTTTAGGCCAGTCAGCAAACTCCTTCTGAACCAATTGGACTTTTTGAAGTCTTTGGTATCTTATTTAATTTGTCCTTTGTACTTTAGGGACATCAGATTTTTATAACAGCTCCTTGAAGGGGAGAGTCACCAGAACGGCCGACTCTGTAATCTGGATTGACTGGATTAACCTAGTGGTCAACAGCACCTTGGTCTTGCCTGGGCTAAATACATTGGTGGGATGTTAGAATAACTAGGGCTGTGGTGGCTCAGAGGTTAAGATGCTAAGTTGCAAAGTGGAAGGTCAGTAGCTCAGCAGTTCAAGGCCTGAGTGCTGCGTTGACAGAGTGAGCTCCTGTCTCTGGCCCCAGCTCCAGCCAACCTAGCAGTTCAAAAGCAAGAAATTGTGAGTAGATAATCACTCTGTTGAAGGGAATGGCGGGCAAAGGTTTTGTTGGGACTCAAGGTCTTCTTCAAGATACTACAGGAAATGCTAGGAAATGCTAGAGGTGAACAGTTGCTAATAACCCAAGCATGAACCATACACAGATTTATGCCAGCACACTAAAACCATTGTGCAGGGTGCATCCATGTAAATGAATTACTTATTGTGATACTTCTTATGTGCCATTTCCCAATAAAAGATACACAACAACCAGTGTCTGGGCAGTGGAAATTGTACAGATTATTGATTAACACATCAGTTATCAGTAATACTAAATTGTTTATTTTCAGTGATGCCAGTGAGCCTTCTTATACTGGCTCTCTGTTGACCTCTTGTTCTGAATTTTGGCATAGTTTGGCCCAGGGCTTTTTTTGTAGAAAAAGCCCAGCAGGAACTCATTAGCATAATAGGCCATACCCAACAGCAGAAACTCATTAGCATATTAGGTCACACCCCCATGTTACCAGTAGTGTGATCATCCAGCCACACCTGCCTTTTGCTTCTTATTCTGTTTGTTGTCAAAACCCAGGGCTTTTTTTGGAGCAGGAACTCCTTTGCATGTTAGGCCACACACCCCAAATGTAGCCAGTCCTCATGAGTTCCTGCTGTTGGGTGTGGCCTATTATGCTAATGAGTTCCTGTTGGGTGTGGCCAACTCAGGAACCAGCCGGAACTCCGTTCCTGTGCGTTCCTGCCCAAATAGCCCTGGTTTGGCCCCTCCATTATAAAAGGTCACACCTTTACTGTCTTGGGCCTGATTTGAACGTGATTCTGGCCAAGGCAAAAGCCAGGGCCAGGTTAAGACGTTATTGAGGCCCTAAACGATGTCAAATTTAAGAGGCCCCCTTGTCCCCCAAAATCATTAATTTCTTGTATACAGAGAATTTCCCACAAAATCTGAGATCCTAAAATGCAGCTGGCTTGTCTTGTCTGTGGGACTCTGCCTTCTCATGGAGTTTCATTTAAATTGGGCAGCTACCTGTGTGAAACAGTGACATGCCACAGATCCGCTCTGCACGGGGAGCCACGCCATTTAAATGATGCACCGTGTGAAGTCCCACAGGAAACACTTTCACCTCAGTCATCGGGACCTTTGAAAGACGCCTCACTGGGCAAGGAGAAGTGGAACTGACCAGAAGAAGAAGAAGCTCTGCAGAAAAGAAATGACCCTGCAGCTCTTTTCCAAACATTTCTGTGCCCCTCATTTGACTCCCATAATGATTTAATTTCTTTAAACAGGAAACTCAGAGCTAAATTTATTGTGTTTGTTCAGGGCTTGTGTCTATAATTTCTCCTATGATGGAGCCTTCTCACGATTGCCTCCTCCGGGTCCCTCTCAACGGCTAGTCTGCAAAGCAGATTACCTATTAATGATGAGGGAATCTCTTGGCTGACCCCTCTTATTGCTTTTCTGCACGTCTGGTCCTTTGAGCAGTAAAATTCATAAGACCAGTGTCCAGGGCCAGCTCACTTACTAGGCGAACTAGGTGTTCGCCTAGAGTGTGCCGGCTCTTAGGGGCACCAAAAGCCCCCCGCCAAAAAACCCCACCCCTTCCCTGGCTTGTTGGCGTGCCCCACAGCTGCTGGGCATGCAGGCAAGCCAGCACTGGGACGGACGGGGCGGGGGTTTAAACCTCCGCCCCTTCCCTGGCTTGCAGCTCACCCACCCTCCCCTCCCCCCTCGGGGGGGAGAGGAGGCGGGGGCAGCATGGCGGGTCTCCAGGTCCCACCTGGAGGTTGGCATCTGCACCCCACGTGGGGTGCAGAAACACCTCCAGCCGGCCCTGCCAGTCTCCTCATAAAAGGATCCCAAAATTGCGGCCCCTCACTGTAACAAAGCTGATCTGCTATCTTGTAACATGAGCCTTGTTGGTTCAGACCAAGATTTATCTAGCCCAACATCCTGGTTTTTGATAGGGGTCTAAGGTTACTGGCTTCCATGTGTTGCTTGGCGTTCTCCTGGAACTATTACTGATCTCCAGCCAACAGAGATCAATCCCTCCAGAGGAAATTACTTCATCTGGAAGGGGAACTCTATGATATACCATAGAGTCTAAGATAAATGGAAGTCCCTAGAGTGACATCACATTCCCACTGAGCTCCCTCACCTTCCCAAACTCCCCCTTCCCCAGGCACTGCCCCCAAATCTCCAGGAATTTCTCAGGCTGAAGCTGGCAACCCTGCATGGGCCACCTAGATGCCTCCAGGAGACTTACAAGTTGGACCTGAAAGATGGTGGTAACCTTTCTTTGTTGTCTGTCCTCATCATCTGGTTCTTCGACAGAGTTTGGAGGGTTCCATATAATTGTCATAGCCAATAACATTAGACTGGCCCCTTCTGTGTGAATTCTTCCAATCCTTTAAAAAAAAGATTTCTGTGTCAGCTGTCAAAAGTTATATCTTTTGCCTGTCCTGCATCTGGTGCCCTGCCCAACAATTTAACTGGGTGGTCCTGAATTCAACTGTCATTGGAAAGAGAGAAATCTCCTTCTTCTGCCAGGAGAAGGGGCAAACTCACCTTTCTAAGAAGCTCAACAACCAACCTTCCAGGCCCTTATTTGATCCCCAGCCTCCTCATTAACACCACCCAAACTGAACAACCTGACTAGCCTCTTTTGAGCTGCTGAGACACAACATTCATTAGAAAATCCAAGATATATTGTACTCATTGGGGCAACCTTTCATTTCCTGAGAGAAGGGACACCTCCAAGGTGTGGCAATGCCTCTTCCACATCCAGCCACAAGGGTTATGTAAGTAGGACTGTTTGCCAAATGATGGTGAGGTCCTTGGTCCCCTGGTCTTCATCTCTCCCCTAAGTGATTCAGTCTGAAGACACCTCTTCCACATCCAGCCTTCATATAACCAGCTCTGGTTGCCTACTAAGAGACAAACTAAATGTGACGGTGGCCGCAGATCCATCTGGTGGCCACCAATGCAATTTTAGAAGCAGTTGTAGTTCTTTAAAAATTGTCCCAATATAGACAAGAACCTAAGAAGACCTTTGCTTGGATCAGACCACTGATCCATCTAGTCCAGCATCCTGTCTCACACAGTGGCCAACCAGTTCCTCTGGAGGGCCAACAACAGGGCATAGAGGCAGAGGCCTTCCACCCGTGTTGCCTCCTGACGCTGGTATTCAGAGGCTGACTGCCTCTGAACGTGGAGGTTCCCTTTAGACACCATGGCTAGTAGCCACTGATAGACCTAGTTTCCATGATTCTGTCTAATCCCCTTTTAAAGTCATCTATGCTTGTGGCACAGCAGCCCGAGGAACTCTTGCCTCCACACACATACCTTTTCAGACCTCCCCCATTTTTAAGCTGAGTAGGGCTCCTAATTCCATACTGGGAAATTCCTGAAGATTTGGGGGAGGGGCTTGGGAAGGACAGCGTTTGGGGAGAGCAGGGACCGCAGTGGGGTATAATGTCATAGAGTACACCCTCCAAAGCAGCCATTTTCTCCAGTGGAGTTTATATATGTAGTCTGGAGATCAGGTGTAATTCTGGGATCTCTCCACCTGGAGGTTGGCACCCCTACCCTCTGGGCTAACATGGGTGTCTTGGATCTTCAGTGAAGTCCATAAATGTCTTCATGGAGTGAATCATCCACACCTAAGGTACACTTGTAACACACTCAGTCTTGATCAAAGAATTATGAATCTCGCAAAGGCCTCAAAGATCCTCTGTGACCCTTTCCCAGAACAGATTATGATGCTGATAAAAGGCAGTTCAAAACAGGCCATAAACTTTGAAGGTCAGACAGGTTTTTTGCTGCTGTTCTGGTTAGCAGAAGTTCCCACCACATCCACTTTTCTTCCACTAGGCTACAGTTCAAAGTTTCGCTGTCTTCGGAGTGCCGCTCTGTGCTGACCCACACATTAAGGCAGAGCTGTCAAATTTGTTACGAGAGCCAGATCTGACATGTCACTTTGCCGGGCCGGGCCATGTGTGCCATAAAACGTAATGGCAGGTACCAAAGATAGAAACTGTACAAAGGACAGCAGTTGGTAAGCTATGAGTTGGTGTATCCCTCACTGCAAGGCCACGTGGGCTGGGAGGGGGGTACAGAGGAAAACCCACATAGGCAGACTGGAGAGGCAGCATTGCAGTGCTGGGCAGATGCCCCCATGCTGCTTGACTGCCGCAGAGGAGGTTGTTCTGCCATGCTGAAGCCACAATGCAGTGGCTCCGCCCACTCCTCCCAGCATTTCCTCCCTTGCATCAGTTGCTCGCGGGCCGCATAAGAGCCCTGGATGGGCCAGATTCGGCCCCTGGGCCTCATGTTAGACACCCCTGCATTAAGGCCTCTGTGGTTTTCAGGGGGAACTGGAGTGGGAGATTGGTAGGTTGTTGTAGCCACTTTGTTGGTCTCAATCTCTGAAACCAAGATCGAGTCTCTTGTTGTCTCCTCCCTTGAGACATCCCCCCGACTTTGAAACCTGCACCCCAGAAACCACAGGCCCACTACAGAGCCTCGCAGTTTTATCAACAAAACCATTCTGGAGGACTACAAAAACAGTTTGCATTTGTTCCCACAGGATGCTTTGTTCCCGTGGTGCTTTGCTGTGTAGTTCAAGGACAAACTGGCCTTCTAGTCATTTTTAGAGAAAAGGATCTCAATTAGTATGAAAGAGCTTTTTCTGAGAACCACTGTCAGAACAGTCAGTCAGAAAAGACAGCCTGGGCCAGAGATGGACCCACAGTGACCCAGCCCAGCATGTGTTAAATTGGGAAATGGGTGCTTGGATGGTAGTAATTTCTGTTCCTCTGTAATTGGAGTGCTACACAGCAGGAATGTTGTGATAATGGGTACAATCAGGGTTGAAATTGATACTAAATTAATTTTTAACAGTGTTAAAGAAGCCTTGATCCGGATTGCCCAGCCAAGCCCAGTCTCGTCAGATCTGGGAAGCTAAACAGGGCCGACCCTGTCAAGTATTTGGATGGGAGACCTCCAAAGAATACCAGGGCCGGGAGGCAGAGGCAGGCTATCAAGCCACTTCTCTGAATGTTCTCCATGCCCCAGTAGGAGTCGCCAGAGGTTGCTATGACTTCCAGGCATGGGTGTGCATACACACACACACACAGCTAAAGAAAACTTAAGGTTTTGGAGAGAAAAGCTCTTGAGGGAAATTGGAAAGGAACACACGCAGAGCCAACATAGTGTAGTGCAGGGTTCTACAACATGGTTCCTGTGGGCACCATGATGGCCATCAACATCTTTCTTGCTGCCCACCAAGTATTTTTAGAAAGCCGGTGGGGCCAGGTGAGGCTCTTACACAGCAGGGCTTCTGATGTGCCACTAAAGGTCTTACTGGCTCTGCAAATCAAAAGAACATTATTTCAGTGGCAGATCCTACCATAGTGTTTGTTTTATTCTCATTTACCCCTCTTTCTCAGTGCATTTTTAAAGTACCCCTCTTCTCCCCTGGACTTGTGATTCTTCTGTGATTGGCTGTTTCCTGCAAGCAGACATCTTGTGATTGGCTCTGCCTTCTGCAGCAGCAGTAGCAGCAGCAGCCATTTTGTGGTTGCACCCACCACCCTGTGTCAGCATTCCAAAGGTGACCACAGGCCCAAAAAGGTTGGAGACCCCTGGTGTAGTGGTTAGAGTGCCAGACTAGGATCTGGAAAGCCCAAGTTCAAATCCCCACTCTGCCACAAATCCCCACTCTGGGTGACCTCCACCTGATCGACCTCAAAGGGTTGCTCTTGTAAGAATAAAATGGAGGAGGGAAAACTGATCTTGTAAGGTGCTTTGGCTCCCTGCTGAGGAGAAAACTGGAGCATAACATCTTAATAACAGTGTAGAGTGATCTACAGCAGTTTTACTTCCTCCGAAAAAGGAACTCTGGATGGCTGTCCCCTCTCCTATTTTATCTGCACAAAAACCTTGTGAGGCTGAAAGAGTTCAGTTGGCTTAAGGTCATCAAGCCGAGCTTCATGACTAAGCAGGGATATGAACCCTGGTCTTCGAGTCCTTCCCCGACCCACTAACTACAACACTTCCTTAAATCTGTGCATGATTATTTAAGGATATTCTCCACTGAAGACAACAGGATTCAGTTCAAAGGAATCAAGTTATAATTCTCAGGATTTATTTATTTAGCTATCATATGGCAGAGTTACACACAGGAAGCATCTAATAATATAAAATACAGAACCAAGTTGATACAATGGGCATGCAGACCAACCGGGGAATCCCCCAAATACTAACATTTAGATTTTCAATCCACTCAGTCGCAGCTGGGGAAGAGTTCAAAGAGCTCCATCACATCTCCCTGGAAAGCATGACACTCACGTTCCTGTGACAGATGGAAAATAGTTTGGCGGGCTGCACCACAATCGCATTCAGGTCCTGGTATTTTGCCCCATTTCAACAACAGGTCTGCACATCTGCCAAAGCATGTACGTATTCTATTAGCCATTTTCCATGCTTTATGGGGCAAGTCAAATCCTGTGCACCTTTCATTGCTGTTTATCAGGTTATGGCTATCAGGTGGAACTGATCGCAATTCTAGCTTGCCTCCTTGTGGCACACCCTAGATCACGCAGGCTAATAAGCTAGAGCTTCTGGCTGCCAGACAATCGCAGGATCTCCTGACTACACTACACACATGGAAATCCCCAGGAGAAGACAGGAGAAAGAGAGGACACAGTTCAGGTCTAGGTGACATTGATAGAAACTGCTTTCCCACTACCTCTGTTTATAAAGAGCATTGGGTGAGGAGTGGGGGAGAGGAAAGGATAGGGCTGCCAACTTCCAGGTGGGGCCTGAAGAAATACACCTGATCTCCCCATGACAGAGATCAATTCCCCTGGAGAAAAGTGGCCGCTTCGGAGGGTGGGTGCTTTAGCATCACATCCCTGCTGAGGTCCTTCCCTCTCCAAGCCCTGCTTTCCTCAAGTTCCACCTCCCAGTTCTCCAGGAATTTCCCAACCTAGAATTGGCAACCATAAAGACCCAGCTGATTAATAACAGAAAGCTTTACAGAGCAATCTGATGCAGTGTTACTCCAATAAAGCCCATAGATTCAGCAAGAGTAGACTGGAGTAACTCCCTAAGATTGCATTGTTAGAGGCACTGGGTGAGCAAAAGGATGACAATGGGAAATATTATGGCCAGTCAAGGCCTCTCTAACATCGTGGATTAAAGAATGAGGCATCAATGTAATCATAAATCTGAGTGGCAGATGAGAACACCAGGTAGGGCTGCCAGCTTCAGGTTGGGCAATATGTGGAGATTTTGGGGGTGGAGCCTGAGGAGGGCGGGGTTTGGGTACGGGAGGAACTTCAGTGAGGTACAAGGCCACAGAGTCCACCTTCCAAAGCGACCATTTTCTCCAGGTGACCTGATCCCTGTAGCCTGGAGACTGGTTGTAATCTGAGATCTGCAGCCACCACCTGGAGGTTAAGAACAGCCAAAATACAGCCACAACATAATTACTCAGTCAGTGTAACACTGTAAAGTCAATTATATTATTTACCAAGCGCACTCATTCAAACATTTACATGCAAAAAGTATAACAGATAAATGTTTTAAATAAATAAAGCACTCGTGCCAAATTTCAGTTCTAATTATTTCCTTATCAGTTTCTTCTCATGTACATTCAGACCAAGCGTGGCAACTGTCAAGCTAAAGATCCCGGTTTCTGTCCTTTCTCAAGGCAAACCTGGCAGTCACTGAAACATAACAATACACTTCTTAAAATCCACAGCAAGAGAAGAGATAAACTCACCACTTTGAACACAATAACATGCTTGTCATACTTACAACCAATCTTATCAAATTCATTTGTGGAATTCTATTACACAACTTCAATCCATCTCAGTGTAAAGTTCTTTGCTGTAGCTTGCAATATCTCTATGCGACCCTGTTCTTATCTACATATTTTAACTTTACGCCTCTCATTAACGACTTACAGGTGGTGAGACTTTGTCTCATCTCTTTAAAGAACCCAACACATCCATGCTCATCAAATCATTTGCTACAGAAATCATTACACAGCCAACATCAAGGGGAAAACTATTTTTAAATAAACTTTATAAATTGTAGAATATTTTATAAAATCATTCTTATTATAATATAAACTGGATTTATAAAGTTAATACACCACCTTGCTGTGATGGGGAGGGAATACATGAAAAAAATAATAAATTCTAGCCTTCCAATTCAGGTAGTTAACTCTAACCCAGCACAGAGGTGAATCTTAGGACTGTTTAACAATCACATCTACCACTTTGAATAAAGGTAAAGGTTTACTACCTCCTTCACAGTAATATCTGCTAAGTCATACAGAGTCAGCCTCAAGCTATGGTTATTCAGTGGCTTAAGGGGGAAAATTACCCACTTTGCTTATGTTCAGGAACATTTGGCTTGGAGAAACGACGGCTAAGGGGTGACATGATCAAGGTTTATAAGATTATGCATAGGATAGAGCAGGTTGAGAAAGAAGTACTTTTCTCCCTTTCTCACAATACAAGAACTCGTGGGCACTCAATGAAATTGCTGAGCAGTCAAGTTAGAACAGATAAAAGGAAATACTTCTTCACCCAAAGAGTGATTAACATATGGCATTCACTGCCACAGGAGGTGGCGGCGGCTACAAGTATGGGCGGCTTCAAGAGGGAATTAGATAAGCATATGAAGCAGGGGTCCATCAGTGGCTATTAGCCACAAGATATAGATAGGAACTCTCAGGCTGGGGCAAGTGATGCTCTGTATTCTTGGTGCTTGGGCGGGGGGGGGAGCAACAGTGGGAGGGCTTCTGGTGCCCTGGCCCCACTGCTGGATCTCCTGATGGCACCTGGTATTTTTGGCCACTGTGTGACAGAGTGTTGGACTAGATGGGCCATTGGCCTGATCCAACATTGGCTTCTCTTATGTCCTTATGTAACCTGGCATGTGATAAAGCGTCAAAAAGAGACTCTGGCCTGGCGACCCACAGACTCAGCTGGTTCTAGGGTTGCCAACTTCAAGGCAGCACCTGGAAAACTCCTACTATTACAACTGATTTCCAGACAACCACAATCAGTTCCCCTGGAGAAAAATGGCTGGAGAGCAGACGCTCCCTCCCCTCCCCAAACCCTGCCCTCCTCAGACTCCACTCCCAAATCTCCAGGTATTTCCCAACCCAGAGCTGGCATCCCTATCTACAACAGCAGGCCTTAGGGTGAGAACAAGTTTAATGCCAAACAGCAGGATCCAGAAACCTTGGTCATGGTGGCATCACATGCAGCCCCCTAAGGTTCAAGGTCACAAAGGGATTTCTGAAGGTCCAGGTGTCAGCAGATGTACCCTGGTGGTCAGTTTTGTTTCTTTGGTTCTCAGATCCAAAAAGGAGGAGAAAGTATGGTTCTCCTTGTCCTGTTTTGATTTTATGGAGAGGTTTTCAGAGGGGCTTAAAGGCAGAACCACCGACACAACCTCCTCCCCTATCTTATGAGCAGAGGAATTCCAGTAAGAAGACACCACTTTCGACAGCTTCCAAAAGGTTTCCTGCATAGCTTTCCGGAACTCATTCCGCATCAGGCAGTAGAGGATGGGGTTGAGGCAGCTGCTAGCATGGGCCAAGCATGTTGTGAGTGGAAAGATGTAGTTGTGGAGAAAGTAGAAAGCTCTGTCGATGGGCAGTAAATGGAATTTGACCAGAACCCCCCAGACGGTCGCCACGTGATTAGGAAACCAACAGATAAAGAAAGAGCTCACCACCAGCCGGATGGTGGTAGTGACTTGTTTCTGCCTTTTCGTATAGCTGCCGTTGAATTGGTAAGTCTTGAGGAGTCTTAGGAGAAGGATGTAGGAGGCTGAGATGATCCCCAATGGTATCAGAAAGGTGAACACCACCCGGTGGAGACGGTAGATGCCCAAGCCGTATTCTGTGGGGAACCTGAAAAGACACACTTGCACTCCAGCAATATCCTGTATGACCATGAACATAGCAGTGGGCACACTGGCCCCTAACGCCAAGGCCCAGAGAGCCACGGTAATCCATTTGGCCTGGTTAGGAGTCATGGTAGAACCAGCCTTCAGGGCAGATGCCAAAGTCCAGTAGCGCGCCACGCTCATGGCGGTGAGCAACGAGACGTTGGCGTAGATGCTGACGATGGTGAGAAAAGGGACCACCTTGCACATCACTTCGCCAAAGGGCCAAATGAAATCCAAGACTGTCTCTGCAGCCCAGAAGGGAAGCGTCAACGAGAACTGGAAGTCGGCCACCGCTAAGCCAAAGATGAAAATATTAATGATGGGAGTGGATTTGCCCTTCTGGGCCCCGATCAAGTACATGACAAGCCCGTTCCCCAACAATCCCATCAGGCAGACCACGGAGTAGACAAAAGTGATGAACACCCGCAAGCCAAACGATGCATCCGATGATATGAAGACAGCTTCGTCAGAGCTTCCCCACAATAACTCATTCTGATACATGGAACTGTTGGCTCCTTCATATCCTTGAAATCCACTCCCCATCTTTGACAAAGCAAAGGGGTCAGCTGAAAGGTGCAGCCACCACAGCCTTGGCAATGGTACAGCTCAAATGGGGAACATCTTGGGAGGAGGGTTATGACTGGAGAGGACGCTGAACACAACGCTGCTGAACACCAGCCATAATCTGAGCGCTTTGCTGCACAGGGCCAAGTTCGAAAGGAATGGCCGACTGAATTTCCAATCAGCTAAGAAGAGTTTGCTCTGGTAAAAAGCGTACAAATGTTTGCTTTGCAAAAAAAAAATCCCAAGTTCAGCGAGGGCTCTTTCACCCCACCCAGTCTTGGCAGATGAAGACCACAAGCTGTTGGCCGGCTGGCTCCGTCAGCCTTTCCCCTAGGAACCGGTGAATTCTTTGGCCTCTCCGTGTCTCCATCTGTCTTCAGCAACTAACTCTTGTGTCCCGGCTCGTGCCTCCTCTTGTCTGCCTTTGAGAATGAGAAGAACTTCCTTGGCCGACTGAACATTTGAACCACTCCCAGTCTGAAGATCAAGGACGGCCCCCTCATTACAGTGGGGCAGGGCTGGGCTTCTTATGTGTATCCATGCGTGCAGGGTGTGTGTGTGATGGGTAAAGTCCTGCTCCGTCTCTGTGCGGCCACTTGAGTACTTTGATGTGATTCTTATCTTTGACTGCAGCGCTGAGGTTCCTCTTTCAATCAAAGCCGGAGCAGAGACAGAGAGAACTTTGAATCCGACCCTGGCCTGATGGAATAGAATTTGGACTTGGCTGCTGCATTCTGGGAAGATGCTCTTGCTTCCCAAGAGGGTCTGCTAGTGCAGCTGACTCAAAGAGAGGTTGCTTCTCCAGGCTTAATTTGCATAGGGGTGTGTCCCTCCATCTTGGCTGGATGATCAAACTCATCCCTAGAATGTGTGAAATAATCATCCCTGAGGATGAGACAGAATGCGTCTGAGTTTGTGCAGAGTGCCTTTCTGTTGCCAAGGCACAATTTAGGATTTAGAGAAGGAGGCTTCTGAAGAAGAAAGCATGATAATTTCAGGTAGGCTTCAACCCTAGCACCTCTCTCTTCCAAGAGATTTTGTCTTGCTGCTGTTTCTAGTGCTTCAGCTGCTGAAAAGGCAGGGAACTGGGAGTTGGATCATTTCCCAATATGACTCTCCATGCTGGTGTTCTGCTTTCCAGCTTCCCTGAGTGGGGAGCAGTTTGGGGCAGCACTACAGGGTTTGGTTTCCCATGGATGGAAGAGAACTGACACAAGGAATTCGTGATTTTGGGTTAATTCACAAATGTGCAAGCAGAGAGTATTGGAAGCAAGCGGGAACTTCTAAAGCAGGCAGCTCAACTCTAATCCTGCATCAGGACCCCTCGAAGAGAGCAGCTGCACCTTTGGGCAACTGATGGCCCTCTCTTTGCCCCTCCATGGCTCTCCTAACTAGAGCTGCACACCATCTTGAGAAAAAAAATTATTCCCCCTTTAACAGAGGCTTAAGGGGATGCTATTTACCTCTATGCTATGAAAAGCTTCAGGTACCCATTTTCACACATTACTCATCTATTAAAGGGACAGGACATTTTTCCAGGCCTGTTGACAACCCTACTTCCAAATGCAAAATGGACTTTCTCTCTCTCTCTCTCTTTTACATTCCTGCATAAACCCTGCAGAGCACTGCTTTCAGGGCCAAAGTCGGGATCCATCGTGGGATCATTCCTGCATTTCCTAAAAAGTTAATTGCAGGTTTGGTTGTTTGTGTGTCCCCTGATTTGGATTAGAACCTCGTTGTGTGTGTGCTGGGGGAAGGTATGTGTTAAGCCTCCAGTCAGTGCCTCTGTCTCAGTGCAGAGGATCTCTGTAGGCCTGCCACCAGTGATTCCTGGTCTTCTACAACATTCCCTGGTAGCCCAGTCTGCATGCACGTGCCACTGCTTTTTGATGGGTCAACTGACTGGCCCCTCTGCTCTTAGGATGCTTATTCTTTTGAGGAGGCCAGGGCCTTTCCCAGCACCCAGGGTGTTTTGACCAGGGGTGCCCAGGATTAACCATGGAACCTTCTGTATGCCAGGCAGGTGCTATACAGCATTGAGCCCTAACCCAGAAATCTGATTTGCTCCCACTCCAAACTCTGGGGCTTCTGCGTCCAGATCCAAAACATTTCCGCAGTCAGAAAAATCAACACTGACAGGCTAAGAATTAACAATCATAAAAATTGTCAATTGAAAAAAAACACTTGGGTTTTTTTCTTGCTATTTTTAATAGGTTTCGATTCTATTTTAAATCACAATACACAAATCCATATGAAGATATCACGCATCACAAATCCACAACCAAAATATGTATACAAACACATCCAACTCTTTAAGAACAACATGCAATACACACGATAATTTATTTTCCCTGTTCTACAAAAAGAATGCACAATTAAACAGATCCATCCGTGAATATTCAATAGTCCCCAGATTTTAAGAGTAGGTTTTTAAATACCCCACAACTACACACACATTGGAACTTTGGCATGAGCAGCTGCTGCCCTCTACTGGCTTCTGGTGGTAACACTAGAGAGTAGGATCTACTGGTCAAGTCTTAGTCATTGACTGCCCCACAATCTAATTCCAGCCTTTTTAGCCAGGGGCTGAACTACTGGGAGACACAGATGTGAGGCAACCACTTCAGACGGCAGATTCTGAGTGCTGTTAAGGTTGGGAGACAGACAGATCTGACCCAAGAGGCACAATCCTAGTGGGACGGGGGATGTTCTATTGCATAAGCCTCAGTGAAATGAATAGAATGTACATAAATGCTCACAGAGGCTTGAGCCAAAGAACTTCTGTCTGCGTTGTGCCCCCAAGTTCATTAATGTTTGGAGCCAGCCTTGGTCTCATGCGTCAACCCTTCCAACTAGGGTTACTAACTGCCCAGAGGGAAAAAATGTCTTGTACCTTTAATAGAAGCTTAATGGAATGTTACTTACCAGGTGATGTTATTTACCTCCCTGCCATGAAAACCTTCAGCCGCCCATTTCCACACATGAGGCCTCTATTAAAGGGACATGATTTTTTTTGGTCAGGCAACTCTGTTTCCAGTGCACTTTAATAAGTTTTCAGGAGGGGAAACTTTTTTTTGGTTGTCAAAGTCACAGGGGACTCATGGCAATGTTTGTGGGGGTTTCAAGACAAGAGGGGTGGTTTGCCCTTGCCTGCCTCTGCATAGTAACACTGGTATTCCTTGGTGGTCTCCCATCTAAATATTGACCAGGACCAACCCTGCTTAGCTTCTGAGGTCTGATAAGAGTGGGGTAGCCTGGGCCATCCAAGTCAGGGGAAACAAGACCCTTAAAGGAGGTAGCTCGTCTGCTAAGTGACATTTTTGAAAGCCAGAACATTGTGGTGGTGATTGATTGATCTTTGTCATTTGTAGCCCACCTTTCTCAGTAAGGCTCAAGGCAGATTACAAAAGAGAGAAACAAATCCAATCAGATGCCACCAGACCAGTGTTCCCTCTAAGCTGAGTTAGTGCGAGCTAGCTCACATTTTCTTAGCCTCCGGTTCACACATTTTTGACTTCGCTCAGGAAGAATGGCTCCAGAGCAAACTAATTTATGCAGTTAGCCAAATCGCTCGCTCACAACATTAATGCTAGTAATGCTCACAAGGTAGAATTTTTGCTCACAAGACTCCACGGCTTAGAGGGAGCATTGCACAAGGCATCCAGTAATGATGCAATACAGAAATTAGGAAACAGTGCAAACAGAAAACTGTTTTAAGGCAGCCAAAACCGTCTTTATTTACTTAATGTTATTTATTTAGATTTATATCCCGTCCACCTGTCTGAGGCACGGTGCATCATTATGAAGAAAGGGGGTTCCAAAAGCAGGAGACAATGCCACAAAAGCGAGGGGTCACACATGCACTCAAGTCGCAATCGGCTACAGGGCGGTTCTCTGACTCAGGCACCCCACCTCTCAGAACTCTCTCAGCCCCACCTACCTCACAGGATACCTGTTGTGGGGAGAGGAAAGGGAAGGTGATTGTAAACCCTTTTGAGACTCCTCAGGGGGAGAAAAGCGGGGGATAAAAGCCTGTTCTTCTTCTTCTAAGCGCTGGTGAGGCTTAGAGGTTGGGGAGGGAGGGAGGGAGGGAGGGAGGGAGGGGGGGGCTCAAGAGAACAAGCGCCAGTCCCGACATTCCACGCCTTGGGGGAAGCAAGAGGAGGTTCTGTCTCGGCACGTGAGGGGTGGTCTTATATCTCAAAACCGTCCCCTGTGGGTTGAAAAGCAGGTGATGGGCTGGCTAGAGGCTAAGCAGCGAGCAAGGGGCTGCATACGCCCCCCTCCCCAAAGTCGCTGCTGCTGGCGGCAGGCCACAGACTGACGACTTTTCCCGCACGAGGTAAACTGCTGAAAAGACTTGCTGCAGACGGTCCTCTTCCCACAGCAGCCTCCGGCACATTCCGGCCAGGAGATGGCGCTCGTCTCCAGGGCTGCGTGGGTGTGGCGATGCCTCGGAAAAGCGGAAGGGTTTCAATAGAGCGAGCGGCGCTATTCGGCTGCACGAGAATCCTCTGCTTGCAATTGCAGCCGCCAGCCTCCCTGGAGAAAAATGTCCTGTCTCTTTAATAGAGGCTTAATGTGTAGAAATGGGCAGTTGAAGCTTTTCAGGGCAGGGAGATAAGTTTCTCTTTAGCCATGGGTCCTATGACTTCAACAGTTGTGTGTTAGGCAGAAATTCAGCAGGTGTGGCTTTTTCTTGCACAGATTCAGACATGGCGAGGCTGTGCCTGTTGAACTGGTGCCTGAATAATAGTTACTAGGGAGGCACAAATGGTTGTTTTCCTGCACACTGCTCTCCTTCAACAATAACTTTCCAGTCAGAAATTTAGCAGGTGAGGTGTGTGGGGAGGGGCTGTGACTCAGGGGTACAGCCCCTGCTTTAGGTCCCATATTCAGTCAAGGGCATCTCCAGTTGAAAAGGATGAGGTCATCGGTGATGTGGAAGGCTCTGCCTGGGGAGGAAAGGGCTGTGCCCCTGTGGTACAGCATCTGCTTGGCGTACAGAAGGCCTTAGGCATCTCCAGCTAAAATCATTAGATAGGTGATGTGAAAGACTTCCACCCGAGACCCTGGAGAGCCACCGCCAGTCTGAGCAGACAGTATTGAGCCTGATAGTCCAGAAGTGTGACTCAACAGAAGGCAACTTCAAGTGTTCGTTCCTCTATCGTTTCATCTGCATGCAAGGTTTGGCCAGAGATCCTGGAGGGGTTTTGTTTTTGTTTTTTGTCCTCTTCTGGGCATGGAGCAAGGGTCATTGGGGGTGTGGGGGGGGAAATATTTGTGAATTTCCTGCATTGTGCAGGGGGCTGGACTAGGTAACCCTGGAGGTCCCTTCCAACTCAATGGTTCTATGATTCTAAGGGAATACCAGCTCAGACAGATTTTTAAAGAGCTAGAGAACTACTATACCAGAAAAAGAAAAGAAAACTGGCAACCCTGTTTACTAGAATTTAGCCATGCTAGGATTTGGCCATGAAATGTGAAGAAACCGCAAAACAAGTAGACAGTGCCTCTGAGCATATGCAGAACATACATAGTGGTGATTAGGATGCTGAGTTCTCTGGAAAGGGTGTGAGTTCTGAACAACCTTAACTGGCACCTTTCTTTTACAAAGTTAGCCTGTCACAAAGGCCTGCTCTACCGATGCAGCCAAATGAGGTGGTAGAGTAGACCACACCACTGCAGATGGAAAAGGCATTTTTAAATGCTCCAACGTATTAAAAAATTCTCTGCACGTAGAAACCTAGGACATCATGGAGCAATGTTCTGCTCTAGCCTTTTCCTTGGGGTGCTAGATTTCCGCTTACAGGGAGACTTATCCACAGGAGAGCATTCACAATATGTGATTTTCCTGCAAGGGGTACAGTCCATTCTGCTGTTGTGGGTCTAATCCTGCTGCGTGCAGACAACAAGCCTACGATGGGAGTGGGTTCAAGGACAATGGCAGCGGTAGTGGGGTTGATGACACATGAACAGAATATCACACATGCTCCAGTTTAACTAGGACAGCTCCTAATTTCTGGCCCCTGTCCCTGCTAAATTACTGTCTCCAGTTTTTGCCTTTGGGGGATTCCTTGTTAAAACTTGATTTGTACAAAATTCCTAGCATAAGTTGCTAATGTTCTTGCTCTTCAAGGTTCAGCCACCTCCCCAGGGTCCCTGGAAATTACATTTGATGGGGGATGTATCCATCTTCTCTCTAGTGCTCCAGCAAGCCAGTACCTGTGCATGAATACTAAGGCGCTATGCAGTGGTGGACAGCTTGTCCTTTCACACCCCCAGGAGTTGCTAAGGAATGTTTTGACATTACTATGCTAGCCTGGTCTCATCAGATCTTGGAAGCTAAGTAGGGTCAGCCCTGGCTAATACTTGGATGGGAGACCACCATCCAAGGAGAGGCAATTACCTTTTTAGCTGCCGGTAATAGTGTTACAAAAAAAAAAAATGTATGTCCGGTAATATAACTTATATTTTGTTGTGCAATATCTTTCCAAATCTTAAGAATTATTGGGCAAAACCACCAACAATGAATGTATTTTCCTTCCCTTCCGCATCCTCGCTTCTCATTGGAAGGCCTCCCAGCTGCTTAAGGTAAAGGAGTGGTATACGTGTCTGTGGGACTATATAATTTTTGACAAAATAGCGGATGTTAAGAAGTCAAATGAGTATCCTGTGTCTGAGTCAAACTTCCTGAATAAGTGGTACCCGTATTGAAGAAACTTTTAAAGAATGCAGATTCCTCGTTTTCCTTTAGCAATCATGGTTATTTCAAATTTATTTCATTAATGTAACGATTAAGATTTGTATAAGGTAGTATCGAAGTCTGCATTGTAGTACAGGTATTTCAGCTCTGTTGTTGATGTTTTGTTGCTGTTCTGTTACTAGAGCCAGTTTGGTGTAGTGGTTAAGTGTGTGGACTCTGATCTGGGAGAACCGGGTTTGATTCCCCAATTCTCCACTTGCAGCTGCTGGATGACCTCGGGCAAGCCGTAGTTCTGTCAGAGCTGTTCTCTCAAGGACAGTTCTGTCAAAGCTCTCTCAGCCCCACCTACCCCACAGGGTGTCTGTTGTGGGGAGGGGGAGGGAAAGGCGTTTGTAAGCAGCTCTAAGACTCTGAGTGAAGGTATAAATCCAGTGTCGTCGTCTTCTTCACTTAGTTGATGTTTGGTCACTGATTGAAAATTTTTTAAAAATTTAAAAATGGATGGGAGACCACCAAGGAAGTCCATGGCTGCTACAGAGGCAATGGCACTCAACGTCTCTTGGCTTGAAAACCTGACGTCAGGGGTCCACAAGCTTTTTGAGACTGCACAGACCTTTGGAATCCTGACAAAGGGCAGTGGGCAGACCCACAAAATGGCTGCCACCGTAGTTGGAGCCAATCACAAAGTGCCTGCTGCAGGAGGCAGAGCCAACCACAAAATACCAAGGGATTGAGGATATGTATAACTCTAATGGGGCTGCGGTGGCTCAGAGGTTAAGATGCTAAGCTGCAGACTGGAAGGTCTCTAGTTCAGCAGTTCGAGACCCTAGTGCCACGTGAAGGAGTGAGCTCCCGTCTCTGGCCCCAGCTCCTGCCAACCGAGCAGTTCGAAAGCAAGAAACTGCAAGTAGATAAATATGTACTGCTTTGGTGGGAAGGTAACAGCATTCCGTGTGCCTTGGCGTTTAGTCATGCCGGCCACATGACCACAGAAACATCTTTGGACAGTGCTGGCTTTTCGGCTTGGTAACGGAGATGACCACCGCCCCCTAGAGTCAGATTCGACTGGCTTTAGAGCAAGGGAAACCTTTATCTTTATAACTCTAATAATAACTCTTCAACATTTTAGGCAGAAGTTCTGTTTAATAGGATGCCTTTTAAATCTACACAGCCAATCAGAAGCCCTGCTGGGCAAAAGCACCACCTAGCCCCACCCACTTCCCAAAAGCACTTGGCAGGTCCCATGGTGCCCATGGGCACCATGTTGGAGACCACTGCCCTCTGGGGCCACTAAAAGTTGGCTACGGCTTGACGGCACCTTCCACTAACGTAGGGCAATGAAGTTTTCACCAGTGCATCTTCACCAGATTCGCTCTCCTGGCTTTTAACGTCAACAGAGCGCAGTACACTGGAGCATCAGAGACCAGTGCCCTCAGCGAGCTTTAGGGGAAGAGGGAAGGCCATGGTGGTCATACAGGCTATGTCTCTGTTTCCACACTGAGGGGAAATGTCTTCTGTGACATTAACTGTGTGGAAAAAAATAGCCCCGAGTTTCTAGGGAGAGGGCGGGTCAGAAACCTCCCTGCTTTGAAAGTCAGAAGACGAGCATGATTAGTGATGTGATCTCGAGCAAGTCCAGACCTGGGCCAGGGAAACAGGTGCGCGGGAGGCTTGGAAGGAGGGACTTAGTGAAGGCCTGCAGGCGAGGAAGGGGTCCGCCTCTGAACACTCTCGGGAGGCCACTCAGCTTTTCAGGCTCTGACAGCCGGCATGGCTTCTCCAGGGCCTCCGTGGATGTCTCCCTGCTGGGTTCCATTCTAACCCCCGTTGGATGCCCACCTTGAGAGGAGCCCTTTTGCCCATGATGGTCTGCGCATGGTTTATTGGATGGTGATCTTTGCTGACTGGAACGTGTGGGGACAGTGCTGTGGGCACCATGAAGAAGATGTTCTCTTGCTCCAGCAACCAAGTGGCGGTGAGTACCCGCTGCTGAAAATGGGTTTGGATGTATTCCCCCCCAGCAAATCTTCTATCTGTGAGACAGGTGCCGGTGGCTGCTGAAAAAGTTGGCAGGTGAATGGCAGGGTGTATTCCATAGCCACACCTGCAATGGGAGAGAATTTGGCATACTGACAAAGCTGAAATTTCAGTGTGAGAAGCAAGCTTCTAGCTCTTCTGATAAGCTTCAAAGGTTGTGGGCAATTCTTGATGAAACCAGGAAGAGCCAAGGAGGATTTTCAAATATCGGGGTGTGTGTGGGTACTCTATATAGCTCTGTTCTATCACCACAATCCCCCCCTCAAATATTGTGGGCAGAATGATTTATGGAGATCTGTTCAATTTATGTATACAGTATTGTGGAGCGTGATTCTGATCCATTTTTTCAGGCTATTTACATATAAACGAGAACATGGGATTTGGGGATGTATAGCAGGTGTTCTGCCTTTATATTAAAAAGGCTTTTTGAAATTCTCCACCATTCAGATCCAAGGATTTATTTGGGTTGTAGTTCTCTGGCACCTTTTGCAGTGTCTGTTTTCATGATCAGTGCTCAAAATGCTAGACATGTGATAAAACTGTGAGTCTGAGCATGTGCAGAGTATCTGTTCCTCACCACTGCTACTAACCCTGAGGAGAATTAGATAAGGATCTTCTAAGCTAGAGAACATGGCCTATGAGATGGCATGGCTTTGTGTTCAGAGAACACCTCTTTTGATAGAGGCTTCACCCCTCCCCCAGCATCCCTTTCCCATTGCAGAGAGAGGGAGAGAAAACCCATCCTCCCAGAAAATGTGGTTCAGCACCCATGAGAGAACGTTTCTGAAAAATGTATCTTTATTTTGGAATGAGCCTGCTCCATTTTCAAGCTGCCTGATGACCCAGATTTGAGTTCTCTGTAGGACATTAAATTGGCAAACTGTGAATGGGGGGGGAAACAGGTGTTCGGATTAGGAGCGATATCGAATTGAGAGGATTATCCACACCTTTCTGGGGTCATCAGGGCCAGACAGAGAGGTTTTCCTGCACATGTTGGACAAACCGAATGGAACCTGCCTCTTCCATTAATTACAGGGCACAATCCACTGCCATGCGCTTGCTCAGCTCCCCTTCATTTTGTTGTGGCTTCAGGCAGTCACTTCCCCACAACACCACTGCCTGTATGCAGGGTTTACTCCCGTACGAGCCCACTGAAATCAATAGGCTTAACTTGAGTAACTTGGCATACAATTGCTCTGTGATTCACATCAGCAGATTCTGTACTAGAGGTGGTTGCTGTTGAATGTGGGATTGCCACTTAAAACAAAACAAAACCCGGTCCCTCTAGCTGTTACTCTAAGTTTGATCAGTAGCAGTTATCAGGTAGTGTCATTTAGCTGTGCTATGAAAAGATTCATTTGTCCATTTCAACATATTAAATTTCTGTTAAAGAAACAGAGCCAGTTTGGTGTAGTGGATAAGTGCGCGGACTCTAATCTGGGAGAACCGGGTTTGATCCCCCATTCCTCCACTTGCAGCTGCTGGATGACCCTGGGCAAGCCATAGTTCTTGCAGAGCTGTTCTGGAAAGAGCCATTGTCAAAAGATCTATCTCAGCCCCACCCACCTCACAGGGTGTCTGTTGTGGGGAGGGGAGGGGAAAGGAGTTTGTAAGCCACTCTGAGACTCCGAGTGAAGGGTGGGGTATAAATCCAATCTCCTCCTCCTCCTCCTCCTTCTAAAAAAATCCTCCTGGCCAGTTGGCAACCTTGGTTGAATGCCATCCAACGACAGCAATGGGTGGGCATGGACAATCAACTGTATCTCCATGGCCATGAGATCTAGAAACTTGATAGTGGCTTTTTAAAGGAAAGACGTAGGGCCAACTGAGAAGTTATAAAATCCTCAAAGTCCCCCAAGGGACTACCAGGGGTCTTGTCAACCCAGATGTGTTCAGGGAGCCCCATGTTTGGAACTTAATTCCCCCACTGGTCTGGTTCCCTGGATTTAATTCCCCCCCCAGCACCATTTTTTCTGACCTGAAGAGTCCATGGGAGCCAGTATTTGCCCTATTGGGGAAACTTGTATGCACTAATGGGCTACTCATAAGTTCTCACAGAGGGACAAATAGCCACTTTGGAGGCTGTTTCAGTATAAGAAAACAGCAATGTGGGAGGAAGGCTTAATCTCCTCCTCTCTGCCCACCGTGGTCCTGATCCAGACGTGGTCTGTGCATGGCTGGGAATTAAGTTCAAGCACAGAACTCCCAGAACTCATCTGTCAACAGGACACCTGGGGGAAATGAGGACTTTGTATCGTGTGAATCAGCACTGCTGATTTCTTAAGCCATCCTCAGATCAGGAAGGGAATTTCCAAACACAGGCAGGCGAAGCAGGGTTTTATTTTTTATGGGTTAATATTCCGTCTTTCCCCTGGAGCATGTGGCTTGTCAGTCTGTGGGAAAATGCTGAGAAGAGCAACGAATACAGAAATTAGGCAACTCTGTGATCTGCTAGATAAACTGATTCTGAATTTTTTGGACACCACCACAGCATCATGATTAACTGTAATTGCTTAGGCTAACTGGTCTAATTCTTTTACTTGAATATTATTAGCGGGGAAAAGACATATATCACCTTGGCTGTCGGATGCTTTCTCTGCATTGGTGGGTTAGGTTGTCAGTTCTGGGTTGGGGAAATTCCTGCAGATTTTGGGGTGGAGCTTGGGGATGGTGGATTCTGGGAAGGGGAGGGAACTTAGTGAGTTAGAATGCCACTGGAGCTCACTCTCCAAAGCAGCTGCTTTCTCCAGGGGGACTGATCTCTGTGTCTGGAGAGAAGTTGTCATTCCAGGAGAACTCCAGGCCCCACCTGGAGATTGGCAATCCTAGGGCCTTGTGCCTGTTTAGAACTTAGACATAGGGTTGCCAGCTCTGGGTATGGTGATTCCTGGAGATTTGGGGGTGGAGCCTGGGAAGGGTAGGGTCTGGGGGAGGATGGGGCCCCTGCTGGATAGAATGTCATGGGGGAATTTCAGACAGATGATATAATCCGGAAGAGGAACGGTTCCCAAACGGTTTCTGGTCTGGCATTTCAGACAGAACCGTTTTAGAACCGGTTCCCTACCGGAATATATTTGTAATTTCACACAGAATCGCTTCTGTCCCGTTCAGGAAACGGGGCTGAAGCGTTTTACCTGTCAACCGCTTCCAAGTAGTCATCAGTTTCTTCTCCCGGATCCGATACGCTTTTTCCCGCCTTTTTCGCCCGCGTGGGCGATCTCCGGCTTTTTTTTTTTTTAACGTTCGCTTTAGAGCATCATAGCAACCCCATTGGAATGCCTGCAGTGTTGTTTTTATAGCACTATAGCGCTATAGCGCTCTAAAGCGAACATTTTTTTTAAAAAAAGGCGTGGCGGGAACCGGCGGGAAAACAAAGCGGTGCAATCTGAAATGCCAAACCGCTTCTGATTCGGCTCTTTTCCGGTCAGGGAAAGCCATGTGTGAAATGGCAGCCCTGTACCGGTTTACTTCAAGACGAATCAGAAACGGCTTCAATCCGGCAGAGTCTCGGTAATGTGAAATTCCCTATAGAGTCCACTTTCCAAAGCAGCTATTTTCTTCCAGGGGGACTAGTCTTTGTCACCTGGAGATGAGTTATAATTACAGGAGATTTCCAGCACTGCCTGGAAGTTGGCAAACTTACTAGGACAGTCCTTGCCTGCTGTGTGGGAAGCCCGTTTGAGTCTTGGATGGGACCTTAGTGGGACCTGAAAGGCCCTCTGCGCACAGTCAGAGACACTGTTCCTTGTTTCATCTTTTTTAGGCCAGAGTTAGGATTGCCGTGTCCCCCCTGGCCACCGATGGGGTTAGGGTTGCTAGATCCAGGTTGGGAAACTCCTGGAGGTTTGGGAATGGATCCTGGGGAGGACAGGGATCTCAGTGGGGTACAAGGCCATGGAGTCCACCCTCCAAAGCATCCATTTTCTCCAGGGGAACTGATCTCTGTAGTCTGGAGATGAGCTGTAATTCTAGGGGATCCCCAGGTCCCACCTGGAGGCTGGCATCCCTCGACAGAGTCCTTGTGCTGATGGAAGGTTCAGGGGGGTGGGGGTTAAGCTAGGGCTGCCAACTTTTAAACTGGTCCTGCCTAAAGCTGCTCCTTAAATACCAGTTTGATCTGCAGCAGTTATCAGATGATTTTATTTAGCTCCATGCCGTGGAAAACACAAATTGCTCATTTCTATGAATTAAACCTTTATTAAAGGGACAGGGCACCCCCCCCCTGTCCATTTGGCAACATTAGACTAAATCGTAGCCCAGGAGAGGCCTTGAAACTTGACTCCATCCACTGCAAGAGCCGATCTGAAGCCTGGCTAGAAATTCCTTTCTCATATCGGGCTCCTGTCATTCTTCACTCTTGCTACGCCCTGCCCTTGGGTTATTCCAGCCTTGGGGACTATATTTTGCATGAAATCGGCGCCGCGTGAGGCCACGTCTGAGCCTGATAAACAGGCCTGGTTTGGGCGAGTTTATCTGGGCCTTTTACACAGCGGGTGATGTTACCTCCCTGGGGTATTCCTATCCTTGCATGTTAGGGATTTCTTTTTGAGGGCCTTGAGGTGGTCAGCTTCACTGGGGACACGATAAGTTGGCCAAGGGTTTTCTTTCTAAACCGACACTCCGCAAGATCCTTTTCTTAAAACATGGGAAGTGAGGATTCTGCCTGGTAGTTTAGACATGAACTGTGGGGCTCAAAAAACCCCCAAAACAAAACTAACTACAGAACACCACACAGTAGGGACTATGGCCCTTTCTGTGTTTTGCCCTGGATTCAGAGCACATCCAATTCTTGCCTTCTGCATCACATTCCGTCATCACTCCCTCTTTGCCCCAAAGGTAAATTTTACTTCTACATGCGTTCATCAGGGCTCCGTCCCCAGAGTGGTCTCCTCACAGTTCTGCTCTGTGTCTTTTGAGACCTGTTTTGTGGTGGGTCTTTTGTCAGCTTCAGCACGCTGATGTGGAATCACTGCCTATTGCTTACCTCCCCCCCCCCCTTTCCTTTTCCCCTCCAAATTCTAGATGGGTAATCTCTACTTTCATTTTGCAGTGGAGAAGCATAGAAGCACATGCTCAGGGGCGCATCTGTTGCCCCCCCCCCAATCATTTTCTGCTGACTCAGTCTTGGTAGGAGGAGAAGGACAACAAATAGCACTTCCTGTAACATTTCCTTGAGGAGGAGCTGTGGCTCAGTGGCAGAGCATGTGCTCAGAATGCAGAAGGCTCCAGGTTCAATCCCTGGCATCTCCCATTAAAAGGATCAGATGGCGAGGGGATGTGAGAGACCTCTAACCGCAATCCTGGGGAGCTGCTACCAGTCTGAGTAAATAATACTGCTAGAGATAGGGGAGTCAGCCGTGGACAGAATCGTGGCCTCTCAAATCGTGTCTCACCCTCTTTTCAGAGCTAAGGAATGGGTCCAGGAACACTTGAGCTTTGCATTCGTTGAACAGGCCCTGCCTTTCGTCCAGGAAAAGAACAAATTTTGATTTTTTCCCCACTCTCAACTTGCTGAGCCCAGAGCGTGCCGAGAGAGGAAGATTCCTCTCTGAGAACTTTGCTGACGTTCCCGTCCTGTCTTGTAGTGTATTTTCCCAACGTAATTAACAATTAAGCAATAGCGGGGTGTGTGGCCCTTATGAAATATACCCTCTCCACAGGGTGAGCTCTGGGCATATTGCTTTATCAGTGACGGGCTTCGGAATTGGCTTTTGCCCAGCTACGGTCTCTGCAGAGCTTCAGTCATCCAATGAAGCAGATTTGCTATTTTTTTTTTCTTTTTAGAAGCAAAAACCGACCAGATGAAAAATGCTGGCTTGCTAAACAGGTGGGTAATATTCAAATGGCACTTTTACCAAAGTTAGGCTGCTTACACATAGCTTGTCTGACCCGGTATGGATGCTATGGGGAAGCAGATTAATCTTCCTGCTTCCCCACAGGGTCTATATGCTTTCACGTACCTCCTGGGATTTCCCTGCCTTTCCTGCAGCCTTCCCCAAACCTGCTTTGCTGCAATATTTTGGGAAAGATCACAGAAAAACTGGAACGGCTGACAGGCGGGGTTTGTATTTTCCCAGTCCTGCCGGCACTGGGTCTATTTCTTTTCCTTCCCCAGTTTCTGCAGCAACCAGTTCCCTCCCCTGAGCCACTGAGGAAGGGGGCTTTTAAAAAAAATCAGTATAATGTCAGTATACTGATATATCACTATGTCAATTACCAGGGTAAAAAAAAACACCACTCAGAAGAGGCCTCCCCAGAGGGTGCAGGACAGGGATCCCTGCTGTGGGAAACAGTTCAGGGGTAGTGCACGGAAACCTGCCATGTGGAAGCCCCTGCTGCTGCTGTGCTCCCTACGGATGCCTGGAGGTCTCCTGGAAGTATAGCTCCATCTCCAGGCTAGAGATCAGATCAACTGGAGAAAATGGGTGCCTTGGAAGGTGGACTCCATGGCATTATACCCCAGTGAGGTCCCTGTCCCCCCCAGGCTCCACCTCTAAAACTCCAGGGGTTTTCCAACCTGGAGCTGGCAACCCTATGCCCTGCGTGCACACACACACACACACTGCCAGTGGCCAAGGGGGACCCAGCAACCCTAGCTGCATCTGTAGCTGCAGCAACACAGGGGAAGCCACAGAAAAATATCCCCACGTGGAAAGGGCCTTAGAGAGCAATCCTAAAGCAAGCCTGCTCAGAAGTCCCCCCCTTTTTTCATTTCAGGGGAAATGTTCCAAAGATTGCAGCTGATGTATCTGCTAATGGGCCATAACTTCCACAGATATTTCACAGAGGGAAAGAGGGACCCAATATCTGCGTTCTCGTAGCAAGGGAGCGCATGGTGTCCCCCTTCCTCGCGAAACACGGCCAAGTGTCGAAGCCTCCACTATGTCTGTCGCAGTGCTGTTTCCTTCTCTCTGCCGTAGACGTTGATTTTAAAAGACAAAATGGCATTTGCTGTTTTGTCGCAGAACAGGTGTATTAGAAGCAAGTGCCTGCGCACGAAGACTAAGGTGTAGGCCATGTCCAGATTACTATTTCACACCCTGTCTGCCTTTTCACACACTGTTGCTGTTGAGGTATGTTTTGAACTGGTGATAGTCTATTACTTGATGCTTGCACAATTCAAAACATACTTCATCAGCCACAGGGTCTGAAATGGCAGGCGGTGCACCATACGGCACCTTCATATTCATGTGCAGGCATTTGAAGGCATGTGCCCTGAAGACAAGATGCATCCCTCCCCCTCTGAGATTTAATTTCCAGAGACACTGGGGGATGACCAGAGGAACGAATAACACAGGGTTAATGGAATCCTGACAGAAGGGATTTCTGTTGGCCAAGCTTGACTTTCGTGCTCTCCCCCCCCCCGGCTGTAGCCCCAAATGCCCACCAAAATTCTACTCCTGGGGGGACAAGGATCCCCCACCCCCAGGAACAGCATGATGAAGCTTGCAGTGGTAGGAGGAAATCAGAAAATCGCACACACATACTGCCTTCTATTTGCAGAAACCCTTTGCTGAATCTAACCCTACGAATTTAAGTCCCACCTGCACCAAGTTCCCGTGGATGAACCTTTTTAGCATAAGAGGGAAGATCTCTACAAAATAGCCCCCCTTCTTGGCTTGCTTTTGTTCCACTACACCTCTTTGCAACCGCTTTGCACATTTTAAAAAAACATCAGAGTGTTGTTCTTGATGCCGAATTTCCCTGCTCAGCCAAGGAGCGCTTAGGTAATGTGCTTCAGCCATGACACAACACAGTCAATCAGATCTGGCTAGGTGACAACATCATAAACTCAGAAGTCAATGCTTTCTGCTTTCACACTGAGTGGGCTGTTTAATCTGCTCTGTAGGCAAACATTTCCCATTTTTTTCAAAAGAGATAATGTTTTGGTTTTGCATGTATTGGGTTGTTGGGGGGGGAGAGATTTTTCTCCTGAATTCTATTGTCCCCTGACCCAAGACCTGTTGAGGCAGGCTGTACTGCAATTACTTAGGGCTGAGCAGAAGTCGCTCTCTGGGCACTTAGAGGACCTCTCTGCTTTGTTGCTTGTGATGGCAGTACCTACATACACTTCATCCAAAGAGAGTTATACGTGCCTACATTCCATTGCGATCAATATAATTCTGCATATCCATGTATTACTATAACTGGGTCTAATATTCCCTGGATTGCACCCACTGGCCAGGATCCAAAAAAGTTTAGTCATATGAAGGGTTTAGTCATGTGAAGACTGATCTAGTGTGGTTGGTTTATCTGGCCAAACAACTCTCTAGGGCCTTGGTTCTTCCAAAGCTCTGCCAACCCAAGAACATTCTTACTGGAGACATCAGGCATCAAAAAGAATACATTCTGGCAGGATTCCATTATACCTTCTGTAGACAAACATGGGCTCTACCTCTGATACATGCCAGCATCCACCTCTTACATGAAGTGGCCGTATATGCATTGGTCCATCCAGATCAGGGCTCCCCAACATGGTGCTTGGGGGCACCATGGTGCCCACCAAGTACTTTTAGAAAGTGGGTGGGACTAGGTGGGGCTTTAGCCCAGCAAGACTTCTAATTGGCCATTGGAAATCTGGTTGGCTGTACAGATTTTTTTAAATGTTGCTTTGGTAGCTGCTGCTATGACTGCACAAGGATCTGCACTGTGTCATTGAAGATAAACTGCAGTAGCCATTTTGTGATAGCCATTCCGTGAATGCATCCACCACACTTTGTCAGAATTCCAAAGGTGCCCACAGGCTCAAAAAGGCTGGGGACCCCTGAGCTAGATCATTTCTTTCTCTGCAGACCAAGAGGAGCTCTCATCTCTAACAACTCAAGCAAAAAGAAGCCTTTCCCAGTTCTGCTCTCTAGAAAACTAATTTTAACTGAGATGCAGGGAGGTTGAACAGTGGATTTTTTGCTGAGAGCCAGTCTGGTGTATTGGTTTGTGAGATGAGGATTTGGGAGTCCAAGCCCTGGTGGCTTAAGAACATAAGAGAAGCCAATGTTGGATCAGGCCAATGGCCCATCGAGTCCAACACTCTGTGTCACAGAGTGACCAAAAATACCAGGTGCCATCAGGAGGCCCCCCAAGCACCAAGAATACGGAGCATCACTTGCCCCAGAGTCCCTATCTATACCTTGTGGCTAATAACCACCAATGGATTTCTGCTCCATATGCTTATCTAATTCCCTCTTGAAGCCGTCCATGATTGTAGCTGCCACCACCTCCTCTGGCAGTGAATTCCATGTGTTAATCACTCTTTGGGTAAAGAAGTACTTCCTTTTATCTGCTCAGGGTGACCTTGTGCCAGGCTCTCTCTCTCTCTTCACAATCCGCTTCACAAGGTTGCTGGTTTGAGAATAAGATGGGGGAGGGGAGAATGAAGTCGTAAATCCCTTTGGTTCCTCATTAAGAGAAAAGTGTGGTATAAATGTTGGCAGACTTCAGGAAATAATCCAGTCCATGCTTTGGAGTTTGCTTACTGCAACAGGATTTTGCAAACAGACAATAACTCACTGCAAGCCCCTAATGCAACAGAGAAGCCTTCAGAGCATAAGCATTAAGACATACGAACACTCAGCAGAGAAAGAAAACAACAAGAGGGAGGCTGAACTGCAAGAGAAAATATTCAGTAAACCCTAAACACTAGATAATGTTCCACAGCTCCCCCTAGGGTACAAGTGAACTAAACCAGTCTTTCAGGTGTATTTACAGTAACTCTTAGCAGGCTGTTGCTTCTCTAACAATAAACCTCTCCTTATATATAATTCTATTTTGGTATGAACATTCCATACGCTCCCACAGCCTTTGGCTTCCTCATCTGCCACTCTGAAGGTCTGCCAATCCCTCGCTGTGTTGCCTCGGTCCTGCCCACAGAGCCAGCGGTCAGCGTCTCAGCCTCAGTCTGGAGGAAGCCAGTGAAGGGGATGGACGCTCCGCCGAGGGAGCAGCAACCCCTCCACGGCCCAAAAGGGAAACAGAAGGGGGCCGCCAGGAGGGATGTTGACCTAGGGTATCTTCCTCAGAAACCACACTATCCCAACTCATACCGTTAAACCATCCAACCCTGTATTGGGTCTTGGGTGCCTTCAGTAACACCTAGGTTATTAGTTTCAATGAAATTAGTCATGAGTAATTTGTGTTGGATTAGACCCTGATCTCTATGGTAGGACATTAGAGGAAATGGCAATGGGGTGTGTGTATGCCTAGCTGCCAGGTTTGCAGAAAAATCAGAAATCTTTTTGAAAAAACACAAACCAGTTGGGGGGTTAAAACACCCAAAAATAATAGAATACCTTTAGGTTTAAGAAATGAATGCGCACTGTGCTCACACAAGATTACATTCTGAGATCTTGGTAGCTATTTTGTTGGTCACTAGGCAACTGCAACAAAATTGCCAAAATTGCCAAGCTCCATAAATGAAAGGTATGAGGAGAAGCAGGGGTGGACTGGGAGACCAAATCAGCCCTGGAAAGTTCTGTGCCCCCTCCACTGTCATGACCCCTGTTGGAAGAAAGACTCGCAACTCAGCCATATCTGCCAGTGGCTGCCACAAGACATGGCTGTGCTAGTAGTGGACACTGTGTGACTCAACTGTGTTTGTTGGTGCTGGTCGCAGGCCACTACACAATTCTGCCAGGCAGTCACTGTTGCAACTTGTGGACACCACTGAATGCCTTAATGCCATGCAACTCACCTGAGCTTGGTGGCCAGGTGACTTCTTACTGTGCAATTTGCTGAACTCTGCCAGGGCCACTTGCAGTGACCATTGCTCAGCTTGTACAGTTAGGCCAGATCTGAAGGTGGTCACCACACAAATAATCTAAACAACTTTCTACTACTGAATTTTCACAATTTGCCTGGTCATTTCCCTGGGATGGGCTAGAAGGGCAAGGAGACAGGGAGGGGACAGATAAGCGTAGGTTAGTAGGTGGGAAGGAAACAAGAAAAGGGGAGAAGCTATGGTGTCCGCCAGAGGGAAAGAGGAAATAGTTTGTGGAGAGGAATACAGGAGGAAATGAAGAAGAAGTTGGTTTTTATATCCCGCTTTTCACTACCCGAAGGAGTCTCAGAGCGGCTTACATCACCTTCCCTTCCTCTCCCCACAACAGACACCTTGTGTGAGGTAGGTAGGGCTGAGAGAGCTCTGTGACTGTGACTGACCCAAGGTAACCCAGTTGGCTTCATGTGGAGGAGTAGGGAATCAAACCCGTTTTTTAAGATTAGAGTCTGTCACTCTTAACCACTACACCAAACTGGCTGTAGATTGCCCTCGCATGTCCTTGTGGGTTCCTTTCTTTTATTATTCTTCAACAAGACCATATCTGATGTCTGTCTCCAAAATGTTGCTAGTGTACAATTTCATACAGCCTTTTCAGCATCTGGTTTTCTCTCAGGCAACTTGTTTTAAAGCAATCAGCTCTTAATTTACTGGGGGGGGGCACACCATGTGTTTTCTGGGACATTGGCCAACTTTCTCTGGGACAATATAATGCAAAGCACTATGGGGTTGTTGACATGAGAGGAAAGACAATGATCTTGTGCCACCTGTCCTGTGTGGGCTGGAAAAAAAAGTGATGGAATAAAACAACATTCGTCACATTCCAGCTTTAAGTCCCTTTCTTCTTCTTTTAATACAGTGGTGGTTACTAGGTAACACAGCGTTTCCGTCACTAACTCCCTCCGACTGGTAGTTGCTAGGCGACGTGGAGACTGTGGCTCTCTGCCTCCCTCAAGTCTTGATGATGCCTCGTCAAGATGGTGGGCGAGGACTTGACACCTGAGATGGTTGCTAGGCAACAGAGGCCTGGCCTTGTGGTTCACTTGGCTTTTTTCCTTTCTTCCCCTTCAGAGCAGCTGGGGAACCCTGGAGCCAAGACTCACTTGAGTCTTTGGCTTGGCATCTTAAAATAACTTCTGACTAAATTCGCCCCCCACCAAATTTAAAAGTGAGAAAGAAACTTCGCATCCATTCCTATACACAGACGCTGTTTATTTCCACAGCTGACACTCAAAGGGAACATGAAACGGTATATGTCTTTTAGATTATTATTATTATTATTATATTCCATTTATTAATCACCTATCCCCACAGTTGTGGAGCTCTTGGCGATGTTAAAAAATTCTAAAAGCATAACATAAAACCATATACAACAGCATACAGTAATTAAAACCAATCTTGAACCAAACCAATCAACTATATGCCAAACTATGCA
This sequence comes from Gekko gecko, assembly GCA_029375565.1. Taxonomy (NCBI): domain Eukaryota; kingdom Metazoa; phylum Chordata; class Lepidosauria; order Squamata; family Gekkonidae; genus Gekko; species Gekko gecko. Next base: position 26,052,104 of record JAPDNY010000001.1, on the reverse strand, counting down.
TAGAATATCCCTGCAGCCAGGGGTCTGAATCCGACTAAGGTGTGTGTGTGTGTGTGGGGGGGAATAGGGTGCTTAACTACCCCATAGGCCGTAGTGCTGGACTAGTTCCACACTGGGCAAGGCGAAACTGGACCCACCTGTTTTCTCCTTGTGGCATCGGCAAAGAAGCACCGACCCAGTGAGGATCATGTCACCTCCTCCCTCCCAGCATTCCCAAGTTCCCTCCTGCAACTGAGACGTGGCTCACATCTGAGCTGCAGCTAAGCTGTTAAAGAAACGTATTGATGGGCTAAAGGTGGGGAAACACATGAGCTTAGCACTGGCATTTTGATTGTCAACTCTGGGTTCAAAAATTCTTGAAGATATGGGGAGGACTCTGGTAAGGGCAGAGTTTGGGGAGGACAGGGACCTCAGTGGGGTAAAATGCCTTTGAGTTCAACCTCCAAAGCTGCCATTTCCTCCAGGAAAACTGATCTCTGTAGTCTGGAGAGCAGTTGTAATCCTGGGAGGTCCCCAGGCCCCACCTAGAGGTTGGCAACATGACATTTTGAAGGCTCTGCCCCCCCCCCCTTCCTGGAATGGCTGTAGGCACACCTCTCACACAAAGGCTCTGCCTGCCACTGGTGTAATTCTCCCTTTTACGTTGGAGCAAAGTAGGATTTTCTTTTCTCTGGCTCAAAGGGGAAAATCTCTGGGAGCCGGAAGCCCCATAAGTTATGCTCGGAAAGAGAACGGTTAGAAGCTCCCCCAAAATGCAGTGCCGTGCTTTGTTCCACTTGGGGGGGGGGGAATCCCTGTGTAGAAACGGCCCTGATAGGAATGCCAGCCTCCAGGTGGCACCTGGGGAATCCTCCAGAATTACAGCTCATCTCCAGACTACAGACATCCCCAGGGAAAATCAATGCTTTGGAGGATGGACTGTATGGCACTGTACCCCACTGAGGTCCTTGTCTTCCCCAGGCGCCATCCCCAAATCTTCAGGAGTTTCCCAACCTGGATCTGGCAACCCCGCCCCCCTCATCCCCACGCTGGTGGTCAGGAGGGAACTGGCATCCTAAACACTTGATCATATTCACTCCACGTGCTGCATTTCTCCTTATGTGGATCAGAAACTATCAGAGGTGAATAGTTTCAGTAAGACAATATCGACAAATGTGTGGATCTTTCCTTCTAATTCTGCAGACAGCTGATGCAAAACTGCAACAAATTGTTTAGCGGGAATAGTGCCCCTAGTATGGTGCCTCGCTTCTCCCTGGTAAATCATTCTATTTTATTCCTATGTTTTGCTTTTTGGAAAAGCCTTCTTACACTTTTTTTAAGGCTGCTGACAGGTTTTCCCAACCCTACTTTTAAAATGTAGTGTTAGTGTTGCCATTCTTCAGGGCTTCTCTGTGGGTGGACTGATTATTTTGTCTCTAGTGTACATTCTTCTCAATGCATGTGCATGAACACTAGGTGCCTGGAGGTGCACAACCTGCCATTTTACAACCAGTTATCTTCTTGACTTTGAAAATAGCAGAGGGTCTAGACTTGGGAAGCCAACAAATAAAATCCTTCAGCAATAAGTAATAACTTGGGGCATGGAACCTGCAAGACGATCCTTGGTACACGAGCAGAAATGTACAAGCATGTCCATATTTCTATTGTGACACATAGGAGGTATGTGAGATCTAACACAGAGCTTACTGATTACATGAAACTGCCTTCTGCTGAGCCAGACCCTTGGACTATCAAGGTTAGTATTGTCTACTCTGGCTGGCAGGCATTCTCCAGGGCCTTAGGTGTGTGTGTGTGGGAGGATCTTACACATCACCTACTACCTGATCCCTTTTAGCTGGAGATGCCAAGGATTGAACCTGGGACCTTGTGCATACAAAGCAGATGAACTACCAGCTAAGCCACGCCCCCCCTCCTCACCACACTGCAGTCCCAATCTTCTTTTTAGGAAGCCATTACAACCATTATCTCTCTTGACAGCATTCTGGCAAGATGGCTCACATTTTATTTTATTTTATTAAGTACCTGAAGGTCAGGAAAATATAAATGTACAAGTGGGGACCCGAAGCGGCTATCTTGTTCCCCCCACCTCTGTTCCTTTTCCTCTCCCCCTACTTCTCTCACACTCTTTCTCCTCCCTGCTACCCCTTTTCTTTCTCTCTCTCCCCTCCATGCTTGTCACTTCCTTTCTGCCCCTGTCACTCTCCTGGCCTCGCACCTACTTCCTCCCTCCCACAGCAGCAGTGGCAGCAGCCACTTTCCAGGAATCACAGCAGATTGCCCAAATACAGAGATCAGTTCCTCTTAGGGTTGCCAGCTCCGTGTTGGGAAATTCCTGGAGAATCGGGGTGGAGGCTTGAGAGGATGAGGTTTGAGCTTGGAAGTGACCTCAGCAGGGTATAATACCATAAACTCCACCCTTCAAAGCTGCCATTTTCTGTGGGGGGACTGATCTCTGTCATCTGGAGATCAGTTGTAATTCCAGGAGATCTCCAGCCTTTACCTGGAGGTTGGCAACATAAGTTTCTCTGGATGAAATGACTGCTTTGGAGGGTGTAGTCTATGGCATTATATCTGTCTGAAGTCCCTCCCTGCCTCAATCCCCACCATCCCCAGGCTCCACCCCTCAAATATCAAGGAATTTCCCAACCTGGAGTTAGAATCTTTATCTCCTTCCCACCCAACAGCCAGCCTACCTTTATCTGCCCCTTTTTCTTCAGCTTTCCATCTCCTTTCCCCCTGCAGCTTCTACTGAGGAAAACTATGGTCTTTCTCCACAGTCGGGACCAAAGCAGTTTACAATCATTACTCTCTCCTTCTTTTTATCCACACAACAACCCTACGAGGTAGGTTAGGCTGAAAGTATGTGACTGATCAAAAATCACCCAGTGAGCTTCCACAGCAAGATGGGGATCTAAACCTGGTTCTCACAACCCCTACTGTGACCATTATACTACACTGACTTTCATAGGGTAGCTGGTATTGAACAGTAGCAAGCAGCCAGGCCTAGTTGAATCATGCAAGTCAGGTGGTATCAAGTAATCCAGAGGGCACTGCTAGGCCTAGGTTTGCCAGCCTTCAGGTGGGACCTGGAGATCCCCCAGAATTACAACTCAACTCCAGACAACAGAGATCTTCCCCCTGGAGAAAATGGGTAGACTCTGGCAGTATATCCAGCAGAGGCCTCTCGCCTCCCCAAACTCTGCATTCCTCAGACTTCACCACACAATCTCCAGGAATTCCCCAACCTGGAGTGGCTAACTCTAGTCCCAGGCCTGGCTCCAAACCTCCTGCTATTTAAGCCATTCATACTGCAGGAGGAATTCTTCCCAATCCCAGATCTAGTTCTGCTTTTTGCTTTCTCCCTCCCCTCTTACTGTCCACAAAGTGGGGCCTAGAGTACATCCCTGTGGCAGCCATTTCAAAAAGTATGGGGGGGAATTCAACTCTCCATAAGGTTTTGTTTTATTTACTTTTTGGATTTTTCTGCACTCTCAGGGAGTCCCCTCAGTCTGTAAAAAAAAAACACCTGTTGAGGAAGTGTGCCCCCTCTCTGCGGAAATAAGTATCCATATGCAGAGGGGACTGTTGAGAAGTGGATATATAGATAAGCCCAATAATACTGTTAGTCAAATTAATTTTTTTATAAAAATTAACAAATGTACAAAAATATACATGTATTTATTTCACAGTAGATTAAAAACAGATACTGGCCCTCACAGTAGCCTCAGTTATCATTGATAATGTACAATGATATACGAAGTGAGAAATATTGACCTTTACTAGACATGTTTTGACCCAAGAGGCCTTCCTCAGTGGTCAAACTAGGGTTGCCAGCTCTGGGTTGGGAAACACTTGGAGATTTTGGGGTAGAGCCTGAGGAGGGCAGGGTTTAGGGAAGGGAGGGAGTTCAATGTGGTATATTTGTATTTATTTATTAAATTTATATTCTGCACCTCCCTGCCGAGGCAGGCTCAGGGCGGCTCACGATATATATATAAATATTTCTGTTAGAACACTGACATACGGTGAAACCCAAATGAATTAAAATCACAATATATAAAATTGTACATTCAACAGATGTTATTATCAGATAGTGTCAATCTCTCAGCAATAGACGGTCGCCCACCACCCTAATCCAGGCTCGTGCCAGGCTGTTGGTGCTGATGGTAATGTTAGGGCCAGAGGCCAAGATGTTAAAGGTAGCGCCCTAATTGAAAGCCTGGTGGAAGAGCTCCATTTTACAGGCCCTGTGGAACTGTAAAAGTTCCCACAGGGCCCTGATGTCATCTGGGAGCTCATTCCACCAGTAAGGGGCCACCACTGAAAAGGCCCTGGCCCTCGTTGCAGCCGGCCTGGCTTCTTTAGGGCCCAGGAGGACCAGGCGATTTTGGGATCCCAATCTTAGTGCTTTCTGGGATACATGTGAGGAAAGGCGGTCCCTTAGGTAAGTATGTCCCTGACCATATAGGGCTTTAAAGGTAAGAACCAGCACCTTGAACCAAATCCGATATGCTATAGGCAGCCAATGCAGCCAATGCAGCACTTTTAGATGTTAAATAGCATTGGGGAGAGCACCGCTCCTTGGGCACTCCGCAGATTAGTGGGTGCCTTCTGGATAGCTGTTCCCCAACAGGAACAGGAACCCTGCAGGAACAAGGAGAGCCACTGCAAGGCTAACCCCTGAATCCCGCTGTCGGCGAGGCGGCAGGTCAGTAGTTGATGGTCAACTGTGTCGAACGCTGCCGACAGGTCTAATAACAACAATGCTGCTGTATCGCCCCGATCCAGATGCCTCCGGAGATCATCTGTGAGGGCAACCAGGGCCACAGAGTCCACTTTCCAACACAGCCATTTTCTCCAGGTGAACTGACCACCTGGAGATCAGCTGTAATAGCAGATCTCCAGCCACTACCTGGAGGTTGGCAACCCTGGACAAAGTAAAAACATTACAGCATGGTTCTTGACATTACAATATAACGTTCATTTATCATAAACTGACCAAGATCCAGTTATTCTGATAATTATTGTCTATGACCAAAGGCAAGGATATTAATCAAAATGACAAGCCTCATTCTTGGGAATTCACAGCCATGGTCAGGGACACGTTTCTATAGCAGTGATTCAACTGTCTACCTTTCTTGCTCGGTCAGAAATATGTGGTGAAGCTAGGAGCCAATAGTGATGTCATGTATTTTCTTAACCTTCAGGTATTTTATTCAGTTTGGGGTAAGTTTATCCCCCCCACACACTTTTGTTTTCCATTGTCACATTTTACTTTAAAAATTTTAAACCTTGTTCACTGTGGTGGCACAAATCTTACCAAAGCTGATGTGGTGTAATGGCTGAGGAAAGAAGCCAGAATCCAGGAGGTACCAGTATCAAATTTCACTTCGGCAATGCTCAGCCCTCCAATTTGCAATTTAGAGATAATAATACTGACCTACTTTACAGGGCTGTTGTAAGTAAAGCACTAAGTATTCATTAGTATATACCATTCCTGTCCAGATCTGCTTCCTGTCACCCAGGCTTAATTAATTTAGACTCATCACAGTGCTCCCTATTGCAGCACAAATCCTGTCTCCGTCAATACATGTCTTCTCAAATGTCCATAGAAAATCGGCGGGCGGTTTTCCTCCCTGTGGTGCTTTGTTTCTGGTATGCACTCTCCTGTTCTCATTGCATTTGCTTTCACATCTTTGTAATCTAGTTTTGCTGCATTGTTGTATGTAGTATCCTTTTACTGCATCATTTTGTAATATTGTAATCCAGTTGTCCCGCATTGTTGTGTGTATACGGTTTAATCACATTTTTTAAAAATTGTAATCTGCCTTGACTCTCAGAGAGAAAGGCCAACTAGAAAAGAAGACAATAAATAAATGTCTTGACCTGGATGGTTCAGGCAGGGCCGGCTCGCCCACTAGGCAAGCTAGCCGCTCGCCTAGGGCACCGGCCCTGCAGAGGCGGCAAAATGCCCCCCGCCCCCCCCCATGAAAAGCCCCCCTTCCCGCCCAGTACCGGCCACCCTGGCTTTCCTGGGCGCCTCGTGGCTGCAAGGCACCCAGGAGAGCCGGCGCTGCTGCTGGGAGGGAAGGGGCGGGCGTTCTAAGCCCACCCCTTCCCCGGCTCTCCCGGGCCATCTCCAGGCCCCACCGGGAGGTTGGCATCCCCGGTGGGGTGGGCGCACCAGGCTGTCCTGCCTAGGGTGCCCAGACACCCGGGGCCGGCCCTGGGTTCAGGCTAGCCTGATATTGTCAGATCTCAGAAGCTAAGCCACGGTGAGTACTTAGATGGGAGACTGCCAAGGAATTTCGGGGTCGCTATGCAGAGGCAGGCAACAGGAAACCACCCCTGACCGCCTCTTGCCTTGAAAACCGTACAAGGTTGCCGTAAATCAGCTGCGACTTGATGGAACTTTCTACCACCAAATAAATAAAAATTGTTTTGGTCTCTCCAACCAGGTTGAGAGCTGGAACAAACACGACCAGAAGCTTTTGGACGCGGTCGAGAAAGGGGACGTGGGGAGAGTCTCTGCTCTCGCTTCCAAGAAGACAGCAACCCCCACCAAGCTTAATGCCCTGGGACAATCCGCGTAAGTAAGTTTTTCCTGTCCTGTACTCCCTCTTGCTTTCAAGAGAGCTGCCATCTTGGACGATGCCCAGGGCTTTATTATTATTATTATTTAAAAAAGAGGTGCTGGAACTCTCAAAGGGGAAATGAAGTTTTGAACCTGTATATAGAAAACTCATTTTAAACTTTTAAACATTTTAAATAGAATTTTGTCGAAGAGGCTCTGGAACTCCGTTCTGGTGCACTTTCCCAGAAAAAAAGCCCTGACGATGCCCTTCCGTTCTGACAAGCTGTGCTTTAGGGGATAGTCTTACCAAGCAGCCTGATCAAACCTGGGCTGCTATGTTAAGTCAATAATCATTTTGATAGGTTAAAAGGGTTGTCCCTAAATAGTTGGACAGCCGATCTTCTTTTTAAAGTTTTAATCATTTTTAATGCAAATACTTAGCAAATCCACGGGTGGTTCCATTTTGTAAGATTAATTCCCATTTTTCTCTTGCACCAGAGGAAATACTTCTTCAGAGATGGTATCTATTTATGACACATGCTGCAACATCTGAAAGCAAATAAACCACTCCTTTTTCTTTAGAACTATTTATTTAGTGCAATGCAAATTGATATAGATTTAACAGAGTAAGGTTCAGGTGACAAATCAAGTGAATGTCTTTAACCAGGTGCCCTTCCCAGCTGTAGCCCATTTATGTGGTAGTCTTTTATGCATCTTGAAATATATCCCACCTGTTTGGTATATGGGACTGTCCCCTACCCTAACTCAAGGATGTGCCCTGTGAACGTCTATGGAAAATCCAGGGCTATTTTGGGGCAGGAACGCTCAGGAACGGAGTTCCGGTTGGCTCTTGAGTTGATCATGCCCAGCAGGAACTCATTAGCATAATAGGCCACACCCAACAGCAGAAACTCATTAGGATTGGCTACATTTGGGGTGTGTGGCCTAACATGCAAAGGAATTCCTGCTACAAAAAAGCCCTGGGGTTTTGACAACAAACAAGGTAAACAGAATAAGAAGCAAAAGGTGGGTGTGGCTGGATGACCACACTTCTGGTAGCATGGGGGTGTGGCCTAATATGCTAATAGACTTCTGTTGTTGGGTGTGGCCTGTTATGCTAATGAGTTCCTGCTGGGCTTTTTCTACAAAAAAAACGCCCTGGGAAAATCCCTGTGTCATGAGTGCTTTAAGAGAATGGTTATTATCATGTGATAATTGCAATGGCTACAAAAGTAACACGGCTGTGAGGATCTGGCATTCTCCTTCAGCGCAGCTCCAGGACATCACTACTTTTACAGTGGATATATGTTTGAAATATAATTAATAAGGTAAAAAAAAAATGGCATTTTTTGTGTGTGTGCATGTGTGCCCATGCCCGGAAGTCATGGCAACCTCTGGCAACTCCTACTGGGGCACAGAGGATGTTCAGAGAAGTAGCTTGATAACCTGCCTCTGCCTCCTGGCCCTTGTATTCTTTGGAGGTCTCCCATCCAAATACTTGCCAGGGTCAGCCCTCCTTAGCTTCCAAGATCTGACGAGATCAGGCTCGCGTGGGCTATTGAGGTCAGGGCAATAGGGTAAATATTTGATGGGAGGGAAGGTGGCATGGTATAGCAGGATCTCGTCTTATCTCAGAAGCTAAGCAGGGTTGGTACTTGGATGGAAGACCACCAACAGAGCAGGCCCCCAGCCAGGATTTTTTAATTGAGGGGGGCCTTTAAATAAGTCAGGGGGCACCCCACACAGACCCCTGCACACACCTCCAAGGAAGCACCTGGGCTGGATGGGAAGTCAGGGGGCCTTGGCAGTAAGTCAGGGGGCCAGGCCCTGAGATACCCCACTGTAGCTACAGGCCTGCAACAGAGACCCTGTGGAGAAAGGTTATCACCTTGAAGGCCCTTTGATGAGGTTGCCATAACTCAGTTGCACCTGGATGGCATGTCTGTATGTAAATATTTTATGACGTTGTAACACTTCTGGGTTCCTTTAAATTTATCATCTCCTATGAGCCTGAGAACCCTGACCAGGATGGCTCAAGCTAGCCTGATCTTATCAGATCTCAGAAGATAAGCAGGGTTGGCCCTAGTTAGTCCTTGGATGGGAGACCACCAAGGAAGTACAGGAAGGACACTACGCAGAGGCAGGAAATGGCAAAACACCTCTCAGTGTCTCTTGCCTGGAAACCCCACGGGACTTGACAGCACTTATTCCCACCACATGAGCCAGAGGAATTTAAGCAGACTCCATAACTGGTTTGTGTACCTGTTTAGAGTTGACACTGGATGAGCATGGGCTAGAAGACTACTAAGATCTGGCTTTTCTCTTCCCTGTGAAGGTTCCACTTGGCAGCTTCCAAGGGGCTCACAGAATGCCTTATGATCCTCCTGACTCACGGCACAGAAGTTAATGCTAAGAATGATGATGGTATGTATACATTGGGTTTGTAGGGGGGAGAGATTCTGACCTACAGGCAGAGCCATAGCCAGGACATTTTGCTTCAGGGGGGCATTTAAATAAGTTGGGGGGCCCCCAAAAAAACATACACCCAGGCTGTGTCAGGAGCGACAAGAGAGTAAAAGTTTAAAAAAGCGATGTGTGTGTGTGTGTGAGAGAGAGAGAGAGAGAGGAGAAGAAGAAGAAGGAGCAAGGGCACCGTTAGGCATGGCAAGGCAGTGGCTCAGTGTGGCAAGGCTGTGGCGCATGTTAAAAATAAAATAGCTGTAGCTATGGGCCTGCCTACAGGAATGCACTAGACCTCCAAAATCATAGAATCATAGAGTTGGAAGGGACCTCCAGGGTAATCTAGTCCAGCCCCCTGCACAATGCAGGAAATTCACAACTACCTACCCCCTCACACCCCCTCACATCCACAATGACCCCTACTTCGTGCCCAGAAGATGGCAAAAAAAAACTGGCTGGAAAAAATTGCTTCCTGGCCCCAAAGTGGCAATTGGCATTTCCCTGGGTGTGTAAGAAAGGGCCATGAGAACTAAGCACTGATGCAGCCCTTCCTGCCCTCCCTTCTCGTGATCTGCCTAAGTTCACAGAATCAGCATTGCTGTCAGATGGCCATCTAGCTTCTGTTTAAAAACCTCCAAAGAAGGAGAGCCCACCACCTCCCATGAAGCCTGTTCCACTGAAGATCCTTTCTAACTATCAGAGAGTTCTTCCTAATCTTTAGTCGAAAACTCTTTTGATTTAATTTTAACCTGTTGGTTCTGGTCTGACCTACTGGGGCAAATGAAAACAACTCCACACCATCCTCTATATGACAGTGCTTTAAGTACTTGAAGATGGTTATCACATCACCTCTCAGTCATCTCCTCTGCAGGCTAAACATACCCAGGTCCTTCAACTTTTCCTCATAGGACTTGGTCTCCAGACCCCTCACCATCTTCGTTGCCCTGCTCTGGACATGTTCCAGCTTGTCTATATTGTTCTTAAATTGTGGTGCCCAAAACTGAACACAATACTCTAGGTGAGGTCTAACCAGTGCAGAGTAAAGTGATACCATCACTTCACGTGATCTGGATACTATACTTCAGTTGGTACAGACCAAAATGGCAATTGCCCTACCACGTCACACTGCTGACTCATGTTCAGTGTGTGGTCTACTAAGGGTGTGTTCAGATGGGCAGTTAATCCCACAATTGGCCAAGCTCAAATTTGATCCCGATCTTCTTTATCTGGTGTTGCATGACCAGACAGCTCCCTCCATGAATTGACTTACCGCGCGCTGACTCTGCTGTGGATTGTCCTAGATGGCATCCCCTTGAAGGAGCTGTGCGGTTGTTTTTTAAAAAAATATTCCATTGTGCATGTGCATATGTGCTTCACTGTGTGCTTGGTTTTCCACATTGCATGGTTAAAGCACCACCTGAGGGACACATAGCTGAAATCCCTATGCCTCCCCATCTCTCCCCATGGAGTGACTGACAAGACAGTCCAAGCATACCCAACTTCTTTCAGTTTCTGTTCTGATGCAGACGGCCAGGGCTGGATGAAATGAGTCCCGACCATCCACCCTGCCCTGGAGACCTGGGTCAGTGGAGGACCTACTATGCTTGGAGAAAGACCTACATCGTCCTCCCTCAAGGTCCAATTTCAATTAACGAGGTTCATTAATTTAATGGGCCATTGATTAACATGAAATTGTCCTAAACGCTTGAGTGGAGCTCTGTGGTTATCTTGTGTTTATGCACTTATGCGCATATTGCTTGGAGATTTTTTTTAAATGGGGGCCATTTGGGATGGTCTGGAGGAGACCATCCTGATTGTGCGCTGGAACGATCAGACAGAGGAAAGTCTGTCATTGGCCCGTCGGCAAGCAACAACACCGGAGTTTCACCAGTATCTTTTAAGTACGGCTCCCTGGCGGGGCAAAACGAGCTGATCACGGGAGTGACACCTTTCCCAGATGTTGCTGTCTGACAGTTTCCTTTAAACCCGCCAGGCATTTGTGCCTGGGTTGGATGTAAAGACCCATCTGAACATGACCAAAGTATAGGGTTGCCAGATCCTAGGTCCAGGCAGGGGTTCCCCTGCTTGGGGGGCTTCAATCCAACCAGCCACCCCAAGAGAAACCACCCACCCAGCCACCCCTCTCCCTCCCCTTCTGCCCGATTTGAAGGGCTTCATCTGATAGGCAGGGACCATGTGGCCTGCTGACCAGCTGGAGGGCCCTTTCAATCTAGCAGGAGGGAAGGAGAGGGGTGGCACGCTCAGCTCACAAAAAAGACCCTTTAAAGGGTCTCTTTGTGGGTGGTGTGTGTGTGTGGCATGTGGGACTGATTTCCCCCACGCTATGGTCCCCATCCTGCTCACAACAAGACCCTTTAAAGCAGGGGTGTCAAACATAAGGCCCAGGGGCCAGAACTGGCCCATCCAGGGCTTTTATGCAGCCTGCAAGCAACTAGTGCAAGGGAGGGAACAGGAGACTGCTTGAAGGGGGGTAGGTGGAGCCACTCTAATTATGGCTTCAGCTTGGCGAAACAACCTCGTCTGCAGCAGTCAAGCAGCATGGGAGCATCTGCCCAGTGCTGCACCACTGGCTCTCCAGTTCTTCCATATGGGTTTTCCTCAGCAAACCCCTAGCCCATGGGGCCTTGTAATGAGGACACACCAACTTGGAGCTTACCAGCTGCTGTCCTTTATACAGTTTATATCTCCGGTACCTGGCATTGCATTTTATGGCACACATGGCCCGGCCCAACAAAGTGACATTTATGTCAGATCCGGCCCTCGTAAAAATTGAGTTCAACATCTCTGCTTTAAAGGGTCCTTTTGTGAGCCGAGTGTGCTGCCTGCGACTGCCCTCTCCCTCCCTCCTGCTAGATCTAAGGGGCACTCCAGCTGGTCAGCAGGCCATGTGGTCCCCGTCGATCAGCTGAAGCTCTTTAAACTGGGCAGGCCTTCGATCAGCTGAAGCCCTTTCAATCGGCAGGAGGGAGAGGGGTGGCCGGGCAGGTGGTAGCCCAGTTTTCCAGCCTGTCAGGATCATCCTGTATCCTGACTCTACCATATTTGCTACCTACCCCTCCCAAATTAGTATAATCTGCAAATTTAATAAGCATTCTCTCTGTTCCTTCATCCAAATCATTTATAAAAATGTTGAACAAAACAGGTCCCAGGACAGATCCCTGAGGCACTCCACTTGTCTCTCTTCTCCCAGAGGATGACGAATCATTAACAAGCACTCTTTGGGTGCAATCTGTCAACCAGTTACAGATCCACCTAACATTCATAGGATCCAAACCACATTTTAACAACTTGTCAACAAAAGTATTATGTGGAACCTTATCAAAAGCTGTACTGAAATCAAGATAAACTATGTCTACAGCATTCCCCTGATCCAGCAAGGCCAATCCGAGGCTGCAATTCCCTTCCCTCATCATGTCTTCTGTTTTTCCCATGTCATATTATCGATTCAGGAAATTCAGGTTAAATGCATTAGAATAAATTTGTTTAGCTTTTAAAAATATGTTCCTATGCTCAAGTTTTTAAACAATGTGGACTTTGACAGGGGAGGATGGAGGGATGGAGCACAGAGATTTTTTGCCCCTGTAGCTCCTCATAGGCTAACAGTTTATCACTTCTAGTTATTGGCTGAGCTGCTCTGATGTCACAGAGTCTGTTTGTTTTTATGCTGCCGATATTTTGTGATTGTAGTATTTTGATTAAGGCTCAATGTCTGTGAAATCCAGGCCTTGCTACCTATTGATACATGGCAGTATCCAAATATAAACCAAACTTGGTGTAGTGGTTAAGAGTTCAGACTCTAATCTGGGAGAACCAGGTTTGATTCCCCACGCCTCCACAAGCACCTGTCGGTGTGACCTTGGGTCAGTCATAAGTTATTTCAGAGCTGTTCTCTCAAGGGCAGTCCTTATAAGAGCTCTCTCAGCCCTGCCTACTTCACAGGGTGTCTGTTGTGGGGAGGGGAAGGGAAAGGAGATTGTAAGCCACTCTGAGACTCCTTTGGATAGTGAAGAGTGGGGTATAAATCCAATCTCTTCTTCTCTTCTTCTAATAGTTTTTCAGAAGAGGTAGAGCCTTAAAGGTCTTTGACAGGTTAGCTTAACTCAGTCACCTTTTTGGCTTGCTGTAGTTTCTCAGATATCCCATGCAGCAGTCGGCCATATATAGCACAAACAGAATCTTGCCAGCCCTTGCAGAAATACAGCATATATCATCCCTCACAGCACAGGCTGTGGAACCTCCAGATACTAGATTTCATGGCTTTAGAAGCCTTTTTATCCTGATCTGCTCTACCTGGGCAGGAAATGATACCCAATTAACCCCTCTCACAAACAAAACTGTACTTTATCATTTTGAGTTCTTGCTGCCTCCAAATCTGAATGAAGTATTTCCTCCAGGGCGAGCTCAGCTGCCCACATAGTCAGGGCGGGAAACACCCACACTGTAACAGCCAGTGATCCGAAACCACAGCATAAATAATATATTAACTCACATGAAAGATTCCCATGTGAGCTACTTACAGAAGAAAACAGCTTAAACATAAATATGCACAGTAATCCTCCTCTGACTTGCTGGGTTCCTTTTCCCTGTGTCTCAGCAAGCAGCACAAGGCCCAGAGTTGATGTTATGTTTTGGGGTTAGTTGAGTCTGGGTTCCCTTGACCAAACTGTGTTCCCCGCAGCCAGGTAGCAGCGGCAGTGAATGTCATGTTGAAGATCGGAGAGAGACCTTTTCTGCTTGGAACTGTGGGATGGAGGGGCTGCCTCCTCTCCCCATGCCATTTTGAAGAAACTGAAACCCTCCCTGCCACAATTCCAAGCCGGAGAAGTCTCTCTGTAATCTTTAAATGACATTCTCAGCAGCTGCTGGGGAACCCAGACACAGGTCACCAAAAATGGAGAGAGAGAGAGAGAGAGAGAGAGAGAGAGAGAGAGAGAGAGAGAGAGAGAGAGAGAGAGAGAGAGAGAGAGAGAGAGAGAGAGAGATTGGATTTATACCCCACCCTTCCACGGTGCAGCATCAGAAACGGCATTTTTCTCACACACCATGGCAAGAAGCTCCCTCAAAATGCTTATGATTCACATTTCCAGCAGAGTGTGTATATAAGCTGAGCTGCTACGCATTGTCTGTTTCATAGCAGCACGGCAGGAAAACATACCTCAGGAGCCCAGTTGATTAAAAACCTAACCGGTTCAGAGATAGGATAAGAAGAAGAAAAGAGAAGAGATTGGATTTATACCCCACCCTTCACTATCCAAAGGAGTCTCAGAGCAGCTTACAAACTCCTTTCCCTTCCCCTCTCCACAACAGGCACCCTGTGAGGTAGGTGGGGCTGAGAGAGCTCTGACAGAAACTGCTCTTTTTCAAGAACAGCTGTGCCAGAACTATAGCTTGCCCAAAGTCATCCAGCAGGCACAGGTGGAGGAGTGGGGAATCAAACCCAGTTCTTCGCACACTAAACCACTACATGAAACTGGCTTTATGTAATATCTGGTGTTATGTATCAGGACAATATACCAGAGACTGGCTGAGCTTGGAGCTCTAGAACAGTAGCCCACAAGGACTCTGGAAGTGACCAATGGGAAACCTCTGTTATGTAAATAGCCTATAGTTGGGAGTGGGGTGTGTTTGGGTATGGTTTATTGCATGCTATTTAAACAGGGCTTTCGCCCTGGGGTTTCAGTCTTGTTCCTGAAATCACTTAATAAAGTAGAGCTGTTCGCTGCAATGCATCTTGAACCCAGTATTTAATACTGGCGACGAAGGTGGGATTTGAGGTTTGGCCTGTAGCCTACTAGGGTTGCCAGGTTTTCCCCTGGCCACCGGTGAGGGATGGGAGAGCTAGGGTTGCCAGCTCCAGGTTGGGAAATTCCTGGAAATTTGGGGGTGCAGCCTGGGAAGGATAAGGACCTCAGTGAAGTACGATGCCATAAATTCCACCCTCCAAAACATCAATTTTCTCTGGGGGAACTGATTTCTCTAGTCTGGAAATGAGCTGCAATTCCAGGAGATCCCCAGGCCCCACCCAGAGGTTGACATCCCTAATGTCTAGTGCACTAGGTGACGTGCTTAGAAGGCCTAAAAACTGTTATGTTAAACAGAGAACTGTACCAGTACAGAGGTGGTGGACCAGGGAAGAGCTGAAATAGGGAGGACAAGGAGGTATCAGAAAGAAGGGATTTCATATATTGATTCACACTGATCAATTAGAACAGTCTTGCACAGCTGAAGCGGTGCTAAGCCAAACAGAGGCTCGAGTGCCTGTCAAAAACATCCCACCCCCACCATTTTGCAGTTCAAGGGAAGCAACCAACAGCAAATTGATCAAGGGTTTTTTTGGGGGGGAGGGGGGTGCCATATATAGCAGGTGGGCTGTGTTTTGCAGGGCAGGGGGTGTCACAGGCCTAAGCTGGCTCTAGGTCATTAAATATATATATATATATATGTCTCAGGAGACCTATGCACTTCTGCGGACCTCAGGGACAACCTCAGTTTCCTGAGCTCGGTGCCTGCTCAATTAACTGCTCCTGTGTTGGACTTTTGAAGAGTGCCTTGTTAAAGTTTTGTGAGCATGAGTTCTTCATGTTGCCATGCTTCAGGGTTCAACTCTGTATGCAGCATCTGTAGGACTTAAGTATCCAAGTAGGAGAGAGCGGGTACTTTTTTTCACTAGCACAGTGTAGACATACACAGACGTACGACCACTAAAGGGTCATGCACTGTATTGCCCGGCATTGCTTATAAGAATAGCGGCTGAACTTTTGAGGATGCATCTGACAGCGATGATGCCTTCTGAATGTATCAAAATCATGTTCTGTCCACAAAGGACAGGCAATTGCACAAAAGACAGGCCATTGCAAAGTAAATAAATACACCACCGTGTAAGAAGGAAGCCTACAGCCTGCAGGAATGTGTAAGAAGTGGAGCGTTACAAGTATTTGTCTGTCTGTGAAATGTTGGAGGGTGTTGTCAAGACCTGCTGGGCGTGCCCCAATTGATTAGTCTTTAATGGCAACACGACTGCTTTCTGTTTTTTTCTGCGGCAGCTAACCCTTTGGATAGGGCTGCCAATCTCCAGGTGCTGGCTGGAGATCTCCTGAGATTACAACCAATGTTCCCTCTAAGCTGAGTTAGTGTGAGCTAGCTCACAGTTTTTTACCCTCCAGCTCACACATTCTTGTCTCAGCTCAGGAAGGATGGCTCCAAAGCCAACTAATTTATGCAGTAGCCAGATTGCCCGTTCACAACTTTAATGCCAGTAGCTCACAAAGTAGAATTTTTGCTCACAAGACTCCACAGCTTAGAGGGAGCATTGATTAGAACTGATCAGCTCACCTGGAGAAAATGGCCGCTTTGGAAGTTGGACCCTATGGCATTATGCCTCACCGAAGTCCCTCCCCTACTCAAACTCCGCCCTCCTCAGGCTCCAACCCCCAAATCTCCAGGTATTTCCCAACCTGGCACTGGCAACCCTACTTTTGGAGCAGGCTTCCAGTGAGGATTAGAATCCTGTTGTGGTCAATAAGTAGTAGGATCCAATTCCATGCCCAACAGTTCTGTTTTAAAAAAAACATGTTAAATGTCTATGACCATCTCGTGCACTTGAGGCATCAAGGAAAAAGTTACCTGTCTGTTTCCAAATCAGAATACCCACAGGATGCCCCCACAGGAAGGGGTTTGATCTGTATTGTGTGATAATTTCCATTTTGTTGTTTTTTTCCTCCCTCAGGCAGTACAGCTTTACATTTGGCTACCATCGCTTGCCAGCCTCAGTGTGTGAAAGTCCTTCTTCAGGTAACAGAAACCGCTCTTCCTTCCTGTCAAAGCCTCGCAGGCGTTCATTTGTTTCAAGCTTCAGCCCCTGCTGTCGGGCCTGTTTTCAGTGCCGCTGGTTCCACTCTGGAATGCGGGAAATAAAGAGAGGGGTGCCACTGAGGATGTGCGAAGTAGTTGGTGGGTCACAACAGTGGCGAGACTGATCTATGGTTGTGCCTATCTGGATGGTTCAGTAACATTCTTCCGGGTTCGGCTCCTTCCCTAGAATTTCAGTCTCTAAGTGGGGAATGGATGCATCTGTTGTTGTTGTTCAGTCGCACAGTCGAGTCCGACTCTTCGCGACCCCATGGACCAGATTACGCCAGGCCCTCCTGTCTTCCGCTGTCCGCTGAAGTTTGCTCAATTTCATGTTCGTTGCATCGATGACACTGTCTAACCATCTCATTCTTTGCCGTCCCCTTCTTCTTTGACCTTCAATCTTTCCCAGCATCAGGGTCTTCTCCAGTGAATGCTCCCTTCTCATTTGGTGGCCAAAGTGATGGATGCATCACACATACGCATATGATCACAAAAGTATCCTTCTAGCTTGCTATTTCACTGTATGCTTCATTTTGAACCGATAGCAGGTTTATTTATTCATTCAGCTTCTATATCACCCTTCCTGCAGAGCAGGCTCAGAGTGGTGATTATAGGACAAGTATATTTTTCTAGAGTATCTTTGATTACAATACAATACATTTATTGACATAAAAGATACAATACAGCAGGCAGCATGAAGCCTCCAGATAACCGGGAGGGGGTGGTGGTAACATATTCCGAGTTGCCTTAATATGAGCCTCTCCTCCTAGATACCTCATACAAGAGATTTGCTACCGGTTCAAGAATTTCTGTATTCTGAGAAGACAATAAAGAAATAATTTTGTACTCGATATCTTTGACTAAAGAACAAACACCTCATTGGCTTTGAAAAAACAGTGCAGGTCAGGCTACGGCAGAGTAAATGAATGCAATATGCAGCAGAGAAGGCAGTGATCAGGGCTGCCATTTGTCCTCTGCTAGCAGAACTGCCACCAGGGCTCCCTTGTCAGTACTCAAGGGGGCAGCAGGGGGGGAATGGCAGGGTCAAAACAGCATTCCACAATGCCACAATGTTATTTCTGGCAGCGTAGCCAGAAGTGATGTTACTATGTCGTGGGATGTTCTAGGATTCACTTTTACCATAGAGTTTCAGGTGAATCCCAGAGCAGGGGTCCCAATATGGTGTTTTTAGAAAGTGAGCAAGGGCAAGTGGGGCTTTTGGCCAGCAGGACTTCTGATTGGCTATTGGTGATCTGATTGGCAGTGCAGATTTTAAAAATGCATTGGCAGCATCTGGCACCACAGTACAAAGGTATGCGTGAGTGATAGAAGTCCACCAGTGGCTATTAGCCACAGGGTATAGATGGGAACTCTCAGTCTGGGGCAGGTGATGCACTCTATTCTTGGTGCTGGAGGGGCAGCAGTGGGAGGGCTTCTGGTGCCCTGGCCCCACTGCTGGACCTCCTGATGGCACCTGGTATATTTTGGCCGCTGTGTGACAGAGTGTTGGACTAGATGGGCCATTGGCCTGATTCAACATTGGCTTCTCTTATGTTCTTATGTTCTTATGAAGGTAAGATGTATATGCAAGGAAGTCTTTTAAAACCATGTTTTTGTTTCTTTTAATATTTTTTGATTAAAATATCAAACAAAAACAATACGATAAATAAAACCAGTGTGATAATACAAATCCCATTCCAGTACTATAATTACAGCAAAACTTACCAAAGAAACTACACAACTACTCTTATATTTTCTAAAAGCCTTCTTTAAAAATAAAGTAGCTCATGACAGAAAAGATTGGATGACATAATTTCCTTTTCTTGAAGAAACTGTATGATTGGAAACCAGACTGCTTGAAAGTTTTTATAATAAGCATCTAAGTTCTGCAGTACCAAGTACTGGTCTAATTTTCCTAAAATAAAATGAGTCCATACAACCATTGTACCAGTCCATTAAAGAGGGGGCTGTTGCCTTTCTCCACTTCCTTGCTATTTCTATCTTGTTGTTGTTGTTCAGTTGCACAGTCGAGTCCGACTCTTCACAGCCCCGTGGACCACATCACGCCAGGCCCTCCTGTCTTCCGTCATTCTCCAGAGTTTGCTTAACTTCATGTTCGTTGCATCGATAACACTGTCTAACCATCTCATCCTTTGCCATCCCCTTCTTCTTTTACCTTCAATCTTTCCCAGCACCAGGGTCTTCTCCAGTGAGTGCTCCATTCTCATTTGGTGGCCAAAGTATTTGAGCTTCAGCTTCAGTATCTGGCCTTCCAGGGAACAATCAGGGTTGATTTCCGTTAGGATTGATTGATTTGATCTCCTTGCAGTCCAAGGAGCTCTCAAGAGTCTTCTCCAGCACCAGAATTCGACGGCATCTATTCTTCGGTGCTCAGCCTTCTTTATGGTCCAACTCTCGCAGCTGTACATTACTACTGGGAATACCATTGCTTTGACCATACGGACTTTTGTTGGCAGGGTGATGTCTCTGCTTTTTATTATGCTGTCTAGGTTTGCCATCACTTTCCTCCCAAGGAGCAGGCGTCTTTTAATTTCATGGCTGCAGTCACCATCTGCAGTGATCTTGGATCCCAGGAATGTGAAGTCTGTCACTGCTTCCATGACTTCCCCTTCTATTTGCCAAGGAGTGATGGGGCCAAATGCCGTGATCTTAGTTTTTTTGATGTTGAGTTTCAAGCCAACTTTTGCGCTCTCCTCTTTCACCCTGAGCAAGAGGCTCTTGAGGTCCTCTTTGCTTTCTGCCATTAGAGTGGTATCGTCTGCATATCTGAGGTTGTTGACGTTTTCTATCTTAGCAATCGACAATAGAGTAGCTATCATGGTTTGTTTAGATTTATCTAAGTGACTTAGTTGGCCTATTTCCAGGAGGATTACTTCAGGTTGTCGAGAAATTGTTGTACCTGAGATTTCTTCTATTTGTGGAAGTACCTGATTCCAGAATTTCTTAACTATGAGGCAACTCCAAAAACAATGTAAATAATCTCCGTATAACCCACGGCCCTTCCAACATGTTTTTTTCACATTATTATGATATCGAGAAATCCATGTGGGTGTAAGATGCCATCTATTTAAAATTTTAAAGGCATTAAATTTAGTTGTCAGAATCTTAGAATTAAGGCTAGGTTAAAACAATGTGTTCATTTAGAAAGGTGTCCTGTTAAGCCGAACTTCTGCCTGAAATGTTGAAGAGTTACTATTAGAGTTATAAATTACCCCACTTCCGGACATTTTTGGTTGGCTCCACCTTCTAGAATCATAGAATCATAGAGTTGGAAGGGATCTCCAGGATCATCTAGTCCAACCCCTTGCACAAGGCAAGAAATTCACAAATACCTCTCCCTCCACACCACGCCCAGAAGATGACCAGAAAACCTCCAGGATCTCCAGCCAAACTGTCCTGGAGAAAAATTGCTTCCTGACCCCAAAGTGGCAATCAGCATTTCCCTGGGTGTGTAAGAAAGAGCCACAAGAACCAAGCACTGGTGCAACCCTTCCTGCCCTCCCTCTCATGATCTGCCTAAGTTCACAGAATCAGCAGTGCTGCCAGATGGCCATCTAGCCTCTGTCTGAAAATCTCCAAAGAAGGAGAGCCCACCACCTCCGGAGGAAGGCTGTTTGTGATTGTGCCCCCCCACCTTGATTCAAAATTCCATAGGTGCCTGCAGGCTCAAAAAGGTTGAGGACCATATCCTAAAGCAGAGGTGTCAAAGTCAGTTGTCACAAGGGCCGGACCTGACAGAAACGTCACTTTGTTGGGCCGGGCCATGTGTGCCATAGAATGTAATGCCAGGTACCAGAGGCAGAAACTGTATAAAGGACAGCAGGTGGTAAGCTCCAAGTTGGTGTATCCTCTGCAAGGCCCCATGGATAGGGAGGGGGGTGCAGAGGAAAACCCACATAGGCGGACTGGAGAGGCAGCATTGCAGCACTGGGCAGATGTTCCCACAATGCTTAACTGCTACAGATGAGGCTCTTCTGCCATGCTGAAGCCACAATACAATACAGTGGCTCCGCCCACTCCCTCCAGCACTCCCTCCCTTGCACCAGTTGCTTGCAGGCCGCATAAGAGCCCTGGACAGGCCTCTGGGCATTATGTTTGACACCCCTGTCCTAGAGCATCCCATGATGCATTGACATCACGTCTGATTACACATCTGGAAGTGAAGTAGTAATAATAATAATTAATAATTATCATATGGCATTGTGTGTAGTATATCCAGGAGATCCTAAGATTGTCTGGCAGCCAAAAGTTCTAGTTCTTTAGTATTATGCACTACCAGGTGGCAAGCTAGACTTGTTTTTGAGGCAAGAGACATTTCAGAAGTGGTTTGCCATTGCCTGCCTCTGCGTCACAACCCTGGTATTCCTTGAAGGCTGCCCTTCCAAATACTAGTCAGGGGCAACCCTGCTTAGCTTCCAAGATCTGACGAGATCGGACTTGCCTGGCATCACTGGATGGTGTTAGGTAAGTCCCACCTTGACCAGTCTCCCAGGGGTTGTAGCAGTCCTCAATGTGGCATCCATGGGTACCAATCCATAAGTTCCTTAGATCCATAGCAAAGGCTTGTGCCTAGTTTTGCTTTTATGACTGAGCCAGTCTGGTAAACCATCTAGTCTGTACTCACGAACAGCAAACCTCAGTTGGAAATGGAGATATCTTGCTGTGTGGGTAATTTTTCCTTTTTTATTTGATTGTTAAAGTCCTTGCAACTCCACTGTGTGGTGCAATGAGCGAAACAGACATGCCCCCACCTGCAGTGCTTACTATCAATTGACCCCACCCTAATGAGTAAAGGGATGGGGAATGAAAGATGGAAATATACCTTCCCATAAGTCACAGACGAAAACAGGGATGGAAAACAGGAACATGCTTGCAATGCCACTATTTTCAGTCTAAGAATTGTTGTCTGACCTTCCCCTCTCAATTACAGATTGCCAAAGGCTCTAGGCCTCATGCTTCTTGAGGTACCCACTTACTTCTTCTTTAGGGTAAAGGTACTCTAGAAAGGTGTTACTATCCTACAACCTGGTAATTGTTCTGATTGAGCCTCACCAAATGACAGGCTGTGTTCGACATGATGGAGGCACCTTAATAGTCATACATGTTTGCTTAATGGTATGTATTAGAGACAGAGAACCCATTCCTCACTCAAAAGGTTTAATTTCTAGAGATGCTAGAGAAAACGCTGGTCCCTAAAGAACGACAACATTAAGAACTCAAATTTTAATAGGGCATCATCCCGAAAGAGAGCACATGAGAACGCATTTAAATACACAACTGGGGAATTCTGGTCATTCCTGCCTTATATGCAGCCATTGGTCTATCCCAGCCAGGAGCATAATACAAGAACTTGCGGGCACTCAGTGAAATTGCTGAGCAGTCAGGTTAGAACGGATAAAAGGAAGTACTTCATCACCCAAAGAGTGGTTAACACATGGAATTCACTGCCACAGGAGGTGGTGGCGGCTACAAGCATGGACAGCTTCAAGAGGAAATTGGATAAACTTATGGAGCAGAGGTCCATCAGTGGCTATTAGCCACAAGGTATAGATAGGAACTCTCAGTCTGGAGCAAGTGATGCTCTGTATTCTTGGTGTTTGGGAGGACAACAACACTGGGAGGGCTTCTAGTGTCCTGGCCCCACTGTTGGACCTTCTGATGGCACCTGGTATTTTTGGCCACTGTGTGACAGAGTGTTGGACTGGATGGGCCATTGGCCTGATCCAACATTGGCTTCTCTTTTATAAGGTAATTACTTTGGTTGGTGGGGCACCAGAAAATTCCCCCCCTCCATTGTGGTATCCAGCTGGTCAAGAAATGAGAAAGCCAAGTCAGTTTCAAGTTTCATAGCAACAGCATATGTGAAGAGAGAGCCATCAGTCCTCCTCTGCTGCTCTAGAAGGGGCTGTTTCACCTGGCAAAATCAGTGGGACTACGGTTGCCAATTCCAGTTTGGGAATTTCTTGGAGATTTGGGTGCAGTGCCTGTGGAGGGCAAAGTTTAGGGAAGGGAAAGAGCTCGGCAAGAATGTCATTTCCTAGAAGCCATTCTTCCATGTAGTTTCAGAGGTTAGCAGCCATGTTGGTCCACGATAGAAGAGTTAGATTCGAGTCCAGTTGCATTTTAGAGACTAACAAGGTTTTTTGGGGTATGGGCTTTCGAGAGTCAAAGCTGATGACAGGAGCTTCAGCTCTTGAACACTCATACCCCCCCCCCAAAAAAAATCTTGTTGGTCTCTAAGGTTCGACTGGACTTGAATCTAACCATTTCCTCTAGGGCAATGGATGTCTGTACTATGGAGGTAAGCTGTAATTCTGGTAGAAGTCCAGGCTGCACCAGGAGGTTGGTAACCCTAAGTGGCATGGACCTGACTAGCAGACGACTCCTCAGTGAAACATGGGATGTGTTGTTCTTTAGAAGGAAGTGCCCGTGCCCATGCCTGCTGACTTGGCTACCACCAGTGAGGGAGAGTTTGGATGCAGAATGTGGGAATGCCCTTATGCCCTGTGGCTGGCCATCCAGAGGAACTCATTGGCTGCTGTGTGAGGCAGGATGGTGGACTAGATGGATCACTGGTCTGATCCAGCAGGGCTCTTCTTATGTTCTTAATGTTCATAAAGCAAATGGTATATTATAGAATCAGAGAATCATGGCGTTGGAAGGGACCACCAGGGTCATCTAGTCCAACGCCCTGCACAATGCAGGAAATTCATAAATACCTCCCCCTACTCCCCCTGTTCCATGTCCAGAAGATAACAAAAAACCTTCCAGGTTCTCCAGGCCAGTTTGCTTCCTGACCCCAAAGTGGCAATCAGCATTTCCCTGGCCGTGTCAGAGAGGGCCACAAGAACTAAGCACCCCTTCCAGTCCTCCCTCTCATTTCTAGAGAAACACATACTCCTTGGTTTCCAGGTTGATCTAGGAAATACATCAATCTCCAGGAAAAATGATGACTCAATTTAAAGGGCCCAACAGCACATTACATTTACCCTGGGGATATCTATGTGTCTCCTCAAGAGACATGTTTTAGAGTTCTGTCCAGTCCCAATTCATATTGAGACTATGGCACATGGAGAGAGGACTCCCCCCATACCATTTTCCTCACCTGAAATGCTCCTGGGAGTTTCTTCTTGCCCCATTTGGAAATGTAATATATAGACCTTCAGTACATGTGGCACGCCTAATGGGGCAAACAGTGGCTCCCTGGGACAGTTTCAGGTAAATGGCACAGGAGAAGATCTAAGCACCCTTTCCCTTATGCACCATGTTCCCCGTCTGAACGGCGTCCATCTGCACCTGGGAAGCAAGGAACTCCACCTCTCTCAAATCAAACAATGGATGTCCCCAGGGGAAATGTAACATGCAGGTGAGTCCATGGTGGGCGTGGCCAGCTGTGCTTGACAGTACACCATAAACTTGGCACAGTGCAAGAACACTATCATCTACTCTCACAATACCTACGATCTCAGCTAAGTTTTACACTTTCGATGGTGCCTCCTGGAACCAAACCTGGGACCTTCTGCATGCAAAGCATGTGGTCTGCCTGTCGAGCCACAGCCCCTCCACAGTCTCATGAGTATGGAAGTCCTGCTCCCATTCACGCATGCAGCTTTTTCTGGCTCTAGTTGTTTTCCCCGTGATGTTGCAAGATGCATCCATGGAGGGTAGTTTCGACACAGAGGTGACTGGGAAGGGTAAGAGCTGGGTGGGGTGTTAAATCCCGAGATGAGAACAAAATTTGGCGGGGGGGGGGGAGGGCGTGTTGCGAAAGTTTGGGGTGGCAAGGAGTTTCCTGTTTGACAGCTTATTTTGCCGATGTCTTGGTTAGCTGTGCCTCCGAGGCAACGAGGCACAGCAGCCTGCCCCCTTTGTAGTTATGATGCCTCATAAAACAGCATTCGAATGAGAGGTGCAGAGTCAATGATTGCCTTTGAAAACAGGCACATAATTATAGTTGTTTCTGAATAAGGTGGTGGGGAGGAGAACATTCAGAGGGGCAGTGAATCGAACTGAGACGTTTTCCGCAATGTCAGATTTCCCCTACCTCCTCTTCTTTTTTCCCCCAATAAAGTTTATTCATTTTTCATTTACAACAAGGTTATACAGGATAGGCATGTGCTTATAGTCTGCTCTATGTACTCTAATCTGTAGAGTGATACAATTCATTTCCATACCTTTCATACAGTATATCATTAATACATTTTGTGAATGTTACTAAAGGTGTAGAGTATTCATTACATCAGGTACTGTTTTTTTCTTTTCTTTAATAGTTAGATGAGCTGGTATGGGAAACCATATACATGTAAACACCATTGTGTTCACCTCTAGATTTGTTTTATTTCAGAATGTCAGAGATTTTTTCCATTATGTAAAGGTTCCGTAGTTTTTTGTACCAGAGGTTTACATTTAGTTTACTTTTGGATTTCCATGTGGATACTATTGTAGTTTTGGCTGCAAATAGTAATAAGAAGTTTCTTTTCCTCTGTGTAATTGATAGAGCGTTTTCATCTCTGAGGTTTAGAAGTAGTGCTTCCGGAGTTTTGTCTATATTATGATCAGTTATGTTCCTTATTTCTTCTAATACTTTGTCCCAAAAGGATGCTACTACTGGGCATTCATACCAGCAGTGAATATAATTACCTATTTCTTTACATCCCCTCCAGCAAAGAGGGTCTGAGTTACTCAAGATGTGTGATATTTGTTGTGGAGTTTTGTGCCACTTGGACATTATTCTGAAATTTTGCCATTTTTGCGTGATGATGCGGGATTTATTTTCATAGGTTCTCCAGCTAACCATTCATCTTGGGTGAGATCAGTTTTACAATTCCCCCCCCAGTATTTTTGATATGGCAGTGTTGTGTTTTCTTGTAATGACGTTAAGATAGCATATATTTTGGATATTAGCCCTTTTTTGCTTTCATCTGCATTTCTTATCAGGGCTTCAAAGGGGGCTGTGGTTTTTTGTAAGATTTCTCTAAGTTTTATTTTTGAGCCCTGCCTGCTCTTCTATTCATCCGTGGCTTTCCTTCATTTCCACAAATGATTTCCCCCTCGCAGGAGCAAAAACGCAGTTTGCCCCCTCCTGCGGTGCAGCATGCGAATTTCTGGAAACAGGGAAGTCTGATGCTTCAGAGCAACAGGGAACAAACCGCATACCCACCCAAGAGGTCTGTTTCCAGACACCGGCTGATTGGGCCCTGGGGGGAGCTCCACCCCCTTCCGGTGCATGTCCCCAGTGTGCATGTCACCTGGAGGTGACATCATCACACTGGCCACATTGGGGGCAGGACGCTCTATGATGCGAGGGAAAACTCTATAGTTTTCCCTCATGTCATAGTGGCCCCGTCCCCAACATGGGCAATGCAATGATGTCATTTCCTGTGATGTCATCGTGGCACACACGCGCTTGAGGACCCTCCCAGCGGAGGCAGGACTCCCCCCGCTTTACAGGTAAATGCACTTGGCAACCCTACCAACATAAGATGCATTGACTGCATCAAGGAAGTCATGGCCCTCAGCTTGTAAGACCTGACCAAGGCTGCTAATGAGAGGATATTTTGGAGGTCATTAATTCACAGAATCGCCATACGTCAGAAGTGACCTGAGGGTGCTTAACATACACATATATCCTGTGGTCAAGACCCCCAGATTCAGCCAATGAAATAAATGTTGCATAATTATTAGGATCAGTATACTAATGGGCGGGACTGCAGCTCAATGACAGAATATATACTTTGCATGAAGAATATCTAAAATTCAGTTCTTCAGTTGTAAAGGGTGGCAGGTATTGGGAAATGGAGCCACCTGAGATTTTGGGGAACTGCTATTGGTCAGTATATGTTATCCTGAACCATCTGGACCAACGTAAGGAACCTAAATATGTTCAGCACTTCTCCTCATCCAAATTTCCTTCTGTCTTTTGAAGTTTGCAAGTGAATCTTGTTTCAGAGATGAACAGATGCATGAGGAATTTTCCATCGTTCGTTTTTTTAAAGATTTCCTAATTCTGCACAGTGTGGTGCATGCAGTATCTGCTGCAGTCCCATTGGCAATGTGTGCATTGCTAAATGCTAGAAACATAATCTAAATCAAGAGAGCAGATACAGGATTGCATCAGATTCTTTTTTTTGATGTGCAGGAGGCATGTATGCACCAGTAGAAGCTGCACAAGAGGAATTTTGATGCAGTCATACATAAACTACATTGAGATCAATTTTTTGCAGTGGTTTATTGACACACTGCTTGCATCAGTAAGGCAGGTGGGTGAAAAATGAGAAGGAACTTAAGGGTGCAGCACATTTCACAAGCTTCAATTCTAGAATTACTTTTAGAAAATCTTCTAGTTCAACTGGAATTCAGAAGGAATGGAACACAAGCCAGAACTAACTCACAAAATGATAAAGTTCATCCTTAATTTACATATGTTTGTAGATATACAGACACGTGCACTTAAAATTCATCACCACTGTTCTTTAAGGACTTCTCTCTGGTCACTGAGTGAGGCTGCTTATCCCACTATGCTCTGACTTTTACCTAAAATCAGAATTAGTTTTGAAATGTGTGGTTCTTTATTAGTAGAACCATGTTTTAAAAATCAGTTGGGGAGATGGGCTTACTGAAACCTGTGCTGATTTTATGAGATCTGCTGCACATTCATCCAATAAATACCTCCTATTCTGCACACAGTCAGGCATAAGAATCGCTGTATATGTGATTAAGACTACAAGACCCATGATGCAGAGCAGCAACGAAAAAACTGTATGTGCGCTATAAGTTTTTAAGGCCTGAGACGGTGATATCGGAAATACAGGAGCACAAACATGATCATCCTATATCTAGGATGTGTTTTTAGGAAAATGGATTTCAGAGTGGAATTCTGTTGGGGGTTTCATGTGTCCCTAAGCGCCAGAGTGCATACAACAAGCATGTGGATATATATTTTGTAACAAACATTCCAAAACTGTGAAACTCTTTTTCTGGTGAATTGTTACAGTCCAAGCTTTAGCATTTCCCAACTGTATGGCATCCTTTTATATTCAGCATTTTAGTAGAACCAATAAATTTTGCAATTTGCATTTTCCTGTGCTGATTTGTCCCATTGCCATTTTTATAAAGCATTCCTACTGTTAGGCTGTAGAAAATTAGAGAAGTCCATTAATATTTTTTTAAATTGCTTCCCTGCAGCATGGAGCCAATGAAGACTGTGTAGATGGAGAGAATCGTACACCACTGCACTGGGCAGGTGAGACCCTAAAGATGCAATGCTACCAAAAGCCATTTGAGAAACCGCATGGTGTGTAGTTGGAGAATCAGACTTGGAGCTGGGAGACCCAGGTTCAAGTCCCCATTCAAACATGGAAGATCACTAGGTGACCTTGGGTCATTCACTCTCTTTCAATTCGATCTACCTCACATGGTGGTTGTTGAGAGGATGAAATGGAGAAGGGGAGAACAATGTTGTAAGCTGCTTCAGATCCCCATTGGGGAGAAAAAGTGAGGTATAAACAAACAATCAAACAAACAAACAAACAGGGGATTGTTCAAATCCATGTGTAAGATGGTCCTACGTATAGGTTTGAACTCTGCCCTATTTATTTATATATATTCCTACTAGGGTCTAATGGGAATCTAGAATCTCACTCACTCACTTTCTTCCATTAAGGCTGATCTCCCTCCATCCTTTGAACAATAAAGCAGTTCGCCATGAGATACTTCAGTTTCCCTGCAAGCCCAGCAACTGTTCTGCTGTTAATTCATTTGCCCATTTGTACTGCAAAAGCTTATGGCTTCAGGTTTGTGGGAACCCCATGGAACCCATCTGCCAGAGCTAAACACAACCCCATACCAGGCCTTGGAGCTGCTGCTGAGCTATGAAACGGCACAAATCTCAGGTGCTCCAAGCAGTACTTGCAGGAGATGCTGTGGGTAGAATTCACAAATGGAACATGGATGTTGTTGGTCTGTTCTTGCACCTGGAAGTGCCACAGTTTGGTCTTACTGCAAACTCTCTGTTTGACTCTTGAGTGAATACAGATATTTTCCCTTTAATCCTGGTCCACTAGTGGGATCAGAGCATGGGAGATCTCACTGGCGATAATAAAGCATGCCAGTGAGTTACAACCCGCTAATAGTAACTTCAGGACTGAGGCAAGAGATGAGCAGCCTTTCTCTGCATAGCAACTCCAGTCTTCCTTGGTGGTCTCCTATCCAAGTACTAACCAGGGCTGACCCTGCTTAGTTTCCGAGATCTGACAAGACCAGGCTAGGTTGGGATATTAGGGCTGTTATTGTTAGTTTTTACTAGTTAACATTTGTAAATATGGACACAGACATGCCTTATTGCCCCTAGGATGCATTGCTTCTAAAAAGCACCCACAGCTTTTGGTCAGAGAAGAGATGGCTATCTAAACAAGAAACTATCATTGCAGCTATATTAAAAAAACATAACTGTTAACTCTGTCCCCCTTTTCACGCACCCTCTGCAGCTGTCTCAGGATGTGCATCTAGTGTGTTGCTGTTATGTGATCAAGAAGCTTTCCTGGATGTCACAGACAATGTAAGTCTCAGTAGGGTTTCTTTGCTGTGACCAAAACAATATTCATTAGAAGGGTATAGTTCTCCTTTACAAGCCAAGTCAGGGGAGGCACCAAAACTTGTCCATACCCAGCAAGGAAAGAATTCATCATGTTACTCTGACTAACTCTGACTAGTGAGTGGATGGGGGAAAGGGGGAAGCGTATCCTCCCTTTGGTCTTTTGTTAAAAATCTACCAGGCTGATCTAGCTACTATCCCTGTAATTCTGTCATTTGGCCACAACTTAGTGGTGGCGCCGTTGATGCCACTGCAGCCGATTTAACACACCTCTCCCTCCGGAATTATGCGGGATCCCTTTCTCCCAACATTTCACAGACCCAAGGTTATTGCTATACCCAAGGTTACAGCACAAGCCCTCCCCCCACCCCATGTGGCTATTACTCATGGCTGAGAACTCTGTGGTCTCATCTGCTATATGCTTATTCCTTTTTCTGCCTTTTTCACCTGTCCTGCATGGTTTGAAAACAGAACAAAACTATTTAAAGATATGGTTTTTACAAATATTCTTCTTCTACAATCAGTTATCAACAGTTCAAAATGTATCTCAGTAGCTGCAGTGCGTGAAATTCAACCACCAATGGATGTACAGTGTATACTTTTGTACAGTGCAAGCCACCAAAAACACTGTACAAAAGTATTAGACAACAAATAGTGTCCTTAAAATGACTTATTATTTTCTATTACAATCCTTTCACACAGCTTTTGGGGGTAAGATTATCTGGTCTCCATTATTGTTTTTTTGAATATGTATCTATGAGCTATTTTATATAGTATGGAGTTTGTTTATTAGCATCAATGTATTCATAGCTCTACCACTGAGACAGTAGCCTGAAGAAGTCAGAGGAAACGGACAGCAACCTAGGCAATCCGTAGCTGCTTCTTTTGTTAAGAGATGAAGAGGGAGTGGTTGATAACTTTTGTGTAAAAGGATTGTAATAGAAAATAATGACTCATTTTAAGGAGACGATTTGTTGTCTAATAATTTTGTACAGTTTTTTTGGTGGCTTGCAGTGTGTGAAATGGCAGACTGTGTATCTTCTTGTGTGTGAAGCAGCCAGTATTAGGCTACATTCAGAAATCTAACTTCTAGAAACCCAGATGAAGGAGCTGAACTCTGAAAAAATAACAAATACATGCTTGCTTAAGAAATGGATCATAGTGCACATGGGGAAACAATCCCTGGGGCACTGTTTGGGGGAAGTCCACATGTGCCCTTGAATAGACATAGGTTTCCCACTGTTGCACTCAAAGCAAGTTCCCCCCCGAAGCCAAACTAATTTACTTCAGAGAGTAATAGAGTCAAATCAGTGAGAATTCTTAAGTACTTTTATTATCTGTGCAGATAAGAGAGAGCACAACCAGCAATCAGAGTGTTCTCTGCCTTTCTTCCAGAAGGCAGACGTTTTTATACAAAGCAAAGTTAAAACATTGATTGCTTCTGGTCATTTAGAATCAAAATAGTAATTGGCCATTGCAAATCCCATGGTGTACAGGTCACAGTTATGCCACCTGATGATACCTGCTCTTTGTAGAACACAATAGGCAATAAACCTTTCAAGTCTCCTTGCTGGAGATTGTGAATCCCAAGCTCACTCCTCCCTGCTGTCATTACATAGACAGTGGGCACTCATCATCAGTGCTCTAGCCCTGAAAGCGAAACTTCTGTATATCTATGAGCTGTGATACATACCTATGCAGAGAGGCCCTTTCAGAGAAATGTTTCCCCAAGCAAGCAACTTTTCGACCAGCCTTTAGCAGAACAGACATTACACAGGTTCATGTTCCAAGAGAAATAATAAGGCCATAAGGCCTGAAGCTGAATAAATCACTAATGTACCTAATACACAGCCAGGCCCCATAGTGTCCCCCAGGGGTCATTTTGTAGAAAAAGAGGTGCAGGAGCTCATTAGCATAATTCATTAGCATAACTTATTTGCATATGCCACACCCCCTGACATCACTGGAAGTGTATCAGAAGGCAACACCTACCGCTCAGGCTCCACCACTAGGGACTGTCTTTCCACTCTAGGGGCTGTCATTTCAGTCCCAGAGTAGCCTATCTGGCCCCAGGAGAAATGCTACATGTGCTGCTTCGTACTCTTGCTGGGAGCTGGGGGTGGGGCTTGCCACCTGTGCTTCTAACTGCCGGAGCTCTGCTCCTGCACGCTCCTGCTCCAAATGACCCCTGGTGCCCCCAAGACTGTTTCAGGCTGGGGAAAGACTGTAGGCCTTTTCTGGATGAACTGTAGTTCTGATACTGAATTGGAGACTACACTCATGGGAAATGAGGCGAAACCATAATTCACAGATGATCATAGAGTTGCCAGGTCTTATCTCACTGCCAGCAGGGGTGGTTTCTGGTCCTTCTCCGGGATTTCTTTGGTGCACGTGCCACAATGACATCACCTGGACGTGAAGTCATTGTGCAGGGCACATTGAGTTTGTTCTTAAGTGATAGAGTGTCCCCCCTGGCAACATGCCCTGCTTGATGACGTCACCTCTAGGTGACATCACTGCACTGGGTGCATTGGCATGAACAGGATGCATTGGGGAGGGGTTCCCACTGCTGGCCAGATCAGGACCGGTGGATCTGGGGGCCCAAAAGCGGGCAAACCCCGCCCCCATCAGGGGAATGGCAGCCCTAGGTGATCGTGTTATGCTTGAAACAGTAGTAGGGAACACTTCAGGCCCTTCCATAATGTGCGAAGAACAATTTGAGCAGGATTCCTCAAGGGCAAAAATAGGGCAGATATTGAGCAGAGAGAGGGTTAAGTGATTGAGATTGTCCTTGGTAAAGAGGGAGAGCTGGAGAATATGCTAAACCCCCATCCCTGATTCCGGACCCAATGTAGACTCAACCAGCAAGTAAAGAACCAGGAAATCAGTATCACTGTGCTCCACTGTGACTTCTCTCAGCAGCTGATTGTTGAAATGCACCTATAGTTGCCAGCCTCCAGGTGATGGCTGGAGATCTGCTGGGATTACAACTGGTCTCCAGGCAACAGAGATCAGTTCCCCTGGAGCAAATGGCTGCTTTGGAAGGTGGGCTCTATGGCATTATAACCCATTGAAGTCCCTCCCTTCCCAAGACCCCACCCCTTAAAGCTCCATGCCCCAAACCTGAAGGTGGCAAGCCTATGCACCAGTCTTGATCCAACAATCACGTTTAACAATTTCTGTCCACCTTTGTTGAAAACTTGTCCTTGAGGTAGTTCATCTCAAATGCAGACATGTAAATACTCAAAATTAGGTGATCGCTGTGAAAGATAACAAAAACACTTAAATGAGAAGCGCAATATAGAAAACCTTCCCATGGAAATTATAACAAGTCTCTCCATGCCTGCCCAGAGAGACAATATTTCTGGTGCCGTTTAAACAGTACTAAACATAAGAGTTCAAGGGGGTACAGTGTTGGGAAATACCTGGGGATTTTTTGATTGGACACTGAGGAGGGTGGGGTTTGGGGGAAGGGCCAAAGCTGGGTATAATACCATAGAGTCCACCCTCTAAAGCAGCCATCTGCTCCAGGGGAACTGATCTTGATAATCTGGAACTCAAATGTAATAGTGGGAGATAGCCAGGGGCCACCAGGAGGCTGGGAACTCTAGCTGTAGACCACTAAATTGGTGCTGGGGACCCTTTGAGTCAGCTCTGAAGATGACCTGCTAGGCTAGTGGCATTGTAATTGTCCAAAAATGGAAGAGTTCTGTACCACTACATATAGACGATCGGGACTCAAAAATTTTTATTTTGTGCCTTTTAGAAAAAGTGGCCACGAAAATTCAAAATACAGAATTAGGCTGTTATTCTACTAATTTTGAGGCTGTGTGTTTTCCCTTTTTAAGCTTTGTGTCCCGACACGACCAGACAAGATGGTTATCAGACTGGACTAAATCGATGTTAATAAACTGAATTGTCTGAGTTATTTCCCTACTTGCAAAAAATAAGTTGTGATGGCCTTGGGAGAGAAGGATTGGACTAAACTGATGTTATTAAACTGACTTGCCTGAGATATTTCCCTTCCCACAAAGAGCAAGTTGTGATGGCTTTGGGAGAGATGGAAACCTTGTTATATTGAGTATTTGACATTTCCTTTATGTGCTATGTTTGCATATTTAGATTTGTTATCTTACGTTTGGTATATGAATTTTGTAATTTATTGGGTTGAATATATATATTCTTTCAAGTGCCATGTAGCCGTACTTTCAAGCGCCATGTAGCCGTTCTAAGATTGTAGGCTGTACACAGGGATGGAGGATGTTGGGCCCATCTCCCTTCATCTCACCTCCTTGACAAACCTGATTTCTGTTCATTCAAAGTTGCTTCCTGCCCCCAAACCTTGTGACCACAGGCTCTGGAACAAGTATATTATTTTCTCTTGTGTTATGGGGACTGCAAATACAATCTGAGACACCTCTGTATGTAACAAGGAACTATTTAATGACAACACCTGTCTGGAATGTCCAGGGCAAAATGGGTGCAATCAAATAAGAACACGAACAGTGTGACGTAATGGATAGAGTGTCAGTTTGGGAGACCCAAAATTAGAATTTGCACTATACCATGGAAGGTTGCTGGGTGGCCTGGGGCCAGTCACACACCGTCAGTCTAACCTACCTCACAAGGTTGTTCTGAGAATGAACTGGAGGAGACAAGAATGATGTAAGCATCTCTGGGTCATTTTTGGGAAGAAAGGTAGGGTATAAATGAATAAATAAATTTCAGCTTGTCATCAAGCTTAGCTCACTTAGTCCCCTGAATTCTGAAATCAGTTTGCTGCCTCCTAAGAAATAGTTAATGGGATTGGGTCCCGTCCCCCCCAAAAAATAAGGGCTTGAAGAGCAAGCTGCCCATCCACCAAATAAATGGAGGCCATGCTCATCTTTTATTTTTCATTTTAATAACAAAGTAAGGCTTCTATAAATTCTTTTCTCTGTCTCCCTCCTTCCAGAATGGACAGACACCTTTGATGGTTGCTGCTCAGGGGAACCATCCTGCCATCTGCTCCCAGTTGCTCCAGAGAGGGGCCAAAGTTGACCTCACTGACAAAGATGGAAAGTGAGTATCTTGTCTCTTGTGCACTGGTTAAGAGCAGCGGACTGTAATCCAGAGAACTGGGTTTGATTCCCCACTCCTCCTGCACATGAAGCCTGCTGGGTGACCCTGGGCCAGTCACAGTTCTCTCAGAACCCTTCCAGCCCCACCTACCTCACAAGGTGGCTGTTGTAGGGGGAGGAAGGGAAGGAGATTGTAAGACACTTTGAGGCTCCTTCAGGTAGTGAAGAGCAGGGTATAAAACCAACTCTTCTTCTTATCTGGCTAGCATGAGCAGTGGATGGAATCCTCAGTATAACCTGTAAGAGGAGGAACTACCAGGAAGTAACAGCCATTAAGTAGGGATGGGCATGAACCACATTTTTGCAGTTTAGTTCATGGTTCGTAGCTGACCCACGAACCTACATGAATGGATATGCCAGTTCGCGAACCAAACCGGTTTGTATAAATTCATGAGCCATTTAAACCCTCTGGTTTTACTCCCTGCTGCTTTAAAGCGGGGGTGGGGGAGAGCAAAACCAGAGGGTTAAATATGGAGGTGAAGTGCCTCCCAGGGGGCATTTTACTCCCTCCTTTCTGCTGGCCTGAAAGGCACATCCCCCCTTCCTTTCTGCTGACTGTGGTGAGCCACAGACAACAAAAAGGTGGGGGTCAAGTGCATCCAGGAAGGCACGTCACCTATTTCATTTAAACCCTGCTTTCTGTTCCCCCTGAAAATCTTCTCCCCGTGGCTTTTTGCAGGGAGCAGAAAGCAGGGCCATTTAAACCCCTGTTTTCTGTTCTCTGCGGAAACCTGCAGGGAGCAGAAAGCAGTGGTGGTTTAAATGGTTCTGAGCCATTTAAACCAAACAGCTGAGCAATGGGAAGCTCCCAGTCACTTAGCTGCTTCTCATGAAGAGCAGAAAGCAGGGGTAAACCTCTGATAGTTGCTCTTCACGAACTGCCATGAGCCACCACAAATTGTGCCCAAATTCGTGGAGGTTCATCCTGGTTCTCCAGTTCATGAACATCGGTTTGCAAACCCAAAACAGCCCAGGATTTGTGACAAACTTTAGTTTGTCAGCTGGTTCACGCCCATCCCTAGCCGTAAGAGCCCCTGCTGGATCAGTTCAAAGGGCCATCTCATTCATACCACTGTCAACTCTTAGGATGCATGAACTGGGCAAGGGATGGGGCCTATCCAAGAGTAAAGACCAGTCTGAGGCCCACCTACCTAAGTGTGGGTCCAGAAGGGTAACAGGGCATGGCCAACAGAAAACACTCTTTTGCTGTAAAGGGCACAACTATTGCTTGTGCTTACAAATCCTACCAAGCAAAGTACCCATAAATGATATCCAAACAGCAATTTTCCAAACATACCTGTCATGCTACCCCCAGTGGGTTGCCACCTCCAGCCACCACCACTCTGGAATTAAGGTCCCTTGAGAAGGCCCAGAGTACCCTCCCAAGCCCATCCAAAATGCCCCTTTTCAAGCCAAGAACCATAGGCATGACGACCAGGCAGAGAACATTAAACAAATGGTTTATTAACACAGTATTGGGGCAAGGAAAACAAGACAAGGTGCTTTAAAAGATATAACAGTGTTTAAAGGCAAAATTAAACAAAATCTAATGCGACTACCTATTTCTCTTACTGGTTACTTTTTCAAGGCCTCCTGCCTTTTATACCAGGCCTCGCTACCTGTACTCACTCTGTCCCAAGTGAGGGATCTTTCTCTCACCAGACCAGCCTGTCCCTTCAGTTTAACTCTGTGTGACAAGACTGCAGGAGAGAAAAGAAAGAACACAGTTTTTCACAGTTAACAGCTTAAGTCAGAATCTCCTCAAACAGTCTCTGGAAACTGATTGGCTAGAACCCTCGCTATCCATTGTGGGGATTGTAGGCTGTCTGCTTTCTACTGCCACACAGGTCTCTCCTGGGCCCAGGTCACACCAGGGCCCCGCCTCCCAGTCCTACACAGATCATGACAATACCACAAGCTCCCATACACACTTGAAGCACACTCACCTCCAAGTAGGGTTGCCAGTCACCCTCTATGCGTAGGAGATCTTCCACGCCCAGCTCCTGTTCCCTGCTGCCATTCTGTTAGCCAGTGGGAAAAAAAGTAAGAAATTGCTATTGGTATGATGGCGTTAATGTAACTTTCAGAGAAATCCCAGAAATTATGTCACTCTACTCTAGAAATTGCTGGAAACCCTGTGGTTTTACCTGTTATGCCAACAGTACTCCCCATGTTCCTGCCTCTCCCCGACTCCTGCTGTCTGTCTGTCTGGCTGGCTGGCAACACTACCTCTGAGACCCTGAACAAAATCACATCAAACCCCTCCAAAAACAAAAGGAAACTAACACAGCCTAAAAACACCCATAGCAAAAATACAGATACACACCCCGGACACCAGTGCACTCACTCCAAACACACAGACTCTTCCTTATCCTTGCATTGGGACTCCAGTTTGGCCTTTCCTCAGCAATTTTTTCTTCTTCTTTATATCCACTTGCTTTTTCTAGCCTTGCTTAAATACAGGAGGAGGAGGAGGAAGAGGAGATTGGATTTATACCCTGCCCTTCACTACCCAAAGGTGTTTCAGAGCACCTTACAAACTCCTTTCCCTTCCCCTCCCCACACCAAGCACCCTATGAGATACGTGGGGCTGAGAGAGCTCTTGACAGAAACTGCTATTTTTCAAGAATAGCTCTTATCAGAACTATGGCTTGCCCAAGGCCATCCAGCCAGGTGCAAGTGGAGGAGTGGGGAATGAAACCCGGTTCTCCCAGATTAGAGTCTGCGCACTTAACCACTACACCAAACTGGCTCAAATCGCTACACCAAATACAGTTATCAAGGCTGGCTTTCTGAACGCCCATGAGTTTTTTGAACTCTTATGAGAATTCGGCCACTGTTTTTGTCACCCTGGCAACACACTGTTTTTAAAAAGCCTGAAGAAAGCAAGTGAGGACATTGAGGCAGGCCTAAACTGGCTTCTTCATAGCCCAAGCTTCAAAGCTTCAAAGCCCAAGCTTTTCCCAGAAGGTTGCCAACAGGCCTGGAGAACATGTCCTGCCTTTGAGGCTTAATGGAAAATTATTTACCTCCATGCCATGAAAAGCTTTAGCTGCCCATTTCCACACGTTAGTGGCCTTTTTTCTCCAGACCTTTTGGCAGCTATCCTCTTGGCAAGCTGTTGTGGGTAATGCAAACTGGCCTGCCTGGCCCATTTCCCAGCCAAGTGGCAAGTCGGCTTACCCAGCAATGGCTACCCAAAGGCCTTCATGGAAGCCAACAAGTAAGGTACAAAGGCAACAACCCTCCTGACTTTATTTGTCTTGCGTGGCTGTGAGGTTGTTATAAGGATAAAATGCCGGGGAGGGGGTATCATGTACACCAAACTGGAACTTCTTAGGAGGAGGCCCAGATAATTAATTTGATTTATTAATTATTGTATGGCATTGTGTGTGGTATAGTCTGGAGATCTGAAGAATGTATGGCAGCCTTAAGTTCTAACTCTTTTAGTGAGCCAGACTTGGGCTGAGAAAGCTCTGAGAGCTGTGACTGTCCCAAGGTCACCCATGTGGCCTCATGTGGAGGAACTGGGAATTGAATCTGGTTCTCCAGATTAGAAGCCGCCACTCTTAACCACTATACCATGCTGGACCAGATAAATATAACCTTGACAGATGCATCCTATGATAACTCTCAAGGTTGAGGAAGGATGGAAATTTTGGGTTGTGCTTTATGGCAAGCAGCAGCCTCTGCCTTCTTCACCGCTTCTGACCCTGTGTGGCCCTCAACACTAACCCATTCCCCACCCGGGAGCTGGAGCACTTCAGGCACATTCCCCGTGGATCTGGAAAAACAGCCTGGGAGTTTAGGAGGCCCTATGGGGCATGTGTGGCTGGCTGCATTGTGTTGAAAGATGCCTGGGGAATGCCTAGGGAAGAAGTGATATCTTCTCCAGCTCCTGGATGACACAAACTCCTGAGGTAAGGCTGTGGCAGTAGCTGGGGCAAAAGCTACGGGCATTTCCCCCTGTTGAGCTGCCTGCCAAACAGAAATCTTCTCTTTCTCCTCTGTATAGAACCGCCCTCATTCTAGCTTGTGAGAGTGGCAGCATGGAATCCGCTGAGCTGCTTCTGCAGAACGGGGCCAACGTAGGGCTGATAGATAAGACAGGGCTTGATGCTCTCTGCTATGCCACACAGACCAAGAGCCGACCCCTGAAGCGTTTGCTTCGGAATGCCCTGAAGAAGTGGAAGAAAAGAGGTAAGGGGCAGATGCGCAGCGCACTTGTCGTGCAAGTGCTTTTTTTGTTGTTCCCAAACAAATACACTTCCGTAATGTAGAATAGGACATTGAGTAGGCCTCCCATGTACCTGACCCAGCTCCAGTTTCCCATCCCCAAGGAACTGAGGATGGGAGAAAAAATGGCTTCCGGATAACAAGGCTCTAGGAATTCCCCTAGTTCCTGCAGTAAAGACCATAGAGACTAGGGGGCGTAGCCTAGAGCATTTTCCAGAAGTGACATCACACCCTTATCAAACTCTACGCATCCCAGACATTGCCTTCCAGATGTCCCAGTATTTGCTAAAACGGTTGAGGGAACCCTAGTACAGAGTCGCTGGCTTACTTCAGACATAATGTAAAACCAGGATTTAATGATGGCTAATTTGTGAAACCAGCTTCAGATTTGGACTTCAGCTCCTAGACTGATGGACCTTTAATAATCATGGTTAGTGGTGGATTGCATTCAGAAAATGGTATTAACGGTTCGTTTAACTAAACCACGGTTTTGCATGATTTCTGAACAGAGCTACTGTTTTTTCTCTCTTTTGAGATTTTTCCAGGCAGTGCCCAGGCATTTTACGCATGGCACACAACAAATTTGCTTTTTAAAAAGCCTGTGGGGGTCCTCAGGATGCTGAATTCTGTGCCCTGACATCAGTTTTTTGCAGTTGTATGGCCATGGATCATTAGTGCTGCAGATGATGATGATGATGATGTGCCGCCAGGTAGCAGCTGACTTATGGTGGCCCCGAGAATCATAGGGTTTTCAAGGCAAGAGATGAGCAGAGGTGACTGGCCCTTGCCTTCCTCTGCATAGCAACCCTGCTCTTCTTGATGGTCTCCCATCCAAATACTGACTGTGTCTGACTTTGCTTAGGTTTCAGGCTCTAACAAGATTAGTCTATGTGCAGCTAGCAGCTGCTAATCAATTTTTAGGTTAGATTAATTGACTGAAACCCTTGCAATCAATAAAAAGGTATAGATCTTGGGGCAAAATAAGATCGGTTGAGTGTTTTTGGTCTATTTGTGTCTTATCACTTTGTTCAAATTTTGTTTCTCCATTTCTGCAGAGAGTGGGTTTGATTGCTCGTCAGAGATCGGTTCACAGGTAAGGAAATAACCCACGGGAGAGGGACCATTAGTTTTTCAACAAAAGATATTCCATGTTTATATCTCAGCAGCTGCCCATGAAATGCATTCTTCTTTTTTGCACGGTATCCCAGTGACGCTATTGAAAACCATTGTCTGAAGACAAGCTGCTGAGTTTCCAGGCTCATTCTTCTTCTTCAAGGGATTTTAAAATCTATCCCCAGATGGTTGTCCCTTTCCTTGGCTTACACAGTTACCTTTATGGCTTTGTTCTGCTATGACGCTAAACCATTGCTTGATGCTATGTGAATAAGCCTTAGTATGGAGTCTTTAGGGAGCATGTGCAGTCCTCTCGTCTTTCCCTTTGTCACTCATGCGGCATGTTCATATGGGTTATTCCTGGGCTTTCAGTAACCCATATGTTGTGGTTACACTTGAATTCCCAAACCAGATTTGCTTTACAAACTGGGATTCCAGCCTGGGAACAATCCAGAGTTAGGAATTCTGATTAGCAGTCCCAGTAGAAACCAAAGTTTACTGGCTCAGAACTCATGGCAAAGGCAAATTATGGTTTGCCAAAAACCTGGAAATAGGTTCATGGTGCATCGTGGGAGAAGGAGGCAGGAAGGGACTGCATGAGCAACATCCCCTCCCCTGGCTCCTTAAAAGTTTGTTCATATAATTACAGATGAACCCGACACATCTGAAAATTCCCTGGAAAATTAGCCATTGATCTTACTTATAATTGCAGCACCCTTGAGATTTGCCTCTTCATTGTTCTGGAAGGGATGTGGTGAAATTAATTGCTGGAGATTTCAAGGTCCAAAGAAAGTACAACTTTGCATAATTCATAATTAATTTGTTCCGGAGGGGTAGCTGCATTTGGCTGCCGCGACCAAAGGCATCTGTATACAACTACTAGTCAGATAGTATCTTAGAGGACTGCTGTGCCCGCTGCACATGTATTCATCCTGGATCAAACCCCTGTTTCCCTGGGTGAGACTGCCCTTGAAAACAGTCTGGGAACTTCAGTTTGTTCAAAATGTGGCAGCTAGCTATGGGAGACAGGAGGGGTCCTTTCTGCATTTGCCTGCCACTCGAGATTTTCTCAGTGTTCAAGTCAAGGCAATTTAAGGCCCAATCTGCATCTAGTATTTGTTCCGCTGTTTTACCAAACCCACACTGGAACAGAAAAAGATACAGCTCAAAACCACATTCAAACACCCCGGGCCAACGTTGTACTGACTGCAGAGGAATGCTCCCTCTAAGTTGTGAAGTCTTGGGAGCAACAATTCTACTTTGTGAGCTACTGGCATTAAAGTTGTGAGTGAGCGATTTGGATTCTGCGTAAATTAGTTTGCTCTTGAGCCATCCTTCCTGAGCGAAGACAACAATGTGTGAGCCGGAGGCTAAAAAACTGTGAGCTAGCTCAGACTAATTCAGCTTAGAGGGATCACTGCTGCAGAGACACCCCTAAATGGTCATAAAACAGCCATAAATCTATGCAGAAGGCTACCATAAAACTGAGAGATCAAATGAAGTGAAAGCAGCATGCAGTTTGGACACTGCCATAAAATCCGACAATCAATCAAAGTGAAAGTGGCAATGCAATGCAGAGGGGAATTTCTGTTCCAGCATGGGTTTGGTAAGACAGCAGAGCAAATGCTAGATGCAGATTGGGCCAAAGTCCATAGCAAAACAGCATCAAAATAACCTGGGGCAACAGCAGGCTGAAACCGGGCTGCCCATTGAAGGGAGGTAATGGCCCATTCTGCATCTAGCATTCGCTCTGTTGTTTTATCACCCATACTGGAACAGAAAAAGATGCAGCTCAAAACCACTCCACTGGGCCAATGCCATACTGACTGCCAGAGTCACCCCTGAACGGCCATAAAACAGCCATAAATCTATGCAGACAGTAACCATAGACCCGAGAGATTAAAGGAAGTGAAACTGGCATGCAGTGTGGAGGGTTCAATAAAATCGACAATCAAAGAAAGTGAAAATGGCATGCAATTTAGAGGGGAATTTCTGTTCCAATGTGGGTCTGGTAAAGCAGCAGAGCAAATGCTAGATGCTGAATGGGCCTGCCAATGTAATGCAGAATGGGGGCAGGGGGGACGGGGACCTGGAATAAAAAGAAGGTTGAATCCAATTTTAGTGCAGAATGGGAACTGGATTAAAAAGAAGGTTGAATTTGATTTTAGCGTAGAATTGCTTGGAGGACACCGCAGTGGGCATGGATTAAAAGGAAAGTGCAGAAAGGGCCCCCACTGCTGAAAGGTTTGCAGTGGCTGCCCATTAGTTTCCAGGACCAATTCAGAGTGCTGGCTCTTATCTTTAAAGCCCCAAATGGTGTGGGGCCAGGGTGCTTGAAGGACTGCCTCCTCCTCTATTGCCCGTCCTGCCAATCAAGACCTGCCTTTCAGGTCCTGCTCTCAGAGGTGAGGCGGGCTGCTTCCAGAGAGAGGCCTTTTTCGCCTCACTTACGGAATGCCCTTCCTCTTGAGGCTTGCCTGGTGCTGACGTTGCCCCCTTTAAGGCACCAGGCCAAACTGCTTCTATTCATCCAGGCTTTTAATTAAGGATCCTTTGATACCATTTTAGTCTGGAAACTGTTATAGCTCTCAGTGGTCTGTTTTTATCGTTTGTGCTTTTATGCTGGGCTCGGTTTTTTTTAATGCTGGATTTTAATCGCTTTAAAAAAAAGCTGTTTGCATTATTTATTTTTTGTATGCCGCCTTGGGCAGACTCCTGGAGAGACGACATAATTTCTTTTAAAAAATTAAATAAATAGCAGGCACATTGGGAACAGTAGAGAGCCAGTTTGGTGTAGTGGTGGTTAAGTGCACGGACTCTAATCTGGGAGAACCGGTTTTGATTCCCCACTCCTCCACTTGCACCTGCTGATGTGACCTTGGGTCAGTCACAAGCTCTGGCACAGCTGTTCTTGAAAAAGAGCAGTTTCTCTTTTTCTCTCAGCCCCGCCTACCTCACAGGGTGTCTGTTGTGGGGAGGGGGAGGGGAAGGGGTTTGTAAGCCGCTCTGAGATGCCTTTGGGCAGTGAAGGGCAGGGTATAAATCCAATATCATCTTCTTCTAGAAAGGGGGCACAATCCCTATTGGCACAGCAGATGGCAACAGCCTGGCCCTAGAGCCCTCTAAGCCCCAGCCAGGTGCCTGTTGGCATTATTGGCATGCAAAAATATTTGTTTTCTTTAACTGACTTTGATTGTCCTATGTAATTGATTTCCCCGTTATGTTAAAAATACAAATCATTGGCTAAAAATAATTGGCATGTATGTCAATGGCATCCTTCAGAAGATCTCTGGGTGATTTGGTCCATTTTTCCTGGGTTAATAATGAATCACACATTGAGTAGGGGAGAAGTCCACCCATCTTTCAAGTGGAGGATATGTGTATCGGTGGCTACTAGCTGTGGTGACTGAGGGGAAGCAGAACCAGGAGGCAACACCAGGGTCTTGGCCTCTGTGCCCTATTGTTGGCCCTTCAGAGGAACTGGTTAGCCAGTGTTTGAGACAGGATGCTGGACTAGATGGACCACCGGTCTGATACAGCAGGGCTTTTCTTATGTTCTTAAATGAATACAGTGTTTTTAAATGTTTTAACTGTGGTTTTAGGTTTTCTCTGAGAGTGGCAAAGACACTGATGTAAGCAGCCTGACCCTCCAGAGCGAGAGAGGAGAGGAGAGCGACGACGAAGATGAGGAAGAGAATGCGGAGCTGAAAGAATGGAGGAGTCGCTATCGAGAGGAGAAGATGAAGGTCATCCAACTGGAGCTGCAGTTGGCCCAGAAGACAAAAGAGTGTGTTGGCCTCTCAGAAGGATGTAGATCAATAAAGGAAAGGGTGTGGGACCAGGTACAAGAGATTAACCAACTCCTTCCTGAAGGGAGCAACAACAGCCGGGACTGGGAGGAGCTGAGCAAGAGGTACAGCTGCGACCTTTCAGAGGAAGACTATTACCTCAGCCTTTTGGCTGAGCAAGTTCAGGAACTGAAGAGGAGGAAGACCCAACATGAAGAGCAGGAGAAACAGCATGTTGAGACCCAGACGGTGGAAGAAGAGCCTAAGAGTGTGGTGGTCCAACAGGAGGGAGTACGGTGGCCCGGTGAAGAGGAGGAGGAAGAGAAGAAACAGCAGCAGATGGAACTGTGGCGTCTTCAGGCCGAAGTGGCTGCGGCCCTTGAGGAGAAGGCAAGTGCTGCACAGAGGGTGCAAGAGATGGAAGGCCACATGGATAACATGAGAGCAGTGATCAGCGTCTATGAAACCAAGAAGAAGTCGCAGAGCGGGGCGCTGAAGGCACTGGAGACTCGCGTGACCGAACTGGATGTTGAAAACCAGCAGCTGCGTGGTCTGCTGGCAAAGAATCTGGGGGAGACTGAGACAGTGGGGAAACAGGACACAGGCTTCCCCAGGGATAAAATATCCCAGTTTTTCACCGAGATGGAGGAGGAGTACTCCAGGGTGCTAAAGGAAAACTCCATTATCATGACTGAGAATGAGGCCCTAAAAAGGGAAGCCGACGAAGCTATTAGAATCAATCTCCAGTTCCAGGCGGTGCCAACGGGGACAGTGAGGAGAAGTGTGGCTGTCTGGAAGAAGGTAGTCACAGGCCTAGAGAATGCCCTAGCTAAGCTGGAGCAGGTCAACTCCCGCCTTCTGGAGAAAGTCAGGCCTCTTTGGGAAGCCGTTCAGGCCTCTCAGTCAGGAGCCATGGTTAATGGCACGGACGATCAGGAAAAAGAGCTGGAAAAGGTTGAGACAGGGAAGAACCAGCTGCATGAAGAAATTCCTGGGCAGGTCAAACTCAGGGTGAAGACTGACAGGGGGGACAACAAGTCCCGTTCAAGTCGGAGGAGCTCTGACCTGGAGAAAGAGGTGTGGGATCTCAAACAGAATAACGGCAGCCTTGTGAAGGAGCTGGCTCAGCTGAGCAGGGAAAGGGAGAAGCTACAAGAAGAGCTTCACAAATTGTTCCATCCTAAAGAGGAACCTCCTCAGCAAGAGGCCACAGGGAGCTTGGT
The DNA here is from genome assembly GCA_029375565.1 of Gekko gecko. Taxonomy (NCBI): domain Eukaryota; kingdom Metazoa; phylum Chordata; class Lepidosauria; order Squamata; family Gekkonidae; genus Gekko; species Gekko gecko. The sequence continues at coordinate 26,007,105 of JAPDNY010000001.1, read as the reverse complement.
GGTGGAGGAGCTGAAGCGGACCGTTGACTCCTTGTCCCAACAGCTCTTAGATGAGAAAGAAGAATCAAAGAGGTTGCAGATGAAGCTGGAAAACCAGAGGATGGAGATGATGGTTGTCAGAGACAGCTTCCTGAAACAGATGACCAAAGAGGTCAGCAACACTGGGAACGAAAACCTTGGCAACAGCATCTTGAGGGAGCTACACTGGAAGCTCGACAATGTCGTGAAGAAGCAGAACGAAGCCTTACAGCTGGTATCTGAGATGGAAGAAGAGAACCAGGCCTTTGAGGCTGACCGAACACACTTTGCCGACCACAACGGCCTCAGCCCCTTCGCAGCGGAGGAAAAGGCTTGGCGAGAAATGTACGCTGAGGCCTCAGACGCCATCGCTGATAATTGGAAAGTCAGACAGCGGATGAACGAGCTGGAGAAAGGCCTGCAGGAGCTGAAGGAGCTGTATGAAGCAGCCCAGGCCTCTCTGCTCGGGAGGGGTGAAGAGGGGGCCACGATGAAGCAGCTGATTGACCAACTCACTATCAAGATGGCCGAGCTGCGCCATGAGGAGGAGGAAGCCCTCCGGAAGCACGAGAAGGTCCGTGGCATGCTGTCCCTCAGAGCCCAAGCCTTGGGAGAGCAGCTGTCTGCCCTTCAGGAGAAGTATGAGAAAGCAAGTGGGGAATCCACCCAGCACAAGGACACACTCGCTTTTGAGCGGCAGAAGAACAAGGAGCTGCTGGCTGAGGCAGCAGAGCATGAGGAGGAGGTGGACGAACTGAGAGGGAAGTCACAGCGGTTGGAGATTTCAGTGGACAAGCTGAACAGGAAGGTGGAGGAGCTGACCAAGACCTGCCAGGACAGAGAAGGAAGGGTAGGAACCACTGAATCCGTAAAGGTCAAAGGGGGCTACCCCATAGAAATATGAGCAGTTGCTAAAGGAGATATGGGGGGGTTCATAACATAATAATCATAGTTACTTTTGGTATAAAACTGAACTGGTTTTTACTCTATTTGCCAATGCAAAGGATTTCACCTTAGAGATAGAGGGGGCAACACTATGCATCCATAGACAATAATAGGCAAAGGTAGTTTTCAATTGGATATTGGAACTGGTTGGTCACTGTATGAAACAGAACGCTGGACTAGATGGACCACTGGTCTGATCCAGCGGGCTCTACTTGCATTCTTATGGAAGTTCAGGTTTTGTGTGACACGGGCCTTATTCTGTTTCTGTGAGCAACTCAAAAAGTATTTCCAGGCCCCTTCCAACCCTTGTTCAGCTAGCCTGCATCTAGAAGTTAGTAACCCATAAGGAACTTTCTTTGTCTCTGATGCAAAGTCTCTTCCAATCAAGGTGAGACTGAGTAGAAATTTTGAGTAGTGGCCCTAAAGAATAAGCTGCCCTCTGAGTCCTGACCTTCTAGGTCATGTGCAAAAAATACAGTCATTTTACTTAGGTTTGCTTTTAAAGTGTATCTGGTGTGGTTCTCTCCATATTGTTTTGAGAACACTATAAAATGGGGATCTCTATGGGATGTATGTGGCTTGCTGTTTGGGGGGGATGCTGGGCACATGATGAGGGGTTGGGGAGACATGAAACTTTTGAATCAAAATGGGGGTCCCCAGGTTGTTAAGATTAGAGTTACACCCTCTTAAGACCGTTGAAGTCAATGGGCTTAGAAAAGTATGACTCTGTTTAGGACTGGACTGTAATATTTCCATTTTATAGTCAGGGGAACTGAGTCTGAGAAAGAACAATTCACTCAGTGAGTCCCTGGTGGAGAAGAGTCTTCAATGATGTCTGTTCTGTCATTTCCTTGCAGATCAAGAAGCTGCTAAAAGAAACAGAGAAACTTTCGAGTGAAGTCCTCAACCTGCGCAGTGAACGTGCCCGCCTCCACCTGCAAATTGAGGTGAGTCTCTTTGCCAGTCAGCTTATGAAGTGAGCTGCTCCTAGAACTTAATAAAGTGCAGCTTAGAAGACCCTGGAAGAAGCTAGCCTATTCATAGGTTGCAATAAGAACACTCTTCTTGGTGTAAACCCTATTGAATAAAATGACTTAACTTTTGAGTAGATCTGCTGGGGTTGCTCCCATAATCAAGACCTTCTCTCCCCCGCCCGCATCAAAAATCAAGGCAACAAAATTTGTTGACTGATCAAAACAAATGTGCTAGTAATACGATTCAGATCGATTAGCCTACCCAGTCTTCTGTGTTCTACTTCTCTATGTGTGCCAATGAAGGCTAGAATCGTTTAAAAGAATTCTTTCAAACAAAAAGTTGCATTTTCCAGGAATATTTCGGATATCCTACACAGCCTACTGGAAACTCAGTGCCATTGTTTAACTCAGTCACATTAGCATATCTAATCTGTAGAATTTCCTGGCAGTATTATAAATATTTCTATGCACCAATGAGAGCTAGAACCTTTTTTTTAAAAAAAATCCCTTTATATGAAACTTTAAACTTCCAGACAAAACAGACAAGATGCTGGGAGATTCTTGACCAGATCATACTAGTGTCCTTTTAACGCTTGATTAGAATGCCCCTGAGTCTCAATTTAGATAAGGAACATCAAGGATAGGGAAAAGATTTAACTCTTTCACCTCTGTACAGCTTCACAAATGGAAATCAGGCTCTCCACAGTTGTAGCCTTATTAAAAAAAGAGGGGCAAAAGACAGACACCACTATTTTAACCCTTTAAAGATTAATAACAACATAGGTGCCTCAGTGTCAGTTAGTGAAATTGGACAGGGAAAGAAGGGTTGATCTCCTTCTACACTCCCTAACTGGCCCTCCATTCAAACTGCAGCCTGCATAGCTGCTATTTGTCTTTAAAAACTGACAAAGATCTGTCACGTCTAATTTTACCCTTAGATGTTCTGTGTACTATGCTGGAAACGAGACACAACTGTTCACCCCATGGTTGCACTTTGGCCATTTCAGATGGCTATAGCTTCTGTGCATTTCATGCATACCCAGTCTTATGCAATGAACAGACCCATGTCCCTTTCACTGCCTATGCATATCACATAATCCTGCTTCCCACATGGGCATCTTACCATGTGCGTCCATGAGAAATGTATTATTGTTATATTTTTCCTAAGTGCCCCCAAATTTCATCACATATGTACCTTGGATAGCAACTAATTTCACTGCAGGCCAACTTTGAAGGGAGGGTGGAAGCCAGGGCCACGGCCCTCCATCCTTCCAAAGTGGACTGTCAGCGTCCACCACCACTTCCTTCATACTCCTCTCTGGCCTCTGGGTGGTAGCCTTAGATATACAACAACCTCATCTGTGATCAGCCAAAGAATTCACGATATAGAGCTACAACAGCATCTGAGCGTTGCTAGGAGATACTATTATAGCGTAATCAATTTGCACATGCAAACTATTTGGGGAATCTTATCGCTCCAAAATCTCAGGCATGATTTAATGTTCTCTCTTCTGAGATTTTAAATGGGAGATATTAAAAAAAACAACACCCATGTTATGAATGGCATTGTCCCTGTGGTAGTCAAGAAGTTGAAATTATAGGGCACGTTCTGCTATACTGTCCTCTTTATAAAGATCTTCACAAATGAGTTGCTTCTTCCTATTCTATGAAGATTTCCAGGAAGAACAGAGAGATCTTACCTTATTGTCCTCCTAGCAGATAAATACCATCAGATTACAGAGAAGGTAGCTAAATTCTGCTCAACAGCAAAATCTAGCCGTGCTCCATTGAGAAAGTTGTTATGTTGTTGTAGTCTATTAAACTATAAGTCAGTTTTACACATAGAGTTTTACTATTTGAAAATTGTATATGTATTTTTCTTTTTAGTTTTACTGATTTTATGGGATCATGATTGATTATATAATGGAACTATTGTAAATCATTTTAACTACACTGGATGTGGACAGTAACAACAATTATCTATCTATCTAACCTTAGAGGTCCCGATGTGCCCATGAGCCACCAGCAGCTGATACATAAAAAACATTAATCCCAGGAGCTATAGCATTTGCTGTCTGCAACACACAAGCTTTACTTAGCATGGAACGATATTTACAAAAACAGTTCTTGGTTTTGATCAGGGTTTTTTTTTCTGGAGAAACGCGCCAGAATGGAATTCCAGAACCTCCTTGACAAAATTATTTTTAGAATGTTTAAAAGTTTACGAGATTTAAGTATACAGATTGAAAACTGCCTCTTGAGAGTTCTGGCATCAGTTTTTTCCTTTTTTTAAAGAAGCCCTGGGTTTGATTCTCTACTGGTGCTCCCCAGAATTGCTTCCCTCCAGACCACTACTTCCAACTATAATCACAACAAATTACCATGGAAGATATTATGGATGGAGTGTCCCAAGGCCACAAGAGGCCAACACACACCTAAAATCATCTAGTGACTTTGTGGCTGAACTAAGAGCTGAATCGGGACTAATTCTGGCTTACAGCATATAGTCATAAACCACCATGCTAAGCCGACTAGAAAGACACATATAGGTGTTGTGTACGTGGTGAACTCCATGGTGTTGTATACCATGAAATGGCCCATAGAGGTGTAGAAAACATGCCTTCTTATATTTTTAATTTAGCGCATTTGGGTCTCACTGTACATTATAAAGTCCTTATGTTTGCACTGGATGATTTTGCATCAGAAGCGCAATGAGAATTTTGTGCCTCTCGGAGACACGCTGGCCCTTTTCTGCTTGTGACGGTGGTGCAGGGGGAGAAGCGGCTTTAGTATCCACCTCCCTTCCCAGCCATTTCTGCATCTCCAGACTGGCCTGTTGGGTCACTATTGGCTCTGTCACAAAAATGTGGTAATTATATGGCTATACATAATTTTTGCTTGTAGCACCTCTGTCGCACATTCTGAAGACACAAACGCAGCTCAGAGGGAAAGGCTGAATCGACTAATTTTGTACCATGCCCTGCTTTTGCAGTAATGATATCTCTCCCATTTTGTTCACTCGATTCATGTGTGTATCCCTCCCCACCCCACCTGTTTTGACGTGACATTGTCCTGCTGTCATGCTTGGATCACAAACAGCCCGTTCTTTCCACACACATTTAAAAAAACCACTTTAGTTAAAACCTGTTTAAAAACTGCATTTCCTGGGCAGGAGGCTAGCAGACAATCTTTTTCTTGTGTATTAAAGGGGAACATACGCCGGCCTTATGCTTTAAAGGAAGGAAACACCCCTCTGCTTCTTTCAGTCATCTGCATTTTGTTTTTGAGCTGCCCTGCAGCTGCTGGCAATAAAAAAACTTTAATTAAAAACTTCTCTCCAAAATTCAGTCACAATGGTCATAGTTCCAGAGGCGTCACAACGGTGTAGCAGTTTCAACTTCAATCCTTGTCATTTTGAAGTTCCATTTCTGCAAAGATTTCCCCTCTCCAAATCCCCAGTTTATTATTTTCTTCCTAATTTTGCACTCTACTTTGGCATTTGAAGGTTCCCCAACCCCTGGGCTTGCCAACCTCCAGGTGGCACCTTGAGATCTCCTGCTATTACAGTTGATCTCCAGAGATCACCCAGATCAGTTCCCCCGGAGGAAATGGCTGCTCCAGAGATCACCCAGATCTGTGGCATTGTGCCCTGCTGAGGTCTCTGCCCTTCCCCAAACCCCACCCTCCCCAGGCTCCACCCCCCAAAATCTCCTGGTATTTCCCTATCCAGAGCTGGCAACCCTACCAACCCCACTGCTGCACATCATTTCGCATTATGGATTTCTTCCACTGCCCAGTGATATTATTCCACTTGGAAATGCAGAGGAAAGTGATGGAGGCCTTTGTTAATTCCATATCTTTTCAAAAAGCAATACTACTTGTAAACTAAGTTTCAGTCCAGTGACACCTTTAAGACCAACAAAGTTTAATTCTGGGTATAAGCTTTCGTGTGCATGCACGCTTCTACAGATACAGTGAATCAAGTCGTCCTCAACCATTACATATAGGTAGAGGGATGGGGTTAGTTGCCAGGAAGGGCTAGTTAGAGTCAAGATGCATTAGTAACTGGGCAATTATGGCTGAGATTGGATTAAAGCGGTTGGTGAGATCTGTGAATAGTGTTAACTGTCATTATCCGTATGCTAATCTACTGCTATTCACAGATTTTACCAACCACTTTAATCCAATCTCAGCTGTAATCACTCAGTTACTTATGCATCTTCTCTAACTAGCCCTTCCTGGCAACTAATCCCTCTCTCTACCTATATGTAATAGCTGAGGATGTCTTGTTTCACTGTATCTGAAAAAGTGTGCATGCACACGAAATCTTATACCCAGAATTAAACTTTGTTGGTCCTAAAGATGCCACTGGACTCAAACGTTGCTCTGCTGCTCCAGGCCAACATGGATACCCACCTGAATTCTTTCATGTGACAAATAGGGGTCTCGTGCTAGAAGCCCAGCTACTAGAAGAGGGAGAAGCTAATTGGGTGCTGGAACCTTTTCCTCTCCCACACAATAATTTGTTGAAAGGGAAGGGAACAACAGAGTTCCAGTGGCAAAATACAAAAAGTACTCTGATTGAGGGGGTGGACATTCCAGCAGGCAGAAGATCAAAAGGCAGTGGAATAAATCTGTTCCTATTCAGTGCTGTGCATGCACACCAATTTTTTTTAAAAGGTGGGTGGAGAATAATGATCATGTGACATCACAGCAGTGGATGGGGGAGGGGGTTACAACACACGTCTGGTGCAAATGGAAGAAAATGGATTGTTCTGAGTCACCTGGAAGGTCTGTTGGAATAGCAATTTCACCCACAGTCACATCACCAACATGTCCGTCATGGAAACCCACCACCCCGGTGTAGAAGCAGCCACGATCACATGCAGAAAAAGGGTTGTCGTGCACCTGGGCAGGCACAAAACTCTCAAGTCCTCACATCATCTATCAACAAACGCAAGGGACTTTGTGAAACGTAGAGAGACCTGAGATTCACTTTAGGTGGTGTAAAGTCAGTTCTTGGCTCGCTTTCATGGGTATTTTTCAACTCTTCCAGGTCATCCAGAAGAACCATCAAGAGATTGTGTCAATTTACAGAACCCACCTGCTCAATGCAGCTCAGGTAAGAATATTGGATAAATTGTGTTAGTTCAAGTTCCTAGGAGTAGGAGATACCTAGGCAAAGGTTTGCAGGGATAGCTGTCTGTCCTCACATAGCCAGGACAACTGCTGGGCTATACAAACAGTAGATCACATGGCAAAGTTTTTCCCTCAGTAATAGCACTTCAGGTTGGAGGACGCTGTATATACAGCAAGATTTTCTGTCTTTTCAAGCAGTGATACCTCTCTCTCCTGTGCCCCGTTTTCCTTTTCCTTCTATTTCTTTTATATTCGGCCTCTTCTTCTGTCGTGTCTGTTGCTATATCTGGCTGCTGCTTCTTGTAGCCTTCTAGCTTTTTCTTCTTTGGGGGAGGGAAAGGGGGTTATTTGGCGATCTCTACTGTTACCTGAGTGTTTCTATAAGATTGATAAATTTTTAATATTCATAAGATCAATGAACTCTAAATAATAATGATCCCCAGGGCTATTTTTGGGCAGGAACACGGAGGAACGGAGTTCCGGCTGGCTCCGAAGTTGGCCACGCCCAGCAGGAACTCATTAGCATAACAGACCACACCCAACAGCAGACACTCATTAGGATTGGCTACATTAGGGGTGTGTGGCCTAACATGCAAAGGAGTTCCTGCTACCAAAAAAGCCCTGGGTTTTGACAACAAACAAGGTAAACAGACTAAGAAGCAAAAAGTGGGTGTGGCTGGATGACCCCACTTCTGGCAACACGGGGTGTGGCCTAATATGCTAATGAGTTTCTGCTGTTGGGTGTGGCCTATTATGCTAATGAGTCCCTGCTGGGCTTTTTCTACAAAAAGAGCCTTGATGATCCCTGTGTGAAGAAAGCTAGCTTCAGTTAAAAGACTGGGCCAGATCTTTACAGTGTGACACAAGTTTTCCACATATGGGGAGGGTTTTTTAAAAAATACGTGGGGGCCTTCAATTGCGCAGTCTCAGTGATACAACATAGAGCCCTGACTCTGCTGTGAGCATAGGGTTAGCAGTTATTCTCCCTGCCATGGTGTTCTTAAAGGCCGCAGAGCATTGTTTGGGGATGGAATTTTTTGACTGTACTCGTGGGAATGTATTTTTCCTATTCAGGGTTTCATGGACGAGGAGGTCCATGCGATGCTGCTCCGGATCCTGAGGACGGACGGATGACCAGCCAAGCTTATAAGCCTCCCCCTTTTCTTCCAAGTGAGAATGTTGTTTTCTTACATTGCCTCCCTTCCACCTGCCAAGGAAGGCGTAAACTTAACCTGTGTTACTCGGGGCTTTGTCTGATCCCCATCAGTCTCTCTCACTAGAAGCAGATCTCATCTCGTGCTTTGGTTCCGCCCTGGAACATATGAAACCATCCTGTCACAGCTTCCTCTAAAGTGGTAGGAAGTTCCAAGGGCTGCTTTATCAGGTCGATTGGGTTCGGTTCATGAGGCACGGTCTTGTGCCTGAACTTTCCTTGTGCGCTTCCTTTCCTTCCCTCCCCGCTCCAGCTTGAATTCCCTTTCTTACTTCCTCTTTCTTGATGGTTTGATGTTAAAACACAAACTGTGATTTGTGCAAGCCAGAGATGGCCTGAAATAGCAAACTACTGTTTGCCAAGAAAGAGAATCTGAGTACATTTGGGGGGTGGGGGGAGAGAAAGAAGAGCGTGCAGGACCCATTCTTGGTCCTTCCTCCAAATCATGAATGGGAGGATCTCGGGTCTGGTGAATCAGCCTCAGAGCAGCAGGGACATATATACGGGGCCTTTTGGTAATGAACTGGGAAGCAGTTGGCTCTAGTGAATAACGGTCAGCCTTCCCCCTAAACAACACAACCCTGGAGTTCCCTCAGCTCTGCTGCTTTCCAGTCAACTATTGCTTCTGTTTCTCCCCTCTTTGGCCAGAATTCAAATCTGCCAAACAATTTCTTCAGCCCTGTCACCTACACGGATGATACAAATTCCAGTGGGTTATACCAGCTGCTGGCTACCAAAAAGGGCATTAACTCAGTTCTAGAAAGAGCTCTCTCAGCCCTACCTACCTTACAGGCAGTGTTCCCTCTAAGCTGAGTTAGTGTGAGCTAGCTCAGTTTTTTAGCCTCTGGCTCACACATTTGTGTCTTAGCTCAGGAAGGACAGCTCCAGGCAAACTAATTTATGCAGTAGCCAAATCTCTCACTCAGTAGCTCACAAAGTAGAATTTTTGCTCAAAAGATTCCACAGCTGGAGAGAGAGAGAGAGAGAGAGAGAGAGAGAGAGAGAGAGAGAGAGAGAGAGAGAGAGAGAGAGAGAGAGGATCTTTTTGCAAACCCAAAGAGCTTGATCAGAATCCTTTACTAAATAAAATGGCCTTTAAGCACATTCATTTCCTTCTGCCACTCAGTCATCATAGTTGATATCATGCCTCTTGGGACCTAGCACATTTTCGTAATCCCACCTTTCCTCCAAGGAGATCAGGGCAGCATACATGGTTCTCCCCTTCCTACTTCATCCTCACCACAAATCTGTAAGGTAGGTTAGCCAAAGAGAGAGAAAGAGAGAGCCTGAGTTGACCACAGTCATGCAGTGAGCTTCATAGTGGAGTGGGGATGAGGGTCCAAGGTTCCCTGTCTTTGACAGACTAGATTTCCAGGCAAGTTCAAGTTTGCAGCTCCACAGTACAGCATCTGAACTATACTGAACATTGCAATTATTTCTTCATTCCAGGATTTAATTCCACTGTGGACAATAATTAGAGAAGAGGAACACTGGTCAGTTACTTCTACGTCCAGAAACTGGTACACTCCTTCATTGCCAGGAAACAGGAGCCACCTTTGACTTCCAGTACAGCAAAAATGCGACATAAGTACCAAGTATTATTATAAGGATTCTCTTCAGGCCACATGGGATGAGAAATCCAGTCTCTTAAAAAAAAAAAACTTGTTAAATCGTAGCCGTGTCCCAATGTTATGAAACTAAAGTGGCAGTGGAGAGGTGTGTGTCTTAAATCCGTACTTGGATGCTTCCAATTCTGCAATGCAATTTTGCGATTGGAATTACTTATGGAAATTAGGCAACACATATACCAGCACACCATTTTCTTTCTCTCTCTTTCAAACAGACTTGGGAATTTAGGGTGGGGGGCAGGAGACTAGAGTGGTAAAAAGGAAGGATTGTGGGAAGCAAGGAGTGTATAAAAGAGTGAAAGAAACACCCACTGTTAATCACTGGTGCCATTGGGACTGGTTCTAGTCACTGTTGAGCTAGCCCCCAAAGACATTTTGGTGCTTTACATTCAAATACCTCTCCTGCATTCATTGATGTGGGCTACAATCCACCAGGAATTTTTCCAATACATATCTGGTTGAAATGAATGGGAACTGGACTAGAGGCCTGCAATATTTCTCAGTGGGGCTCATGTATGAAAAACATCCCATTAGACTGGACCCAAAAAGCCTTCTAGTCTTCCTCCCTCTTGCATCTGTTCCCTGGCTAAGTATTATTTGTTCAATCTTCAATTAAAGGGTTTTTAACATCTTCAAAGGATTTGTGTTATTGCTGTTTATCCACTGTTTATCTACAACAACTAACATCCACTCTTTTGTTTGCTTTCAGTTTTTAAAATATCACCTTCCTTCCACCCATGAAAAGTCAAGTAAAGGAGGAACAACGTTTGGCCAAAATGTCTTTGACTCACTAACTGGTCTTCATCACTATCCTTGCCCCCATCCCCACAAACTGCCTGTTTTGAGCCAAACAAAAGAAACAGAATGAGTGTCAGTGTACAGAGACCAGTGTTAAAGAATAAGGGCACAAGCCACTCCAATGCAGGCACTGTGTCAATGTGTGGAAAAATTGCCATGTGGCTCAATAGAACCGTGTTCCTTTCCCGCCCTCTGGCCTGAATGCAGCACAAGCCATTCCATTATTTGGGTGGTCTGCACATGCCAGTTTGGTGCAGGTTTCCCAAGTACTTACCGTAATTTGGCGAGGGACACATACTTCTTGGCAGGACCATTCCCGGGGAGGAAAAAGACACAGCGCACGATGCCGTCACCAGGAAGTGACGCCAGGTGACACTCTGGCAACGGGGCTGGAAACTCGATGGTACCATCGAGTTTCCAGCCCCATTCCCAGAGCATCGCCTGGCCTCACTTTCCAGTGATGGCATCATGCGGTGTGGATGTTACAAGGAGGAATGTTCCAGCCAGGAACTGTGTGTCCCCTGCCGAATTATAGTAAATACTTGGCAACCCTAGTTTGGTGCTTGAGTAACCTAATAGAGAGGGAAGGCACGATGGGGTGGAGGTCACAGCAGTGGCCTGGTATACTACACGCATGATTGCCAAAGGGAAGGGTAGAGCAGCTGCATGGTAATTCCTCTTCCTGTGCAGGGCTGGATCATGCTCGAAGGGTTTTGGAAAGCCAGTGATCCTGCTGCTTTATTGTTTTGAAACATTATGTATGAGATGCCTACGCGGAATGCACTTTGTGCAAAGTATTAACGCACAGTAGCCTGTGTGTAGTGACTGACACGTGGCACTCTCACACCTGAATTTTCACAGCTCCCCACATACAGACAAAAAACCACAACGGCTCATTGTCTGATGATGATGCACAAAAGCATTGCAGGTTATTTTCTACCTGAAAGACCCCTTCTGTAACCTGTGGAAATGGCTCTGTGGTCCAAAATCTCAGTCATTGTCTGGGGATTCTGCACATACTGCATTTGGGTGTTGCAGAAATGAAGAGGGCGAGGGCTGGAAAACATTATAAGGGGCCGGGCTCACACATCCTGCAAAACTCCCCTTGATGTAAAATGCCAGCTGTTAAGTACAAACTGGTTGGTCTGAACAGCCCTCAGTCAGTACGGGTCAGTAGGGGAAGCAAAAATGCCTGCAGGGGAGAAAGAAGGAGAGGAAAAGGACTGGTCCCTTTGCAGGCATTTTTTGCTTCCCCTCTGGCCCCCATCGCTTACAGCCAAGTAAGAGCAGCCAACCTTACACGTCCGCTCCACAATGCAAGGAGAAGACTGAGACAAAAACTGTTTCCATAGAGAAAAGGTGGAGCAAAGGGGGATTTAGCTGCCAACCCAGTTAGGGAACAAGGCAAAATAGCCAGGGTTTTTGAGCTGATGACCTTTCCAGGAGGATGCAAGAAGAGAACATGGTAAACAAACCATCATGCTGTTATTTAATCTAGAAGCAACAGGGTGGAAGGCTCTGTGTGGGACACAGAAGCTGGTTCTGCACCTGGCATTCGCGCCACATTTTCTCAACACTGAGCGATTCTACACTGGCTTTTCTCTCTGTTGTTTTAGCAAACCCACACTGGAACAGAAATTCCCCTCTACATTGCATGCTACATTCGCTTTCTTGGATCATCAGATTTTATGATACCCTCTGCATTGCATGCTGCTTGCACTTTCTTTGATCATCAGGTTTTTATGGTACCTTCTGAATAGATTTATAGCCGTTTTATGGCTGTTCAGGGGTGGCTTTGCAGTCAGTACAACATTGGTCCGGGGGTATTTGAATGTGCTTTTGTGTTCCCCCTTTCCTCAGCGTTGAGAAAAATGTGGAGTGAATGCCAGATGCAGAACCAGGCATTGAGGAAAAGGTGCAGATCAAAACCACATTCGAATGCCCCGGGCCAACACCATACTGATTGCAAAGTCATCCCTGAACGGCCATAAAACAGCCATAAATCTATGCAGAAGGTGTAATGATTTCATGTTTTGGTGTGTGTGTTTAAATGTTTAGTTTGACTGCAATACTGTAAAAAGAGTGATGGAGGGAGACAAGTGTGATGTGATTGGCTGATGACTGAGAGTGTGGGAGGAGAGGTGTCTATGAGAGGGATTCTGTGTGTGAAATTTGAAGAGAGAGCATAGTCTGTGTGACTATAGGAGTTTTTGAGTGCATTCATACGGGCAGCTAATCCCACCATTATGCTGGCTTAAATTTGATCCTGATCTTTTTAATCCATCCTCGCATGACCAGACATCCCCGGGGGGAATCGCCTTACCGCGCGCTGCTTCCGTTGTGGATTGTCTAGACGGCGTCCACTGGAGGAGGCACGCGCAGTGGTTTTTTTTTTAAAAAAAAAAAAAACCTTTTTGCACATGCGCATAGGCGTCACGGCGCATCTGTTGAAGGAGGCACGCGGCGGTTTGTTTAAAAAACTTTTTGCGCATGCGCATAGACATCACAGAGCTTCCTTGTTGATCCACGCATGTGTAGAGATTTTTTAAAATGGCACCCGCTCGGGATGGTCTGACATCAGACCACCCCGATGGGAGGATTGCGCACTGGTGGAATGACCAGACAGATGAAAGTCCGCAGTTGTCCCGAAGGTAACCGAAAACCCCAGATTTAATGTAGTATCTTTTAAGTCCAGATCCGAAGCGCGGCAAAACAGGATGCCCATGGAAGAGGGACGTTTCCCAGATGTTTCTGTCTGGACGTTAACTTTAGATCCGTGAGGCAATCGTGCCTCATGCGGATCTAAAGAGCCATCTGATTGGACTCTTTGAGTCTATTCTGTGTGAATAAGACAAACAGTTTAGTCTGTGGGAATATGAGTTTTAAGTCTATTCTGTGTGAATAAGACAAAGAGTTCAGCCTATGTGGCTATATATATTTACATTTTTATTTATTTATTTATTTATTTATTTATCAAACTTATACCCTACCCTCCCTGCATAGCAGGCTCAGGGCGGCTTCCAACAAGTATAAAATACAGATTAAAATCATACACTTATTTAAAACACAGTGTCTAAAACGAATACAAACACAAAGTGCAAAATGCAGACAACAAAGTACTGGCGACAATTAAGACTCACTCAGGTGGTACATTTACCAAACAAGGTTTCCACTTCCCAGTTGTTCTGGGATGGCTATCCGCTCAAGGTTTCTTATGGCATCAGCTTGATGTTAGAAGCCACGGACTGGGATCCATGACCACAGCGGCCCCTAATTGAATGCCTGGTGGAAGAGCTCCATCTTGCAGGCCCTGCAGAACTGTAAGAGGTCCCGCAGGGCCCTGATCTCCTCCAGGAGCTCATTCTACCAGGTAGGGGCCGCTACTGAAAAGGCCTCGGGTCTAGTGGTAGCTAGCCTAGCCTCCCTCGGGCCAGGGAGGGTCAACCGATTTTGAGACCCAGACCACAGTGCTCTCTGGGGTATGTACGGGGAAAGGCGGTCCCGTAGGTATGTCGGACCCTAGCCATATAGGGCTTTAAAGGTAAGCACCAGCACCTTGAAGCGGATTCGGTATGCTAATGGCAGCCAGTGCAGTGTCCTCAGCACAGGCTGGATGTGCTCCCACCTGGGGAGGCCCATCAGCAGCCTGGCCGTGGCATTCTGCAGTAGCTGTAGCTTCCGAATCTGTGACAAGGGCAGCCCCATGTAGAGAGCGTTACAGTAGTCTAGTCTTGAGGTGACCATCGCATGGATCACTGTACCCAGGTTGGTGCGGTCAAGGAAGGGAACCATCTGCCTCATCAGCCTAAGGTGGAAGAAGGCAGACTTAGCAGTGGCCTCTACCTGGGCCTCCATTGTGAGGGAGGGATCCAGGAGCATTCCTAGACTCCTAACCTCCGGCGCTGGCACCAGTGGCGCCCCCCCGAAGGTCAGGAGTGGGATCCCCAACCCCGAGCTGCCCTGACTCAGGCACAGGACCTCCATCTTTGCTGGGTTCAGCTTCAGCCGGCTCTGCCTGAGCCAACCAGTCACAGCCTGTAAAGCCCGGTCTGGTCTGGAGTCCGACTGGCCGCCCAGCACCAGATAGAGCCGGGTGTCATCAGCGTACTGGTGACACCCCAGCCCATACCTCCGGGCAATCTGGGCAAGGGGGTGCATGTAGATGTTAAATAACATCAGGGACAGCCCGACCCCTTGAGGCACACCACACTCAAGAGGGTGTCTCCTGGACTGCTGTTCCCCTAGCGCCACCCTTTGTCCCTGACCCTGGAGAAAGGAAGCAAGCCATTGCAGGGCAAGCCCCTGAATCCCCATGCTGGCGAGGTGGTGGACCAGTAGCTGATGGTCGACTGTGTTAAACACAGCCGACAGATCTAACAACAACAGCACTGCTGACCCGCCCCGATCCAGATGTCTGCAGAGGTCGTCAGTTAGCGCGACCAGCGCACTCTCCGTCCCGTATCCCGGGCGAAAGCCGGACTGGAAGGGATCTAACACGGAAGCGTTATCCAGAAAGCCCTGCAGCTGTACCGCCACCACCCACTCAATTAATTTGCCCAAATAAGGCAAATTCAAGACCGGCCAATAGTTGACCAATTTGGCTGGGTCTAAAGATGGTTTTTTCAGGAGAGGACAGACCATCACTTCCTTGAGTGATATATATGGGAGAGAGAGAGATTAGATTGTGCGTCTATGCCTGTCAGAGTGGAGTTTGGGGAGTTTGTGAGACTCTTTGTGAAGCTAAGCTTTGCCAGTTATATTTACAAAGTCCTTTCATCAGCAGTGGTTCAAAATAACCAGAAACCTATTTTGTTCTTTATTAAATAAATAATTTTTGTTTAAATTTATCCCAGAAATCAGAATAGTCCTTCCTCAGGGCCACATAGTCCTCTGAAGTGCCTAGATCATTCTACCAAAAGAGAGAGATTTGGAATTTTTAATTCCTGGTGGCAGCAGAATCTACCAAGTTTAGGTACACAGAGAGTGTTTTAAAGATAAAAACGGTCTCCCCAAGAAGCAGGATGCCACAGAAGGTACCATAAAAGCCTGATAATCAAAGAAAGTGAAATCAGCATGCAATGTAGAGGGGAATTTCTGTTCCAACGTGGATTTGCTAAAACAATGGAGGGAAAAGCCAATGCAGAAAAGCCCAGAGTTTATAAGTATTCCCTGCCCCAGATGGAAGGATGGGAAAGATATCTAGTGCTCAAGAATTGTGGGATTCAATACTTTGCATAAACTTTGTCCATTATACAAATTTGCTGAGTTTATACAGGAAGCAAACTTCGGCTTTTCACAGTACAGTAGTGGTGCCTGTGGTGAAGCTGGTAAGATCAGGGGGAAACCCTGTCAGTTTCACCAGCCTGGATTTTTTTCCTGCCCTCCTCCTCCTTCAAAAGGACATGAATGTACATTGGGCAGTGGTGCACAGAGTATTAGAAACTGATAACACATTTGTAGAATTGACAAGACCTCACCCCCCCAAACACACACCTTTGTTTATTTCACCGGAAAGTAAATGGCAGTGGGGTGGGAGTCTAGACTAGAGTTGCCAGCTGCTGCCTGGGAAATACCAGGAGATTCAGGAGTAGAGCCTGGGAGGGCAGGGTTTGGGAAGGCAGAGGACCTCAGAGGCATATGATGTCACAGAGTCCACCCTCCAAAGCAGCCATTTCTTCCAGAGGAACCAATGTCTGTCAGCTGGAGATCAGTTGTAATTCTAGGAGATCTCCAGCTCCCACCTGGAGGTTGGCAACCCCTGGTAGGACGGCCACCAGCCACATCATGCTGGGACTGCAACTGGACTTGTTTCTGAAGTAGACAAGAGGCTTCTCCCCAACATGAGGAAAGGGTTGTAGCAATATTTAAAGCAGAAACAGCGCAACTAGTGAATGGCTGTAATGCACAGAAGCTGAAGCAGGGCAAATTTCCTACAATAATTAAAGCTCTTGAAAATGCACACACGTTTCAGTTCTGCCCCTTTTACCCACTGCTTCAGGCAGGCTGCTTGGCTTCTTTTTAAATCGCTTACAGTATAATCCTGTGCAGTATGACACCCTTCTTAGCTCACAGACTTCAGAGGCTTCAAGAAAGATGTAACTCTGCTTAGGACTGCATCATTAAAGTGCCACTTACGGAGGAAGGCATTTACGAGTTCATTTCATTGCTTTTAAAAGGGATAAAAAAGAACTTCAGTCAGATTTTTTTTTTAAGCTGAAGGATGAGGAAGGTTTCTTAGTGACATCGCGAGTGGCAGCCAATAAGTGCTATGCACAGCTGCTTCCGCTGTGCACTGGTAGAACTAGTTTTCCCTGCAATTGATTAGGTTAAGAAGATTGCACACAGAACCAAAATGCTGTGAGATCGACAGTAGTCTCACCCATAATTTTAAGTACATCTGTACACACCAAAGAACGCATTCCTAAGCACTTGATCCATGTGTGAAAAAATGCATTTTTTTGGAGATTTGAAATGAGCAAAACCTTCACTCTGAGTTTTAAAAGTTTTTCCCCTCTCTGAGCAGAGAACAGGCAGGAAGGAGGAAGACAGTTCTATTGATTTCCAGACATACCACAGCCCACCTTCATACAAATGCTAATAGATCTAGCTGGAAAGATAATGGGTGGGTCAAGCTCTCCCCCTTCCCCAAGCAGGGAACAGAGATTTGGAAGGACTTTAGACTAGAAAGGCTCCAGGAATAATTTTCAGGAAAGAAATTTCTGGAGACTTCTGGAAAAGCCTCTCAGACCTGGCCTGATCTGATCGGTGGGTGGGGGAAATGGAGATGATAAAAATTCCTTGCAGCAAGGAGGAGGCCTCTGTATTTGTGTGCTGAATCCATGACAGCAGTGGAGAGAACTCTCCAGTGATGAGGCAGCCACTGACCATATGCTGGCCTAAAGAACTAGAGGAAGTTTCAAGGTAACGGAAACTCTGTAGATGTCTATAACTCCCTAAGCTAAACAGTCTGTCTCGTATTTTAACATCTGATAGGGCATGTATAGAGAGGGGGACAGAGGATTTGCATTTTGCCCATTTCTTTTGGTGCTGTGCTAAAAGTATGCTTGTAAACATTTTCTTTTTAATAAATATTTTATAACTTTGGGTGTTGGTAGTGGTTCTCTGTACCGCATAGACCTCCACCTTCTCGGACACGCTATTTTAAAAGGAGCACCAGGAGGAAGGAAGGCAGTTGGCAAGTGGCTATTCCTCCAGGGGAGCACAAGGCAATAAACTGTCCCCATGGTGATTGTTAAGTATGAGAGTTAAGGCAGCAGCTCATAACAAGTGATTCAGCTTTATTTACAAGGTAGGATGAATACAGAACATGAGAGCAACAGGCTCTCTTTTAAACTATCTGGGCTTAGTAGGCCATGCCCTTAGTTGTGATAAGAACCAATCAAAATATGAACATAACAACCAATTAAATCATTTCCCTCCTGCACCTTTCTTGTATCCTGATTGGACTGCTGCACAGAGTATCCAATCAGCTTGCAGGAGTTAACGATACCAGTCTTAAATAAGAGATAGAATTCAAGCTCAGGCATTAGATATACCAATACATAACAGTGATCAAGCGCTAGGCAGCAGGGGATGCAGAGGCAAGGCCTCAAAATCTGGAAGGGAAGCTGGGAGCCTTGACCTTCCCAGCGGGAGTTCTTACACAGGTCAGGTGGTGGTGGTAAGTTACCAGAGAGAGAGCAAAGCTGGGTAGAAAAGGGCCTGCAAGTCAGAGCAGGCCTCTTCCGCCACACATGTACTAATTGCCTCTTTAAAAAGTCTATTTTAGGTGCACACATACAATGTTTAATGTATGAATGAGTCAAACAAATATTTGAAAAACATTATATACAGGTACACCTGACAAAGAAAACCTAGGATTATTAGGAAAGGGATTGAGAATAAAACGGCTGATATTTTAATGTCCTTGTATACATCTATGGTACGGAATGGAGGGAATGAGGGCAACCTGTTTGGGGGCCCACAGAATTGGACCCCCTGGTCCAATGTTCTTGAAACTTGGTGGGTATCTTGGGGAGAGGCTCCATCAGCTACCCTGTGAGTTTGGAGCCTCTCCCTCAAACTCCCTCCCCTCCAGCCCTCAGAATATACCCTATGTTTTCACCTTTGACTTCAATGGCCCATAGAATATAATGGGGCCGAATTGCCGCCAAATTTCTTTCATTCCCTCCTTTGCTTCTCTCCTTTTCCTCTTTCCCTCCTTCTTCTCTTCTCCCTTTCTTTTTCCCACCTTCTTCTATTCTCTTTTTTCCTCCTTTCCCTGTTTCCCTCCTTCTTCCCTCTCTTTCTTTCCCTCCTTTCCTTCTCTTTCTT
Organism: Gekko gecko; assembly: GCA_029375565.1. NCBI lineage: Eukaryota > Metazoa > Chordata > Lepidosauria > Squamata > Gekkonidae > Gekko > Gekko gecko. Next base: position 25,988,056 of record JAPDNY010000001.1, on the reverse strand, counting down.
TCCCTCTTTCCTTCCTTCTTTCCTTCTCTCTACTCTCTCTCTTTCCTTCCCTCCTTCCTCCTTCTGTGGCCCAACTCTAGTGAGGAGGAGTTTAAACTTTAAACCCCTTCTCTCTTAGCTCCCCCACCGAGGCCAGCTTTTGAAGATGCCTCCCCCCCTTTTGCTTCCCCTTCTGACATCACTTCCGGTGATGTCAAGGGGCGCGACATATGCTAATAGCCTAACAGCTCATTAGCATACCATATGCTAATGAGCTCCTGCAGCTCTTTTTCTACGAAAAGACCCCTGTATAAATCCATAACATTTAAAACAAACAGCAAAATAACAGTACAAAACATGAAATAATAATGCAGCCTTTTATGACATAACATCATGAAAATTACAGCATGAACCTAACATGCCAGTTTAGTTAAAAGATAATCAAATGTCAGTATTCTGAAACCCTTCGCTGGGAATATTCAGCAGCCATCTGGCAAAGCAACTGAATCAGAGCTTTAGGAAGAATATCTATGAGGGTCAACAGCAATGAACCAATCTCAAAGCTTTAAAGAGAGAGGGTGCTGCAGGTGAGACACAGTCTACATTGGAAACACAGGTAACTGAAGGTAAAAGAAGTTCAAAGACTTGCACATCTGGAGGATGTGAAGAATGAGAGGCAGGGAGACCTGAAAAATTCCCTGCTAGATCCAGGGCCCAGGTATCAGATAGGAGGAAAAGGGGTACACTTTACCAATAGGATTACCATTGGCCTAGAGCTAAAAATGTCTTGTCCAGTTTGGTGTAGTGGTTAAGTGTGCAGAGTCTAATCTGGAAGAACCAGGTTTGATTCCCCACTCCTCCACTTGCAGCTGCTGGATGACCTTGGGCAAGTCATTGTCCTGTCAGAGCTGTTCTCTCAAGGACAGTTCTGGAAAGAGCTCTCTCAGCTCTACCTACCTCACAGGCAGTGTTCCCTCTAAGCTGAGTTAGTGTGAGCTAGCTCACAGTTTTTTAGCCCCTGACTCACGCACTTTTGTCTTAGCTCAGGAAGGACGGCTCCAGAGTAGATTAATTTATGCAGCAGCCAAATTGCTTGCTCACAACTTTAATGCCAGTAGCTCACAAAGTAGAAATTTTGCTCACAAGACTCCACGGCTTACAAGGAGTGTTGTGGGGAGGGGAAGGGAAAGGAGTTTGTAAGCCGCTCTGAGACTCTGATGTGAAAGGTGGGGTATATAAATCCCATCTCTTCTTCTTCTCTTCTTCTTCAAGTGGGAGGCATGCAGGTGGGTGGGAGGGAAGGCGCACATACATGCCTGGTGGTGGGCAGAGGAGGGGAAAGGAGCCTTGGGGGAACTCTCTGCCTCCCTGTCTCCCAAAACCCGGACCTGACCTGGCCTGCGCTCTTAGAGGAACTCTACCTCAGGACACAAATGCACACAGACCTGGAGCGAGGGTTGCCAACCTCTAGGCGGGGCCTAGAGATCTCCCACTATTACAATTGATCTCCAGGTGACAGAGATCCGTTCCCCCCTCCCCAGAGAAAAGGGCTGCTTTAGAGGATGGACTCCATGGCATTGTACCCTGCTGAGGTCCCTCCCCTCCCCAGGCTCCCCCCCCCAAAAAAAAAAAGTCTCCTGGCATTTCCCCACCCAAAGTTGGCAATTCTTCCTGGAGCCTATACCTCTCCAACTGGGGAGGCAGGAACAATGCAGCCCACAAAGGTAAGGAACAGAGGAGAAAGCCCCACCTAAGCATAGGTCACTATTTATGGTCTCTCCTATGGATTGCTACAATACTGCCTCTCTCTAAAGCAGCTAGCGGTGTGACCTACACAGATTACGTATACGCAGTGCAGAAAGCCTCCCTCCCTCCTCCAAGATATGCAGGCAGAACATCACTGCAGCATGACATTATGCTGGCATAACCCCATGTGCAAGTGGGGGGAACAGAGACTGCAACCACAGGTCTGGGGGCTTGTCAGCCACTCCAGAGATTGGTGCTTGGACCCCTTTTGCCTGGCAGATCAGAGCACCCATGAAGGAGCCACAGCAGAAGCTGTCAGCCAAAGTACCGACGTGACTTCCTACGTATAATGGGTACGTGCTGGCTCAGTAATTACCTCCCCAGCAGGTAAATCCCACCCTGTGAAAACCTTCAAAGAGGAGTACAGCAACTGGAAGAGTACCATGTGCTTTAGCCCACTTCCTGGGGCCTCTTGAGAACCCTACTCGTGCCCTCTTGGTGGAAGAAAAATCAGGTTGAAATGTTACCAATGTTATTTACCAGGGGCTTTTCAAATATACTGATGTCTGCTGTTCAGAAACCACCTGACCGACTGTATCACTTGTCTATCTATTTACCTGTCTGCCTATCTGTCTGGTGTGTGCGTTTTGTGTGCTTGCCTGGAAGTCCTGGTTGACTTTCTTATTGGGGGCACAAGCATGAACAGTAAACCTGCCATTCCATGTGCCGGGGAGGCTGCTGTTGATAACAGCCTGTAGTAGGAGTCACTGGCAGTTTTCATCCTCTTTACTCACCACCAGCTCCTTCCCCCGGGGTCTTTAGAAGCTGAATCTTCCGAATGGCTTGGGGATAGAGGCATCTCTTGCTTGGATAGGCATGCATGTAAAACACAGGTATAAAAATTACATTACAATAGATAGGCTACCCTTCTAGACACTGACAACACTCAGACCCAGTCTGGCAAGACATTTTCATAATAATTAAATAAAACTAAACACACCCACACTTTTACCCTCCCTCTCACACACACCCTGCCCTCTGCAGCTCCCGGCTGCTAGGTCAAAGACACCGTCAATGTGGAGTGGAAATCCACTGTTAATTTATTTAGTTGATTTGGTTAAAATATCATATTAACATATTCTTATTTTTTTTAAGTATGAGACTTAACGCAGGAGGTAAGTTCAACAAGTGATTCAGCTTTATTTAGCTCCAAGATTAGAGCAGCTAAGGGCTAGACCAGCTAGACAAGATACAGTCAAACACAGCGGTTTATATACAGTGTGATATGAGGTAGCCACGCCCTCAGTCATAACAATATCCAATCATACTAATGCATAACAGCCAATCATAAATCACAGTTTAGGACCAATCATATTTCATGTTAATAGCCAATCAAAGATGTTCCCTCCATAAGCCCTTTGATTGGGCAATACCAGACAGTTTCTGAATCCGCATAATGAGCACCTGCTCAACTTATGCTAGCCTTATGTCTATGAAGACATAACAGTTTTCATTTGTATTCCATCTCTAGCTGCACAGACGTGGAGGACAGAGACGACAGATAAGTATTTTGAGGATGAAACTCAATATCCACACATTTTGGGAGGGTGAGGATTACCAGTGTCTGCATTATTCTTGCACAATGCAAGTTGCAATCACATTGTCAAGGAGTTCAAGGCCTGAACCCCTGTGGGTCCTCAGGGCAGTTGCACACAAGTAACCAGACAGTTAGAATCATAGAATCATAGAGTTGGAAGGGACCTCCGGGGCCATCTAGCCCAACCCCTGCACAATGCAGGAAATTCACAAATACCTCTCCCTCCATGCCCCCAGTGACCGCTGTTCCACTCCCAGAAGAAGACAAAAAACAGTTGTTCATTTTTTAAAAAAGAACTATCAAGGTTGAATACACGGCCAACACAGTACTCTAAAATCATGCAGCAAGAAAATAAGAAAAACTAGCTTAACTGTCTAACACTCGTAAGGCTCACATCAGACAGTACAGACCTTAAATTCCAAAGTCAAAGGCTAAAGCACAGGCATCATCTACACTGTGAGCAATTGCACTTCAAGCAGGTCATAGTTTAGGCCTTTAGTTCATGAGGATCTCAGCTAGTCTCTCTTCTTCAGGGCCTTAACTAAATGATAGTTTTTGGCCCAGCAACATCAGGTGAGGTTGATGTCCAATCAGAAAACATGAACCTGTTAACACTAATCTGTTAGTGTTTTTTGAGGGAGTGAACAAACATGTGGACAAGGGGGACCCAATAGATGTTGTTTACCTTGACCTCCAGAAAGCTTTTGATACAGTTCCTCATCAAAGTCTCTTAAGTAAGCTCAATAGTCACGGGATAAAAAGACAAGTCCTCTTGTGGATCAAAAACTGGCTAATTAATAGGAAACAGAGAGTGAGTATAAATGGGACATTTTCTCTGAGTGTGGTAAGCAGTGGGGTACCACAGGGATCAGTACCAGGTTCGATGCTTTTTAACTTGTTTATTTATGACTTGGAGTTGGGAGTAAGCAGGGAAGTGGCTAAATTTGCAGATGACATTAAGTTGTTCAGGGTGGTGAGAACCAGGGAGGATTGTGAGGCACTTCAAAGGGATCTGTCAAGGATGGGTGAGTGGGCATCAATGTGGCAAATGGGGTTCAATGTGGCCAAGTGCAAAGTGATACACATTGGAGCCAAAAATTCTAAATATAAATACACATTGATGGGGTCTGAACTGGCAGAAACTGACCAAAAGAGAGATCTTGGAGTCGTAGTAAATAACTCAATGAAAATGTCTAGACAGTGTGCGACTGCAATAAAAAAGGCCAATGCTAAGCTGGGGATTATTAGGAAGGGAAAACAAATCAGACAATATCATAATGCCCCTATATAATCAATGGTGCGACCTCATTTGGAGTACTGTGTACAGTTCTGGTCACCAGACCTCAAAAAGGATATTATAGCATTGGGAAAAGGGCAACTAGAATGATAAAAGGGTTGGAACACTTTCCCTATGAAGAAAGGTTAAAACACTTGGGGCTCTTTAGCTTGGAGAAACGATGGCTGAGGGGTGACATGACTGAGGTTTATAAGATTATGCATGGGATAGAGCAGGTTGAGAAAGAAGTACTTTTCTCCCTTTCTCACAACACAAGAACTCATGGGCATGCAATGAAATTGCGGGTTAGAACAGATAAAACTACTTCTTCACCCAAAGAGTGATTAACACATGGAATTCACTGCCACAGGAGGTGGTGGCAGCTACAAGCATGGACAGTTTCAAGAGGGAATTAGATAAACATATGGAGCAGAAGTCCATCAGTGGCTATTAGCCACAAGGTATAGATAGAAACTCTCAGTCTGGGGCAGGTGATGCACTCTATTCTTGGTGCTGGGGGGGGCCAGCAGTGGGAGGGCGTCTAGTGTCCTGGCCCCACTGCTGGACCTCCTGATGGCACCTGGTATTTTTGGCCACTGTGTGACAGAGTGTTGGACTAGATGGGCCATTGGCCTGATCCAACATTGGCTTCTCTTATGTTCTAACATTCTTAAGAGAAGCCTCTAGAAAATTACCTCATCACCCCTGACCCTCTTCCCGCCATCCAGCCACTTCTAGCTCTGGCCTTGAAGATAAGGCCAAGAGACCAATTAGTAACACCTGCAAGATAGACCAGGCCTGTTGCTATTTACGTTAACCCTTGAGGGGGAGGCCAGGGGTGATTTGCCTCACATGTGTTCTTTCTATCTCATGACACATGAGGCAAGGGGAGTTCTGTGCCCCCAGATGCATGCAGGCCCCATTTTGTTCATGACTGCAGCACATAGGTAGAAGCAGCTTCAGTCCCTCTACCCTGTGTACCATTTTTGCATCCTGAAATGGCCCCAGTGGGAGCACTATTTACACTAGTGGGGAAACTTACATCGAGCCATTATCACATATAACTTTCCCAGTGGGGCAGATAACAACTCCCCTGGGCTGTTTTTGGATGCAAAAACGGTATACAGGCAGGAAGGCTGCAGATGCTTTGAACCATACACTGATCACAAATCATGCATTTGATAAGCACAGAACTCCCATCATACATCTGGTGAATCTGCCCATGTGTGGCCCTGTGCCAGTTCAGCTTCAGCCCGCTGGGGCAATATAAGACCCCTGTGTTGATTCTCACCCCTAATTTGCCTTGGAATCCTGTCTCATCATCACCTCGGCTTGCTTTGTGCTGGGATTTTAGCTTCTTTTGAGAAATAGGTACAAATATCTCTAGTGATCAGGGCTTCGTATGTGTCTACTGAATTCCAACTTTCTCTCTGCTGTTGAAGCGCCTCAGCGCTTTTGAAAACCCTAACAGTGAGTCAGCCAGTCACTGAAACACATAGTTCTTTGTATTAATAGATAACAGATTTAAATGTATTGTTCCAAGATAATGTCCATGCTTAGCCCTTAAAATTCTTCCTGATATAGAAAAGTCTTACATGGTTTTTGAATAACACTTCGCCTCAGAGTTGAGCAAATCTTACAAGACAGGAGCTGGTATCCTAACTCCATCTTTGTACTTCCTGCTAAATTGCTTTCCTATCTATTATGCCTCCCCTCTTATCTGGTCCCGAGCCAGAGAATGCCTTGTGACTGCACATGAGACAATAAAGTGCTATCGCTTCTCAGTGTGTGGCTGTGTGAGGTGCAAAGAAAGGCTGAGGAGAAGTGGATGCAAGGGAATTCTCTGGGTATCACTCAACTTTCCATACAGGGAAGGGGGGAATGTGATTAAGAGGAGACACGATAGAGTTTATAAAATGATGCATGGTGTGGAGAAAGTGGAAGGAAAGCATCTTTTTTCTGTACCTCTGGGGTCCAGTAAACAAGGCTGCCAACATGCCTAGAGAAAAATGTCCTGTCCCTGTAAGAGTTTTAACAAGTGGAAATGGGCAGGTGACTCTTCTCATGGCACGGAGGTAAATAACATCACCTGGTAAATAACTTCCCATTAAGCCTCTATGATGATGATGAAGAAGAAGAGGAGGAGGAGGAGGAGGAGATTAGATTTATACCCCACCCTTCACTCGAAGTCTCAGAGTGGCTTACAAGCTCCTTTCCCTTCTCCTTCCCACAAGAGATGCCCTGTGAGGTAGGTGGGGTTGAGAGAGCTCTTCCCAGAACTGTCCTTGAGAGAACAGCTCTGACAGAACTATGACTTGCCCAAGGTCATCCAGCAGCTGCAAGTGGAGGCGTGGGGAATCAAACCTGGTTCTCCCAGATTAGACTCCACACACTTAACTACTACACCAAACTGGCTCTTGCTTGAGCTTCCTCCCCTTGTCTGCTCACAAGCATTCTCACCACCCATTCTTATAGCTGCCTGCAGCACTGCATGGAGCCTTAGCTAGTAACTGGGCAGGGGGTGCTGCCCTCAGTAGAAACCCACCTGCTGATGGTAGCCCTGAGCAGCACAGGTGTACAGACAGAGACACACTTAGGACCCATGCATGCCATCTCATGAAAGGCAATGTTTCTCTCTTTAATTTTTGAAATGTTATAAGATATTATGATAAGACTTAAGCCTGGCCCCAGTAAAGCATCGCGACAGGGTCTGTGTCTCAGCGGTAGCGCACCTGCTTCGAACCCAGAACATCCTAAAGTCAATCCCCTGCATTTCCAGCGAAAAGAATCTGGTCCTAGGTTGTACGAAAAACGCTGCCAGTCCGAGTTGGCAATGCTGGCATTGACACACTCGACAGCTTCCTGTGCTTGCGCCCTGGTCTTACTTATTTACTTTAAATTTAACTTTACGGGGGCGTGGCGTCGACGCGAACGGCAATGGACGCCTGAGTATCTTGCTCCCTGAAACCTTCCACCTACTTTGCATCCAAACCAACCTTTAACATTCTTCTTGATCCCCAAAAACGATTGCCTGTTATGGGGAAAAACTACGGGCCAAAAACTAGAAACGCCACGACTGTAAGTAACGGAGTTTCCTCCTTTTTCGTCCTCCCGATAAACCTGGGCCCGCGGGGAAAACCGATCCTACTTCTCCTAAAATGGCGGAGGGTCGCGACAATCCACAACAAGAAGGCCTCATGGTCTCCAAACAAGAGTTCCACGACTCCCTACATTCACTGGAAAAAAGCATGTCCGTCACCCTCACTGAACTTCTGAAACCTTTAACAACACAGCTAAATGATCTTAAACAAACCGTGGAACAAATAGCGCAAACCGCTGATCTTGCTATGGATCACAGTTTGGTGCTTCAAGATGATGCATGCTTTTTCTATAAAAAAGACGAATGGGCCACAGACAAAATTATCTCCCTTGAAAACCAACTGAAAGCGAATAATCTTAAATTCAGAGGGATTCCAGAGGACGCGGAAAAAACAACTGAATTAAAAATTTTTATCGCGTCTTGGTTGGCGGGAATCTTACAACTTGAAGCGGGTGTAGCTCCCATGATTGACTTTGCTTACAGGGCAGGCTCCCAACGTTCCCGCCAGAATAATGTTCCCAGGGATATCATTGTTAAGTTTATGGACTCTCGAACCAAAACCAAGGTGTTAACTATGGCTAGACCAGCAGGCTATCTGCGATTTGAGGACTCTAAAATTCAAATCCTACAAGATTTGTCTGCAGAAACGTTGCAACGGCGTAAATCCTTGAAACCTATTACTACAGTTCTTATCAACGCTAAAATTCGATATAAATGGTTTGCTTACTACAAACTTCAAGTCCTGCATAATGGCTCCATTCTTCAAGCGTCGGATCAAGAATCGGGAACCAAACTCCTTCAAGACCTAGGGCTCCAGATTCCACCAGATCTCCCTCAGGACGACGTACCCCAGCAGCATGACTCTACAACCACCCGATGGCAGACGGCTCGTTCAAAGCGGGAACGCAAAATTAAATTCTTTTGAACCGGAGAAATTTAAGTCACTGAGTTGAAAATCTTTATGACTTTGTTTTCGTAGAAAAGTTCATCTGAGTGAACACTTAACCGGACTCTTCAGACCTGATCGTTTGGGACACGGAATACTCTGCTAACTCATCTTGGCTATCCACCACCACTTGAGGTCCCGTATTATATGGAGATACAACTGCTTATGCACTTGCTTTCACTAATATCATTTTCTATCTCCTGTTACAGGTTTGGTTCACTCCTATTCTACAAATTAATCAGAATTACATTATATGACATTATAGATCCATAGGTTGGTTTAGGAATTTTACATATAAGAAAGTATCTTAAATAATTTTTAATTTTGTCTTTCTATTTACCTTGCAAGGGGGAAGGAAGTAAGAGGGGCAATAGCCTAGCTCTCCTTAGTGCTAATGTCTTTTTTTATTTGTCTTCTAATGATACTGTCCTTGCAGGAAAAGGACCTCAGAGCCCATGAGCCGGCTCTGGCTTGTTTGTGTTCTTTGTTACTAGTTAATGTTAGTACTGTTATAAAGAACTCTTTCATACACCTAATTCTATTATTGATATTTAGCTATCACCATGTTTATTGGACACTTTTGGAATCTAGTATAGCAGTCCAGGTTTTATTCATAACACCACTAATCTTTAAAATGTATATTTTTGAATTTAATAAGCATTTGAATTTTGTTTCACCATGTCTTTCAATGACCGGTTAAGATTCCTTTCATTTAATTGCAGAGGCTTGAATTCGCCTATTAAAAGACGCAGGGTCATGACAGCTATTTTAAAGCAAAATCCTGCAGTAGTTTTCTTGCAAGAAACCCATCTTAAAAGCAACAACAATTTAGTTTTACCTACTCATAGGCTCTCCCAACAATTCCAGGCCCCAGGAACCTCTAAATCACGTGGAGTAGCAGTTTTGGTCAACAGGAATGTGAGATTTTATTCTGATAAAACTGAAATTGACCCCAACGGCAGATATATTTTTGTGAGTGGCTCTCTTAATGGCTCTCCTATCACTTTTGCTTCCATCTATGCGCCTAATAATGACCAGATCAACTTTATTAAAACCACCTTTTGCAAGTTAGAAGCTTTCAGCACAAACCCATATGTAATAGGCGGTGATTTCAATTATGTTGTCAATTACAATCTGGATAAAACTAATTTGAAGCCAATGAACAAACGTTATAATGCCATAGGAAATACTTCCTCAGCCCAATCTGAATTGGCACCAATATTAAAACATTTTGGCCTTGTTGATATTTGGCGCTTAAGAAACCCTTCTGTAAAAGATTTCACTTATTTTTCGCCCAGATTCCAGTCTCACTCGAGAATTGACTTTATTTTGGCATCCTCAGCCCTTTCTAATTCCTTTTCTGAAGCCTCAATTGGAGCTAGAATATGGTCCGACCACTCCTGGATTGACTCCATTCTGGAACTTGGCGAAAACACAAAAAACTCTTACACTTGGAGACTTGACCCAAAACTTTTATTTTTAAAATCCGTCACAGACTCTATGGAATCTGAAATTAAAGAATATTTGCAATTCAATGCATCTTGTGGGGTGTCTCAACACCTCGTGTGGGATGCTCTGAAGGCAGTTGTACGCGGCAAACTTATCGCAATATCCTCAACCTATAGGAAAGAGAAAAACAAATTAATTCAGGAACTGACAACGAACATCAAAACGCTAGAAGACGAATTTAAACTTTATGGTAGAAAACGCACGTACAAGAAATTATTATTGGAAAGGAAAAAACTTGAATCCATAGAAGTCTCCCAAATTCAAAAAAGAATAGCTTATATTAAACAAAAGTACTGGTTTAAAACTCCTCACTCACTAAAACTTTTATCTTGGAAATTCAAGAAAAAACAAGCTGTAAATGCAATCCATACCATCAGAACCAAGTCTGGCTTATTGAAACACAGCAATAAAGATATCTCTGAAGTCTTCCTTCAATATTATAAATCTCTATATACTTCTGACCTGCCACCACAATCTAAAATTGATGATTTTTTATCCCAATTTCCTCTCCCCACAAATATATCGCCCGAACACAAACAATGGCTGGAAGAACCAATCTCACCACAAGAGATACAAGCAGTTATCAAGTCGCTCAAGCCTAATAAGTCTCCAGGGAGAGATGGCTTTACAGCCGAATTTTATAAAAAATTTAGCAATATTTTGGCCGATCCTTTAGCACTCACATGTAATCAGGTCCTAGAAGAAGGAATTATGCCTCCGTCTTGGAACCAAGCTAAAATTATACTCTTACCTAAACCTGACAAAGACCTGACTTTGACAAGTTCTTATAGACCTATCTCCTTATTGAACCAGGATTACAAGATTTGTACGGCAGCAATGACGTTTCGTCTTAACCACATCATTGAGCACTACATTAATATCGACCAGTCTGGCTTTATTCCACATAGGGAAATCACTGACAATACGCGTAAAGTGTTAAATGTAATCCAATACTGCAGGAAACATAATATTCAACCTTCCTTTATTTTATCAGTCGATTTTGAAAAAGCCTTTGACAGGGTAGAAACTCAATACTTAAACTCTCTATTGCAGAACATGAATTTCGGACCAAAATTTTTATCATTAATCAATACAATTTATCAGTCTCCTTCAGCGTGCATTCAAATTAATGGATCTTGTTCTGAAGACTTCACTTTGTCCAGAGGCACCCGTCAAGGTTGCCCTATTTCCCCCTTATTGTTTGCAATCGCCATTGAGCCGCTAGCGCATGCAATCCGTTCCAACCAAGATATTCATGGTTTATTGTTGGATAACCACCAATTTAAATTGAGCCTTTTTGCTGATGATTTAACTCTTTTTTTGTCAAACCCAAAGTGTTCCTTACCTGCCTTAAATAAACTATTGGATTTGTTTGGATTAGTGGCAGGTTTACAAATAAATCATTCTAAAACCATTCTTTACCCTATTTTGTTGAATGACTTACACAGAGACTTCATCAAAAAGAATTATAACTTCAGTTGGGTTAAAGACTATTGGAAATATCTAGGTATTTTCATCCCTCTTCAATTTTCTGATCTTTTAAATTGCAACTATACTACGTTAACCAAATCATTGGAATCACTACCCAACTCAACATCTTCACCATTGTTGACCTGGATTGAAAAAATACAAACCGTCAAGTCTTTTGTATTTCCTAAATTTCTTTATTTATTTAGAGCTCTTCCGATCTTAATTCCTCAGCATATATTAAAGAAATGGCAGGCGGCCATGCTGAAATACATATGGAACAAATCCCTACACAGAACCAGCTTTTCGACGCTACGCAGACTCCCGAAGAATGGTGGCTTATCCTTACCTGATCTATCCTTGTATTATGAAGCTTCTACACTAACAGGCATTATAAAACAATATAGCAAGAATTACCAAGCTCAATGGAAGATATTGGAGCTTTCATTTTTGAATTCAAAATCGTTTCAGGAGATCCTCTGGGACAAACCAACTCGCCGTCCTTCAACTTTACATGAAAATCTATTCTTACACAACTCTATGAAAGTTTGGGACAAATGGAAAACCATTTTGGTTTCTTCCCCCTCTTTACTTACCTTTTTTGTTGGTCAATCCTGGTTTCCTCCCGGATATGCAAACACATCATATAAAACCTGGAGAAACAACAACATTTTAAGGTTTAAAGATATCTGCAACAACTCTACTATCTTATCTAAATCTGCTCTAGAACTGCACTACGATTGCAAGATCCAATGGTTTGAATACCTTCAAGTTAGTGATCTTTGGAAATCTATTTTTAAAAATACAACACTCCAACCACTTACAACTTTCGAAAAAATCCTTTCTCAAGATGTTACTTCCTGCAATGGTATGATTGCTATTTTCTATAAAATACTACTTTTATATTCCTCTAGGGAACCAACATCATACCAGACCGCATGGTATAATGACTGTTCAATTCCTTTAGACGATTCTGTGTGGCACAAAATCTGGTCATCCCCCAGTATGTCCTCCAAATCTTTAAATGTTAGAGCTCAAGCCCTTAAACTGATGACACGATGGTATCTTACCCCAGCTAAACTTCATCACATTAATACCTTATACCCTTCTTCTTGCTGGAGACAGTGTGGCGAAACTGCAACATATTTCCACTGTTGGTGGTCCTGCAATAAAATTAGTTCTTTTTGGTTCTCTATTTTACAAGCCATCAAAACAATTACCAGAGTTAACTTACCTTTTTCACCTCCTCTTGTGCTCCTTGACCTCTGGGATGACATAGACATAACTAGAGCGAACAAAGAATTAATTTCTGTGTTATTAATGGCAGCCAAATCTGTTATAGCCAGAAATTGGAAGAGTACCAACTCACTAACATTACACCAATGGTATGTAAACATATGGGAATACTTTACAATGGAGAAAATAGCTTACTCCTTATCTTCCTCTAGCACCTACAAGGCACAGTCTCTATTTTATTCTAAATGGTCACCCTTTTTAGAAGCGGTTCATTTTAGCAATACTGTACCTACAGATACTATTCCTAAAAGGTATATGGAGATTATTTTAACCTTATAATGTCTACTCCTAAGCTGTAATATCTTTTTCAAACAAGTTTTGTTGTTGGCTTCTTGCAATTTAAATGTAATAATATGTGGTGCACATTCTTATTTTTACTGTTACTATTTTCATTGCTGATGTATTACTTACCTGTTTTTATATATTGTCTTACTTAGTTGTTTCTGTTTTTACTTGATGTTTTGTATTTGTTGAAGTTCTAAATAAAAAGTTAAAACCAAAAAAAAAAAAAAAAAAAAATTAACTTTACATATCAAGTTATCGTTAAAGGCAACGAACTCCTGGATACACGGCAGAAACTCTTATCCACCCGGAGCGGCGTTGAGTTTAGAGCCACCGCGTGTGAAAAGACTGCGAGGGCAGAAGGAACGCGAACGAGCTGCGTATGTGGGAGGGGAAGAGCATCTGATGCGTCTGACGGTGGACCGAGTATTTCTGCACCGCTCCCTTACAGCCCTTCCCTCGTTTCTCTACGGCGCCGCATTAGCCACGCCCCTTCGCTCCTCGGCGCGGCGAAAGAGCCCAAGGGGGCGGTTCTCATTCGCTTCGCCTCTGCGGCTCGTTGCCTGCTGAGAAATTTGCCTCCGCTCCCTTGGCCGTTCTCCGCTTCTAGCCGAGGCGGCTACGATGTCTCAAGATGGCGGAGGCGGCCGAGCTGAAGGTAGGGAGGGGAAAGGAAGGGGGTCGAAAGACCGTGCGGTTCCCCCCTCCCGCCTACCTCACTGGGGGTGGGGTGGGGGAACAGAAGAAGTCTTTGTTGCAGAAAGGACAGGGAAGGGGGGGAGTAGGGTAACAGATGGGGGGGGACAGGAAGGTCTAGGGATGGAGGGGGTGGAGACCTGGGAGGAGTGATGGGGGGTAAGGAGAGGGGTAGAGCGAGGGGTAGAGCGAGGAAGAGATACGAGAGGGGGTAGGAAGGAGGGCGCGCTGCAGGCAAGCAGGAGGTGGGGTAAGGAGGAGGTGGGGAGAGGGATAGAAACTCAAAAGGGGGGCGGGGATACCTGGGGGTAACTGGGAGGTAAAATGGGGGTAGGGAGGTCGGAGTGATGGACCGTGGGGGAGGAGAGCAGTGGCCTTTATGCTTAAGAGACACAGGGGTGGTGGGGGGAGAAAAGGAGGAGGTGGAAGGTGGGCTGGAACTGGGAGCGGGGGTGGGGGGAATACCTGGGGGTACCGAGAAGGGAAGAGGCGAGTTTCCGGGGCAGGAGAGGAGGAAGGAAGCAGCCCGCAAGAGGGATCGTGAAGACGCAGAGGGAGGGCTGGAGCGCAGCGTGGGGGTTAATGCGGGGTAAGGTTTGGAGGAGGACGCGCCGTAAGGGGCTGGAGAGAGGAAGCCCGGGCAGTGAGAACAGATCTTTGGGCCGTGGCAGGGTAGTGAAAACGTGGAGGGAGGGAGGGCTGGAGTTGAATGGAGAGCGAGGCTGGGCCCCTGGTAGGGGGTCGCCATGGGTAGATGAGGGGGGACCTTGCGTGTTCAAACGACGTTGGGGGTGTGTACGTGTGTAGTGAGGGGGGGGATGGTGAGATGGTGGGGCAGTGGAAGGGGGAATCAGAAGCGAAAGGCACGTGTGTTTGGGGGAGAGCAAAACTGAAAACAGGTGGGGCACAGAGTCGAGGGAGAGAATCCTGCAGGATTCGGATAAGAGAGAGGGGGGAAAGGCTGTGCAGGAACAAGACATCTGGGGGGGTAATGAGGAAGAGAAAGGATGTGGGGAGATGAGAACCATGGGGAGGGGTGTGGGGGGCTTTTGTAGTAAGGAAAAATAAGGGATGTTTGCTATTTAGTGGGATCATGAAACGAGATGTGGAACTTGGTGGAGTTAAGAGTGCTGCACGGGAAA
Source organism: Gekko gecko (assembly GCA_029375565.1). NCBI lineage: Eukaryota > Metazoa > Chordata > Lepidosauria > Squamata > Gekkonidae > Gekko > Gekko gecko. The sequence goes on along the minus strand of JAPDNY010000001.1, from coordinate 25,973,020 downwards.
GTTGAGGCTGTTTCATCAGAAGAGAAGGGGGAGAAGGGTCTGAGTGTTGTGAGAAAGGAGCCATGGCGAGGTGGAGGGAAAGGGAGAGCGCAGATGGGAGACAAGAAGCCTGGTGTGGTATTTGGGGTCCAAGGAGTTTGACGTTGTATATGCAGGTTTTTTTGGTCGTGGGGAGGGAGAAATGTGGAGAGAGGGAAGGAAAGCTTTGGGCTCTTGGTATGGGATATTTATTTATGAAGCAGAGTGGGGGTGTTTTGAATGAGCTTGGGAATGAAGCTTACTTGGAAAATTGAAGGGGGGATAAGGTTGTGTGAGGAGTGATCATGGGGTTAATTAGAGCTGTACTGAAAAGATGTGGCGGAAGGAAGATGGTGTAGTTTATTGAGAGGCAGAAGTATGCCCAGGACATCTTGTGAATGCTTGCTTCATCCCCAGAATGTTGGAAAATAATTATGGAGTGACTCTGAGCATGTGCAAAGTGTCTTTCCCCAGAACCTCAGTTTGCTTACCTCCAAATGTCTGCATGATAGGAAGTGTAATTTATGGCAGGCTGGAGCCCCGAGTCACTTGCTTTGTGGGAGGAAGGGGAGGGGACAGATGACAGCCCTGAGTCATGATATGGCGTGTCATGTAATCACGTGGCTGGAGGATTGTGGTGGGGCTGATCTCCTTCTGTATATATTTTTTCTTTTTCTCTTTCCCATCTTTAGGATTCAGAGTGTAACCATCATTGTCCAACATCAGACCTTGGAATATGCATTTGTCCCTGGTAACTAATGAATTCCAAAAAGAATTTGGGTCCTTGCTGGTGTGTTTAATATATTTCCCCCCACAGGTTCCTAGCTAGCTTCTGGCTGGGTGCGGCTCTTGAGTTTTATCCACACCTGTTGGAAATGCTGTTATAGTAATTACAGTGTAGACTGAGGACCCTTTGCATTGCATTGAAGTGATTTCCCCCATCTTACTTTAGTAAACTTGCTTTGGATTTTTTTTTGTTTTGGACGATCACCTCTTAATTCAACCTAGTGTCAAGAATTCTGGGCTAGCCAGAGTTTAGAAAATTGTGGAGCCCCCTTTTAAAAATTATTTATGCAGTTAGCATAGATTTTAAGAATGTACTATTTTCAGAAGAACAGATTAAAAAGTGGCCTTTTTTGCCTGCTGTCCGCTCAGTTGCCATTGGCTGAGGAGCTCTGATGTCAGAGAATGCCGATATCTTAACTGCTCAGGAGCAAGCTGGCCATCTTAGATCATTGACAAACTGTGCAGCTTTCTTGATTGGGAAAAATCTCATGTAGGTCCTCTGGCCAGACACTTTGGCCTGTTGTTTGGCAAGGGAGTTTTGCACATCATGAGCTTTCATTTTGTGACTAGGAGGCAAGCTATGCGCTTGTTCACACAAGCTTGTTGCTTTATGCTACTTAGGCTGTTAAAGCTGGAGCCCTGGTACCCATGCAGCAGATGAAGTAGTAAAAACAGTTTTTGGATTGTGCACCTTGAATGCTTCCCTGGGAAGGGGGAGAATTCCTGCATCTAGATAACGAATACAGAGGGCAGAGTAATTCTGGCTTAACTAAGGTGTGATTAACAGTTGGCTGGTCAATATTGCCCGCTGATTATTGTTTAACCACAGTCAAATTTTGCAAATAATTCTTTAAAAATGCCAGATATTTTCTGAAACCAAGAGTTTCTCTATAATAGGTGACAGCTTACCTTTTTATTTCATTATGGTGTCAGCAGGAGTGCCCTGCAGCATTCCGAAGCAAGTCTAGCAAAGTTTCTCCTGCTGGCTAAGAGCTGCAGGCATCTCCAAGCAGGAAGAATTATCCTGCTGTCTTTCGAAATTGCTTTTTAAAAGTAATTCCTGTTTTGGATTGTTCCTATGTTAATTTCATATTTTTGTTTAGTTTTGTAACTGTAGGCTGACTCTGGTGTTCCTTGAGAAACTGCAGAGTGAAGATCAATTAGATGAACAGCTCACATGTATAGAATCCGTACTTAACATTAAGTTATGAGTCATTACAATTTTCTTGTTTGGCAACAAGTTAATTAATTTGTTCTTTGTAATTAATGTAAGTATCAAAACTGTTGATTATTAAAATATCTTTTTTGTTCTAATGAAGTTAATGCCTTAAAAATACTTGGCCAGTTAATTGATCAAACCTGTTTTTTTTAACCAGTCAAACTGTAAGTTTTAAATCTGACCATTTCCCCAGTAAGACAGCTTTTGTAATGTGTAGGGATTCCCCCCTCCCGATATCCTGTTGGGGAAATGGTTAAGCCAGAACTGTTCTCTTTGGTTTGCTAGCTTTCTAAGTGCAGGGAATCAGAGGGGATTTTTGGTGGTTTGACTCTTTTGTTGTTAGCTGTTGTAGATTTTCTGGGTTGTATGGCCATAGTCTTAGCAAAGACCACAGCCATGCAACCCGGAAAATCTACAACAGCTAATGAACTCCGGCCGTGAAAGCCTTCAACAGCATGTTCTTTTGTTGTTGTTTTTTTTGCTTGGGAAGTATTTAATCTTATGATTCCTCTCACCCAAAGAACAGTTTTGTTTATGGACCTTATGTAGCGTGTTTCAACTTTTGTTCACAAAGCAGTGTAGACAAATTAACTCATTTCAATTAAGACAAGAAGTCTGGGATGTTTTTAAAATGTCAGCAACCAAAAAGCCGTACAACAGGAGGAGAAAAAGCAGACTTCCAGAATCACAGTGGAAGAAGGCTTGTCTTTGCTTTTCTCTCTGCATCCGTATTTTCAAAATAAGCTAACATCCTTTGGAAGAACATACCAGTGTTCTGGAGCTTCAGCAGAAAAGCAAACATGACACTGCCCTTCTCCCAAGTCAAGCTTATACCTTATCCTGTTTCAACTGTCCATAGCTGTTAAGCGTCTCAGGAAGAGAAAGAGGTTTCCAGTACCTGAGACCCTTGAACTAAAAATGCCTGAAGTGTGTTTTTTTATTTTTGTATACGGCACCTCTCCGAAAGCTTTGCTGTTTGTGGAAACCAGCTTGGCCTGTGCAAAATCTGAATCAAGGCCTTCATTGGCAGTTGTCCCACCTTGGGGAGGGAGGATAAATCCCTGGTAGGATGGTTATCACTGAGGCTCAGTTCCAATAGGCCAGGGGTGGGCAAACTTGCTGAACGTAAGAGCCACATAGAATAAATTTCAGATGGTTGAGAGCCGCAAGACATGAACAAATATTGCACGCACATTTTTATTTAGAAAATATGCAGATTTACTTTTTATTACCATTAAATGAGACTGCCAAAAATAAAAACAAAAGGGGTAAAAACAGATATTGAGAATGATATTTATTTGTCCAATGATATTTATTTGTCTAAGAGAGAGAGAAAGAGGGGGAGGTGGAAAGAAAGAATGAAAGAGGTGGAAAGAAAGAGATAAACAAAGAAAGCAAATAGATAGGAGGGAGGGAGGGATCAAATGTATGCTTCCCCTTCACTTCCCCAGCTGCCCTGCTGGGAGCCACACAATATGTGTGAAAGAGCCGCATGTGGCTCCCGAACCGCAGTTTGCCCAGCCCTGCAATAGGCTGAAGCTGCTGCCTTAAATTGGGCTCAGAAACAGACTGGGAGCTGGTGTAGTTATAGTACTATAAACATGTTGAAATCTATCTCTGCTGCCTTCTGCCTGGTATTCAGAACCAGTTGGCATTTCTGAGTTGCCTTTGTCTTGCCCTCTCCACTTGCTTTTTCGTATGGACTGAGTCCAGCTTGCAGTATCAGTGTGCAGCAGAAAAGATTTCCCACCACCACCACCACGTGCATGTCTGTGGACATTTCTGCAAGGTAGTGAGGGCTTGGAACTGGCAGTTTTAGCCATGGTTGTGCCAGGTTTGGCTGTTGAGATACTGCAGTAAATTGTAGTTCGGAATGAACAAATTCTTAAAGCAGGGGACGAACATCTCACTTCCCCACGCCCTTGCTACTGAATCTGTGCCACAGTGTGGAATTTGAAGGGCAAAATGTGATTTGTTGAACAGCTGACCACTGTTTAAGCAGGCCAAATTGTAACTCCAACATATTTACTAACATTCTGTGTTGGAGTTGGTCTAGAGAGCTCCAAAATCAGTTACTCTCTGCGTACCAAAATAAAACAATACTGCAAGTGAGCTTCTTTCTGTGAGAGTGGGTAATTTCTGCATGTCTCATCAAATTATAGGGTTTCTTTCTTTCCTTCCCACAGAAGCAACCCTAAAATGTGTGTCCCTAGAACATTGAGTCATGCAGAGATGTCATAGGCAGCCTCCTCTCTCAATGAATGGGTTCTTTGGGCGCCCCTGGGAGTCTAATTATTTCTTGCAGTCTTGGGAAGTAGGCAACTACGAGGCCTGGAATGGTTTCCAGAGATCTGGGGGTTCAAATGCTGTCGCATCCCCACTCTGTTCTATGCCATTTCTGCTAAACCCAGGCTTGTCTCTGGATTAACGCTGAAGTAATATTGAAAATGTACATAAGTTATTTTAGAAAGTTATTTAAAAAAGAGGTAGGTGGGGAGAGAATCCTTACTGTGGAAAACTCCCAAGTCTGTGTGCAGCCTTACTTTGCTTGCTGCGGCAAATTGCCAGGTCTTTGGGAATGGAGAAGCTTTGGCAGAAGGTGCATGGGCCTTGGCGTTCTCGTCCCTCTGTTTAAAAGCTGAAGCTTTTCTCTCTCCCTCTCTCCCTCCCTTCACCCGCCCCAGCAATTTTTCTGCCGATTCCCCCTTTGCAAATAAATTCTAAACCAGGAAATTCTCCTTTGAGGAGTGTAATTTCTCAGCACGCCTGGTATGTGTGTGTGCATGCTGCGTTCTCAAAGACAGATTTAGCCCACCCAGGAGGCCCCAAACATTTGCCCAGCTGGCTGCCTCCGTGGCTTTCTTTAACCTCTTTCCTTTTTCTTTCTTTGAAGTCTGAAGGCTGTCTTCCAGCAGACCAGATTCCCTCTTGTCTCTGTGCTCCTACCCCCATCTACTCCTTTCTCTCCCCCCCCCAAACTGTTCTTACTTTGGTGGCTTAGGCACCCTGCATTTCCTTGCCTTGAGGAGGTCTGGCTAGTGGGCAGAGATGGCTAGGAAAGCGTGTTCATCTGGCAAGGGAAGTGGGGATTTTATTTGAATTTATGTTCACGGATTCATTTTTGATGACCTTCACTCAACAGTGGCAGACTGCGGTCTGGCTCTAGCAATGAAGGGTCTTCTGCAGTTTAAAATAAATGTGCCTCAAGGAGACTGCAGACAGACAAGATAACAGAACTGGCAACCAAAATAAATAGCAGAGATGAAGCAAATCATATATATGCATGTAATTATATATACGCGTACGACTTGGGTCCCCCCTCCCTCTGGCATCACACCGCTTTCAGGATTTCCAAGAGTTCAGAATGCTTTGTCAAGGAGAAGGGAAGTGAAAGAGAAGAATTTAGAGAACATGGGAGGAAACAATGAACTGCTGCTTTTGCTTCTCCACTCTCCTAGCTAACTTCCAGCTTGCGAGTGCCCCTGTTTGCTTTCACTCTTGTCCTCATAGCCGTGAGGCCAGTCTGTCACATTTCTATCTCGCCCTTCCTCTGAGGAGCTTAAGATAATATACATAGTGCTTTCCTCCATTCAATCTTTGCATCCACTCTGTGAGGTAGGTTTGGTTGGCCGGCCGGCCTAGGGTCATCCTCATGAGTTTTATGGCTCAGTTCACTGTGTTTGTATTTCAAAACTATTGGAAGCCAGTGTCCAATTTCTCTGCAAAACTAGAGGGGAAAGCCAGTGTAGTGGTTAAGTGTGTGCACTCTAATCTGGGAGAACCAGGTTTGATTCCCCACTCCTCCACCTGCACCTGCTGGATGACCTTGGGCAAGCCATAGTTCTGGCACAGCTGTTCTTGAAAAAGAGCAGTTTCTGTCAGAGCTCTCTCAGCCCCACCTACCTCACAGGGTGTGTGTTGTGGGGAGGGGAAGGGAAAGGAGTTTGTAAGCTGCTCTGAGACTCCTTTGGGTAGTGAAGGGTGGGGTAGAAATCCAATCTCTTCTCTTTTCTTCTTATCCTATCTCTGAACTGGTTAGGTTTTTAATCGACTGGGCTCCTGAGGTATGTTTTCCTGCCATGCTGCTATGAAACAGACAATGCATAGCAGCTCAGCTTATATACACACTCTGCTGGAAATGTGAATCATAAGCATTTTGAGGGAGCTTCTTGCCATGGTGTGTGAGAAGAATGCTGTTTCTGATGCTGCACCGTGGAAGCTGTAATTGGAGAGACTGGGCACCAAGGCAACCCGCAGCCTGGCTATCGGGATGGGGTGTTGGTTGCCAGAGCTGCTGGGCTGTTCCTCTGGCAAGAACTCCCAGTTGTCTGCCAAGGAAGTTTCAAGGCCTCTGCTCAGAAAGAGATACAGATTCATGCTGCAGTCCCCCTTTCGTTTGCTGAACTGACTCATTTTTAATCTTTAGGCTTTGTTTAGAAAGCTTTTTACCAATTTTTAAGAAATTCTTGAAGTACTGAACAAGAATTTTTTAAAAAGCAGATGAAATTGTACAAATAGTGACAGCCAGCCATTTTTAAAAAAAATAACCAGATCTCCCATACATAGAAGGTGATTTTGCATTTTTTAAAAAGCACCTGAAAGTGTATGGGAAGGAAGCATGGTGGGTGTCCCTGCCAGAGGCTGACCTGTTAACTGAGGCGTCCCCACTGGGAGAATCCAGAAAATGGTTAGTTAACTTTCATAGATTTTTATCTCTTTACATTGATCTTCACATTGGCCCTCACAACAGCCTTGAGAGCTGATAATGGGCTTGGACACATATGAAGCTGCCTTATAGTGAATCAGACCATTTATCCATCAAAGTCAGTATTGTCTACTCAGACGGACCATGGGTCTCAGGTGGAGGTCTTTCACATGCCCTCCTACTTGGTCCTTTTAACGGGATTGAACCTGGGACCTTCTGCCTACCAAGCAGATGCTCTACCACAGAGAAGAGGAGGAGATTGGATTTATACCCCGCCCTTCACTACCCAAAGGAATCTCAGAGTGGGTTACAAACTCCTTTCTCTTCCCCTCCCCACAACAGACACCCTGTGAGGTAGGTGGGGCTGAGAGAGCTGTGCCAAAACTATGGCTTGCCCAAGGTCATCCAGCAGCTGCAAGTGGAGGAGTGGGGAAATCAAACCCAGTTCTCCCAGATTAGAGTCCTCGCACTAAACCACTACATCAAACTGGCCATCCCCCCCACAGAATACTTTTTGTCAGTGGAGCAGAATTCCCTCATGTACCTATCCTACTGCAGGTTAAAATGCCCTTCAGAAGGCCAGTCTTAAGTGACAAGTGACCCTCAAGAACAGCATGTGGGGAGACTTGGAGGTCTGCAGTGGGATTAGTGAAAATTCCCCTCTAACCAATGGAGAAAATCTGAATTCAAATCTTCCCGCACTCATGAAGTTTGTGAGTGACCTTGGCCCAGTTGTGTGCTCTCAGCCTAATTATCTCACAGGCTCCTTGAGAGGGTGGAATGATGTGGGAAGGATGCTCTTTGGAGGAAGAGTGAGATAAAACTGTGATACATAGCAGGGGTCCTGTGCAAATGGATGGATCCCAAAACTTGTAAGATGAGAGGACATGGATTGAGTGGCCTGAATTAACTATAACCCCCCCCCCAGTGAATCATGGGCAGACAGAACTTGAATCTCTCTCTTAGCTGCCTTGAACCATGAGGAAAGGCAGTGTATAAATGTTTGAAGAAATCAGTGGCCAAACCATTCAAGCTCTCTAACTGGTGGCAAAATTAAACCCTCTTATTCATTGCTTGCTGTTCACCAAAAACAAATGTGTTGCTTGACCTTTGGTCAGAAAGAAAAGTGTCAGGCTAAGGAGGCATTTGAGAAAATGAAGGGGAGAGAATACAGGAAAGGAGTTAAGGGGGCAGAGCAGAAGCTCCACCTCTTTTCCTCCATTGCGATTAGTTTGCATAGATTGTTGGTCTAGTTCCAGTTTTTATTTTAAGAGTCCAGGAGGGCTGAAAACCAAGTTCAGACAAATGGCTCAGTTTTCCCCTCGTTCCCTCAAGGCTCAGGTGTTAGTTTTCCTTTCAGACAAAGCTGTGGTTAATACAAGTCTCCTAACTGTTGTTTGCAAACCTAATTCCAACAGTGGTTTCAAATCATGGCTTGGAAGGTCATGCTAACCATAGTTTGGCTGATTTGAACGCTACAGAAAACTCAACGCTTGTGGGGGTGGGGAGAAGTTTGGGAGTCTGTGACACGTTCCTGGTCATCCAAACTGCAAATGAGCCAGTGTTGGGGGCATAAGCATTATAAATAATGTGGTATCAGGAACGCATCTGCTGTGTGGATTTTTATTTTAATCGAAGCCAGGCTTTTGGTGGTACACATGCCATCTGGAGAGAAGCGAGAGCTATAATGTGGCACCCGCTTCAAAAATATTCAGCTGTTACTTGGGCATGCCAGACTTTGCATTACACTAGCTCAGCACTGGGTTGGGGAGTGGTTCCAAAAGCAGAAGGGTGGGCATCTGTTTTCCAGTCCTGCTGGGGCCCTGGCAGGACAGGGGCTTGCTGCCCATCACCAGTTTCATTCTTCTCCTTCCAAAGGGAAATGGATAAGCAAAGACATACTGTACTGACTAGTTTGCTTCAGACAGGTGCGAATGTGACCCTGGTTTTAAGAAATGGAGACTCACATGCATGATTTTCCTCTCCCCAGGGTTGCCAAGTTGGGAAATACCTGGGGATTTGGACGTGGAGGGTGGGGGTTGGGGGGGGACCTCGGTGGGGTATGATGCTGTAGAATTCTACCATCCAAGGCAGCCATTTTGTCCAGGGCAATTGATCTCTTGTCACTTAGAGATCAGCTGTAATTGCAGGAGCAACTCCTGCCTTGACCACCATTAAGAGCGGTGTTAGCGGGGGCACTAATCTTGGTTACGGCTATGCAAGTGGTGGAACTAGCAAGTTGGCACATGGGCCTGTGCCTGCAAGTCTCCCTATATGCCAAGATAATTGTAAAAATTGTTGGTGCAAATTGGCAGGAGGGAACTTTGCTTAACCCTCTCATGGCCTGGCGATTTCCCCTTGAAGCAGAATTCCATTTCTTCAGGTAATTTAATTTTTAATTTCCCTGGCTGTCCAAATAAAATACTAGTTTCTTAATGTACCAGGATGGTTTATTGTTATAATAGTAATAATGGGTTTTTTTTTGGGGGGGGGGGGGCACAGAAAATGTTTTTATTCAGGAGGGAAAGCAAATCCCTGTGGGCTTCCTTGTGGAATTTCCCCCGGAGCCTCTGCATTAATATTTCTTTCATATGATGCTGACTGATGGGGGGCAATGTGAGCTTACAGCTGTGCAGTTTTAAATGTGCACATCTAATTACAGAACTTGTAGGCGGTTTTCGAGTGTGTTTTCTTTTTTTAAACTGGTTTTGAGGTTTTTTTTAAAGCTTGTGTGATGAGGCTGTAAAGCACTGCCTAGATGGCTTTTTAAAGATAATTGGGCAACCGACAATGTTCAAGTTAATGTCTAGTTTCCCCAACATTAAATTAGGGGAACTGGGAGACCCAGGTTGGAATCCCCAGTCTGCTGTGGAAGCAGCTCTCTCGGTGACCCTGAGCCAGTCACTCTCAGCCTAATCTACCTCACAGGGCTGTTGTGAGGATAACATGAAGGAGGGAAGAACGCTCCTGGGCTCCTGTGGGGGAGAAAAGTGCAGTACACATAGTTAGATAAATAAATTTTTACATCCAGAAAGATTTACCACTGAAGTGTGAAATAATAGGGATTATTCAGTGAGGGCACCCCCTCCTTGATTACTGCATAAGTCTCTGTTTTGATTGGGGGGGGCATGCTTGGTACAGTATTTTGTGCAGAGCCACAACAGGCACACCCTTCTGAAAGCGCCTAATTATGGGGCAGTTCTGTAATTATACCACCATTGTGTGGTTTTAGTGAGCTGCTTATGTATTGAACTGTAATTCTGAGCAACCCTATCTGTGGGCTGAGAAGTAGGGTAGGAATCTCTTAAACAATCTAAGGCCCAATCTGCATCTAGCATTTGCTCTGCTGTCTTACCAAACCCACACTGGAACAGAAATCCACTTTTGCTTTGATTGAAGGTCGCATTTTATGGCAGTGTCCAGACTGCATGCTGCTTTCACTTCGTTTGATCTCCGGTTTAATGGTGGCTGTCTGCATAGAGTTATGGATGATTTATGGCTGTTCAGGGGTGACTCTGCAGTCAGCACAGTGTTGGCCTGGGATAGTTGAATGTGGTTTTGAACTGCGTCTTTTTCTGTTCCAGTGTGGGTTTGGTAAAAATGCTAAATGCAGATTGGCCCTAAAACAAGCCCTGCTTGATCAGAAGGCCCATGAAGCCCATCATCTCATTTCCTGCAGTAGCTGACCAGGTGCCTCGGGGACAACCAGAAGCAGAGTATGAAGGCAGCAGCCCTCCCGCCACCCTTCGGCCGTCCCCTCAGGAACTGGTATTCAGGCACCCTGATGCTGTGGCTGATGCCTGTTGGTAGATTTACCCTCAGATAGTCCCATTGCAATCGATCAGCAGGTGGGGCAGAATCGGCCCTCCCTTGTGGGAGGGTGTTTAGAAGAAGGAGCAGTAAAGCTTACAGAGATGCAGCCGGGGTGGGGGGCGGCAAACTGGGCAAAAGGCTTTTCAAGACCGGGTTTTACATATTCAGAAATGCTGTCTAGAAATGTGTTATATGAAGACTTGTTTAAATGTAGGACAGTCAGCAGCAGAACTTCCTGTGTATCCTGTAGGTCTCTCCCAGTGCAATCCTAAACAGATCCACATGGGCAGCTGCATTGGTTTGAAGCAGTAGAACAAATTTTGAGTCCAGTCCAGTGGCACCTTTAAGACCAACAGAAGTTTATCCAAGGTATGAAGTTTTCTCTCCATGCACACGGAAACTCATACCTTGAATAAACTTCTGTTGGTCTTAAAGGTGCCACTGGACTCAAAATTTGTTCTAATCCTAAACAGAGTTGCACCTTTCTAAGCCCATGAATGTCAATGAACTTGCAATCATAGATGTGTTTAAGCACCTAAGAAGGAGCAGACAGGATTTTCTTTGCTTGAGGTTCGTTGCTTGTCTTCTTCAGTGGACTTTCAACTAGTTGGATGGAGTGGCTAGGATCAGAGTACCCTGTAGCTGCTGTCATCTTGACCCTGGCCTTTCCCCCTCTACTCAAAAGACTGAATGACAGATACCTGGCTATAAAATAAATAAATACATCCATTTCTTGCCCAGGGTGGGATGGGAAAGTGTGTGTGGGAGAGTTCACAAAAGGTCTGTAATGCCTTTGAGAAGAAAACCTGCAAAAGCTAAAATCTATGTGCTTCAGCTAGCCTAGGATACAGTGGGGGTGCAGTGGCTAGGATCTCGGAGAATGAGATTTTGAATCTCCAGTCTGCCATGGAAGCCCACTGGGGACCTTAGGCCACTCATTCTCAGCCTAACCTACCTCCCAAGGTTGTTGTTGTGAGGGGAAAAAATGGAAGAGAATGATATTGTAAGCTGTTTTGGGACCTTGTTGGGGAAAGGAGTTGGGGTGTAACTATCTAAATACAACGAAATAGCTCTCGCTTTCTACCGTGGGGTATATTTACAGTTTTGTTTGAACAAAATTAAGGCATTTATAACTTTTAAATTTCATCACTATACCAAGTAAGGCAAGTTTCTGTGCTTCATTATGAACAAATCAGTTAATGGTTTTAAAAGCCCTTAGCAAAGTATAGGTTGTTCAGATTTTCGCAAATTTTCTATTTATTTATTTTCCTGAGGGGGAAAAGCACCAATTCTCCCCCTCCCCCGGAAAGTTTACATTTCCAGTTGTGGTAAGCCTCTGCTTCTGTGGATGTTGTATTGGGGTCACCATAAGTTATTTCTTGCAGCATGCAGCTTGGGGAATAACCAGTTTAACTATTTTGTTCCAAGTACCTTAGAAAATCACTTCTGTTGGTTTGGTAGTCTTTCTGTTCAACAGGCCAAGTCCGCAGATGGTTTTGCCTGCCCCTGAAGTGGAATGTTTGTGTCCGGGATGCACCTCTTAGGGGAAGGGTCACTTTTCTTTATATTCCTCCACACAAACAAAAAATAAAAATAAACCTTCCAGATAAAACTTAGTGTATCAGTGAGAAAGCTGGACCAGAATGCATCTCCCAGGCTAATTTTCTGTGTGCAAGGAAAGGTTTCGGTGTGGAGGCAGGAACATTGAGTCATGGGTGGTTATTTTCCCCTTCTCAGGATTTGGCCTAATGTTTCAAGGGTTTAGCTTCTTTCTCAGGGTCTTTAAGGGAAGGACTGAAGTCTCAGGGTGGTGATGGCGGGGAGAGGGGACGCAGAATGAAGGGGACAAACTTTTTGCTTTATTGACTTCATTTTTACCTTCCTGTTGTCCCCAGAGTAGCTTGCATCATTATACTCTCTTCCATTTTATCCTTGCAACAACCCCGTGAGGCAGGTTAGGCTGAATGTGTGTGAGTGGCCCAAGGTCATCCAGCAAGCTCCCATGACAAGAGTGGAGATTTGAATCTGGCAGATCCTAGTCTGCAACTCTTAACACCACACTGGCTTGGTTTGACAGCTTTGTTTTAGTGCTGACTGTGGATCCACCAAGCTTCACCCCTGAGCACCAGGCACTTCTAACCTACCAGGTGCCATCTTTTGCACTGGGATCGTCAGGTGCCTTCCCTGAGGTACACAATGGGTACCTCTTGGCTCTGCCTCACGTCACCCAGTTCTACCCTTGAGCAATGAGGACCTTCCTGTTTCTTCTCAGGGTCCTTTTCTCTGAATCTCTGAGGACCTTGCCATCTGAGGTCTGAGCTTCCCCTGCACCCAACCTTGCAGTCTGAAATGAACAGGTTTACCAAATCCAGTGAAATCTAGGCCTTTAAACTCAGTAATGTGTGTCCCACAAGCAGCAGTGTCAGATTCCAAGAACAACATTACAACAATGAAGGGCATGAGGGCAGAACATTCACATTCTTGCTGGACTGTTCCAAATCTATGGTGGTGGTCTTGCCTCTAATATACATAAGAAGAGCCTGGGGTAAGAAGAGTAATGTATTGTACTCTTTTTTTCTCTGTTTGTAAAAATTAAAAAACATATGTATGAAAAAGAAGAGCCCTGCTGGATCAGACCAGTGGTCCATCAAGTCCAGCATCCTGTTTCACGCCAGTCACCATCTGGATTTGGGGAATTCCTGGAGATTTGGGGGGTGGAGCCTGGAGAGAGCGGGGTTTCACTGTATTGAAGTTGGCTTCCCTTACAAATGAGTAAAATATGACTAGGATCAAGCCACACAGGAAGGCTTTCTTATCTGGGCTTCTGTAATAGGTAAGGTTCGGCATCATCACACAGAAACAGGAAACAAAATCCCTTGTACTTTAGGTCAGCTGTTACAGATTAGTGATTGAGAGAATAAGCTGTTATCCGAGAACTCTGTTTCTTGTTGCAGTTCCTTCCGTGGACTTAGGCGAGCCGCTGTCTCTCAACTCCGGGCCAGAATGTTTTTATTCACCCGGGCTTTTAACTGAATTTTTATCCCCTTCCTTGTTCTCTTTCCCCCACCCTTGTCTTGTATATTCTTGCTTTTATGCTGATTTAAATTGATTGTTAAATATGTAAAAGTTTAAACTTAATATTCATTAATTGTTTTTCAACCATGTCAAACAGTCATAGAATCATAGAATGTTAAGAGTTGGAAGGGACCTTGCAGGTCATCTAGTCCAACCCCCTGCACTCTGCAGGAGCATAGCCGAAAGATAGCCCTACATACCTACAACACACCCAAAAGATGGTTGTCCAGCCTCCGCTTGAAAATGTCCAGGGAAGGAGCATCCACCACCTCCCGAGGCAGACCGTTCCACTGCTCAACCACTCTTACAGTTAGGAAGTTTCTCCTGATATCTACGACTCCCTTGTAATTTCCACCCATTAGATCTAGTCTTTTGAAGAGGCCAGGATAGGTAAATTTGAAAACAGTGTTTCATTATCTTGTCTGATATCCTGCTCCCCCCTCCAATGAAGTCCTAAGCAGCTTTTATCCCATCATTCTCCCTCCCTCCCTCCTGTTCCTCACAACAACAACAACCACAGGCCTCTGAGGTAGGTTAGGCTGAGAGATTGTGATGGGCCTGTGATCACTCAGCACGCTTGTCCCAGGTCCTAGTCTGCCACTCAAATGATTTATGTCATGCTGGCTTCAAAAATCATTTCAAGTCATGTTTTATTAAAAGTGGGTTTTTTCCATTTATCCCAGTATTCCCATATGCAGAAACCCAATCAACTCCCCTTCTTCACAATTTCCTCTAGGGATGTATCTTCAGTCTGACCCTACTAGAGCCCAGTTTATGGGAATCTGCTCATGTCCTGGAGTGCCGTTAGCCTTATCCCTGAAGTTCTGAGAACTAGCAACCTTTTTTGTGAGCAATGAAAGTGAATGAGCTTAGTGTCTGTTGAATTGGGTGACCCTTCAGTTTTCGGTGTTGTTTGAGTGAGGGAGAGAAAATTCTTTCTTTGCATCATTCATAAGACCTCTATCAAACTTTTAACTTTTTTTTACATTTACGTCTGGCCTGCCTTTCTCACGGAGAAGGCAGATCACACGGTGTAAAATGATGAAGTCAAACAGTGCGAGAGATCTGATAGGCAACTCAGTGTACAACTAGGATTTCAAAAACTAGAAACAATGCAAAAAAAAGTGTCAGGCATGGTACATCAAATAATGCAGGAAGTACGATTACAAAAGTAGAAAACAGTACAGTAAGAGCAGGATTATAATACAGTAAACAAGTGATACATACCACATACAGTGATGTAGGCTACAGTCCTGTTTTCCTTTATAAAAATGCTTTTCCGAACCATTCCATTCCATTATCAATCCGACTTCAGTCATTCCCCCCCTTTTAAAGGTCCCAAAACTCTTCAGCCTTCCCTGTTTGGAAGCTTTCCCTCAAACTCTTAATCATGGAGTTGAAATAAGGATTATAATTGTTGTGTTAATGAGCATGACTACAGAATCAGGGAGTGGGTATTGATTCCACGTTGACTGTCATGAGATGGTGATTTCTCTGTGTGAGGGGTGGGGCTGACAGAAACACTGCAAGTTGCCCTGGCCTTGGATTTGAGGGCCGCCTCTCAAAATCCACAAATTTCTAACACTCTCTGTTCTCTTCCTCCTTTCAGCACATGGTTATGAGCTTTAGAGTGTCGGAGCTGCAGGTGCTTCTGGGTTTTGCGGGCAGGAACAAGAGCGGACGGAAGCATGAGTTGCTCACCAAGGCCTTGCAGCTGCTGAAGTCCGGCTGCAGTCCAGCCGTTCAGATGAAAATCAAGGAGTTGTACCGGCGACGGTTCCCCCGGAAGATCCTGACCCCCTCTGACTTATCCATGCTCCACCTCCAGACAGGACAGCTGCCCTCGGCCACAGCGCTGACTCAGGGCGCCATGTGCCACTTGCCCTACAATAATGGATCGGTGACTTCCACTGTGCCGGCTGGTATATTGCCCCCGGTGCCTATGTTGGGACCCAAACATGAGACAGATGTTCCGCACTTGTCGCCCCCCATCCATCCGGTCCATCCTGATGTCAAAATGAGGCGGTTACCCTTCTATGATGTCTACGATGAACTCATCAAACCTACCACGTTAGGTATGTCTGCTAAACTCTTCAGAAAATCCATTCTCCCTTGCTGGCTTGTTCGTCTCTGCTGCCTATAGATGGAAGTCTTGGCTTGATGGAGTCAGAAACGGAGAGCTCTTGTATGACTCAGAAGTTTATTAGTCTCAGGAAAACATTATTGGCTGGAATTGTTGGGAGGAGCATCAGTTAGTCAATAATCCGGGACCAGAGAGTAGCAGCATTCTTTCAGGTTTCAGAGGGGTAGGGAGACATTTCAGGGGAGGAAATGAGGGCCGTAGCAAGGCTTTTGGAGATATTTGTTTTTTGTAGGGTATGAAGAAATATACTCGTGAGCCCTTGTTCTTTTGGGTTCCTGGGAGGTTGGAAAACCCTGCTCTTGGCAGCACCACCTGTTTCCTTCTTTCCGTGGGGGGCGGTACACAAACTGAGTAGTAACTACTGCCACCAGAGTATCTCCTGCCTGATGGATTTGCATTCCCAGCACTCTACCTGTGTTGCCATTTAGAGCCTCCACCTAGTTGTGTCATCTCTTCCTTCACTCCTACAAGCAAGTGCGGGGACAATTGATAGCACTTTTGCAATCCTGAGCTGTCACGCTCAAGGTCTGGCATGCTTACTGGCTGCCACTTCCCATTACCACACTTCAGACAGCAAGATTGCGTAGGCGTGGTGTGTTTACAGAGATCCAGCAGAGCATTGAAGACATAAGAAAGTTTAATAAACAAAAATAGAACAACTGTACATAGTCTATCTAAGCATGAGGCTGAGCAAGGATACAAAGAAAAAGGTGAAACCCTGCAGTCCTTTCACCCTGCATTTAGTGCTTAGCCTTAACAATGTTTAATCAGGGCAGACTAGTATTTCTTGAAGTTGCAGTAGTTTAAAGTTCAGCATTAACTTGATTCTCAGAGTTGGAACTTCTCCCCATTGTCCCTTGGCTCATGGGCAAAAATGGAGTCCCTAGGTAAAGATGTAGTCCAACATGGCTTGTCCCGCCTTGGTCAGGAGCCATAAGACCAGAGAGAGTTTTCTTTCCCATGTCCTGAGAATTTATAATCTGCCCTTGGAGAGTCTTTGTGGAGGTTTCCACACTGATCTTCCTTCCTGGAGAGGAATAGGTTACTTTCTAGCCATTGGATGTCTGTTCCCTGAGGTGTGACATTCTAGCAAGGTGTGAGATGGCAAACCCTTTGTTGGTCCACTATTAGCATAACTAAGAGCTTGATTGCTTTGTGTTTGTATCATTCCTGGTACTTCTGTGTTCTGTGCCAGCTACAGATTTTCAGAGGGGCTTATGTGACATGAAAACAATGTAACCCAGTGACTGAATCATCAGGGCGAATTCGAGGGTGGAGGGCATTTCTCCACAGGGGGTTTTTGATGTGCCTCTCAGATGTAACTTCCAGGATAGCTAAAAAAGATACTGTTAAAAACACTTTTGCAATCAACAGTCTGTAAAGGGTCAATACTATAAAAGCAAAGAAATAAAATAAGTAATGCAGTAGTTGGCTGATTGGGTGCAGATCACTTAATTCAGGAGAATAATTTCAAGAAAAGCAAAGGGTGTTTGTGTGTGTCACAAACTGAATTATGTCTCCTAACCAGAGATGGGAAACAGTGGAGTCCCTTTAAGTGCCTGCCTTCTCCAAGC
The DNA here is from genome assembly GCA_029375565.1 of Gekko gecko. Classification (NCBI taxonomy): domain Eukaryota; kingdom Metazoa; phylum Chordata; class Lepidosauria; order Squamata; family Gekkonidae; genus Gekko; species Gekko gecko. Next base: position 25,955,687 of record JAPDNY010000001.1, on the reverse strand, counting down.
CACGAACCTCCACTCACCCCCCCCCCATCCTTGCCACTGTAGCTAGTTTACCCTAACGGGGGCAGGTGTACCTGTCCACTTTTAGGCTAAACTGGCTGCAGGTCTTTTCAGCAACCTGTTCCACTCCCTGGTTCCTGAAATGGCTGCCAGCCATTTAAATTCGGCAACCCAATGGGTCCGCCTGTCAGCTGTTAGGTTTAAATGGCTGGTAGCCATTTATCCTGTCAGTCTCAGGGGCACCCGGCCGCTGTTAGGTTAAACTGTCTGCAAGCCTTTTCAGTGATCCTTTTCACTCTCCCTCCCCCACTTGGAAGTAGGGGGAGTGAAACCAGCCCGATAAAACAGAGGTGCTACTGGTAGAGGGAAGGTCTGACCGGAACTGGGATATGTGTCCTGGATGGGGTTGTACTCTTCCTAAAGGAGCAGGTCCCTAGCTTGGGAATGCTACTGGACCCAGACCTGCTGTTGGATAAAAAGACAGGAGTTAGTTGCTGTAGATTTTCCAAGTTGTGTGGCTGTGGTCTTGATATTGTAGGACCTGACGTTTCACCAGTAGCTGTGACTGGCATCCTCAGAGGTATAACACAGGAAGGTGGAGTACTCTCTGTGTCAAGACAGGAGTGTTGGCCAGGTGTGCCTTTCACCAGCATCAGCTAGTGGGCTAGCTCTGGTGGTTCCTGGGCTGGAAGGATCTTGCCATGGTGGTACATGCCCTGGTAACATCTAGATTAGATTACTGCAGTGTGTTGTACATTGGGGCTCCCCTTGAAGACTGTCTGAAATTTGCAGTTGGTACAGAATGCTGTGGCCAGACTGGAGTGGATCATAGGGACCTTATTGCTCCAGTCTTGTTCTGTACCTGAAGGACTACCTTCTCCCCCATGAACCTGCCCATCTGCTCAGACCATCTTCAGAGGCCTTGCTTTTGGGTGCCCCCCACCAACTGAGGCTAGACTGGTGGCAACCAGAGATAGGCGGCCTTCTTGATTGTGGTGCCAAAACTTTGGGTCTCCCTCCCCAGGGAGATTAATTGGTTTCCCTCTATTGTTTTTTTCCACCAGTAAGTGAAGAATTTTTGTTTGTTTAGCCTTCCCTCTCTAACTTTTATTAACATTCCACTCTGTGAGTTTGTGTTTATATTGATATGTTTATGAATTTATAGTGTGTTTTATTTAATTGTTAGAATCACAAGAGTTGGAAGGGGCCATACAGGCCATCTAGCCCAACCCCCCCCTGCTCAATGCAGAATCAGCATACCTGACAAATGTTTGTCCAGCTGCTGTTTAAAGACTACCAGTGAGGGGGATCTCACCAGTTCCCTAGGCAGCTGGTTTCACTGTTGCACAACTCTTACTGTAAACAAGTTTTCCCTACTATCCAGCCGGTACCTTCCCGCCCTTAATTTAAACCCATTATTGCGAGTCCTATATGTTGTAAGTATATATGTTTATATTTTAATTTTTTAAATGTTTGAAATGTTTTAATGTTCACAGGACTGGGGACCCTGAATTGGGTGGAAAGGTGGTTTAGAAATGTTTTTTAAAAATGATTTTCACAGCCTGGACCTGTAGATGATTCGTACAGGTGTTATCATGCACTGTATTTGCAAGCCCACTTCCCAACCACTCTTTCTAATCACAGCCCCTGTTTTGTCAGTTTGGATGGGGGTGGGGGAGGCAAAGCCGAAGCTTCCTTAACCCAGGCTCAGCATAATGTCTGAACTGAACCATTGTTTCATTGGTAGTGGTTCTTGGAGGCCTCGTGTGATGGATTGCTCATAAAAGCAGGCTTTTTAAAAAGCTCCTTGTGTCAGGGAGTTCAAGAGTTAATCTACCCTGGAGAGAAGAGCTTATGTGATTGGCTGCTCTACTTGCTCTCTGATTGGCCAACATCAGCTGAGAGAGGAAATAAAACAGTTGATCTGGAAGGAAAAGATTCATTCGCCTTTTGGTCTTTGTCTGAAATCTGATGTCTGGATCAGTAGCCAAAGGGTTTGGCTTCTGAGGGAAGAGATTTTGGGAGTCAGTGATTTCTATCAGGGAATTGTCAGAAACGTACTTCTATTGAGAAAAGAATAAGGACCTCATTGTCTTAAATATATTAGAACTACTCTGAGGGAGAATTCAGATTCTCCGTCAAGAAAGCTACAGAACAGCTTTATACAGACAATGGATACTGGAGAAGAACTTGGCAGAAGGTCTGGGTAGTTGGGGAGAACTCCCAGACAAGCCAAATAGTAAAAGGAGTTATTACTTCTTAGGGACAAGGAACATAACTTCCTGCCTGTGAAAGGAGTTGGGAAGAGAACCCTGGTCTGTGATAAAGGAGAGAAGCTTAGACACCTCAGAAGTTAGTGAAAAGCTGTAATATCTAAAGAAAAAACCTAGATCTCTGAAGGGAAAAACCTAGAAGCACTAAGACAAAATTATTCTCTAAGAAACTATATTCAAGATTCTGTGTAACAGCTGAAATATATACTAAGCAAAGCATCTCTCATTGAAAAGATCTTGAAATTCTGAAAATAAGCCACAACAACACTCTCTTGTATGGTCTAAGAATTCAAATATATATATATATTAGAAAGTTTGTCCTCAGCAACCACTATACCTGGAATCCTCATTTTTATCTGTTCCTTGCCTGTTTATTAAAATCTTTATTCTGTTTTGAAAGTTAATTCTACTTCACGTGGCATTTCATGAAGGTATTTTAAAACAAGACAGCTCCTGTATTTCCTCTATTTTCTGTGCTGGGTCATAAGCCTAAACTAATATCTGTGACAGGGTGGGACAGTTAAAGCTCATAAAATAAAACAAAGAAGAAATTCACACTACTGAAGGGCGGCTCAGTCACTGAGGGGAACTAAAAATAGTTTTTGATGGGAAAATCTGCCTGAGAGTGGGGAAGCATTGGGTCTGTCATACCTTGGGTAGCAAAGACACCTACAAAGGGGGGCAGAGAGAGTTGCCCTGGGCCCTGATAATTCCAGAGTAGTAGCCATGTTGCTCTTTAAAGTTCCACTTTACTGCTGTGTCTTGGGCCTTGCAGTCCTCAGATTGTTGGGTCTTCCTGCATTCTTCAGATTCTTGGGTTATAGGGAGAGAAAAACCAAGTCTGGGTGTTTCTGAGAAAAAAATCTGAGTGCAGCTGCAGGAAATTGAGCCCAAACTTTGTCCTTAAGGCATGCAGTCCTCTACCTTAAGATGTTTGTATTTAGCACTTAAGCATTCAGTGTTCTGTATGGATTGCCTACATTTGTGTGATAGTCTGCCTCTTTTTGCTCTGTTTACCATGACTCATTCTGGTCTTGCTAGTTTTGGGGAGGGACAGACAACTGGGCCAGGAACACACCCCTTCTAGACAATAGGAAAGCTTACTCAGCCACCCTCCTCTCAGCCAACTCCCACCCTCATGCCTCCAGACCAGGGTTACCCAACAGGACAGGGGAAAAAAACATTCTGGCTCTTTAAAAGAGGCTTAATGTGTGAGCTAGGTTGGGAAGGTAACAGCATTCTGTGCACCTTGGCATTTATTCATGCCAGCCGCATGACCACAGAAACATCTTTGGACAGCGCTGGCTCTTTGGCATGGAAAAGGAGATAAGCACCGCCCCCTAGAGTTAGATTCGACTAGCTTTCAAGTAAAGGAAGCCTTTACCTTTAATGTGGGAGAATTGGCAGCTGAAGCTTTTTATGGCCTGAAGGGGAAATAGCATGGTAAGACACCCCATTAAGCCTCTCTTAAAGGGACAGGACTTCTTTTTTCCTCAGCAATTGGCAACCCTAGACACATGACATCATTTTCATTGTATGGCTTGTTATTTTAATGGTCCCTTTGTAGGCTGCCTTGGACATCCTACTTGGAGAAATTAAGGATAGGAATCCTTTACATCATTAAATGTCTTCACAGGCATAAGGATTAGAAACTTTATTTTTTTTAAAAAAGAAAGAGGAAATTAATCTCCCTCTCCAGGGAGATTAATTGATCTCCCTCTATTGTTTTCTTCCACCTGGTCCTGAGTCTGCACTCTTGGTTCATAGCATAAAAGGATCCAGATGCAGGACCGGAACAAGGTCCACCCAGTCCATTGTTCTTTACAAGACTCTCAGGTACCAGGAGACCCGCAGTCCATCAGTGGGCTGCAGTTTATCTTCTGCCCAGTCTTGGTTTGGATAGTCAAGAGCTTCTGTACCCACTATCGCAGAAGCGCAGCGTACAACAGACTCTCACCATCTGCAGATTTGCAGCTTGTGATTTCACATATTCATGGTCGGTGGCCTGACCATGTGATGCAGCTCTCCCCGAGCATGTGACCCAGGGTCAGTTCCAGGCTTTGGGAGGCCCTGGGCAAGAGAGTTCCTAGGGTCCTTTCCCCTCCTCCACCCACAGGCCCTGTTCATGCCCTCATTCCTGTGCGCTTGTCCTCATGCCTCCCACCTGCCTGTGTGTCCTTCTGCCACCTGCTTGCAAAGCCTCCCACCACCTGTGCTCCCAGCCATCTGTACCTTCTGCAGCCCTTTCCGTGGTGGCCACTGGGAGCGTGGGCGGTAGAGCACTAGGAAGGGAGCAATGGGCTCTCCTAGAAGCCCTGGGCCCTGGCAGCTGGTCCTCCCCAGTGTATGCTGATGCTGGCCTTGACATGACCCTTCTGTATTTTAGGAGAAGGAGAGTGGTCATGAACATGCTGGCCTGGCCCCCTGCCTTCTCACAATCTCTGGCTCATTAGCACTGTGTCAGTGCAAGAAGAAAACATGCATGCTGGGCAATGCTCCCTGTAAACTGTGGAGTCTTGCAAGCAAAAGTTCTACTTTGTGAGCTACTGGCATTTAAAGTTGTGAGTGAGCGATTTGTCTACTGCACAAATTAGTTTGCTCTGGAGCCATCCTCCCTGAGCTAAGACAAAAATGTGTGAGCCAGGAGCTAAAGAACTGTGAGCTAGCTCACACTAATTCAGCTTAGAGGGAACACTGGTGCTGGGCGAATTGAACAGTGATTACTATGCCTGCCGGGCCAGGTAGCTCACGCTGCAGCAACTGCTACTGCATTGCCATACAACTTGCCCAGGCTAAGCAAACAAGAAGGCTGCCACTGAATGAGTTGCTCAGTAATGCTGCACCCAAGCTGTCTGGTTCAGGCCAGCTGCCCCAGGACAGGCCTTCTTCAAGGAGAAGGAACGGGGTATTTTGTGGGCTGTTTTGGCCTCCCCATTCCACCCCTGGAGGCAGAAGATCCCCCCCCTCCTCAGTATTCACAGACTTTGCCATTAACAGAGATCCCAGGAATGGAACTCCTGCACATGGTGAGAACCTACTGTGCGTACGCCCCGTGTATAGTCAGAACCCTCTGGATTTGGCAGTTGCACAGAGCAGGTATAAGAAACGGTGTTAAACACAGGATTCAGTGTCGTGAGGCATTCTTCAAAAAGCATGCTTCAGGTCTCTCTGGCTGCTCTGATAAACATGAAAGTGCTTTTACGTGCTGGAATGTTAGAAAGCAGAGAGGAGGGCTGAGCAAGATTTGCAAGGGAAAGTGGGCCCCATTAACTAATAAAACCAGAATCTTTTTTTTGCAAAATAAGGAATTATTTTGCAGTTGCGTCATTTATACAGGGCGCAAAATCCAGTGCAGAGTTTGCACTTGCTAGGCACTTGTTTTCTTTTCTGTTCTTTTAACAACTGCCTAAAAACACAGGCTTTCAGTAAGTGAAGCTTTTTTTGTGGCATGAAGATTATTTTCCTGTGGAATTTTTGTTGAATTAAATGGAGGTAATTATTCTTTGCTTGAGAATTCAGAGAGTTGTTGCTGAATATGGGCGATTCTGTATTGGCTTTTCCCTCCATAGTTTTACCAAAGGTGCAGCCCAAACCACATTCAAATACCCTGGGGCAATGCCATACTGAATGAGAAGTCACCCGTGAACGGCCATAAATCTATGCAGAAGGTACCATAAAGCCTGATGATCAAAGAAAGCAAAAGCAGCATGCAGTGTAGAGGGTACCATAAAATCCGATGATCAAAGAAAGTGCAACGCAGAGGGGAATTTCTGTTCCAGTATGGGTTTGGTAAAACAACGGAGGGAAAGGCCAATGCAGAATCACCCAATTTTTTTTAATAGTTTATTCCTTTAGCACATTTTTATCTTGACCTTCCTCTAAAGAACTTGGTGCTGTGCACGTAATTCTTTTCCTCCTCCATTTTTATCTGCACAACGACCCTGTGAGATAGGTGAGGCTGAAAGAGAGCAACTGACCCAAAGTCGCCCAGCGAGCATCCATGACCCATCAGAGAGTCGAACACGAGTCTCCCAGGATTTTGTCTGACCTTGACATGACCCAGGGTTCCCCAACCACTGTGAGCCTGCGGGTACCTTTGCAATTCTGAAACAGCGGGGGGGGGGAATACACCCGCACAATGACCGCCACAAAATGGTTGCCACAAGAGGCAGAGCCAGCCACAAAAGGACTGCTGCAGCTTACCTGCAGTCACACTGTGAAGATGCTTGTGCCGTGGTGGCAGCTGCCGCCAAAGCAGTGGTCTTAAAAATCTACACAGTCAATCAGATCTCCAGTGGCCAATCAGAAGCCTTGCTGGGCAAAAGCCCCACCTGGCCCTGCCTCCTTTCTAAAAACAGTTGGGAAACACCAGAAAAGGCCATGGTGCCCACGGGCCCCACGTTGGGGACCTCTTCTTTTAGCCACTACATCACACTGGCTCTCCCAATGTCCTGTGCAGATAAAGAGATTTCTCGGTGTTCAGCAGAACATCTGGCTTGTCCCTGAAGGCACCGAGCAAGGTCTGACCATCTTTTACCTTCTCTCTTTTGCAGCTTCCGTGAACAGTCAGAGATTTGAGGAGGGCCAGTACTCTTTTGTCCTGACACCTCAGCAGGTGCAGCAGATCCTCACTTCTCGGTAAACAGAATATTGTTTTAATTTAAGAGCTCGTTGCTGTTTTGTTTTTTTTTTTAAAAAAAGCAAACACAACCCTCAAGACCGCTTTGCAATGATGATGTGAAAAGATCGCGCAAAGGCAAGTCCCACGAAGCTAGGCTATCCTTACCCACCGAAACATTAGGTAGGGTTTTCCCAGATAGGGTAGTGCGGCTGAGTGGAGGGGGAGGGTTTTGTTTTATTTCTTGGCTTCCCAGTCTCTGACTTCTGCCTGCTCCGTGTTTAGCTCCTTTCTGCTCGCTATGCACAGCTGTTCCCACCTAGGCCTTGGATGCTGTGTAGTATAATGGGAACGTTACGGTAGCAGCGCGTTTCCCACTTCCCCTTTCTGCTGCCATTGTCTGTGCCTGATGGGAGTGTCCCTGTAGGCCAGTGGACTCCCCACTCTCCCCCAGGAGCATGGTAGGGATTGAAGCTGGGGGTGGCAGCAAGGGGGGGGAATTGGTGAAAAGGGCCTTCCTCCTCTTCCATGAGTGGAAGTGCCTTTGGCAAGAAGAAATGGGGAACTGGAGCTAATTGCTGATCTTACGCAAGCTTGGTCTTCCCCCTTTCCTATCAGCTTGTCGGCTTACTCAAACATAAAAAAACGGTTTTTGGAATGGGTTTCCTTTTCTTGCACAATACCCTTCGGATCCAGAACAATATTTGCATGTAATTCGGCTGGGCCAGCCTGTTTTAAGACTTCTTTTTTTCCCCTTCCCCTAGAGAGATCTTACCTGGTACCAAATGTGATTACACCGTACAGGTTCAGTTAAGGTAAGCAGAGCCTTTCAGTCTTTTGTTTTTCATGCATTGGAGAGAAGAGATTGAAGATAGATTGGATTTTTAGATTGGATTTATACCCCGCCCTTCACTACCCGAAGGAGTCTCAGAGTGGTTTAGAATCTCCTTTTCCTTCCCCTCCCCACAACAAACACCCTGTGAGGTAGGTGGGGCTGAGAGAGCTCTTTCGAGGACTGCTCGTGAGAGAACAGCTCTGAGAGAACTTTTAACTAACCCAGCAGCTATATGTGGAGAAGTGGGGACTCAAACCCGGTTCTCCCAGATTAGACTCTGAGCTCCTAACCACTACCTGATTAATTAATTGTGGCAGAAGCCTTCATGAGCCAGAGCTCACTTCAGCAGGGGCACGATGTGTTATATGCAGTTGTCAGACAGATTTGTATCTAAAGATGCAGAGAGTAAGAAACGTTGTTAGAAGAAGAGGTCAGAAGAGTCCATTTTCCCAGGACATAAAGCGTAGGGCACGGACAAAAATAAAACGAACAATAAATAAATGAAGGATCCACTCAGAGTGTTTTTATGGAGGACATTGCATCATTGATGTACTGGCAAAGCAGGATGGATAATGCAGATAACCCTGTGAGGAGGGACAATAATTTTCTGCAGCATCTCTGGTCTCTGTTGTCTCCAATCTGCATATGAATTCCAGTTCTGCAGCTTTTTGCCATCTTTTTCCTTTGAACTCCTTCAGCTGAAGGACTGAAAACTTGACATCTACTGCTGAATGTCCATGATAATTTTAAAGGGTATTGGAAGCCCTTCCTTAGAATGCATTCCTGGCATATCTTTTCATTTACAAGTTCCTTAATAACAAGCCATGGCTGCGGTGGCTCAGAGGTTAAGATGCTGAGTTGCAGAGTGGAAGGTTGGTAGCTCGGCAGTTCAAGATCCGAGTGCCGCGTGACAGAGTGAGCTCCTGTCTCTGGCCTCAGCTCCTGCCAGCCTAGCAGTTCAAAAGCAAGAAATTGCAAGTAGATAAATAGGTACCACTTTGGTGGAAAAGTAACAGTGTTCCATGTGCCTTGGTGTTTAGTCATGCTGGCCATATGACCATGGAGAAGTCTTCGGACAGCGGTGGCTCTTTGGCTTGGAAATGGAGATGAGAACTGCCCCCTAGAGTGTGATTTGACCGGCTTTTGAACAAAGGAAACCTTTACCTTTAATAACAAGCCTGTATTCTCCTTAGAAGTGAAAATGACTAAACTGAGCCTGTTTGGGGACCTTGATCCGGGTGGAAAGTTGGCGTAAAATGTTTTAAATAAATAAAAAAAATTGTACTCTGGTCACATCATGAGAAGACAAGACTCACCAGAAAAGACAATGTTAGGAAAAGCTGAAGGTAGTAGGAAAAGAGGAAGGCCCAACATCAGTAATGGAGGACATTGCATCATTGATGTACTGGCAAAGCCTTGGCTTCCTTTTGCAAGACATTGGCAGGGCTCTCAATGATAGGACATTTTGGAGGTCATTAATTTGTAGGGTCGGTGGCTCAAGTGGTTAAGATGCTGAACTGCAGGCTGGAAGGTCGATAGTTCAGCAGTTTGAGACCTGAGTGCTGCATGGCGGAGTGAGCTCCCGTCTCTGACCCCAGCTCCTGCCAATCTAGCAGTTCAAAAGCAAGAAATTGCAAGTAGATAAATTGGTACCGCTTCGGTGGGAAGGTAACAACATTCCGTGCGCCTTGCCATTTAGTCATGCCGGCCACATGACCACGGAAACGTCCTTGGACAGCACTGGCTCTTCGGCTTGGAAATGGAGATGAGCACCGCAACCCTAGAGTCAGATTCGACTGGCTTTCGAGCAAGGGAGACTTTTACCTTTACCTTTACATAATCAGAAGTGGCTTGACAGCACATAACTTTACATATACGTTAGTGGTAGAGCATCTGCTTGGCATGTAGAAGGTTGCAGGTTCAGTCCCCAGCATCTCCACTTAAAAAGACCAGAGCAGCAAGTGATACTGAAAAGTCCTTCTGAGACCCCCAGGAGCTGCTGCCAGTCTGAGCAGACAATACTGACTTTGATGGGCTGGTGATGTGGGTTCAGTATATGGCAGCTTCGTGCATCTGCATACATTCCTTAATAGAACATTTAACGAAAATTGTTGCTCTCTCCACTGCAGGAAAGGTTGGGGACAGTTTTGTGTGCCTTTTCTTCTTTTCTTCTCACTTTTCTGCTGGTCTTTCCCTTTTGCCTTCCCAGGTTTTGTTTGTGTGAAACCAGCTGCCCACAAGAGGACTACTTCCCTCCTAATTTATTTGTGAAGGTCAATGGAAAACTTTGCCCCCTTCCGGTGAGTATATACTCCCCCCACACACCAGTCCCTTGAATGGCCCTTTTATCTCTCAGTAGTCTGTTGTGGGACAGTATATGTTCCATTATTGAAGTCTTTCTCAGTTCTGAGTATGTTCAACTTTGATTTCATAAGTTTTTGCTTTTTATTTATTTGCTGCTCTATCCAGGAGGTGTTCAGAATAAAATCATACTATAAAGAGAATAAATGAATAACAACAGGGAGGCATTTAAAATGTCCATCATAAAATCTATTTAGAGAAAAACCCTTAAAATAATTATTTATTTCAAATATTCACTTTCTGCTGTTTCAGAACCACTTCCATCCAAAGCTTGCTCATGCAGTTTTAAAGCAATAACATTGAAATAAATTTGTATTGGGAATGCTGTCTTCAGAAACTTTTAGGAAGCCATTTTACATGCCAGGGCTTTTAATGGGATCTAAATTGCCGGTATCTTTTGGGATGGGGGTTCATTTGGGGTTTTGTTTAGTTTTAAATGGCGATTTATTGCACTCATTATAGCTTGTTTTCAAGGGCAGCCCCATGTGAAGCTCACTGCAGTAGTCAAATTACAAAAGAATGACAGAGCTCCGGCACTCCCAAGAGGGGAGATACAGTCTGTTTAGCAGATATGATTGACAGGACGGCTAATGGCCTTGGGTTCTGATGTCCTCTTCTGCCTTCACAGGGTTATCTTCCTCCCACGAAAAATGGTGCAGAGCCCAAGCGACCGAGCCGACCTATCAACATCACTCCTCTGGTGCGGCTTTCTGCAACAGTCCCCAATAGCATTGTGGTGAACTGGTCCTCTGAGTTTGGCCGGGTAAGAGAAGCAGGGTGTGGCAAACCTTGCGGCTGTGATGGGTTTCCCCTCTTGTTGTTTGAGCAGGATTAGCTTGTCCTTTTCCCCATCCTAAGAAGGATGGTGTATTATATGTATATGTATGTATATGGTGTATGTGTACGTATATGTATATGGTATATATGTGCTCAGTGAGCACCCACTGAGACCTTTTCCATATGCTCAGCTTACTCCTGGTTTTCTTAGCATTCGATCCACAAGCGTTGGAATTGGTTTGGTACTTCTGCACGTCTGTACATTTTCACAGTTGTGGAGTCAGTTTATTTTCTTCCATATGTGCCTTAAATAAACAGGATTTTCAAGGGACGGTGCTGTCGTCCTCAGTGTCATTGTCGGTGGTGTCACAGCACCCCCTTTTAATTTTTTTTTTAAACTGTCGCAAAATATTGATATAGTGTTGTAAATGATAGTTTTAGCAGGTCTCTGAAATCCTAGCTTCAATTAGGAAAAAAAGTCTCTATCTTTTCCCTCACGGCAATTTAAGGGGAAAAGCATATCTCTGTGAGGGAGGGGGCTAGAGACATTAAGTGAAAGCTGGGAATTCAGAGGACCTGCTTAAACTATCGCTACAGCACTGTATTGATATATCGATATTTTACTGCCGTTTAAAAAAACACACACAGAAATCTCCCTTCGTCAGGGTGTGGCGGGGAGAGGGAGTAGTTCGACATTGATAGCAGTTTAGTCATTGAAAAGATCGGAGTGAGTGGGACAAAGAAAACTGACAGAAACATTACACACAAGGAAAAAGCTTACTTCAAATTGGCTTCTGGAAAATGATTGAGGTAAGTTTCAAAACAACTAGAGAAAAAACAGGGAGTGACCAAAAAAGCTGAAAGAGAAATGTAAAGGTGCAAAAACGCACGTGGAAATTGGGGGATAAAGTGAAGCAGTGTGGGGGGGTGGAACGAGGGGGTGGTGGAAACATACAGAAAAGCCCTGAGTTTTATGGTGATCTAAACATGAATCTTCGGTATTCAGACCCAGAAGTCTCCATTCCTGTTACTGAAAGTTGACACCCTGTTATATCATTTCACAATAATGTACACAAATGCTCTGAGACCATAAACAATTGCCTTATTGGAGGCTCATCCATTTCAGCAGCCTGTCTGTACTTGAAATCTCTTCCATGCTGTCGTTACACACCCTTTTTTCACTTTCCCTGCCTGCCTCTGTTCCCTCAGTCTTTCCTTGGCTCTACATGAAACCTTCCTCGTCCATCAACCTGGCTTTCTGCTCCTTCACAACAGTTATACTGGCAGCATTCTGCAATTTATTTATTTATTTATTTGGCCCTAGCAGCACTATATTTGTGACCGTTCTGTGACATCACAGCAGGCTCGGTCAGTAGTTGGAAGGAGAGGATTGTTGCTGACAGGTGGGAGCTGGAGCTTCACCTGTAGAGACTTTTCTTCCGCACGACCGTAATACTGGCTTTCTTCTCCCTAGAATTATTCCCTGTCTGTTTACTTGGTGAAACAATTGACGTCTGTGACGTTGCTGCAGAAGCTGAGGGCTAAGGGGATCCGAAACCCAGACCACTCACGGGCCCTGAGTGAGTTCTAAGTTGCTCAAACGTTAGCTTTGTCAACTTGGCTGATGTATTTGTGGGGGGTGGGGGGGCCAAGATGGGAAAGGATCTCACATGACCAATGGGAACTCCTGCAGCCGGATGAAGTTACGAGATCTCCATTTCCCATTCCACCAGAACTGAATGGGTAAGGCAGCTTGGCTTTTAATGGGGGAGTAAGGGAACATAAGAAGAGCCCTGCCAGATCAGACCAGCGGTCCGTCTATCCCATCATCCTGTCTCACACAGTGGCCAACCGTTTCCTCTGGATGGCCAACAACAGGGCACAGAGGCCAAGGCCTTCCCCTGACGTTGCTTCCTGGCACTGGGATTCAGAGGCTTAGTGCCTCTGAATGTGGAATTTCCCCTCAGTCACCATGGCTAATAGTTACTGATAAATCTGTTCTCCATGAATGTCTCTAATCCCCTTTTAAAGCTTTCCGTTCCTGTGGCCATCACTACACCCTCTAGCAGCAACTTTCACATTTTAAACACTCTGTGTGTAAAGAAGTATTTCCTTTTGTCCGTCCTGAGCCTACTGCCCATCAGCTTAATTTGATGTCCTTGAGTTTTAGTATTTTGGGAGAGGGAGAAAAAATTCTCTTTGTCCACATGTGCTGAGAGCCACTCTCTCCTCTGTCCCCTCCACCTTTGAGGTTTAAAGGCAGTGCCATTTGATAGCCAGCTGATAGCCCCGTGCTGCTCTGTACGCTCTCCTTGTTTTTCCTTGCTTCCTTGTTCAGGGAACGTCCCGGCTAGCTCCTTCCAGACTTCTGCATTCAGCTGATGCGAATGGAATACTGTGATGATGAGTGTCAGCCTGGACAAAGGTTGAACTTGAGGAGCTCAGAGTTGCTTGTGTGGTAGGGAAGGGATAGGTTCCCCGCTGCGACCCTGTTCTTCCCCCTCCCTTTTTTTGCATAGGGTGGCAGCAAAACCCCATTCTTCCCTTCGCTACCTCTGTCCAGGCATTTAGGGGAAATGCTTGCGACAGCCGTATCCCCCAGGCTGAAGGAGGCTGCTGCTGTCTCTGCTGCTTGGCAGAGGCTCTTGGTTCTTTCCTGATAACATTTAAATGGAGATGCTGAGTCTTGAACTTGGGACCTCATGCATGCTCGCCAAGGCCCCTCGCCATAATAAGGTGAGAGGCTGGGTTTATGGCTCGGCCAAGCTAAACAGGGACAGTTTAGGTTAGTCACCTGGGATGGTTAATTCTGGCCTACAAGACAACACTTGTACTATATAAGTACAGTGAGACTTGGCAGAGGTGGCCTTCAGCAAAACCCCCTTTCAGCCCCTCCTCTCATTTGCAATACGGGATTAAAATACAGAGCTACATTATGGGGTGGTTGTGAGCATTACACAAAGATGACATATGTGGCACACTTGAAAAGTTATAGAAATGGTAACTGTTAGTTCTCCGTTTTTCATTGTCTGCCTGCCCCCACCTCTGAGAAACCCATTAACAACAACAACAAAATGCTGGCAGTCAGTTTTCCCTCTAAGCTGAGTTAGTGCAAGCTAGCTCACAGTTTTTTAGCCTCTGGCTCAGACATTTTTGTCTTCGCTCAGGAAGGAGGGCTCCAGAGCAAACTAATTGGCGCAGAAGCCAAATCGCTCACTCAGAACTTTAACGCCAGTAGCTCCCAAAGTAGAATTTTTGCTCACAAGACTCCACAGCTTAGAGGGAACATTGCTGGCAGTGTGGTGTAGTGGTTAGAGTGTGTTGGGCTAGGACCTGGGCCAGATCCCCATTGGGCCATGGAACTTTGCAGAGCGATCTTGAGCTAGTCATGCACTCTCAGCCTCTCCTACCTCAGAGGGTTGTTGTGGGAATAAAATGGAGGCGGAGCGAACGAAGTAAGCCGCTTTAGGGGAGGAAGGTGTGGCATAAGTGAAGCAAGTAAATCGTGTTTCCGTTGTGACCCGTCTTAGGTCAGGTCACGACCCACCCAGGCCAACCATCTAGGTAAAGGGCATGCTGTACTTCCTAATCCCGAGTGACCTGCTCTGTTTCTCCTCCTTGCAGTCAAAGAAAAGTTAACGGCGGATCCCGACAGCGAGATTGCAACAACAAGTTTACGCGTTTCTCTCATGTGCCCGGTACGTTTGTAGCTTGGGTTGCTCCTTTTTGTCTCTTATTCGTGGAATTTCAGAGCATAAAAATGGATTTATTCAGCCCCCTGATGGTGCTGCCATACCCGCATTGAGGGGATCTGAGGCATGCCTTGGCAAATTAGGCCACTGCATTGGATGCACCGGAGCAGGAGAGGAGGTGGCAAGAGTGTAGACTGTTGATCTTGTCGGAGGTTGGGAGCTAAGCAGGGTTGGCCACAGTTTTATACTCGGGAAACCACCAAGGGAAGACTGGGGTTGCTATTTGGAGGAAGGCAGTAGCAGACCACCTCTGCTCATCTCTAGTCTTGAAAACCCCACGGTGCTCAGGTCACCATGAGTCAGTTGCGATTTGATGGCACACTATAAGAACATAAGAACATAAGAGAAGCCAATGCTGAATCAGGCCAAATGGCCCATCTAGTCCAACACTCTGTCACGCAGCGGCCAAAATATACCAGGTGCCATCAGGAGGTCCAGCAGTGGGGCCAGGACACCAGAAGCCCTCCCACTGCTGCCCCCTCCAGCACCAAGAATAGAGTGCATCACCTGGCCCAGACTGAGAGTTCCCATCTATACCCTGTGGCTAATAGCCACTGATGGACTTCTGCTCCATATGTTTATCTAATTCCCTCTTGAAACTGTCCATGCTTGTAGCTGCCACCACCTCCTGTGGCAGTGAATTCCATATGTTAATCACTCTTTGGGTGAAGAAGTATTTCCTTTTATCTGTTCTAACCCGACTGCTCAGCAATTTCATGGAGTGCCCACGAGTTCTTGTATTGTGAGAAAGGGAGAAAAGTATTAATCCATGGGCAGTGGCCTCATCACATGGGAATAAGGACCCCCCAGGGTCTCCCTGGTGTAAGCCATGATTACAACACACAGGCACAGCGGAATTCCAGAAGTGTCTCCGTTGCCCAGAAAATACGATCCTATCTCTGACCCTTGCCTGGCTGGGGAAAGAGGACTTGCCGGGAGCCCCTTATACACCCCATGCGGTAGCTGAGCGGCAAGAGGTCCGGTGGAGAAGCAGCCCCACTGCCCAGAAGGCATAATCCCATCATGGATCCCAGGCTCCAGCATTCACTGGGCTCCTCTGCCCTTGCAAAGACAATGCAGCTTGTGTCTGTATATATATATCACTCTAGGTAGGGAGGGTCCCCCAGGATTCTCCAATGCAACCTGTACCAGAGGGTGAGCCTAGAAACGTCTCTGTTGCCCAGAGAATAAATAATGCGATCCCATGTCTGAGCTCCTCTAGCTAGGCAAAAAGCGGTGGGGGGACAACTGCTGTCAATAGTACTGTCTTTCAGTTGCAAGGAATGCTGGTGGTGATGGATGCAATTTTGAAGGGATGGACCCTGTACTCTGTATAGCAAAAAAAGCTAGGAAGAGCTGCCCTAGTTCTTGCTGCAAGTCCCAGAAGTGAACTACCAGGAAGGT
Source organism: Gekko gecko (assembly GCA_029375565.1). NCBI lineage: Eukaryota > Metazoa > Chordata > Lepidosauria > Squamata > Gekkonidae > Gekko > Gekko gecko. The sequence goes on along the minus strand of JAPDNY010000001.1, from coordinate 25,939,670 downwards.
CACAGCCACAAAACACTAATAGTAAAGACCCAAAGGAAACTGCACAAAATGCGCTTATATTACATCACATATAGGTGAATATAAATGCAATTACAAATAATCAGCAGTTTTTCTCAGGTATATAGACGAAAGAGAAGTCCTCAACATAACAAGGATGACAAAATTCTCCAGAGTAAGCTTCTGTTTCGTAGACAACTTCTTCTGAAAGATCAAAGGTGTCTTTCCTTATTTCATAGATTGCAATCTTTTCCAAAAAGGGTACTATACAAAATCCTGATCCATCATGTATGGTAATTCTTACAACAGCGGGCAAGTTTTTTTCCTTTGGGTCTTTACTACTAGTCCCAGAAGTGAGACAAGACTCAGGGCTGAACACCCCCCTCCCCAGGTTTTCGCTCTCCTTACTTCTCGGCCAGGCAGTAAACGTCACTCGGTGGTTTGCGCTGTTAACGTAAGCAGCAAGGATGGGGTCCCTTCCTTGCTTCTGAGGGCTTGCCTTCTATGGGCCATATTAGACACGATGGCACCCAGAGCTGCCTACCAGGTGGGTTACCACTGGGTTCCTATCAAGGGATGGATAAGTAGGGGAGATTTAAACTGCAGCATGGACCTCCTGATGGCACCTGGTATATTTTGGCCGCTGTATGACAGAGTGTTGAACTAGATGGGCCATTGGCCTGATTCAACATTGGCTTCTCTTATGTTCTCTTATGTTCTTATGGGTTGAGGAGGGGCCTCTGCACTCAAGTGTTACATTGGTTGAGCATGAAGGGATGAAGGTATTAGATTAACCTTGTTTTATAGGAGATTTTCAGTTTGTCCTAAGACTCCTTGTGAGTCCTCCTGGATGGAACGACAGGGCTTTTGTTTCAGGAACCTGGCAATGACAGGCAAAAAGCATGGGGATCTGAACCATTTCTAGCCAACTCATCTATTTCCTTCCTTCCAGCTGGGCAAGATGAAGCTGACCGTCCCTTGTCGAGCCTACACCTGCACTCACCTCCAGTGCTTTGACGCAGCCCTTTACCTTCAGATGAACGAGAAGAAGCCAACGTGGACCTGCCCCGTTTGTGACAAGAAGGCCCCCTACGAAGCCCTGATCATTGACGGGTAACCCCGATGTAGGCCAGGCCTTTGAAATCCCACCGTACTCTTTGTCTTGGGGAGGTTGTCAGCTTTAGCACTGTATCTGTGCTGACTCCATGCCGTAAAGAGGCACCAGGGGAAGCGTGGCCTGTATAAACTATGCAGATAGAATGAATGCAATTGCCAATTGTGATCTCTGTGCTTTTACTTACAATGAGACCCAGACTTGCACAGAAGTGGTCTTGGGAACAGTCTGCAGCTCCAGCTGTAACAGGCTGCCACACGTCCCTGTACCTTAGGCTGGGGCGGGGTCCCGTACATGGGACAATGAACAAGATCGAACTGATCTGGGGATGGAGCCTCCATACCCAGCACTGTGACTCTTGGAAACAGAAGGAATTATGCACAGAAAGTGAATGTATGGTCATAGTGTGTGTGTGTGTGGGGCTGTCACTCAGCATTAGAGCATCTGCTTTGCATGCAGAAGGTCCCAGGTGCAGTTCCCCAGCATTTTCTGCTAAAAGGACCAGGAAGCAGGTGATGGGAAAGACCTCAGCCAGTGGTCTGACTCAGTCTAAGGCAGCTCCATGTATCCATATGCATACTTTCTATAGTTTATTTAATCCATATGCATGCTTTCCATAGTTTATTTAATCACAAAATGGCAATTTGATTTGTGGGCCTAGAATTTTTTTCTAAAGAAAGCTTTAAATAAAGCAAAGTAGCAGTGAACAAAGTGAGGCTCAGAGGGCCAGGCCGGTGCTGTTTGTGACTCGATCATATCTCAAGAGTTCTCTGCCACGAATAGGTGAAGGTTTTTTGGCAGGCAAAGTAGAACTGTGGAAATGGCTCCTTGAATGCAGAAATGTTCTAAAAAAAACACCTTCTGCCATCATCTGCCCTTCTCCTCCTTCCCCATCAAATTTCCCAAGCACCTCTTTAGGCAGCTTTCCCAGTTTCAGGTGATTTTTGCTTTGTTCTGTTTCATCCAGTTTGTTCATGGAAATCCTCAACTCGGTCACAGACTGCGATGAGATCCAGTTCATGGAAGACGGCTCCTGGTGCCCCATGAAGCCCAAGAAAGAAAACCAGGAGGTTTGCCAGCCATCGGCTTACAGTGGGGTGGAAGGTGAGAGGAACGAGGGCCGCGTGTCCTGTGAGTGATTGGCAGCCGCTCCTCTTTGAATTTGAACATTACAACAATGTTCACTTGTCACTGGAAAGAACCGTGGCAATGGTGCCGTCCTTCCCTAGAAAATTTCCAAAGGACATTAAGTTTTCTTCACAAAGAGGTTTTCCCATGGTTTGGATGGCGGCCTGCTACACTTTCTCCCTCTGAGGTGGAGGACATCTCCATGGGTTATTCCCATCATTCCTTTAGGGAGGCAGGAAACACTTTTTTCCCCTTCCTGTTGGCGCCTTGGGAATAGCCCAGCCCCTCAGTTCTATTCCTGCCTCTTAGGGAGTAGCAGCTAAGGTCAAGGCTCTGCCTTTCTGACTTGCACTTTTGCTTATTTCTACCCGTGATTACTTCTATTTCTCCTTCCTATTCTCCTGCTATTTTCCTTTCTGACTTTTCTTTCTCCTGGACTGATCTCGTCGTGAGTCAAGATCCTAGAGTTTGATTGCTCACAAGTGCCGCTGGAAATGGCAGACGCGGCTGCGAGCCAGGACGTTTTCTCCTCCAGTGAGGACGAGACGAATGCCGCAATAGCGGCCGGCAGTGGGGCCTACCTGTCTTCGAGGCTTGCTTGTGCCACCCCAACGGTCTCAGCAGAGATGGCGGCTGCAGCGCGCCGCCCGCAGAAGTGCCACCGGGGGCGAGACGATGAGGAACCCGCCAAAATCGGGCGGGTGAAGAGTGACGGCGGCCATCTTGGAGCGGCGGCGCTAGGTTCCGAGGATGGCCCGATGCTTCTACTGCCTAGTCTTCCGTCGGATGACGTTCGTAAGACCCCCGATGCACGTCCCCCCAGGCCGAATCCTTCCCAAGGGGGAGTTTACCTGACAATCCCGGGGTTCCAGCCGAATCCGTAAACCTTATGCAGGTATTCCGGCAGGCTATGCAGCTGGAGATGTCGTCCTTTTGTTCCAAAATGGGGCTTATCGGTCAAGAGGGTTTCCAGCCTTCCCCATTACTAGGCCCATCGTCCTGGCCCACGAAGGCGGCACAGAAAGCCCCTCTAAACCCTCACCAGGGTCACAGGGGAAATCGATGGGAGGGGGAGGAAGGATCCTCGGTTTCTCCTTCAGATGATAGAGAAGAGGGAGAGTTCCTCTCTGAGGAAGAAGAGGAAGATATGGTAATGCCTGAACAGTCTAGCAGATTTTTCAAGGCAGAGGACTATCAGTCCTTCCTCAATAAGGCAATGAAAGCCTTACAGATTCATGATGTGCCCTCTACCGATGAGCAGGCACCTGTCAGACCCAGATTTAAATCCTGTTCCAGGGGACTTTCTGAGTTCTTTCCTCCAGAGGAAATGGTGGAAAATGGCGTATTCCCTTTCCCTGAGTATTTTGAGAGACAAATCAGAATGACATGGGACAGACCTTCTGCCAACAGGCAGTTTCCTGCCTTTGTTAAGAAACTTTACGCTCTGCCTTCTTATGCTAACGACCTCTTGCAGGTGCCACCACTGGATGGTCCTATAGCAGCCATTCAGTCCACAGGTCTTGTGTCCGAGGACGGCCATGGTTCCATACGTGATCCTATTGACAAAAGGTGGACGCTACACTCAAGAGGGTTTACGAAGCCGTAACGATGATGGTGAGGGCGGCAGCTACTACTTCTATAGCTTCCAGAGCAGCGATTGTTTGGCTTCGCAAGCTAATCCAGATGCTACCCGAGAACAACAAGGGTCTTCTTGAAGGAACGTCTCGCGTTTTAAAGGCTGCTTCCTTTTCCGCTGATGGCACTCTTGACATTTTAACCTTCGCGTCCAGAGCAATGGCATCCACGGTGGTTTCTAGACGCCTCCTTTGGCTAAGAGCATGGTAAGCTGATTTCCAATCCAAGCTTATGGTGTCAGCATATCCCTTTCAGGGGGATCGGCTATTTGGAGATGCATTGGATCGCATCTTAGTAGAAACAAGAGACAAAAAGAAGGCCATGCCTAAGAATTTTCGTCAATTAAAGCGACGGAACATGCAATCCTTTCGTTCACAGCATACCTTGCCCAGGTTTCGACAGGACCACAAGAAGACCAATTGGAGTTCCTTTCGGTCCTCCAATAGAGGAGGAACGTTCCACAATAACAGATTCCAGAGAGCTGGCTTCAACAAAAATAACCGTGGGGACCGCGACCCCAAGACCAAGCAGGCATGACTACGACTCCATTCCAGTGGGAGCCCGTCTTCTATTCTTCTCGGCAGCCTGGAAAGAGTCAAAAGCAGACCTCTGGGCACAAGAAGTGGTATCCCACGGCTACACAATAGAGTTCCATCGCCCTCCTCCAGAACGATTTATGGTATCTTCGATCAGCAAGTCTCGGGCAAAAAGGTCTTTGGTCAACACGGCTATACAACACCTGTTGGACATTCGAGCCATAGAACCAGTTCCCAGGGCGGAGCAGGGATCGGGTGTTTATTCCATTCTGTTTCTTGTTCCCAAACGGAACGGAGCCTGGCGAGCCATCTTGGATTTAAAATTTCTCAACAGGTTCATCAGGCTACGACATTTCAGGATGGAGACTCTCCGATCCATCACAGAGACTCTGGCTCCAGATGATTTTTTGACGTCCATAGACCTCACGGAGGCCTATCTCCACGTTCCCATACATCAGGCGCACAAGAGGTTTCTCTGGTTCTGTTTAGGGAAACGTCACTTCCAGTATCGGGCCCTGCCCTTTGGCCTATCAACAGCACCCAGATTGTTCTCCAAGCTTCTCATCAATCCGATTGTCCATCTCCGGGCTCAGGGAGTGCACGTTCATCCGTACTTGGACGATCTGATGGTGAGAGGCAAGAACTTGCAGTCTGCTACCCAGAACACTGCAAAGACACTGCAGTGCTTGCAGGAACATGGATTTGTAATAAACTTTTCCAAGAGTTGTCTCTTCCGACTCGTCAAATCGAACATCTGGGGGCTATCATAGACACAGCACGCAATTCTCTATTCCTGCCGATGGACAAAGCTGCCAAGATTCGGGACATGGCCAACTCGGTGATCCGTGGTTCGTCCACCGCCCTGATGTCTCTGGCGAAACTGCTAGGTCTGATGATCTCTTGCATAGACTTGACCCAATGGGCCCGCTTACATTCCAGGGAGTTGCAGCGTTTCCTCAGACCTTATCAGAGCCAAATCATGGAGCGCCAATCGATCAACCTCCGGGTCCCGGCGAGGGTCAAAGCCAGTCTCTTATGGTGGACAAGACTGCTGAATCTGAGACAGGGCAAGATTTATTACTCCCAGGTCTCCAAAGAGATTTTCACAGATGCCAGTCTCACAGGCTGGGGGGCCGTCCTAGAGGGTACCCCGGCTCAGGGACGGTGGTCCATCAAGGAACAAAGTCTCCCTATCAACCTCTTGGAGGTCAGAGCAATTTGGCACGCATTGAATCACTTCAGTCAGTGGATTCACAAACAGCACGTCTTGGTCCGAACGGACAACGATCAGGGAGGCTCAAGGTCTACCCGCCTGCATCAAGAGGCTATCCGGATCCTTTACTTGGCCGAGAGGAATGTGGCATCGCTCAGGGCCGAGCACATCAAGGGGATTTCCAACACTCAGGCGGACTGGCTCAGCTGAGAAACGATCCTCGAGGGAGAATGGGCTCTTCATCCAAGGCTGTTCCAGTTGGTGGTGAGCCATTTCGGTCGACCAGTGGTGGATCTTTTCGCCTCGGTGGAGAATCATCAGGTACCACGGTTCTTCACGAGATACCAGCATCTGAGGGCAGAGGCGACGGATGCACTGTCTGCGCAGTGGCCTCACGGTCTATTGTACGCGTTCCCCCCCATTTCCTCTGATTCCAAGAGTCATTCGGCGCATTCGGGAGGAGAGTGCGCAAGTCATCTTGGTGGCTCCACTGTGGGCGAGACGCCCGTGGTACTCAGCTCTCTTGGAGCTGGCTGTTCTTCCTCCTCTTCACCTCCCGAACTCGCCGGACATGCTGCGGCAGGGTCCAATCTGGCATCCTCATCCGGAGTGGCTCTGTCTAACCGCTTGGAAATTGAGCGGCGGCAACTCTCACAACTAGGATATTCCTCTAAGGTACTTGACACTATTTTGTCTTCACGTCGTCAATCCACCATTCGCATCTACAATACAACATGGAAGGCCTTTGTGCGCTGGTGCAGGAGGAAGAAGGTTGACGCCATGTCTCCCACAGTAGCTGTAGTCTTGGCTTTCTTGCAAGAGGGCCTGGATTCTGGACTAAAGGCTTCCACTCTTCGCAGACAGACAGCGGCGTTAACGACCATTCTACCTTCATTGGGAGGCTATAGGCTGTCAAAGCACCCCCACGTTCAACTATTCTTGCAGGGAGCTTCTGTCAAATCGCCCCCACAGATACATCGGTTTCCGACGTGGAAATTGAGCATTGTCCTTTCAGCTCTCACTAAACCTCCCTTTGAGCCGCTCAAGGAGGTGGCCTTTAAATGGCTTAGGATGAAAACCTTATTCCTGGTGGCCATAACATCTGCTCGGCGGGTCTCAGAAATCAACGCCTTCTCGGTGAAACCAACTCTGTGCATCTTTCACAAAGATAAAGTTGTCCTTCGGACGGATCCTATGTTTCTACCCAAGGTCTCCTCTTATTTTCATAGGTCGCAGGAGGTTTATCTCCCTACGTTTTGTCCTGGCCCTAAACATCCTAGAGAGGTTGTCTGGCATACCCTGGATGTCAGGCGTGCCCTGAAGATCTATATGGTCAGGACGGAGCCGATCAGGAAGACGGACTTTATGTTCATTAACATTGCCTCACCTAGAGCGGGGGACAGGATGTCCAGGACGTCTATCAGCAACGTGCTCAGATCTTGTATTTCTGAAGCGTACAAGACATCTGGAATAGAAGTCCCGCAGGGCATTACGGCTCATTCTCTGCGAAGTGCGTCTACTAATGCAGCCTTGGACAACCGGGCTTCGGTCGATGAAGTATGCAGGGCAGCGACTTGGACCTCTATCTCCACATTCGTCCGGCATTACAGATTGAACACGCTTGCTTCGGCCGATGCGGCCTTTGGAAGAAGGGTTCTCCAGCACATACTGAATTCGACGGACGATGATGACCCACCCGTATAGGGACACTGCTCTGGGAGGTCCCATGGAGATGTCCTCCACCTCAGAGGGAGAACAGCCATTGGACACTTACCGTGAAGGGTCCTTCTCCTCTGAGGTCAGGAGGACATCTCGGCCCTCCCTTCTATCATCGTCATAGTGCTTCTTTTTCTGGTGCTGGTCTCTTCTTTCTTCCTTTCTGTTCCTCCTGTCAGATTGCCTATCTTTTATAGCGTGCTTACCTGACAGTGGTATTATAGTTCATTCTTACTGTTGGCATGTTTGCCTGAGTTTTTCTTTTATAGGAGAATTAGTTCAGTTAGCATCTTACTGCTGGCGGAGTCCCAGAACTGAGGGGCTGGGCTATTCCCAAGGCGCCAACAGGAAGGGGAAAAAAGTGTTTCCTGCCTCCCTAAAGGAATGATGGGAATAACCCATGGAGATGTCCTCCTGACCTCAGAGGAGAAGGACCCTTCACGGTAAGTGTCCAATGGCTGTTCTCTCAGAACTTCCTTGCATCCTCATTTTCCTGTTTGTTATCCTTCTGTGGGTTTCTTGTCATTTCTGCAGGCTTTCTCAAATCAGATGGTGGTCTGAGAAAGCATGAAGAACCAAGGAGGAAAATATGGAAAGGCAGCGAATGGAAAATGAGGATGTGAGGAAGGTCAGCAAGAAATCATTGCTGTTTGGCATGCAAACCGTGGGAGAACTCAGTGTGAAAAGCATGATCCGACGCAAGCGGGGGGGGGGGAGGAGCTCCAAATAAGGCGTGACCGGGATGAGGCAGGAAAAGCGTTTCTGAGTAGCGGTGGGTCTCTGAGGAGGAAGATGGCAAAGTGGCTCTGTGAATATCAAAAGGCTGGTTTGGGGCATAAGCCTATAGGGCGCTCAGTATTGCATAGGGCGGCAGATGCTGTGAAATTGGTGGGTAGTGTCTGGGGAGGATATGACATCTACTCTGGGAGATACTCTAGGAATTTCCCCTAATCTCTGTGGTAAAGACCACTAAGGGTGACATTTTTTCTCCAGATTCTCTTCAGTTTCTAAAGGGCAGGAGATTGGGGCTGGGGGCAGGGAATTCTTTCTGCACCTGGACAAGTTAGAAAGACTATAAGCTTACCTTTTTTGATATCTGTATCATATGTAGATGTTTTTGTTGGTTTTTTTTGTCTGCTTGTTCAAAAACCAATTTTCTTCATGGTCTCCAAGGACAAAATGAAGTGAGGTTATTGCCTAGAATAATTATGAACACTTTTGGTGATGTCTGATAGGGATATCAAAATAGTTAGATTTCTTTCATATCAGCTTGAAATCTGGAGTTCGTTGCGTGAATGTGCACACCCAGTTTCAGGGCACTCTAATTATGTATGAATTTAGCTCACTGCAGTCTCCTCTGGATAACTGCTCTCCAGAATTTCAGCCATATAAACATCTAGTCCCATTAACCTGCTGCCTGAGACCTGATCAGAACTATATATACTTGCCATGTTCCAGGTGGTGATGTAATGTCTGGCACAGGTATTTGCCACAGTGTTGATCAGTGCAAACATGGATTACCAGGTGTAGACTGTTCGTTTAGGGAGGGCTAGTGTGGCGTCATGGTTAGACTGTGGGGCTAGGATCTTCAAAAACCAGCTTCAAATCCCCACTTGGTCCTGAAGCTTGCTGGGTGACCTTGAGCTAGTTGTTTTCTAACAGCCGAACCTACCTCACAGGGTTGTTGTGAGGATCAGGTGGGGAAGGTAAAACCATGCGTGTTTCCCTGAGCTCCCTGAAGGAAAGAGGAGACACATCTTTATTAAATAGGTATAGGATATGGGTGTGTTTTTTTTTAAGTCTTAAGTTACTGCACGGTTGTTAAGGGCAGAAAGGCTATACATTTTGTAAAATAGACATTGCAAGCTGCCTAATGGAGCTGAGGTACCTTCTGGCTATTGAGGGGAAGGCAAAGAGCATGGGAAGAGACCTTCTGGATCAGTCATGATGTCCATTTGGTGCTGCAGCTTGTTTCTAGCAGTGAGGGCACAGATGCAAGTTCCATTTACGTGGTTAATAAGGGTGCAAGAATTGTCTTGCTAGGTCAGGCTGGGAATCCAGTGTATGTTTTCCAGCATTGGCCCATGCCACTTCCTCCCACACATGAACAACCACTCTGGGAAGCCCCCACATGTGGAGCATGAAAGCCAACAGCCCTTTTCTGTTTACCTCTCCACTGGCTGGTATTGAGAAGTAGACTGCTCCTGAACTTGGAGGTTCTTCTGTAACTCTCATGGCTAACAGCCATCAATGGGCTTCTCCTCCTCCCTGAATTTGATGTATCCTCTTTCAAAGTCATCCTGCGGCACTGAATTCCACACGCCAGTTATGCATTATGTGAAGGGAGCACTTTCTGCTGTCCAGACTTCCTGTTGTTAGCTTTCAAGGTTAGCACCCTCAAACTCTCATGCGGCATTGAAAAGGTGTGGCCTCTTGTCTGAATCCTGCCCTGATCTCCCCCCCCCCCTTTTTTTCATTTGGCAGCAAATTCCCTGTACATGGTGGGCCCTGATGGGAAGCAGCTGGCAGAAAACAAGAAGAAAGTGGAAGTCATTGACCTGACGCTGGATAGTTCTTCAGAGGATGAGGAGCCCCCCGTGAAAAAGCAGTGTCCTGTCACCACGGCAGCCATTCCTTCTGCAGCGGGACCCAAGGGGTAGGGGAAACCACTTGGTTCGGGCCTTCCATTTTTAGCTAAGCACAAAGTCACTTTACAGTGCAGTTTCCCCAAAATAGTACTCCAAAGAAGCTTTGACTGCAGCAAAACGGGGGAAGACACAAGAAGTGGACGATTAGGTGAAGATGCTGTGCAGATGTTACCCCCAAACCTACTCCAGTTAAGCGTAAAGCCTCTGTTTGGAAGCAGCCTAAACTACCTTGTGCGGGTCTGATGATCCCAACCTTTCCTTACAGGGTCTTAAGTACCGATCACCAACCATCCTCTGTCCTGCGGAGCCCCCCAATGGCAGCTGTCGGCAGCGACTACCTGTCCAGCCTCCCGATCCCTGACTACCACCCTTCTTACCAGGTCCCTTCAGATATCCAAGGTAATGGTGTCTTCCTTTCTCAGCCTGAGGGGCAGCCTCTGTCAGGGACTTTTTACATAGGGACTAGAAACTCGTCCGGAGACCTGAGTACCGCAGGTATCTGTGATGCAGAATGAGTTTGATTTAAACAAAATAAGTATCAAGAGACATCTTTAATGTTTCTCACAATTGCCTAACTCTTAAATGCTGTTCGAGCATTGCCTGCCTATGACCAAAAGAACAACCTTGGCGCCACCTGTCTTCTCCCAGCAGTGAAGATGGGCGGGGAAGCAGGCTCTGTCGTACCCCTGAGGCGCCCAAGAGTAAGCCGAGCTGTTTGTACTGTAGTCTGCTCTAAAGCTTTTTGCACTGTTAAATCAGCCCTACAAGCAGTGATTCCCTCCCCCGCAGCGGTTCAAATAAGTCCACCAATAATTTTCACCAGTCAACCTGCCCCTCTGTGATTGTGACTGGAAAAATGCGCAACTTGGAAAAGTTTCCCTCCCTGGTCGCCTGGAGGCAGTTGTGGGCGCTTGCAAACCTGTGTTGGCTGCATGTCCTGTGACATTTTGGTGATATCGTAATCTGGCTCCCCTCTCCTGCCATCCCCGATCGTATCGGCTCCCCGGGTTCTTAGTGAGTTGCGAACCAAAATAGAGCTTGATGAGAGAAACGGAAGAGCCCTTCCGCTGTTAGGTAGAAGTCTGACTTCTCGGTCAGATGCAGAGGTTGCTCTGTACCACTTTACCAAATCAAACCTTTAGCCGCTGAGATGGGTACTCACTATTGGTTTGGGATGAGCAGAGGAGTCTAGCTAGGCTAGATTAGCTGGGACAGCCTCTCTAAACAACACGGTTGGGGAAAACCTGGCAGAGAAACCGGCGGGGGGGGGGGTGTTGGCTGCCCAAAATGGAATTAAAAAGCCAGTTTATTTAAAATATTTATACTGTACCTATTAACCAGAAGGGTTTGCACTGTAGTTTACAAGCAAAAACAGAGCTAAAACCCTGATACAAAATAGGCTACTGCTTCGTTAAAATGAGCAGAAACAGCGGCGTAGCAATCCAGAGTTTACCCACTAAAAGCCTGGGTAAAATGTAGTTTCTTACCCCGTGCCTGAAGCTGGGGAGCACAGGTGCCAGGTGAATGGCTGTGGGGAGGGAGTTCCCTAGACAAGGTGCCACCACAGGGGCGTGCCTCTTGTAATTCCAGGGGGGTTGCCGTGTTAGTCTCTTGTACCAAAAATGAAGCAGAAGGTCAGTGGCTCCATAAAGACTTAGTACCATTTATTCCAGCATGAACTTTCGTGGGTTGGAGCTTGCTGTGCCATCTGAAGAAGTGAACTCTGACTCATGAAAGTGCATGTTATTAGCCCTTAAGGTGCCCCTTGGATTTCTGTTTTATCATGTTTCTAGTAGCCAGGCAGGGGCATGCTGAAGAAGAGTTTAACACAGGATGTATGTCGTCTGTTCCATTCCGTGTCTGCTCTGTAGCTTTGCTGCATTTGGGTTCCACATTCCCCCTCCCCCAGTGATCCACTGTCAATTTTTGTAAACTTTATGTGGATGCGTGCACAATGCGTATGTGGATGTTTGTTTTATATGTGTTTGGAACATACTCCGCGAAAGAGTTGACCTGTGTAGATGAAGCTCCTTCCCTTTGCTTCTGCTAGTCCTGGGGAAAAGGCACTGAAGCTCTTAACCCCCCCCCCAAAAAAAAAAAAAATCCGTTCCACTTTCTCCAGGCATTCTTCACATGTCTTCTAGCCTGTTTGCAAAGCTTTCAGGCCTAGAGGTTTCTTTTTTAAAACAGGGGGAGAGAATTCTGTTTCTCGGGATGCTGTATTATATGGACAATACCAAAATCGTTTTAAGATGTCACAATCATAGAATACTGGTGGTTACTATTAAGGGGGAGGATGTTGTTTTTGTGTGGGATTCTGCTGTCTTATGAACGTCAGAAGAGCCCTGCTGGATCAGACCAATGGTCCATCTAATCCAGCATCCTGTCTCACAGAGTGGCCAACCAGTTCCTCTGGAGGCCCAGCAACAGGGCATGGAGTCCCAGGCCTTCCCCTGACGTTGCCTCCTGGTAATGGGATTGGGAGGGGCCGTGGCTCAGTGGTGGAGCATCTGCTTGGCATGCAGAAGGTTCCAGTTTCAATCCCTGGCATCTCCAGTTAAAAAGACCGGGAAGGAGGTGATGTGAAAGACCTCTTTGTGATACCCTAGAGAGCCACTGCCGGTCTGAGTAGACAATATTGACCTTGATGGACCAACGCTCCGGTTTCAGTATGAGGCAGCTTCAGGTGTTCATGTGACTCAGAGGTTGACTGCCTCTGAACTTGGAGGTTCATGATAGCTTGCCCTGCCACGATGCTTGTTTGTGGAGTTTCATAAGGAAAAGTGAGTTCAGCAAGATGAGATGGCAGAGGCCTGAAAAGTGGAAGAGGCAAAGATAGAGAGCATGACAGAGAAGCTCAATTATGATTGGCCGGTGGGTGGGGGAGCGGGGATCTGGGCAGTGGGTGGTGCTGATGCAGCCTACAGATTGTGGATTGCATCCTCTGAGCCATGCCCGGAGCTTGCTTTCCCACTCCCCCACTTGTGTGGCAGCACATAGACCCCATATTCTGCTCCGGGGAGTCGGGGACCGTCACTGACAGCATAGGGAAGGGTCTGAAGGGGAAGGGAAGAAGGAGGTAAAAATCCCTCCCCATAGCCAATGGAAAGCACCCTTCCACTGGCAGAAAACTGTAGATGGATACAACCCCATTGTCGTCGTCTTGTAAGAGATCTGTAATCCATTTGTGCCACTAGACCAGGGGAAGGGGGGTGGCATCCAGGGAAGACCTGCGCTTCTCTCTGTACATGTTCAACGTTGCTCTGCTTTACACTCCTACATGAATGCTGAGAAAGAGAGTTCCGAGCAGTTTGGGGGCTTTTGAGGTTGTGTTCATCTTTCATTTATGCATTCTTTAATTTTAATAACTATTATTTGATTTGGTATTATGTTGTCAAAAACCCCGTTCAGAGAAGAGGGTTGTGCTTTAAAAGAAACGTATGAACTGCCAATAGAATGGGCTTAAAAAATCCACCCCAGAGCCAGAAAGTGCCCAGGAGAATTAAAGCTCCCTTCTAGATTAATCCCAACTCCCAATCCAGCCCACCAAGAAAGACCTTGTGCTACTTATGAAAGATGCTTTGGCACTTCTGGAGTCTCTCTTAAAGCTGTATTTTGTGGCTGATTTTGAATACCTTCTTCTCCTTCCTGTTTCCTCCAGTGTTTTCCATAAAAAGCGTGAAACTTAAGTTGCGCTTCTCTCGTCCACATAGCCACTCTGTGGTCCAGTTTAAATTTACTCCTTCCACATTCCCCTATGCCCTCAGAGCAGCAGAGGGGCTGAGTGGCCAAAAACAACAATCCCAGATTAGCATCTCCAAGCCTTCCCCCAACCAGATGGATGGTGGAGACCTGGGTCCCATTCCCGAACATCCTGCCCTTACTGAAATACCCCCCTCCCCTTTCTTTTAACCCCTGCCTTCCTCCCGTCCCCCCCACCCCAATATGTTTATTTTACCATTAAGATTATTTTTCCCCTTTTCATTTTTCTAGGTCTGGATTTGTTTTCCTTCCTTCAAAGTGAAAATCAGGTATGTTTTGTTTTTCTCTCTCTCTCTCACTCTCTCTCCTCTCTTCCATACCCCCCACCTTCCCCAGTCTTCCTTTCATTCCTTCATCAAATCAGTAGAGCGATAGCAGGAAAAAAAGCCAGCCAGGTTTTCTCCTCCACTTTTAGCCACCCAGCCCATCTGTGGCTCTTTAACCAGCCCTCCGAGCTTTTCAGAAGAAAGCACAATCTGTTGCTAGGCCACAGGAGGGGAGATCTTCCTTCTGCTTTCGTTTCTGGAGTCTTAACTCGGCTCTGTCTTGTTGGCAACAGCAGAGGAGTCGTCCTCCCTTTTGGGGGCTTCCGTGTTTCAGAAATGAAGCTTGCTGTGTACTTGCTCAGGTTTAGTGAAGCCAGGGGTCTTGCAAGGAGCCTGATTTTGAGTGGGTGGGCAACACGTTTGTGATGCATTTGTGGAGGAGTTGCTGTCTAGCATGTCTCAGCTCTTAGAAAGTGTCTCTTGAAGGGAAACCTTGCTTGGGACACTAAACTTGACCAGAGCAACGTGGCTTTGCAGAGGGGGAGAGGGGGAGGTGTATGGACACTGGGGGGCTGTCGCTGCTGGGCTTCGGTCTTTCTGCTGCTCGGCCTCCTCTTTCTCTAAACCACCATTCCTTCCCTGCTTTGTCTTGGGAAGCATTTGCAGCCCACAAAACCCAGAGGTTCCTGCAACTGGGTTTTTAAAATATTATTTATTAGATTATTTATTAGCCCTATCCCAGCTTATGCCTTGCCTCCCCAAATGGTAATAGTTGTGCCTGGCTCCATCTGAGATGAGCCATGTGAACTGTGTCTCAGTCGTTTTATGAGCCTTCACCTTTTGGGTGACGTTGATGCATTGAACAACACTTCTTAAAAAAGAAAAATAAAGGTCTTGTGTAATTTATAAAAAAAGGCGAAGCACCCTTTGAATTCCTGCTAGAGTTGGGGGAAGGGGGCAGGAGAGTGGCAGGGAGGGGTCTGGTGAGACCTTGGTGAATTGGGACATGGCTCCTCTTCCTGGGATAAAAACAAGAGTTGTTTGTTCTGATGGCTCAGTCTGTGTTTGGGGCAGGACACAGAGTCATAGCCAACGAATATTTGCTTCATGGGGAGACGCTGTGGGTGGGTCTTAGGGACACACCGGATTTGAACTATTTATTTGTGGTTGGGAGGTAATTTCTGCTTTTCCCCAAAGTGTGGGTGTTATCACTGGAGCTGCTTGCTCTGTGAACAGCAACCTACTGTGCACAGGCTCTCCGCACTTGGTTCAGCATGGCCTGGCTTATAACTGGGGTTGGTTTGTGCTGAGGGACTGGGGGAAAGGGGAGGGGGCAGGAATTACCTTCAGCCCTGGGAAAAGTAGGTTTTTCACTTTCCCCTGCACCGTAGTTCTCTAAACTAGAAGTGCAACATTTGGCTGATGAATTACTTAGATTAACGGTTTAAGAAATCGAGTGATCGCCGGCTTGAAGAAACCTTTGTAGATAAATCAGTACAGCAATTCAGTCTGCATGTGAATAAAGCGCGTTTTCCTTATTTTTTTGTGATGTGCTCCTGTGTCCTTGTAGGCATCTTTTATCTAATTTATTTATATTCCCACTTCTCTCCCCAAAGTGGCTTACAACAGTCTTCCCACCTACATTTTACCCTCCCAACAACCCTGTGAGGTAGGTTAGGCTGAGAGGGATTAGCCCAACATCAGCCAGCAAACTTCCATGGCTGAGCAGGGATTTGAACCCAGGTCTCCCTGATCCTAGCCCAACACTCTAACCACTACACCTTGGTGGCTCTTTTCCTCTTAGAAAAGGCACTCCTCCCTTCTCTGGTATAACTTATAGGAGGAAAGAAAGCAGTGCTTGCCATTAGCATTTTTTCCAAGTATGTATGTTAAAGCCCTGACCTGGATAACCCAATCTCAGAAGTTAACTAGGGTCAGCCCTGCCTAGTATTTGAATGGGGGATCACCAAGGACTACCAGGGAAGCAGGCAACGTCTCTTGCCTTGAAAAACCCCACAGGGTCGCCATAACTCAGCTGTAACTTGATGGCAAAAAAGAGTTGTGTTTAGAAAGCATTTTAAAAATAAATGAAATCACCTATTGATTGGTCAGGCCATCATTTTAGGAGATCAGATTTTTTTAAATTCAGTCTTAACTGACTGAGTAAATGTTTCAGTCCTATTAAAAACTACACTAATTAATCAGGAAGCAAAGTTGAATGTTATTTTTTTAAATGCAAGTGTTTCCAAAACCACTGGGCATCAAGCATCGTCGCAGAAGAGAGAGCCCTCCTGGTGTTTACAAGAGCTTACCAAAACACCAGGTTGAAATTACCAGTTTAGAAGAGGCAGTCCTTTCTGCACACCGAAAGAGAGGGAAATGCGTGCCCTTCCAAAAACCACCAGGTGGGATGCACCATGTTAGAAGAGGCAGCCTAGCTCCCTCTCTTGCTAAGGGGAATGCCTCTTCTAATAAGCTGCCTGCTGTGGTACAATTCAGCATCTTTTGGAAAGAAAGGGTGCATGTTTTTCTCTGGAATGAATGGACTGGATTCCGTGCTTTGGTTCTGCTTGCGGCAGTGATGTCCGATGGAGACTCGGGGCCCTTCTGGCATAAGGGAGAGAAACCCCTTTCTGCCCAATGAGAATGTCTCTGAGAGGAAAACAGCCATGGGATTCAACCCAGTTTGGGTTTTTTGCACAAATTTAATTTAATGAGTTAGTGGACTAAAATTCAAAAATGATTCATCAGTTAAAATTTCTTTAATCCACCTGTCATGATTCTTGCTGTATCACCTGTCTTCTTTGGGCCCAGTGATTGATACATGCTGTGCACCGTTATCAGACCAGAAACAAAGGACAGAACAGATGAGACTGAGGAATTTCACATTACCCTTTTGAAGCCGTTTTTGATCTGTCGTGGAGTAAACCGGTATAGGGCTGCCATTCCACACATGGCTTTCCTCTTCCGGTAAAGATCTGGATCTGAAGCGGTTTGCCATTTTAGACTGCACCGCTTTTTCCTGCTGCTTTTTGCCCGTGCGGGTGATCTCCGGCTTTTTTTTTTTTTAATGTTCGCTTTAGAGCGCTATAGCGCTATAACACATTCCAGGCATTCCAATGGGGTTACTATAATGCTGTTGCGTTATGGTGTTATAGCGCTATAAAGCGAACATTCCAAAAAAAAAGAAAAAAGCCGGAGATTGCCCACGCAGGTGAAAAACGGAAGGAAAAAGCGCATCGGAACCAGGAGAGGAAACTGAAGACAACTTGGGAGCAGTTGACAGGTAAAACGCTTCAGCCCCATTTCCTAAATGGGACAGAAGCGTTTGTGTGTGAAATTACAAATATATTCCGGTAGGGAACCGATTCTAAAACGGTTCTGTCTGAAATGACAGACCAGAAACCATTCGGTAATCGTTCCTCTTCCGGGTTATATCGTCTGTCTGAAATTCTTCACAGTCTTTGCTTTTTTTTTTTTTTTAAGTGAGTTTCTAGTCCTCAAAGGCTGTGTAGATAGGTTTGAAAGAGTGTGTGTGTGTGCGAGCAATGCCTGATGAACTCTGAGCAACCAGAGCAAGACTTCCAGCAGCCAAAGGACTGGACCTAGCAGAATCCGAACCAGCTATTTAAAACACATCCACCTGTACCGGTCTGCTTAATTAATAAAGCTGCAGAATTTGGGTCCCTGTGATGCCGCATTTTTTGTGCATGTGTGCCAAGTAAATAGCAGCTGGAGGGAGGCAGTCTAGGTCAGGGAAGTGGCATTGCTGAGCAGCCCCCTGTGAGAGCCAGTCTGGGGTAGTGGTTAAGTGTACAGACTCTAATCTGGGAGAACCGGGTTTGATTCCCCACTCCTCCACTTGCAGCTGCTGGGTGACCTTGGGCAAGCCATAGTTCTGTCAGAGCTGTCCTTGAAGGGGCAGTTCTGAAAAGAGCTCTCTCAGCCCCACCTACCTCACAGGGTGTCTGTTGTGGGGAGTGGAAGGGAAAGGAGTTTGTAAGCAGTTCTGAGATTCCTAGTGAAGGGCAGGGTATAAATCCAATCTCCTCCTCTCCCCCCCTTTCAGATTTTCAGATTGTCTCCTCCTCACAGGTAAATTAAACAACGGGAGCCAAACTATTTATTCCACAGGGAGATCCATGTATGGCGAAGTACTGTTGATAAATACTTGATTGTAAGATTTCATGTTCTGTCTTTGGTTGTGAAAAGCACTGTCAAGTCACAGCCGACTTACAGCAACCAGTGTTCCCTCTAAGCTGAGTTAGTGTGAGCCAGCTCACAGTTTTTCAGCCTCCAGCTCACACATTTCTGTCTCAGCTCAGGAAGGATGGCTCCAGAGCAAACTAATTTATACAGTAGCCAAATTGCTTGCTCACAACTTTAATGCCAGTAGCTTACAAAGTAGAATTTTTGCTCACAAGACTCCACAGCTTAGAGGGAACATTGATCAGCAGCTCTGTGGTGTTTTCAAGGCAAGAGACAAGTAGAGGTGGTTTTGCCGTTGCCTGCCTCTGCGTAGCCACCTTGGACTTCCTTGGTGGTCTCCCATCCAAGTACGAACCAGGACTGATCAGGCTAGTCTGGGCCCTCCACATCAGGGCAGGCACATCTTTCCAGTAACGCAAGAAATCGGTGTCTCTGTATGTTATGTCCTGTTCCTTTATTCCAGGGACCCTCTGTTGTTCAAATCCAAAAATAAGAAGAAAAACCAAAAAACCTCAGGGGGATCCATGACTGGTGCCCCCCCCCCCAAATGCGGCAGGATATCGATTGGGGAATGAACACTGGAGCGGGAGTGTTTAACCGCTGTCTTGTGTTGTTTTCCCCGTTTAAACCACACACAGGTCACTGTGTTCTGTGTGGAGGAAGAAGACTCAAGTGCTGTATGGAAGCACCTCTCCCTGCCCCCAGTAGTATTGAGTGGGCAGTTTAGACCAGGATATAATGGCCATGGGCCCCGACTTGGATGGCCCAGGCTCTCCCGATCTCGTCAGATCTTGGAAGCTAAGTGGGGTTGGCCTTGGTGAGTACTTGGGTTGGGAGACCACCCAGGGAGTCCAGGGGCAGGCAATGGGGAATCCAGCTCTGTTAGTCTCTTGCCTTGAAAACCCACAAAGGTCTCCATGGCTAGTTCTGACTTGATAGCACTTTACACATACACACACACAGAGTGGCATTAGGGGTAGAGGATCCCTGGACCAGGAGGAGGAGATTGGATTTATACCCCACTCTTCACTACCCGAAAGAGTCTCAGAGTGACTTACAACCCCCCCCCACAACAGATACCTGTGAGAGAACAGCTCCTAGAGAACTTGTGACTAACCCAGGGTCACACCAGCAGCTGCATGTGGAGGAGTGTGGAATCAAATCCGGTTAACATAAGAACATAAGGGAAGCCAATGTTGAATCAGGCCAGTGGCCCATCTAGTCCAACACTCTGTCACACAGTGGCCAAAAATACCAGGTGCCATCAGGAGGTCCAGCAGTGGGGCCAGGACACTAGAAGCCCTCCCACTGCTGCCCCCCCCAGCACCAAGAATAGAGTGCATTACCTGCCCCAGACTGAGAGTTGCTATCTATACTTTGTGGCTAATAGGCACTGGTGGATTTCTGCTCCATCTGTTTATTTAATTCCCTCTTGAAACTGTCCATGCTTGTAGCTGCCACCACCTCCTGTGGCGGTGAATTCCATGCGTTCTCCCAGATTAGAGTCTGCACTCTTAACCACTACACCAAACTGGCTCTCCCTTCCCCCAGCTGCATTTACTCTCTTTTCTTTGTTCTTGTAAGGACAGCCATCTGTGTAATGTGTACATTTTGGCCTTCGTACTTCCCTGGTTATTTCCTTTGCTGTTGTTTCTGCATGTTACCTTTCAGAAGGGGAAATGACCCGTGTATTTTCCTTTGTTCCTCCCCCCCCCCCAGCATTACAGCCCTTCCGTGATCACCTCCCTGGATGAGCAGGACACCCTGAGCCACTTCTTCCAGTACCG
The DNA here is from genome assembly GCA_029375565.1 of Gekko gecko. NCBI lineage: Eukaryota > Metazoa > Chordata > Lepidosauria > Squamata > Gekkonidae > Gekko > Gekko gecko. Next base: position 25,919,659 of record JAPDNY010000001.1, on the reverse strand, counting down.
TGGCCCCTCTCCACATTTCATGAACCCCTCGCTCCTGTCGTGGTGGGATCCCACGGCACGGTTGGGTCCCCCTCCGGCGGCCGCCTGAACAGCGTCGTGTCTTCTCCTTCTGCAGCTTTGCGGGAGAACCACGGGCACAACAGCACAGTTGGGGGCAGCCCTGTCTTGCCGAATTGCCGGCCAGATATAATCTCTCTAGACTAAACCGTGGTGAAGAAGCAGACTCTTGTGTGCTGGTGCGGATTTGTTCCTTCCCGACAGCGCGAGAGAGACACGCACAACAAAGATGGATTTTACTCAAAGTCAGCTTGGAAAGATGAATTGAATGAGGATCTTCTCTCTGACTGGCATTCTGGACTGGGTGTCTTCTTTGTATTCTGCACGAGATTCAGAAGAACGTGGAATTTGGTATCGGCTGCAGAATGTAGCTCCCCGGGAATCTCTGTTTTAATTCATTTATTTTAAAATCATGTTTCTAGCCCCTGTGGTTTCTGAGAGATATGCTTGGAAGTGCATAGGTAACGCCTGGTGAAATTTCAGCGATTGCTGAAACAAGGTTTCCAGCAGTTATGGGGCAGGCTCTTGGTGCCTAACGGAAACCATTTATGCAAAACTATCGAAATAGAGGCATCATCTCTTCAAGGTTGCAGAATTTAGCACTTCTGGCTGCTGAACCAGGGTTTCCTCAGCACAGAATTAGCACACAGTCTGATTTGCCATTCTGGTGCAGAGTGCTGCTAAAACAGTGGCACTTGGGTTTGACCCAGATGCTCTTAATTGTCTGTAAACAGCATACATTTGGGGGGCCGCCGCACCCAGTGCGTCAGCAGTTCAGTAGGTGGCAGCCGCAAAGGACAACAGGTACATGTTAGGAAGTAGAAGAATATCTTGTTTTGGACCAAGTTAGCCCGAGGTTGAAATGCTCAAGCTTTCACGGCACTCTTTGAGACAGAAATATGCACCTGACGAAGAGTCCTGTAGAAGTCAGAAGTCGTGTGCACGTCTACCAGTCTAGGCTCCCCTAACCCCAAATACTTATTTCTTTACTCTGTTACCTCAGCTTGTCAGTGCAACTTGTTTGTTGGGCCAGTCAGTCATTGAAAGACTAGGATGCAGTGCAGGCCTGACCCTACCTGCTTACAAAGCCATGGTTTGCAGTCCAGAAGCTGGCGTCGGGAACGTGCGGCCCTTTTCTCACCTCTTCACACCAGGGTTCCCCTCTCGTCCCAACATGACCCACTGCTTAGCATGATGTGAGCCTTGGTAATCATCAGGGTTCCTTCAAGATTTCCAGGGTAAAAGCTTTTGAGAGACAAAGCTCCATCACATAGGTGGTTGGAATAGATTGTTATGATGTTGCTAAACTACATGGATCTCGCAAGAAGGAATAGTGGCTTCGCAAGGGCTTCACAAGGCAAGGAAAATGGGAGGGAAAACTGCTGTGTGTAGACCCTTCGTAGCCACTGCAAATGCCTCCTGCATTTGCAGTAGCAATGAGACCTGCACAGCGAATCATCTTTGTGTGAAAGCAGCTGTGGGCGTGTTTGTAAATTGTGCTCACGAGAGCCTCATTTGCATTCACCCTGGTTTACATCGGCCCGTGCAGAACATCAAGCCAAAGGTTGAGGCTGAGGGAGGGAAGGGGGATTGGATTCCAGAGGAAAGGCAGCAGACAGGCAGCTGATGCTCATCCTCCAGGCAGAGGCCTGGTTTGCAAAAGCGTGGTTTGCAAGCCGATGATAAGATTCCACACATGCCAGCGAGTAGAAATCAGACAGTTCTGCAAAGACTTGTTTAAAAGGGGTTTTGGCTACAAAATGATGTATCCTGTAGCCCAGAACACGTGGCCTGCCACCGGCAGCACTTTCTCGTAGATCTGGACAAGTGTAATTTATTCTGCGTTTGAATTGTGCTTCCTGCATATCTGGTTTTGTGGTGAAGCGCCCAGCATCTCCGTGTGGGAAGCAGCCCCATGCACTTCCCCTTGTGTTGCTGTGTTTTTTAATTCTCGCCCATCCGTCCCCGTTTGTGACCCGTGACTCTACCTGGTCTCTCGACTGTTGTTACTATAATGTATTTTTTTAAGCTGTAGGCCTAAAGTTTCCTCCCTCCCCTTCCTCTTAAGATATTTCCTACCAATCTTGTACAGAGAACAAATGATATCTTTATCTATATATATTATAATCTATATTTTCAGTTTTTGTACATACAAAACTCCAAAGATCTTTCTGGTTTTCTTCCCCCCCTTCCTTCTTTATGAGGACTAAATGAAGGTTGCGCCTTCCTGCCTGCACATGGTGCGTGGTTGTTGGTGGGTTAGCGCATCGTCCATTGCACAACTTATTTATGTATTTAAGTGTACTGTGTGTGTGTGTGTATATATATGTGTGTGTGTGTGTGTGTTAAGTTTGTAGCAGCTACTTCCTAATCTGAATCTCACTGTTAACCTGGTCTTGCATTCTCAAAGCCAGTTGACATATTGTCTCAGTGTTGCAAGGAGAGAGATCGCAGAGACATCTGCTTTTTAAAATACAGGCATTGGCAGTTTGTAATGCTCATCTCCTCCTTCACGGTCTCTGTGCTTTGCACGTGTAGAATAGGCAAAGTCTACACAGCGTATTGATGGAAACCTTCTAGAGCTAAAAGTTAATTTTGTCAGTAAGCACAGCATCTCCATGTTTGGTTGATTAAGGAGACAAAGAAACAGGCCAGAATGGAGGTTGGTTTTGAAGTGGGACAGGACCACTGGTTGAGGCTGAATCCTGCCTGGTACTGAAGATGAAGGTCCCAATGGAAGAGAGACAGCATCCGAGAGGAGAGCCAGTGCACAGCAGCATGCCCTGAAGTCACAAGGGGTAGTTTATTACAGCCTGTAAATTTTCAGCCGTGATGCCACCTCGAATGGCCATCTGTGCTATGTAATAATGGCACACCACCGCTCTAGCACTGTCTGGAAAGCCATAGACAAGAGAGGAGTTGCAGCCGAACCTGAAGTCGAGGGAAACCATTGAGGAGATTGGAAAAGTAGTGTAGGTCTCAACATTCCAGTACTGCTGTTGCATGGCAGTCCAAGAATGAAATTGGAGAGCGTGGCTTAGTCCATGCGGGACATGCGTACAACTGGCTCTCCTTAGGTTGAGCAGAGGCCTTGCCAGCAATAACATTTAGGCGTAGCTCTACGATCGATACTTTGCGCAGGCACAAGTATTCCTACCTGTGTGACTGCACGGATGACCAGTTGAAGCCCACCATTTTACAGGTGAGCAGCTTTTTCCTCACAACAAAGATGAATTACAGCCTCAAGTTCTTTTGTGGGTTGGATATGCAATCCGAGCTGGAGAGGAACACCTCCCCCCTTCCCCAGCGCTACTTATCATGAGGTGGTGGTGCCAGCAGCATGGTGGTCAGGTTCCCAGGGTGCACCTTTAGCACGACTGAATGACTTGTGAGGGGAAGCTCTCTGCACAGCAGCTTTTCAAGGTAGCTGCCCACCTCACTTGCTGCCATCGCAGGTTACAACAAGTGCCCTGGAGTATTTAATATTCCGCCACTGAAATCACCAGGCCTTTACTGCTCAGCTTTAGATTGTGCCCCAAAATCTGATATCACGACACTGGAAAAATAGCTGCGTATTGTGCTCCTCCACTGAGTTTTTCATGTGTCAAAATTAATGACCTCAACTTACAAAGTTCTTGAGAGGTTTCCAAATCACTGTGTTTTGGCTTGATTTGAGACCAAAATGGCATGGGGAGAGGGGCTGGGGTTACCAGCCTCCAGGTGGGGCCTGGAGATCCCCCAGAATTACAGCTGATCTCTGGACCAGTGTTCCCTCTACGCCGTGGAGTCTTGTGAGCAAAAATTATACTTTGTGAGCTCCTGGCATTAAAGTTGTGAGCGGGTGATTCGACTAGTACATAAATTAGTTTGCTCTGGAGCCATCCGTCCTGAGCTAAGACAAAAATGTGTGAGCTGGAGGCTAAAGAACTGTGAGCTAGCTTACACTAACTCAGCTTAGAGGGAACACTGCTCCGGACCACAGTGATCAGCTCCCCTGGAGGAAATGTTAGGTCTGTGTGAACTCTGTAGCAGCACATCAGTCCTCAGACCCTGCCACTCCTAGGCACTTAACCCCAAGTCTCCAGGAATTTCCCAAACTAGAGTTGGCAACTCTAGCTAGGGCTGCAAGCTTTGAATTCAGAGGGTCCTCAAGTTCAGTCCCCAGCATCTCCAACTTGGAGGACCCTGGGTTGTGTTGAAAGAGGCCCTTCTCTCCCTGAGAGCTACTACTGTTTAGAGTAGGCAGTACTGGTAGGTAATACTCGTCTGACACAGTAGAAGTCAGTGTCATGCGCTCCCATGGCAATGTTTTTAAATGCATTTTGGCTGCCCAAGAAGTTTGGTTGTGAGGTGGGCTTGCTGTCTTTTAGGGACGCTTGCATTACTGAGGAGAAGAGTCTGGAAATCTAGGCTAAGGACCTGGGGGCTGTGCTGGGTAGGGGTGGTAGTTCCATAACAGAGCACCTGCTTAGCACACAGAAGGTTCCAGGCGCAGTACCCAGCATGGGGCAATAGCTTGGTCTGGGGTTTCTATTATTAATAAAAGTGATTAGAATTACCTCTGTGACCTTTGAAGTATGTCACTTGCCTGCCTACCCCTGTCCAGCCCTTCTAGCAAGTTGCCAGTGGTTAATGTTTCAGAGCTCCAGTTTAGGACAGTGGACCTGTTGGATACCGTTGTAGATTTTTCAGAACCCTAAATCAGCTCTGTGGCTTTGTGTGGCCCTGCAAGAACTGGAGAGTGCCACTTTTTGGAAAACTGAAGCCAGAGAAAGACCGAAGCAGAACTACCAGGATCAGGGCCTTTACTGTACCAGCCTCAGTTTGTCTCACCCTTTACTACCTCCCTATCCTTACGCCCTGTTTCCCTTCTGTCGCTCCTTTTTCTTTTCCTCTAGGCCCTGCCGGAACATTCCAGAAGTCTGGAGAGCGTGAATTTTTACACTGCAAACTAATCCCCCCCCCCTTCCCTGGTGCATTAATCTACCTAACATACCCCATTCTTTAAGCAATAGGCTTCAGACAAGGGAGCAACACTGTTCAGAGGTTGGAGTCAAGTCACTGTGCTGGAATCAGGACTCGTTTCTTCCGCCACTCAGCCTTCCACCGCCTTTATAGCATCCCCACTTTACGAAGGACGTGTTCAGAAAGGTGGGCCTTGTGCAAATTATGCAGCTGTTTAAATACTTTGTACATATTCATAATTGCTTTGTGGCCACAGGAGGGGTGACTTTAAAAAAAGACATTCAATGACATTTTATGGGGGTCCTTTCGAAGGTCAGAAGGAGGATGGCTTTCTGTAAACTGACCCTTTCTCTTTGGTTTATTTATTGTCTGTTAAAGCCTCAGTCTGTTTTACCAAGCTGGGGCCATTGTGTATATGCAAACTACTTTTTAGATAAAATAAAAATCTTGGAAAAAAGCTGACCCAGAATTGAGATGTTATTAAGGACTTCAGACACCCTCACCCAGCCAGTGTTCCCGCTAAGCGCCACAGTGTTGTGAGCAAAAGTTTTCCCTTGTGAACGAAAAAGCTAGTAGCATTAAAGTTGTAAGCAAATCTACAATTGTCTTTTGCCTAAATTAGTTTTTTAGAAGATTATTTCCATAAACTTGTAAAAATCTCAGAATGAATTGTTTCAAACTGTACTGTATTTTAAGTATAATTTAAATGTAAGAGAAAGAGTAGTCAGATTTCATTACAGAAACTGTCCTGTATGGGGGTAGACCAGGCCTCTGGAGAACTGGTCTACCTCCCCCTTTCCACTACATTGGTAGACCTGGCCTCGGATGGTCACCCTGTGCTGAGCCTTAGAGAACATACCAGTACGGGGAGGGGGAAGCTTTTGCAGTCTACTTTGGTTTTTTAGTGAAATATGACAAGCATCACAGATCAAGTAAAATAGGTGGAACAATCATCTGTCAGAAGAACCCTTCCTAACCTAACAAACAGGAAGTTGCTTAAATCTTACCCACCTGCCCAAACTACTTATTTATTCAAATATTTTATCCCACTTTTCCCTCTGACTCAAGGCAGCTTACAAATCATACTGAAAAGCATAATAGGGGTGTGCAAAAAAAAATATGATTTTTTTTCTGGCTCCATTATAGCGTGTGGGGACCATTATAGTCAATGGGCCCCATAGGCTATAATGGAGAATCAGTCGGGTTGTGGGGGGGCTCTTTTTTGAGGTAGATGCAACAAATTTGCAGCATAGTTGCTGATGCCTCTCCTCAACACCTCCCCCTCCCGGCAAGTTTCAAAAAGATTGGACCTAGAAGGAGGTGCCCCATTCTCCCTTGTTTCCAATGGAGAATGGGAAAAAAGGCCTTCTTGGTTCGCTTGTGAAAGCCAGTTTGGTGTAGTGGTTAGGAGCACAGAATCTAATCTGGGAGAACTGGGTTTGAGTCCCCACTCCTCCATATGCTGCTGCTCGTGTGACCTTGGGTCAGTCATGGCTTGGGCGTGGTTATTCTTTCAAGAGCAGTCCTTGAAAGAGCCCTCTCAGCCCCACCTACCTCACAGGGTGTCTGTTGTGGGGAGGGGAAGGGAAAGGAGATTGTAAGCCGCTCTGAGACTCCTTCAAGTAGTGAAGGGCGGGGTATAAATCCAATCTCTTCTTCTGATTGAAAAATCTCTGAGCTGCCAGCTAAAATTGTGTGCGCTAGCACCCCCTAGCGTAGTTTAGAGGGAACTCTGCCACCCACCCAAAGCTGGCTCGTATCTCTCAACTTGCTTGCTTCTGATTCCCTCCTTCCTTCATGGCAGCCAAACAGGGGGACTCTCCAACAGTTGAAGAAATGACATGACAAATAGTTGCCGGGGGGGAGCTGGGGACTTCTTAAAGGGGTTGGGAGTGTGCCTTGCGTTTACTCAAGAGAGCCTGGATCCTGCTGTGAAGTGGCTATTTCTGAAAAGGCCTTGGCCCATCCAGGATTTTGGGACCTCCTCTACCGCAGCCTCCATCGCCCGGGCAAGGCAATGAAAGAATTCTTCCTTTCTACCTTTGCTGACTCTTGAAATTTTGTGCGAAGCTGAGAATGGCAGTTCCCTTTGAGGCTGGGGTGTGGCGGAAGGCTGCAAACGTTGCCACTCCCCAGTGACAGCACCATGAAGCCTCACGGGATTCAATCTGTGCCCTCTCTTTTTTGTGTGTCACAGATGGTGCAGCAGGAAAGCCAAATGCAAAGAACTGACGATTTGGTATAGACTGAGTGCTACCCTTGGCTCAGGAAATCTGGGTATGATCCTGTTCAGTCATGACACACACTGGGCGCTCTTGGGCAAGTCAACTGTGTCTCATCCTAACTTAACTCTGTAGGGTTGGTAGGAGGATGGGCTGTTGGAGAACCACACTGAGCTAGTTTAGAAAGAAGGGGTAGAAACACGGGCTATGACTTGGCCCAAGTTAATCCATACTTTTGATTGAGGGGATTCAGGCCCTAATATGTGACCTTAGACTCACAGAATCATAAGAGTTGGAAAGGACCTCCAGAGTCATTCGGTCCAACCCCCTGCACAATGCTGGAAATTCACAAATACTCCCCCCCCCCCCAATGACTCCTGCTCCATGCCTTAATAGATAAAGAATTGTAATCCCCCCACACACTTTTGCTATAATTGGTGTTGCTGCACTGTGGAAGTCTTTTTAATACCTTTCTACCAACTTGCCCTTCCACACAAAAAGAACTTCCCCCTCATCTGCAGGAGGACTTGATCCAAAGCCTACCGTGGAAGAAATACCTGCATTCTGTTTGTGGGTCCTCACCCCCCACACACACTCATACATCAACATGGCATTTTACCAAAAGGCAGCGCAGAACTTTCCCAAATAAACATGGCTCATCCACAGGGGGTTTGACTTTCAAAAGATGCAACCCCAGTGTGCTATTGTGTTCTGTCATAATTCCCTTGGAGCTTTAGGGAATGTGGAACATAACGTTTTAAAGTAAATAGTAAAACAGTGCTTCAATATCATCAGACCTGGCCCAAAGAAGGCTGGGGTTCGTGTCTCAACTAGGGGATGAAACTCACCATTTCATCCCCAGTCACTATTTTGTCACTTCTTTTATGAGGATAAAATGGTAGTGGGCTGGGATTGGGGGGTGGGGGGGAGACATACTAGTAGAGCTCTTTGGAAGAAGTGTGAGACTGCACTGTGAACAATAAAACATTGAGGTTTTGGTAAAAGTGTCAGAGGCTTATGTAGACAGAGGACAGTTCAAAGGGCTGCCATATTGGTCTGTGACGGAACAGCTTGGATTCAAGTCCAGTAGCGTCTTTGAGACCAACAAGATTTTGAGGTATGAGCTTCTGAGAGTCAAAGGTCCCTTCATCAAATACAGATTGAGGACAGAAGACAATATGTGATTGATTACAAAGGGACTCCGAACAGCCTGAGAAAGTCTGGCCAAGGCTGTTGCCTTCCCCTCTGGATAATATGAAAGCCAGTGAGAAGAAGGGGTGAGAGAAGTCCAAGCCAGGCGGATCGTACCCTCAGCTCCCTAAAACACTGTCAATGTCTATCAATGGCCACTAGCCATGGTGACTTGAGGGGAACCTCCACATTCAGAGGCACTAATCCTCTGAATCCCAGAGCCAGGAAGCAACATCAGGGGAAGGCCTCAGTCTTTGTGCCTTGTAGTTGGCTGTCCAGAAGAACTGGTTGGCCCTTGTGTGAGACAGGATGCTGGACTAGATGCACCACTGTTCTGATCCAGCAGGGCTCTTCTTATGTTCTTAATGATCTAGGAGAGTTCCACAGAGACAGCCCATTCTATGGGGTTGCTTGAAAACCAGGGGAAAAAGTTAGAGAAGCTCAAGCCAGTGGTGGTGTCTTTCCTGATGAGACCAACAATGGCCTGAGAGAGTTCTCCCCCGTTCTTATGCAAAAACCAGAATATTCTCACACGTCCTGACCGAACGGTGATATACAAAGTACAGCTAACAGACAAATATATTTTATCTTTTCTCCACCACTCACAGGAACCCAGCAGCACGCTTAGAGAAGTCTTGTAAAGACACTGCTTTTTAATTCTTTGCACAGTTACACTGAGACGAGGACCTCTGCACAGAACCCGACTGCATTCCACTCCCTTCCTGCAGTCTCAATAGCATCAATTATCCCTGGCTTCTGCATGCCGACCCATAACCTCCATACCCAGCAGCTTCCCAGTGGGAATGTGTCACAAGTGCACAAGGGAAGCTGATTTTTTGTGGCAGCGAGTGATGAAAGCGTAGGTCAAGTATGCTTAAATTTGGTCACCGACGTTTCAGTATCCTGTCCGAATGTCATTTCTCTCTTCAAACTTCAATCAATTCTCTGTCCTTGCTCACTCTGTTTGGGGCGCTAACGTGTCGAGCCAGAGCCGAAGGGCGAACTTGGTTCCGGTGCTGACGCGTTCCACATCCTCGCCTTGCGGGGGAGCAGTGTTGAGGAACGTCGCGGTAGGAACTGTGGTGGTCTTTGCCGAGCCGTGCTGCAGTTCTGTGATCCTGGCTCAGGGAGCAAATGAAGATGATGCGACGTTAGCTCTACAAATAGGGGAGGGGCCCAGGCGCGCAGTACTCAAGCCCCAGGGCTGGTTTTCCAGCCAAGCCACCCAAATTCAGAGTATTACAACAAGCATAACAAGAAGGGTGCTTATCTTGCCCCCAGGCATCAGGGGCACACAGAAGACATCCCCTCCTGGGATTGAGTCCCTGCACTGTCCAAAGTGATTGGAACATTCAGCGATTGCCAAAGCAGAACAAAGTTACTGACCGTTAAAGGCTTCTGCCTAATGCATCTCTGCGCGAGTCACTGACCATGAGTTTTACCTTCTAATCAACCTCTGCTGGAAGTGGGTAAATTTGGTCTATCTGTGTGCTGGATGTGATGGCACATTTAATCACTCCCAGTACAGAGATACAGCAGAGCTGCCCACCTGTAGAGGAGGCTGTGCACCACATCTATGCACGATACGTTACTCTTGGCTTCCTTCTAATTACAGCACATACACACAGAACAGTTATTCGTGCAGAAACTCAAGGTGTGGGCTCCTCTTACAGTACATAACTCACAGACCTACATTTTCCGAAAATGGTTTTCAGCATGAGGCTGAAAAGCCCAGCTCCAATATTAAATAATGTCTATCCCACCTGGCACTCAAAACTGGGGGAACACCATCATAAGGCAAAGCTTTCTTTCCCTGGATTGCTGGATCGCACAAATCTAAGGCCTTTCAAACACATTACGTGCATAAAGTGCCATCAAGTCGCAGCTGACTTATGGCGACCCCCCAGCAAGGGGCTTTCAAGGCAAGTGAGAGGCAGAGGTGGTCTGCCATTGCCTTCCTCTGCAGAGTCTTCCTCGGTGGTCTCCCTTCCCAGTACTGATCCTGCATAGCTTCTGAGATCTGAGGACAGCGGGCTATACCATGCAGTGTTCCCCTCTAATCTGTGCGTATGAGCGGCCGCTCATTAACCCAGGAAGCCCCGCTCAGCAGCAATCTGGCGCCACGCAGGGTCTTGTACTGCCCATTGCCCATTTTAAGATTACAGCAGTTATTTTCTGCTCAGGATGTGAACTCCTCCGCACAGTAGAGAGGAAAAAATTAGAGGGAACACTGATGCCATGCCGCCTTCCCTTAGAATCATAGAATCACAGAATCATAGAGTTGGAAGGGACCTCCAAGGTCATCTAGTCCAACCCCCTGCACAATGCAGGAAATTCAGAAATCCCTTCCAAAACACATTATACTCAGAATCTGCAGCCTGCAAAGGTCTGAATGTGATGTTCAGCCTTAGATGACGGCAGTATGAAGCTCCCTGATATCTTTACTTAAAAACACATTTAGCAATACGTTCTGAATTAAGTATTCATATAAAAGCTGTTCTTTGAGAAATTTATCATAGTGTATACTAGTTCTAGGTCCCTCATCGTTTTCCAAAGCTTGGAAGATAATGCTCCTTAAAGTGGGTTGTTTTTTAACAAAAACACTGCATGTCCATTTTTCTCCAACCACCATGAGGACTAGAGCCTTCCTTCCTTCTTTCTTTGGCAGAGTGTGACAGGAATCCGCACTGTCCATCAGATTTCTAACTTGTCAGCAAGGTGGTAGGGAGGGTGGTTGCCCACCCGGCTTTCTGTAACCATGAGCGTACCTGAGAACTGGTGGGAGATCTTCTGCTACCTTCTTAGCATCTCCAGCTCCATCCTCTGTAGCGGCAACAGAGGCCAGGACTTGGGGTTCCAGCCACGTGTATGCACTCACTTCAGCCTCGTCTGGCTTAAATCTCATCTGAAACACGACACCGTTTGAAGGGCAGGCAACAGACCTTGTGCACACAAACTGTACACACCTCTCTCTCCAGTGGCAGGAAGCTCAAGATACTCCCTACAGAACCACACATGAAGCTCCCTTATACTGAATCAGACCATCACAGTCAGTATTGTCTGTTCAGACCAGCAGTGGCTCTCCCGTATCTCAAGCATGAGGTCTTTCGCATCAGCTCAGAATCACAGAGTTGGAAGGGGCCATACAGGCCAACTAGTCCAACCCCCTGCTCAATGCAGGATCCGTCTGGAGCATCCCTGACAAGCGTTGGTCCAGCTTGAAGACTGCCAGTGGGGGGGAGCTCACCACCTCCCTAGGCAGCTGATTCCACTGTTGCACAACTCTTACTGTCAAAAAGTTTTTCCTAATATCAAGCTGGTAGCTTCCTGCCCTTAATTTAAACCCATGATTGCGAGTCCTCTCCTCTGCTACCAACAGGAACATCTCCCTGCCCTCCTCTAAGCAACAGCCCTTCAAATACTTCAAGAGAGCAATCATTGCTCCCCCTCTCAACCTTCTCTTTTCTAGACTGAACCTTCCACTGGTCTTTTAACTAGAGATGCTGGGAACTGAACCTGGGACCTTCTGCATGTCCAGCAGAGGCTCTTCCACTGACTCACAGTCCTTCTCCTAATCAGTTCCTTTCAGAGACAAGAGGCTGGGCAGGGAGGTAGTTATCCCAATGAAGTCCTTACTGGGACTTCTCGTCTAAAACTGAACTACTTTTTTGTTCCTATGTTCACCAATGCATCAAGCAGAGGAGATGCCAATGAACAGAGCTTCCAGACTGTATCCCCTGAGAATCATGACCAAGAGCGGCTTTCAGTTGTTATTGGAAGCCGAAGCATGGTGCCAACTCTAGCCTTTATCTCTATGCCTCCGGAGGCCCAAAGGATTTCCTCCCAGACCACCTCTGAGCATAGGCAGAGTACCTTTCTCTTACTCCCCGATACCTATACCAAGGACACCACACGTCTATGTTTAGGAGGCAGAAAGGATCCAAAGTCTGAGCTCCAGGCAGGCTTGACCCCGCCAGTATAATAACAATAGTCGTCATTCTGTGCTGTCAAGACACAACCGAGTCACAGTGACCACAGGACCGTGGGGTTTTCAAGGCAAGAGATGAGCAGGCGTGGTTTTCCATTGCCTTCCTCCACATTGTAGCCCCAGCCTTCCTACCCGAGTGCCAACTATAGCCAGCCCTGTTTAGGTTCCAAGCTCAGATGTGATCAGGCACTGAACCTCTTCATATACTTATTCCGTGCACTCCAACTGTCCTTGCTGATGAGGGACAGGCCCTGTTTCCTGGTCCCAGTTCCTGGAAAAACACTGCCCCATTGCTGTGGTGTTTTTTTAGATATTTTGCCTGTGTTGCCACTATGCTTCCCGGCCCAGCCCTCTCCCCAGGGTCTCTGAGAGAGGAAGGGCACAGCTGGCCAGAGGACCATACATTGACTGGAGCAGGCCCATAGCTACCGGGGCCTCCGGCCCCCTAGTGGTTTTTATGATCCCCGCTCCCCAAGCCTTGGCTTCCCCTCCCCCCAGTCACCTTCCCCTGATTGCCTGTCAGCCTGTCCACTGACAAGGGCAGTGATTTCAGAGGTAGCGGCACAAGTACCGGTGGGAGCAGCAAGGCGAGGCTGAGAGGGCCACTCAGGCAGCGAGCCCAGGCAAAGCCCAGGCAAGGCGTACCTGAGGGACCGCCTTTCCCTATACATGCCCCAAAGAGCACTGCGGTCCGAATCCCAACATCGCCTGGTGGTCCCTGGCCCTAAGGAGGCCAGGTTAGTGGCCACTAGGGCTAGGTCCTTTTCAGTGGCGGCTCCTACCTGGTGGAACGAGCTCCCGGAGGAGATCAGGGCCTTGCGGGACCTCTTACAGTTCCGCAGGGCCTGCAAGACGGAGCTCTTCCGCCAGGCCTTTGAGTAGGAGCCGCCACTCCACTCCACTCCACTCCACTCCGCCAATGTTACTATCTTATGTGGTGGAGGGAGGGGACAGCTGCGACCAACATCATTATGACTAACACCGCCATTGGACTGAGTTGTGAATAACTGTTGAGCACCTTAGGATGGTTACTTTTAGAATGTTATCTATTTAATTGTTTTATATGGTTTTAAGTTGTTTTGTCTCTGGCACATGGTTGCCCCTATGTAAGCCGCCCTGAGCCCATTCGCGGGGAGGGCGGGGTAAAAATGTAATAAATAAATAAATAAATAAGGCAAGGAGGCAGGCAGGCACCTCTCTGACCCAGCTGTGCTCCAGCACGCTGAGCCTGCACATGGCACCTCCGTGGCCAGCCCAGCCACCACGCGCTGTGGCCAGCCCAGCCCCGGGAGGGAGCCGAGGGTGGAAGTCAGGCTGCCCCTGGTGCGGTGCCGTGGGAAGAGGCAGTGGAGCTTCTCAGGGAGGGCGGGAGCCGGATGCTCCAAGGAAGACCTGCCCTTGCAAGGGGGGGAAGCTGCAGCCACTGGCCATAACCCCCCTTGCCCTGGAGCCTTTGATTTCATTAGCTGGTGGGCCTCCTCAAGGCCCCCTCCCCCCAAAATCCCTAGCTTCGGGGCTGGACTAGGACCCAGTGGGGAGCGAGCAGGAGAGAAGAGGCGCTGATCCTTGGTGGGAGAACCAAGAAAGCGGAACAAGGTCTCCCTAAACACGACGTGTCCTTTGCAAAAGGTCCAGTAACCTCACCTGTAGCTGCTGGTGGCTCTCAGGAGAAAGCAGGAGGAGGTAGACGACCACGTGGTGGCGCTTCGGCAAGCCTCTGCTCAGCATGGGAGGGTACACAGACTGTGGATTCAGGGGAGAGACAATAGCCGCAGTGAGAGAAGAAGAAAAAGAAGAGATTGGATTTATACCCCGCCCTTCACTTGGGAGTCTCAGAGCGGCTTACAAACTCCTTTCCCTTCCCCTCTCCACAACAGACACCCTGTGAGGCAGGTGGGGCTGAGAGAGCTCTGAGAGAACTGCCCTTGAGAAAACAGCTCTGAAAGAACTTACGACTGACCCAAGGTCACACCAGCAGCTGCAAGTGGAGGAGTGGGGAATCAAACCCGGTTCTCCCAGGTAAGAAAGCCCTGCTTAAAGGACTGCCTCCTTCCACAGCATCCAGCCCGCTGGCTAAGATCCTCCTTCCGAGCCCTGCTGCCTGGGAGCCTACCTACAGAGGTGGGCAGCAACGCTCCCTCTAAGCTGTGGAGTCTTGTGAGCAAAAATTTTACTTTGTGAGCCACTGGCATTGAAGTTGTGAGCGAGCGTTTTGGCTGCTGCATAAATTCATCTGCTCTGGAGCCCTCCTTCCTGAGCTAAGACAAAAATGTGTGCGCTGGAGGCTAAAATACTGGGCGACAGCTCACACTAACTCAGCTTAGAGGGAACACTGGTGGGCAGCTACCAGGGGCCGGGCCTTTTTGGTGGTGGCTCCTTCCCACTGACGCCAACGGTGACGCCAGTACAGAGGAAGGTCTGTCTAAAAAGCTTATTACGTTCAGGAGCGACTGAGAATTTTAAGAGCAAGGCCTGTTGATGAAGTCGCCAACCTCCCTGTGGACCGTGGGGTACTTCTAGAATCACAACTGATCTCCAACTACAGAGATCAGTTTCCCCGGAGAAAAAGGCAGCTTCAGGAGGTGGGACTTCAGGGCATCACATCCCTGCTGAGCTCCCTCCACTCCCCAAACTCCCCCCCCCCCCAGACACTGCCCTCCAAATCTCCAGGAATTTCCCTAGCTGGAGCTGGAGACCGTTGCAGGCTGTGCTCCATTCCTGCCTGGATTGTCAGTGGCCCAGACGCCTGTGTCTGATCAGTCTTGAAAACGGGAACACAGAGCAGCACCTTCTCCAAGAAGCTCGGGGGCTTGGGTTTGTCCCGTTATCCTCCTAACAGTCCTTGAAATGGGTCGGGCTAAGAAAAAGTGAATCCCCCAAGAGCCACTTGCATAGCAGAGTGAGGATTTGAACCCAGATCTCTCCATTAGATTCAACATGCCAGCCACTGCACCCACACTGGGTCTTTGTGGGAGCGCTGTTGCTAGGGAGCAGGGAGTCGGAAGAATAGGGGCCGCAGCCAGGCAAACGAAGAAGGAAAAAACAAAATGGTGCAAAGGGAAAAGAATCTTTCATAATTATACAACCCCTTTGTACAATTTGCACGCAGCTTTGTCAGGGGGAATCTATTGTGAGAATACAAAACATAAAAGTAAGTTTAATACATCATTATTTAAAAGTTGATAAAATACAGGACAATTTCACAGAGCATGTACAGACTACAATTCATGTTGTTGTTCAGTTGCACAGTCGAGTCCGGCTCTTCGCGACCACATGAACCACATCACGCCAGGCCCTCCTATCTTCTGTCCTGCTCTGGAGTTTGCCTAATCTCATGTTCATTGCCTCAATAACACTGTCTAACCATCTCATCCTTTGCCATCCCCTTATGTTACCTTCAGTCTTCCCCAGCATCAGGGTCTTCTCCAGTGAGTGCTCCCTTCTCATTTGGTGGCCAAAGTATTGGAGCTTCAGCTTCAGTATCTGGCCTTCCGGGGAACAGTAAGGGTTGATTTCCTTTAGGATTGACTGATTTGATCTCCTTGCAGTCCAAGGGACTCTCAAGAGTCTTCATAAATTAACATTTATACAATTGAACCAGCATTGACCTATACTACGTATTACATAATTACAAAGGACTCTCTGTTTAAATTGTTTGTTAATTAGGCATTAAAGAACCATACTGACCTTTCAGTATAATCGTATACTGATAATTATTAAAGAATAATTGTGTAATTATTGAAGATTCTTTTCTCTTTGCACCATTTCGTTTTTTTCTTCTAGGAAGCAGGGAGGCCAGGGGCATTCACGGGCCCTTAGAAAAAGACTCTCTCTGCTTCTCCTTACAACCAACGCAAAATCATATAATAAAACCAGCTTCGAAGTAATTTTAATCACACAACAACCCTGTGAGGTAGGCTAGGCTGAGAGAGAATGACTGCCCCAAGGATGCAGTCACCTTCCTTCCCCCTTATTAATGCAGTTGCAAAATTTATAGCCACATACCAGCCTTGCTGGTAATCCCACGCTAGGGAAGGGGGAAACTACAGCCCAAGTAACTTTGTCCCCCTAGTGAACACATGGAGTTGCCTTATACTGAGTTATACCTTTGTCCATAAGCGTCAGTATTATCCACTGGATGGGTGGCCAATTCCCTTGATTTTCAGGCAGAGGTCTTTCACGTCACCTTCTACTTGATCCTTTCAACTAGAGATGTCAGGGATTGAATTTGGGACCTTCTACATGCAAGGCAAATGCTCTACCACTGAGCCACGACCCAACCGAGAGGTAAGGACACACACAAGGGTGCCTTATGCCAAGACAGTTTACTGTCAGTTTATCAAGATTAGTACTGCCTACTCTGACCAGCAGTCACTCTCCAGAATCTCCAGTCTTTCACATCACCTGCTACTTGACCCTTTCACTAGGAGCTGCTAGGGATTGAACCGGGAACCTTCTGCATGCCAAGCAGATGCTCTCCCCCAAGCCACGGCTCTTCCCCTCCAGCATCCACACTAGGAATGCCTTACCTCCCAGAGGGCCAGCATTTGCCAGGAGAACTCCCCGTCCTGCAGGCACAAGCCCGTCTCCTCTCGCAGTTCTCGCAGGCCAGCATCCAGCAACTACAGACCAGAAAAAGCAGGTTGGAGAAGACCCTGGAACACAGGTGGGCAAGGTGGGAGGAGTCAGGGCTGAGCCACAGAACTTGCTTTATATGCTGGAAAATACAGCTTGGCAGTAAGCGGTCAAGGACACCTCTGATCTCAGAAGTTAAGCACCAGAAAGGGGCAGAGAGGAAGACAAATCACTGTAAACTCAAACATTGAATCAGGCAGGTTTCCAGTACGTGGTTATAACTTACAGGCTTCCATGAGAGCTAGAAACTTGAAAGAGTTTAAACCACAAGCCAAACTCCTGTTCTATTACCAAAATACCACATGGATTTGTACCTATCTTGCAGAGGATTCAATTTTTGAGTCTGTTCTGTTCACCCTCCCTCCCCCGTCCAATCGGGAAAGCAGTTCTGGCAGCGTGATTCATTACCTGTTCACCAGGTTCAATGTGACCACCTGAAAGAGAAGAGGAACATCTAAGCTCTGCCGCAGCTGTCCGTTCAGAAGGTTTTTTTCCCCAGAATCCAGCACTTTGTCCTAGGAATTTCTGCTTTACTTCTTGGACCATCTTATTTATCAATTACGTACTTTTCAAGCCCAGCTATCCAGCAAGGAGCTTAGTGTAGAATACATGCCCCTCTTCTGTCCTCACAACAACCCTATCAGGCAGGTTAGGCTGAAAGAAAGACTGACTGAACTGTGGTTAACAGCTGAGCTTCATTTTGACTGAACTGTCATTAACAACTGAGTTTCAGTGCCGAGCGTAGATCTGAAGCCCCGTCTCTTAAACCCTGGTCTACCCACTATGCTGGCTCCCCCATGGCTTTCCATCTGAATGAATGGTGGAGAAATCATGGAAATGGGTGTGAGGGGTGTGTCTTTCTGAACACACATGAAGCTGCCTTATGCTGAATCAGACCACTGGTCCATCCAGGACAATCCTGTCCCCTTTGACTGGCAGTGACTCTCCAGGGTCTCTGGCGGAGGACTTTCACATCACCCACGACTTAATCCTTTAAATGGAGATGCTGAGGATCGTGGGCACGCCATGAAATTGCTGAGCAGTCGGGTTAGAACAGATAAAAGGAAGTACTTCTTCACCCAAAGAGTGATTAACACATGGATTCACTGCCACAGGAGGTGGCGGCGGCTACAAGCATGGACAGTTTCAAGAGGGAATTAGATAAACATATGGAGCAGAAGTCCATCTGTGGCTATTAGCCACAAGGTATAGATGGGAACTCTCAGTCTGGGGCAGGTGATGCACTCTATTCTTCGTGCTGGGGGGTGGGCAGCAGTGGGAGGGCTTCTAGTGTCCTGGCCCCACTGCTGGACCTCCTGATGGCACCGGGTGTTTTTGGCCACTGTGTGACAGAGTGTTGGACTAGATGGGCCATTGGCCTGATCAAACATTGGCTTCTCTTATGTTCTTATGTTCTTAACCTGGGACCTTCTGAAGGCAAAGCAGTTGCTCTGTCACTGAGCCACAGCCCCTCCCTTTTTCTCTGGAAATTACCTTAGCTTGAGGAAATATAGGACATTGGTGAAATGGAGTCTGATATGAACTAAGAAGACCCCAGTCTGAATCTTGTTTTCCCCACAGCTTCTTTCTCTCACTCTCAGAACCTCTCTTCTCCATTCCTCCCCACCACAGGGATAATAACACTGATCAACTTCATATGGCTGCTTGGAACAACTACTGACAAAAATGTACGTGAAGCCCTTTGGACCCTAGAACGTGGCACCTTGTCAATGGAAGCAAATAGCTCAGATACTACTTCCTGCATTTGGGGGCATCAGCCAAAGGCTCGGGGAGTCTGAAATGGCTCGGAAATTTCACCACGACTGCCTATGCACTTTAAAGTTTCTACACTCAATCTTAAGAACGCTAGAGACTTGCTTTAATACCTGGAGGGACCCAGAGGTTGGGAAAGATGCTCAGGTTCTTGGAGCGCCGCGTCAGCAAAACCTTCCGGCAGGCGGACTGCAGGAGGACCGCCACACCCACGTCCACACCTCGATCTCGGGTCTCCGCGGGGAGAGAAGTGGCTTGCTCATCACTCAAATGCTTGATGGGGCAGAAGGGGGGCCTCTGGGGAAGAAAGCCTCCAGAAATAAGCGCTGATAGGAGGAGGAGACATTCTCTAAGACATTCCACTAAGCCCAATTTCCTTGCAACATTCAAGCCTCCTCAGTCCTTCTACTAGTTGGTGGTCTCTTTTCTTTCTTCCTTCCTTCCTTCCTTCCTTTTTTTGTATTTTTCATGTGCGTATGAGGGTGTGTGCACCTGGAAGTCAAGGCGACCTCTGGTGACTGACCCCTACTGGGGGCCTGGAGGATATTCAGAGAGGTGGCTGAATAAAGCCTGCCCCCGCCTCCCACCTCAGGTATTCCAAGGAGGTCTCCCATCCGAGTACTTGCCAGAGTCGACCCTGCAAAGCTTCCAAGATCTGATGAGATCAGGCTTGCCCGGGCTATCCAGGGCTACTAGTTGGTGGTCTCAAGCACCTATTGGCAAAGCAGCAAAACCAGACCACCCAGAAACAAAGCTGGGGTGTCTCTGTAACCTCAGGAGGTGGCAAAGAGGAGAAGGGAGAAGGCTCAACTCCTTGTTTCAGACTTGAAACAATAATGTTGTTGGTTGGAGCTGCCTGTGAAGAGAAACTCTTGTGTTTTTAAGGGCCAGTCACTTCCCTGGCTTTAACAAAGCACATACAGCCGGACCATTGCCTAGAATCTGCCTCTCCTATGACTGTCTATCAGAAGGTGGAGAGATGGTGATAGAAAATGGAGGTAGAGGAGTCCCAGTACGTGCCAGCTTGTAGTTCTTTAGACTCCTGGCTACTTTTTGCACTTGCAGAATCCTCAAGGAGGCACCCCCAGAGCTCAGGAGCTGCCATTCCCATAATAAGCAAACACTTTGACCTTCTGCAAACAGACCTTCAAGAAATGCAGTCCGCATAGCAGAGGCAGCAACACAAATAACAGAGCTGAGGCCTCGATCCCTTGACTATGTGTTCCCTTGAGGGTGCTCAGGGGCTGCCTCTTGCAGACAGGTGGCTGAACCTCTGAATCCCAGAGCCAGGAGGCGACACCAGGGGAAGGCCATGGCCTCAGCCTCCATGTCTTGTTGTTGGCCCTTCCAAAGGAATTGGTTGGCTACTGCGTGAGACAGGATGCTAGACTAGATGGACCACTGGGCTGATCCAGCAGGGCTCTACTTGTGTTTTTATCAGATGGCCCTTGACTTGCCCAGCAGGGCACTGCTTGTATCTTTCTGTCCAAATGATCTGGCATGTTAAAGACTAGCACATTTACTGTTTGTCTTCAAGAGGCCCACAGAAGAAGAAGAGATTGGATTTATACCCCGCCCTTCACTTGGAGTCTCAAAGCGGCTTACAATCTCCTTCCCTTCTCCTCCCCACAATAGACACCCTGTGAGGTAGGTGGGGCTGAGAGAGCTCTGAGAGAACAGCTCTGGGAGAACTGTGACTGACTCAAGGTCACCCAGCATGTGGAGGAGTGAGGGAATCAAACCCGGTTCTCCCAGATTAGAGTCCGTGCTCTTAACCACTGCACAGGACTTTTGTTTTGGCTGCAGTGGGCTAACTCATCTACTCCACCAGGGCTGGCTTGAGACATTCTTTTCACCTCCTGCCAACTGTCCATTGGGCTTATCTTGAACACAGGCAGAAGGGGCACAAATCGGGGAGGTGACAAGGGACACTTGGGCAGGCCCAGTAGAAGTGGCATGGATCCAGGAGGTGACGAGGGGCATAAGCCATGCCCAGCAATTCCTCCCACACTGAGGATACCCCCCTCTCAAGTTAGGGTTGGCAGCCTCCAGGTGGGACCAGAGTTTTCTTGGGATGACAACAGATCTCCAGACTACAGGGACCAGATCCCCTGGAGGAAACGGCAGCTTCAGAGGGTGCACTCCGTGGCATCACATCCCTGCTGCCCTCCCTCTCCTCCTTGAACTCCAGCCCAGACTCTGTCCCCAAATTCCAGGAATTTTCCAACTTGGAGATGGTAATACGATCTCTGGGTCCTCCGCAGAGCAACACCCCATGGTGCTTCTTGAGCCACCTGCCTGAAGAACATGCCCCGTTTCCCACTGGTAGTTGTATCTTTCAAAGTTTAATTCTTAACAACCTGAAGTTTGGGGTTCAAATCTCAGGTGGCTGATCAGACGGGGGGGGGGGTTGCAAGAAATTTCCACTTTGGCTACAAAACCACTGCCTTTCTCCCCCTTCCACTAACCTGCAGAAGGACTTGCCTGGAGCCAGCAAACTCTGTATCCGAAATGAGGAACTGGCGCTGGTTCAGGCCACAGTTCACCATCAAGCTGTCTTTTGATTCTGCACAGAAGTGACCAACGATGCTCTGGAAGACGGTAAGAGAAAATGACAGGTCACCTTTCCATAATCTGTTGCCTTCTGCCACAGACCGAGGATCATATGCCACGGCTCCACAGGAGAAGAGAAAAAGCCAGAGTGTGGAATTAGATGTAGAACTTCAGCTTTCTTTTTAAAAAACTATATCTTTTATGATTGCCAAGATATGCTAGAACAGGCTATGCCTGTTGTATCTCAGAAAGCAGAGAATTGGCTGAATTAGGGGGACTTCCGGTGAGGAACGTGGCAGGCTGACGTCTCCCGTTTACTGGAGAAGCATCACGGTCAAGAACACCAGCTGGGGTGTGTGTGAGTGTGATTTCTGGCTGATGTTATCTCCCTGGATGAAAGGGAAATTGTGAGATTAACCATGCATCCTTCAGATGGCAGCTCCCTGTAAGCAAATCTGTAGAAATGAAGTTTTTTTCAGCTTGCCCAGGTCTGAGAGCTGGAAGGCTTGAATATAAATCTTCACTCTCAGCCAGTGGTGCAGCCTTTAATGGACAATTTAAGCCTTGCCTCCCTCACTTCTTAACTTCAAGAAATAATTAACTGCAGAGATAAAGAGAGATTTTCTCTGTGACAAAGATAAGATGACTTGTGGTGAGACATCCCCCCTCCTTTTTTTGAGACTATATAAAGATAAAAGAGTTTCTAAGGGTTTATGGACTTAAAAATTCCTTAATTAGGAAAAGTTACAAGAAAGATGTCTAAAATAATGGAATAAAGGACCAGTTTTATTTTTGTGATTTTTTACTGCTTTTGATGAAAGTGCTTTGGGGGAAAAGTAGGCAGCTGCAGAACACCAGACTGGATCTGCGTGAGACCATTTCTGTTTACTGTCGAAGACTGTGCCTAATTGGTGGATTTGTTATAAACAGAAGATAAGAGAAGGACGGGAACTCTGTTGCTTTGTTGTCATAGTGATTTGATTATAGACTGTGGAAACTGAGTGTGCTAAAAAAAACCCACCCTGTTTACTTTCTATTTCCCTGCTTGTTAGAGAGACTCTGGCTTTTGGATTTTAATTTGATAATGGTGTCTACCAGAAGGAATGGCTCCATTGAACAAACCTCTAAAAAGCCAATTACACCTGAATTGCTTCAGAAATTATTAGATCAGATGAGTAATAAAACAGATGAGTATTGTAAAAATGAAAGAAGAGTTGAAAGTAGAGATTAAAAAACTGGAAAGCTCTATAAAGCAAATTTCTGGAGAGGTTAAACAAATTAAAGATAAAGTGCAAGAACAGAAATTACAGATAAAGAGTTAGAAAAAGAATTAGATAACTTGGCCCTGCTGGAGTTGAGAGAGGAAAGAATTCTGTTTAAGATTAAGATCTATTCCAGAGACCAAAAATGAAATTATTCGAGAAAGGATTATCAAAGCATTGGCAATTTTTTTGCATTTGGAAGACTTTGAAACTGATGAAGTGTATAGTATAAACTCTAATTTGTCAGCACAAGAAAGGTCTCAAGGGACACTTTGGCGCATTTTGTCAGGAAAACGACAAGAGACCAGGTTTTGCAACAGCATTTTAATACAAGACTGAAGATGGACAATATTGAGATAATTATACTTAAAGAAATACCTATCAGAATTTTATATAAAAGAATATACCTTACTAAAAAACGGAGACAGAAAAAGATCCCATTTTTATGGGATAAATTGGAAGATTTGTTCCTTACTTTCAAACAGCAGAGATTCAGACTGAATTTTGTCCAAGAGGCGAGAGAATTTCTGGAAAGATTTAAAAGATTTTGAGGAGATACAAACAGAGACCCAAGAAAAGGCTACACACAAGACCCATTAGAGGTGCAACAGGAATTGGAAAAGGAGGAGGATACTGAAGTAGATGATACAAGTACTGACTTTCTAAACTTAGGGTTTAATTATGGATTATAAGTGTTTAACATGGAATATAAATGGAGCAAATGCTCCTTAAAAGAGGAAAAATATTTCATTATTTGAAAATATTAAAATAAGACATTATGTGTCTACAAGAGACTCATATTAGAAAAAAGGATACAAAATATTTGGTCTACAACGCTTTGGGCAAAACATTTAGTTTGGCTGATATTAAAAAGAAAAATGGAGTTGTATTATATATTAACCCCTAATTAAAACCATTTGTGTTTTGGCAGATTTGTGGGGGAAGAAATTAATATACTTGGGAGTTAAGAAATTAATATACATGGGACTGTATGCACCAAATGAAGATAAAGGGACTTCCTACAAACAACTTATGGATAAGTTAATAGATCTCCCCTATGAAAGGTAGTGCTTGATGGGAGACTGGAATGATCTTGCCAAAAATGGATAGATTCTCGGGGGGGGGGGATAGGACACAAGGTAAATTGCCAAAAACATTTTTTGATTTGATGGATAATTTGGGATGGCTGATATATGGAGACAGAAAAACGGTAGTTCAAGAGTATACTTATTTCTCAGAAAGACATAGGCTGCGGTTACACACACACTTTCAATCTACTTTCAATCCACTTCCAACGTCCTTTCCAATTGGATTTTGCCAGTTCACAAAATAAAATCCAGTTGGAAAGTACATTGAAAGTGGATTACTTAGTGTATGTGACCTCAGCCACAGGTCTTTTTCAAGAATAGATATGATCTGTGTCTGTAGAGATTTTACCAACGACATTTTCAGATCACAATCCTGTAAGCCTGGTTGTTAAAAGAAAAACTAATATGCGGATTAAATGAAGCACTGTTACAAAAAAAGAAGAAATTGTTGAAGACGGTAAGAAAAAGCTTTTAAAAAATTGAAATTAATTTGAACAAAGGAACTGATTTGAGAATGGCTTGGGATGCAAGTAAAGCTTTTATTAGAGGTCACCTGGTACAACATAATTCTGAACAAGAAAAATTACAAAATATTGTAGTTGAGATTAAAAGAAAAGAGGATGAATTTTAAGAACTCCCTGGGGAATATAGCCAGGAACAGTGTAGGGAGGGGGACACAGGGCCCAGCAGCTGGAACTACACTTTGTTTTCCCAGGGAGAGGCTGCTAGGGAGAGGGAAAGAGGGAAAGCTGAAAGCAGGGGAGCAGATAAAAGGTAGGATGGATGGTGAGTGTGAAGGAAAGAAAGAAGCAGGGAAGGATATGGGGGCTTCCAGAAAGAGGGAAAGAGGAAGCAGTGTGGGGAAGGGGAATACAGGGGAAAGTATGGCTCCCCCTGCAAGTCCTTGTGGGTTCCCAGCTTGAACAATATATTATTGTTACATGTTTGGGTGATGCATGGGGCAGAAAGAAAAGAAAGGGAACCAAACCCAAACTGAATAACAAGTTAGGTATTCAAAAGGTTGAGTGTAACAAATATAAAAATTAACAAAACATTTATTACCCAGTGTAACAATTAGCTTCACTTTTGCATGCACCGAGATGACAGAAATTTGGTCAGAGACAGATTAATTCATGGGAGACATTGTCTTTTTGTGGACTGGCTCATAATTATATACAGGCCTGTTTTTTATTTGGAGCCTCCCCCAGTAGTGATCATTTCAAACCTACCTGGCCCTTAAATGACATTTCATGTTTTATGTGTGTGCAGTACAGTTTTAGGTCACTGAAGGCGGCCCTCAGGGCCGAAACACATCTGGCCTGGTGGCTTTTTTTGGAATATTCACTTGTGCGATTTTATGATTACTAGACATGCAAGTCCAGTAGCCACTGTATATGATACTTTAATTTTATATGGATATGTAATGTTTTTAATTGCTAATTGTTACACTTTTAAAATGTTTGTTACACTGAACCTTTCGAGTATCTAATGCGATACACAGGGCCTACGGTAGTCATGAGGCTCTTTCAGCTGGTGGGGATTGTGAATGCGGCTCTCCGCTCTTCACAGATCAGCAGATCTAGGCAAACCTGTCATCAGCAAAACTCAAACAGATTATGTAAAACAGAAAAAAAGCAGAATAAATTGTGCAAGTGTTCTCTACTTCATTCAGACAATCCAGCTTTCCTCGAACCCAGTTTGGCTAGTCCAGCAAATCCAGTCTGGTTTTGCCTTTTGTTTTTAAAAGGTTATACTCGGCCTTACCTACAATAGGTTCTTGGTTATCTGAAATGAGAGATTTTTGGGCCCAGCATGCCTGGCTGAAACTAGCCACCTCAAATCTGAAAGTCCTTTCCTCATAATCCCAGATGTATGGCTAATTGGCACGGTGACAGGTTGCTGTGTTGCCCAGAGTCTGGGTGGCACGAAGGTTAGAGTTCTTCTGCAGTAGGATCTGGGAGACCAAGGTTTGAATTCCCACTCGACCATGGAAGCTTGCTAGATGACCTTGGGTCAGTCACACACTTTCAGCCTAACCGACAGGGTTGTGGGGATAAAAATGGAGGAGGAGAGAGTAATGTCAGCGGCTTTGAGACCCCAGTGGGGAGGAGAAGAAGAAGAGATTGGATTTATACCTTGCCCTTCACTACCTGAAAGAGTCTCAGAGAGGCTTACAATCTCCTTTCCCTTCCCCTCCGCACAACAGACACCCTGTGAAGTAGGTGGGGCTGAACGAGTTCTGAGAGAACAGCCCTTGAGAGAACAACTCTGAAATAGCTTGTGACTGACCCAAGGTCACACCAGCAGCTGCATGTGGAGGGGTGGGAAATCAAACCAGATTAGAGTCCATGCTCCCAACCACTACACCAAAGACAGGATGCCAACAAAGTAAATAAAGAACAAGTCTCAGTGTTGCAAAGAGACCCCAGTCCAAGCCCATTCAACTGAACCCTGCCTCGTGCCCTCCCGTCCTGGAAAAAAGAACATGTAAGAGTTGGGGGTGGAGTGTGGGAAGAATGGGGTTTGGTGAGGGAACATTAAAAGGGTCTAATGCCAGAGTTCAACTCCTCTCCCCCTCCCCCCCACAACAGCCATTGTCTCTAGGGGCACTGATTTCCGTCGTCTGGAGATCAGTCGTAATGCCGGGAGATCTCCAGGTCCCACCTGGAGGTCGGCAACCCTGCCCCATCTTTTGCTCGTACCTGCTGAAACTTGGCTCGCTGCGGCCGGCTGTTCTCTTTGGAGAGATGCACCAACACTCTCCGGACATTCTCCATCCTCGCGGCCTTCAGCATCGGAGCGGGGTCCTTCGCAGCGGACAAAGCATCAGCCCTGCAGGCTGGAGCTTCAGTCCGCTTTCAGAAACTCCGCGACCCTCCTGCCAGCTGGGCAAACCACGCCGGGACTCCCGTGCCGCTCACAGGGTTGTTGTTTGCAGCACCCACCGGAGCGTCGCGGGAGAGCCTTTGCAAAAAAGACGGTATTGTTGTATGTGAAACACCCTCTTAGTTGTCCTTTTCAGGCAAGAGAAGAGATTCTCAAAGAGAGCATGGGGGAAGCTTCCACAGGAAACACAACTTGTGTTTGGGGAAGCTTTTGGAGGAAGAACCACCGAGGGACAGAAAGAGGTTGGGGGAAAGAAAACAGGGCCCTCTTTTGGCGGACAAGACCTATAGCAATCCAAGAGGCCGCAGGAAGCCAGAGTTCGTCCAAAGCGGGCAAAAGCCATTAGAATGCATCTGAAAGCAATCAGTAAGCTCTCGGGTTAGTTAAAAATAAACCTGGTTTGCCCCAAACCACAGGAGGCTGTGTGGGTCCCCTCAGTTGATAGGAACGGCCTGTCATAGCATGTTCTTCAAATGCAACACAGTTGTCTGCTATCATGATCACACAGTCCAAAACAAGCGACAGGAAGCTCTTCTTCTTACCATGGAAATCATTCCCTGTGATGGTGGTTACCATAAATAGCCTAAAGAGATGCCTGGATCAATGCCAGGAGGGTAGAGTCGGTTGCCTGCTAGTCATTATGTTTAAAAACAGAACCTGCTTACTGACTTTGAGTACTCCCAACTACCAGGTGCTACAAAACCCACAGGGCACAACATCCAGCTAGCTATCTTTCCCATTCACAAGTCAAGCTGCTTAGTTCCCCCCAGCCTATCTAAACATGTACACTTAAATGCAAGTCTGACTGAGTTGGGGGGGGGCTGTTATAGCCCAGCAAAGAGGGTGAGGAGGCCCCTCCTCTCATTTCTCCCAGCACAACCCCTGGGATCAACCAAGGAAACCATCAGTTTGGTCTGTGTGCCAAGTTTAGACTGGTGGGAGTTCTTTATAGCTGTGGCGGGCCCAGCCCTTTTTAATCAGTAGCCCAACCAGATCTTTCTCACCCTCTTGCTGGAACTGTTCAGAGAAAAAGTGTAAGACTTTCTTCACTCAGAGAAACCAGGGCTATTTTTGAGCAGGAACTTCCTGCCAGGAAGGCACAGGAATGGAGTTCCCCCTGGCTCCTGAGTTGGCCACACCCAGCAGGAACTCATTAGCATAACAGGCCACACCCAACAGCAGAAACTCATTAGGATTGGCTACATTAGGGGTATGTGGCCTAACATGCAAAGGAGCTCTGGGTTTTGACAACAAACAAGGTAAACAGAATAGGAAGCAAAAGGTGGGTGTGGCTGGATGGCCACACTTCTGGTAACATGGGGGTGTGGCCTACTATGCTAGTGAGCTATGCTGTCATGGGTGTGGCCTAATATGCTAACGAGTCTCTACTGTGGGGTGTGGCCTATTATGCTAATAAGTTCCTGCTGGGCTTTTCCTACAAAAAAGCCCCAAGAGAAACAGAATAGGTTTGTTAGTCTTTAAGCCAGTTTGGTGTAGTGGTGAAGTGCGCGGACTCTAATCTGGGAGAACGGGGTTTGATTCTCCACTCTTCCACTTGCAGCTGCTGGATGACCTTGGGCACAGCTGTTCTTGAAAAAGAGCAGTTTCTGTCAGAGCTCTCTCAGCCCCACCTACCTCACAGAGTGTCTGTTGTGGGGAGGGGAAGGGAAAGGAGTTTGTAAACTGCTCGGAGACTCCCTTGGGTAGTAAAGGGCGAGGTATAAATCCAATCTCCTCTTCTTCTTCTAAGTTGCTGCAAGAAAGGCTTTTACTTTTGTGTCTGCTGCCACAGGCTTAAGACAGCTACTCAAGTGGAATTTGTGTAAAACAGTTTTCAATTTGGGGTTCTTTGGTTTGTTTCCTCTTTGGGCTAGTGCGCATTTTAATTATTTGCTTAAGACTGATGGATTTGGGGCTGTGGTTTCATTAGCGTGTTCTGTTTTTTTAAGTTACCTAGGAGCTGGAAATAAGGCAAGGTATAAAAAGTTCATTGTAAAACAACTGCTTTAATGCCTCTGTCCCGCTAGGTTACCCAAGTACGCCTGCCAGTTCATAGAAATGTGTTTGATGGTGACAGCTGATCATGGGCCTTGCAGTATCAGGAGCCCATAACACGATTGTGCGAGAGCGGGGAACGACCTGGTCTCTAGCCTCACCTCTGGCCTGCTGACCATCATAAGTGCTTATATCTATTGTATTTTTAATTGTCTTTGCTGTTTTTGCAATCAGAGTCATAAACGGCAAACCCTCATCCCACAATAAACCTCATTCCACAGGAAAATGTGGAAGAATTTAAAGATTGTGACTGCAGAAGTGGCCGTGTGTTTTGACAACAGCTGCTAGAAATTTTGCCTCACTTCAGGAGGTCGGTCCTCCCCTCCAGGCTGCAGTTCCAGCACTCGTTGCGGAACTGGTACTGGCCCTCGACGATCCCGAGGCGGACGGCATCCTGCAACGTCTTGGCCAGGCCTGGCTCCCGCCGGCAAAGCCTCTTCTGCTTACGGGACAGCCTGAGCAGGCTGCACTGCTTCGAGTGAGCTCTCCTCTGGGCAGGGTTCATGGAGAGCCCCAGCAGAGGGAATGGAATCAAGGCTTCCTTCCCGATCAGCCTAGGGGAGGGGAAGGAGAAAGAATTCAGGGCTGGAAAGGCAGCGGCAAGCCTGCTCTTTAGTGCAGAGGCACACCCACACAAGGGGGGCACTGGTCCTAAGGCCTTCTTCCAAGAAAACCGAGGCCTGGTTCGCCCGAGCGTGATGTCTCTGGATCAACAGCCTGGGACAAAAAGGCGAGGGGGAGAGAAAACTGAACCTAAAACTTAGAATTCAGAACCTGAAAAAGGTTAGTCAAATGCAAAAGAGGGCCAGCAATGAAAGATACATGTATTTATTAAACAAAGTTTTTAAAATTATATATAAGGGCCCAATCTCACCTCATGTACAAATATCCAATTATAACACACAAGGGCTGATGGACTTGACCTGACGCATTTCGGCCCGCATAGGCCTTCTTCAGAGGTCAACACAGTGAGGCACATATTGGCTATAAAAATACATTACAGTCATACAGATACAAGAAATAAAATCAATAGGGACCAGAAAAAAGTGATTGTCCCTGTCCAGAGATTAGTTAGACAATAGGGACCCCAAGCATATATGATGTACAGAAATAAAAAACATCAAAGAATTCACAAATTTCATAAGTAGCCAGTAGACATCAGTCTATTGCAACATAGTCCAGGGAATCAATTAATAAGTAGAATTGGTGGTCACAATTCAAAAACACTAGTAACAATTGAAATTTGACAAGAAAAGGTGTGACAATTCAATAGTAGAGAAAGAGTTCAACAAGACTCATCTATATCCTTTCAGTATAGGTAAAGGTAAAGGTTCTCTTGCTCGAAAGCCAGTCGAATCCGACTCTAGGGTTGCGGTGCTCATCTCCGTTTCAAAGCCGAAGAGCCAGCGCTGTCCGAAGACGTTTCCGTGGTCATGTGGCCGGCATGACTAAACACCAAGGTGCACAGAACGCTGTTACCTTCCCACCGAAGTGGTACCTATTTATCTACTTGCAATTTCTTGCTTTTGAACTGCTAGGTTGGCAGGAGCTGGAACTAGAGACGGGAGCTCACCCCATCATGCAGCACCCGGGTCTTGAACTGCTGAACTACTGACCTTCCACAGCCTGCAGTTCAGTGTCTTAACCACTTGAACCACCGCAGCTCCCTCCTTTCAGTATAATAGTGTCCAAAAGACCTCAAAGTCCACAAAAAAGGCAGAGGATGTCCCAAAGCACAAAGAAAGTTCTGCAGCTGAAAACATCCTTCCCAGGTATGCCAGATGTTTCAAAGCATTCTTCCTCAGTTGTACAATATAATAATATAACAGTGAAAGAAAAGAAACCAAAAGAGAGATTCAAAATGTATATACTGCAGTGCATCTGTGTAAAAGCCCCATCATGCAGTAACATTTTACACTCACCCTGATTTCCACAATAATCTAGGCACAACTCATATCTCAAATGGAATCGGTGGTTCTCAAAGACCACAAACCTCCTGCTGTTAATAAGTGCTTCATGCACAAGCTGCTGCAATTGCTGCTTGAATCCTTAAAGGAAAAGCACCTAAATATAGGCTAAAGTATATATATTTTTCTTCTCAGTTGGTATTGAAGTTTTAAGCCTAAAGATAAATCAAGCCTATCCCCACAATGAATTATAACTATGTTTTATAAAAGACCCAAATCTTTTGCTTGGTATCCTACCCACTGGTCTTATTGTTTAAAGGGGAAGTGCCTGGTTTTGGGCTGTAAAATCTATATATCCTGCTGGTATTAAAATATTAAATTCAAAAAAATAAAAAAGTCTGTTTCAAAAATGGACACCTTATAAAGAACTCATATATACCCACTGAATGTGTTGCCTGCTGATCTTATCCTTAAAGGACAGGCAGGCTTCCCAAGAACTTACTGTAATTCGGCGAGAGATGGACACATCTTGGCAGGACCATTCCTGGGGGGGTGGGGAGACGTGGCGCACGATGCTGTTGCCAGGAGGTGAAGCCTGGTGACACTCTGGCAATGGGGCTGGAAACTTGATGATACCATCGAGTTTCCAGCGCTATTGCCAGTGCATCGCCCAGCATCACTTCCTGGCGATGGCATCGTGTGGCGTGGGTGTTCCACGGAGGAATGTTCTGGCCAGGGACTGTGTCCCCCCCGCTGAATTACGGTAAGTCCTTGGCAACCCTAAGGACAGGAACCTAAATATAAGCTGAATACTCAAGACTCTG
Organism: Gekko gecko; assembly: GCA_029375565.1. Taxonomy (NCBI): domain Eukaryota; kingdom Metazoa; phylum Chordata; class Lepidosauria; order Squamata; family Gekkonidae; genus Gekko; species Gekko gecko. The sequence goes on along the minus strand of JAPDNY010000001.1, from coordinate 25,888,253 downwards.
ATTCATGCCCACTGGTGCTAAGATTTAAAAATGAATCTTGCCTCTTTCTGCAATAAAATTTGGTTAATATTTTGTCTGTTGTGTGCTTTGTTCTTATGTACATACAATACAAAAAAACTCATTTCTTCTGCTGAATGCCCTGTCTGCTGGTAGTGTTCCATCACTGGAGCTAGGCTGACTAAATTAGAAATGTGAGATCTGTGTTCTAACACACGGGTCCTAATTGATCTAGTGGATGTACCCACATATTGGCACCCACACAGGGAGAATGAAAAATACACAATGTTTTTAGTGGAACACGTGGAAATAAAATAAAATAAATAAATTTACTTGCTGCAAATCTGCAGCACCTGTGAAATCCACTTGCAGGTTTAGGGATTTCATCACTTAATGTCGCAATGTCTGCTTTAATTAAAAGGTCTCTAAAGTTACAACCCCTCCGAAACCAATGTGTGGTGGTCTATCACAGCCGGGTAAGTGTGCTACAATGTGCCAGTTTTTATCAATGATTTGCTTTACACGGCTAGCTAGACCAGAGTATTGGAAAGCGCATGAAATCCCCTATCTTGTCTGACCTTATATTGTAACAACTGCTGTCTATTTATCTCGTCAGCTTTGTTTTGAGCTCTTTTAATAACATTGCTGGGCCTGGGATAACCCCTAACAGAATAATTTTTCAGTTTGGTCAGCTTCCATTCTGTAATCTCTGTCTAAAGTTGAATTTCTTTTGGCTCTTAAGAACTGGCTATAAGGGACGTTTGATCTCAAACGACAGGGGTGATTTGATTTAAAGGCTAAATATGAATTCCTATCTGTTGGCTTAGGATTTTTTTTTACCATTAACGTACTTCAGTGGAGGTATAATGCCACAGAGTCCGCCTCCCAGAGTGGCTGTTTTCTCCTGGTGAAGTGATCTCTGTCGCCTGGAGATCGGTTGTAATCCCAGGAGATCTCCAGCAGCCGCCTGGAGGCTGGCAACCCTAAGTAAAAGATGGCAGCTGCCTCATTAAAAAAAAAAGTCCTGTCTGCTAACATGTTTGAACAGAGTGGCTGGTAAGAGAAGATCAGGATAGTTGTCTGGCAGTGTGTCTTAGAATCATAGAACGTTAGAGTTGGAAGGGACCTTGCAGGTCATCGAGTCCAACCCCCTGCACTCTTTTTAAAAAATGAATCGTTTAAGGTGTAGGGTTGAATCCAAATGCTGGTGGAAAAGGCTACTCCAATAGGCTTTGTTCATGGAACTTGCAGGAACTAATGCCATGTTGTATGGATGCTGTACAAAGCAGGAGCATTTGATGGACATTAATTCCTACTTGCCTGCTTGACTGTTCGTCCTTTCAAAAATATTCCCTTGACATAGAAAACTTGAGCATCAAGAAGGCCTTCAGGCTAGAACTTCTGCCTCTGATGTGTCAGCTTTCTGTGTTAAGGGAATATTTTTGTATGGAGGAGTATTCCACCATGCAAGCAGGAAACTAGTCTTCAGACTGTCTTTAAGATAGTAAATTGTCTGAAGCCCATTTCCTATTTGCATGATTAAAGGCTCCTCCATTCTCCTTGACACAGAAAACTAACACATCAGGGGGACAGTGTTTAGCTTTTCCTCGACAGACTAGTTTTCTGTGTCAAGGGAATGTTTTCAGGAGGTAGCCATGTTGGTCTGAAGCAGCAGAACAAAATTTGTGTTCAGTGTTTTATTTTGGGTATAGGTTTCCATGTGCATGCACACTTCAGATAATTAAAACAGACATCACCAGCCATTATATATAGGTAGAGGGTGTTGCCAGGAAGAGCTAATTAAGAGTCAAGATGCATAAGTAACTAGGCAGTAGATATAGCTAAGATTGGATTAAAGCAGTTTGTATGACCTGTGAACAGCAGCAAATTAACGTACCACATAATAAAAGAGTTTACAAACAGATGCGAGAACTGAACGACTGTTAGCACGTGTAATGAGATAAGAAACCAATATCTCTGTTAAGCCCTGGGGGTTCCATTATCCTGAGTGCTGTAATAAGAATATCAGAAGCAGACTAGAATGGGAGATTGCTGAGTTACAAGTTATTACAACATTTAGGACAGTGGTACCCCCAGGGCTTATATCCACAATAAAACAAACACTTACGTACAAGGTTTTATTGAAATGGTATACTGAGGATGAAATTGTAAAAGAGCAAATGATAAAATGGGCGGTAAATGTTAATAACGAGATATTAATGACATCTTGGGAATATTTGTGGAAAAGGTCAATGAAAATTTCAACTTGTGTAAATGTCAAAGAGAATTGCTATAAAATGATGTATAGATGGTATATGACGCCTAAAAAAATTGCTATTATAAATGAAAGTATGTCTAACAAATGTTGGAAATGTAAGAAACATGAAGGGTCTTTTTACCATATGTGGTGGACATGCGATAAAGCACTATGTTATTGGACTAAGATCCACAATGAGATACAAAAAATTTTGAAATGTACTTTTAAGAAAGACCCACAGATGTTATTGCTAGGTCTTAAAATGGAAGAAATAAATGTAGCCAAGAGAACACTATTATGGTACTTGATTATAGCAGCTAGACTGACTTTTGCTCAATGTTGGAAACAAGATAAAGTACCTGAAACATGGGAATGGATTAAAAAGACGTTGTTCATGGCAGAAATGGACAAACTAACAAGAAAGTTAAACAACGAAGAAGATGAAACTTTTTTTGAAGACTGGAAAGACTTTCAAGAATATCTGTTGAAAAATTGGGATATTAAACGTGGTTTGATTTGTTTTGATAGTTAAGAAGAAAATGAAAGAGAGTTAGTTTTCTGAATTGTTACCGTTAGTAAGAGAATATAAGTTTAGAAGTAGTTGTAATAGAATAAGAGAGACATTAATGGGGTTGGAGCAGTGCGGGAAGCCTTGTTTGGGGGGGAGAGGGAGTAAGAAAAATGGATATGTAGTGATTTGTTTAAATTGTATGAACATGTGATATATCCAATAAAAAATTGTATTATAAAAAAAAAACCCCACAAACACTTATACCCAGAATAAAACTTTATTGGTCTCAGAGGTGCCTCTGAACTGAAACGTCATTCTTTGAGGGAATGCTTTGTTGGTGTAGAAGCACTCAGTCCTGTTGAGTGTGACAAGAAATAGTGATTATCCCTTCTGCACAAACTGCCCCAGGTGTTTTACTGTTTTTCCTGCAACCTTTAGAAACTTGGCTGGATCTGGAAACCAGCTTCCTTCATGACAAGCATTTGTGATGAGCGAGGCCAGGAGCTCATCTACGCTGGAGGTCTTCAAAGAAGAGATGGGAATCAGTGGCGTCTTAGGTCTGTTGTGGTTCCAGAGGTGACAGCGACTTTTCTGGACAAGGGTTTATCTACCTGCTGTCCCTGGAGAGAGCCTGATTTCCCCACATGTACCTTGCCCTTTCTTCTCAGTGCCAAGGGAGGGCACAGCTTAAAGCAGACCAGGGTGGATTCCCTTTGGAAGAAGGAGAAGCCTCAGTACACTGCAGAGATACTGTGGAGCCCCTGACTAGTCACTCGACACATAGCAGGCTGGAGAACATGGCAAAAAAATGTGCTGCTGGGTATTTTTAGCAGTTGAGCATTGAGGGGCCACCCTGCCTCCTCCTCTGTAGCCCTGCAGGAATACAAGCTGCTGGTTGAGGGCTTCACTGGTCTGGGAGGGGAGCAAAGGCAATCAAGTAAGGACATCATGGAGATGTACATGGTCACGAATGGGGGGGAAGGCAAATGTGATGGGCAGAAGGCTGTCCCGCCCCTGAAGAGGAAAACAGACACGCCCTCGTGCCTATGGGAGTGCTGCTCTGGCATCCAGTCACCTTTGAGAAGGGGAGAATGGAGTGTTGGAGGGAAACACGGCAGCGGTGTTCGTTCAGGTCTGCTACAGTTACCATGTTTTGAAAAGGAACTCAGCAGGGATGTGATGCCAGAGAGTCCACCCTCCAAAGCTGTCATGTTCCCCAGGGGAGGTGATCTCTGTAGTCTGGAAAATCCAGAACTCCAGGCCCCACTTGGAAGCTGGTAACCCTAGAGTAGAGGCCCCTCTGGAATATAAGAATCTGACAAAGGTCAGCTGTGGATAACAATAATGTTAGCAGCACACTGGCTTCATCTTGTAGTGTGGCAGGCTGTGGCGAACAAGGAGCATGTTTCAGTTTTTGTTCTCCCTAACCCCTCACTTTGCATCTCCTTTCTCATGCTCTTGGTAAGTCACCTTTCCAAGGCAAACAGTTTCTGTGACTCTTTTAATTTTCTGTGACAAATGGTTACTAGAAACCATTTTGGTTTCCCATCCAACATTTTCAAGGAAATAAAATGCAAGCACTAGAGAAAGCTTTGTTGCACAGTGACTAAGCAAGCGGGTGAGCTGGCAAGACACCAATTCAAACCTTACCAAAGCCACAAACTCATATGGTAGACATTAGGCAAACATCTCTGTTCCCGACTGATCAAATATTGTTTGTTGTTACTGCTGTGTGCTGTTTAAAAAGCTGGTTAAGAAGTAATAAAATACAGTCTTAAATTGTTTTTAATTGCTTTGCTTTTATTACAGTTTGGGTATTCACGCTGAAGGGTTCTGGTGTGATCTATAAATACAAACAGCTTTGGTGTTGACTCGTGTGTTTCCAGCCTGCTACGCTCTCCCATAAGAACATAAGAGAAGCCAATGTTGAATCAGGCCAATGGCCCATCCAGTCCAACACTCTGTCACACAGCGGCCAAAATATACCAGGTGCCATCAGGAGGTCCAGCAGTGGGGCCAGGACACTAGAAGCCCTCCCACTGCTGCCCCCTCCAGCACCAAGAATAGAGTGCATCACCTGCCCCAGACTGAGAGTTCCCATCTATACCCTGTGGCTAATAGCCACTGATGGACTTTTGCTCCATATGTTTATCTAATTCCCTCTTGAAACTGTCCAAGCTTGTAGCTGCCACCACCTCCTGTGGCAGTGAATTCCTTGGAGGCTTACAAAGTAGGGGTGCACTCGGATTCAGCTTTCCGCATGAAAGCTCGTGCCATCTGTGGGCCAGGGTGCTTTTAATCTACTGGTGCTGGCATATCAATCAGAACCCCTCCTGGAATACATTGGATATGCCTATTATAGCTGCACCTGGGGAGCACCTGGATTATATTGCCAAAACTTGCCCTGTGCGATTACGTTAACAAGAAGTATTTGGAACTGCCACAGCTGCTTGGCCACTGCCCAGCACTCACTCCGCAGATTTGTTTGCTAATGCTGTAAAGTCTTTCCAGGTGTCTATGTCAGTCCTGCCCTGAATGGACAGGGCAGCCCTGTGGCCAGGATTCTGTGGCTCGTGGGGCAAATTTTTTTCTGGTGGGGCTGCCCTTATTTTCCATAATGAAGCAAGGGGGTGGATGCGCCCCTCTCCCTACCCCCTATGAGATTTAAAGGGCCCTTCAGCTGATCAGTATGATGTTAAGTCATCTATAGGGGCCTTTAAGAAGCAGGGGTCCTTAAAGGAAGGGGCCTGGCCCTTTAAGAAAGGGGCGGAGCCCCCAATAGTCCTGCCGTAGCTACAAGCCAGTAGACAGCAAAACCCAGTATATATGTGTGTGTGCGTGCTTGCGTGCCTGGAAGTCATGGTGACTTCTGGTGACCCCTACTGGGGTTTTGGATATTTCCAGAGAGGTGGCTTGATGTCCCTGCCTCTGCATCTCAGCCCTGGTATTCCTTTGGAGGTCTCCCAAGTACTTGCCAGGGTCGGCACTTCTTAGCTTCTGAGATCGGGCTTGCCTGGGCCATCCAGGTCAGGGCAGCAGAGACGAGTATTAAAAGAGACGCAATTACACAATGTAAAAGCAAAACGTTTGTTTCAGATGGGCAGCCAAGTTGGTCTGCAGTAGAAGGGCAAGATTCAAGTCCAGCAGTCCACTGAAGGCCAACAAGATTTCCAGATAGGAGTTTATAGAATCATAGAATGTTAGAGTTGGAAGGGACCTTGCAGGTCACCTAGTCCAACCCCCTGCACTCTGCAGGAGCATAGCTGAAAGATAGCCCTACAATATACCCGAAAAATGGTCTGCAGGAGCATAGCCAAAAGATAGCCCTACAACGTACCCGAAAGATGGTCTGCAGGAGCATAGCCGAAAGATAGCCCTACAATATACCTACAAAGCTCCCTTCATCAGATACCACAGAGGCAAAAACACAAACTGGGTCTTATTGATTCAGCTGCAACAAGGTGTTTCAACAGCCCCAGAATGCCCTGTTCTGCCGGGGACCACTAGCCAGCCCTGACAATACCCTACACCTCTAGAAATACCACTTCAAGACACTTCTTGTCCAGAAGAGGGCGACCAGGATGGTGAGAAAGTTGGAATCAAAGTCTTACAAGGAAAGGCTGAAAGAGTTGGGTATGTTTAGCCTGGGAAAGAGAAGGCTTAGAGGGGACATGATTGCAGTCTTCAAGTATTTGAAGGGCTGTCATGTAAAAAATGGAGCAGATCCATTCTCTCTTGCTCCGGATTGCAAGACTAGATCAAATGGGTGGAAATTACAAGGAGTCGTTACCGGCTCAATATCAGGTGAAACTTCCTAACTGTAAGAGAGGTTGAGCAGTGGAACAGCCTGCCTCGGGCGGTGGTGGATGCTCCTTCACTGGACATTTTCAAGCGGAGGTTGGACGACCATCTTTTGGGTATGTTGCAGGTATGTAGAGCTATCTTTCAGCTATGCTCCTGCAGAGTGCAGGGGGTTGGACTAGATGACCTGCAAGGTCCCTTCCAACTCTAACATTCTATGATTCTTTTAAGAGGCAGCATATAAATTAAATACAAACATTAAGTGATAGGCATTTCAGACAGACTTTTAACAATTCGGCAGGGAACAGACTGCTAAGGTCTCTTTCACAGACACCCGAGGCCACTGAGCCAGGAAATGGTGGACCAGGGAAGATGCTGGATGAGATAGAATTGGATTGCCTCTGGGTTGCGGCAGAGTCTGCTGAGTCCATTCCTCCACCCTTCCCCCCTCCAGAGTGGCAGTTATCAACAAGTGAACATAAGAACATAAAGAGAAGCCAAAGCGGGATCAGGCCAATGGCCCATCCAGTCCAACATTTTTAATGTTCTTGTAAGCGAATATACAATAAATAAAGAGAGGCCCAAGCAGTGGCTGAAAGCGCCTCTCCCGCACTCCAAGTAGCCCCTCTGCAGAAGAGGAGAGGGAGCCGTTCCTTCAGCTGCCCGAGGGTCTCTCTGCCGAGCTGGCTGGAAGCGGGCTCAGTGCTTCACGGTGCTGTTGGTGTAGGACTCCAGGAGGAAAATGGTCTCATCCACTTGGTTCTCACTGGCATCGATCCTTTGGGGGGGTGGGGTGGGGGAGGAATTATAGATATAAATGTATAAGACAATTACCTGGTTTGCTTTCAAACAGGAGAGGCTCCCTCTCACATACAAGGGGAGTTATTTTGGTGCCCAAGCAATAGCTTGGTTGGGAACATTGGCCAGGTACTATCAATAGGCAACTTACACTTGCTCCTAGCACCTAAGGCAATATGTATGTGTCCAGCTCCATAACACAGCCGGAGGGCTGGATCCTACAGATCTGTTCTGCTAATGGTGGCACTTCTTCCTGGCCCAAGGACCCTTCCCCCCCACCCCTTGTGACAGCAGGAAGTGTCACTGTCAGGGGAGCAGATCTCCAGGATCCAGCCCTAAATTCAAGGAGTGGCTAGTCGAAGAGACTGCCAAAACTGGACAGAGCTTCATCAAAGAAATGAGCATAAAAATACAATTTTAAAGAAAATGAGTATTTCCCCCAGGTTAACTGGAAGACATACAGACTTTGTTTATAATATGCTACAATAGATACCGTGACTTTATAAAGACAAAACAGGATTACGCTTTTAATAGTAACACATCTTCTGAACCCAGGGCTTAGTGATGTTATTTGTGGACACATCCACCCACTGGAAGTAATAAAGGCCCAATTTGCCTGTAATTTTATAAAGGCTTTCCCCCCAGTTGTTGGTGATGATTCCTGCTTTCCACAGGTGTTTGGCCCTCCGGCAACAACAGGAGACACAGCCAAACCGTCTGAAGTGTTTCATGTCCGCACATTCCATTTTGTTTATCTAGCCCCTTCTCTAAGGAATTCGGGGGGGGGTTCCCTCCAGTCCTCAACCCCTCACCTCCACCCCTTACCCTCTCAATAACCCCATGGAGCAAGTTGGGTGGAGAGAGACTGGTCCAGGGCACTGGAGCTGAAGTGTGCCTGAAAGCCACATACAGGGGCCTGATCTATACCTGCTGATTACTGTACTGTGGGTGGTTGGAGAGCAGCATTGCAGAGGAAGGGGTAGGGGAGATAAATAAAAATAAAGCATTTTTAAATTATCTTCTACACAACTCACTGCAAGTAGAAACACCAGCAAAGAAAAAAGCGAAGTGCCTGGAACCCCCCCCCCGATATGCTATTTTCCTAAAGGAAAGAAGCATCCAGAAGTACAATCTGAAGCATCCACCCGCGATCTGAAGTGGTACAGCCCACTTCCAGCACTTCGTTCTGCTGCCAGCTAGGCCAGGCCTGAAGCTTTGGGTCTTACAACTCCGAGTGCCTTTGGCTGTTCTGTCTCCCCTGCAGTAGAGCAGGCAAGAGCCCCCCGCCCCCCGGTTCCCCTCCTCCTCTCTGCTCACTTGTTCACATTGTGCTTGAGGCTCTCCAGCTGCTGGCGCTCCGGGGCTGTGATCATCTCCTCAACCTCTTGCAGTTGCGCCTCCTCTGCGCCCGTCGCTTGCATCGATGCAAGGATGGCCTCCACCCGCTGGGATTTTTCCAGCAGACGCCTGGGATGGAAATAGATGGAGCTGCCTTACACTGGGGCAGACCCCTGGATCTTCAAGATCAGCATTGTCTACTCTGACTGGCAGCTGCTCTTCAGGGCTCAAGTAAGGGCTCTTCTATGTTACTTACTCCCTGATCATCCTTAGAGATGCCAGGGACTGAACCAAGGATCTTCTGATGTACGTACTCTACCACCGATCCATGACCCTTCCCCCCAGCTCAGGTGATCATGGCTGAACTGAGATGCTGTGGTGTTTGAGGTGGAAAATCTGACCCCTCCCAACTGATTATATAACTCAGGGAACAATCCACTAAGGAAGAAGAGTTGGTTTTTATACCCCCCCCCTTTCACTATCCAAAGGAGTCTCAGAGCGGCTTACAATCACCTTCCCTTCCTCTCCCCATAAAAGACACCCTGTGAGGTGGATGGGGCAGAGAGAGCTCTGAGAGAACTGTTGACTGACCCAAGGTCACCCAGCTGGCCTCACATGGAGGAGTGGGGAATCAAACCCAGTTCTCCAGATTAGAGTCCTGCCACTCTTAACCACAACACCACACTGGCTCACGAACTCTGCCCTTGTTTACTTCTCATTCATTTCAACAAAAGAACTTCCCAGGGATTGTTCCCATCTGGGAGACCTGTAGGTCAGAGCACGCTCACACAACTTTCAGCGGCAAGTTCTTTCCCTAACTACTCCGGGACGCCCCGCTCACCTGTTCTCTTTGGTTTCGTGCAGCCGTCTTTCAATCAGGTTGGCTATGCTCTGAAATGGAGGGGAAGGGAAGGGTGTTCATGGCTGCTTTGCCAGGAGCACCAGATGGAAGAAAAGGGGGGGAGGGGAAATCAAGGGGAAGATTAAATTGGGAAAGACACCTTGTAGCAACGGTGGAGCAGCATCCGAGCTGATGAGAGCACGTTGACTGCATATAAGTAGAAAGTCCGGGAAGGGGCATGGTCAGGCGTCTTGGGGATTTCCTGAGCGTGAAAGAGAGAGAAGGACCACTCCCTGTTATTACTTTAGAATGAAGTCCAGTGGCACCTTTAAGACCAACAAAGTTTAATTCTGGGTAGAAGCTTGTGTGTGCAAAGTTTGATTCCAGTGGCACCTTTAAGACTTTGTTGGTCTTAAAGGTGCCACTGGACTCAAACTTTGTTCTACAGCTTCAGACCAACATGACTCCTCACCTGAATATGTTATTATTATTTTAATAATGTGTAGCATTTCTATACAACGACATGTTTGAGTTTTCACAGTGCTGTATGGACATGCGAAACTGCCTTACACTGAATCCGACCAGTGATCCATCTCCCAACCCTGCTCCATTGATATGCCAGGGATAAGACATGGGGCCTTCTGCAGACTAAGACTGCACAATAGGGAAAGGGGGGCAAAAGAACTAACAAAAGAACAGTATTCTTACATGGATGGAGAGACACACATTCATACCTTAGATACCCTGAATACCAGAATATATATTGGCATTGGTATGGCCCAATTTACATACCTGTAACTAAATTACATCTATAAAAGGCATCACATCTGGTTTTTATACAAAGGGTTTTTAAGAATTTGTATATTAGTGTATGAATGTGTGTCTAGACAAGATTGTATTTGTGACCACTGAAGAAGGCCTTTTATGGCCAAAACGCGTCTGGTCTTTAGTATCATATGTATTGTCCCATCATGTGTATAAAGGTGTGAAAGTCCTGTTTACATGTGGATTTTAAACGTATTTTAACTTGTGTACACCTTATTAAATTTTGTACTGTTTAATATTACCTTAGCTCAACCCTCTTTGTTTCTAGCCTTCTGCAGACTAAGCATGTGCTCTACCACTGAAATATTCTGGTCTTTTCCTAACCATATGAAATACATTTCTACCATCACTAGAGCGTGGTGCAGCTGCAAGTGACTTGCCTTGTGACTGCACGGCAGAGGTGAGATTCAGATCCGGGGCTTTCCCATTTTTAAATTCAAGTGCATAAGAAGAGCCCTGCTGGATCAGACCAGTTTTCCATCTAGTCCCGCCTCCTGTCTCACACAGTGGCCTCAACCAGTTCCTCAGTATCTTAGCTACTCTGGTGCATTAGGAAAAAGGGTCTCTGTTGCAAGAGGCCCACTGGCAACACAATGGGTCTCTGCACACTGTGCACCTACTGCCTATCAATGGAGATTGGTCTGCCTAATGTCACATTTTACCTCCACTGTGTCCTCTTCAAGCTCAGTGCTTTGACAGGCATTCATTCCTATGTGGAAAAGGTCTTTACTTATAGGGGGAAAGGAAAGGAAGGGCATGACACCCAGGTGAACTACTGGGGGTGGGTGCCCCTTCTTAATCCCAGTGTCTAAAGAGGCAGGCTCTGCTCCCTCTCAGCTGGGTCCCAGAATTCTGATTCCACACTTAGTTCTTTGGGGTTTGGAATGCTTACAGTGTGTGTCTCTTGACTAATGTGCAGAGGAGCTCCACTCTTGCAATGAGCTCTGTTTTGTTTAGCAGCTGAGATTATGCACAGCTTCCTTTGAAAGCCCACGGTAGCCCCAAGGAAAGGAAGATACCTGCAAGCTGACAATGTTAGATGACAGCATCTTATACATCATTTCCTTCGCTTCTTTGGCAGGGATCATGGCAAAGTCTTCTATTTGCTTCTGTTCCAAATGCTTCTTCCTCAGGAGAAGACGGAAGATTCGGGCGCACCGGGATCCAAATCTAGAGTGGGGAAGAAAAGGAGAATCATGAAATGCTTCTCCCCAACCACCAAAGCTCCTAGGCTGGACAATATTTTTCTCTGTATATTTCACACAATATAGCGACAAGCCTCCTAGATACCATTTGGCTTCTATTTCAAGTTTCTAGGTATCAAGGTTATATGAGAAAAAAAATGCAAAATGGACCTCTAAAACCTAGTGAAGAATTCAGAAGTTAAAGGCAGACTTTGCACAGATGGATATCCATTCAAAGCAAGAGAGGAAGACTTTCTCCATCCAAATAATCATGCATATATTTACTAACTACCCCAAGTTATTCTGCTGTACATTTGGGTAGGTAGTGAGAACTTCAAAGGTATTAAATATAAGGAGTTAAAATGTTATAGTTAAATAATCACTCTGCAGTTTATTTTAAAATTACACTATGCACACTAGTTTGTTACCCCAGTTGTTTTATACTATTTGGTTTTAGTTTGCACTCTGCAAGAGTATAGGTAGAAGTTATTGGTTTTTTTTACACCCTGCCCCACGGACTAGATTAAGAAGATGATTATATATAGTGTGGCGGCATGTAATCTATGCAGACAAGGAACCTGAGGGGAAGAAAATAAAAAAGCAGGGGTATACAGATGTGCATGTTAAGTATTAGAGGGAAGAGTATTCCAAGCATATGGAGAAGCTGAAGAAAAAAATGGAAGTGAAGGAGCAAGGTATCTGAGGTCTAACTGGAGGCAGAAAGAGCACCAGCTAGAATATAGTGAGATTTGCTGCGACGGGGGGGTGAGATGGTGTTTCGATTGCACCACTTAGGAAAACACAGCACTTTGCTTACACCTCAGGGGCTGAAGAGAATGTCCTTTCTGCAGCAGGTAGGAGCAGCAGAGAACACTGATAACCGAGCATCCAGCAAGAAGCAAATTAACTCCAGTGTCTCCATATTTGGTCAAAACTCTTCACACACGTGCCATTTCACTCCACACCACACTTTTCAGCCTGTCCATCTCCAAGCCAGAAACAACACGCTCAGGAAGGATTTCTCTTTACCTTTCTTGAACTATTGACTCCAGCGTTGCAGTGGCCAGCGATGCCAAGGCCTTGTGAAGGTCTGTTTGGGAGAAGGTTAAGGGACAAAAAATGGAGGAAAGGCGGGCAGGCCTGAGTTCGGGTGCTGAGTAACAGTTTGTTCAGTCAGATATTGTGCTAAACTGCAGTCCCACTTCCTTAACTCTAGTTTGGTGTGGTTTGCTTAGAGCCACCAAGTTTCTTTCAGTCCTCCAGACAGAAGTCTGAAAGGATGTACAACCTCAAAGGTACTTTTCTCTGTCTCTCTTTCTGATTCTGCAAGGACACCTCAGAGCCATTTACTCATCTGCCCTGGGGACATCATACAACTTAAGAGCTAGGGTCAGGATTCACTTCCCAGCCATGTTCACGCCAACAGTTCGGTGTCACCTGAAGCCAGGCTTGCTGAATGGCTGTTTTGCCCTTTGGCCCAGGCTAAGCGGAGCCATCGAGACAACCAGGAAGAGAAGCTTTGCTAAACTGGGTAAGAATTGGCATTTTGTTTCTTTTAGACAAACACAAATTAGATCTACTGAGCAGATGGGCTAGTACAACTTTTAACACACACCCCACCCCCCAAAGTCAGCATCATTTGCAAGACAGAGATGTGTGTGAAGTGCCGTCAAGCCGCTTCCTACTTATGGGGACCCTATGAATGAATGACCTCCAAAACGTCCTCTCGTTAACAGCCTTGGTCAGGTCTTGCAAACAGAGGGCCGGGACTTCCCTAACTGACTCAATCTGCCTCATGTTGGGTCTTCTTTTCTTGCTGCCCTCAACTTTTCCTAGCATTACTGGAGATCACAGAGCACATGATGGAGCAGGAGCATGGATCGCCCTGTTTCAGCAGCTCCTCTCCTCCATCTCTCCTGGTTTCCCTGTGTTCTCTTCGTTCTGAGGGCACTCTGCCAATTCTCAAACCACAAAGTCTCCCTTCAGATGCCCATCCTTTGATAGAAGTCCAATATTTTTGAATGACTCCGGCTGCTGTAAACCCCGAAATCCAGTTTGATTCCCCATTCCTCCACATGCAGCCAGCTGGGAGACCTTGGGTCAGTCACAGTTCTCTTAGAGCTGTTCTTTCAAGAGCAGTTCTCTCAGAGCTCTCTCAGCCCCACCTACCTCACAGGGTGCCCGTTGTGCAGAGAGGAAGCGAAGGAGATTGTAAGCCACTTTGAGACTCCAAGTGAAGGGCACAATATAAATCCAATCTCTTCTTTTCTTCTTCCATCTTGCCCCGCCCCATCTTTTTGCTAGGGCTGGAACTGAGTGCAAGAGCCTCCAACACTTACTGCCAGTTCACACAACTCACACACAGGACGGGTTTACTTCCAGCCAAGCACCTTGGCTGCAGTTACTTCCAGTCCAAGTAGGCAGGATGGAGAGAACCACCCACCTCTTGTGGACGTGGCAAAATTGAAACTGCTGTACATTAAAAGTATGTAACCGGCACAGAAAGGCGAGCAACAACCCCTGCGTGCCTACTCAACACTCTTTGCTTTTGTTCATTGGACTGGTTCTTGTACCAAGAGCTCAACCAAAAAGGATACTGATCACATACATGCCACCGCCGCTCTCGCCAGATTTCCCAACAAACTCCAGCTATGAGGAGAGGTAAATGAGGAAGACAAGGTTGGTTAGGTCTAAGAAACATGGAACAAAAGAGCATGCTATTGCCCATATATTTTTTAAAACTAACAAAACCCACCCCAAAGGTGTATCTCTTACTGGGTCATCTGCTAACAGGGCGAGATACTGATCAAGAATTTGCTTGGAGATGTTGTAACCAGCTGGAAGTGACCGGAATATCTTTATTTTAGAGACACAAAGGGAGAGAGAAACCAGTAAGATACAGTTGTCTCGTGATGATTCAAAGTATTATTAAACATAAGAAGAAGAGAAGAGATTGGATTTATACCCTGCCCTTCACTACCCAGAGGAGTCTCAGAACTACTTACAATTTCCTTTCCCTTCCCCTCCCCACAACAGACACCCTGTGAGATGTGGGGCTCAGAGAGCTCTCCCGAGAACTGCCCTTGAGGCAACAGCTCTGAAAGAACTTGCGACTGACCCAAGGTCACACCAGCAGCTGCATGTGGAGAAGTGGGGAATCAAACCCGGTTCTCCCAGATTAGAGTTCACACTTTAGCTAAAGAACCTGGGACCTTCTGCATACTAAGTACATGCTTTACTGTTGAGCCACAGAGAGGTAATGGATAACTACAGCAAACAAAACCCACCCAGGTATCCTGAAACAACCCCATTTTATTGGATACCCTAGCCAGGAGCTGAAGTGCTTAACAGGATACACCTGGGCCATATTAGAAGCTGCCCTGTCAATACCCCATAATTTCATAAGCAGGGTGGGGAAGGGGAAGAAGGTTCCTGGTAAAACAGAACACACAAAACCTCCTCCCAGGTGCCAAGAACCTCCACAGACAGTGGCAGCAAACCTCTGAACAACAGTGCTAGGAGGCAGTGTCAAAGGAAGCCCATGGTATCTGTGTCCTGTTCGTTGGCCATCCAGGACACTTACTTGGCTACTGTGTGAAACAGGATGCTAGCCACAGGAGGTGGTGGCGACTACAAGCATGGACGGTTTCAAGAGGGAACTGGATAAACCTACGGAGCAGAGATCCATCAGTGGCTGTTAGCCACAAGGTATAGATAGGAACTCTTGGTCTGGGGCAAGTGATGCACTGTATTCTTGGTGCTTTGGGGGGGGGGACAGTGGGAGGGCTTCTAATGTCCTGGCTCCACTGGCGGACCTCCTGATGGCACCTGATATTTTTGGCCACTATGTGACAGAGTTTTGGGATGGATGGGCCATTGGCCTGACCCAACAGTGGCTTCTCTTATGTTCTTAGACAAGAAGGACCATTGGTCCGATCCAGCAGGGCTCTTAGGTTCAGGATAGCTAACTTGTATCCTACCCACTGATTAAGGCTTAAGAGCCATCCCTGGAAGCAGTTTCCTAGAACACAAAATAAAGCAACTTAGGCGTGGCAGTTCCCCTTCTCTACAAGATGTGCAAGACCTCATTTCTCTGCAGCACTGGAGCTGCTGGAATGCTCCAGTTAAGGACGAGGGGCAGCTCTGAATGCCTAAAGTGAGCCCCCCAAAGCCTGAGCAGATGCTTACCTCATTGGAAGACAGTGGCTGGGTGTCTGGTGCATTGGAGGAGGTGGTAACTTCACTCATACGCAGCATCGTGCGCACAATCTCACTGCTGGTCTGTGGGGGCAGGAAAGAGACCTTCACTTATGCGTATGGGTATGAGGCTGCCTCAGAGAGAGACAGACTACTGGCTTGTTTAGTTTAGTGCTGACTGCCAGTGGCTTTCCAAGACCTCATGCTTTTCCCTCCACACCTGATACCTTGGATCTTTAACTAGAGATGCAAGGGATCCATGCTGGGGCCTTTGGCAAACAAAGCAGGCTCTCTGCCACTGAGCTGCAGCTTAGGTGCAGGGGGCACGGTGGGATACCCATAGACAGAGCCAAGACAGAGGCCTCATTCTTGCCAAGATGGTCTGTCCATGTTTGAGCTGGACAGCTTCATCCAAGGCCTCACATGATGGGAACTGCTCTCCACTAAAAAAAACCCCTCCGCATTCAAATCCAAGCGACTCAGAGAAAATATTACGCTAGATGCCTTCTCTGTGACATGCTAGTCTTCTATGTAGGGAGGGGTATTCCCTCACACGAATTGCCACCTACAGTCTAGGCACAGGCGGACAGCTTCAATGAGAACCAGAGCAGAGTTGCAGCCCCAATCAAACTGAAATGTCTAGCACTTTATGGATTGATCTTTACCGAAATCCATCATATCAGATCATCAGACAGCTGGGATTGGCCACGGCACTCTACTGAATGTGCACGCTGTGGCGATTCCAGCTGGTTGTTGGGTAATGCACAAAGTGGTTCTTTCACCTGGGGGCAGAGAATCCCAGTGAGGTGGGGAAAGTCCTGCTATTGGCAGTCAGGTGACCTCCCAGTGAGCCTACAACCCAGACTGTGCGTGGGTACCCAGAGGAGAATCTGGCACACCTGGTCCATCCTGTTGGCCACAGCGCTGACGATCACTTGATCCCGGAAATGTTGGTGGAAACGGTCAATGTTGACCAGCCAGTAGATTCCATCATCAGGCGGAGGCTGAGGAGATGCGATTGGGAGAAAGCAGAAGAGATTGTACTGGTTTCTCTTACGTGAAGGCTATATTTATTTCCCAATATCCCCTCTACTAGTCTTCCTCCCCCATCCAAATTCTTTGACAATTAATACAGAATCCTGCAGTGAGTACAAATTAGGACAAATTTGCTTGGCATGATCAATTCTGCAGTTCTGAGGGGAATGGAACACTGACTATTTCCCATTGGGCTTCAGGAGGCAAGACCTATGCAGTTGCCCAGGGTGTGGTTCCTGGCATAGGTCCCAAGGTACGGTTGAAGGACAAGAGAACTCAAGCCTGGGCCTGTTGGGAGACTTCCTGGGAACCCCTCAGCTGTGCCACTTTCATGGTGGCAGAAAGGCAAGATAGAGACAAAAAGAAATTGTGTCCATGGATCTGCGCAGCCATAAGGACTATTAAGCATTTTTAAAAAAATTTAATGACCAGCAGCAGTCCATGAACATTTTAGGGGTCAACAGAGAAAGTCCAAACTAACAGAGGAGCCCAGTTCTTCTGGGAAGACCTCCCACACAAGTTAGAAGTTAGAAGGCAGCTGCACAAAAGCAGTCATTTGTGCCCCAGCAATGGGGGGGCGGGGCAGGATCTCTCCCTCTCCCACAGATACCCTGAACCACATCCAAAAATCTGCCCACCAGCCTTGCCTTATGGTAGGACTTCCGGATCAGGCTGGATTACCTCCTTTGCCTTCCAGTCCATGCAGTGTACGGCCTTGAAACCTCCAAGAGTTTTGGTGGGCCATACAAAGCACTGGAAATGGCAGTGCCAACAGTCACCATCAACACAGGGGCAAGACGGGTGGGGTGGGATGGGGACTAAGAAAGTAGCCCACAGGACATAGGCTGGCTGTCACTAGAAGGGCCAGCTAGATGCAAGTCCGGTAGCACCTTAGAGACCAACAAGATTTTTGGGCCATGAGTTTTTGTGAGCGAAAGTTCCCTTCGTCAGCTTTGACTCTCAGAAGCTCATTTCCCCAAAATCTTGTTGGTCTCTTAAGGCGCTACTGGACTCAGATCTAGCTGTTCTCCTGCAGGCCTACATGGCTGCCCTCTGAAACTAGAAGGAGGATCACTAAAGACCTGTGGCCAAGATGGCCACTGAGGGGGAGGAAGGGCAGAGAAATCAAGACGTATATTAGCGTGATTGTTCTTAGCTATGTAGTGTTTCCTTTATTTTTACAGTCTATCAACCAATTCAAACAGTTTTTCTGGGTAAGCTGTGCTGAAGTAATTCAAGTAATAATGTCCGGCACCCGTTCATGGAGGGAACACTACAACGCACCCTGGGACAAGAGGTTGCAGTACCTCTTTGCTGTCCGCGTTTGGTTTCTGCCGCTTTGCCTTGGGTTCACAGTCGTCACTGTTATCAGAGTGCCTCCTCTTCCCCTTCCCTGTGGGTTGAGTCAAAAAAATAATGTTCACCTTTTCAGCTACTCCACTGGAACCTTTTCAGACGTGCCAAAGCAGTAGCAAGAGTCTTAAGCCTGCCTTGCAGAGAGATGTTCAGGCCCCACCCGCCCCATGGTTTGTAGGCACAACGGGTCCCTCAGGCCAAACCTACTCTACAGCCTTTTGAACCATTTGAAGCAGCCTCTGTTCTTAGGGAACCCTGGAAGTAGTAGTTTTGTGTGTGTGGTGTGAGATAGGTAAAAAGAGTTCTTACCATCTCATTTTTTATTTCCAAAGGTTCGGGGGGGGGGGGGCAGAAGTCCAGTGGCCCCTTAGAAACAGATGGCATTTATTCCAGCTATGAGTTTTGTGAGTCATGAAAGTTCATATTGGAATAAATGTTGTTACTCTTTAAGGAACCCCTGGACTTCAGCTTCGTTTTGCTAAAACACAGCTGGGCGGTGGAAAGTGCCATCAGGTCACAAACAACTTGAGCAGAGGTGGTTTGTCGTTGCCTGCTTCAGTGCACCCAACCCTGGACTTGGTGGTCTCCCATCCAAGTACATCCCAGGCTGACCCTGCTTAGTTTCTGAGATCTGAAGAGATCGGTCTAGACCAGACCATCCAGACTACTGCACGGATACAGCCATCCCACTAGAATTATCTCTAGGGAGAAAGAGAGACAGTTCAAGGATTACCAAACTGAGTGCAGTCTGCAGTTCCCCTGCTCTTCTGAAACCATCTGCAGAATGGTCTCCTCCTTCTCAAAGTCTCTTCTTAGTTCCATAGCTTATGGGCTTTGAGGCACTGTCTGTCGCTGACCACAGCTGTTCATTGTCTCATATAAGTTCATTTTTATCCCATCCTTCCTCCAAAGAGCTCAGAACAGCATACACAGCTCTCCTTTTTGCATTTTATCCTCACAACAACCCTATTATGTAGGCCAGGGTCTGAGACTGGTCTGAGGTCAAGCAGCATGCTTCACAGCAGTGTGGGGACCTGAACCCAGGTCTCCCAGATCCTCGTCCAACATTCTAAGCACTACACAGGGCTATCTGTCAAAAATTCACTAGCTGCCAGTGCACCAATCAAGGGATACCTCAGCTGTCCCCTCACCTACGAGATTCAGCCGTGGAACGGTGTACATCTCCGACTCGTTGAGCACCAGTGTGGGGGCAGGAGGAAGTGGGGCCTCTGGAGGTTCCGGGCTCTCAAGGGCTGATGGACACCTCTGAATGAAGTGAGTGTCTGCCAGACGCACAAAGGTGCTGGAAACTTCGCTGTAGTCCATTGTTTTCCCATCTGAAGAAAAGAAAGATGGATCCGTCTCCTCTGCCAGTCTCAGTCTCCGCCGGTGCTACCTCCCCAGGGCCAAACCCCTTCCATCATCTCACCTTCCATCGTTTCCGTCAGCCGGTCGGCCACCTTCTTCACCACGGTGCTCATGGTCATCTTGCCATTCAGCAGCAGCTCTTCCACAATCAGCTCCCCCGTGTCGCTGTAGAGGGTCTTGGCCGTGTAGATGTACCGGGGATAGCGGAGGATCCGCAGCACTCGGCTGCACTGGGCTTCGTACTCTACCAAACCTCGCTTCTGCAGCTGGTATGTCACCAGGTTGTGCTGGATAAGGACGCAGAGCGCCTTCCGAACCTGCGACAGGGGAGGAAACACGTGGTTGATAGCCGAGAAGTCTGTGTTCAGTTTAAGGGGGACAGATTCCATGAATTGGAATATGCATCAGAGAGAGATCAAAACCAAGCCTCTGCCATGAACAGAAATCCTAACTCAAAGCATCTGTAGTTAAAACAAAAATAGTCCAACTCAGTAATGGCCAAAACTGCAATTAATTTAATTTCAATTATTCTTACTATTCTAATAAATAAGACTTCCAGGTATTGCATGTACCTAATTTCAATAATCTTTACATTAGTTGCTGTAGATTTTCCGAATTGTGTGGCCGTGGTCTTGGCATTGTAGGACCTGACATTTTGCCAGTAGCTGGCATCCTCAGAGGTATAACACAGAAAGATGGAGTACTCTCTGTGTCAAGGTGAGCAGAAAACTGATAGGCAAGTAATTTATTTCTACCCTGGAAGGTGGGGTAGCTCTGAGTCAATTATCTAGTGTAGTTCTCCAGGCTATTAACATACTAATGGAGGAGCTTTCCTGAGGAGGTTCTTTACATTAACCCTGCAAGGTAGCTCATTATTACTACAGGATGATAAGCTGAGACAATAGCAGGGTGCCTAAAGCCTTAAGCTGCCCAATCCAATACAAAATCATGCCTACCTTACCTATTATTTTCCTTGGGTTTAGGCAAGCCTAGTCAGGCTTAATTGCTTGAAAGTTCATAGAGAAAGTCTAATTCAGAATTGGGACTTATGTCTCATGCTTGCAGCCAGTACAATATATCTCTCCTCTTTTATTTTCAAAAGGTTTTAATAATTATTATAATCTATTTTATCAGTGCAAAGCTAACTCATGAATTATTTCATTACTATATACATCTCTCCTTATAAATAATTATCTTTTGGTTTCGCAAGATTCCATGTGCTCCCATTGGCTGTAAAATGCCCTCCCTCAGCCATTAGCCCATCAGCTGCCACTCAAGAGTACTCGCGTGCCATTGGCCAGGTGCTGGGTCAGCTCTTCTTCCCCACCCACTTCCCCTGGCAGACAGCTCTCTCTCCTGAGGAAGACAGTTCTCTTGACTCCTGTGAGGGACTGTCCCCTCAGCGGCTGTTGGTAGGCAGCCAAGCTTGGTTCTGTGAGTAAAAAAACAAAGGACTTTCAGCATAACCCCCTCCACAGTGGCCACTTTCCTGTCAGAATAAATGGAAAAAGGCTCTTTCTCCTGCTTAGCTTCAGCATGGCTGGCTGGCTAACGAGGTGGGCCAGCGACCATCAAACCATTTTCTTCAACTCCCCGCTGTGCGGCTGACTTTCCCCTAGGGCTGCCAATCTCCAAGTGGGACCTGGAGATCTCCCACTGTTACAATTGACCTCCAGATGACAGAGATCAGTTCCCCGGGAGAAAATGGTTGCTTTGGAGGGTAGACTCTATGGCATTATACCCTGCTGAGTCCTTCCACACCCCCCCCAAATGCTGCCCTCCACAGGATCCACCCCCCCAAATCTCCAGGTATTTCCCAATCAAAGTTGGCACCTGTACTTTCTCCTCTGTCAGTAAAAGGCCCTTTCCACACCTATGTTGGCCTTTGGGAGAAAACTCATTGGGCCCAGTCCTGATCAGGTTGCCAACTCCAGGTGGGCAATTCCTGGAGATTTGAGGATGGAGCCTGGGGAGAGTGAGGTTTGAGGAGGGGTGGCACCTCAGACAGGTATGATGCCATAGACTCCACCCTCCAATCCAGCATTCCCTGATGGGGAACCATTGTTGCCAATCTCCAGGTGGGGGCTGGAGATCACTCAAAATTACAACTGCTCTCTAGAAGGGAGGGGGGAGGAGATGGAAAACTAAAGGCAGGTTGATGGTTGGCTGGGAGGGAGATAGGGTTGTCAACTCCAGCTTGGGAAATTCCTGGAGATTTGAGGGGTCGAACTGGGAGAGGGTGAGTGTTGAGGAGGGGTGGGACCTCAGAGAGGTACAATGCCATAGACTCCACCCTCCAAACCAGCCACTCCCTCCTGGGGAACCACTGTTACCAATCTTGGGGGTGGGCTGGAGATCACTCAAAATTACTACTGCTCTTCAGGTAGCAAAGATCAGTTCCTCTGGAGAAAATGGTGGACTCTGTCATTATACCCTGCTGAGATTGCCACAGCAAATTGTCACTGAGTGCCCAAAGCCGGGGCACTCTCCCAGAGCCTCTTTCTAGAGCCCATTGTATTTATTTCCACAATGGGCCTTATTCCTAGGTGTGTGTGTGTGTGTGTGTATATATATATATATGTCAGTGTGGCATAGGATTTAATGTCAGCCTAGGACCAAGGAGAACTGGGTTCAAATCTCTGCTCTAGCATAAAGCACTCAAGCCACTCATGCTCTCCCAACTGAACCTACTTCACAAGGTCGTTGCAAGAATAAAATTCATGTGTGTGATATATGCTACCCTGAATCTATTGGATGAAGAGGAGAGTAAAAATGAAACAAACAAGTTAAGCTGAATGAGCATGTAAGGGCATCAACATCTTTCAAACGTAACATTTGTTTCCAGATCCTTACATAGTACTGCCATATCTCTAAAAAAAAAAAAAAAAGTATACTGTTTTCATGGCCTAACCATGTGCAAAGGGTAGTGGTTTTATCCCTAAGACAGCAACACCTCCATACTCAGAGGCAGCAAACCTCTGAATAAGATTGCTAAGTGGCACTGCTATGTGCTGGTTTGCTGGCCTTCTAGGGAAACTGGATGGTTGCTGTGTAAAACAGAACACTGGACTAGGTGGACCACTGGCCTGATCCAGCAGGGCTCTTCTTATGTATGTAATAACATGTCAAGCAGGTGCATCAGCCACAGCCCCTCCCTGACCAGTTGCCTAAGCAATAGAAGGTGAAGGGTATTCGGATTTTCTTGTAAGTCTACCAGCACCAACTGAGGGGAGGGAGAAGTATAATAAAGCAATTCTCTCTTTCTGCACTTCCCCCCTCTGCTCACCTTGTTTTTAACTATTAGTTCAGCGTACCTGGTCAAGTGACATCCCAGTGTCATGAGCAATCATTCGTAATGGCTGGCTTCCCGTGCGGATGAGGTGCGTCCCAATCTTTTCCACAATCTCACCAAAATGCTCACACAGTAGGAGGGAACAAAGTTTGATTTCTGCCTGGGTCATCCTGGTGAGGAATTTTTAACCAGTCCAGGCTTCTGCAAAAGGGAGAATGTCCATGCAAAATCAGCTGCCGATCAACCCTGGGAATACTAACTCAGGAGTCACGGATGAGCTTTAGGTATCAGAATTTTAAACCCCAGCAGATGATTAAAAGTTTTTTTTTCTTGGAGAATCTCTACTTCAGCACATTTTAGCATTGCCAGTCAGCCCACTAGCAATAGTTCATCTATCACTCTCTTCCTGGATGGCAGCATTTCAAGCTATGCAAGGATGAGAGAAGATGGACTGCATGCTTAAACTCTGCTCCGCAAGGGGGAAAATCCTCCCTGCATACCAAAACACAGCATGTCAAAGTGAGGCAATGCCTGAGCCTTCCCCTGAAAGGCTAGATTTCTATGTTAGGGCAAATTTTCAATCATGCAACTGCTTACCTGAAAGGTAGGAGAAAGCTTTTACCACTACCTTCTGTGGAACATATCAGACAAACCTGGGCACTATTCTGATTTCTGACAGACTTCCGTAAAATCAGGCTGTGCCATCAATAAAGTATTAGAAGAAGGCTGCAGGCAGGGTTCCCAGATCCTATTACTGGATGATTCAGAAAGAAAGCAACACATTCAGCTCATAGGTTTGCACAACCATCTGTCAGAAGCACCCAGGGATCCTACCCTCCATTCACGAACCCATGGGTCTTAGCTCCCAACCCTCTTTCGTCCCACCCCAGAAGACTGACTCCATCCCTCCCTCCAAGTTCCAAACGAAAAGTAGGACCCAGGCGCTCTCATAATTCCATAGCCTAGCTTTGTATTCACTTGCCCCAAATTATTCTGTTATGCAGTCCCATAAAATGAAAGGCTAAATTACTAGCTCCACCCATTCTACTCACATACTTTCCGAAAATTAAGGTCTCAAATCCTGCTAGCCGCCATGGAAACCAGATCCATGCACAACTTCCGGGTCACTAGCATAACTTCCTATCTCTGCCCCGCCCACCTCCACTTCATATTACCGCTGTCATTTTCTGCTATTCCAGTTATAGAGAAGGACACGCCCCCTGGCTAACTTCCCGCGAATCAGATTCATGACGGGCAACGGCTGTTTCCGAAAAGTCTCCTGGGTCTTTCATAGGGAGTGGGCGGGCGTATGCAAATAAAGCACCAATGAGGGTGAAAGAATCCCGCGAGATGGGTGGGTGGGTGTGTGCCCAGTAAATCTGGGGGGGTTCGAAGCTGTGCTTTGCTGTGCTGGGGAGTTGAAGCACAGAATCGTTGTCGCAGACTCCGATTTCTATCAAAATGGTAGGATTTCATTTCCCCCCAGGGATGTTTATTTATCTCTTCTTGGTCTTTGGACAACAAAGCGTGAACCTCATATACACCGTTTTCACTAGCTTAATTCTTTTATATAGGCAATATCTAGTAAATAATTTTGTGGGGTTTTATCTTCCATAATTCTTTGTTTTCTCTTTATAGCCAACACTTTCCCCCATAAAATAAAAATTCCTTTGTTATCTACATATTTTTTCCTTTCTCATTTTATAAACATCGTCCATTTTCCTATCACACATCCAGGACTTCTGCTAAATCTTACCCACTGCCTCCAACAATACTATCAATTAATAAACCACAATTCCTTTTTCTCCACCCTTCAATGTAATTTTCCAGTCTCCACTCCTAATCCTTACAGGCCGATCTAACATACCCTTCCCAAATGTATATTCTGCACAACCATTTTCTCCAGCTGTCTTCTGGCTTCCTTGACTCCCAAGATGAAGAAGAAGAGTAGGTTTTTATCCCCCACTTTCCTCTACCCTGAGGAGTCTCAAATGGGCTTACAATCGCCTTTCCTTCCACTCCCCACAAGAGACACCTTATGAGGTTGGTGGGACTGAGAGAGTTCTGAGTGACCTGTGACTGGCCCAAGGTCGCCCAGTAGACTTCATATGGAGGAGGCGTGGAGCATCAAACCCGGTTCTCCAGATTAGAGTCCACTGCTCTTAACCACTACAATATACTGCCTCTATAAATAGCTATTTATCCTTAGTCAACACAACAAAACAGGGTCGTTCCCCCACATCACCACCACCTAGCAACATGCTTATAGGACTCTTCTAGCCAACAGACTAATGAGGTCTACATGCAGAAGAGTAATGGGCCTAGAAGGGCAAAGGTCCAGGGCCAGCTCAACACATTTTCCTCCCTAATGCCACTCTCACCCCCTCTTCTACCACAAGCGTAAATCCTCACTGTTCTCCTAACAATACCAGATTGATCCATACATAGGATAAAACAATCAGTCTATCTATGGCCTGCCCTACAAAATTGTCCTTGATGATGATTTGGGGTTTTAGAACACCTTAAAGTGCTGTAGAAATGCTAACCACTACAGAACCATAGAGGAGAAAACACTCACTACCCTCTACCCTGAAGTCACTTAGCACAAAAGCTCCCTGCGGCTTCTCTTCCCCTGCTACTTTTTGGGCCCCTGTTCTTTTCATCAGCTGACTGAACATAGGATCTGTACTACGACAAATAACCCCTTAAGGATTTGGCTGTGTGTTGAAATTGATAATGCCTGTTTAAGGCCCATTGGAAGGAACTGGATGCAATCACACTGCCAGTTTGAAAAGAAATTTGATTGTTCAGCACAGATCCCTTTAAGAGTCTGTTTATACATCTATTACATTTTTTATCCTGTCCCATTTATGTGGTTCTTCATTCTGCCATTTTATCCTCACTGCAGCCCTATGAAATAGAGTAGGCGGAGTGTGACTGAGCCCCAGGGTCACCCAGCAAACTTCACAGTAATGTGGGGATTTGAATCCAGCAGTGCAATCCAAGAATCAATGAGTTTAGAAGGGTGTAGACAATCATGAAGTGGAGGCAGGCAGGGGATGCTTATCAGATATGCAGATGACACAAAGCTGGGTAGGATTGCTAATTCTGAAGAAGACAGGGTCAGGATTCAAAATGATCTAGATAGGCTGGAACAGTGGGCTGAGACAAATAAAATGAAATTCATTCGAGATAAGTGCAAAGTCCTGCACTTAGGTACAAAAAATCAAAGGCACAGATATAGAATGGGAGGGACTTGGGTTGACAGCAGCACATGTGAAAGGGATCTAGGTGTTTTGGTTGATCACAAGCTCAACATGAGCCAGCAGTGCAATGTGACTGTGAAGAAAGCTAATGCTATCTTAGGATGCATTAACAGAAGCACTGTGTCCAGATCACAGGAGGTAGTAGTCCCACTCTATTCTGCTATGGTCATTCCTTACCTGGAGTACTGTTTCCAGTTTTGGGCACCACATTTTAGGAAGGATGTTGACAAACTTGAGCGTGTCCAGAAGAGGGCGACCAGGATGGTGAGAGGGTTGGAATCCAAGTTTTATGGGGAAAGGCTGAAACAGTTGGGTATGTTTAGCCTGGGAAAGAGAAGGCTTAGAGGGGACATGATTGCAGTCTTCAAGTATTTGAATGGCTGTCATATAAAAGATGGAGCAGATCCATTCTCTCTTGCTCCGGATTGCAAGACTAGATCTAATAGGTGGAAATTACAAGGGAGTAATTACTGGCTAAATATCAGGAGAAACTTCCTAACTGTAAGAGTGGTTGAGCAGTGGAACAGACTGCCTTGGAAGGTGGTGGATGTTCCTTCGCTGGACGTTTTCAAGTGGAGGCTGGACGAGCATCTTTCAGGTATGTTGTAGGGCTATCTTTCGGCTATGCTCCTGCAGAGTGTAGGGGGCTGGACTAGATGACCTGCAAGGTCCCTTCCAAGTCTAACATTCTATGATTCTATGACACAAATAAAGCGTCTACTTTGTCAAATACAAAAATTAAAGGGGTTTTTTTTAAGTTGATTTTTGTAAAATACAGAAAGCTTTTAATCATGCTTAATACTGTTTTTTTTTCTAATTTATAATTGAGTATGTTAGTAAGATAAACAGTTGTAAGAAAGAAAATGCAAAGGCAGAAAGAATTTTTGGTCTTTGCCAAATGAATGCATTTTTAAGAAGGTATTTTAATAAAATGGAATAAAATTAATACACTGAAAATGTACAATAAGGAGAAGCATAAAAGAAATGAAAACACTAGAGCTGAGAGAGGTTTGGTGTGAATCTTGGGACTGCTTTATTTTGGTACAACAAGCTAACACGGCTACCTGTCTGCAATTCTCACACAGATAAGGGGCAAGTGAGCATGCAGGTCTGTGTGCATGAGGCAAGTGGCAGTTCGGCACTGGGAAGGGAACGCAGTTACAACAACCGAACTCAAAAGCCAAAGAAAAGTTGACTTTCACAGACTGATCAGGAAGAGGGGGAAGTGCCAGGGAGAGTGGGAATTAGCGGCAGTTCTGACTTGTGCAGGAGGGAGGGCAAATGGTATTAGAGGCCCCAACCCTCTGCTCCCGTCAGGAGGGGAAGGGAGGGGCTGGGGACATAAAAGAGCTTGATTGGTCAGTTTCAACAAGAACCTGCTGCAGAAGAATCTTTGGTATGAAGGGAATGAATGCAGCCGATTTGGTCCGCTTCCCACAGAGGGTTCAGATTCAGTCATACGGAAAGGCTAGTCCCAGACTGGTATTCCTTTCCCCAACCCACCACTATTCTTGCTTAGTCTTGGGGAAATGAGGAGTGCAGGAACCTTTCCTAGGACTCCCATTCCCACCCGGTCCGGGTAAGGGAGAGGGGTGGAAACTGGCAGGACCCTACAGTTTCAGAGAGAGGGAATCTAGTATGCAGCATACAACATTAATTCAGAATCAAATTCCTCATACAGGGAAAAAACAATTTTTGTTGTTGTTCTGTCGTATAGTTGAGTCCGGCTCTTTGCAACCCCATGGACCACATCACGCCAGGCCCTCCTGTCTTCCATCATCCTCTGGTGTTTGCTTAACTTCATGTTTGTTGCATCGATAACACTGTCTAACCATCTCATCCTTTGCCATCCCCTTCTCCTTTAATCTTTCCCAGCACCCGGGTCTTCTCCAGTGAGTACTCCCTTCTCATTTGGTGGCCAGAGTATTTGAGCTTCAGCTTCAGTATCTGGCCTTCCGGGGAACAGTCAGGGCTGATTTCTTTTAGGATTGACTGATTTGATCTCCTTGCAGTCCAAGGGACTCTCAAGAGTCTTCTCCAGCACCATAATTTGAAAGCTTAATTATTAGAAATTATTAGAAAAGCTTAAATATTAGAAAATTATTAGAAAATCAGGAATATATTCCAGCTCTCCCCCAAGGCCTCAAGGGGGCTGTTGGCCAAGGAGAGCCCGGAACAATGGCAGTCACTGATATTATATACCTTTAGGATCCAAAGAGGCTGTCAATCAGAAATGGGATGAGCTCTGACCAAAATCAGTCCATTCCCTTTCTTGGCAAGATGAATTTTTACTTTCTGACTTGTGACTCCTGACCAGAGCTACTGTTTCTCAGAGGTCAGGATAACACTGGTAACTATATGCTGAGACTTCAAGGAAGGCACCACTCACTCCTGGAATGTATAAACACCCTCTAAGGCAAAAGTCAGGCAATATGTATCACAAAGGCTAAAGCACTAGGTGAGCCCTGAAGCATCTGAAGAGCCAATCAAGTGTAGTAGTTAGGAATGTGGACTCTAATCTGGGAGAACCAGATTCCACATGCAGCTGCTGGCGTGACTTTGGGTCATTCATAAGTTCTTTCAGAGCTGTTCTCTCAAGAGCAGTTCTCAAGAGAGCTCACTCAGCCCCACCTACCTCACAGGGTGTCTTGTGGGGAGGGGGAGGAAAGGGAGATAGTAAACCTCTCTGAGACTCCTTTGGGTAGTAAAGGACAGGTTATAAATCTAATCTCCTCTTCTTCCTCCTCTTAGGAAACAGAAGCAAAGATTCAGCTATAGAAATAAATACAAAACAAGAAGAGGGACCCGTGATACTCGCGGTGGGGGGGAGTATTCCCCATGGCTCCTGGCCTACAGAAGCAGGAGGACCTCAGGGCTGAGGAGGTAAGCTTCCCCCCTGCACCAGCAGCAAGGCCTGAGCGATGCCACAGCCACCAGGCCCATCAAGCTTCCCTCCCCCAGCCCTAACGGCGAGGCCCACGCATCTCCCAGCCACTGGTCTGGCCAAACCTCCCCCACTGCCTGGCCCCAATGGTGAGGCCCATGTGGCTCCCAGCTGCAGGTCCCGCCAAACCTCTCCCCCAGCAGCAACAGCAAGACCCGTGCAGCTCCCAGCCACGGGTCCCACCAAGCCTCCCCCCCACAACAGCTGCGAGGCACCGTTCCTAGTGCGTTCTCTGCACATGCGCAGGGAACACTTTTTTACTTTGGGGGGGATTTAAGTATCTCCTGTATAGTTTTTTTAACTTTTCAGATTTTTCTGTACACCTGGGGATTGCTCCAAGTGTGCAGGAAAATCTCTTTGCCCCTCAAGTGCAGATTTAGATATCTGCACAGAGGAGGCGTCTTGGCTGTTAGTATATAGACAAGAAGTGGGGACCTGTGGTACTCGTGGGGGTGAGTTGGGGCCACTGCAGGCGAGCCTACTCCCCTTCTCCCCGCCCCTGCCTGGCCCCAACAGCAAGGCCTGTGTGGCTCCCAGCTGCGAGGCTGGCCAAATCTTCTCCCCTGACGCCAGCAGTGATAGTGAGGCCCTGGGCACCAAGCCTTCTCCCCCACTCCCCCCTGCGGCACTGGTGGCGAGGCCTGAGTGGCTCACGCCCACCAAGCCTCCTCCCTTCCTCCCCCAGCACTGGCGGTGGTGGGACAGTTCACAGGACGTTCTCTGCTCATGCGCAGGGAATGCTCTTACTTTTGGGGGAATTTAAGTATCCCCTGTATAGTTTTTTTATACTTTTCCAGATTTTTCTGCACACCTGGGGATTGTCCCACGTGTGCAGGAAAATCTCTTTGCCCCCTAGGTGCTCCCGATGTGTGGATTTAGATATCCGCACGCAGGGGGCATCTTGGCTATTGGTATATAGACAGGTTTTTCAAGGGACTGAGGCTCAGTTGAGGCCCCAATTCCACAACACTTAGAGATTTCTGCAAAAATCTAGCATACCTTTCAGGACCTTTCAAAAGCAGTCTGGAGAAGGCTTAGCCAAAATGGTTAGGAGCAATGCCAACAAAATGGAGGCATATTGGCCGTTGCTTGGCAACTGGTCAATTTACCTTCTGTCCTCTTTTACTTTCTCAACTGCCCTCAACATTACAGGCCTTCTGGAGTGCAGTGAACATGCTCAGTCCTTACTGGGCTATGGGTGGGTACTTTTTCTTAATTTACAAGCAAATATGCTCCTCCTGGGCATAAACTAATAATTTTGCCTCTTTCCTGCCAACTTCCTCAAGCATCCTTTAAATGATGCAATAGTATCGATCTTGCACGTGGCAAGATTGTAAAATTGCTTTCAGGAGGAGCCAAGGAAATGTGGCTGGGAGCCTTCAGGTAAATCAGACACTCCAACTATCCCGCTTTATCAAGGGGATGTCCCTAACTCCTGGTCCCTCTGTCTCCAGTCAAATATTGTCCTCAGTTTGTCTCTTTTTGCCTTTGGAGATGCGGTGGCAGATCAGCACCACCCTGGTGTACTCCAGTTTAGCCTCCCTTAATGGATGATTCATTATCTCCAATTCGACTGACTATTCCTTGTTCACATAACATCATCTGATACTTCCCCCTCGACTCCGCTAGTGAACCCAGGCCTCCACTCAACCCTGAGCGAGTCTCTTCCATCCTACCTCTGGCTCTTCAGGCTGTTATCAGGAGGGACAAAAGATTTCTCTTCATCCAGTCCATTCAGCCCCGGAGCAAACCTACCATGTTTCTGGCTCTTAATTATGTTATCATTTATTTACGTGTTAGATTTTTTTAGTGACCGTTCACCCAAAGGGTCTTGTGACAACATTAAAACCAATAAGGTAAAAACAACATAAAAACAAATAATATAAAATATTAACATTAAAATATTAAAATACATGCCCATTTCCGTATCGCAATTAAAACAGCCCAAACACGTGGTTACCATCCAAAGGCCAGCCTAAACAATTTCGCTTTGGATGCCCTGTGGACAAGCCTGGCAGGGCATGGGTGTCATCTGAGCAGTGCATTCCATGGGGTAGGAGCCACAACTGACAGGCCCTTCCTCTGGTGACAGCTAACCAAGTCATCCTTCCCTTACCATGGAGGCTTAGGTAGTGGACACTGCTAAGTTGGCCTTTTACCATCTTAGGCTGATTAGGCAGTTGGTTCCCTTCCTCGACCGGGCCGACCTGGCTACAGTGATCCACGTGATGGTCACCTCGAGAATGGACTACTGTAACGCTCTCTACACAGGGCTGCCTTTGTCACGGATTCGGAAACTTCAGCTGGCACATGGGCCTCCCTAGATGGGAGCACATCCAGCCTTTGCTAAGGTCACTGCACTGGCTGCCAATAGCATACCGAGTCCGCTTCAAAGTGCTGGTTCTTACCTTTAAAGCCCTATATGGCCCGGGGTCCAACATACCTATGGGACCGCCTTTCCCCGCATATACCCCAGAGAGCACTATGGTCTGTGTCGCAAAGTTGTCTGACCCTCCCTGGCCCAAGGGAGGCCAGGCTAGCTGCCACTAGGGCCGGAGCCTTTTCAGTGGTGGCCCCTACCTGGTGGAACGAGCTCCCAGAGGAGACCAGAGTCCTGTGGGACCTTTCTTAGTTCCGCAGGGCCTGCATGACAGAGCTCTTCCGCCAGGCATTCAATTAGAGGCCGCTGCTGCTGGAGCGCCGCTGGAGTGCCCGGCCCAGGGCAGTACCATTGAGCAGCTGATTAGACTCACATCTGGAACATCTAGTGCTCACCATCGAGCAGCTGTCAGTTGAGTTGGCAAGCAGAAGAACACCCAGCTTCTGTGGACACCATCTGAAGCACCCTATTCAATGGATTTTAACCGCTGCCAGCATTTTGCACTTTGTATTCTATTATTTTAATTGTTGTGTTTTAACTGTGTTTGTTTATTTGCATTTTATGCCGATTGGAAGCCACCCTGAGCTTGCTTTGCAGGGAGGGCGGGGTATAAGTGTGATAATAAATAAATCCTGGGGCCAGGCACCTGCAAAAGGCCCCTAGACAATGATGGAAGGGAGTGTGGGGGGATTTTAACAGGAGAGGTGGTCCCATAGGTATGAGGGTCCCAGATCGCTAAGGGCTTCAAAGGTTAGCACAAACACCTTGAATTGGATCTGCAGACTAAATGGTAGCCAATGCAGCTGCCACAGAATTGGAGTAATATGAGCTGGCCATGATGTTCCAGTTAGCAACCTGACAGCTGCATTCTGGACCACCTGCAGTTTCCGAAGCGTTTTCAAGGGTAGCCCTACACAGAGGGAATTGCAGTAGTCCAGTTTGGAGGTGACCATTGCATGGATCAATCTGGCAAGGTCTGACCTGGACAAATAAAGAGCCAGCTGGTGGGCCTGGGCACAAGTGAAAAAACGCTGATCGTGCTACCATGGACACTTGTTTATCCAATGATAGCGCTGAATCCAACCACACCCCCGAGGCTCTTTACAGAGTCTACTGCTGGCAGTGGGACACCATCAGGTCTCAGGAGTGACCCTCCAGCAAGTATTTCCATCTTTACCCAGCCACATGACCTCTGTCTTATCAGTGGGAATTAAGGGAGTCTCAGCAGCAAGGTAAAAGTCTACTCAGACTTATCAGTTGTGTGGGAAATAAAACTGCTAGACCTATGGTGCCTAATTCCTTGTCTTGTTTAAATCGCAGAGACGTTGACAGTGGACAGACTTGCAAAGCAATCCTAAACATAACTCAGCACCCCATTGCAAAGGAAAGGAGAGGAGACAAATGGACATAACAGCAGAGTCTCAATTCCTCTTAACAATGAAGAAGGATACTTTTACATATTAGTTTTTTACTTTGACATATTTATTGCTCCACTGGTCCCCCCCCCAATTAAATCCAAACATATTGTGACCTCTAAACTTAGCTTGTCTTTGCTTATGTCAAAACATCTTCATGATGCTAATTTGCTGCTCACCTACGTAGAGGCATCTGCCCATATATATATATATATATATATATATATATATATATATATATATGAAACTTTAACTTCCATTTCTATATATCTGAAGAAATGTGTGTGCACATGAAAGCGCATACCTTGAATAAATTTCTATTGGTCTTAAAGGTGCCACTGGACTCAAAATTTGTTCTCCTGCTTCAGACCAATATGACTGCCCACCTGGAACAATCCTAAACAGAGTTACACTCTTCTGAGCCCACTCACTTCAAGGTACTTAGAAGCAGGGGTCATTTCCTGCTGGAGCATCCCGGAGCAGCGCGCCGGCAGAAAGGAGCCCAGGCCCCACTACCCGCCTTTCCTGGCCCACCCGACTTGGGGGGGGGGATTTCCATTTTATGACCTAGAATGCATGGATCTACTTCCAACAGTAGTGTCTCTTCACAAGCCAAACCACGTGGCTTTCTGTACCGTATTTGTTGGGGAAACTGGCAGCCACACACTGAATTGCTCTCTATAAAACAGTTTCAGAAAGTTTAGAAGCGCGGAGGGATTTGCTGATAACGCCTCCCCTTCCAGAGCATCTCCTATACCTGAGTCAGTGTGTTTGTTTTAAACAAACTTTAAATTCCTTTTGGGACTCAGAAAAAGGGGCCGGGACAGATATTCTAAGGTTCTGTAAAGAACTGTTTGATTAAGGGAACTTATTTCCCTAATCTTGCGCATTCCCTCATCAGAATTGCAAACGGTGCCCATTTTGTCTTCCATTTTCAACTGGAAGTTGTTCAACACCCTCACATCCTTGCTCTGTCCTGAGTAGGGTTGTCTTCAAGCCTGGAAAAAATGCCCTGTCCAGTTTGGTGTAGTGGTTAAGTGCACGGACTCTAATGTGGGAGAACTAGGTTTGGTTCCCTACTCCTCCACTTGAGGCTGCTGGATGACCTTGGGCAAGCCATAGTTCTGTCAGAGCTCCCCTTGAAAGGGCTGTTCTTGAAAGAGCTCTCTCAGCCCCACCTACCTCACAGGGTGTCTGTTGTGGGAAGGGGAAGGAGTTTATAAACCACTCTGAGATGCCGAGTGAAGGGTGGGGTATAAATCCAATCTCTTTTGTTCTTTTAATTTTTTTTATTCTATTTTTATTATTTCGATTTATATCCTGCCCTTCCCACAAGCGGGCTCGGGGTGGCTCACAACAATAAATTCAATATAATCTTAAAATATCTCAATCAGATAATAAATAACTATATTAAATTAATACAATAAAACTAATCAAAACGTTTAAAGTGGGCAGTGCAGAATATTCAGTTTCACTTCTTACAGCTGGGAAATGAGTGGGCCAGTGCCAAGCCATAATGGTCTCATGCAGCAACAACAGGGAGGCTATCTGGTAGATGCCCGCTGCCTCAACCAAATTTATATATACTTTGCCTTTCTCTCCAATCAAGGCTTATTGTGTGGAACTGACATAAGGCCTCTGTAGTCTGGAGATCTGTTGTAATTCCAGGAGATCTACAGGCCCCACCTGGAAGTTGGCAACCCTCTTGGGTTTCATCTGCCTGGGATCCTCAACCTGTCCTCCTGTGTCTTCCAACTACCTTGGAATCTTTGCAGGCCCCACCAAGGCTTTTTGAATCCTGGCTCCATTCTTGGCTCAAAAGGAATGCTAACCCTGCCATCCTAAAAACTAAACTTATTAAAGATCATTAGTTGCTGTAGATTTTCCGGGTTGTGCGGCCGTGGTCTTGGCATTGTAGGACCTGACGTTTCGCCAGCAGTTGTGACTGGCATCCTCAGAGGTATAACAATTAAATATCAGTGGGTTTAGAAGGGGATAACTGTTTTTAGGAGGGCACTGCCAATCTGGCATCCACAAGACCGGGCTGTTATTTTCTCTGGGTCTCTGCATTTACTGAGCAATAGTTTGGGAGCTCCAATCCCCACGGCATTATTGCATCTCAGACAGAAAAGTTCCTACGACCTGCAAAGGGTCGCTCTAGCCCATAGTCTCTATGGTTTAGGAGCAAACCGAAAGAGAACGTCAACGTTCCTAGAGCAGGCTAAGCGGCCAACTCTACCCCAGGAAGTCCTACGAGGGTAATCCCGAAAAAGAAGCCCATGTAGAGATCCTTTTATCCCGCTCTCTGATACGGTAGAGGGGGAAGAAACGCTTGAAATTCCTAGAAGAACATGTCACTCTATCCCGCATGACCCCGTTCGCTGGTTTGAAGGAAGTGAGAGAAGCGAGAGGACGTCCACATTCGTCGAAAGATCGCCCGCTCTATCCCTCACGGCTTTCTCGTTTGGGAGGACAGAGCGAGAGAGACGCTCGTTCGAAGAAGTGGAGACGAGACAAGCGGAAGCGGTGCGGCTAGAGAGGACCCGTTGCTTCTGCTCGGCGTTCTAGGCGGCGTCCTGTACCCGCGGCTTAACCCCCCCCCCTTTCTGTCCAGTGGGAGGACTGACGGCAGCTGGGACGAACGGCGGAGGGGGAGGGGAGACAAGATGGCGGAGGCCTCGGCGGCAGCGGCGGCCACCGTCTCTCAGCATCGCTTCTTCTGCCACAGCTGCAAGGGGGAGGTCAGCCCCAAACTGCCGGTAAGGAAGCGGGGGAAGGAGTCCGGGGGGGGGGAGAGGAGAAGGGGAGGCGGGGAGGGAGGGGCGTCATGTCAGCACACCCCCCAGCTTAAAAAATGGTTAACGCTGGGACTCGGAGGGGGACGGGGATTGACCGCCCTGCCCTTCCCTTCCCCCGGGGTTCCTTCTGGGGTAGTTGTGACTGGCAGCCCGATGATGGAGTCCGAAGAGTAAAGGTGTTGTTGTTGGTTGGTTGATTTCGATGGCGGCCCCATGTTTTGTCCTATCATCCTTCTAGAAGTTGGAGGGGGCGGAAGGTAGGAGAAGAAAAGGATCTCTGTCTTTGTGTGTGTGTGTCCCCCGTTGTAGGTGGATGCAGAAGGCGTTGGTAGCTTCATCCTCCCTACGTAGGCTTCTTCTTCCTGCTGTTAAGCAAAGCATGAGGGGAGGAAGAAGCTGCATTGTGGGGCTCGGCCGGCCCCTGACCTTCTCTCCTCCCCGTCCTTCCCCAGTGAAACGGAATGGGGTGGACGGCAGTTTTGGTTATTGTTAAGAAACGAGAAGTAAATCTTCGGAATTCACTGTTTGTGTTTGGGGGCAGGGTGGTAGCCCTTTTGTAGATAAATGGGCCTACTAGAGGGGAAAGTGAGTGGAGAGGCTAGACCCACATAATTAAAGAGGGGTAGTTAAGGTTTTCGGACAGGGGGATTTGGATGCTGAAGCTTATTTTCTACAGAGTGGAAGTACAAGCAGGGCCTGGAGGGGAGAGGGTTTCCCATCGTAGCACTTCTTCTTAATATAAAGGAACATTTGGGAGAGATGACAGGACGGGTAGGTGAAAGGAGGAGGGAAGTTGGTCTTCTCATCTTGTGGATATAAAAGGAAGGCTAGAGAAAGCTGTGGGGCCTTAAACCCTACCCTTTATCTTTCTCTACTGTAGTGTAGTCAAAAGGGTGGAGCAACGGAGGGGTGGGTCTGAACATACGAGAGTGCAAAGGGCTGGGGCAGTATGAGACTCTTAACACCTAATATCAGTCCACTGCCTTCATAATGTGAGGGGAGGGAAGGGAAGAAAGGGAGACTGCTGCACTCCTCTCCCTCTTCAGTGTCTTCCTTTCAAGGAGAAGGAGAGAGAGGATGAGAGAGAGAGTGGTTAGAGTGTCAGATTATGCCCAGGTAAACCATGTTTACGTCACTGCTTAGTGTGAAGTTCCCTGGGTAACTTTGGTGCAGTCACTCTCAGCTTCTGCCTACCTCAGGGTGGTTCTGGAAATAAAGCGGAGGTGGGGAAAGTTGTGTACACATGTCTGAGCTCCTTGCAGGAAGGGTGGGATACAAATGGACTGAATACATTTTAAACTGTCCTGACTGCAAGGCAAGAGGCGGGCAGAGCTAGAGATGCCTGGTTGCTCAGGTCTCTTGAAAACTTAGTACCAGCAGGGTAGGGATATCTTTACTTTCCATAGCATAGGAATCTTAGATTCTTCCATCTCTTCCTCAGAGGCACATGCCAGTTGCTTAAGGAAATACAAAATATTGTCACCTTTCTCAAATCAAAATGACTTCCTTTTGGTTTAGTGAGGAAGTCTTCTCTGCCACTCGGGCTAGGATTCTGGGGCTTTCTTCACCCCCTTTCTCATTGAAAGTGGGGCACAGTGCTTCCTTGCTGTTGGCGTGCCCACCTGATTGTTGAAGATGAGTGACAGTGTGGTTTGGGAAGCAAGGGGAATGAATTCTCATTCTCCTTTGTAGCCTTCCAGAGTCATTGGTGCTTGGTGGTTAAGAGGAGGGCAAGGGTCTAACCCATAGAATGTCTTTAATACACGGGCAGAAGCTTTGTGTGTGTTGCATTGTGGTAGTGCAGTGGTCATGGTGGCTTCCCATCTTGGCCTTTGAGAGCAATGGGACAAGGGGATTGTAGCCAAGGGAAGGAGATGGCATAGTTGACAAGGTGCCTTGAAGCTCTGCTTGTAGGACTGGTAACCTCTTGCTCAAGAGAGAACACACAGAACCAGGGTTTCCCTGTTTGTGGCAGTACTCTGAGTTTGTTGTGGGGGGGAGAAGGAGCAGGGTGCTTATATTCTTTCTAGCAGGTAGATCTGCATGATTCATGGCCCAGCCCCCAGGGGCTAGGTATGCCATCTATTTATGCAGCTTTCTCCGGACTGCAGAACTGGTGCGAGTTTGTCTATTGTCAAGTACCTGCTATGCACAATCTGTGGCTGGCTGGCTCTATTTGCCTTGGTGGTTCGTGAGTTGTGCAGGCTGGCAATGCAGTTTGGCAATCGGTACCTCCTACTAGGTACATCACAGTGTCAGCAGAGATGGTTTGGGGTGAATATCTGGCATGGAGATATGTGACCTTCTTAGTGGCAGGATTACAACTGGATCCACCCGCATCAAAGGAGAGGAAATGTATTTCCTGGTGAGCACTGTGATGTTTGGTTTCTTACACACATGGAGTTGTCTGGCAGAATCCCTTGGTCTTTCAGGGCCAGGGTGTGAGTGTGTGGTGTGGTTCAGCCTCAGTTGCACCATCTGCAAAATGGGAACCATGCCTGAGGCTGGGAAATGACCAGGATCTTCAGTGCCTCCAGATCTGCTGCTGGAGCCTTCGAAGTGGAGACAGGTTTTTTCCCCCATTGTCCTAGGCATGGCGGATTTCTGAAACTTGTTGCCAGTGCCTGTCTTGATTTGACGCTGATTTCCTGGCATATCAGATTTCTTTTTTTGCAGTTAGAATGATGCCTGTGTGTCTTCTGAGTTTGCGCAGATATCTGTTTTGAAAGATGCTGGTCGGTTTTGGGGGGAAAACCCAACTCACCTTCGTGTCTACACCTTTCGTGCTGGCACCAGAAGCAGAAGTCTGGGCACCTCCATAGTGCCCCCTGAACAATGGTTACTGCCACCACTTCTGTTTTGAAATGCTTTGACACGTTCAAGTGCTGGGGAAGGGGAGGCTGAAGGCAACTGTTTTTTAGCCAGCTGGTCTTTTGACACCTGAGAAATGATTTCCTTGCATTTTTAGAAAATCCCAGCATATTTCCTGAAAGCCTTTTTTTAAAGAAATGTTGTGCTGCCATAGGTTACTGTGACGTTCTATGCTCCCTTCTGCACCATCGAAGGAGACGAAAGTCTCGCGGATTTCTTTAAAAGTCAAGTGTACGTGACGCCCCTGGCTTGTTCCTGTCACAGATATTGGCGCTGAAAGAGCTTCTTATCTGTAAACAAGGAACCAGGGCTGAATGGAGTTCTCCGCCTGGATTTCTGGCTGCACTTTCAGAGGGCATAGGTTTACCTCCTGGAGTCTCTTGCATCTCCACCCCCACCCCCAGGCACAGACACTCGCCCTCCCTCCCTCCCTCCCTCCCTCCCTCCAGTTTATGCTTGGCTCCCTTTTCAGTTGCTGACTTCTGCAGTTTTTCCCCCCATGCCATGTTTCAGCTGTCCTTTTGTTTCAGCAAAGCGCGGCTCTGAAAAATCCTCATAGCCTGATACTTTCCATAGTCGCAGATCAGGATTCCCTGATGTCCTTTTGTGTCTCTGCTATCAGAGCAAGAATATATCTATATTAGCTCTATCCACGTGCCTGTGTCATGCAAGCACGAAAAGTTGGCATGGGTGAAGAACTCAACATTCTTAGAAACTGAAATTCAGCATTTGTTCTCTCCTTTTTAAAAAAAGAACTCCCAAGTTTCTAGCCCTTAAGGTGGCCGTGGTAGGCTGAGAAGGAAGTAGGCAGTGCCTGGTCGTATCTCAGCTTCTGGTGGGGGGAGAATGACGTTGCTCTTTTTCCAAATTACGCACAATAGGCAAGTATATGCACGTTTGTATTATTGAGACGAATCATGATTTGAGCAAGCTTGGTAGAGAGTTGTTTGTTTGACCGTTGAATCCCCAGCTCTGCCTTTGCGTGACACCCATTAAACTGAGGCTAATATGAAACTAGTTGTGCAATTTTTGGTTTTGTTATTCCCAAGTAATGGTTACACTTTCCTTTTCATTTTCAGCAATCCATAGGGGCTTCCCAGAATATGGTAATGGTTACACTCTTCTTTTTGTTCTCAGCAATCCATAGGGGCTTCCCAGAATATTTCTCAGCTTTCTGTGAGCAATGTTTCTTCTCTTGGATTTAACAGTTCCTGTAATTTTCAGAGGGGGGTGTAACAAAACCTTCCATACCCAGATCAAAGCTTGCAAAACTTCATTTGGTCCCTCCTTAAAACGAATTTCTGTGTCCGATGTCTTGGAGCAGATTTGAAAATAAGTCAAAGTTACTAGGCCTCGTACACTTTTACTACCTATCATACCCACATGTAGTAACATTGGAGCAACTGTAGTTTGGGGTTAGAGCAGTGGACAAGGACCTAGGAGATGCAGGTTCATATTTACATTTCTGGAGTAGAAGTTTGCTGGGTGTCCTTGAGTCTGTCATCATGAATAACAACCACAGAAGGACCTCTCTGCGATGAATCTGTCTAATCAAGAGCTACCCTCGTATAGCGGTTAAGAGCTGGGGATGCTAATCTGGAGAACCGGGTTTGATTCCCCACTCCTCCTCCACATGAAGCCTGCTGGGTGACCTTGGACCAGTCACCATTCTCTCAGAACTCTCTCAACCCCCACCTACCTGTTGAGGGGAGAGGAAGGGAAGGGAAGCCGTTTTGAGACTCCTTAAGGGAGAGAAAAGCAGGATATAAAAAACTTCTCTTCTAGTCTAACCTACGTCACAGGCTTGTGTGAGAATCAAATGGAAGCGGGAAAAATGATGTTCTCAGCTCCCTTTTGGATCTCTGTTGGAGAGAAAAGTGGGATCGAAACAGTTAAATATAAATTAGTTTTTTGTGATGCATCAAGAGAATGAAAGTTTCTTCCAATTCTTAAGGGGCCTGGTCACCTGAACGTGTTGACTTGAGTTTGCTGGAGGATTTTGATGAACTGAACAGATTTCCATCAGTGGAGAAGAACTTCCTCCTCTCCCAGTGCACCCAAAATGCCCATGAAATGCTGCATTTGGGGGACCACCAGGATCATCATTGTGGGGGGAGTTTATCTGTTGTCAGAGGGGAAAATCTCCAGAAATCTCTGCTGTTTCCATTCACAGAATTCCTCTGGTAGATCCAAGCCATTTCATGTGTGCCCCAGGTGAGTGTCTGTTTATAAACTGGACAAAGCAGTCTTTTTTTCCGCATTGACAGATATGTTTTGTGGTTCTGCCTCCTGCAGGAAAAGGCTTGTGTACTTCGTAACTTCTGGAGGGCCGTGCTGCCCACAGTACAGCAAGGGGACAGCTGTGGCATTCATTGACATTCCTGTGGCTGAACTTTTGCTTGCTCTGTCCTTTATGTTATAAAGCACAGCCTGTTGTATACAGAGACAGCCAGTTCTAGAAGAAGAGAAGAGATTGGATTTATACCCCGCCCTTCACTACCCAAAGGTGTCTCAGAGCGGCTTACAAACTCCTTTCCCTTCCCCTCCCCACAACAGGCACCCTGTGTGGTAGGTGGGGCTGAGAGAGCTCTTGACGGAAACTGCTCTTTTTCAAGAACAGCTCTTATCAAAACTACGGCTTGCCCAATGTCATCCAGCCAGGTGCAAGTGGAGGAGTGGGGAATCAAACCCGGTTCGCCCAGATTAGTGTCCACGCACTTAACCACTATACCAAACTGGCTCTATAAAAACTGGCTTCTATAAAAAAAGGAAGGGGTGGGAGACATCCATAAGATGACCTCTTCTGGATCGGACTAGTGGTCCAACTAGTCTAGTATCCTGTTTCCAGCAGTGGTCAGCTGGCTGTTCCTTGGAAGCTCACATGCAGGGTATGAAGGCAATGACATTTCCCTATATTGTTTCTTCTCCTAAATGTACATTGATGGAGGTTCCACTGAGTCCGTCGTTGAGCTGTCAATGAGCATTGAGCTATCCGCATCTGTTCTCCATGAATTTGTTTAATCTGCTTCTAAAGTAATCTAAGCCAATCACCATCTCCACATCTTGCGGAAGAGAGTTCCATAAGCTAATCAAAAACATAAGAAGAGCCCTGCTGGTCCAGCATCCTTTTTCACACAGTGCCCAATCAGTTGGCAGCCCTGGAGGGCTGACCAATAGGGAAACGAGTCCAAGGCCTTCTCCTGCAGTTGCTTCCTGGCACTGGTATTCTGCTGCCTCTGAAGATGAAGGTTTCCTTTAGTCATCATGACAAACAGCCATGGATGGACCCTCTCCTCCATGAGTCTGTCTAAACCCCTTTTAAAGCCATCTGCACATGTTGTCCTATGTCCAAGGGCTGCAATTCAGTTGTTCATGGACAAAAGGAGATACTTATTTTTTCAGTCCTCAATCTGTCACCTATCTGCTTAATTGGGTATCCCCAAATTCGAGTGTTATGGGGGATAATACTCTATCCACTTTCTTCATTCAACACGTAGTGTATATGGAGAAGAATTTATATCGTTTTCACTTCCACGAGATCATTCCAGGAATCTTAGTTCTTAGAAACTTGACCCTGATGTTTAGGAAGCGGAAACTATTAT
Source organism: Gekko gecko (assembly GCA_029375565.1). NCBI lineage: Eukaryota > Metazoa > Chordata > Lepidosauria > Squamata > Gekkonidae > Gekko > Gekko gecko. The sequence goes on along the minus strand of JAPDNY010000001.1, from coordinate 25,846,177 downwards.
TATATTCACTTGTGCTATTTCTCCAAGAAGCTCCGGTATTGATCTTTAGCTTCTTGGAAAACCCCTGAATCAATCTGACTTTGTCCAGGCAGCCCCGTGAGCTTCATAGCTGATCAGGGATTTGTACTCTGGTCTCCTGGTACAAAACCTGAACTCTGTTCATTCCGCTGCACCAGTTCTTTATGCACCGAACTATAATGCTACCATTCTTTTTCTTTTTTAAAAACAAAGATGTTCTGAAGCCAGGTCTTCAAGGGAAACACCCCACCCCAAAAAGCCTTATGGAAAATGGAATTGAAGCTGTTCTGGACAGCTGGTTCTAAGGCGTGAAAACTGTCCTGTGTTCAGATCTTGCCTCTGCCCAGGGCTGAGGAGATGCATGGTTAACTCGTTCAGCCACCTTGGCAGCTAGCTCCCTTCTAACCTTTTCTGTAAAGTGGGAGTGTGAGGACCTGCTCCGTGAGGCAGAGGGAACTTATGAGGTAATGACTTCCTGGATCCTCAGCCTGGTTCTGCCACACGCTCCCCTTGAGACCTTGGGCGAATCACTTCACTTCTCCTTCTGATCCTCAGTTTTCTTAGCTGTTACGATCGGCTGAGTTCTCCATTTAACTGCCAGATTATGCTTGTTCTTTAGGTATGTCTCCGGCCTGCCGTGTTGTCCCGGGCACTCTATCAACTGCGTGTCAAATTAGGGCTGGAAGATAATCCTCTTCTTTATTGAGCTTTGTGCTGCTTTCTGACTCAAAAAGCTTTCCAAGCAGTTCAGATTTCTTGGTACAGACACGGAGGTGGCCCTTCTAGGGGGCAAAATGGGCGTCATTGTACTACAGGGCGAGATTTGAGTCCAGCAGCACCTTAAAGACCAACAAGGTTTTCAGTGTGTACGATTTCATGAGCCAAAGCTCCCTTTGTCAAAGAGCTTTGACTTGCAAAAGGTTGTTATACTCTGGGAATCTGATTGGTCTTTATGGTGCTTCTGGACGCACGTCTTGCTTATCTACTGCAGACCAGCACAGCTACCCACCTAAACTACCTCTGCTGTGATACAGGTGACAGAGGGCTGACTTGGGAGAGCCCTGGGCTCCAAGTTCTTGCGGGTTTGTGAACTTCACGGGGTGCTCTTGGGCCCGTTACTGTCTCCTAGATAGACCTGTCTGGGAGGGTATGGCTGTTGCTGCATCCCTGCGGGATTAAAACAGTGAATAATATTTTTTGTGTGCTCAAAGTGCTTTGTGTACTTTCTCCTGTTATCCTTACAGGGGTGTGTCTGGAGGGAGAGCTCGTGTTAAAAGAGAGAGAAAGTGATCCGTCCAGGGCTACCTAGCAAGTTCGTGACACAGGAGAAATTCAAAAAGGGGTTTTCCCGATTCATAATGTCAGTCTCTTGGCTGCCTCATTCTGTGCCAGCTCTCAGTTGCTGAGCATCATTCATGCTGGGCCAGAGCAGTGCCTGAGAGCCACGCTCACATCTCTCTCTCTCAGAAGGAACTCTTGAAGCATTCAGTTGGGTGGAAGTGGTTGTCTCCTGGTGGGTTGTTTGTGACCCACAGTTGGGTTGTAGAAAATTTTAAAGAAAGTTATGTGGCGGTGGTGGTGGGGAAGTGCTCAAGGCATGCATGAATTTTAGATTTGGCATCAAAGTATGATCTAATGCTGTACCAAGACGAGCTGAATTCTATAGTGGTGGATCTGGAGGCACAATTAAGGAGGGCAGGTGGTCCAGCTGTCCTTGTTTGCCAGGGACGAGTCCCCGTTTGCTGAGCCACGTCCCGGAGAAATGATGGCCCCCTGCTTTTTTTACTTTGGGATTTATTTATTTATTTGATTTATTTGCAAAATTTGTGCCCTGCCTTTCTGCCCATACCAGGACCACATAGGCAGCAGCTAACAGTTTAAAACACACTTGAGAAAATCACTTCTCATGAAATTCTTGTAAGGGAGTCGCCAGACGTGTGTGACACCCTCCCCAGACGTTCATCCTCCCTCTACTGCGCATGCCAGTAAAAGTATCTGTATGAACTCTAATGCACAATCTGCCATTTAATTAACACACTGTGGATGTAGAGGCATGTTTTGAACTGTAGATCATTATCCTATAGCCGATTACCCTTTTCTAGCATACCCTTTTTTGGTGCCTAGGTTTGAAACAATGCAGAGCAAGTTAATGCTGGGGTAAACAAATATAGTATGCAGCAGATGGAGCGGAGCCGTCAGCAGTGTGGGTCTGCACATGTACACTTTGGCAGTGATCTTCCTTTTGAAATCTGTAGGAGCTTTGCAAGGCCACAAGAGTACTGAGACGTATGTGTATGAGGTCTTCCAAGCTAGTAGTGCCCAGCATTAATTGGTGTGAGGCAGGAGAGTACTTTTATACAGCACTTTCAGATGTTCAAAATGCTACATCTACCTGATCTTCTTGCAATCTAACCATTACAGCAATTCAGTACGTTTCATTTGTAAGTCTCTCCATGTCTTGGAGGCTGAGAGTGAGCGGCTCGCCGTGCTATCTTGTGAATGTGTGTGAGAGAAGTGAGATTCCAACTGGGAAGGGGCTCTGGCTCAGTGGCAGAGCATCTGGTTTGCGTGTAGAAGGTCCCCAGTTCAATCCAGGTCTGGAGCATGTTCAGCCAAAAGGATCAGGTAATAGGTGACGTGGAAGACCTCTTATTCGAGCCCCCCACAGAGCCACTGCTGGTTGGAGTAGACACCACTGACCTTGAAAGACCAACAGTCTGACTCATTAGAAAATAGCCTCATGTGCTCCCCGCTGATGTCAGAAGTACTTAACTTCCTGGTTCAGCACTCGAGCCCCTAAGCCGCCCCAGCCACTTAAATGCTTCTGCTTTGTCTGCTGCAAAGTTAGGACCCAGCCTTGCTTCCAGTCCCCGACTGCTGGCATCGTGTCACCGGCCAGGTGGCTAGGGTTCTTCCAGCCTGGAGTTAAGAACTGCATGCCACATTATTTCCTCCTTGTCAGAGCCAATCAGCACCACCCCGTCATTTCGAGGAGAGAAAACACAGCTGCAGCCTCTTCAGCATTCCCCGGGCCCTCCCCTATTTACCCCAGCGCTCAACTCGGCTTTTCACCGAGACGTGTTGTTAGGGCCGCTTGTTCTTGTGGCTTTGCTGTCAGGCTCGGCTGAATGTGGGCTGGTGTGATTAGGGAGCAAGTACATCAGGAGGCTGAATAGCGGCATTCTCTCCGGCGGCCGTCTCCAGTTGTGTTTTCTGCCGTGCACTGCAGGTGCATGTCACAACGCCACCAAGGCCCGAGGAGCATATTGGGGGTGAGCGTTGAGATGGCCGGGGTCTCGTTGGGGGGAGAGAGAGATTCTCAGGTTGAATGCTGGCAACCAGTTTGGTGTAGTGATTAAGTGTGCGGACTCTAATCTGGGAGAACTGGGTTTGATTCCCCACTCCTCCACTCGCACCTGGCTGGATGACCTTGAGCAAGCCATAGTTCTGATAAGAGCTGTCCTTGAAAAAGAGCAGTTGCTGTCAGAGCTCTCTCAGGCACACCTACCTCACAGGGTGTCTGTTGTGGGGAGGGGAAGGGAAAGGAGTTTGTAAGTCGCTCTGAGACTCCCTTGGGCAGTGAAGGGCGGGATATAAATCCAATCTCTTTTTCTTCTAAAATAGCAAAGGTGGGTTGCTGCAGGCTGGCGTCAGCATGCCTCGATATGGGGCAGCAGCGGGGGCCCAGGGCTTCTGACAGGGCCCGCTGCTGCCGCCTTCCCATCTGCACCCTCTTCCCCACTCGACAGGCGGCAGTGTTCCCTCTAAGCTGAGTTAGTGTGAGCTAGCTCACAGTTTTTTAGCCTCCGGCTTACACATTTTTGTCTTAACTCAGGAAGGATGGCTCCAGAGCAAACTAATTTATGCAGCAGCCAAATCGCTCAAAGGTCCTTATACTGCCCACATTCACAGCTGCATGCATTGCCCAGCCCTTTTGGGGGGAAGAATGTGAGTGCAGTTGAGAGTGCGGGTCCTGGGAGGGCTTACAAGTGAGCTGGGGGGAAGGACATGCAGTTGGGGAGGGGAGTGCATGGGAAGGCAGGGAATTCTCTGCCTGCCCCAGAAACCTGGAACTGGCCCTGCATTGCAGGATCTTTTCTGTGATGGAAGTTTGAAGCATTTGACGCTTTTTGATTTGGGGGGGGGGGCAGCAAGAAGTATGGGACATGATGAAGTTCTATACAGGTGATGTTCGTGGTGAGTTTTTCTCATAACACTGGTGTTTAAGGTTGTGATAAAAATGATTAGTAATTTTCAGGTGCCACAGGAGGCGACAGCAGGCTAGGCTTCAGTAACTTCTAGAGAAATCTTGGGCAGAGTCCAGGAGGAGGACGGGTTTGAGGATGGCTGTTGGCGACAGTAGTTCAGTAGAGCCTTCTGATCCAGAGACAAATAAGCCAGCACACGGAAGTGAAGGAGGAATTTTCACATCCTACTCATGAGAAGAAGAGAAGAGATTGGATTTATACCCCACCCTTCACTGCCCAAAGGCGTCTCAGAGCGGCTTACAAACTCCTTTCCCTTCCCCTCCCCACAACAGATACCCTGTGAAGTAGGCGGGGCTGAGAGAACTTCTGACAGAAACTGCTCTTCTTCAAGAACAGCTGTGCCAGGGCTTGTGACTGACCCAAAGTCACATCAGCAGGTGCAAGTGGAGGAGTGGGGAATCAAACCCGGTTCTCCCAGATTATAGTCTGTGCACTTAACCACTACACCAAACTTGGCATTTGAGTGGCCAAGATGGAGCAGTCAGTGGACATTGATCTGAACTCTCAAGGAAGGCGTAGGGAAGACAAAGACCAGCCTCCTGTCCTCTCCCCCCAGCATCTACTATGTAGATGCACACTGCCTGTATGAGGAGGTTCCACTGAACCAATCAGATCTCATTTTTGTTAATAAAGTTCTATGAATTTATGTAGTTGGTGGCTGTTTTGACCACTGATGGGAGGTTTTAATTTAGATTTTAAATTGAGAGCTTATATATCATCTTGTTGTAAGCCACCCTGAGCCCTACTGTAGGGAAGGGCAGCCTAGCAAATCTAATTAATTAAATAAATAAAGCCCTTGTTCAGATGTAATGGCAAATCTTAGTTTACATTTATGTGAATGAGTCTTCGGGGATCCTGGGGCTTGCTTCCTCCCTTCCTTCCCCCTTTTTGGGCCTGTGAGAGAGTCTCTTCTGCGTTTTTCCTCCAAATCAAGATTAAACCAAGTGCAGGGCTTGGATCAAACGTTTCTGTGAATCAGAAGGGTTTTTCCTATGGAGACTGTCTTTCCCCAAATGTGCTCTCACCACAGAGCAACAGGGATTCCCCAGGAACAGCACTTGGGGGGGTATTGGTGGTGATGGGGAACACACACAAGAAAGTCATGCTTCGTGGATGGAAATCCTTCCATGGATATACTTCATTGGATCCAAGTTGCGGAATCCTGGTTTGGAGGGACAGCACGAACCACAGTTTGCCAATTCAGGTGCAACACCAAACAGCGACTTAATCTGAAAGCAAAAATAGCTAATCCACTGACCTCCACCAGAGAGAGCCTCCAGGTTTATTCATGCTGCAGCAAACCTTGCTATATATTATTTATCTACTCCTTAGCTTCTTGAACCCAGAAGAGGGGCGGGGGGGTTGTTTTGGTTTTTTTGCGGTCAAGTCACAGCTGATTTATGGTAACCCTGTAGCGTTTTCAAGACAAGAAACCTTCATAGCTGGTTTGTCATTCCCTGCCTCCGCATCACGGTCCCAGTGTTCCTAGGTGGTCTCCCTTCCAAATATTTGCCACTGCCAGCCCTACTTAGCTTCCGAGGTCTCACAAGATTAAAATTATACCCCGCCTGTGTCTCTGTTGGGGACCCAGAGTGGCTAGTGTTGTTCTCTTCTCCTGCAGTTTATGCTAACAACAACCCGGTGAGATTGGTCAGGCTGAGAGTGTGTGACTGGCCCAGGGTCATCCAGCAAGCTTATGAGGCAGAGTGGGGATTTGAACCTGGGTTTCCCAGATCATTGCCTGGCACTTTAACCACTACACCACACTGGCAAGAGTAGGCACAACAGCAACCATTTTTAAGAGCATAACAGAAGCCAATGTTGGATCGGGCCAATGGCCCATCCAGTCCCACACACTCTCACACAGTGGCCAAAAATACCAGGTGCCATCAGGAGCTCTATCAGTGGGGCCAGCACACTAGAAGCCCTCCCACTGTTGCCCCCCCCCAAGCACCAAGAATACAGAGCATCACTTGCCCCAGACTGAAAGTTCTTATCTATACCTTGTGGCTAATAGCCACTGATGGACCTCTGCTCTTGAAGCTGTCCATGCTTGTAGCTGCCGCCACCTCCTGTAGCAGTGAATTCCATGTATTTCTTTAGCACAACTTTGGGGGGTGCAAGACCCTGCAAGCATTTTGAGGTTTGCAGAACTCCCCATTGGAGTCAGCAAAGAGCTCTCTGAAATCTGAAAGCATACACACTTGCTTGTAGACTGGCGTGTTGGGCCCAAGTGGCTTATGCCACTTTCCAGGCCTGGATGCTGCCTTGTCAAGCCAGGTACAGCTGCTTTGATGGTAGGCAGTGAGAACACACCTCGTCCCTCGCTCTTTAAAGGTCAGATGGGAATGGTACATTAAGTGGAAGACCCCTTTAAAATCAATGGCCCGTGTGACCCTGGCCTGGATAGCCCAGTCTTATGCAGATCTGGAAAGCTAAGCAGGGTCAGCCCTGGTCAATATTTGGACGGGAGGCCCCCAAGGAATACCAGGGTCATGACGTGGAGGCAGGCAACAGCAAAGCAAGCCACTCTGCAGGTCTCTTGCCTTGAGAACCCTATGGGGTCGCCATAAGAGTCAGCTGTGACCTGGGGGCCAAAAAAGAAAAGACCCGTGAGATGGCAACGGTCATGGATGAGGGAAGGCAGAACGCTGCCAGGACCCCTTCTGCTGTGCCTCGATCCAGCCCCGGCTGAAAGGAGCCCCCACCAGTTAAAGGCCCGAAGGAGAAGGGGCAGTTGCTGGGCACAAGATCTTCCCCTGTCCCTGGAGCCAGCTCAGTTGGGAATCCCCTTCTCAAGGAGCATCTCCCCCCACCCCATTGGATTTTTGGGGGAGCCATTTTTTTGTGTGTGTGCAGAGAAGCTGCATTTAAAAACCCCCACAATTAATGTGAAAAATAAAGATGGAAATCTGCTGCCGTCAACGTTAGAACCATTTGTTTGCAACAGATGTGTTGGTCAAATACGAAAAGCGCAGTCAATGAAATCGCTGAAGTGGATGTGAATTTGGAGCCTCTCATAATAATTTGTGCAAACGATTTACAGGGGTGTTGAAGTCTTACCCCCTACAGCCATAGGGGGTCACCTGCCCCCCAGGCACTGGAAATGGGGGAACAAGACCCGCGCTAGTTGAATGTGGAAAACGGGAAGCATGAAAAAAGTGCACAAGCATAGAAGGGAGCACAAGTGCAGGTGCCATTTGGACCGCTGGTTGTACAGCTTTCTCGATTGCCTGGAAGAACGTACACATCCGTGTGAACGTTGGGCTTGCTGCAGGTATTCAGGTGAACGAGCAGCCATCGGGGATGGGAACAGAATGTACACTTTCTATGCTCATACAGTAACCTTTTAAACATCTCCTGTTTCCCCCCATTTTTCAGGTGCAGGTATTCTCCCCCTCCCCTTCATTATCTGGCCACAGGACTGCTGTTGTTCAGCCTTTGATGCCAGGGGCTGTCTCTCCATGCAGGAATTCCACTCTTCCTCCAGCTTCTTCAACAAAAGGCGGATACATGGGGAGGGGGCACAAAAGCTTTGCTTTGATGCACAGTTTGTTCATAACAACAGAATCCTCAGTTCCAGGGACCACTTATTGCTTGGATGTCCAATTATTCCTTATGCCCTCCCTCCGCCCTCCCTCTTCTTGGGGCTCAGTTTCTAGCTTTCCTTTCACTTGTTAGCTACAGTGCAGCCTCTTCCCGGGCAATTCTTAGGTTCCCTTGCTGCACACCCTGGCATGAGATACCGTAGGGGTCTAACAAACCCTCTACATTTTACCTTGCCCTTCTTCCCAAGGAGCTCAGGGAGGCATACATGTTCTTCTGTCTCTTGCATATTTACAATCACAACAGTAGTAGGTTCAGGTGAGAGAAAGCGAGTGGCCCGGGGTCACCCAGTAAGTTTCATGGCAGAGTGGGGATTTGAATCCAGATCTCCCTGGCCCTAGGGCAACACTTAACCACTATGCCGCACTGACTCAGGTAGTCATGTAGGATAATTCTCAGGCATACCTGTCACCTTTTGATGTTTGCACGATGCTAAGGTGTTTGAGTATGCCATTACAGCTAAACCAGAGCAGTATTTTTATTTAATCCATGATGATGCATTTAAAACTTGCCAGCAGGCAATTTAAATATAAATACAGCCCATTAAGAACAATAATATAAAATCAATGGAGTCAATTACTAACAATGAACTCTCTATGAACAGAGTAGAAGTAGTAATAATTCCTAAAATTGGTCATGAAAGACTCAAAATAATAAGGTGCTCCGGAAATTAATGACAGGAAATTGTACAGGAGGAGAAAAGTTTGTCATGCTGGTGATAATGCTTAGTATTTGTACTGTAATCTGATTGTTCAGATTACTTCATGTATATCACAGCTAATCTTGGCAAAAAGGCCGTGTAGCTTGTATTTCATCAGCGGCCAGCAGACTGGTGCTTTCCTAAGACCATCTTCTTGAAAGTTTGTGATTCAAGTTGGATTTGGCCTGCTGTGAACATCCTGTTTTGTAATCTTTGGCTTTGTGTTCTCAATTTATTAAGAAACTCCTTTTTGTCATGTCAGGCCGCTTGTCCATTTAGCTCAAAAATGTCAATTTTACAGGCAGTGGCTGTTCAGGTTTCAGGCAGAGAAAGGTCTTTCCCAGCACCTTGAACATATGAACACATGAAGCTGTTTTATACTGAATCACACCATTGGTCTATCTGTACTGTCTGCTGTCACTGGCAGGGCTCTCTAGGGTCTCAGGCTGAGGTCTTTCACATTGTCTATATGGACGGTTTCAAGAGGGAATTAGATAAACATATGGAGCAGAGGTCCATCAGTGGCTACTAGCCACAAGGTATAGATAGGGACTCTGGGGCAAGTGAGGCTCTGTATTTTTGGTGCTTGGGGGGGTCAACAATGGGAGGGCTTCTAGTGTCCTGGCTGTACTGATGGACCCTCCTGATGGCACCTGGTATTTTTGGCCACCGTGTGAGAGAGTGTTGGACTGGATGGGCTGTTGGCCTGATCCAACATTGGCTTCTCTTACGTTCTTATGTACCTGATTCTTACAGGAGAGGCCCGGGACCCCGGGACCTTCTGCATGCCAAGCAGATGCTCTACCACTGACCCTTAGCCTTCTACCTTCTATCTGAGATCCTCTTAACAGGGTTTGATGCTGGGCCTTCTGCATGCAAAGGCTGGGTATGTCCTGGCCACAGCCCCTGTCCCACACAGTCGTGATGCGTTGTAACTTTGCAACCATGTGGGTCTCTTTCTGTTGACCAACCGCGTTTCTTTGAGTGTGATATTCATGCATGGACTCCATAGCAACATGGAGAAGAGGCTGTTGTACAGCGCAGTGTGCGGGGAAGCCGTCCTTACACAGGAGGGTGTGTTCTATACGAGCAAGGTTCACAGAAACGTTCATGGAAGTACGCTGCAAGTTCTGTATTTCCTTGTTGAGGTTAAAGCAACATTTTCAGTACCTAATGAAGCCTGAAGATGTCAGCTGATTCTGACCTTTGTTTTACTGCCCCCCTAATCTCTCTTCCCACAAATACCTCTCCACAAGAATGGCATCCCAAAGCAGCCAAGTTTCTGTTCCTGTCTCAGCTTTGGCCCCAGGGCGATCCTGCAGTTCATGTTATCCTCGCAGAATTACATGGCCAATCTACAGGATCACCTCTAAATGATTATTTGGAGGAGGACATTCTCTTATCCCCCCTTCCCAAATGGGCACCCTGGACAGATAAACTGGGTGGCTTGATTTGCAAGGGTCTTGTTGCTTAGAAACACTAAGGGAAAACATTATGTCAGACTCAGAACTCTTCCCCTAAGCTTAACATATAAATTATATGCATTAAACAGGGTTACATAATATTCCTTAGTTTGCTTAATAATGTCTCTTTTTAAGTATTTTGCATAATTTAGTCTTTTTTGACATCACGGGGAGGAACCAAATGCTGTGCTTGACACCAAAGCACCATCCCTTAGCCACTTCCAATCTTATTCTGTGCCCAGACTCCCCCCCCCCCCCGGTGGGGCTTCTGAAACCTCAGCAGATGTTGCCCACTCATTTTCAGCACATCTGCGCAACGATAAAGGTTAGAAACATGCTTTTATTTTTAACGGAAGTGGAGATTACAGCCCTTTGCAGATATTGAAAGCACCTTAAGAGTCATCCCTGGGAGGCAATTTTGATGTCTGTTCTTTAAAATCTCGTCAAAATCAGCATTCCAAACTATAGAGCAATTGAATTGCTCTATAGCCAAGCAGATATATATATTTTTTATCCTTCCGAGCTGCCGACCCTCTGAAGACTCCCAAGAAATTGGCCTCTTATCTCTAAGCAGGTGTAGTGCTGCAGAGCATGAGTGCTGTATGACCAGCAGTTTGTGATTTGTGCTCCAAAAGTTGCACAAATGCTCTGTTTAGTTGTGCAACCTACTGCGTATGAGTTGTTACAGCGACCATATGCACGCTTCATATGCACGCTTGTTCAGGAAATACTTGGATTTCAAAACGTGAAATTTGATTTAAATTAGCTCCCACCCCCTGGTCGTGATTCTTAATCATGGTTTAAATCCAGAGTGTGGATTATTTTTATTGCATATTCCACCTTTCCTCCGAGGAGCAAAAGGCAGGGTGTGTGTATGCCCCCCCCATCCCTCCAATTGCCTTATGATACTTTCCTATTCTGATAAGAGCCAGTTTGGAGTAGTGGTTAAGTGTGCGGACTCTAATCTGGAAGAACCGAGTTTGGTTCCCCGCTCCTCCACTTGCACCTGTTGAATGACCTTGGGCAGGCCATAGTTCTGGCACAGCTGTTCTTGAAAAAGAGCAGTTTCTGTCAGAGCTCTCTCAGCCCCACCTACCTCACAGGGTGTCTGTTGTGGGGAGGGGAAGGGAAAGGAAAAGAGTTTGTAAGCTGCTCTGAGACTTCTTTGAGTAGTGAAGGGTGGGGTATAAATCCAATCTCTCCTCCTCCTCCTCTTCTTCTTCTTCTATTGAAAAGGCCCCTGGGGTGGAGCCCAAGTGTTGCATGCAGTCCTGGGCTATCTCCAGCTAAAAAGTGTTTCCGCCTGAGACCTGCTGCAGACCTCAGAGCGCTACTGCCAGTCAAAGGAGGCGTTACTGGGCTAGACGGGCTGGTGGCCTGACACGAGTAGTTAACGGAGCCAGTGTGGTTGCAGTAGTGAAAGTGATGGACTAGGATCTGGGAGACCCAGGTTCAAATCCCCACTCTGCCATGGAAGCTGGCTGGGGGACCTGAGGCCAGTCGCGCACTCTCAGCCTAACCTACCTCACACGGGTGTTGTGAAGTTAAAAACGGAGGAGAGGAGAATGATGTAAGCTGCTTTGGGTCCCCATTGGGGAGAAAGGCAAGACATAAATGAAGCAAATAAATAATGAAGCTTTGCAGATGAACTGTTGTAAATTTTTTTTATAACTTTATTAATTGTTAACTATATAAAAAAAGAGCAATCCAAAAGTAAAACTGTTATAACATTATCGACCGGTCGATACTCCCAGAAAACCTAGGCTAAACCTAAATTTCCGTACAATTTTTGTATACCTACAAAACAACTCATATTGACATGTTTGCAGTAGTCTTCCAATTTTAACCAGATTCTGTAATCATTTCTACACGGAAGAACTTTTGAAGTCTGGCTTCCAGATTTCATCATAATCACAGGGTGAAGAAGACAACTGGGAACCCACAAAGAGAGAATTGTTTACTGTTTTCCCCATGATATAAACACCCCAAAGTTTGTCAAACCAGGCATCTATGGAAAGCCCGTTTGGGCTTTTCCAACTGGAAATTGGAAACATTTCCAATTGGAAATTCCAATTCCAGTGTTAAAGGAAAACAAAAAGTTTGTGCACTATTCCTTGGCTCTGTGGAGTTGTTTTTTACTTGTCTCAAACAACCAGCTGCAAGTCTTATTTTACAAGCCTGGACTAATTTGTCAAACAGGCGGCCTTGCCTGATAAAGTCAGGCAGGCGTGCAGGCCAGAATCTATGACCTAGCCAATCACACAGACCCGTTATTATTGTCCCAGAAAGGCACACACCTTCCTTAACAGACAGGCCTGGTGTCCTGGTGGACCAGGTCGTTCTGGATCCAGGAGGGGCTGATTGTGGGGTGGAGCCTTTGAGCACCGTGGATATTCAAATCTGGGTGCAAGCTGAGCCAGAAAGGGGGGGAGGGTTTGACTGTGTTCAGTGGCACTGGCAAGGCAGTCAGGTGTGATTTTGTTTGCAGACACACAGGTCTTTTTCATGCTTAAACTGGAAGAGTGTTCTCCAGGTTCTTTGGTGCCAGTGGTGTGAGGAAGGTGCCAGGTGCCAGCACAATTGTGCCCCGGGACAGGCAGCATACTTCTAGCAAACCCAGATTTCACAGCACTTTCTTCACCTTCTGAAATGCATACTGCAGCTGTACCAAAGTCAACATTCTGTATTGTCAGATTGGCATGTGTGAGTAACGAGGGGGAAGGGGTAAAGAAAGATGCTATTCCCATCTAATCACATGGTGAAGATACAGCTCCCATGGTCCTTTGCAGAATGTGGATGTGTTACACAGCACCAGTGCACAATGGCCAATCACATGTGCCGTTGTGTTAGATGTGTAGCTGCCCGGTGAACTCTGACAAACTCTCGATCCAATCATCAATCAGTTGGAAGGATGACTGGCGATAGGACGTGATCCAAACTGGCAGAAGTTCGGGCATTCCTAATCACAGTGAGAAACAAACTTGGCTTGGGGAGAATGAGTGAAGGGAGGAGCCATGAGATACTGTTTAGAAGCATTGAGGGGGTTGCTTATTCCCCAGCAGTAAGAATTTCAGGGCAGTGGAGATTTATGCTGTCTTTTAAGGGTGGAACGGCTTAGTAACTGACTGTTTTCAAATGCTGTGTACAGGAGGCTGTTAAACCTTTGCTTTTCTTTGATTGGTTGCCATGGCAATCTCTGGGCCTCCGATGTGTAGTTGAGAACCAGTCCTCTTTGGTCCTTCTTTGTAGGAAATTTGGGGAGATTTATTTATTTTTTTAATTGCGGGAAGCAGACTTGCAAAGAGCCTGGCAGCCGAGTTGAGTTGCCCCGAACTAATCAGGCAGGGAAATGTTAACAAAAGTTGCATGCAGTGGTTTGGACTGACATAAGTAGTTGGAGGGAGATCAGCTAGAAAGATTTCTGTGTGTGGTCTGCAATTTAATCTTCTGATTGTTACTGTGGTATAAGGGGTAGACACATCAGATGCCTTCACATGTGCACACTCCAACCCATGTATGGGATCTTTAAGCCTGTGTAAACAAGCATGCCTGGACGTCTTGGAAAGTAAGAGAAGAGAGTTCTAAAAGCCAGTACTACAACTTTATTGACTACAATGGATGATTAAAAAGAAAAAGAAAAACAGAGAACGTTACTTGCAGTTAAATAATTCACCAATACCCAGTTGCAGTTAGCCCAGCAGATACTTGCTTTATGAAAGTCCTCCCCATGGGTGAGTGTATGTAAAATGTGTCCAGGAAAGGGGATAAAAGAATGTACAGAACAAGGCTGAATTTGTGAGAGCCAGTGCTGTGTCGTGGTTGGAATGTTGGACTACGAGCTGGGAGACCTTGGGTTCAATCCCACACAGCTGTGAAGCTGTGTGGGTGATCTTGGGCTGGTCGCACACTTTTAACCTAACCTACCTCACAGAGCTCTTGGGAGGATAAATGGAGGAGAGGAGAATGATCTTATGAGCTCCTTTGGGTCTCCAGTGTTGTGAGGAAGCAGGCACAAATATCTGAAATAGTTGAGGCTGGGGCTTAACTGAACATGTAGGGGCCAATAGAAAGTCTAGGTGGGGGAATGGAGAATGGCTGGCGTACGAAGAGCCCTGGAAGCCAGAGCTTTAGCCGGGGTGGATTGGGGGCAAAAAGAGAGAAACTAGTGGCAGGCTCATATGGAAAGCATTGCCAAGAGCTTACCGGGAACAGAGAGTGTAGCAGTAAGGCAGGAAGGAAAAAGGAATCCTGCTTGGGAATCAGAGAGAAGAGGGCTAGTGTTCGGCTTAGATCAGTGATCCCTAAAGTGGTGCTGTGGGGCCCACAAAGTGTTTTTGAAATTGAGTGGGGCTAGGGAAGGCTCCTGCCCGGCGGGGCTTTGGATTCACCATTGAAGATCTGATTGGCTATGCAGATTAAAATAAAAGTGTTTCAGTGGCAGCTGCCACCACAGTGCTTGTTGTATTCTCTCTCGCTCACTCTTCTTTCCCAACGGATTTTTAAATTTCTCCTCTTCCCTCCTACACGTGGGCTTCCTCCTGCAGCCACCATTTTGTGGTTGCACCCTCTGCCCTGTATCATCATAATCCCAAAAGTGCCCACAGGCCCCCAAACGTTGGGACCTCTGGCTTTAGAGCAAGGCTGGGGAGGGGGGAATGAGGGGGTGAAATAAGTGAGGGAAGAAAGGGTTTTAGAGCACAGGAAAACTTTGTCTGGATCTTGTAATGTGAGGTGGAGCACCACGGTGTTTGGGACAATCTTTTCGGGAAAACTGGCTGCCTCTGAGAGGTCTGGGTGGGTCTCCCTTGTAATGCCACCTTAGTGGGCTTCTCAGTCTTGTCGTTCCGTGTGGAAGGGTAGGCATTGCCCACGAAGATCACTCTGGTTTTTGCATTAATCTATCAGAGCCATGTCCCCAACCTTTTTGAGTATGAGGACCCCTTTTTAGCATTAAAAAAATTGATAGTTTTAAAACCAAATAAAAATTTACGAGAGAAACTAAATTGATGGGGACCCCCCCCCCGATAGTGGTTGTGATCTTAGTATCTGTTGATTGAGGAAATGTATAATGACAAAAAGTTACTATGCACTCAGTAATGCTTCTAGATGAATTTGTATTATACTAATCACAACAACAACTATGTACATTTGAAAAATGGTAAGAAATATGTGTGAGATGTATTATTTATTCCGTCTCCGGAAGTTATGTTTGCTTATTTGTTAAGCTGAGTCATTTAATGAGACGGCTGGTGCTGTTTTGCATCTTTTTCAGAGATTGGAAGTCTGGTTGAAGGGTAAACAGTGCAGACCGATGCCTTGTCACAGCAGAAGAAAGCTTCCTGTGATTGTATAGTTGGGAATTCCTAGTCTCCGCTGCCTAGAATGACCCCTTGGCTAACAGCAGTCAGCCTGTTCTCCTGGGGCAATTTGCTTGGATGCATTGTCTTTGACGGAACAGTTGATGGCTGCTTATTTATTTTGATTCTAACCCTTCTTTTCAGTGGTAAGTTGGCTCCCAAAGGAGCTCACAGGTATCAGAATCTCACACAAATAATCTATCAAATGCAAGATGAAATGTTATTCTTTGGAGAAAATTCTCAGCTGTGCTGGATCCAGGCATGGTCAAGGAATGCCTTGCTGCTCCCCCTCCAGTGGCCTTAGAGATGGCACTTGGGTTAGAGCAGCGATCCCCAACATGGCACACTTGGGCATTGATAACACCGTTCCTGGTATCCACAAGTGCTTTTAGAAAGTGGGTGGGGACAGCTGATGCTTTTGACCAGCAAGGCTTCTCATTGGCCCATGGAGTTTTGACTGGCTGTGCAGATCTTTAAAAACATTGCTTTGACAGCAGCTGCTGCACAGTACAAGGCTCTTCACTGTGTGACAGAAGATAAGCCATGACAGCCCCTTTGTAGCTGTGCCTACCACACTGTGTCAGAATTCCAAAAGCGCCTGCAGGCTCCAAAAGGTTGGGGATCCCTGAGTTAGAGGAAGAGGAGACCTCATCTCCAGAATGCTCTGTCAGATGTCTGAGCACATGTGTTGAACTGCAGGTCTTTTCCACAGCTGATAACATTTTTTGTTGTTGTTCAGTTGCACAGTTGAGTCCGACTCTTTTCTCCCAATACAAGAACTCCAAGGGTACTCAATGAAATTAATGAGTAGTAGGGCTTGAACAGATAAAAGGAAGTATTTCTTCACCTGAAGACTAATTAACACATGGAATTCACTGCTGCAAGAAGTGGTGACAACTACAAGCATAGACAGCTTCAAGAGGGGTCTGGATAAGCATCTGGAACAGAGGTCCATCACTGGCTATTAGCCACAAGGTATAGATGGAACACTCTTTCTGGGGCTGGGATGCTCTGTCTTCTTGGTACTTGGGGGGGGGTATCAGTGGGAGGGCTTCTGGAGTTCTGGCCCCTCTGGTGGACCTCCTGATGGCACTTGGGTTTTGGCCACTGTGTGACACAGAGTGTTGGACTGGATGGGCCATTGGCCTGATCCAACATTGGCTTCTCTTACGTTCTTATGTTTTTACTTCAGAAAGTGAAGCTTGCACTATCTGCAAGAACCAGCTTTTCCTTGACTGTTTGAAAATCAGTTTTGATGGTCCATGGGCACTGGTCATCCTGGTTTACTATTTGGGCATGGGGTAATCTCAGTGGGTCACAAAACAAGCTTTTGTCTAGGTCAGGGCCCAGGGTCCCCAGCCTTTTTGAGTTTGTGGGCACCTTTGGAGTTCTGACACAGCTTGGTGGACACGGACACAAAATAGCTGCCACAACATAGCTGGCTTCCTTTCAGTCACACAGTGAAGAACTTGTGCTGTGGTAGAAGCTGGTGCCAAGCAAAAGTCTGCATAGCCAATCAGAAGCTTTGCTGGGTAAAGCCCCTCCCTAGCTCCACCCATGTCCTAAAACTATTTGGTGGGCACCAGAAAATGGGTTGGTGGGCCCATGGAACCCAAGGGCATCTTGTTGGGGGACCACAGTCTAGGTGATGCAGTACAGTTTTGGTCTACTTCATTTTCACTTCTGAAGAACTGTCGATCATGATGGAGTCGGTCTGCGATGTGTTGTTCTTGTGCGTGTGCCTACTCTGACACAGGGGTGCCTGTCTGCTTACACGGTGCTAGCTTGGAAATGCATTTGCAACTTTTTAAATGTTACAGCAGTTCCAGTGGTGGAGTGGAGTGCCCCGTTCCACAAACAGTTCTCCTCTTAAACTCAGTGACATTGAAAAAGGACTCCCCACTCACTGAATTGGTGCCAAAGCATCTGCTGCTGCAGCGTGGGTGCACGAGTAACCATCTGCTGATATTCAGGAGCTGTTACTAGAATTTTTAAATTTCAGCAAGCCCAGAGCCACCTGGGAAACAATTCATGTATTTCTAGAGTAGCTCTTATGATGATACAGCCAGTGGCTTGAACATTTGGCCCAGCCTGAATCACAAAACAACACACAAACCCTTCGTGGGAGGGGGCTAGTCATATAAACTCACCTGCTGTTGGTAGAGCCTCTGCCTGTATAGTGTGTATGTGGGCTGGAGCTTGCTCCTGGAAGTGGCTAACCTTCTGCATGGGTGTCACATCAGGTTTTAGTTGTGGGGTGTCGGAGCAGGGTTTAAAGGCCTACTTTGGGGGATGTTGCCAACTCCAGTGTAGGAAATTCCTGGAGGTTTGTGGGCGGTGCCTGCAAAGGGCAAGGTTTGGGCAAGGAGTTCAGCGGAGACGCTCAGTCCACCCTCTGAAGCTGCTGTTTCCTCCAGGGGAACTGATTTTCAGGTGACAAATTTCCAGTCTGCTAATCAAACTATATCCAGAGCTACTTCTCTCCCCCCCATTTTTTGCTTTTTGTCCCTGAGTCCTGCTCATTAATCACAGTTCATACGGAGCTTTACAAAAACCCTGGAAGGGACTTGAAAGCTCACCAAAAAACAAACTGTCCTTTTTTCAACAACAGCCTTTTAAAATTTGATGGGGGGTGTGTGGCTGGTTTGGCTCAGTTCTTATTTTCAGAGCATTTGTTATGGCTGCTGTTTGTCGTGCTCCTCTGCACTTCCTGCAGCGTGAGGGAGTCTGGCCATTGCCCTGCTTCAGGGCTGGTGCCGTCTAAGTGTCCATATGATGGAGGCCCGCAGGCGCATGTGCAGAGTGGAAATGGCACATTTCACCCCATACATCATGCACACTTGTTTTAGTGGGGTGGGTTTCTGATGCCAGAGGCTGTTTCAGTAGCATCTGTGAGGATACCGTGCCATTGCGAGCGAGTCAGGTTGTGGATCCAACGGTGTAAACCGAAGGCAGAACACGTCCCCCCCCCCCCCATTTGATGAAGCAATCGCTGACGCACGTCAGCCAGTACCGGAATAAATTTTGTTAGCCTTTTAAGGTGCCATGTTGGGCTGTTGAGTCTTTGTTCATGACTGGTGAACAGCTGACAAGCTGAACCAAGGAGTGTTTGGGCACACCTAACTGAGAGAGCCATTCTGTAGCAGCTGGCAAACGGAGTTATCCTGCCCTTGAATAGGGAGGCTTCACTCTGTTGTCTGACCAACCTATCAGACCTTGATAGGCTCATCATTCCCTGACCATCCTTTAAATAATTTTTTTAAAAGCTGCTTGAGCTGGTATTTGCCACAGCGTCCTTGTGCCAATGAATTCCACTGTCATGAAAAAAATCTTTATTTTTGAACGTTTATACCTGACTCCCCCCCCCAAGCGACTAACAGCATTGCTCCTCTCCCCGCCTCCATTTTGTCCTCACAGTAACCTTGTGACACAGGGTGTACAGCAAGAGAGAGTGAGCGACTGAACCCAAGTCTCACCCAGCCAAGCTTCCACGGCAGCATAGGGCTTCGAACCTGGGTCTCCCAGGTCCTAGTCCAGTGCTTCCGCTGCTGCACCAGTCTGGCTCTCTGGTTGCTGCTGAACTTCCTGCCTGTGTGGCGTAGTGCTTAAGAGTGTCAGACTAGTGTCTGGGAAACCTGGGGTCGAATTCCCACCGGTGTCTTGCAGGCCCGCTGGGTGACCTTGGGCTACTCACACACTCTCAGCCTAACCTTCCTCACAGAGTTGTTGTGAGGGTAAAATGGGAGAGAGGAGAATGATGTAAGCTGCTTTAGGTCCCCACTGGGGACAAAGGTGGGGTACCAATGAAGTCTAAATAACTGTTTCAAAGAATAAAGTGAGATCTGTCTTCCAGGACCAGGCCGACACCCAGCTAGCCCAGCGTCCTGTTCCCAACAGCAGCCAAGAACAGCTGGCTTTAGGGAGGGCTCAGTGGTGGCTCAGTCCCCCGCTGTGAGGGCCCCTGCCTTGTTGAAGCAACATTGCAGAGGAAGCCCGGATTGCTTCATCCCCTCCTGCATGTAAATCTGTTCTTTTCCAAAGGGCATTTGGACTTTTAAAACATCAACAAACAAATGTGTTGATTAGGTAATTTGTTATTCTTGTCAGTGTATTTTTAGTGTGACTTTTTGCAAATCTCTTACTGTGATTTTAATCTTGGTCTGTTAAGCCTCTTCAGGCTGTTCTGGAGGAGGAGGAGGAGAATACAAAGCTAAATAATGCCTAAGCAGCTCTCCCCCACTGTTTTGCCTGCTGCACCTGGCAACGGGAGGTAGACGGCCTTTGAACAAGGCATCTCCATTTAGCCATCGTGGCTCACGGCTCTGTCCTCCACTGGAAACTGAGTAGGCTGCACTGGACCAAAGGTCCATCTACCCCATCTTCCTGTTTCCGAGAGTGGGCAGCCAGATAACTCTGGGGGAGTCCTCCTACCAAGAGAGTATGAAGGCGAGGGCTCTCTCCTGACCCACCGTTCCTGACTTTGCAGCCAGAATGCTCATAGGACAATGGGCAATTTACTCTGCGGAGAAAAGGCCTCAGGAGGGACCAGCAGCAGGCTGTGAATTTTGGTTAGCAGGAGGTGACTGTGTGACTCAGCCAGTGTCTGCTGCTCGGAGGGGCTCCTGCTCTTCCTTTCTCTCGCTTCCTCCCTTGGGGAAGGTGACTTTTCATTCACCAGCACAGCCCCGTCACTCTCTTGCTTAGCGGTTCCAGGTGACGCCTGCCTGCCAGCTTTTCTGGTGCTAATGAACAGGAGGCCAGCTGGGGCCCCTGCCAGCTCCGAGAAGCACTCTGCTCCTTTGGTTGGCACGTAGGCAACTGGAAATGCCTTTCTGAGTCCCCTTGCCGTTGCAAGCTGGGAGCCACCCCGAGACCTGCTCTCCGCAGTTGCCAGCCCTTATCAGAAGGCTTCTGTGAGCGTCAGGCTTGCTGTGAAAAGATAAGAAGCTCTATTTAGCTGGGGAGTGACTGGGCATACAGATGTGCTCTTCAGCCTGGTAGATGTCCTGGTTTGCGTATCTCTGTATTGGCAGTCAGTTCTTTCCTGGACTCAAGAGCCGCCGGTGGTTAAAAGGATGAGGAGTACCCAAATGCTATGCAGCGACCTTACGGCTTAATAGATGAGCCATTAATCAGCCTTATCCTTGTTGCTCTCTTGGTATTGTGGGGGTAATGCAGTCGTCCTGCATTACAGGGCTGTTGTAATGTGTAAGGATTATTGAGGTGCTGTGCCATAGAAATATCAGGTCAAGTGGCAGGGAGCTGTTGTTCTTATATTTTTTCAGAATGTATAATTCCCACGAGTTCCTTTCACCCATGAGGACTGTAAAGAGAATCCAAAATTTCAGTGCAGACACGCTGGGGTGTAAGATGGGGTGGGGAGGTCTGAACTCTTGTGTACACTTCAAACCTGTGCTAGTTATCTTCCCCTTTGGTTAACAGTGTTCCTCAAAGAATCCTGGGAATTGTAGCGCGCTGTGTGTGTGTGTGTGTAAAGCATTATCAAGTCATAGTCAACTTATGGTGACTCCGTAGCATTTGCAAGGCAAGAGACATTCAGTGATTGTTTGCCCGTAGCCTGTGTCTGCATAGTGACCCAGGAATTCCTTGGTGGTCGCCCATCTAAATTCCAGCTATGGCTGACCCTGCTTAGCTTCCGTGATCTGACGTGATTGGCTAGGCTAGTCCATCCCGGTCAGGGCAGGTAGTTCCGTACGCTGTTGAGAATTCTGTTTTAGAGTGGTTCCTCCTGGTTCTACAACTCAGTGAATACAAGGTTCAGCTTCCCTGGGGACAGGGAGAATGGTCCGACTGGTAGCCGTCCCTTTGGATGCAAGCATCCATGAAAATAAAATTTTCTGGCATTTTCTGCATCCCTGGACCCCCTTGTTTTGAAGTCTTTGGGCAGGTGGCTGGCTTCAAGACAGAGATCTGTATGCAGGGAGAGAAAATGGGTGGCAGCAGAGTACAGTGGAGGGCCTTATTGTTACTCCTGTCTCTGCTATGCATCCCCCCCCCAATGTATTTCTCCCCAGACCAGAACACTGATTGGGGGCCGGGGGGGGAATGGGAGGTCTTTTGTAAGTGGAGAGAGTCTGCCCTCTTGTCCCCATACCCTTTCTTTTCTCTTATCTGATCTGTAGGAGGGGCAGTGACCTTTAGAAGGTTGGATTTGGTCCTTTTTTTTTTTTTGCTGACCTTCAGGGTGAGGCTGACTTCCATGTGGTGGGTTTGCACACCCCAACACCTTTATTGATTGATGTGATATATTGATATCCCTCTTTTCAGGCTTCCCAAAGCCAGTTACAATGAATATCCATCACCGTATACAAGCATATGAGAGTCTATGGTGCGGAGAGGGGGATGTCTGTTGCTCACCCTTTTCCTCTCTTATTTTCCTTTCTTCCTTGCTTTGCCTTCTTCCTGTTCAGCCAGGGAACTACCACTGTGTATTTTTAATCCAAACGGATCGCGGAGATGCCCAGTTCTCCTCCCCCCCTTTACACAATGACAGAAATTCCCCCCAATACTGCAGCTACTGTTGTGTGGGAGCATCATTTTCTAGAAATGATTGGGAGAGGCTGTCCCTGGTGCTAGTCTTGTATGCTTAACTCTCATCTTCCAGCTGTTGGTGGCCTCTGATACCTGGACTCAGTGGTGTCTTTGCCCAGGGATAAGTGATTCCATCCTGGAAGTAGCCTAAAGCCTCCCTTCTTTTCTCTTTTTGCAGGAATACACTTGCCCCAGATGTGAATCTGGATTTATTGAAGAAGTGACAGAAGATTCCAGGTATCTTCATCCTCATAATTTGGTAGATCTCACATGTATGGGTAGGACGGCTCCTGTTTCCCAAGTCCTGGGTTAAAACCAGTGTCCTGATCTCGAAATAAGGAACATAATTTCTTTTAGCGTGCATAAATCCATGTCAGGCCTCAACAAAATCTCCTTTGGCTTTAGGAGCCAGGCCCAAGGGGGTCTGTATTTTAATCACCATATTTTCTAGTTATGGCTGCTATAAAACCTAATCTCTTCACAGTTTCTTGTAATTTTATTAAATCCATGACGAGGGTTGAGTATATAAATAAACACGGGGTAACCCAGGGTGTCATCACCGCAATGTAAAGCTGACATTAACCTAATCCCCACCCCAGTCCCATTTGTCATTGTTTCATTATTGCTTTAATGTGAAAAACCTCTGCCTGAGCCCTGGAGAGCTGCTGCCAGTCAGAGCAGAGGGTGCCGACCTTGGTAGACCAAGGGTCTGACTCAGTATAAAGCAGCTTTGTATGTGCAGTGTCATAGGATGTTGGAGAAAGGTCGTATTGCAGTGGCACAGTGCCTGTTTTGCACACAGAGAGCCAGTTTGGTGTAGTGATTAAGTGCAGATTCTAGTCTGGGAGAACTGGGTTTGATTCCCCACTCCTCCACTTGCAGCTGCTGATGTGATCTTGGGTCAGTCACAAGTTCTGGCACAGCTGTTCTTGAAAAAGAGCCATTTCTGTCAGAGTTCTCTCAGCCCCGCCTACCTCACAGGGTGTCTATTGTGGGGAAGGGAAGGGAAAGGAGTTTGTAAGCCTCTCTGAGACTCCGAGTGAAGGGCGGGGTATAAATCCAATCTCCTCCTCCTCTTCCACAGAAGGTCCCAGGATCAGTCCCTGGCACCTCTCATTTAAAGGATGGCAGAAGTAGTCCCATCACTGGAGCAGACAACACTTTTCTCTCTTTCTCACAATACAAGAACTCGTGGACACTCAATGAGATTGCTGAGCAGTCGGGTTAGAACAGATAAAAGGAAGTACTTCTTCACCCAAAGAGTGATTAACACATGGAACTCACTGCCACAGGAGGTGGTGGCAGCTACAAGCATGGACAGTTTCAAGGGGGAATTAGATAAAAATATGGAGCAGAAGTCCATCAGTGGCTATTAGCCACAAGGTATAGATAGGAACTCTCAGTCTGGGGCAGGTGATGCACTCTATTCTTGGTGCAGGGGAGGGGGGCAGCAGTGGGAGGGCTTCTAGTATCCTGGCCCCACTGCTGGACCTCCTGATGGCTCCTGGTATTTTTGGCCACTGTGTGACAGAGTTTTGGACTAAATGGGCCATTGGCCTGATTCAACAATGGCTTCTCATATGTTCTTATGTAACACTGAGCTAGACGGGCCAGTGGACTGACTTGGCATGAACCAGCCTCATAGGCCCATTTATTTGTTTATTAAACTTATATCCCCCCCTACCCCACAAAGTGGGTCCAGGGCAGTGTTCCCTCTAAGGTGAGTTAGTGTGAGCTAGCCCACAGTTTTTTAGCCTCTGGCTCACACATTTTTGTCTTAGCTCAGGAAGGATGGCTCCAGAATAATGCTGCCTCTAAGCTGTGGAGTTTTGTGAGCAAAAATTCTGCTTTGTGAGCTACAGGCATTAGAGTTGTGAGCAAGCAGTTTGGCTACTGCATAAATCAGCTTGCTCTGGAGCCCTCCTTCCTGAAGTAAGACAAAAATGTGTGAGCTGGAGGCTAAAAAACTGAGCTAGCTCATAGTAACTCAGCTTAGAGGGAACATTGCTCCAGAGCAAACTAATTTATGCAGTAGCCAAATTGCTCGCTCACAACTTTAATGTCAGAGGCTCGCAAAGTAGAATTTTTGCTCACAAGATGCCACAGCTTAGAGGGAGCATCGGTCCAAAGCAGCTTACATATGAAACAACAATAAAAGTCAGCATAAAAACAATTAATCAATTACCCAATCAGAACAAATAAGGCAATTTAAAAGCAGATGGCACTAAAACTAATAGTCCACACCTCCAGTAATTAAAAACAACAACAACAACAGATGGTTAGTAGTACCGTAGTATACGGCAGTGCCCCATTGGTAATAAGCAATATCTGGGGGCACTGGGTGGGTACCATGGGCAGGGGAGGCCAAGATGGTTTAATGCCCTGCGCCTCAACCAAAGTCCTGGCGGAACAGCTCCCACATTACCGGCCCTGTGGAACTGTACTAGGTCCCACAGGGCCCTGATCTCGAGTGGGAGCATGTTCCACCTAGAGAGCCTCAAAGAATTTTCAGGTGAAGCAGTGGAATATGACTTATTCTAAATTTCAGTTCTGTGATGTATGAACTATGCTGAGGTTATTTCCTCCAGTGCCTTGTAAATGAATGTTTTAAAAGTACATGCGGCTCTCATTAATTCATATTAACTTGTTGCCTGGGGGTGGGTGGGTTGCTATTTGCATGTCCTCACTTAGCAATAGGATTTTCATTTCTCTTTGTTTTCATTAATATAGCTGTCTAGGGGCTTTTATTCTTCCCCCGTCCCTCCAAGGTCTGCCCCCCCTCCACTCCTTGCCTGTTTTTTTCTATCCAGGTCAGAAATGGAAAATTATGCAACCCAAGAACCTGGCTATTTTTCCATGCCTGAGTAGCTGAGAGCATGCATGCTAGATTTAAAAAAACACATACACACACTTGCATACTCAAGTGTCTTCTTTAGATCGCTGCCACATTTGGAGATGGTCCTTGAGAAGCTCTGACTCAGTGTCATGTTCTGGGATGGAAAAATAGCTGGGCTTCGAATCTCTCCAGGCCGACCATCTAGTTGCTTTGGAATTTGGAGGTGCTTACTCAGCGTTGGGCAGAGCAGAGCTGAGCTGATGGTCCATGTGGAAAGCAAGCAGTCCTTTCCCCCATTCCTGGTTACACGAATGTCAGAATAGCCCTGCTGGATTGGACCAAGGATCTGCCGACTTCACAATCCTGTTTCCAACCCCAGCCAGCCAGATACTCCCTTAGGCAGCCCACAAAGATGGAAGGTGCAGAGGCCACAGCCCTCCTTAGCTGGTTGTTCCCCAGCAGCCAGAATTCAGGAAGAGGCCATCTTTGAGCATGGGAATTCCCTTTAGCTGTTG
Organism: Gekko gecko; assembly: GCA_029375565.1. Classification (NCBI taxonomy): domain Eukaryota; kingdom Metazoa; phylum Chordata; class Lepidosauria; order Squamata; family Gekkonidae; genus Gekko; species Gekko gecko. The sequence goes on along the minus strand of JAPDNY010000001.1, from coordinate 25,820,862 downwards.
TAGCCAATAAGACCCCAGCGTGCCTTGCTGAACTGGGACACATCTGGCTCAGCATTATGGGGTTGGATCCTATGTCTTGCTTTGTTTGCACCACAGAGTTTTTGACCGAATGCTAGAGAGTCGTCCGTTCTCCCCCTCCCCCCGGCAACGTGCCCGGCTCACTGACCTTGTCTTCGAGTGATGTCATTGTGCTGGGCATGTCAGCCCCATGGAGCTCTTTGGGGGTGGGGCTCCCCCACTGGACAGCTAGCTGGCAGGTTGATCAGGGCCCCTGAAATTGGAGTAACTCCCGCCCCCATTAGGGGGATGGGAACCCTAAATGGTGGTTACCCTGAGACCTCCCAAGACCCCAACAAATGGACGAAGGCAACGGGTCCTTCCGTTTTCATGTGTTTTCCCCATAACTAAACACTGTGTGTTTTCTCTGCAAGAAAGAGTCTGTTTTATGTCTAGTTCTTGGTTAAACCATCTTTGCTGCGTGTCTAGTTCTTGGTTAAAGCCCAACTTGTGGCCATTCCTAGCTATTGTAGCAGTGAATTCTGTAAGTTTCCTCTGTATAAGAATACACAAGTAAAACAGCATTATACTTTGCTTCGGAAGAGCAGTTTCATTCTTCAAAGCACTTCACACCCATAATCTTCCACACAGGAGGGAATGCTTCTTCTGAGGTGCCCCTTGTTGTGAGAGGTATGGGTATTGTTAAAGAAGAGACGTTCCTCCTCTCAAGCAGGAGGGACTGCTTCTTCCAAGATGGTGCTTGCTGCAGTGCACAAAGGAATAATCACATAATCCATAGAGACTGCTTTTTCTCCTGCAGTGCTGTCTTTGCATTCATATGCGTATTTATGTAGACCTAATCAGACAAACTGGGCTGTGGTGGCTCAGTGGTTAAGATGCTGAACAATGCTTCCTCTAAGCTGTGGGGTCTTGTGAGCAAATATTCTACTTTTGAGCTACTGGAATTGAAGTTGTGAGTGAGCAGTTTTGCTGCTGCATAAATTAGTTTGCTCTGGTACCGTCTTTCCTGAGCTAAGACAAAAATGTGTGAGCTGGAGACTAAAAAACTGTGAGCTAGCTCACACTAACTCAGCTTAGAGGGAACACTGATGCTGAATTACCGGAAGGTCTGTAGTTCAGCAGTTCGAGACCAGAGTGCCGCATGACGGAGTGAGCTCCCGTCTCCATTCCCAGCTCCTGCCAACCCAGCAGTTCGAAAGCAAGAAATTGCAAGTAGATAAATAGGTACAGCTTCGGTGGGAAGGTAACAGCGTTCCGCGAGCCTCGGTGTCTAGTCGTGCTGGCCACATGACCACGGAAACGTCTTCGGACAGCGCTGTTTTTTTGGCTTGGAAACAGAGAGGAGCACAGCACCCTAGAGTCGGATTCAAGCAAGGGAAACCTTTACCTTTAGTCGGACAAACTAATACAACTAGCCAGCTATGGTTTCTTTAGTGGAGCAATAAATAGTCTTAATGTGTGCATGTGTGTGCGTGTAGGTGTAGATAAAAAATGTGCAATGATTCCTTTAGCCAATGAGTTTGCAGGCCACTCCCATGATCTCTGTGCCATTCTTAGCAGCCTGGTCCCTGCTTCTTCCTGTACTGAGGCTGCTGTTCACAAGCCCTTTGGACTATGTTTAGCCCCTCTCCCCACCCCCTGGGAGGCGGGTTGGAGTGTTATATTTCTGAGAGCACTGATCTTCTCCCTCATCTGTTTTTTATCCTCAGTCTTCTAGAAGGAGGTGGAGGTGGAATAGACGACAGCCCATCTTCCCAGTTTGCAGACGTGAGATTTTATTTTATCTTCCGTAAATTGTTTGCTAGAAAAACATGCATAGGAATTAAGGGAGATGGGTGTGTGTGGGGGGTAAGTGTTCTGCTTGGGTCACATTGTTCCCTCCCACTGCTGCCCTTGCCCTCTGGATACTGAATATATAACAGCAGTTTGAGGAGTGGGAACTGGACTTGGGAGGGAGAGACTGGGCTGGAAGGGAGATAAAGTGGAAGGAGAGTTGGGGAGGAGAAAGATGAGGACCCTTAGAAGCAAATGGAAATTTTGTTTGCTGGGGAAGCCAAGGGGAGGTCTTGTTTCAAGAGCAAGACGAGCCAGAGAGTTGAACATTCAAGAAATGGAGTCCGTTTTGGGTACGGTAATGTCGCTGAAAAGCAAGCATGGCATTTAAATGGGTGGGTGGGGGGCCTAGCAAACTGAAGAACATTTTGTTTCAAGATACAGTCTGGGGTTAGTAAGAAAAATACAAATGAACAAAGTGGCCACAGATCCCAGTATTTTTTTTTAAATATCTATTTGAAAGGGACTCTTCCAAGGGACAAAAACTCTTTTATTTTATAGGTTAGTGGAAGATAAAACTAGTAGAAGCTGTGTATTGGAAAAACAGGCAACCGTGTTGCTGAAAGGAGGGGTTGATAAAACACTGAGGCCCAAGCCAGATTGAGCAGCATAACTAGAGAGCTGACAGATGTTTGCGGAAGTGGTTTCAACTGAGCCTCCTCGAGTCTGAGCTGATATGGAAGGGTATAAATATTTTAAATAAATTTCCAGATTATTGGAATTTTGATGAAGGGAAGCCCTTATATTTGTTAAAGAGTGGAACATACGTTGTCTTTTCCTTCTTGTCTTCAAATCTTTCCTAATATTGCTCCTTTTGTTTACGGAGCTTTGTGTAAGTTTAGTTCCACATTAAAGTTATATTGATCTATTTTAAAAGGAGATGGGTACACTTTAGGGCTGTGGTTAAAGTGCTGTTGGGCAAGCCTGGGTCAGTTTCACTGTAGATTGTAGCCTCTGGTTGCCAGGAATTGATTTTGTCGGACCCCAGAACATGCTGGAGAACTTGGGTCCCTAAAGGCATGACCAGCAAGGCTAAATATAGCCTGAGGCCCAGACCAGTGTATATTTAGGTCAATGACCTCTGAGGCAGGCGCCTCCCCCCCCCCCCGAGCACCTGCCTGTACTTAAGCAGGCCGCCTTCCCTGACTGGTTCAACTGCTGGACCAACACCCACACACCACCCTGATCTTACTCAGCATGAGGAGCTCAAACCTCTTTGCGTTACCTCAGTATCGTACGATCCAGCTGTCCCTGTCGGCCAGGGACAGTTCTTGCTTCTGGAATCAACCTCTGGTAAATCGCCGTCCGTTTTTTCCTTGTTAAATTGCTTTCTTGTACTTGTCCTTCTTCTGGATTCAGTTCCCACCCCACCAGTTTCTGGAAGTTAAATTTGTAAATATGAGGTGGGCAGGCTGGCGGGTGCATCTTCTCTCTTCTCTAGCTCCTTCATGGCCGCCCTTCCCAGTCTCAGCTTCCTTCTGATTTCTTGGTTGCAGTTGCTCTTTTAGTTGATGATGGAGCCAAAGAGTAGAAAATCTTTAACAATTTTAATTTCTTCATCATCAACTGTAAAGTTGTGTAATTCCCCAGCACTCCTAGTTCATGTGAACGGCCATCCCTTGGGCTGTAGTTGAAACTGTCCTGCCCTCCTCAGACCGACCCAGTCAGGTCTCAGTAGCGAGGCTTGAGAGCACCAACCGGGGCTGGAACACACAGGCTTGTGCCTAGTGGATCTGCTTAATCCAGCAAGGCAGCCTTCCCAGACCTCAGCCTAAATAGGGACCTAAATAGCCTGGGAGTTAGTCAGGCTCAGCTGCACTGGTGGCAGGTGCTGAGTTCCTGTGGTTGGGCTGTGCTGGGCCGGGAGGATCCTGCAAATAGGTATCAGCTTCACTGCCTGTTCTGGCACTTTGTTTCCTTTGTGCCATTTCAGTCCGGACCGTCTGTCTTCACTGTTCCTGTGGAGAGGGGGACACGGCCTGGGGGCCTGGGGGCCCAGGTTTGAGCCTGTGCAGTAGAGGCATGGTGGCTATTTCAGGGGCCCATGGAAAGATTTCACTTGCATGTTCCTACTGGGTGGCTTCTGGCACATTGTCTGCTGGCGCTTCTGCTGTGCCAGGCCCTTCTTCTTGTCCCACTGGTCCTCCTCAGCTGATGGGCTTGGTTCTCCAGGCTCTTCCCCTGTGGCCTCTGAGTCCAAGTTGCTGTGCTTGTTGGAGGGGGTCACGACGGAAACTTAGGGGTGAATTCAAAGTGGATGGATTTGGGGTGGGGAAGGGTTGCGATTGAAAGAAAAATTGATTCCAGATTTGGTTATTATAACATACTTTGCAAAGGGCTGGCCCTGAATATGGTTTACAGTGCAATCTAAGCTGAGGTTACCCTCCTTTAGGTCTATTGAAATCACTGGGCTAAGAAAGGTGTAACTGCAGAGGACTGAAAAAGTAAGGAATGTTAGCTGGCGCAAAATGCAGTTGCTGTAGTCCTAGTCGAGACATAGAATCATAGAGTTGGAAGGGACCTCCAGGGTCATCTAGTCCAACCCTCTGCACAATGCAGAAAATTCACAAATACCTCCCCCCACACCCCCAGTGACCCCTGCTCGATGCCCAGAAGATGGCAAAAGACCTCCAGGATCCATGGCCAAACTGGCCTGTAGAAGAATTGCTTCCTGACCCCAAAGCGATGATCAGCATTTCCCTGGGCACATAAGAAAGGGCCACGAGAACTAAGCACTGATGATGATGATCTCATGATCTGCCCAAGTTCACAGAATCAGCTTTGCTGTCAGATGGCCATCTAGTTTCTGTTTGAAAACCTCCAAAGAAGGAGAGAACATGAGAGAACAAGCGTCTCAGTGCTTTGCTAACTCCCCTGTCTCAGTCTGTTTCTAAGCCCAGTTAAAGGTGTTGTCCCTAAATGGCTTGGGCCCAAGGTACCTGAAAGGCCCCCTTCCCATATCAACCTGTTCGAGCTTCAAAAGTGATGCCAGGAGCCCCCTCGCAAGAACCCTTTTTTATTTCAAGCTAAGTAGCCAGGGACCCGCAGAAGGGCCTTTCAGCTGCTGACCCCAGGCAATGGAACTCTCCCTCCCCACCCCAGCTCACTTCATAATTTATTGGCTGGTTTTTTTTCCTGTTTCTGTTGGCTGCTTGTTCTGTTTCCTTTCCATAGACATGTTGCTTTTACTGTTCCTATTTTTACATGGCTGTTCTTATAGAACTTGGATTAGTTTGGGAGTTTTCCAGTGTCCTGGGCGGGACCTTGTGGATCCACTGTGCTAGCAAACACCAACTTCTCCTGGGTCCCAGGAACCTCTCCCAATGCAAGGCTCTTGCACTGGAGAAGGCTGCTTTCACCGGGGGGAGGCCACCCCAATTAGTGGAACAGGTCCACCCCATTTAAATTGTATTTAATATTATCTTTATATGTGATTCTGTCTCTTTGTGAACTGCTTCAGGTGTCTTTAACTGGGCAGAAAGGCAGGAATATGAAGAGAGGGAAATGCCCCCAGCTTCAAGAATTGTAGCTTTTCTTTTTCCAATACACATTTCAGTTGGTTTAAAAATTGCTTAAACTGTGGCTTTCTATGGCCTTTTAAAATAATTGTTGTTTTGTTTACATTTGCCTTGAATTCTGCAAGGGAGAAAGGCAGCTAATAAATACTTGTAATAAATAAATCAATAATATCCCCGGGCCGTTGATATTTTCTTAAAATAAATCATGCCTATTCTCATTTCATTCCCCTTCCCCAAACTAGGTTTGCTTCCACGTATGTTATGTGCCGTTCTGGATTTAGAACCATTACTCAGCATGTCCCAACCTGCTAGTCTGTTCAGATGACCTCAGCCCAGGGTTCTGTCTTCGAGCTCATCTGTAATAGCCAAGATTTAGGGGTCACAGCCTGGCCGCTGCTGATAGCAGCTTGCGGTGGTGGGAATATTCTGTTGTCTCCTGAACCTTCCCTGCCTGTGTGCAGCTAATAGGAGTGCTGATCTTTTCCGTTTTGAGTCTCTCTCTGACGTAGTTAGCAGATGGGTAACGGTGCCCTGCTGCGTCCTTTGAGATCTTACCTGCTGTCCAGGTGTGGGTGCGCTTGAGCAGTCCTGATTCAATTATTCTGTCCTGGTTCCTTTTGGTTTGAAGTAGGGATGTGACACGCAGTCAATCAGCTGATTATGTTACCTGATTAATAAGGCATTTTATCAGCTAAAAAACGTGCCCCAGTTTAATCAAGGAGCACATTTTTAAGATGAGTTCAGAGGACCTTTCCTCTTGGAAAAGGCATTTCCTCCTGTGTGTGGGAGGAGGAACATGTCTTCCAGGATGCCTGCTGTGATACGTGCTCTTAAAACAAACGACATACGTACTTTCTGAGGGTATCCAATGAAGCCGAAAAGTAGTAGATTCAGGACAGACAAAAGGGTAATTAAAATGTGGAATTCTCTGCCAGAGGATGTAGTGATGGCCACAGCCATAGACAGCTTTAAAAGGGAGTTAGACAAATTCACAGAGCATAGGTCTGTAGGTGGTGACTACCCATGGTAACTAAAGGTAACCTTTACCCTTGGCAGTTCTGGGTGTTGGGAGAGCAGATTAATACAAGTGCAGCTTTATCAGAGCAATAGTTTCACAGGAATGAGCCCCCAAACCTGCTTTTCAACTTCATGGTGGAGCCCCATAAACGGTCTGGCCAAGAGGGCCCTTAAGCTGCTAACCCACAACCATTATATTCATTCGGCCTGGCATACCTGCCTGTGTTAGCCTTTTGTGGGCACAGTGGCCCGCCTGACAGGAGTGGAGGAGATTTGACTCTCTTCCAGTTTTCTAAAGCTCCTCTTCCTGGTTGCCCACAGGCCGTTGTTACCTCACTCTTGTGGACTAGACACATGGCTTATTTACAAGTGTGAGGTGGAGTCTCAAGTGTTCCTGAGCGCAGGCTGAGTGCTGCTTAACCTTGCTGCTGAGCGACTGCCACTCATCCTCCTGCCTCTAGAATTAAAGGGGAACAGGTTGAAGAGGGCAACCTGAGGTGACCAACCAGCACTTGTTCTTGAGAGAGAGGCAGGCCTGTGGATGTCCCTCAGAGGCAGGATATCCTGATCCTGGAGCCAGCCTACAGCAAGGGCGGGGGGGGTGCAGTCGTGTGACCCAAGACAGAGAACAAGGCCTCCGAAGACAAATGAGGTGGTCAAGAGACAGTGCTTGCCAGGGCAACCAAGCTGTGACTGAGAGGCAGTGCCGGATGGATGGCTCGTGGGACTTCCCCACACAGGGCAAGGTCTGATCTGTGGCAGTGGAGAAGAGGCTGGCAAGGTGACTTGATGCTAAGCTCACCTGCTGTGGCCAGAGGAAGAGTCGGGAGCTGCTGCCCCCCTTCCCTCAGCAGCGCAGTGGGGTGAATGAGGGGATTGGAACTTGAATGTCTGTTTTGTGAGTGTTTCTCCAGTTTCCAACTGCCTCTCAGGTATTCCTTTAATGTGCTGGCCGGAGACATCCAGGGAAGAAGGGCTGAAGGGAGTTATCCAGGCAGATGGCTTTACCTCTCCACTCCTGTGCCCTTGACACACATGTTAGAAGTACATCCCTCTCTTTGCCCCTGAAGGAAGGGCCCTGCTGAGTGAATTATTTGCTCTATGAAAAGGGAGTGACCCTCCTCACTAGGGTGGAGAAGGGGCACTTGGGTGAGGGCTGAGCGGGGCAAATGGGCCCATATACTGCACTGTTCCTGGGAATGAGCTGCTCTCTCGCTAAATCAACGCAACCTCCAAATCTTTGGGGAAGCTGGTTTAGAGCAAGAACCTCGTACCTCCTCTGCTGCCAGGCTTGCTTTTGGTTTTTGGCTTTTGGCAGCTGATGACAACAATAGCTTCACATTTTTTCTGTACTGGGAAAGGGTAGAATCTTGCTCTTGTATGTGTGTTTTTCATGTCCGGTTTTGTGGTATGTTTTGAGTTTATTATTCATTCATTTGTGCACAGCCTTTCTGCCCAGTGGGGACCAAAGCAGCTCACATCATTCTTCTTGCCTCCATTCTATCCTCGCGGCAACTCTGTGAGGGAGGTGAGGCCAAGAGAGGTGTGACTGCCCAAGGTCAGCCAAGCAAGTTTCCATGGCACAGGTGGGGATTCAAACCCGGATCTCCCAGATACTAATCGACACTCTTAACCACCAGATCACACTTGCCAGCCACCTCTGTCCTTCTCAGTGGCCTTTTTTGATCAAATATAGGGGCCTTCTCCTTTGCATCCCAGTCCTCATCATCTCCTTTAAAAGGATTGGGTACTAGGTGCTTTGAAAGGCCGGGAACCCTGGAGAGCCGCCACCAGACAGAGGATGCAATGCCAACCTTGACAGATCGATGGCCTGAATCCGTACAACTCTGCTTCATGTGGTCTGTAATGGGAAGGATGTAGCAGGATTATGCTCTGCGCCTCACGAAAACCCCTCATGGCCTCTACAGCTGCTGTAACGCAGCAGTGGCAGCCCCCTCAGCCTGGACGGTAGCACTTCTGACTGCATGTGGCACCTCACGTGATCGACCGCTCCTCTGTATGAAGAAGGGAGGGGCTGTGGCTCAGTGGTAGAGCATCTGCTTGGCACGCAGAAGGTCCCAGGTTCAGTCCCCGGCGTCTCTAGTTAAAAGATCTGGCAGTAGGAGATGTGAAAGACCTCTGTCTGAGACCTTGGAGAGCCACTGCCAGTCTGAGTAGACAATACTGACTTTGATGGATCGAGGGTCTGATTCAGTATAAGGAAGTTTCACATGTTCAGGCTCTGTTTTAAATGATTGCCTCCCTATATCTAGGTTGCTTCATTCTTTAGCAACAATTTAGACTGCTTCACTGCCTCACTGAGCTATGGGCCCGAGGGAGGAATGGAGTTTATCAACTCCCTCTCAGTAGCATGTGAGGGGAGAGGTCTACCCTTATCTTTCCCCTGACATCATCCTTTTCTGTGGGCAAGGAATAGCATTCCACAATCCGAACCTCGACTCCTACGGTCTGAAATGGCACAGCCCACTGACCAGTTTGCTCCGTCCATAAGATAATTAGGTCTAAGGCAGATCTAACCAATTAGCTTAAATTTCATCTAATTGCCTGGCAGCTTCTCTGGGACGTTGCCCTGTGTCAGTTGATCCGAGGGGCTCTGCTTACCCACAGAAGCGCGCGATCTTGCCATTAGCAGCTGGGTAGCCTGTGGGCTTCATCTGCCACAAAAGCCTCGTGTGTGTGTGTGTGTGTGTGTGTGTGTGTGTGTGTGTGTGTAAAAAGAGATCTGGTAACAGCAGGTGGGTCACGAGCTGGTGTAGAACTCTCTTAGGTACTCCTCCTAATTACAGGCCTGTGGCTTTGCTGACACAATCGGAAGCAGCCTTTCTCAATGCAGTGGTGGGGTGTGGACGCTGCTGCCCAGGCCTGCATCCGACCTGCTGCTCCACCTGCCTTGCCAATCCAGCCTGCCCTCCCCAGCCAGAACTCCTGAAGGGGGAGTCGTTCGAGAGACCTTGACTCCCCCCCCCCCCAGTGCTCTTGGTGTTCAGAAGTACCTGCCAGGGGTTGTTGCCATGTCCCAGACAGGCTCACATTGCACCACGTCTCCTTTTGCATCGTGGATTGGCACCATCCGTGGTTTTAAATGCATATGGCACACGACTGTCATGTGGCGCTGTCTTGCTTTCCAGCACCTCCCAAATCCCATGATGATCTGGTGCGCTGTTTTTCTCCTGTGGGGATGGGAGCATTTGCGTGCTGTGTTACCCAGCGATCTGCACAGTTTGCAACCTGTGCCTCCCTCCCACTGCAGGGCATTGTTCCTCTCCCTGCTGAAATTTTGTTCTCATGAGTCGGTGGGCCCTCAGGAACATCAGAGAGGGCAAAATGGGGGCCTTCAGGGGGAAAAGGAGAATCGGTGGAAGTCGCAGACCCCTCTTTTGCAATTGGGAATGCCATTCTGTCTGAGGAACTGCATGGCACTATGTTAGCAAACTGTGGCACATTCCCTATCGTCGTGTTAAACTAAAATTCCACTGAAGCTCCAGAGATAAAACAGATTTTCAGACATTGTAATTTCTCCTCATAAGGGAACCCGCCAGTCTTCCAGGCTGTGTCTCTTGCTTCCCAGGGAGGAAAACTTACCACACAAACAGATTTAACACAGATTAAAACAATTAAAACAGTGGATATCGTGGCTCCAGCGAACGCAGTTTTTGTGGGAGCCTGAGTGCCTGAACAAACGGGGCCTCTCTGGCCTTCTCTGTTTCTGTAGCCATGCTTGAACGTATTGGTATAAAGATCTCTCTTTGCATTTCACAAAGCACATGGACTTTATTTGCCAGGTTCTTTTTTAAGTTAAATTAAGTATGAGGGTTTTCAATTTCGGTCAACGGCGAGGGGGAACAGTCGCCATGTTAGGCAAGGGCAAAAGTGTTGGGAGTGAGTTTCCCCACTTCCGTGAACTTCTGTTTAGGACTGCTCAAGGTTGGCAAACAAGGGGAAACCCTGCAGTACCCGCTGTGTACCTGGCTATTATGCATGCCACTCACTTAAAGAAAAAATCAAATAGGGCGGTCAGTGTAATGTTTAGATTGGACCTATGCCTCGAGAGGGCAGGCTTCTAAATGGCTACTCACCCATGATGATAAGAACTCGTTCCAGACGAGCAGGGAAAACGGGTTCTTTTGGGTTGTGCACACAGATGATTTCCATAGGTGGAAGAGTAAGCGAAATTTTTGTGCACTCTTGCCACAAGGCTTCACTGACCGATAGTGTTCTCATCCCACCCACCCAGCGAATTTCCCTTCCATTTCTTGTTCTCAGAACGGCCCTGTAGGTTAGGTTGGGCAGGGAGATGGCGTCTGACTGGAAATCACCTAATGAGCATCATGGCCGAGTGGGGCTTTGAGCTTGGGCTTCCCTGCACCCAGCCTGTCAGTTCTAACCATGGTACCGCTGAGGCTATAATGAAACCCTGCCTGGTTGTCCACCCCAGGCGGTGGCATTGAACTGCATAACAACTCCTATCTGCAAGACCCAGACAAACATTCTTAGGGACTGGCATCAGATTTAGATTTCTTTAAGCTCCCCGGATCATTGACCTGTTCTTCACTAACTACTGTTTGCAGATTTTTGCTGTCCAAGCAAGGAAACCCCAGAACTAAAGCAGGATGTATATAATATTCAGACAGTCTTTGCTTCTGCTTGCGGGGGTGTGGGGAAAGGCTACAGGCCTCATAATTCTGGAAAACCTTGAGAAGGTAGTCTTCAGAAGGATTCAGGGAAGTTTGGAGGCAATGCAAAGTTGCCTCTCTTCTCATCCACTTGCTCTATGGTTACAGTATCCTAATATCCCTAACCCTGCTAGCCACCCATTTCCCGTCTTTCTCCAGTTCCTTAGTGGCCAGCCTGTAGGCCACACCAGGCTGGCCAGCCAAGCTTTGCCGTCTTTCCTTCCTAGCTTCCTTTCGTTCCAATACCTTGAATATCATGCTTCACAGTTCTTTTATGGAACATTTATGCACATGCTCATTGCACAGAGGAAACTTGGCAGCAGGAAATCGGGGTGTTGGCAGAGGAGACTGCTTTGTTGGGACCATGCTGCTACAATAACTCTAGCCAAGGCCATATATGCTCTTTGCTCATGCTTAGATATTCAGTATTGTTCACACCTTAGCAATGGGAGGATATCAACTTTGCTTTAAAGTGCGAAGCAAGTTTCTAGTCCTTATAGCTGTGAAGGTGGGCTGAAAAGTGTGCAGGCAGCCTGTGAAATCCTAAAAACCAAAGACTTGCATAATTTTTAAAGAAAATTAAGTTTCTCTAGCAGTTTGGGTGCATTTTTAGTGCAGAGTAGGCTTGGCCCCAATCCTTTTGGGGATCAAATGTAATGCATTTGTTTTCATTCCCTCCAGTTTTGGGACCAGCTAGATCACTCAATGATCTTCCCAGACTTCCGGCCGCTCCTGAGCAGCTCGCCTGAGCAAGACAGCCGGGACAACGAAAGGGGCCACCAAGCTCACGCGGACCTTTGGGGACCAAGCAGACCTCCGCGGCTGCCCATGACGCGGCGGTACAGATCCCGCGGCAGCACGCGGCCCGACAGGTCGCCGGCTATCGAAGGGTAAGAACCTACTTGGCTGGAGGAGGGCTGCAAGGGGGGTGGATCCAAAGTTTGCTCAGGTGTGTGGGATGGTAGAGTAGAGTGGGGAGGGTTACAGCAGAATGTAGTTATTTAATATATTTTTATCCTGTTACTTCTAAAAAGCCCTTCAAAACGTTTTGAAGAGTAAATCACATGTACAATAAGTCCTTAAAAGAGCCAGTATGAAGCCAGCGTTCAAGCCAAAAGCTCTTCTCAAAAGCTTTACTTGGCCCTTTCCCCCAAAACTGCGGATGGGAAAGAGCAGCCCCTCACGTAGCTCAGGTTTTGAACAGTTGAGGCCGTGAATTGGGAGAGCTGTGCCCACTTGCAGGGCAAGGCTGAAACAAGGGGGCATGCGCCCCAACATTCCCCACCCTTGCCTCCACAGAAAGTGTGGTTTTTTCCCTGGAGGCAGTTTTTCCCCCAGTGGTTTTCACAAGGCAGTTGGGAATCTGAGGCAACTCCTCAATTTCGGGCAGTCTGTAGTCCCTCTCCACACACAGACTCCGTGGCTTTCACATGGAGGCTCTTCACTGTCTTAATCAGTTGGCAGTTTCCATTCACTTTCCCCCCATTCCAGTTACCTCCCTCCTTCCTACTAACAGCAGCATTGTCACGCAGCCAATCAGATTTGGCTACATGGCTGTCAGTGAGGGCAAACAAAGCTAATTCAGAGTGGGGGCAGCGCTTTCCCAAAAGGCATTCACCTCACTGCGCATGAGGGGCTCTTGCCCTCAGTGATGTCATCTGATTGGCCACATGCTAGTAGGACGAAGGGCAATAGAAAAAGTGCTGACGCATCAGCTAATCAAGCCTGTGAACGGGCACCAAAATATAATTGGCAGGAAGGTCTTTGGGAACATTTGGTTCCCTGAAAGCCTTTTTAAAAAATGTTCGCTGGAGAACATAAAACAGGTGCCTGTGTCCTGTGGTCTGCCCTGCTGTACAGCACGTAAGCATCCTTTGCCATTTCTGCCACACGGGAGCCAGGGGCACAACTGCCCTTGAATCGGACTCTAGGAAGCAGCAAAGTGGTAGGAGCTTAGAGTGGGTGAAGTGGAAGGCACTGTTCCCACTGAGACTGTGGTGTGGATCCCACCTAAGTTATCTTTAAGTGGGGCGTCAGTTTCCACCAATTCCGCCCTCCTGTTGCAGTCTGCCAAGCATTCTGAAATCCTGCCATCCGGGGATCAGTGGAGTGCCAGGAATAGGGGGAGGTCTGCAGTAGGAGGGGAGAGAATCACCCCACCCTTCTACGAGTGAAAAACCCAGGAGGGATCCCACTCCATTTTATCTTTCTGCTGCCTGCCCATGTGGTTAAATGTACCCAGATCTGACATCCCGAATGGCAGTATTCAGATGCCAGTGGGGGAGAGCAGGCCGGCCTTTTTGTGATGCTCTGCTGCTGGCCTGAAAGGAACAGCAGACATCCTCAAAGTGAGGCTCCCGAGCAAAACTGATGGACTTTGCAGTAAATCCAGTTTGGGCTTCCCCAGAACGGTGGGTTTCTCTCTCCCTGCAGATGTTAAATTTAGCATAGCACAGCTAGAAAGGTAGCACCATCACCGGTGACCAGGGGTGGGGGGTAGCGAATGGGTGTCTGTTCCTATTTTGATTTTGTTTGGTCTCTGCAGACCTAGGGCCACCTCTTAGATTCCATGGCCTTTTTGGATCCCACTTTTGAAGAGTTTTTCTACGGCTTTGCTTGTGGGCTCAGGATGGCAGATGCTGGCTCCTACCGTGATGAATCCATTAGCCTTTTAGGAGCCACAAGGCTCTTCGGTGTTTCTCTTGTGATAAACTAACTCCGGCTCTGGCCACCCCTTTCAGTGCTGGTCCGCAGTCCTTGGCCTCTTTCTCACGAGTTTCTGTGTTTCTTTCTCTCACTCTCCCCACTCCCCAATTTCCACCCTGTACAGAATAATACAACAGATCTTTGCAGGCTTCTTTGCGAATTCAGCCATTCCCGGCTCCCCTCACCCTTTTTCCTGGTGAGTAATGCACGTTCCCTTTCCCCCTTACCGCACGTTGCCTTAACAGGCGAGACGTGCACTAAAATGGCTATGGGGGATGTCTGTGTCTGGTTCTGATCTCCAGATAGTTTATGGGAGCCGGCAGTCTCGTGGTGAGGCTTGCCAGCAAAGGTTTTCTTGCCAGCACTGTATTACTCCGGCTCCTGACTTGGGCTCAGGGGGATGCTATAGATTTTCGTCCTCCTCTGCTCCAGTCCCAAACCCTGCCCACGCTGCTTCCGTTGCACAACACCTGGTTCCTCTCCTTCCCAGCACAAGACCCTCTGCAGCTGAGGAGCTGGGCAAGCATGTCGGAGTCCTCCATTATTGCGGTGTCCCATGGGATGTCTGCCCTGTGCCAGGACCTGCCAGATGCCCCAAGCTTCCCCCCGCCCCATGCTGTCTGGTGCTCTTTAGCTCCCCATTGTGTGTCTCTCTGTCTTTTGATTTCCCTGTCTCCAGGGGTGGCATGTTGCACTCGAATCCCGGGGACTATGCTTGGGGTCAGAGCGGCCTTGACGCGATCGTAACACAGGTAAAGATGCCAGTGGATGGAACCGGCCTAAGCTCTCTTCCTTTTCCTCCTCTTCCTCCTCTCAAATGGCCACTTTAGCGTTTTTATCTTTCTTCCTGAGCCGTCCTGGCTTCTCTTTTCCTGCTCAGCTGGTAGCTCTTTGGTCACTGTTGGTGACCAGAGAGTGAAGACTGACCAGGCATGTAGGGAAAGACATGCAGGTTGTACTTAACAAGACTTGGCATTTGTACCACGCTTTTGAATGTTCTTTCCATTATCTCACAGTCCTCACGACAACCCTGCAAGGTAGGTCACTTAATATCCTCCTAGCGGGAGCATGCTGAGATTGGAGGGCTTGCCGAAGGCCACCAAACAGCTTCGTGGCAGATGTAAAGTTCAAATGCCCTCCCACATTTGTGGCTCTCACCTGTTCAGCACTAATTTACGCTGGGCAGGGACAGAGTTCCTAGGCCATTGACAAGATTCAGGATAGCCAAAATGAAACATTTTGCCACTTGGTATACGGTCAGCTTGGTAGAATTCACTGCCAGAGGACGCAGTGATGGCTTTATAAGGTGATCGGATAAAAGCCTGGAGGAGAGGTCCTTCAGGGGCTACTAGCCAGGGTGACTAAAGGGACCCTCCATATAGAGAGGAAGCAGACCTCTGAATATCAGCACTGGGAGGCAGCATCAGGGGCAGGCCTTGGCCTCTCTGGTTTATTTGTTGGTATGTTTCTGCAGCCATTCGGTCTATAAACTTGGGTCTGTTTAGGAGAGGTCAGATGCTCAGGGAATGAAATCCTACGGACTCTTTTTCCTTGCTTTTTTATGGAATTGCAGAATCACACACAGCTCTTTGTATAGGGTCAAAGATTCAGCCTTGGTGGATTGGGTGACAAAGTGGTTCCAGGAAGGCCAGAAACAGCTGAAATCTCTAAAGTGTCCCTTTCCAGCTGGGCTTTGTGAATTGCGTGGGTGTCCTACAGCATGGGGGCCACAGTGGCTCAGAGGTTAAGACGCTGAGTTGCAGACCAGAAGATCAGTAGCTCGGCCGTTTGAGACCCTAATGCCACGTGACGGAGTGAGCTCCCGTCTCTGGCCCCAGCTCCTGCCAGCCTAACAGTTTGAAAGCAAGAAATTGTAAGTAATTAAATAGGTACCACTTCAGTGGGAAGGTAACAGCGTTCCGTGCGTCTTGGCATTTAGTCAAGCCAGCCACATGACCATGGAAAAAGTCTTCAGACAGCGCTGGCTCTTCAGCTTGGAAACGGAGATGAGCACCGCCCCCTAGAGTCGGATTCGACTCGCTTTCGAGCAAGGGAAATCTTTACCTATGGCACGCCCCAAAATTCTTTGCAACAGGCAGAGGTTCAACTTTCCCCGAAGGCAGAGTGCTTGAGGGCCCCCCTTATCTGACTCTGACACTGAACGAATGCTCTGCTCCCCGGCTTCTATTGTTGTTCCGTGGCGAAGCACTTTAGAGTCGCTCCCTCCTTGTCTTTATTTCTCCCTTTCTCCTGTTTCCCCTTAATGGCTTCTATCGTTGCAGCAAAATCACAGTCGCCTTTCTTTTCTCCCCTCCTCCCAGCTCCTGGGGCAGCTGGAAAACACGGGACCTCCCCCAGCAGACAAAGAGAAGATTTCCTCTCTCCCGACAGTGACCGTCACTCAGGAACAAGTCGGTAAGTTCCCACCACCTGCTGATCCACACCAGCAGCCGCTGCCCGAAGGGTGAACTGGCAAGGCTGTGTGTGTGTGTGTGCTGCAAGTGCAATGCAGGGCGCTGTGTGTGGCACCCAGTGTAGAATTGCAGCCACAGGCTTCAGACTGTGGCTCTGTATGGAAGGTGGTAATTTGATTTGGCTGTCAGGAGCTGCCTAATGTTATTGGGGGGAATGCCATAGCTCTGGAGCAAAGGATGTGCTTTGGACATAGAAGGTCCCAAGTTCAGTTCTGATCATCTCCTGCTGGAAGGATTCTCAAGGGGAGGGCTGGGGGGTATCCACAGCCCAGTGAAAGAGATGGTACTTGCCTCAATGGGCCAAGGATTGGAGTCAGTTTAGGACAAAAACACATGATTTTTGGAGAAGATCCATAATTCAGTGGCAGAGCGCACGCTTTGCTCGTGCAGTGTCTCAGATTCCATCCCTGGCTTCCCTTGTTAAGACTGGGAGAGGCCCCTCTCTGCCTGAAGTCCTAGGGAGCCCCTGGACAAGTATATCCTCCCACTGCATTCGGGGGACCCCTGGGGAAAGACCACGGGACCTGCACAGAGGAGGGACTATGCAGGTTGGGGAGGGGACTAGAAGGAGGACAGGCGAAGGTATAAAACTGCTGCTCCTCCTCCTCCTCGTCCCACAAGCCCACCCCGCTGAAGGAAGGGGTGTACCATTTCATCCCCTCCTTGCTCCATCGCACCAGTTCGTCCTGCTGTTCTTCCACACCGACCCTGCAGCTCAAGGATTGATCTTTCCCAGGCTGCAGGGGCAGAGGGTAAAGTGGGAAAATTGCCGGGCATGTCTGGGCAGTGACTGCCCACAGTTGGTCGTAATGGTCCATACAGGCTAGGTGAACCAGTGGCCCACTTAGCGTAAAGGCAGCTCCTTCTGTGCAGGGAGGGCCATGACTCGGAGAAACTGCTTGCAGACGTTCCCCAGTTCAAGTCCTGGCTGAAAGGAGTTTACTTCTTTATTTACTTCATTAGATTTTAGACCTCCCACTCCCTGACAGTGTACAATATAGTAAACTCATAACATATATAATTCAAAGTTGATTTAAAACAATAAAAACACACTGATTAACCGAAGAGATGGCGCTAAGGAATTCCAGTAGTGCCACTGCACAGAGCAAACTCTGCAGCAGGGGATAGGAGTGCCAGGAGGATGGGACTGTTGCCGTCCTCAACCAAATTGCCTGGCGGAACATCTCTGCCCTTCCCGGCCCTGCGGAACTGCATCAAGTCCTGCGGGGCATGGATCTTGTTGGGCAGAGAATTCCACCAGGTTGGGGCCAGGGTGGAAAATGTCCTGGTCCTGGTCGGGGACAGCCAGACACCCCTGGGGCTGGGGACCACCAGTGCTCTTCTGGGGGTATACTGGGAGAGGTGGTCCTGAAGATACATGGGTCCCTGACCATTAAGGGCCTTCAAGGTCAGCACCAGAACCTTGATTCAATACTCCACCGGAAGCCAGTGCAGTTCTCGCAGCACAGGATGGATGTGTACTGTACGTGGGAGCCCCGTAGGGACCCCCGCGCTGCTGCATTCTGTACTGCTGAGAGACTACTGAGCCAAGTGAGCATGACGGGAGTGTAAGGCGGTTCTTTCCTCCTGCATTCTGGGATTTTGGAAGGAGCTGCGGCTCAGCAGCGGAGCACCTCCTTTGCATGTACGTTCAGCCCACAGCATCTCCAGATGAAGGCTCTCGGGCAGCAGCTCTGTGAAAGAGACCCACTGCCAGTCAGAGTAGACTGCACTGGCCTGGGTGAACCAATGGCCTGACTGGCTGTTAGGTAGGTTCCTGTATTATTGGCAAGGGGCCATAACTCCAGGGTGACTTTTTATATGCCCGGGGTCCCACACTGAGAGGCTGGGAAAGCATTCTCTGCCCACATCCTTGGGAGAGCCACTCCTCGTCAGGGTGGGCAGTCCTGGGCCAGGGATGCTCTTGGAGTTCAAGGCAGCTTCCTGTTATGTTGGGCAGAACAGGAGCTCGTTGCCTGCAGGAAGGCCGCAGGTCTCATCCCAGGTAGCTTCCTCTGAAGGGGGTGCCTGTCACGGGCTGGGGTGCTAGTCAAAGGGAGACCAGAACAGGCCAAGGTCAGGAGCCAAGAAGACAGTGCAAAGTCCAAAAAGCCAAGCAGGGGTCAGGAGCCAGAAACACAGAGCCTAGTCCAAATCACTAACCAGAAATGTAGTCCAAAGCCAAGCCGGGGTCAGGAGCCAGGAACACAGAGCCAAGTCCAAAGCCAGGGAGTCCAAAGGTCTAGGTGCAAGAGCCAAGCCAGAGTAGATGCCAGCAGCACGAAGCTGACTTGTTGCTTCCACAAAGAGAACTGCCCAGAATGTGGAGTTAAATGCTGCTACCAATTAGCCAGCTGCACGATCAGCCAGGCTCCAGTTAGAACTCTAGGCTGGCTGAGCGTCTCCCTTGTAGCCTGGCCTCTCTTGGCCTGCTTGCTAAGTTTTGTTGCAGTTGTTCCCGTAAACGAGTCACGCGTGGGGGTGAGTCAGGAGGACTTTCAGCTTGCGGTTCTTCCTTCTTATCTGGGCCAGGTGTGAAGACTGCTGTTGCAGGCACTTGCCAGCTAACCCTCCTCTGCTGCTTCAGAGGGGCCAGCCGTGATTTCTGCAGGCTCTGTCAGCTCATCCTCATCCATGCCCACGACAGTGCCTTAAGCTCAGGGGAGGCTCTGTTTAGTTCATGAATTGAACGTTCCCAGGAATTTCTCGGTGAGAGGAGCCTTCAGTATCTCCATGGCAGGGGAGGGTCGGATGACTGGAGAGGGCTTAGCGGTAGGGGGCAGAAGGCCCTGGGCTGGATTCTGCAGATCCTGTCTTTGAGTGGAGGCAGTACCCTCCCGTGCATGGAGCCTTCCCTTGATGCCAGACTTCTCACATCAGTGGGAAGGCTTCTTCTAGGTGGAGGAAAGATCTTCTGCCCATGGAACTGATCTGTGGGGCACAGCCGCCAAATCATCCTCAAGGGTGATAAACCTTAGGAGAATCTTTTGAAACTCTGACCAGTGATTCACCGGGGCCTTGTTCGCGCAAACTCCTTTTTCTTCCCCCTTCCGAAATGTAAAAGAAAAAGTTCACATCCTGAGCAGCAAACCCCCAAAATGTCTTGAGGAAACACTCTGCTCAGTTGAAGGCAGAACGTTCCTGTGGGGTCAGACTGCAGTCCCGCCCCTCTCCCACCTGTGGTCTCTGATGAGTCGACTAGAAGCACCTAGGATCAGGGACTGGCCCTCCCTGGTTGTCCCGGCTCTCTGGTGCATCAAGGGGGAGGTTCAGTTCCTGGATACCATCGCTGTCGCAAAATGGGGATCCGCCCACCATGAAACAGATCCCCTGAACTCTACTGGACAACACCTCACCCACAGCGTGACTTGTCCAGCCCCCCCCCCGGGTGTCCTGCCGGCTTTGGAGGATGGGGTAGGACCGGCCAAGATCAGGAGCGCCTCGGTTTCTTCTGTGCATCACCCCCTCGCCTTCCTTTTTTCCTTCATGGTCTGACCTGCTTTTCCTAATCAAGCACCTCTCTCACCTGTCTTCTTCTTCTCTCCTTCTGTCCTAGTCCCCTGTAAATGCCCAATTCCATCCTTCATCCCCCAAGGAAACACCCTTTTCTACCTTCTGCTCCTGCCGGCTGGCGTCCCTCTGGCTTGTTTTCCTGGGGGGGGGGGGGCATTACAAACTCCCCTCTTGGCTCTGGCTTTCTCCCCCCACCCCTGGAGTGTCCGGCCGCTTAGACAGCAAAGCTGGGGAAGGCAGCCCTCCTTGCTCTGGGCTCAGTGTCTTGCGGCAGCTGCTAACAGCAGGTTGGCCACGGCTGCACTAACCGAGATCCTGTCCCCTGCCCTCGTCCTGCAGATACGGGCCTGGAGTGCCCCGTGTGTAAAGAAGACTACACTGTAGCGGAACAGGTCCGGCAACTCCCGTGCAATCACTACTTCCACAGCAGCTGCATCGTGCCCTGGTTAGAACTGGTAAGCCCTGCGCTCTTGGGAGGACGGGGGGGAATGGGAGCGGCTTGGAGAGGTTGAGCGGAGTTCTGCAGTGAGACGAGGTGTGTGTGTGTGTGTGTGTGTGTGCCAGTGGATTTTAGGGGCTGTGAAGTGTGGTCTGGTGGGGCCGCACATCCAACCCGTGGAGCACAGACTGCTAGAGAGGTTGCGCGAGTCTCAGTGAGGAGCTCCTCCTCTTTCCGGGGAAGAGCCAGGGTGGTGTAGTGGTTAGTGTCAGACTAAGGTCTGGAGGGCTCCAGGTTTGAGTCCTCACATTTTTGTGATGCTCACTTGGGTGACTTTGAGCCTGTGACTCTCTCAGCTTTGACCTTCTTCAGAGGGCCGATGTGAGGATGAAATGTGGGAGGAAGAGAGCTGTGCCTGCCACCTTGAGCTCCTTTGAAGGAAGGGCAAGATGCACCCGTAGTGGGTTGATGGGTGTGATGCACCATTTGGTCGTTTCTGACTTATGGCGGCCCCATGAATTAATGACCTCCACAACATCCTATTGAGCCAGTGGTTAAGAGCATGGACTCTAATCTAGGAGAACCGGGTTTGATTCCCCACGCCTCCACATGCAGCTGCTGGTGTGACCTTGGGTCAGTCACAAGTTTTCTCAAGAGCAGTTCCTGTCAGAGCTCTTTCAGCCCCACGTACCTCACAGGGTGTCTGTTGGGGGGGGGGGAGGAGTTCGTAAGCCGCTCTGAGACTCCGGGTGAAGGGCAAGGTCTTCTTCACCATCGTTATCAGCCTTGCTCAGGTCTTGCCAACTGAAGGCCGTGGCTTCCTTTGTTGAGGCCATCCGTCTTACCTGGGGCCGCCCTCCCTTCCTACTGCCCGATAGACAGAAAGCAGTGAGCCTTGCACAGGAGGGCCTGCCAGTGGGTGGTACCCCGCGTGAGTTCTATGGAAGGGGCTCCTCTTTGGGTTTTCTGGCCAGGCACCAGAACATCTTGTGCCGGGCCTGTGAGCTTTCTTGAGGTTCTGAGCTGGCAAATTTTGTCCGAGGCTGTTCGCGTTTCAGGGGTCTGTGCCTCAGACAGCGGGCTCCACCCCGGACAGGGAAGCAAAACTCGGGGGAATCTCCAGAGCCGCGTGGCAGGACATCTGCTGGCCAAAACAGAGAAGCTCCTGGGCCCCCAACCCTTCCCCTCTCTCTCTCTCTAAATAGTAGCTGTGCCTGAATGCTCTCCCCTCCCCAGCCCCAAAGTCTTTGCAGGCGGCACCGGCAGGTGAGGGGGAGTGGCGATTCTCCAGGGTTAACTACGAAGGAGTGCGGAGTGCTGAGAGTCCTGACCTGGAGGGCCCCGGCCAGCCCGAACTCATGAGCTCTCAGAAGCGCAGCAGCTTCAGCCCTGGCCAGTGCTTGGATGGGAGAACCCCAAGGGAGCCCAGGGTCGTGACACAGAGGCAGGCAATGGCCGACCACCTCTGTTTGTCTCTGGCCTTGGGAACCCTACGTGGGCGCCGCAAGTCAGCTGCAACTTGACAGCCCAAAAAAAATAGGATTGGGGTGTTTTTTTGGATCTTTTATATATGAAGTCTGGCTTGAAACACTTGGGTTCATGCAGTCGTTTGAAGAGTTATTAATTATTCCCCGTATAGCTTGAAATGTCCAGAATGTGGCGGCCCAAACAGTGCGATTAAGCGCTGGATCGTCCACGGAGCCTGCACGTGTTGGATTCCACCAGAGTCCTACGCCCTTAACACAAACAGCCCACTGAGTGTGGACAGCTGGGTCGTTCGTGCACACGACAAGAGGATCCCAACAGGATATCGGATATATTTATTTTAACGTGACCATAAATTAAAGCACGAGCTGCAAGCAGGGTAACAGAGCCTGGCTGTTTTAGCCACTGGTGGTGGTCTTGCCGCGCTGCCGGTCCCCCGCCTTGCTGCTACTGACTGGCGCCCCTCTCCCTTTCAGCACGACACGTGTCCCGTGTGCCGGAAGAGCTTGAACGGCGAGGATTCCACTCGGCAAGCACCGAACTCCGAGGCGGCGGCGAGCAATTCCTTTAGCAGTGCGGGCCACTTACATGACCGATGGACTTTCTGAATCCCCCAGCGCAGGGGCGGGGGAAGGGGGTGGGGGAGGTTCAGGCCTGTAGTAGTCCTTACTACAGTTGTAAAATTGTATGATAATTAAAGTACAAAGCCGAGTAGCAAGGGAAGGAGGGAGAACCGGCACGAGCCCGGTGGAAGCTCAGCTCCCCCGCTCACCAGGAAAAGGCTCGCCTCTTTAGCCAGGTCACGACGGCCATCCCAGCGCCCCTTTTTCCATGTTTAATTTCCAGGCTTTGAGTGATGGATTTTAGGGTTTGGGGTGGGAGGTGACGCAGAAAGCCCTGCAAGTGGGAGGCCTCTGTCCGTAACCGACCCAGGGGCTCAAGCGGGGCGAGTGGTTCCACCCTCACCCCCCCCCATCCTCTCTCCTTAGAAGAGTGTACATATTCAGTGCTACGAAGGAACCAGGTAGAGGTTTGTGGGGGCGTCACTTTGTGGGATGATGAGCCGAGAGCTTCTGTAACCTTTCCATTGTCTCTCCGGATAGAATCTATGAACCCCGGTCCATCCAGCTTTCCCACGATTCTGGGTGCTCAACGTATTTTGGCTGAGCTGTTTGGTTTCTTTTTTAAAAAAGACATGGCTGGGATTGAAGAGCCTACCTGGGGTTCGGTTTTGTTTGTGACCAGGTTTTCCTGGAATGGGAGAGAACCATCAAGGTTAGAGGGGGGGGAAGAGAGAGAGAAGGAGAGAGAGGGGAGGGGAACCCCTCGATTCCACGAAAGCAGGTATGCAAACACACCCCTGTAGCGGTGTTTTATCTCCTCCCCCCTCCCCCCATTCTTGTCTGCAGCTCAGTTGTTCTCGGGTTTGTCAGAACCAGGATTTATATCCACCTGCCACATAAGACCCTTGTGTTCTTTTTTCTTTTCTTTTTTTGCTGCCTTGTTAGCAGACGGACCACGTTTAATTTATCCTCCACATCAAAGACTTTAAACTCTGTGTCTTGTAGGCAGTTCCTCAATATCGAATGTGAAGACGCCATCCGTAGAGAACCGCTGCTTGCCTCCCTCTCTTTCTTCTTCTTCTTCTTTTTTTAGTGTGTTTGGAACATTTCTGTCATCTGCAAGTTTTTTTTTCCCCTCCTTGGTTTTTAATCCTCTGAATCATGTCTGAACTCAGAACACCCGGCTGCACATAGGACCCCCCCCCCAGAAAAGCGCCTTTCTGTTCGGGACCCGGAAGGATGCCTGGCTTAGACGGTAGGGGCGAAGGGCTGGGGGGGGAAGAGGGAGAGAGAGAGAGAGGCAGAGAGGGGGATGGCAGAGTCCGGTCTTGGGGGGGAAAAGAAGAACGAAGCAAGGGATACCCTGTTGCCACTTCATCGCTGTAACGGTGTACCAGGTACACTCGATCTCAAAACTTAACGTCTTTTGTTTGCTATCAGAAGTTGAATAAAAGTCTTTATAAAGAAGGTGAACGGTCGAGAGAATCCTTGGCTGGGCGGTGGGAACTAGGGAAGCAGCTGGAAAACGTACTTACGGGATCCGCCGTCTCATGTCCGGAGGACCAGATCACACAGATCCGAAACACGGAGCCCGGGGTCTTAGCCGTGCCGCAAGGATTCTGTGACCTCCCGTGGTGGTGAGAGTGTCCGACCAGGATCTAGTTGACCTGGCTTAGAATCCCCATTCGAGCGTGGAAGCGCACTGGGTGGCCTTGGGCCAGTCACGCTCTCAGCCTAGACTACCTCACAGGGTTGTTGTGAGGACAAAATGGAGGTGGGGAGAACAATGGCGTCAGCCGCTTTGGATCCCCACTGGGGACAAAGCAGGGTAAACGGTAAAGGTAAAGGTTTCCCTTGCTCGAAAGCCACTTGAATCCGACTGGGGGGTGGTGCTCATCTCTGTTTCCAAGCCAAAGAGCCAACGCTGTCTGAAGACATTTTCCGTGGTCATGTGGTCGGCGTAACTAAATGCCGAGGTGCATGGAATGCTGTTACCTTCTCACCAAAGCGGTAGCTATTTATCCACTTGCAATTTCTTGCTTTCGATCTGCTTGATTGGCAGGAGCTGGGGCCAGAGACGGGAGCTCACTCCGTCATGCAGCACTCGGGTCTCAAACTGCCGAGCTACGGACCTTCCAGTCTGCAGCTCAGTGCCTTAACCTCTGAGCCACCGCGGCCTAGATACGTAATTACACCACTCCAAGGCACATCTCAGAGGGAGGCAGAATGTCCTCGAGAATCTCAGCTTCCTTTGTGCTTTCAAGCAAATGACTCTACCTCCTCTGGTTGCAGAGGCAGACATCAAAGCACATCCCTGGTGTCTGCTATAATTTCACGTGCCGTGGGGTGGGGCTTCCATCATCCGGGCTTCCAAGGACCCACATAGTTCCCCCCCATCTTCACCACGAGCTCTTCAGAAGAACAAGCTGGACATTACAGGGGAAATGTGCAACTGGATCTCACAACTTCTGCTGTGGAGCACAATGGCCAGTCTGGCCTGGAGCCATGGCACTGAGGGAAGGAAGGGTTAACTCCACCCGCTACGCCGTACCCCAGCTTAGCCCTCGTACCTGCCTTCCCACCACCACCACCTCTACAGCTCATACCAGCTCTCCTGGGGAAGCAGGACTTCTGCTGGAGAAATGATGTGCAGCCCTTTGGGCTCATGCATACCATTCCTCCACCACCGTAGCCTCAATCTAAATGCTCCCACTGCTGTTTCTTTAACGTTAAAGTGTGGAGAGAGATCTGGGCTGTGTTGACGCTCATGGCTGCTACACCTGCCAAGGAGTTTGCAAAGGCAGTGGAGCATCCGTGCTCCGTCCCACACTTCCTCCGCCTTAGCCAACTCTGCAGCTGCCATTCCTCCCTTCTACAAAATGGCTTTTTCCAAACTTTTCTTTAAAAATAAGAAGTTTTAGTCTTATTGCATAGCATTGTCACACTATAGCAGTCTTATTGTGACAATGCACTGGTTCATATTTCATTTTCTCTAAAGCGAAGCATCTAGCCTTTTTGGTTGCAGAGTTATACAAAGTGTTGTAGCCAGTACCTTTCCCCTAATATGTCTGCAACAAAAAGGGTTAGAGATTTTTTTTTTATAAAAAATAACAATGATAACTGGGGACTGGTGTATTGTTGCAATAGACAATTATAATGATCTATTGCTACAATGTTATAGCATTGTGGTAATATAGCTGTTACTGATTTTTTTTAAGGGCCTGGAAAGAGCTCTTGAGTGGACAGAGAAAATGGCTGCGGCAGGGACTGAAGGAAGAAAAATGATGACAACGTGGGCGAAAAATTTGCACCTTGCTGTCCGCATTGCATCCCAAAGCCCTTCTGGGACATGCAGTCTTTGCATAGAATGTATCAAACCAGGTTTGGGAAAGATCACAGCAAATGGGCGGGGTGGGTGGGGGAATGAGGAATTGCAGGATGAACAGAGAAGTGTGACAGGCGGATGCTTCCCCCAAAGATCGCTGTTTCTCAAAAAGGATATTGTAGAGCTGGACAAAATATTGAAGAGAGGAACCAAAACGATTTAAGGGGATGAAGCACCTTTTCTTAAAGAGGAAAGGCTAAGTGACAGAGATTTATAAAATTAAAAGGCTGGCATGAAACAGGGGGACACGTTCCCAATTGGATATAGATGCACAGGGCGCAGAAACGGGATAGAGTTTTCCCCCCTCGTAAGTGAAGGTGATGGGCAACAAATTGAGGACAAACAAAAGGAAATAACTTCTTTGCCCAGTGACATTAAACTGTGACATTCACTGCCATGAGCATCGATGGCTTTAAAAAGGAATTAAGTTTGTGGCGGAGAGGTCCCCCAGCCGTGGTGACTAAAGGGAACCTCCATCTACAGATGCAGCAAACCTCTGACTATCAGTGCCAGGGGACAGCGTCATCGGCAGACCTTGGCCTCTGTGGCCTGCTTGTTGACCTTCCAGAGCAACTGGTTGGCTGCTGAGTGAAGCAGAGCACTGGGCTAGGTGGACCACCAGTCTGATTCGGCAAGGCTCGTTCTTATGTTCTGAAGAAGTGAGCAGTGGCTCACGAAAGCTCATACCCTGCCACGTATTTTATTCTTCTTTAAGGTGTTACTGGACTGTTGCTCTTTTCTTATGTTCGTAGGAAACCCATGATTTGGCCCGAAGCCTTTCAGGTATGAAAGTGGGTGGCCAGCTGCCTTGTGAAGTCGATGGCTAGAAACACAGCAGGGGGCAAGTTTTAAAAAAAATATTAAAGGAAACATAAACAGAGGTACAGCTCTTTGTGCCTTCCACTCACTAAAACAGCAGAACGTATATTCATACTATATGTACTGTTGTGGAATGTGTGTAACTTTTGTGGGCTGCAGAATTTTTTGAGAGGTGTTGTTCTTTGTCCCAGTTAGGAAGAAACCTCTCTTCTGGTTTTGACAACTGGGGAATGGAGACTGTTCTGTGGCCCATACAGTTTTTGTTTATGAAATGCAGCTTTCCCATTTCTGGTTTTTGTTGCCTCCGTTAATAACCATTTTTAAAGCTGTGGATCCACTTGACAATCGAGATCTGCAGGGCAACACAGATTAAAGAAACAGCAACAGAAAAATCTTAAATCCTATTATTGACGTCTGCTAAGGAAGACCAGAAACGACAGCTGGGTTGCTGAAGGGGAGGCACCAGAATTGCAGGGAAACTATATTTATATGAATGAATGGCTTTCAGATGCCTCTGTGGCTACAAAGAAGGACCTCATTAAGCATGACAAACCGCTCTCCCTTAGCGGGCTGCTGTAGATTTAAGCAGGGTGGAATTCTAACTTGGCTGGAGATTCTTAAAAGTGTATTCAGGAACTGTGAAATGGATAGCAAGAGCTGTTATCTGGGCCTGAAGTCTGGAATGTGCGTGAAAAGGACTGTTTTTTAAAAAGCCGGCCCAGAGGGCTTTGTGTACTTGTTCATGTGAACTTTAAATCTGCAGGGCAGCAAATTTTATACACACAGACACACAGAGGATTGCAAATGCTTCTTCTTAATAATGTACTTTACCTACTTCTTCCGAATGACACCAGCTGGTGGTTCGAGGCCTCCAAAAGAGGGGAGCCGGCTGGCACCCCAACAGTGCTCTTTGGGCCCCGACAGCAGATGTTTCATGACCATGAGCCCCTTTCCAGCTTGGCTGTCTGAAGGGCCTCACTTCTGCAATCACACTCTTGTTCCTTTCATGACATAGCCCCCCTGCCCACATGTAGATTCTATTCCTGCCCCTAGTAATAGTCCATTCCCCTATAAGTAAATTTATCTTCCTCTCCCCGCCAAGGCTGTAGAGCAAACCACAATATGATGGGAAATGTGTGCTCTAATTGGAGAGCCATTAAGGCCTCGGGTAACTTTTAATCCAGGGACAAGGGGCCCCAAAGCCAGCAGCTGGCCTGCTAAGTGGGGCTGAAGGAGGAAGAGGGGAGACCGTTTCTTGCCTCCCCACAATCCGAATCATGACAAAACTTCCTCCTGGGATCCAACTGGTGGAAACCCTTTTCAGATTTAATTCTCAGCTGTTAAGCTAAAACATGGAGGCTTCCTGCTTGATTCAGCCCACAGTGCTTGTCTGGTGGACGGCATCCGTGTCCCCTTTGTGAACTCTGGCAGACTCCTCTTCTGCAGCAGTGGTGATCGGCTGAATAAGGCTGCTCCATTTGTCTGGGGTGGCCCAGTTATGTAAGAGAGACGCAGGCGCTGGTCTTCCCAGCAGGCCCTCGGATTCTTGTTCCCAAAGTCCAACAAGGGCGGGGGAGGGGAGTGAGGCGGAAAGCCGCCTCCTCCTTGTTTTGCCACGAGGGAAACAGAGCTGCGTTTGTTTTCACTCCTGTGTGATGAAACTCAACCGGATGACAGACACTGCAAGGGGATTCAGCTCAGGAATTGAGGCAGGAGGGCCGATTCAAGCAGAGAGAGAGAGCTCTGTCGGGGTAGATCTGAGGTCCAGCATTCTGTTTCACCCAGAGGGCTACAGAGCTGGGCATATCTGGAAATGGCTCATTCTGGGGGAATTCTCTGCGGCTTTAGTTTTATTTTTCCTATATCCCGTCCCTTTTGGTGGGGCCCAAACAGAACTTAATGGAGCCTCTTGCAAGAAAACGAGGCCTTGCACCGGTTTCCCGTCCTCTTCTGGGCTCCCCCTTGCCTTGCCTCACCCCACCCTTCCTGCCCTCACTTCTTGTTACCCCATCCTTGTCTGGAGGGGCTGTGGCTCAGTGGAAGAACATCTGTGTGGCACCCAGAAGGGGCCACAACCAGGCTCAGTCCCCGGCATCTCCAGTTAATAAGATCAAGTAGTAGGTGATGTAAAGGACCTCCACCTGAGACCTTGCAGAGCTGCTGACCATCTGAGCAGACAATACTGAACCTGGTGTAGTGGTTAAGAGCGCGGACTCTAATCTGGGAGAACCAGGTTTGATTCCCCACTCCTCCACGTGCAGCTGCTGGTGTGACCTTGGGTCAGTCACAAGTTCTCTCAGAGCTGTTCTCTCAAGAGCAGTCCTCAAGAGAGAGCTCTCTCAGCCCCACCTACCTCACTGTTGTGGGGAAAGGAAGGGAAGGCCTTTGTAACCCGCTCTGAGTGAAGGGCAGGGTATAATAAATCCAGTCTCTTCTTCTCCTTCTTGATGGACCAAGGGTCTGATTCAGTATACGGCAGCGTCATGTGTTCAAACCGCACCCCACCCCAGCTCTTGCCACCCCCGTCAATTCTATCCTTTCTCTCCTACTACCCCTCATGCTGGGACCCTGCCTTTTTCATTTCTCCCTCCTCAAAATCCACCTAGTCTGTAAAGTCTTTGGCTTTACCTCCTAACAGCTTTTCTCCTGGTCGGGCCTGCGTTCCCTTGTCTCTCCCCTCCCTCCTCTTGCTGCGCTGCTCCCCCTCCCTGTCAAAACAGTAAGTGCTTTCAGGGAGCAACCCGACTCCTTTTAATCTCTAGCACAGCTTTTATATACAGCCCCTTTCCCTCTAAGCACAGAGGCCCAGCAGCTGGTGTTTGCTGCCATTGCTCCAAGGAACCTCCATGTTCAGTCGCAATATACCTTAAAAAATCATTAAATGTGTGCTGAATTGGCTGTGAAGGAAAGCAAGCTCGGGGGGGGAATGGCTAGCTTAATGAAAATGTCAGCTCAGTGGATGGCTGTGGTGGAAAAAAAGGCAAACTTCCTGCTGGGGAATATTAGGAAAAGATTTGAAACTATAACAGCGAATACTGTCTGTAATACTTCTGTATAGATCTATGATGTAGCCTCATTAGAAAGACTGTGTGTAGTTCTGGTCATTGTAGCTCAGAAAGGACACTGCAGAGTTGGAAAGGCTGGAGAATCTGGGACAAAAGATGTTTATATAATTGTGCACTGGGTGGGAAAAGTGAATATAGAGGACTTTTACCTCCTTCTCCCATAATACTAGGACTTGGGGGCACCCAACGAAGTCGATGGGCAACAGATTCAGGAGGGACTAAAGGAAATGCTTTTTTCACGAGTGATTAAATTCTGGAATTTGCTGCCAGCAAGTGAAGTGATAGCTATAGGTGCAGACAACTTTACAAGGGGTTAGGCACCATGACTGAGGAGAGGTCCATCCAGAGTTCATAACCACAGTGACTAGAGGAACCTCCATCTTCTGGGGCAGCAACCCTCTGAATAGCAGTACTGGGAAGCACCTGCAGGAGGCAGGCCTGGGCTCCCAAGCCCTGTTTGCTGGCCCTGCAGAGGACCTGCTTGCCCCTGCTTGCCCCCCCCCGTGTGAGGCTGGATGCTGGACTAGGCGGACCCCTGGTCTGATCCGGCAGGGCTCTTCTTCCATCGAAGAGCAGGCACTGCAGCCAAGCAGAACGAGCGGCCTCTGGGCACAGCTTCCTGGGACCAGGCACAACGATCCCCCGGAGGTCTGTTCGGCTGACGGGGGTGTCTTTCCTTGACAGCCAGGGGCAGATGAGTGCCCGTGAGGGACGGGATGTACGGGAGGCAGCCCCTCTGCATCCATACCAGTTTCATGACACAGTAACTGCACACGCCTGTCCCCCTTTTAGGTGTTTTCTTTTAATAATAGCAGAAACCTCTCTGTGCTTTTTGTCAAGGCTCCCTGTTCAGTCAGTTGTCTCGCATCCCACCCCGCCACGCTCATGGGGAGCAGGAAGTGACTTCAAACTGCCACTTGAGGCCGGTCAGACAGCGGGCGGCCACTTGTGATGCAGAGAGGCCCCCACCCCCAACTGCAACATCCAGCAAAAGGCAGAGAGATGCCTGTTACCTTGTAGGGTTGCCAACTTTGGGTTGAGAAATTCCTGGAGATTTGGGACTGACGCCTGTGAAGGGGCAGAGTTTGGAGAGGGGAGGGGCCTCATGAGGTATAATGCCATACAGCCCACCCTCCAAAGCAGCCGTGTTCTCCAGGGGCACGGATCTCTGCCATCTGGACATTGGTTGCAATTCCAGGTGATCTCCAGTCCCACCTGCAGATTGGCAGCTCTGGATTGGTAAATACCTGGAGATCCAGGGGGTGGTACCTGGGGAGGCGGGGTTTGAGGAAGGGAAGGACCTCAGCAGACTATAATGCCATAAAAGCCACCCTCCTAATGCAATCGTTTTCCCCAGGGGTGCTGATCTCTCCCTCCTGGAGATCAGTTCCAATTCCTGACGATCGCCAGGCCCAAACTAGAGGTTGGCAACCCTAGCCACAACACCTCCCCCTTTTGGCAGCTTTCGGTTTTGCCCCAGAAGTTCAGGCCTCCCACTGCTGTAGCCTTCGGGTCTGGAGTCTAGACTAACAGCCACGAGGCTTCCACTGGGCTTGGCTGGGCCCGTGCTGAGGCTACACTCAAAGCGGCTTCTGCACCTGGTTGTTTGAAACCAGCATTCCTGTCCTGGGCCTGGAGATGCTCCAGGTGGCAAAGAAACTGCTCTTCTTGCAGGTGTAGAGGAGGCCTGCTTGCAATCCACAATGTGATCCGTTGGGGGTTTTTTTAGACAGTTTGTGAGGGTGACAGGCTCCTCCTCCGGCATTCAGGTTCCTGCTCCTTTTTCTCTGTCCTCTGAACCTCGCGGGCAAAACGGGATCCATGATTTCAGGACTCAACCTGCTGATACTTTTGTCTATGTGAACTGCAGCTCTGGTGGGAGAAGGCGGCTTACTGTCTTGTTTTCCCAAAGGCAAAGGGAAGGCAGCGGACCGCGGGAGAGCTTCCTGGGCGCGGCTGGAGCAACGGGGGCCTGAGAAGGAAAATGGGGACTCCCTTTCCGCCCCTGCCTCCCAAAGTGGCCGGTTTCTTTCCGAGAACTGAAGAGTCTCTGTTCAAAATGCCGCCTGCTGCTCTTCTTTTTCTTCCTCTCCAGGCTTTTTGTGCATAAAAAATCCAAGCTGGGATGATGGTGATCGAGGATGAAAGCCAAGAGAGAAACAATAGGTTAACAGGAGAAAGCAAAATTTATTTTTGTAGTGATGCCAAACTTCAAATGTTGCTTTAGCTTCTGGAGTTTCACACACACACACACATGGGACACATGCAGATGCATTATACTGAATTGGGCCCTGGGTCCATCAGAGGTGCATGAACTCCTTCCCTGGATGTTTTCAAGTGGAGGCTGGATGACCATCTTTTGGTATATAGGGCTATCTTTTGGCTATGCTCCTGCAGAGTGCAGGGGGTTGGACTAGATAACCTGCAAGGTCCCTTCCAACTCTAACATTCTATGATTCTATGAGTCCGTATTATCCACTGAGACAGGCAGAGGCCCTCCAGGGTCTCCAGCAGAGGTCTTCCCCATCACCTACTGCCTGATCCTTTCAACTGGAGATGCCTGGGATTGAACTTGGGACCTTCTGCATGCCAAGAAGATGCTCTGCCATTGAGCCACGGCCCCTCAGAATCATATTTTAAGGAATTAAGTGCTTTTTTACTGTAGAGGTTAAAAGCTCATGTATTTATGGGAATTTGGGCTATGGGCAAATCGATGTGGGCAGTAAAATGACAAGGTACAAAATGTCTGGGCCTTGACTGTTGGAGACCACAGGGGTTCTTGTGGTGTAGGATTGCTAAGTCTGGGCTGGAAAATACCTGGAGACTTTGGGGGTGGGGCCAGGAGAGGGCGGGGTTTGGGGAAGGGAGGGGCCTCAGCATGGCACAATGCCATAGAGTCCACCCTTCGAAGCAGCCATTTTCTCCAGGGGAGCTGATCTCTGTCAGCTGGAGGTCAGTTGTAAAAGCGGGAGATCCCCAGGCCCCATCTGGAGGCTGGCAATCCTAGTGTGGTGGGGGGAATAACATAGTTGGATTTTCCCCCCATTCATGGAAATCTAGAAGGTGAGATTACAACCTTTACCTTGAACATCACAGAATGTAGGGTTTTTTTCCCAGCTGAATCTTAAAAGGTTGTTCAAGTTAAATTCTCTGTTTTATTTCAAACAGGCATAAAGTGTGAGAGAGCATGAACTTGCCTTTGTGCAGGATCCTAGCGAAACAGAGGGTCACATTTTTCTTGTTTGAACAATATGTTGATTGCTCAGTTTTTCTAGAGAAATTTCCTCTTACCTTACCGAATAGTGACTATAGGTAAGTGGCGGATCCAACTAGTTTTCCCCCTGAAGAAAGGGGAAAGAGGAAGGATCCCCTTTGACTAGCCAAAAAGGTTATGTTGGGGTCCTTGGGGATCATGTGATCCACGTGGACAAAAGCCATGTGAGACAGAGAAGGGAACTGGGTGAGATGGAATGGAAAACCTGGATGTCTCCAGCCATTCACATGTGCTTTATCCAAAGTTACTGTCAATCTACTTCACACTTTATTTGCACACCCTGTGTCTAATTGGCTAGCTGTTGTTGCTTTCACCATGCCCAAGGGGAGGGGATTGCCAGATTCAAAGAAACCACCTTCGGTAGTTCTTCCAGTTCCTTCCCAGCCCTTTTGCCACAGGGCATGTGGCCAAATCCATCAAGAGGTGTAAAGAGCGCTATGCCTGTAATTAAGTTTTTGTGTCCTACCCGGCTTTGAGACCTGATGCCAAGATGTTTGCATCTTCTCCACTATTTCTATACCTGTTACCATTTCTATGTTGGCTTTTACAGGTAAATTCTTCTTAGTTTTTTTAAAAAAAGTTATATGTGACAGAAACCCTAAAACCTTAACGGAGCACAAGAGTGCCACCCAGACCATTTAGGACTTTCCTTTGTCTTCACTTTTCAGTCTTCAGTGGAAACTGAGCCCACAGGAGGTTGGGTAGGGATTAATGACTCCTCCAGCATCTTGTTACTGCAAGGAACTCTGCACATGCTCTGAGATCTGTACAGCCTAGGTAACATGTACTTAGTTGCATGAACTGCACCCTTCTTGGGCTCGCAGACTGCTCTCTGACTAATATTGGCTCTTTTTATACAGGTGTCTTTGGGAGTCTGTAGAATCCAAACTGGTGACCCATTATAGCTTTTTATACCTTTTGGGACCCTCCCTTGACTTGCAGGAGGGTGGGCAGGATTGAGATTAGAAAGAACGCTGCACATGCCTTGAGGGCCTGTTCTCCACACTGACATACATA
Source organism: Gekko gecko (assembly GCA_029375565.1). Classification (NCBI taxonomy): domain Eukaryota; kingdom Metazoa; phylum Chordata; class Lepidosauria; order Squamata; family Gekkonidae; genus Gekko; species Gekko gecko. Next base: position 25,787,042 of record JAPDNY010000001.1, on the reverse strand, counting down.
CTACTTTGCTGCGGAGAGTGAGGCTCTTGCCATTCACATGTCTGGCCCCCTCCCTACACCCTAAAGTGGTACAGTTCTAGGCATTCTAGGTGTCAGGGCATGCACAGATGGGGCTCTGAGCTCGCCAGCCCCCTGCTTGGTGGCTGCCTGGCTGCCGGCTCCGCCCACAGAAGCCCATCCCCGCAACTCGGCTCTTACCTTCCACAAGAAGACGATGATCAGGGCCAACAGCAGGAGTCCTCCAATGATGCTGCCGATCAGGATCCAGAGGGAAAGAGGGACCAGTTTGGGCTGGGTGATCTCCAGGATGGTCTGCAACAGCAATGAAAGCGACCACTGAGCCAGGGGACAATACTGGTCTCTTTCAGCCTGCTTGTCCTCCCAGGCGTTCAGAGTAGCAAACGTAGGGTTACTCCTCCATTTCAGCGAGTATGGTACCCTTGTGAGTTAGATTGGGTTATGCTGGGAGGTAGGCCAAGGTCACTCATGAGCTTCATAGCCAAGCAAGGATTCAGATGTGGGTCTCCTTTCTCCCACCGGATGCTACACAACGTAACCACTAGACCCCCCCCCTTGCTCCCTGGTCCTGATCTCAGTGACAGGAATGCCCGTGCCCGTTTTGCCCCCCCCCCCGGATGCTTAAGCCACCTATCCCTTTGGTCCTCCTCCTCCTCTGCCACCTTACCTCCCTCTGGTGGGCTGCCTCGGGCAGGAGGAGGATGTCGTCCTCTTCTTGGGCGGTCAGGGTGAATGTGCTCACCACCTTCACGGTCTTAAACTTCGCCTTTGTCCCCAAGAGGAAGAAAAGAGAGGGGTCAGGGGGCTCAAATGCTGCACAGAAAATGCTGGGGAAGGTCTGATGCTCTCCAAGCAGCTTCCTAAAACTTGGTCCCCAGATCACCCGGCCGTGTATTCCTGCTCCTGCTGGTTCACTTTGCCTGCCCCCCCTGGCCTTTGCATTATCTCTGCCCAGGCTCCCCGGCTGCTCCTTAAGACTGGAACTCCCACCCAGGGGGGGCCCTTCGCTGCTATGAATAACGAGGGTCTCCTGCCTCTCGCTCCATCTGCTGTCTGACTCCCACTGTGTGGAACGTGGGCCTCATGTACAAACAGGCAAGTACATGTGAACACGTGAAGCTGCCTTATCCTGAATCAGACCCTTGGTGGTCCATCAAGGTCAGTACTGTCTACTCAGACTGGCAGCGGCTCTCCAGGGTCTCAGGCTCTCCAGGGTCTTTCACGTCACCTCCTGCCTGGTCCTTTGAACGGGACGTGCCAGGGATTGAACCTGGGGCCTTTTGCATGCCAAGCGGATGCTCTGTCACTGAGCCACAGCCCCTCATAGAACACCATAGGAAGTAAACAGACACTCCTGCAGCCGGCAGCAACTTCGCCCTTGTGCGTCCCAGGGCCCGGACTCTTCCTCGCTGCCCCTCCACTTGAACTAAGTGACACAGCTCACACTAAAGTATTTCCTGGCCCCGCTCCTTCACTCTGAGGGGTGTCTTGTTCCAAAGGCAGGAGATTTCCAAGACATTAAGGAAATGTCCTAGTTATTGAGGAATACGGAGGATCTCCTGTTAGACTCTGGCTATTCACTGTGCTCAGACTCTCAACCGAAGGTCACCAATATGGCAGGACACCAACCAATATGGCAGGACACCAACCAGTGCTCACGGCCTGGCAAAGGGCCCGCTAAGGACCGGAGTACACGGCAGTAGCTGAAGCGGCAGAACACAGAGGAAGCACGCGCTCTGCTTCCTCCTCCACACAGCATTCCCCATGGAAAACGGAGGACTGTCAGGGGAAGGAGGGATAGACAGTTCTGGAGCAATCTCCCATGTCCCAGTAGGAGAGGCCCTGAAGGGAATGGAGCCCCAGTTCTCTCCAGGCCTTTTTAGGCCCACCAGCAAAAACAGAGGCTAAGAGGGGTGCAAAAGAGTTGCACTCTCCTCCCTTCAGTGTAGCTGTCGCTGAAGGGAAGGGGAGGAGACGAGAGATGCGGTTGGGGGAGGGTCAGAGAGTTGGCCCTGACTGCGTGGGGAGGGGAGAAGGTTGCTGAGATGAGAGAGAGCGGTGGCCTTTTGGGACCAGGGTTGCCAGGTGTATGCCTGAAACCCCCAGAAGACTTTGGGGAACAGGGTGTGGGGTGAAAGCCTAGAGCATCAGCGATGTCACCAATGCTCCCTCTAAGCTGTGGAGTCTTGTGAGCAAAAATTCGACTTTGTGAGCTACTGGCATTTAAGTTGCGAGTGAGGGATTTGGCTACTGCATAAATTAATTTGCCCTGGAGCCATCCTCCCTGAGCTAAGACAAAAATGTGTGAGCCAGAGGCTAGAAGACTGTGAGCTAGCTCACACCAACTCAGCTGAGAGGGAACACTGGATGTCACTTAAGAGTTCTTGTCAGAAATGACATTAGTGCATACATGACATCTTCCCACCCATTCCTGCCCTGCTGCTCATTTGAGCGGGACAGGGGGGGGCAGGTGGTGGCAGCAGGACCTTGCCCACTATAATAGCAGCTGAGCTGCCAAGCCTATTTGGTGCCCAGAGTCCCATAAAATACCCCAGCCGGCCATACTCGCAACTGCCCCTTTCAAGGGGCAAAGAGGCAGGCATCGACGTGGCAAGAGATACTACAGAAAGGGGGTGCTGCACTTCTGGGGGAGAGTGCCACGTGTGGACTCACCTTCCAGAAAAACTCATTGTGGACAGCTCTCAGCAGGCGAATGGAGACTTCGGAGCCCCTCTCAATGTGGGACAGCTCACACTTCACCCTTTGGCACCCAGTATTGGTGCAGTCCTGCCGTGGGAAAGAAAAACGCCTCTCAGCAATGTGCCACTGAAAGAGCAGCAAAGCCCACCCAAGGTCAAAACAAAGTCAGAGTTCTAGAATTTTTTTGTAACCCTAACCCCACTTTGTTTTCTTCATTTCCTCCTTAAATGAGGCAGCTAAGAAGCCCAGAGTCTGTGTTCAGAAAAAAGTCTATTAATAACGACTAAAAACCTTATTCTTTGAACCTCTGGCACTACCCACAAGCATCGAAGCATCTTTTCTCGGCCATAAGGACTGAAAACTTGTTGAGTTTAAAAGGAATGAAAGACGAGATCCTGTGTGCACTGAATGGTATGCACAAAACTGCATTCCATGCATGGAACTCCAGCACAAATATAGAAGAAGAAGAGATTTGGATTTATACCCCACGCTTCACTTGGGATCTCAGAGCAGTTTACAATCTCCTTTCCATTCCCCTCCCCACAACAGACACCCTGTGAGGTAGGTGGGGCTGAGAGAGCTCTTTCCAGAACTGTCCTTGAGAGAACAGCCGTGACAGAACAGACTGGCTTGCCCAAGGTCATCCAGCAGCTGCAAGCGGAGGAGTGGGGAATCAAACCCGGTTCTCCCAGATTAGAGTCCGCACACTTAACCACTACACCAAATTGGCTCCTATGATCTATAAGGAAGCACAAAATGAAGTCTGGCTGCCACCATTCTTTGACTGGGGAGAGCAATTTGCCATGTTTTAGTCAGAACTGACAAGGGGAAGTGCCAAGAAGGTAGTGGGGAAAGGAAACACTGGGGTATTCCTTCTTGCAAGCAGCAAATAAAGAGGTAAATTTTTACTTGGACCCTCTGATATTGCAGGTGGGGCTAGGAGCTGGGAGACTCCAGCCTGAATCCCCACTCTGCCATGGGAGCTTGCTGGGTGACACTGGGCCCACCACACTCTCTCAGCCTAACCGACCTCACAGTGTTTTTATAGTGAAGATAAATCACACAAAGGGAGAACGGCGTTGTAAGCCACTTTGGATCCCACCCTTAGGGAGAAAAGTGGACTATAAATATCTAAATAAACAGATAAATAAATTGAACGCTCCCCTACAGAAAATATGAACTACATGAAGAAAAAAAAATTCAGGTGGGAAGCCATGTTGGTGTGAACCAGGAGAACAAAATTTGAGTCCAGTGGGACCTTTAAGACCAACAAGGTTTTATTCAAGGTATAAGCTTTTGTGTGCACGGCACACTTCTGAAGAAGGGACAGCTTATGCTTGAATAAAACTTTGTTGCTCTTGAAGGTGCCACTGGACTCAAACTTTGTTACGGAGAAAACGAGGATGTCAAGTGGGAAGGGGCAGAGGCCTCCAAATCAAGTTCTTGGAACGGTGGCGATGATGTTTTTTAATTTTGGAATGAGGAAACCGACAGTATCTGAGGACATAAGAACAGCTCCTGGTTTAATGAGGTGTGGCACTGATTTATATTCGCTATCAGAGGCAATAACTGCAGGAGTTTATATTCACAGTACAAGGATAATTTTATTGACATTTTTATTTTGCTCCAGTCATGTTTTTTCCCCCCCCTAGTAAACTGAATCTGATTGATGTACACTAATTTATTTGTTTTCTCAGAGGGAGTGCTGGATCCAGCTGCTACTAGGAAGCCCCTCTCTGGGGAATATTCACTACTGGATTTTTAATACATTGATTGACTGACAACGGTATTGGATTTTGATTCCTGGGACACACTTGGGAAGCTAATTAGAAAAGAAAAGTAGCAGGAAGATGGGTTTTACTCTACAAGGCTATTTTTCGTGCTCATGTGGGGTTTCTGTTTATTTGGCATGGGGAAAAGTCCTATTCAGGTGAGCTTTCCTTATGGGGAAACTTTACCTGTAGCCAGGAGCATAGATTTCTGAATTTTCCGGGGTGGAGGGCAGGGTAAACCTGGTCCAGGCCCACACTTAGTAACCTATATGAAGTTATTTCAATATAGAATTGTTTAAATGTCCAAAACCCATATGCCATAAACAATTAATCACGTGGTTTAAAAATGTAATTTTTTTCTAACTCGAAGTATTCTGAATCTCAGTCAAATGAAGAGGTCTCTGTAAGAGGAAAGGAAAGATGTCATGTACTCCTTCACTGAGCCAATCTGAGTACATATTTCATTCATGTATGAAAGGAAATACTTCTCTCTCTCTTTTCCTCACAACTTTGGCTGAGTGCAGGATTGGCCAAAGGTCACATAGTGTGCTTTCTGGCTAAGTGGGGATTTGAATTCTGGTCTCTTCAGTCTGAGACCAACAACCACACCAGTCATATACTGGATACTCTGTACACCAGCAGCCCAAAGTGCATTGCCCCCTCTGGGAAATCCTGAGGGGGCTTGAGCCCTGCTGCCCCCCCATAGTTCATGCCCCTGCCTGTAGCCTAAGATGGGCCCACTGAACTGTTTACCATCTCATCTATTATTTGTTAGAACCAGGTCTCAGAGCAGTGGACAAGGAAGAAAAGAAGGGACAGCTCAAGTTCTGGAAGTTCTCTGGCTGTCCCGGCCACATGGACATACCAATTTCTCAACATGCATGAGTTCTTCTGGATGAACAGGAATCACACCACCGCCTGAACTTTGTGTTGTCTCAGTCAGATTTTGAAAGATGCAGGTTACCTTGGAATTAAAAAACAAACAAACAATACACGTTGATGGGGTCCCTGTGAAATCTGGAAGTCGTGAGATAAGAGGACAGGTAATCTCATGGACTAGAAATGGGTTAAACGCAGGAGGGAATACCTCTTCTGTGATGGGGCCTGTTGTGATAGATAGATAGATAGATAGATAGATAGATAGATAGATAGATAGATAGATAGAACATATACACACACAAACACATAAATATATATAAATGTATATATATGTACCACTTGGAAATAAAACGAGATGCCTATTTGTTGGGTTTTTTTAATCTGCACTATTCTTTTTCCCCATAGGCTGGTGCTGTTACCCATGTGCAAATGAAGATTTAATAGGTAATTAAACAACTAAACTCATCTGATTAATTGACCAAATTAACCAAATTCCAGTCCTAAATATAGTGCAAATATTAAAATAAACAACCTGTTCTTCCCGTATATATTTTTGTTACTTTCATCATTGTTTTTTGCCATCAAGTCACATAAGAACATAAGAGAAGCCATGTTGGGTCATGCCAATGGCCCATCCAGTCCAACACATTGTGTCACACAGTGGCTAAAACCCAGGTTTCATCAGGAGTTCCACCAGCGGGGCCAGAACTTCAGAAGCCCTCCCACTGTTGCCCTCCAAACGCCAAGAATACAGAGCATCACTGCCCCAGACAGAGTGTCCCTTCTGTTCCTCGTGGCTAATAGCCACAGATGGACCTCTGTTCTATATGTTTATCCAGTCCCCTCTTAAAGCTGTGCCACCACCACTTTTTGTGGCAGTGAATTCCTTGCATTAATTACACAGTTGGCTTATGGTGATCCTGTAGATGTTCAGAGGTGGTTTGCCATTGCCTGCCTTCCTTATCACAACCCTGGACTTCACTGGAGGTCTCCCATCCAAATACTGACCAGGGCCAACTCTGCTTAGCTTCCAAGATCTGATGAAGTTGGGCTAGGCTGGGCCATCCAGGTGAGGAAATTTTCATCACAGGAGGGTAAGAAGGTGGGGAAAGCATAAATTTCATTTCAAAGAGATTTCTTTGGGGGAAAAATCCTACTGAATCAAGCAGGATGTTAATTGGTGGGGTAGGGAGTCGGACTCGACTGTGTGACTGAACAACAAAGGGGGTGTTAATTGGATTTTTTGCAGTGGGCACTCAAACGTTCTCAGCTGATTCCGAGTGCTGTTTAAGTCAAAAGTCAGGGTGAAACTCATCCAAAGAAATACAAATAAATAAAAATCTCTTCAAGAAAGGAGGTGTTGTTGAACGGTGGGGGGGCTTTAGTCAAGGGCACTCACGTTGTCCCCAATGATGCGGGTGACGGAGAGGAACTTGCTGTTCTGATAGGCTGTGGTGGGCAGATCCATGACGAGGGAGAGGTTCCCCACGGTGTAGCAGCCAAGATTTTGCACCTGAAACAAGAAAGGGCCGTGTGCACTAAAGCGGGCATCACCAATGGGGCAGAAAACCCTGGGGGGACGGGGGGTTGGGAAAAAAAATTGGGTCTGAAGGAATATTCAAGATTTTGATTATAGAGTCCGATTAGAGATACACAGAAAACAGGTAAGCATTTTCAAAATTTAACTTCTCAGAAAGGAACAAGTTCACATTCTCCCCATTGTTGAACTGTTGTTTTTTTTTAAAGGTGAAGGCTGGCGGTGATTTTTTTTTTTAAAAAGACCAAATGCTACCCCAAGACCACCACACTTAAAGCACATAATCAACCAAAATATTCTTTCAAGTGTCAAATATCAGGAGCATCACAAAGGCTTAAGAATATTCCCCTTTTGTAATTTATTTATTTATTTTTGGATTTATATCCCGCCCTCCCCGAGGCTCGGGGCAGCTAACAAAGAGGCATAAATGCCAAAGTTAAAACAGGTAAGAGCAGTATAAAACAATGAATTACTGTTCATTCTCTCACATTTTTCATAGCTAAAACTGTGTCTAAGATGTGCCGCTTTAAAATGCACTTGACTGGATGCTCCTCCATATTTACAAAAATCCCCCTGCAGTTAGAAAGCAAACATATAGGCTAGAACACTTCCAGACATACTGGCATTCTAGATGCAGGGGATTGTTTGTATGGAAGAAGACTGAATCATATACATGCCTCCACCTGTATCGCATGTCAAGTGCACTCAAGTCACAGCTGACTCATGGTGACCTCCCCCAGCAAGGTGCTTTCATAGAATCATAGAATGTTAGAGCTGGAAGGGACCTTGCAGGTCATCTAGTCCAACCCCCTGCACTCTGCAGGAGCGTAGCTGAAAGACAGCCCTACATACCTACAACATACCCAAAAGATGTAAGGCGAGTGGTTTGCCGTTGCCTTCCTCTGCAGTGTCTTTCTTAGTGGTCTTCCTTCCAAGTACCGACACTGCTTAGCTTCCGAGATCTGATGAGACTGGGCTACGCTACACCTCCTTCCCTCCTGCCTGTATTACTACAGCCCAAAGTGGTATTTTTACCACCTCTAAGGAGAAGAAAAGGTTAAAAATACATTTCGCCACATAGGGTAACGTTGTGCAGCTGTTAAAGGTGTACAAACAACCTCTTCCTTTGCCTCCCGTGCCATTACCTTGATGGTCGTCTTGAACTCTGGGATCATGCCGCTTGGAAAGGTCCCCACAGGATGCACTTCATACCAGTTCAGCGTGGATTCACTAAGGGAAGAAAATAACCCCAGTTAACTATGGGACTGCATCTACATTACCTAGGCCGGGGGCTCTGAATCTTTCTTCTCCCACCCATCGCTCCATCAAAGAACCTGGGTCCCACCATAGTTTGAAACAAAAAGTGCACTTCCCACCCCCCCTGCCAAGAGAGACGTGTATATGTTTACAGGCATTCTGTTGTTACATTTACAATTTACAGTAAGCTTTAAGGAGTAAATTTGATTGCTATGGCTCCAGTGGATAATCCCAGGCAGGTCGGGTCGGCCAGCAGGAAGCAGCACATCAAAGATATTTGCTGGTGGGTAGTGGAATGGGGGGTTCGTAGGAGATCTACTCAGGGCTATTTTGGGGCAGGAATGCACAGGAACAGAGTTCCGGCTGGCTCCTGGGTTGGCCACGCCCAGCAGGAACTCATTAGCATAATAGGCCACACCCAGTAGCAGAAACTCATCAGGACTGGCTATATGAGGGCTGTGTGGCCTAACATGCAAAGGAATTCCTGCTCCAAAAAACAAGGTAAACAGAATAAGAAGCAAAAGGTGGGTGTGGCTGGATGACCACACTTCTGGTAACTTGAGGGTGTGGCCTAACATGCTAATGAGTTCCTGCTGCTGGGTGTGGCCTAATATGCTAATGAGTTCCTGCTGGGCTTTTTCTACAAAAATAGCCCTGGATCTACTGAGTGTCCAAGGTTACTACTAGCTGATCTCATAAGGTTATTGGTGGGATTGCTAGTGACCTCTGACTCCACTCCCATTTAGGGCTGCCAATCTCCATATGGGGCCTAAAGATCCCTCGGAATTACAACGGATCCCCAGATGACAGAGGTCAGTTCTCCTGGAGAAAATGGCTGCTTTGGAGGGAGGACTGTATGGCCTTATGTCCCACCAAGTTCTCTCCCCCTCCCCAAACCATGCTCCCCTCTAGCTCCACCCCCAAATTTCCAGGAATTCCCCAACCTGGAGTTGGCAACCTTATACCATCTGGTTCAGGTGAATGTACAACAGCAGATGCAGAGGGGGAAGATTAAGCCTGATCTGATGAACTCCTCCAGTTGGCACAAGGAACAAATCTTTTCTTCAGGAAACCACCCCCAGTTCTTGTTCTGTCCCCACTCAGCTTCCTAGGCGGGACTTGAGTAGGCCTTTATCTCCGAGCAGGCTAGAGCTTAAGAACATAAGAAGGGCAACACTCCCTCTAAGCTGTGGAGTCTTGTGAGCAAAAATTCTACTTTGTGAGCTACTGGCATTTAAGTTGTGAGTGAGCGATCTGGCTGCTGCATAAATTAGTTTGCTCTGGAGCCATCCTGCCTGAGCTAAGACAAAAATGTGTGAGCCAGAGGCTAAAAAAACCTGTGAGCTAGCTCACACTAACACAGTTTAGAGGGAACACCGAAGAAGAGCCCTGCTGGATCAGACCAGTGGTCCAGCATCCTGTCTCACACAGTGGTCAACCAACTGCCCTGCAGGTCCAACAAACAGGGCACAGAGGCTGAGGTCTTCTCCTGATGTTGCTACCTGGCACTGGGATTCAGAGGCTCACTGCCTCTGAATGTGGAACGTTTCCCCTCCGAGCTGGGGATGCATTTCCAATGGCAACACTGATGGCTTTGAGCATCTCTCATCCTGGCCATCTGTTGCACTCTCTGCAGTTTATCCCATCATGCGACTTCTTCCCCCATGATGGATCCCATTCTCAAATCAGAACTTCAGGGATGCCCCTCTCTAGCCACATACAACAGAAGAGGTGATCCTCAAAAAAGATCCTAAAAATAGTGATTATTTATTCCTTAAAGTACACCACGTTTTCAGTGCATTACACAGAGTACCAGCATCCTTTCCATCCATTAAGCATAAATTGTTCATAAAAGAACATCCAAAAGGACCTCATACACACAGAGAGACCCCTTTCACATTACCATTCTAAACCAGATGTTATTCATTGTTGGCCTGGTTCTGAGTAAAGCGATATAGGGACAGGGGTTTCATACAGCAAGCATCATCCCATTAATGAGCCGTCTCTGAAGCACTATGGCCATTTCCAACTGCTGCTTTCCCCCACCCTTTTCCACTGCATGATCTTCCTCGCCCTCCCCCACCTGAATGGTCTAAGTTGAGCACTATAGTGCTAAAGCAATATAGTCTCCCAGTGGAGTCAAGACATCTCAATGGTGCTGCTGTAACACTAAAGTGCTATATTGGTTTAGCACTATAGCGCTCAGCTTGGAAGGTTTTTTGGGGGAAAGGGTGAGGAAGATTGTGTGGTGGAAAAGGGGAAAACAGTAGCATTGTAGGAAGCACTATGGCACACCACAGCGATTCAGAAGCTCAACAAAGAGGTGAAAATGGAAGAAAGCCATTTCCCTCAAAAAATGGCTCAGCCCCACTTTGTCGACAGGGCACAAGCGGCTTTGTATGAACAGATAAATAAAGTCAGTTAGCAGCCAGTTGCTAAAACGGTTGTGTCTGAACTGACACAAAAAATCCATTAGTACCATACTACTAAAACAGATTGCAAAGGCTATCTGAAAGGGGCCATAGTAGGAAACGAGGGTACGTCAAAAGGGTTTCAAACAAGGTTTTAAAGTCTTTTAAAGTCTTTTAAAAATCCACTCCATTCCATGAGAACGCTAGTACTAAACTGACATGTGTAAAGGTGCTGTAAACTGGGAAGGTAAAAATTCCATAATGCAAGGAAAAGTTGAAGGCAGCAGGACAAGAGGAAGTCCCAACATGAGATGGACGGACAAGGAAGCCACGAGGGCCCTCAGTTTGCAAGACCTGAGAATGGCTGTGGACAACAGGACGTTTTGGAGGTCACTGATTCATAGGGTCGCCATAAGTCAGAAGCAACTTGACAGCATTTAACACAAATACACACACACACACACACACACAAACTGGAGCCCTAAAGAAATATTTAATTCACATTTTGGCAGGCTGTAAAGGTCCATTTCTCTAATTTTTGTGCGTGGTTTGCAGAGGCGTGCCCCCCCTTTTTCTGGGTTACCCCCACAGCCTGAGGGAAGCCAACTCAGTGTGCCTGTTTCCAAGGCGACGGCACGTCAGGCCGAGGTCCTGAGCAGCTCATCCCGCAGAGGAGCTTACCTGGTCAGGAAAAGGTCAGGCTCGTACCGGACATAAGCAATGGGCTGCGCCGTGTTGTCTGTAAGGGTCTCGTTCAGTTCGCGGCTGTCGCTGTGGGAGAGGGAAAGAAGAGTGAGGGTTATCACAATTTTTTTTTTAAATGCAGTTGATGACTGGGGTGGGAACACATTTATTATATATAAAAAAGCAAAAACCGTGTTGGGTTATAGTGTAGATCTGTAGATTTCTCAATCTCAGAACCTCCATGTTTTTGTTTCCTGAAAACAATACGCATGGAGAAGACTATATAAAGTTTGCAGTGAGGGAAAACACTAATGGGGGGGTAAGAATGGGAGAGGTAAGGGTAAAAAACAGCAAGAATGAGTTCATGCAAATTGTACAATACATCAGTGTAGGGCTCCCAGCCTTCCAGAGGGGGCTAGAGGTCTCCCAGGACTGCAGCTGATCTCCAGACTACAGAAATCAAAGTTTCCTCAGGAGAAAATAACATCTTTGGAGGACAGAGTCTATGGCAGGGGTCCCCAGTGTGGCGTCCACGGGTGTCAATCCACTGACACCTTTCCTGTTGCCTGCCAAGTCTTTCTAGAAAGCAGGTGTTGCCAGTAGGGCTTTTGCTCAGCAAGGTTTCTGATCAGCCATTGGAGATCTGATTTGACTGGGCAGATTTTTGAAAACTGCTTTGCCAGCAGCTTCCCCGCAGCACAAGGATCATCATGGCATGACTGAAGGTAAGCTGTATGCAGGCAAGAAAATATTTGTAAGCAATAGGTTCATGTCCTGCTAACCACATCTTCTGACTGAAATGCTGAAGGGCTACTATGAGATTTCTGCATATCCTCATGCCCTGACATTTTGTGGTGGGCTCCACCTCCTGTGGCAGACATTTTGTGCTTGCGCCCACCCACCGCCCTATGTTGGAACCCCAAAGCTGCCCACAAGCCCCAAAGGTTGAGGACCCCTGTTCCGCGGCATCACATTCCTGCTGAGCTCCCTGCCTTCCCCAAGCACAGCCTTCAAATCTCCCAGGATTTCCCAGGCTGGACCTGACACCCCTACCGAGTGTGATGTTGCACCAATCCCATCTCTGCAGCCTCATTCCAGATTAATTAATATGGAACAACCGGGTGCGCTTTGGGCTATTTGTGTCCCTGCTCTACGCATTCAACTCTGCTGCAAAAGAGTTAAGGAAAGGGAATTAAAAGAGCAGAGAGGCAGCTCCCTCTGGTGGAAGCATGTGGTATTTCTCTCCAGGCCCCATGGTCAGGTTCGCCAACAGGCAGGTTGAACTTGGACCTGTAGCCTAGTATTTTTAGCAATCACAAATTCTTTGGAAGAAAAGGAAACAGACCTATCAAGCAGTTTAATAATAATTAAAACACTTATAAGCATGCAGTACTGGAGATGAACATTTGAGGGAACCACCTTCAATTTATAGAAAGTTGGAATATGATTGGGAAGTCCCGTCAAGTCAAACTTAACTTTCCTTAAAGCATATGCTCATACCTAACTTTGTATCTTTAATCATAATGGAATAGATGTAGCATAAATCTGAGAGTGTCCCGTAGGGCCAAATGAAATGTTTTAAAAGAGTTAGGTCCGGGTTCCCCAGATCCAACTTGTGTCCCCTGCAGCCTCATGGCAGCTGTGGGGAATGGCTTCTAAAACAAGAAAAGGAGAGCCCAAATGGGCTTGAAATGGTGCCATGGGGGAGGAGCACCCCCACCGTCCCCCTCCTGCTCCCCCCAAAACCTGTTTTCCCACATGAAAACCACACTATTGGGGGGAATTATTAATCCAGTTTTGCTGTTGCACGGGGAATATCTGTGCACGTGGAACAGCAAAATTGAGAAAATAACTCCATCCCAGTATGTTTTTGTACTGTATCATTTCTTTTCTTAAGAAGCCATTCTGGTGAAACTGCTGTGTGGCTGCAGGGAACAACTCTAAACTGTAACATTTAGTTTGGCCCTTAGTATTCTGACAAGGGCCTCCTTCTGGGCCTCCGTCTGGGCCTGCCACATCCACCTTACTTTGCTCAGTCATCTCTTGTCTTGACCCTTCTCCACCCCAGTTCTCACCTGCTGGCCGTGAGCTTCACGTGTGCTCGGTTCAGGAGAGAAGAGCAGCTGAATTCAAACTCAAGGAGAAAGGCCACCTGGAAGAGAACCAAAGAGGTTGCTATGGGGAAGGAAATGGCCATGCCTGAAAATACAAGCAGGGCGTGACGGTGATGCCCCCCCCCCATTCCATTCTTTGCCCCCAGCAGCTGGCAGTCTACCTCTCAGTGTGGGGGCTCTGTTCTTCTGCCATCCCTATCAGGGACAGGTAGAGACCAGGTCAAGGTGGCAAAACCAGATTCATTTTTTTACACAATCCAAGCTAGAAGTTAGTGGCCATTGAGTCCCATCGGTTTTTCCGAAAAGGGCTGTCTCAAAAGTCCTGACAGTCAATGGCCTTGGGTGACCCTGTGTACTGGCATTATGAGAGAGGGTGGAAAATTCTTCTCTCTACAGAGCATGGACACTTACAGAAACCTCTTTAGTGTTTTCCTTACTTCTAGACTAGGGTAAGCAAACAATGTGGAATTTCAAAGCAAAAGATCAATAAAGAAACATATCCATGTTCATAACTGAAAATCGACGTGTTGATTGATAACCCGTTTCTGCAGCCCAAACACTGGTTGTTCGGAAGTCCTTTCTTAGAAAGTGGCACATGCAAGATCTCACAAGTAGTTATAAATATACACAGGAGCACCCTGGCATAAATCTGCACATGGTTCACGCTTGGATTCCTGGCAACTGGTCGTCTACATCATTGGCCATTCAGGAAAGTGTCTCTAAGACACCATTTAGCCCCATAACAACCTTTGCCTGCCCTTTCCCTTTACAGACTGGTTATTCTAGCACCCCACCTCCCCCTCCAATACGTTTTTAGGATTTTGTTTTCTTTTTCAAACAGTCATATTTGGACAGAAGGACAATATGCAGATCCTCGTAGCAGCCTACAAAACGCTTTGGCTGAAAAGGCACTTTGTGGCCAGAGGACTCTGGAGGCCGGGCCTCTCACCTTGGCCAAGGCCCTGAAGACAGGGTAGCCGACGTTGCAGGAACGGGTTTGGGCGGATGGGGTGGTGCATTCCAGCTTCACCGGGTTCTCGCCCTGTGGAGGAAAGGACAGAACGGAGCTGACGTGGCAAGCCTTTGGGGTGAGCGGCTGAGGAACCTGACGGCATGGTGCCGCCCAGATCCCACCAGACTCCCATGGGGAATGAGGACCATTTACAGGGCAGCCCTAAGTGGAATTAGACCTCCCTGAGTCCATTGAAGTCCGTGGGATCAGAAGGGGGTAACTCTGCTTAGCGCCATCCTTACTTGGGCAAAAGGAGACTTAAACAGGGTTATACAATAATACATAAAAATGCACATGCAAAAATCTAAAAGCAACAGGTATTCTCTATGTGACTAACAGATGCAAGCGGTAGAAAAGAGCAAGAGTCCAGGAGCACCTTAAAGACCAACAGCATTTGAGGCAGGGGAGGAGTCACGGCCCTCTTCTTCAGATACAGAAGCTCCTCCCCCTGCCACAAATTTTGTTAGTCTTTAAGGTGCTGCCGGACTCTTGCTCTTTTCTGCTGCGACGGACAGACTGACACAGCTACCCGTCTCGATCTAGATACAAGCAAGGGAGTTAGAAAGCAGGCCTTCTTATAAAGCAAAGCTGCTCAGAATGTACAACTCAAAGCACCAAATAACCATACTCAGAATTAAAGCAGCACATTTTTTAAAATCCACCTTTTCCTGCCAGGATCTCCAGATCGACGATTCTATCTTCCTACATTTTCTCCTCACAACAGCCCTGTGGGGTAGGGCAGTACGAAAGAGAGCCGCTGGCCTAAGCTCTCCCCCTTCCTAGCCCAGCATGAGAACCCCTGTGCCACACTGCTTCACAAAAAGCAGGATGGCATTAAAAAGAACTCCAGCCAAGACCAGACTGATGTAAACATCAACGACATCCAGGAAAAGGTACAGTTTAAGATTTTGCTGGGGGGGCCACGACCACACTGTTATGCAGAGCAAATTCCACCACTGGGGGGGGGCAAAGCTGTAAAAGTCCTGCTGCAGGTGACCTTACTGACCTCACCTCTGACAGGCAGCCTCCTGCAACACAGAAGCACCAGCTGATCTTAACACCAAGGCAGGTTCATAAAGGCAAAGATGGTTCTTTAAGAACTTTGGACCCAGGCCATTAAAGGCTCTACAGGTCCAAACCAGCACCTTCAACTGAGCCAAGAAACAAATTTGAAGCTAGTGCAGTTGGAGCTTCTCTGGAGGATTATACTTATTTTGGTGGCTACTCATTAGCATTCCAGCCACCCCATTCTGCACCGTCTGTAGCTTCCAAACCATTTTCAAGGGCTGCCCCTACACAGAAAGTGTTGAGTAGTCCACCCTGGATGTGTGACAGTGGCCCCAGACCTGTTTGTTCCACGAATGTCTGTTGCAAGATGAACTACCCTAAGCTCCTGAGAAGTACTCTTGGCTAACAATGCCACTTGCTTATCTAGTTACAAAGATGGAAATGACGCCAAAGATGTCTGTGGCCTTTCAGGGGGAGTTGAACCCATCCAATACACCCTGTTCCTAGGGGATAAATGGGGTGATTGCTGGAAAGGTTGTGAATGGGTGCAAAAGGAAATTACAAACACATTTGGTGTGATGTTCAAAGGTTAAGAATACTTGGACAGAACCTGCGAAGGGATCTTACGATTGAATGCTTGCTTCAAGATTCACTCAGGACCTTGCTATATTCAAGGAATAGTTCACAAGGATGGTCAGGATTGAAACCAATATGTATTGTTTTATTTTAATTTATTCTGATTTATTCATTGCATTTCACATTCCCAGCAAATTCTTGGCTCTGGTGGCAGTGATGTCCTGCTGAATGTATGAAGTCATAGAAGTTAGATCGTTTAAAATTTGGTATTATGGTATGGCTAACTCATTAAGGAAAGTTCCCTCTTCCTTTGCACAGAAGAGGGAATGCCTGTGTTTAGAGATGGCACTTCCAAACTGCTGCATTTAATAAATATTTGCATTGAACTTAACAGAGCAAAAAAAAAAATTAAAAATCTGTCTCCCGATTAATCAGAGACACCTTATAAATTGATCAAATGTTCCAAATAGATTACTCTAACATTAACTGACTAAGCTCTACAGCTCTACTTTTAACCCTTGGGTTACAGCCATGCCGAATGGTGTCAGACAGGCAGAAGTCCATTCCGGTAACACCATGAACATGTGGAAGCAGAATCAAACCCTTGGTCCATCAAAGTCAATAATGCCTACTCCAACTGGCAGCTAGCCCTCCAGGGTCTCAGGCTGAGGTCTTTCACTTCACCTACTGCCTGGGGTTTTCAGCTGGAGAGACCAGGGCTTGAACCTGGCTGGGACCTTCTGCATGCCAAGCAGATGCTCTACCACTGAGCCATGCCCGCCCCCCCCAACGGTGAATCTTATCCCAGAGGGGTAATTGTGACAGTCTGGTGTAGCAAAAAAATCAAACGCGAGTCCGACCAGTAGCACCTTAAAGGCCAACAACATTTATTACAGCATAAGCTTTCTTCTGATCATTAGCACTGCTAATAGGCACCCCATCACTGGCCCAGTAGCTTCCTTATTTTCCCTCAACTCTGTTCTTAACCATGTAAAATACCAGCTGGGAATAGGGCCACCATACCTTAAGCACTAGGCTGGAGAAGTGGAGGTTTTTGGAAAACCAGAGCCTGAGGCTGGTGTTGTAGGCATTCTCCTTCTTGTTTTCTAAAAGGACATCCACTGAGACCTTCCGCTTTCCTTTACGAATCACGTGAGGTTTCTGCCTGGAATGAGGAGAGAAGATGATGGGCTTTTCCACACTCTTCTTTTCATCGCTTGCGTGCCCATATTGCTTCACGCTTTTTTCTTTTCTTTTCCACATACCTTTAGTGGTCACTTCACTATTACATCGGTGTATCTTCAGAGTATTTCACTCCACTTTAAATGTGCAGGGAAATATTCCAGGGATACCTTGATGTAATATTGAAGCAACCACTAGAGGGAGCAAAACATGTATGAAAAGCACAAGCAAGGAAGAGTGCGGAAAAGCCCAATAATATTTTGGCTTGCAAGAAGATGTTATACTCTTGGATGAGTCCCAACCTAAACTCCTGGCCCAGGAACCCATACTCTGTAAAAGGCCTACATAGGGGGTGAGTTACGGGTACAGCAACACGGTCAGCTCCCAGAACTTCTCCTGGGTGCCACTGGCTCTTTGTTCTATTTAGAGGAGTTTTGGGGGGAACCCAAGCTCCACCAGACCTCCTGGAGGGAGGTCAGGTGCAAGGGACTTGATTCGGGCCCCCATTTGCTGCAAAATGGGTGGAAGCTCTGGATTGTCCCGAGGCAAAGAGTGAAGACGTGCTGTTATGGAGCCATAAACTGCACCAGCTGTGTACGCCATGGAAGCAAGAGAGTTAATCTCAGCCTTGTCAGTACTATCGATGAAGTAAGTAACTACCTGGTAAAACAACATCAGAAGCAGAAGAATTTCTCTTTACTTTCTTTTAATGCCCCTGTAATAAATCTTAAAAAGGACACGGAAAGGAGGGTGAGACTCTCCCTCCCCCTTCCTGGCGGAGTGACAGAGACAATTCACTTAAAGAAAGTTGAGTGAAATATTGCTTGGGGCAAAGTGAGACTTTTGTTTGTGCTTTGATACTGCTCTTGAAGAAAAAAAAAAGACAGAAAGAAAGAGAGTTATTTAAAGTTGATTTTGCTTCTTCGTAGCAATTTTTTATGACGTCACGGTTCATGGCTGGGAATGGAGGAGCTTATTATGACTACTTCTTAGTGGAGATGTAAACATCTGACTTTTATGAACGAGTTCTCAGCTGTCAACAACTTTAAGCACGGTCAGCTTTGAAAAGATTACTGCTGGGTCTGTGTGATTGTTTTAAAATAGGGGGGCAAGATCCAAAAAGAAAAATGCCAGACGATATTTGCCCAGAGAGCTCTACAGAAATTGATCAACTAGAGGTCTCTTGGAAGGAGATTCGGGAGATCATTGTGGATGCAATTACCTCAGCAGTCAAGGACGTTTTAGAACTTGTAAAGGATAAATATTCTGTGACACCAACCCAAACTATAAGCCAGATAAAGGAACTTCAGCATCAAACAGCGCAAGAAACAGAGCAATATTATAATTTAGTGGACCCAACCTATAGGGGAAAAGAATCCCAGCAGCAAACCTTGCCAGGTGTAAGACAACACTACAAACAACTTGACTTAACCTACAGAGAAAAGGATCCTCAGCACTTAAAACTGCAAGATTCAGAACAACCCTGCAACCAAGATGAACAAGGCTACAGTGAGAACAACAGATCTACTAAAATACTGTCAAATTTTGCAACCCTCAAAGTCATACTCTACAGAGAAGACAAAACAGAAGCTATGAATCATAGACTCATAGAATCATAGAATGTTAGAGTTGGGAGGGACCTTGCAGGCCATCTAGTCCAACCTCCTGCACTCTGCAGGAACACAGCCGAAACCCCTACATACCTACAACATACCCAAGAGATGGTTGTCCAGTCTCCTCTTGAAAACGTCCAGCGAAGGAGCATCCACCACCTCCCAAGGCAGTCTGTTCCACTGCTCAACCGCTCTTACAGTCAGGAAGTTTCTCCTGATATTAAACCGGTAACGACTCCCTTGTAATTTCCACCCATTAGATCTAGTCTTGCAATCCGGAGCAAGAGAGAATAGATCCACTACTCCATCTTCTACATGACAGCCCTTCAAATACTTGAAGACTGCAATCATGTCCCCTCTAAACCTTCTCTTTCCCAGGCTAAACATACCCAACTCCCTCAGCCTTTCCTCATAAGACTTGGACTCCAACCCTCTCACCATCCTGGTCGCCCTCCTCTGGACCCGCTCGAGTTTGTCAACATCCTTTCGAAAATGTGGTGCCCAAAACTGGACACAGTACTCCAGGTGGGGCCTGACCATAGCAGAATACAGCAGAACTACCACCTCCCGTGATCTGGACACAATGTTTCTGCTAATGCATCCTAAGATTGCATTAGCTTTCTTCACAGCTGCATCACAGTGCAGGCTCATGTTTAACTTGTGATCAACCATAACACCTAGATCCCTTTCACATGTGCTGCTGTCAAGCCAAGTCCCTCCCATTCTATATCTGTGCCTTTGATTTTTTGTACCTAAGTGTAGGACTTTGCACTTATCTCTATTGAAATTGATTTTATTTGTCTCAGCCCACTGTTCCAGCCTATCAGCCTATGAAAATACCAACCACCATAAAAATGGAATACAGAGGACGAGAGGGACACAGAAAGATGACTTTATTGGGAAAAGGGCCTTTCTTCAAGAAGAAAAGAACAAAACCTAAATAACGCTGATTTAGAGGACTTTGATTGATGTGCAACTGACTAAGATGGGCTAGGGAAAAAAGCATTGGCAATGAACTAACATTGGTGACAAAGGAATTTTTATATATATAAAATACACATACACACATACATATATATTTTATGTCTCTATAAAATTACAGCCCATAATAAAATTAACCCCTGTTTTGGTGCAACTAATTAAAATAGGCAAGGGGAAATTGTATTGACAATGAATTAACATTGGTTATAATTGAAATTATATTTCTCTTTTTTTATATATGCATGTATAAAATTATAGCCCCCCAAAAAAATTAGGGAAGATTTTTAGAGTTCTAGGAAGTTTTATAAACAGAAGACAATATAAAATATTAGAGAATAAGCTGTAAAAAAAAAAAGTGACTTAGATCGTATATGTGAGAAGGATATTTAGGGAAGGATAACAACAGAAGATATTAGCACAAACAGAAGCGTTTATAAAGTTAGTTAATAGGTAAAGATAAAGTTAATTTATAGAAGACTGTTGTAGAATGTTTAACCAGCTTGGCTTGGATAGTAATAGAGATGTAATAATTACAGATTGTTATGATTGTTATGATTATGTAATTTTACAATTATATATAGAGAGCTAGGATTATTAAAACTGTTAATCTAAAAGACAGACTCGCAACAATAATAATGGTCCATATGGCGAGAATATTAATCTATATGCAAGAGGCGATCTAAGAGATATGATGATGTTACTACCACTCTCATGTATGTGTGTTTGTCTGTTGTGTTTGTTAAAAACTAATTTAAAAAAATTATTCATGTAAAAGGTTTACACACATGTATGCCTACATGCATACAAACCTGGAATTTGCTGTGGCTTTGATCTCAGATGACGTGAGCCCAGCTCTCCCCGCCCATCAACACCTTCACAACCAATATGACAGACAAGTTGGCCTGGCAACTGGGTGGCTGATTCAGAAGTCTGCCATGACCATTACCGCATAAATTTGTACACTTGCGTAACAGATACCGGGCCAGAGAATTTAGCCACTAAGAAAAGTGCAACAGCCTGAGCTATGAAAAATAGCTGTCATCCTACCACCGTTTATTCAATTAGACAATCATCTCACTCTCCTTCAAAAAAAGAAAGAAAAGAAAAAGAAAACAAAGAGAGCAGAAATCAATCACTGGAAAAAATACTTCAGGGACTGGGGTGGGAGGGGATAGTGGGTTAGGGACGTCACTGGCTCACAGCCAATCAACTCTGCACATAGCCAACTTTGGCTGTAAATAAACAGAATTTGTTTCCCTGCTTTGCTCTTGATCTGGGAGACAAGATAAGATGTCTGCACAAAACAGTTCAATTGTATAGCTCTGCATATACCCGTAGGGGACAACGTGAGCCAGACTTCCTTAAGAATCCTAATCAAGAGTCTTCACCAAGGATTCGAAGTCCCTGACACAGGTTTCCTGACTAAGATTTCTCAGTTTCTGCCTGGTTCTTCACTTGGAGCTCCTGATACCTCCCCCAGTTGGCTCTGTGTGTGTTGGATCTGATTCCTACCTGGATCCAGCGATATCCATCTGTGCTTGCAACACCAGATCAGTTATGCACTCATTGTCCTCTCCACAATCTTTGAAGAAAGGGATCTGGAAAAGCAACCAACAGGGTGATTCCGTGGGATGCAAACCACGGCATGATGAAGGCAGTGGAACGAGGTTTATTGGCCAACTCCAGTATGCCTCCAATGTGCCAAGCAACGGGGCCCTTCTCGCGCATGCGTACTCACTAGTTTCTTAACCGTGGTGGCCGATTTCTCATCTAGTACGGGGCCTGGTTCAGCATCGTTCAGTGCAAACTTGACCATGACCGCGACAGGCCTCAAGTAATCTGACGTGTCCTGCAAGGGAGAAATGGGCCCAGGATTGTTACCCAGCACCTGATGTGTTTCAGCAAGCTCTCAGGCTTCAAGGCAGATCACTCCAAAAGGGCAGAAAAGATGACAATGCCAGCAGTAACGTTTCTATATCCTGACACGGGGATTTCCGTAGGCAAGGCAGGGTTTCCTAGGAAGGGCATGGGGCCTCTCCCTGTTCCCCACTCCCAGAATGCGTCTTGGTTGTGCCAGAAACCACAGCACCAACCCCTCATGTTGACTGGCAGCAGGTTCCTAAAGCTTTGTGCAGCCGTGCCTCGGAACAGGAACATGTCGTGAGGTTGTATAATACAGCTCTGCTGTCTCCCTGCCACTTCAGCCTTCCTACACAACTTCTTTTTTAACTGCCCACAGTGAAAAGCTAATCTTAAAACGCCCCGTAGAGTTGCCAGCACCAGTGTGGGAAACACCTGGAGATTGTGGGGGGTGGAGCCTGGGGAGGGCAGGGTTCGGGGAGGGAGGGGCCTCAGCAGGGCATCATGCTGTAGAGTCCGCCTTCCAGAGCAGCCATTTTCTCCAGTGGAACGGATCTCTTTCGTCTGGAGATTGGTTGTGATTCCGGGAGATCTCCAGGCCCCACCTGGAGTCTGGCAACCCTACCGTGGTCTTGGAGTGAATTTCCTGAACTGAGCAGGTGGCTGGGCTAGATGGTATACAAGGTCCACTCCCACCTCCAGGACTAGCGTTAACAACCCTGCAACATCCGTCCCAGGGTCCATCAGCTCCAGCATCTTGTGTCCTCTGGGAATCCTACAAGCAGGATGGGAAAGCAGCACGCTTTCAGTGCCGTTTGTCCACAGCAGCCGTTACTCAGAGGCTGGCTGCCTCTTAACACGGAAGTTCCATTCAACGACAGTGGTTCATGTCCTGACCTGGATCGCCCAGGCTAGCCAGATCTCACCAGATCTCAGAAGCTGAGCAGGGCCAACCCTGATTACTACTTGATGGGAGTCCACCAAGGAAGTCCCAGGTCACTACAGAGAGGCAGGCAATGGCAAATCACCTCTCGCTGTCTCTGGCCTTGAAACCTCTACAGGGTTGCCGTTCGTTGGTTGCAACTTGATGGCACTTTCTACCACCGATTCTGTTTAGGGTTGTACTGTAAATGCATGTAGAGAGCGTTGAACAGCTACTGGCAGATTTCTCCAGGAACTCTTAAAAGCCACCTGAAGCAGTGGCCATAGCCAGCTCTGCAGACCCCTCTTCTCAGACCATCTTTGCTTCTCCTGCTCATGCCCCTACCAGTGTTCCCTCTAAGCTGAGTTAGTGTGAGCCTACTCACAGTTTTTTAGTCTCCGGCTCACACATTTTTGCCTTCGCTCAGGAAGGACGGCTCCAGAGCAAACTAATTTATGCAGTAGCCAAGTCACTCACTCACAGCTTTAATGCCAGTAGCTCACAAAGTAGAATTTTTGCTCACAAGACTCTACAGCTTAGAGGGAACACTGGCCCCTACTCTCCCGGCCCCCTGGGTCCCTGCTCCCTCCCTCCCTGCCACACTGCCCCCTGCCTCCTTCCCCTTTTCTCACTGACCTTTCCTACTTGGCTCTTTCCCCTTCAGCTGCCACACCCCTTCCCCATCCTCCTTGCACTCCCCATGTCCTCTCCCCCCCATCCTGGCTTCCGCCGCCTCTCCCCCTCCCCTTTCCTGTCTCCTCCTCTGGTCCCCTCCTGGCGGGGTCATGAAATAGCAGGCACCCACGCATTGCTTTCCTTCCTACTCTGTTTGCACAAGTGCAGACATCATCGCCTTTTACTTTCCCAGATTTTTTTAAATCCCCCACTCCTCCTTTTAAAGTTTTCATGTTTTTCTACAAGCCCCATCCGGGATGACTCCCCCTTGCAGGTTTTTTGAACCACTTGGTGGGGCCACCCAAGCAGAGAAATCTTTCCCTGTGTGTTCTCTATGCACCATTCATCGTTTTATAAACCTCTACCATGTCGTCCCTCCATCAGTCACATTTTTTTCCTGAGCTAAAAAGACACGGCTTCCTTTCGATATAGGGAAGGTGCTCTGGTTGCTCTTTTCTGCTCTCAATTAACTCGGTCCCATTTTGCTCTTTTTTCACAAGTTCTGATAGGTTTGCTATGAAAGAGCAACTGAACTCTGACAAAGCTTACCTTTCATACCCTATTGTCAAACGCCTTGACAAACGAAATGCCTGGTAATGCTTTAAAGGAAATTGATTAAAATAATAAAATCTGAAAATGATGGGATGGCAGATTGGTCATTATTGCCCATACTAGAGTACTACAGGGGTGTCTCCGTATTATGATGGCTAATGATATAAACACTGGCTTGGCTCACACTGCCTGTGCAGGCAAGGTTCTTCCTGCCCCAAAGCAAGAGCCAGAGACCAGGGGCCTTTTGAGGAGTTTGTACCAGCCAACCTAGCAGTTCGAAAGCAAGAAATTGCAAGTAGATAAACAGGTACTGCTTCGGTGGGAAGGTAACAGTGTTCTGTGCACCTTAGTGTTTAGTCATGCTGGCCACATGACCACAGAAATGTCTTCGGACAGCGCTGGCTCTTTGGCTTGGAAACAGAGATGAGCACCGCAACCCTAGAGTTGGATTCGACTGGCTGTCGAGCAAGGGAACCTTTCCCTTTAAATACCTTCTGTTCAGGACTCTCTTCCCCCCCTCTCCCCGAGAACTGGGAGAAAAGCAGAGAATAAATATCTAAATATTATAAGTATCTAAATATGAAGAAGAGGAGGAGGAGATTGGATTTATACCCCACCCTTCACTTGAGCTGCTTACAATCTCCTTCCCTTCCTCTCCCCACAACAAACACCCTGTGAGGTATGTGGGGCTGAGAGAGCTCTGAGAGAGCTGTGACTGGCTCAAGGTCACCCAGCAGTTGCATGTGGAAGAGGAAAGGGGAATCAAATCCAGCTCTTCAGATTAGAGACCGCCACTCTTAACCACTACACCAAACTGGAAGAGAGATAAAATAGGAACAGTGATTTACGGGGGCAGATATCAGAAACTGGGAAGTGTACCCTGGGAAACAGGGACAGCCAGAGCTTATTAGCTGAAGCAGACTATAAAAGGGAAGGAAACACAACAGCGGAAAATCAGAGCTCAGTCCTTTGATGCAGCTCTTAAAACCGCAGGGTTCCTGTGTGTGCCAAGTACTGTCAAGCTGCAGAATTCTGACTTATGGTGACCCTACGACTTAATGACCTCCAAAATGGTCCTGAGCCTTGCTCAGTTCTTGCAAACTGAGGGCTGCGGCTTTCTTGATTGAGTCCATCCATCTCGTGTTGGGTCTTCTTCCTTTTCCTGCTGCCTTCAACTTTTCCTAACATTATTGTCCTTTCCAGTGACTCTTCTCATAATGTGACTAAAGTACGATCGCCTCAGTTTAACAGGGTTTCTACCCCTACTGCAGTGACATAAAGGAGGGATTTTTGCAAAAAACGCCTGCATTGGTTTGCTTTGCATCCTCCTGTTCTGGAAACATGCCAGGAAAAGAACATTCCAGCCACATTTATACTGGTCTGTCCACTTGACAGCTCTGGGTACCACACAGAGAGTCTAAGTGAAGCGCGCCATACTCACAATCATGTGAAAACGGACCGTCGAGCACATCGTCCTGCCCACTGTGGCCCGAATTCTCTTCTGAAGCACTTTTTGAGAAGTGTTGTCAAAGACAGCCCTTGTCCTAAACTTCCTGTCGTCCAGGGTGACGTTGAATTTTACACCTAGGACCAAGCAAGTGGGTGAAGGCCGTTTACGTCATGGGACCAGCACTCAGCCAATCACAAGGCTCACCGAGGGAGATCACCACGGCCACCCGCCAAGAACAGGCCCGGAGGTACTCACTAAACTGGCTGTCCCTCCTGCCCAGAGAGCGGGAAGAGGCTCTGAAGCAGATGTCAGCCGTGACGCAAAGAGACTCCTTGCCATTCCTGTGGCAGTTCTTCTGGATGACGTTGATGGAGGAAGGGTTGGCCGAAATGGAAGCGTTGACCTGCACAATCCTCCTTGACCTGACCCCCTCGGCAACAAGAAAAGAATAATTAAGAACAACCTAAGAGCTCCCACACAAGGTGCGACAGAATCCTTGTTTGTCAGTTACAGTGAACACACACACACAATCCATGTACAGGGTACACCTGATATTTTTCAATACTTGCCTTGAGTAATTCTCAAGTGACGTTCAAAGCATGTCCGGGGAATGTGGGATTGAAACCCAACAGTTATTAGTCCCTGGTTTCACTTGTAAAGGGAATGCACCTTGCCTCTTTCCTTTTGTTGTCGTTGTTCAGTCGCACAGTCAAATCTATGCACGTACACGCAGGTTGACTGCAACGTGTGAAGAGGGCTTGAGTGAGTGAAGCGAAGTGATTCACCATGAAGCAGGAAGAGAGACGTCCGGAACTCTCATCTGCTTCGACACCTGCTGTTTCACCAGCAAGGTGCAAATACGGATAAGTTGGAACCATGTCCTCAAATGTCAATTAATTGGGTGCGTCCCTAGAATTTGTACCACTCTGCTCTTCTTTCTGAGGCTGTCTGTCCTATAATGAACACCGGCCCTTCTCGAGGCACCTATTCCTATGGACTCCTCACCTTCACGGCTTCATCTGTGTTCTCAGGAAGGCTAAGCCATGAGGGCCTCGTCCACATCCCCGACACCTACGATTCCAACATCTGTTACCTCACAACTGAATTATACAACTGGTGTTGCACTCTGTCAGGGCGTCCCAAGCTCCTAGCCCCAAGAGGCAGCCTGTGCCCCAAGCCTTACCAGCCCAGGCTTGGGAGGGGGCTGTGGCTCAGTGGTAGAGCAGAAGGTCCCAGGTTCAATCCTCAGTATCTCCAGTCAGGGCTATTTTTGGGCAGGAATGCACAGGAACAGAGTTCCAGCTGGCTCCCGAGTTGGTCACACCCAGCAGGAACTCATAAGCATAACAGGCCACACCCAAGAGCAGAAATTCATTAGGATTGGCTACATTAGGGGTGTGTGGCCTAGCATGCAAAAGAGTTCCTGCTACAAAAAAAGCCCTGGGTTTTGACAACAAACAAGGTAAACAGAATAAGAAACAAAAGGTGGGTGTGGCTGGATGACCACACTTCTGTGCGGTCAAGGGTGTGGCCTAATATGCTAATGAGTTTCTGGTGTTGGGCGTGGCCTGTTATGCTAATGAGTTCCTGCTGGGCTTTTTCTACAAAAAAAGCCCTGTCTCCAGTTAAAAGGGATCAGGTAGTAGGTGCTGGGTAAGACCTCGGCCTGAGACCCTGGAGAGCCACTGCCAGTCTGAGTCGGCAATACTGACTGTGATGCACCGAGGGGTCTGATTCAGGATAAGGCAGCTTCACGCGTTCACGTACTTCAGAAGAAACCTAACTGGGCCTGACTGCAAAACAGAGGGCAAAGGTCACCCTGACATTATGAAGAATGTGTGTGGCCACTATCAAAAGCAACGGCACCGTATTTCCTCTGTAATAACCCGTGAAAGAAGCCTGGTGAAAGGGCCGGTGTTGGCATAACCTCAGGCGGGGCAGCTGCCAGGGCCCACTGCTGCTGACCCCCCCCCCAATATGCCCCCCCCAATATGCTCCACCACCCAGGTGACCAGCTGCATACGCTGCCCAGCGCCATCAGGGAAAAGGCTGCGGGCGGTGCCGGTGGCTGTGAGCGTGGGCAGTCAGAGGAACTCGTGAGCAGGGCAAGGAGGGGTGCGCAGGCGGATAGTGGGAGATACGGGTGAGAAGGGGGCCCCTGGAAACTCTGTGCCTGCGCCCCCCCAAAAAAAATCTGGAATGGGCCCTGCCTTGTGATGTGACAATTTTTAGGGTTGCCAACCTCCAGGGGGCCCCTGAAGATCTCCTGGAATTACAATTAGTCTCCCGGTTCCCCCGGAGGAAAAAAAATGGCTACATTGGAGGGTGGGCTCTGTGGCACTGAACCCCACTGAGATCCCTCCTCTCGCCCAAGCTTGTCTTCCCCAGGCCCCACTGCCCCCCCCATCCCCAAATCTCCAGGAGTTTCCCAACCCAAAGCTGGCAACCCCATGTGACATCACGGCATCCAGAGTGCCTCCCCTTTACATGACTGGCTGCTCCGTGCAGGGGGCTGAACCAGCTGCCCTAGTGCCCCAGCTTTTCTTTCCCTAGATATGTGGGAGAAGGAAATACGGAGCTGCTATTGCCGGTGGTGGCTGGGCACACCCGGTTGGGCCCTGACTGGGTGTCTTATTCAGTCCACGTGGCCGCGGGGGTTACTTTCAGGAGCTCTGCAGAGTCTCTCCACCCACTCTCAGCATCTCTCTGCTACTCACCTCAAGACCAGCGCAGCCCCCTGGGCGCCCACGGCAAGGTCCACCAGACCGTCGCCGTCCAGATCTATCTGCCCGTCCAAGCTGCGGCCGAAGTAGGCGAGGCCTCGGCGGAGCCCTGCTGCTTCGATTCGCTGTCGGAAAGGACAGAGCAAAGGGGGTGAAGACTTTAAGAGGGAACACTTCAAGAGCAGTGAGATCCACTCAGGAAGCACCTTCACTGCGATCCATATAGAGTTATCTCTGGAGTTAAACTCTTGGTGTGTGTGGGGGTCCTTCATGTATGAAGCAGTAGCCGGCTGAGCACTGCACTGGTTGGCTGCCTCGCCTGGTCACTGCATCTGAGCCAGTGTGCTTGCGTGGACTCTAATCTGGGAGAACTGGGTTTGATTCCCTACTCCTCCACTTGCGCCTGCTGGATGACCTTTGGGCAAGCCATGGTTCTGGCACAGCTGCTCTTGAAAAAAGAGCAGTTTCTGTCAGAGCTCTCTCAGCCCCACCTACCTCACAGGGTGTCTGTTGTGGGGAGGGGGAGGGAAAGGAGTTTGTAAGCCGCTCTGAGACTCCTTTGGGTAGTGAAGGGCTGGGTATAAATCCAATCTCTTCTCCTCCTCCTCCTCTTCTTCTTCTTCTTCACTTTGTTCAACTGCTTCAGACCAACACAGCTACCCACCGGAATCTATCTCCTGTAGATGTCACCTAGAAACCACCCCACCCCCTTGTTTTTAGAGCGCTTTTGCGGTAAAAGAATGTTCCGTTTCTTCCTACTGATAAGGAATGAATAAATGCACAAACGCTCCTGCAGTGCTTTAAAAGATGTCCAAAAAGGAAGAGCAGCCTGCCTGAAGCACAGGAGGGAAGGGCAAAGCTTGCTTTATCCACTCGCTCCTTTATTATCCATCCCTTTGTCCATCCATTCATGCCTTTGAGCTGCCCCTGAGGAAGCGCAAACAGCCAGTGTGGACAATGAATGAATTAAACCAACAGTATCGTCTTCCTGTCCAC
This sequence comes from Gekko gecko, assembly GCA_029375565.1. Classification (NCBI taxonomy): domain Eukaryota; kingdom Metazoa; phylum Chordata; class Lepidosauria; order Squamata; family Gekkonidae; genus Gekko; species Gekko gecko. The sequence goes on along the minus strand of JAPDNY010000001.1, from coordinate 25,758,120 downwards.
TCTTTTCACCTGTTTCACTTTGATTTAGACTTTTTTTGTGGGGGGCTTTCTTTTCTAGGAAAACTCCAGTTCGTATTCTGTATGTGCCAAACCAGCTTCACATCAGCTTTGCAGCATGTTTGATTTTATTTGGCCACCTTTTAGTTATTTATACCATTTATGCTCCACTCTTTGACCTTAAAAGGCTCAAGGTGACTTCCTCAAGAGGTCTAAAACAATAAACATGATGGGTGGGATCCTGTAGAGTCACTTCGCTGACTGCCCTGCCTTCTACGGGTTAAAGGGTTCTTAGTGGCTGGGATTCTTTATTGCTGCTAAGGTTGCCAGGTCCTCCCTGGCCACTGGTGGGCCAGCGATGGGGTGAGGTTGCCAGCCCCAGCCTGAGAAACTCTGGGAGATTTGGGAGTGGAGCCTGAGGAGGACAGGGACCTCAGTGGGCTACGAGGCCATAGAGTCCACCCTCCAGAACATCCATTTTCTCCAGGGGAACAGATCTCTGTAGTCTGGAAATTAGTTGGAATTCTGGGGGAATCCCCAGGTCCCACCTGGAGTCTGGCATCCCTAACTGCTGCTTATGCTTAGTGTTTCAGAATGCAGTGATCTTTGCTGTTGTATCACTCCTGTTTGGATTTTAATGTGGTAACTTTGTACTTTCCCACTTCCGGCACTATAGTAAGCAACATGCATTGCTATTTTTGTTTTAGTAGAAGGTCAGGGTAGAACATAGATTCTCAAATCTTCCAAAGGGGGCACGGCCAATTGCTAATGGAGATAAGAATGCCATCCTTCCACACGTCCTCACACACAGACAACCCACAATCTGGTTAACACAACTTTCACATACCTGCTTGAAGCGTGGCAGCACAGTGGTGCGGTACCCATGGTACACGTAGACAGCCCCCTGGTGGTTATCCTCCAGTGGTGCGCCCACCACCACATCATTAAAGCTGTCGTGATTGAGGTCAGGAACGGCCAGCAGGGAGTAGCCAAAACGAGCATCTTGAGGTTTTGGGTCGGCGTGGAGCGTCCCATTAAAAGACAGGAGAGGCTTTAAAAGACAGAGATTAAATATTGAAACATATGAACCTCAGAAGAGCCAGTGTGGTGTACTGCTTAAGAGTGTTGGACTACTATCTGGAAGACCCCAGGGGCTGTGGCTCAGTGGGAGAGCATCTGTTTGGTAAGCAGAAGGTCCCTGGTTCAATCCCTGGCATCTTCAGTTAAAAAAGGGACCAGGCAGTAGGCACTGCGAAAGACCTCAGCCTGAGACCCTGGAGAGCTGCTGCCAGTCTCTGTAGACAATATGGACTTTGATGGATCAAGGGTCTGATTCAGGATAAGGCAGCTTCATGTGTGTTCATTACCCAGGTTTGAATCTCCACTCGTGCCATGGAAACTCGCTGGGTGACCTTGGGCCAGTCACACGCTCTCAGCCTAACCTACCTCACAGGGCTGTTGTGAGGATAAAGTGGAGGCGAGGAGAATGACACAAGCCACTTTGGGTCCCCCCTGGAGAGAAAGGCGGGGTATAAATGGATTAAATAAATAAATAAGAAGAGCCCTGCTGGATCAGACCAGTGATCCATCTAGTCCAGCATCCAGCACGGCAGTCAACTAATTGCCCTGGAAGGCCAACAAACTGGGCACAGAGGCCTTCTCCTCATGCCACCTCCTGGCACTGGGTATTCAGATATTCTCTGCCTCTGGACAGGGCAGTTCCCTTTACTCACCATGGTTAGTAAACACGGATGGACCTCTCCTCCATGAAACGGCCTAATCCTCCTTTAAATCCATCTCTCCTCATGGCCCTCACTCACTAAATAAAGCAGTGTTTTCCATTGGTCTGCCCTGAATCTACTGCCCATCATCTTCATTGGGTGCCCCCAAGTTCTATCATCAGGGGAGAGAGCGAATAAAGTTTTATCTATCCAGAATGGGGAGGCGGGTATCAAGAAGACGGTGGATTCTTTCTGATGCCCCAGATGTGGGCCCACTAGAAGCAAGAAGAGCCCTTTACCCCAAAGGTGAGAGTGGAGGCTTGTGTCCCCGCTTCCTCTGACAGACCAGAGAGATGTGATAATGGCTGCAGGCTTAGATGGCACGAGAACAGGATCTGACACACTCCCAGATTGGAAGAGGACTATCCATGGCTGCTTGCTGTGAAATCCTGAATGGGGCATCACGTTCTGAGGCGGCGCTTCTCTGTCTATCAGACGCTGGGTGGCGGGGGGGACGGGGACATCAGGAGAGGGCTGTTGCCTTCATGACCTACTTGCCTGCTTCCCAGAAGCATCTGGCACTGTTGGGAAACAGCATACTGGACAAGATGGGCCTTGACCTTGTGCTTCAAGGCGACACTTGGGTTCCAACTACACATTACGTCTTCCCCAGGTATGTAAAGGGAAGGTCTTGGAATGGAAGAAATGGACTCATCACCAGCTAAAGAACAGTCCCTTGTCCAGTGATTTTCTCTTCCTATACTGTCCTGCCTGCTGCTTAAGCTCTGCCTCTCAAGCCCTGCTAGTTCAGAGATGAGGCACGTGGCAATTTGAGATGGGGTATTTTCTGTGGCGACACCTCACTTTTGGAATGCCTTCCCCTTTAAGGCTCGCCTGATGCCTACTTTATTTTCTTTTAGACATCAGGCTAAAATACATCTTTTTACCCAGGCCTTTTCCACATTCTCATTTTCCCCATTTGTAAGTCCTGGCTTCTATGTGTATAGGGGGTTTCTGTTCTACGCATGTTTTTCTCCCTCAAGGGGTCGATTTGATCTCACATAGGCTTATTTCTGGCATATCTCCCCGCAGATTTAAATGGCAGGTTTTTATGCTGGATATAAACCACTGTAATATCAAATCGACCACTAGAGGGAATCAAACACACGGGGAACAGAACACCCCCCCCACCCCGAAGAAACAGGAACTTACAAACGAGGGAAATAAGAATGGGGGGGTGACAGGCTTTTGATTAGGGGTTTATCCTACCAGCTTTTTAATGGTCTGCTCTGTTTTATGGATAGTTTTTATGCTGCTTATGTTTAATGGCCTGTGTTTTACACTGTAGCTTTTAAATTTAAGCCGCCTCATGCAGGCCTCTGAAGAGGCAGCATAGAAATATTCCAGATAAATAAACAAAATAAATTTTACAGGGACACCACTAGGCACTTGACAATATCTGCCTGCTCAAAACGTACTCACCTGCCCCACTTTGTACATAGAAACCCGTCCCATTTCTTTGTTCTGTGCACCCAAATACATGGGCGCAGCCACCAGCAAGACGTCTGTGATTCCATCTCCATTCACATCCACGGGACACACTTCGCTGCCAAAGTACGAGCCAATCTGGGAAAGAAGATGTTGTCAAAGCTCTTCACTTTGTAGAAGTTTTCATGTCCCCTGTCCCCAAAAGACCTCTAACGTCCACTTGCCAGAATCAGCTCGACTGTTCTCAAAACCCTCTCTGCATCCAGGAGGACTACTAACCTGAAAGCTGAAATACTCATCAGTTTAAAAGGCCAAATGGATACAGAGCCCTGGTACATAAGTGAAGTGATACAAACAAGAGAGCCTCTGAACTAGCTCAGTGTCTTTCCCGTCTACACTGTATTACAAATAGCTAGTGATGTGTGATGGTAAGACAGGTGCACCAAGGTTGGAGAGATTCAGAGGCACTAAACTTCTGAATCCCAGAGCCTGGAATCAACATCAGGGAAAAGCCTCGGCCTCTACGCCTTCTTGTTGGCCATCCAGAAGAACTGGTTGAGGCCACTGTGTGAGCCAGGATGCTGGACTACAACATAACGCAACAAACCTTTATTGGCATGACAACAGCAGTCCTCGGTACAAAAACGGCAAACAAGCAAAACAGTTAATTCACTACCCCTTCTGCTGAAAAAGAACTTCTCCTCCTATACGCTCTGTAAAGGAAGTTTGCCACTGCTACGATGGTATCAGCCCTGTTGGAGGCTAGAAGGTTCATTAACTTACTTTCCTCAGATTTGCACTCCAGGGATTGCAGTATAGGAACAAGGTGATAAGCACGTAAATCCTGGTAAAATCTACAAGTCAGAAGTACATGGTCCGTTCCTTCAATCTCTTTTAGCCCACAAGGACATAACCTATCTGGGAATGGTAGTTTTTAAAATCGCCCATATAACACAGCTGAGGGGAGCACGTTAAAACGGTCCAGCGTGAATTCCCCATCTAATATAGGGATCGATCAGACAGGAAAAATACTCTGGAAGCGGCCCGTTAAGAGAAATCCCCCAATGAATGGGAGAGCAATGTCCAGTAGCAAGACTTCTAAGTTCTTGCATTTCTATACCGATCAATCTCTGTTTAATCATGCCAAAAGCAAACTTCTCCGGAAGAAGGATCAAATCATCCATGCTGAGCCGCATCAGTGTAATTTCCCCTTCAACATGTGTCAATCAATCTGATAGCTGAGATTCATATAGCATATAAGCAATGAGACTATTAGGCTCACTTCTATAGAGGAGGCGCAGCCAAAATTTAAAAGTTGTGAGCCACGCTTTAGTAACTAAGTGTCTCTGGTTTGTCTCAAGGCATATTGCTGCATAAGGTATGCAAGCTGGGAGCCCTAGAATTTTCCTAAGAAATTTGGATTGGACTCTTTCAACTGTTTTATTAAAAGCAGAGATTCAAATTGGGGCTCTGTAGAGTAATTTAGCATGTATTTTGTGGTTAAACACCTTGAGAACAGCAGGAATAAATTGATTTCCTTTCATATAATAAAAGCGGGAAATTGCCAATTCACTATTCACTGATTTTACAACCTCCTTAGTGTGGGAGACCCAGTTAGCATTGTAATGGAAATGCAGGCCCGTAGCCAGGATTTTTTAATTCAGGGGGCCTTGAAATAATTCAGGGGGCACCCTTGCACCCCCCCACACAAGGGAGTGCCTGGGCTGGTTGGGAAATCGGGGGGCCTTGGCAGTAAGTCAGGGGGCCAGGCCCCGAGATGCCCCACTGTAGCTACAGGCCTGTGGAAATGTATACCAAGGTATTGGAAACGCTTCACCTGTTCGATAGGATTTCCTCGAACAGTCCATTTAGAGGGTTTCCAACTCTGACCGAACACAATAATTTTTGACTGATGTGTGATGGTAAGGCAGGTGCACTGAGGTTGGAGAGATTCAGAGACACTAAACTTCTGAATCCCAGAGCCTGGAATCAACATCAGGGAAAAGCCTCGGCCTCTACGCCTTCTTGTTGGCCATCCAGAGGAACTGGTTGAGGCCACTGTGTGAGCCAGGATGCCGGACTAGATGGATGGTTGGTTTGATCCAGCCAAGCTCTTCTTATGTTCTTATGAGATCCAGGCTCAAGTTCTTACTTAGCTACTGGATAACTTTGGGCTAGTCACTGTCTCTCAGCCTAATGTACTGATCGTAAAGATAAAAGGAGAGTGAGCAAGGCTCAACTGAGGAAAGGAGGATGCAGAGAAATGCCCTCTACCAGGGTTGCCAATTCCTGCTTGGGAAATACTGGAGATTTAGGGGGTGGAGCCTGGGGAGGGGGGGTTGGAGAGGGGGGGACCTCAGGGTATAAATGCCACAGAGAGTCCACCCTCCAATGCAGCCATTTGCTCCAGGGGAACCGATCTCCGTTATCTGGAGTTCAGTTGTACTCCTGGGAGACCTCCAGCCCCCAACCTGTAATTCACCCTGCCATTTCACATATTGTGACTGCTCTCTGTCCATGTACAGGAGCCCAACTTAAGGCAGAAAAGAGGGGGCTGCAGAAAGGAGCCACCGAGCTCCCAGGACAGAGAACTCGAGTCCTTGGTTATCCTGATGGCGCCGGCTGAAGTCGTCGGTTTCTGCAGCTCCCAGGAATGAGGCAGGGTTACCGGCTTTGGGTGGTGAAATGCCTGTAGATTTTGGGGGTGGAGCCTGGGGAAGGTGAGATTTGGGGAGGGGAAGGAACTTAGCAGGGATGTGATGCCACACCCTCCAAAGCAGCCATTTCCTCCAGGGGAACTGATCTTGGCCAGCTAGAGATCAATTGTAATGGCAAGGGATCTCCAGGTGCCACCTGGAAGTTGGCAATCCTAGCAGTGAAGGGAAGGGGCAGCAGTGCCAGGTGGAGACTTGGGATGGCCACGGGGGTTTTCTGACCTCCCAGAGGAGGGGGCAACCAGAAGGAACAGCAAAGGGCTTGCGAGTCCGTTCTTTCATAGAGGGATTTTTCTTAAAGTTATATATTTTCTTCATTTATAGTTCGCCTTTCTCACTGAGGCTCAAAGAGGATTACCATTTTTAATATGTAATAAAACAGTATAATGCATACAATAAACAATGTAATAGAGCAGCCTGTATTCTCTTCATAGACATTAACTCTGCGAACCATCTTCTCTTTAGAAAAATGCTCTCCTGAACGATACCATATTGTACATTCAGTGGAATGATAAAACATGCAGGAAGGCTATTTTGGACTGGGGGACTGAGCAACCTCTAAAGGGACTTGAGCCTCAAAAATCAGCTGCAACCAACATCGCCGTCACATTTCTCACCTGGTCCCCAGTGAGGGCCTGAGAGATAGTCACGCGGCCACCGCTGCTCATTTCAAACAGGATCACTTTCCCCTTGTGCTTGAAGCGGGGGGCCCCTGCCACATACAGACTCTTCCCGTTCCTGAGTCTGATCGAGGAGACGGCGTAGCCTAGGAAAGAGAGAGCAACAGAGAATAAATAAAGAGGAGGAACTCAGCCCTGGATTAGCCGGGCCCCCTCGGTCATGTCACTTATAGTGCCATCCTAGATTTAGGCAGGTAGCTGTGTTGGTCCAAAGCAGCAGAACAAAGTTTGAGTCCAGTGGCACCTTTAAAGTTTTATTCACTGTATAAGCTCTTCTGTGCATGCACACGAAAGGTTATACCTTGAATAAAACTTTGTTGGTCTTAAAGGTGCCCCTGGACTCAAACTAACTGTCGTGCAATCCTGAACAGTTATACTCTTCTAGGCACCTGTGGAGGGATCTGTTCACAGACCTCTGTGTTACTTCCTTACTCTGGCTCTAATATTATACAAATCGTTGATTCGGTTGTTCTTAATTATTTAAACTGCCCTTCTGCAGTCTTCTGAAAAAGCAGCTCTCTTTGAAAAGCCATGGGGAAAATTGTTTGCCACTTTGCCGTGGGAATATATAGCTTTGCAACTTTGTGTGGGCTTATGCGATATTCTAAGAAAACTCTGCATGCGTCCTTACCAAGGTAGGCAGCCTGGTTTTTCAGTTCCAAGGGGAACTCTTGCTGAAAAGCTTCCCTTGGAGGGATGACCCGCCTGCCGCTGTTCTCCTTCAGGACTCCGCCATCCCAGTCATATGCCCCGACCATGCCAAAGAGGATTCCGTCCTGCCAGGAAAGAAGCGATGGATCAGCGGCCAAGCCGTGCGATAGGAAGAAGAGTTCTCTATCATTCCAGGATCTTATAAACGAAGGGTAGGTTCAGCTCAGCCATTCTTTTAAGTCAGAAATCTCACCACAAGGTGAAGGACCCTGGTTGATACTTGCAACGTTCTTCTTCAAAGTTGCCAACTCTGGGTTGGGAGATTCCGGGAGATTTGGGGGGTACAGCCCGGGAAGGGTGCAGTTTGGTAAGGGGACGGAAGCAGGGGAGTGATGCCACAGGGTCACCCCGGTCACCCCGCTCCCCCCAGGCTTCCGTTTTCTCCAGGGGAACTGATCTCTGTAGTCTGGAGATCACTTGTCCTGCCAGAACTCCAGCCTGTACCTGGAGGTTGGCAATCCTGTTCTTTCTTGCATGCTCCTCTAAGTGCTGCAATAAGAGGTGCAACCACATGAAAATCCAGCCTTCCAGCTTCCATGGCTGTTTTCCTGTCCCATCACATTGTAGGGTGCTTGTCTACGAACAGCAACCCAACCACAGAAAGATTAGAGCAGAGGCTCTCAACTGTGACGGGCAGGTGGCGAGTACACAGAGGGGTGGGAAGGGGGAGGATCCTGAAGCAGGGGATGCCTCCAGCCCCACCCACCTCTGTGGGACAAAATATGGGCATCCTGAATGCCCTCTGGCAGAGGAGCCTCCCTGCTCCCCTTTGGACTTCGTGGGACAGACTGTGTTCTTGTTATCTCTCCCATCCCACTGCCATCTGGGAAGAAGGGAGCTCAGAAAGAATAATAGCTACTTTGCTCTTATGATGCTGTCTTTTATTATGTGGCTTCAGAATAGCCCTTAGCCCAAGCATCAGCGCTCAGAAGCTAAGCAGGGTCAGCCACGGTTAATATGGCAGACCACCAAGGAAGACAGGGGTTGCTATGCCAACTGTCCCTGCTCTTCTCTTGCCTGGAATGCCCTGTAGTCCTGGCATCACCATGAGTCAGTTGCGACTTGATGGCACACAAATATTAATACAAGAAGCTGAGAGAGCCCCTGCTCAATTTCTCTTCTACTGCCAATGCAGGATTATTCTGATCCCCCCCTCCCCCCCGATCCACATAGATCCTTGCTCGCAGCTGCAGGGCTGTATTCCCAAGATGGTACAGGCCTCCAGAGTGCCTCGTGTCTCTGCAGATATCCCTCTCCCTCACAGCGATGAGAAAAGGAGATATAATGCTTAGAAAGGATTAAGTGTAGAAGGCTTTTTCTCACATCTTGTGATGAGGCTTCCACTTTAAGAACCTCTTCAGTGGGAAATTCACCAGTATAAGCCTGATGTTAAAAGCGCTGTATTCTCTGTCTCTCCAGCAAACCGGTTAAATCACAGAAATACATAAACAGCACTGAATGAGAGCTCCTGAAGTACACTGCTCAAAGCAGGTATGTGTGTGTGTCAAGTGCTGTCAAGCCGCAACTGACTTATGGAGACCCCAGCAAGGGGCTTTCAAGGCAAGTGGGGAGCAGGGGGGAGGGGGTTTACCATTGCCTGCAGAGTCTTCCTTGGTGGTCTCCCTTCCAAGTCAGTATCGCTTAGCTTCCGAGATTGACGAGATCAGGCTATACCATGCCACCTTCCCTCCCAAAGCTGGTATACAACATGTTAAGACATTCCTCAATCATGTTTTGGTGTTCCTTGTGAAGAGCACCAATCCCTTGGGAGAAAGTAAAGGGGGAACACCCAAGGACATTATTGTGGTGGGTGTTACACCTGCCCATCCCATGAAGACACTGGGATCTGGGATGATGGGCAGCGGTTTCCCTATCTCACCTGTATCTCATATTGCATTTCATTGGCTTTGCACTCTATAAACCAAAAGAAGTAATTGAGAACTCATACGGCTCCCATCTGTATATTCGCATCCCTCCATTCACACACTCCTACTGCTTGGTCAAGCTAGAGGGCAAAAAAGCTTGGATGGTTACATCACCCAGAGCCTGGCTGAATAATAATAATAATCAACAACAACAACAACAACAACAACAACATACAACTAACAGTAATGGGCCACTTGGAGCAGGAGCGCATAGGAGTGGAGCTCCGGCAGGTAGAAGCACAGGCGGCGGCAAGCCCCGCCCCCAGCAGGAGCATGAAGCAGCACGTGTAGCCTCCTCTTGGGCCCAGATAGGCTACTCTGGGACTGGAATGACAGTCCCCAGAGTGGAAAAACAGTCCCTAGGGGTGGAGCCTGAGCAGTGGCTGTTGCCTTCTGACACACTTCCAGTGATGTGAGGGGGTGTGGCATATGCAAATAAGTTATGCTAATTAGTTATGCTAATGAGCTCCTGCACCTCTTTTCTACAAAATGACCCCTGATGATAATAATTTATTACTTTCAATTTATATCCTGCCTTGCTGGTGCAGCAAAATAATAATAATAATAATAATAATAATAATAATAATAATAATAATAATAATAATAATAATAATAATAATAATAATGATGATATGATGATGATGATGATGATGTTATTTCAGTAGAAATCATCTGCTATCCTCACTCACGCCAACCTTTAGCCCACTTTCTCCAGTTTGCAGGCTGGCAGTGCCCTCTTAAGGAGGCCTACTCTAAAGTAAATCACACGTTATTCAATGAGGCTTACTCCCAGGCAAGTGTCCCCAAGACTGACGCCTTACAGTGCAATTGCAAACAGCAGTTACAGACTTTTAAGCCCAGCAGTCTTAGGCATTGACTCTGCTTATGGTTGTATTGTCAGCTCTCAAACCCACTGTAAAAATTTATGCCCACTTACCTCTAGAAGATGCATGGAGAAGCCAATCTGAGACATTTCCAGCTCAAAAGAGCTATATTCACGGGTCCCTGGGTGGGGGAAGTGGCAATTGGTTAATGTTTGTAACCACGTTTAGCGTAATCATAATAAATGCAAGTAAGCCAGATAAACAGACGATTCCATGATAATTTAGGCCACAGTTAAAGCATACTAAAACTCGGTGTAAAACACAGGAGAATCACTGTCTGTTGTCTAGTGGTTATAGTGTCAGGCTAGGACTGGGAGATCAAGCTTCAAATCCCTGCTTGGTCATGAAGCCAGGTAATCTTTAGTGAGAGTGACCTCGGGCCACTCACTCTTTCCCAGGCTAATCATCCTCACGGACTTACTGAGAGAATAAAAAGAAATAAAGGATAATCACATCACCCATCATGAACACAAAGCTACCTTATACCGAGCCTGATCAGGGTCTCAGGCAGAGGTCTTCCACCTCATCTGCGGCCTGATCCTTACTGGAGATGCTCGAGATTGAGCCTGGGACCTTCTGCACCCCAAGCAGATGCTCTGCCACTGGGCCAGAACAACAAGACGACTGTGAAAAATGATGCTAATAAAGATAATATTTTCACAAGTTTTATATAGCGCCAACATAAAACATTCACAAATTCCACACTTAGTAGTACAAAAATCTTATTATAAATTCACAAGTTTACAAATTCTCAAATTCATAAATCCCCAAATTGAAATCCTAACAATTTACCAGCTTTGAAATGAGAATTCATACCTACTAAATATAATGGCTCTCCCTCATGGATCACTGCCTTGTCGTGGCGAGGGGGCGTGGTTCGATGAAGCTGTGGGCTATGCCGTGGAGGGCCACCCAGGACGGACAGGCCACAGCAGAGAACTCAGACCAAGCGTGATCCCCCTGGAGAAGGAAATGGCAACCCACTCCAGTATCTTTGCCAAGAAAACCCCATGGACAGTAACAAAAGGCTAAAAGATATGACGCCGGAAGATGAGCCCCTCAGGTCGGAAGGTGTCCAATATGCTACTGGGGAAGAGCAGAGGGCAAGTACGAGTAACCCCAGAAAGAGCGAAGCGGCTGGGCCAAAGCCGAAAGGACGCTCAGTTGTGAATGTGTCTGACGGTGAAAGGAAAGTTCGATGCTGCAAAGAACAATACTGCATAGGAACCTGGAATGTAAGGTCTATGAATCAAGGTAAGCTTGACGTGGTCAAAAATGAGATGGCAAGAATGAACATCGACATCTTGGGAATCAGTGAACTAAAGTGGACAGGAATGGGCGAATTTAACTCAGAAGACCATTATATCTACTACTGTGGCCCAGAATCCCGTAGAAAAAAATGGTGTGGCCTTTATAGTCAACAAGAGAGTGAGAAAGGCAGTACTGGGATACAATCTCAAAAATGATAGAATGATCTCAGTCCGAATCCAAGGCAAACCATTCAATATCACAGTAATCCAAGTCTATGCCCCAACCACTGCTGCAGAAGAGGCTGAAATGGACCAGTTCTATGAAGACCTACAACAGTTCATAGAACTAATACCAAAAAATGATGTCCTCATCATCATAGGGGACTGGAATGCTAAAGTAGGAAATCAAAAGGTAACCGGAATAACAGACAAGTTTGGCCTTGGAGAACAAAATGAAGCAGGGCAAAGGCTAACAGAGTTTTGTCAAGAGAACACGCTGGTCATAGCAAACACCCTTTTCCAACAACCTAAGAGGCGTCTCTACACATGGACATCACCAGATGGGCAACACCGAAATCAGATTGACTATATAATTTGCAGTCAAAGATGGAGAAGCTCTATCCAGTCAGTAAAAGAAGACCTGGAGCTGACTGTGGCTCAGATCATGAGCTACTCATTGCAAAATCCAGACTTAAATTGAAGAAAGTTGGGAAAACCACAAGGCCATTCAGATTTGACCTAGATCGCATCCCCGATGAATATACAGTAGAGGTGAAGAATAGGTTTAAGGGACTAGATTTGATAGACAGAGTGCCTGAAGAACTATGGACAGAGGTCCGTGACATTGTAAAGGAGGCAGCAATCACCGCCATCCCAAAGAAAAAGAAATGCAAGAAAGCAAAGTGGCTGTCTGATGAGGCTTTACACATAGCAGAGGAAAGAAGGAAAGCTAAAGGCAACGGTGAAAAGGAAAGATTTGCCCAACTGAATGCAAATTTCCAGAGAACAGCAAGGAGAGATAAGGAGGCTTTCCTGAATGAACAATGCAAAGTAATAGAGGAAAACAATAGATTGGGAAGGACTAGAGATCTGTTCAAGAAAATTGGAGAAATCAAGGGAACGTTCCATGCAAAGCTGGCCATGATAAAGGACAAAAACGGTAGGGACCTAACAGAAGCAGAAGAGATTAGGAAAAGATGGCAAGAATACACAGAAGAACTATACAAGAAGGACCTCAATGTCTTTGACAACCACGATGGTATAATCACTGACCTTGAGCCAGACATCCTGGAAAGCGAAGTTAAATGGGCCTTAGAAAGCATTACTAACAACAAAGCTAGTGGAGGTGATGGTATCCCAGCTGAGTTATTCAAAGTCTTAAAAGAAGATGCTGTTAAAGTGCTGCACTCAATTTCCCAACAAATTTGGAAAACACAACAGTGGCCACAGGATTGGAAAAGGTCAGTTTACATTCCAATCCCAAAGAAGGGCAATGTCAAGGAATGTTCAAACTATCGCACAATTGCACTCATTTCACACGCTAGCAAGGTCATGCTCAAAATCCTACAAGCTAGGCTTCAACAGTACGTGGATAGAGAATTGCCAGAAGTACAAGCTGGGTTTCGAAGAGGTAGAGGAACTAGAGATCAAATTGCCAACATTCGCTGGATTATGGAGAAAGCAAGAGAGTACCAGAAAAACATCTACTTCTGCTTCATAGACTATGCTAAAGCCTTTGATTGTGTGGATCACAATAAATTATGGCAGGTTCTTAAAGAGATGGGAGTACCGGACCACCTCACATGTCTCCTGAGAAACCTGTATAAGGGTCAAGAAGCAACAGTTAGAACCGGATATGGAACAACTGACTGGTTTAGCATAGGAAAAGGAGTACGACAAGGATGTATATTGTCACCTTGCTTATTTAATTTATATGCCGAGTACATCATGCGAAATGCCTGCCTGGATGAATCACAAGCTGGAGTTAAGATTGCTGGGGAAAAGATCAATAACCTCAGATATGCAGACGATACCACTCTGATGGCAGAAAGTGAAGAGGACCTAAAGAGCCTTTTGCTCAGGGTGAAAGAGGAGAGCGCAAAAGTGGGCTTGAAGCTCAACATCAAAAAAACTAAGATCATGGCATCTGGCTCCATCACTCCTTGGCAAATAGAAGGGGAAGTCGTAGAAGTAGTGACAGACTTCACGTTCCTAGGATCCCAGATCACTGCAGATGATGACTGCAGCCATGAAATTAAAAGATGCCTGCTCCTTGGGAGGAAAGCGATGGCAAACCTAAACAGTATGATAAAAAGCAGAGACGTCACCTTGCCAACAAAAGTCCGCATGGTCAAAGCAATGGTATTCCCCGTAGTAATGTATGGCTGCGAGAGTTGGACTATAAGGAAGGCCGAGCGCCGAAGAATAGATTCTTTTGAACTATGGTGCTGGAGAAGACTCTTGAGAGTCCCTTGGACTGCAAGGAGATCAAATCAGTCAATCCTAAAAGAAATCAACCCTGATTGTTCCTTGGAAGGCCAGATCCTGAAGCTGAAGCTCAAATACTTTGGCCACCAAATGAGAAGGGAGCATTCACTGGAGAAGACCCTGATGCTGGGAAAGATTGAAGGTCAAAGAAGAAGGGGACGGCAAAGGATGAGATGGTTAGACAGTGTCATTGATGCAACGAACATGAAATTGAGCAAACTTCAGCGGACAGCGGAAGACAGGCGGGCCTGGCGTAATCTGGTCCATGGGGTCGCGAAGAGTCGGACTCGACTGTGCGACTGAACAACAACAAAATATAATGGCTAGCCCATTTTGAAATCATGTTTCTTCATTGTCTGTGATCTGAACCCTGATAGCATTTGAAATCATTATTGGAAATTTTGAATATCAACGTACATAATAGTCCAGTATTGAAGACAACATCGGTCCATCTTTGAGGAAGACAATTGAAATGGAAGACTTATCCAGAATCTTCTTTATGATTTGGATTTGTGGACTTATGAATCTGAGAATGTGTGAACTTGTGAATTTATAATAAGATTTTTGTACTAATAAGTGTGGAATTTGTAAATGTTGTATACTGGCATAATATAGAACTTGTGAAAAACAATATATAAGGATATTTATTATCTTGATTATCATCATTTTTCGCAGTCTTCTTGTTCTTTCGACTTACCTGTTTTTACTGTGGATCTTCTCCTAGACTGGGATAAAAATATAATGGATAACTTGAAAACTAGATGAAGAATTAGGATGTTATCTAGGTCATGAGGACAAAAGATTGTTACCCGTCGGCTCTCGGCCCAGTTTGATATTGACAAATGACAGCTGGGAGTTGTAAGTAGCAGCCACAGTAGGCACACTTAGAATTCTCACACGTGCCATTTTTATTTAACCGTCGTAAACCATGGAGACTCAAATCTCACTCTCCCCTCCCACCTAGATCAGTACCTTCCAGGCTAAAAATCCTGTCCCCCAAAGCATCCACGATATCATTTAGGGCTGCTTCATCAGTTACGTTGAAGAAATACTTCTCGTCAGGATCGCTGGCGATATACTTAATTTCATTGATGAAGGAGTCAGGATCTTTCTGCCGCCTGATGTAATGCCCCAACACCTGGGGAAAAGACACCCAACATGTGGGTTTCCCAATGTCAGAAGTGCTCATTGTGACCCCACGCCATACACCTGAGAAAGTTGTGTGTGTGTGTGGGGGGGAAATGGAGTGTGGCAGGAGCACATTAGAAATGTGTCTATATAAAATAAACATAAATCTTGCTGATTTTGAAATAAAGTTGAAATCAATATGTGAACTTCAGAAACTCACACCCTTCTGCATGCTGGCGATGGGTCCCAGACACCTGTGTCCACTCTTTCCCCCAATTTCCCTTCCACTTCTCCCTCTGTTCTTCTTCTCATTCTTGTGTATTTCTCTTCTTTCCTGGGAACGCCAACTTCCCTTCACTTGTTCCCTTCTCAGGCTTCTGCTACCTCCTTTCCTAGATGTATGCTTTTTTTCTCTCCAATCATCACTTAAACCTTTCTGCCTACCTCTGAGATCCCAGCAGCTCAGTCAATTATGGAAGCACATGGCAAATTGCTTTCCTCTACATATACAACATTGCATTCCCCAACTGTGTGATTTTGTGGGTTGTATATCCTGTATCCTTTTCCACCAACGGGATACCCAACTACAAGTCCAAATATACCCTTCTGCCTGTCCCATCCTTCTGTAACATTAGAGCAGTCTAGCCTATCAGTGATAGAGATTTTATTGACACAGATTCCTTAATGTTTTACAATATACATAGAAATTTTTCTAGGAAGAATACTTTTCTAGTGGAAACTTAAAACACAGGCTGGATGGGGAAAAGTGTGGAGGAACAGAAGAGTAGGACAGATTTTTCTATATTTTTCTCAACACACACACATGATAAGCAAGCATTCATTATATATTAGGTTATTAATGACATCTGTATGATGATCAGAGCTAATTTCTCATAAAAAACATTTTTTTTTGGGGGGGACACTTGAAAAGCAAAAGTGACCTAAATTCTGGGTGCTTTTTGATTCTTGCTTTTAAAATTTCATTTTGAGAGATATTTTTTAACAAACTTAACTTTTAATCCTTGCTGACTAAAGGCATATTTATTTATTTATTTAAAAGATTTTTAAAGATGTACATCAACTCTTTTTTTTTCTTTTAACCAGCCCCCAATTCAACAGTATCATTAATTAGAAATGTCGGTGGGGAAGGAAATTAGGAGAATTAGAACTGTTGCAAACATACTGATACAGAAAAATATATTGAGGACGGTGGGGTTTTTTTTAGACAGGTAGCTAAGGCTTTTGCGGAGGTTACACTTGTGTAATATGGGAGCTTATCAACTGTGCATATTGGAAGCAAGCCATAGCCACGATAAACCAAAACCCTGCTTTATTCTGCTGCTACATTGTGTGGATGGAACCAGTACACACATGGAAAATCCATTCATTGAGAATATGGTGATTGTGTATATTGGACGTAGAACAGCCAGATGCCAGGTTGGGGCCTGGAAATCTTCCAGAATTACAACTGACCTCCAGATTACAGAGATCAGTTCTTCTGGAGAAAATGGCAGCTTTACAGGGTGGATTCTATGGCATTATCACTTACTGAGGCCCCTCCCCTAACCCTGCCAATCCAGAGCTGGCAACCCTAATTGGGTACACCAAGGAAGCAAGGCTGAAAAAAATCATAAATGGCTCAAGTTAATTCCATGCCCATGCATGAATGGAAACTTGAACCCATGTCTGCCTGATCCTAGTTCAGCACGCTAACTTAGTATATCAGACTGGCTTCCAACTGGCATGCGACCTGTCAATAGGGTTTTTGATGTTTTTAACTGCTGCTGGATTTTATTTTGAGATGGGGGCAAGGAGTTACAAAGACAAGCTGGTTCAAAACGACGCTAAGCTTTCCCCTTTGCTTATCTAGGGCCCCGGTCATGCGCCGAATTTGCTGTGGGAGAGCCACGATTGAATGGCGGAGTTTCCAGGCGTGATCACACCACAACTTATGGGAGGCGTAGCACTCCCGTGGCCAACCCGTGGCTTCCCGTCAAAGATGCAGAGTAAAAAACTACCTCCTCGAAGGTACTAGCAAATGGTTTGCCATGGGCTGCCTCTGGACTCCCTCAGTGTGATCGCACTGGTGCGCGGCTTTTCCCTCCGGCCCCTCGTTGACGCGTAAGTGCAGAGGGAAGGAACCGTGGCTTGCCACCGACGCGTGGGATCGTGTTCTGGCAGCTTTAATTGCAGCGCTGCAAATAGCCTCGCCTCCCCCCTGCGTTATCTGGCCCGTATGACCGGGGCCTAACTTATCTAAGTTGGGAGTGCCTCGCACCCATTCTGAATGCACTGTTTATTCTTTGGACTGAATCTTATTTTTTGAAGCCTTTTTTTATGTAGCATTCTCCCCTTTCCTGAATATTGTGTATACGCACTGGCCTGATGGATTTACAATCCCGTGCATCTGATGAAGTGAGCTTGGATTCATGCTTATGCAGGAATGAATTTTGTCAATCTTTAAGGCCTCCCTCTTGTTTCATACAGTTTTCTGTTACTCTCAGGACACATACAAACCTAGAATGGCAAAAAAGCAGCCTTCATTAACTGATATAATTCTTATTATGTCTGTCTTCACTCTTGCTACCTTTCATTTTGCATGCAGATGTGGACACATATGCACACGGCACCTTCCAGGTGTTCTAGCACTCACTGCAATGGCGTAGCGGGTCACATTCCGTTTCTCACACTCTTCCAGGGCATCAGGGAGTTCTTCGCCATCATGGGACTCCCCGTCTGTCACCACAATCATCAGCTTGGTAGCTCCTTCTCTCCCACCTCTTTCTGGGCTGAAGGCTTCTGTGCTGAAGACAGAAATAAGAAAGGAGGAGAGGAAACCACTTGGGGGAGGTGCTTTGCTATTCAAAGAATGGCCTTCCTTGTCTGACACCAAAAACTCAGGAAACTGCAAGACGTGCTCCCAGGAACTGGACCTCTGCTCCTCAAATTCCAACAGAGGGTTGCCATCCTCCAGGTGGTGGCTGGAAATCTCTTGGCATTACAACTGATCTCCAGGTGGCAGAGATCAGGTCACCTGGAGAAAAGGGCTGCTTTGGAAGGTGGTTTCCATGGCATTATGCCTCACTGAAGTCCCTCCCCTCCCCAAACCCTGCAGTCCTAAGGCTCCACCCACAAAATCTCCAGGAGTTTCCCAACCCAGAGCTGGCAACCCTAACTCCAAGGCACACGTACCAGGCCTTGTGGATTGCAGAAGCTGTCCGAGTTTCTAATCCTTCCTGCCGGCTAATGTTTTTGGCTGCTTCAATCACTTCTTCTGCTGTTTGGTAGTCTTTGAGTGACCATTCATGGGTGGCGACCTCACTGTACTGTAACACCCCAACCTATGCAGACACAAGAACGAGACTTGAAACTGTTAGATAGTATGGATTAAACCAGGATGGGGCTACCATCATCTATGACAATCACATAAATAATATCCACACCCTCTCTCTCCCTGTATGTAATGGTTGAGGGCGTCTTGTTTCACTGTATCTGAAGAAGTGTGCATGCACATGAAAGCTTATACCTTGAATAAAACTTAAAGGTGCCTCTGGACCCAAGCTTTGTTATGTGTGCACTAGTAACAGCAGGGAGAGAAAGGTCGCTGTATTGGTATGTAGGAAAGGTCGCTGTATTGGTAAGTAGGAAAAAGTAAATCAGGAATCCGGTAATTGGGGGGGAAAGGAGTCCCTGTAACTGAAGGAGCTGAACACTAGCTGAACACTAGTGGCAAACTAGACATTCTTCTAGTTAAACTAGGACTAAATAAGAGTGAAATGCTATTCAGGGTAAAACCCCAGAACAACAAAGGACCAGAACTGGTAAAATCTACCCATCCACTAATAATCACACCTATCACAGGGCTGTTGCAAATATACTTTACAGATGCATCATCATCAGTGTTCCCTCTAAGCTGAGTTAGTGTGAGCTAGCTCGCAGTTTCTTAGCCTCCGGCTCACACATTTTTGTCTTAGCTCAGGAAGGATGGCTCCAGAGCAAACTAATTGATGCAGCAGCCAGATTGCCCACTCACAGCTTTAATGCCAGTAGCTCACAAAGTAGAATTTTTGCTCACAAGACTCCACAGCTTAGAGGGAGCATTGAACATCATCATCATTGACGGGTCAGCCATGTTAAGTCTGTGGCAGTCCCAGAGAAATGAAGAGTTTTGTGGCGCACTAAAAGATGTATTATGGCATGAACTGATCAGGGCACGAACTCTAGAGACAACTAATTCAATGGCAGTAATTAATGAAGGGGTAATTAATGCTGGCTACAGGATCTCAGTGTGGGAGCTGGTGTGTTTGGGAGGCATCCACAGTTAATGCAGCGGTTTCTATTTGTTCTTCCCCATTAGCTGCTAAATGCTTTAACTGGCAGTAGCAAAAGGTATATTTTGCTTGGGCTAACGCCATCCCTTCTGCTTCCCCACCAGCCCTTCTCTAGCTTCGTAGAAGGGTGGGTTTAAAAAAAAAAAAAACATTCAAACTTGCTGACTCAGTGGAAAGTCGTTGCCTCTCACAATGAAGCTACAGAAAACCAGGTTCCTTTCCCTCCCTCTCGTTGTTTTCTTTAAACTTCCTGTTTTCAGCAGGGTGGGATTTTCAGCATAACTGGAACTATGCTGGGATAGTCCGGCAGTGCAAAGGAAATCAGGGTCAAGCGGTTTTCCATTCCTCACCAATGGGCTCGTGCAGGGGTGGCCAAACTGTGGCTCGGGAGCCACACGTGGCACTTTCACACACATATTGTGCGGCTCCCGGCAGGGTGGCTGGGGAAGCGCAATATCGTTAGCAAACACATATCGGACAAATAAATGCTTTTACCGCTTTTGTTATTATTTTTGGCAGTCTCATTTAATGTTAATAAAAAGCAGATCTGCATATTTCCCAGTAAAAATGTGTAATATCTGTTCATGCCTTGAGGCTCTCAAACATCTGATGTTTATTCTGTGTGGCTCTTACATTAAGCAAGTCTGGCCACCCCTGGGCTACTGCAAGAGATCGGGAGCTAAAACAAAGTCAAGGGGGTGATGCCTTTAGGAAAGGCAGCCCACTGACACAGGCAGCTGCGACGGGCACTCTGAGGTCAGGTTCTAAAAGGAGAGGTGCCGGAGTCCGAGGCTACCCGCACATGATACTCCTCTCACTTTCTGACCGAGATATCAGGACTTCGAGATCTCCATTCCTACTTGTATTTGATGAAGAGAACGCTGACTCTCAAAATCTGATACCCCCCAAATCTTGTTGGTCTCTACAGTGCTGCCATGACCTGGGTAGTCCAGGCTAGCCCGATCTTGTTAGATCTCAGAAGCTAAGCAGGGTCTGCCGTGGCTAGTATTTGGAAGGCAGATCTCCAAGGAATCTCAGGGTTCTGGCATGGAGGCAAGCAATAGCAAGCCACCTCTGAATGTCTCTTGCCCTGAAAACCCCAAAGGGTCACCATAAGCCATCTGTGACTTGACGGCACTTTCCGCCACCACCAAGGTGCTACTAGAGTTGAAATCTAGCTCTTCTACTGCAGACCAGAATAACATGGCTGCCCTCTGAAATGACACATTATGTATTATCCAGGTATGTCCCCAAGTCGGGTCACTGCTGTGTTCTGGGAGCTCCGTGTTCCCTAATGGTGTAAAGGCCCAGTTTGGATTGGGACCACAGTGCATGAAGAGAAGGGGCTCAAACCTCCTCTCTCCCTTCTGCTATTTTTGTGATCTCAGAAAGCCCTGGGAAACTGGTATTTGTTCCATTGAGGAAATTGACGTGTAGCCATATCAGTATACAAACAGCCCCCGAACTGGGCAAATAGCGGCTCTCTGGGGCCTTTTCAGATCGGCAAACGGTACAGGGAGGAAGGCTATGCTCCTCCTTTTTGCACGCCATAGGCCCGGTTAGATCTGGGCCCCTCTGCACCTGGGAAGCACAAAACTCCCAGAACACATCTGCAACCCAACTCCGGGACGTATCTGGGAAAAATGTAATGCGTCATTAAGCACTATCAGGACAAACTAGATGTGATCTGGGAGAGCTGTGATCACAGTCACTCACGATTTATCAAATGCTGTAAGGTGCAGTTCTGTGTAGACAGGTTTAGCCTTCTCCCCTGCACCATATTCCTGGTACACATCAACTACCCAGAAAGGTGCTATCTACCCAAAGGAGGAAAAACATGCTAAAATTGGCTGTATGGTATCTGTATGTTTCCCCCTGCAGGGTAGATAAGGGGAAGGTTGCAGGAGGGAGGGATTGTAATGTTAGAGGGGGGAAGAGTTAACCCCTCTTGTTTGCCTGCTGTGGATTTTCTCCCTCCACCCTGGATGTTTTTAGCTTTTTTTAAAAAGGGGGAGATTAAAATCACAGATCTCCTGGGTCATTTCTGATTTGGTCTTTAGCCATGGTTCTCTCCCCTCACAGCCCCGACTGAGTAAGTTTTGCATCATGAGTCAGGGAAATCTTCCAACTCACTGGTGAGTCTCACTGTTTCCTTGGCTGATGCATCCGGAGGATGTGGGGAAGTGAACTCTGGCAGGGATCTTCTGGTGGCTCTCAACCCCCTACCATTTTAAAGTCTACCACACCATCTTCTTTGGGATATTGTGGAATCTTCTCCTTCAGGATCTCTCAGTCACAATCTCTGCTTTGCTATTTTCCTCCCATGGAGGTGATGTTGTATAGGAACATCAAACAAACAAAACCAGAAAACTCACTTGGATCTGTTCAGGGTCGATGAAAAATTTGCTAAGGATGTTGCTAAGGAAATTCTGCACCTCATACCAAGGATAGATGCTGTTCGATCCATCCAGAACAATGACGATGTCCATGTAGGTTGAACATCCTGCATGAAGGGGAAAAAAGAGCAAAACGTGAAGCCAAGGAAGAGAAATCAGGGAGCTATGACCAAAGAGGTTTCTCTGCGAAAATCTGGGCCTGGCAGATATAGCCATATAATAATACGGGCTGCCAGTATAGTCTAGTGGTTAGTATGTCAGATGAGGTACTGACTGAGGAGAGACAGGTGCAAATCCCCACGTGTAAGACAACTCACTGGGTGACCTTGGGCCAGTTATTCTCTCTCAGTCTTATTTACCTCCCAGCTTGTTGAGAGGCTAAAAATGGGAAAGGGGGAGAACTATGTATGCTATCCTGAATTCCATAAAGGAAGGATGAGACAAAAATGCAGTGAATAAAATAAAGAACACAAAGCATTTGTGTGAGGCTTTCAAGTGTTCAAAGCACTTCACATACATTCTCACTGTAGTTTGATAAGGTAGGCCAGATTTATTGTTTCCATTTCACAGGCTAGGTACTAAGACTGAGAGTGACTTGCCTTAAGCCACCTATCACTGAGGTGAGATTTGGATCAGCAAACTTGCAGGTTTTGTCTCCAGAGGGTCAAACTACACATTTGAGTTTTTAACAAGATGGGTCTAGGTTACCCAGACCCAACTTTTGGGGCTTCTAGTGTCCTGGCCCCACTGCTGGACCTCCTGATGGCACCTGGTATTTTTGGCCACTGTGTGACAGAGTGTTGGACTGGATGGGCCATTGGCCTGATCCAACACTGGCTTCTCTTATGTTCTTAACTTGTTAAAAATTGGAATGTGTAGTTTGGCCCTGATGACTCTCGGAGCCAGAAAGCCTAACCGAGTGTAACATTTCCCTCACTCTACCTCCCCCAGTTCGTCATTAGGATTTTTGACCAGACAAGCACAAGTTCTGTGCTCAGTACTCAGTTCCCAGCACGTTGGGCCCCAATTAGGGCTGGGACTGTGGCTCATGGAAAAAGGGGTTTTGTTTTACACCTTCCCCTTGTGCCATACTTCTGACCTAAAATGACACCAAAGGACCAATTTTTTTACCCTGTCCGTGAAAACTTACATGTATTGATTGCTGTGCTTAAGTTTCACCAATGGGGAAAACAGCATTCCCACAAGAGCCATTTCAGATCAAGAAAACAGCATTGAGGAGAAGCCGTATGCCCACTCCTCCCACATTCTTTGATCCCAAAGTATGAGAATTTAGTTCCGAGCAGTGTTCCCTCTAAGCTGAGTTAGTATGAACTAGCTCACAGTTTTTTAGCTTCCAGCTCACACAGTTTTGTCTTAGCGAAGGAAGGATGGCTCCAAAGCAAGAAAAATGTAACATCTAGTTAGGCCCTCAGCCTCTCCAGATCCCAAAGTGGGCCCCCACCTGCAGTTTAAAGAGGCACTGGCTATACACCTATAAACAGGTTTACTGCCATAGTGAGAACTTAAGGTCTCAGTTCAGTCAGTTGATTCACTGGTGCATGATACACTTCTAGAGTCACATTACTGCTTTCCAGACCCTTAGTCAGACCTCATGTGGAATAACTGTGTGGCTTTCCAGGCCATGGCTGATCATGAAGCAGGGACCTGAAGGTCAAGGGAGGACTCTATATGCCTCACGCTTTGGGGATTGTCATGTTCGCAACTGTGGCTACTTCTCATTTCACTAAAATACATACACCTTTTAACTGACAAAGCACATCAGAGTTTCAAGGTCTTCTGAGGTTTATCTCTGAGATTCAGGGGTAGAGCCTGAAAGCTAATACATATTGCCTCATAGGATGGGTGTGTGTGTAGGCTGATAGTGGTGCCTGATAGGGGTGGAGAAGGAGCTTAGGTAAGGGCTAGAGCATCACAGGTCATGTGGGATGAAACAGAACTTAGTGGTGCCCAGGGCTGCCAACCTCCAGGTGGGAGCCAAAAATGAGAGATCACGGGAGGAAGTGGAAATCCAAAGACAACATCCGTGACAAAAATAACGAAGAGTCAATAAAGATGCTTGCAAAATCATTTACTGTAGTAATTCTGCAGAAAATTCTCTTCTATTATTGCTCACGCGCAATGGATACTGTGCAATATAAGCAAATCCGTTTCACAAGAATTGCTTTATCTGAGCATGTAACAATCACAATTCTTATCAATTTCTACTTATCGACTCTTGACGGAAACATTCCATGTTGGCTCTCTAATAACAGAAGCCAAGCAATTCACAAGCAATTCTTGTGAAATGGATTTGTTTATATTGCGCAGTATTCATTGCATGTGGGCGATAATAGAAGAGAATTTTCTACAGAATTACTACAGTAAATGATTTTGCAAGCATATCTTTATTGACTCTTCGTTATTTTTGTCACAGATGTTGTGTTTGGATTTCCAGCCTCCAGGTGGGGCCCGGAGATCTCCTGGAATTATAACTACTCTCCAGATTACAGAGATCAGTTTCCTTGGATAAAATGGCTGCTTTGGAGGGTGGACTGTATTATACCCCACTGAGATCCCTCCCCTCACCAAACCCGACCCTCCCTAGCTCCATCCTCAAATCTCCAGGAATTTTCCAACCTGGAGATGGCAGCTCTAGGTGCCTCCACTGCGTCAAATGTTAAGATTTCAGCCCTAGAATGTATGTAGAAGAGTGACTTCAGTGGACTTCGAATGGTATAACTCAACTTAGGTTGGCACTTTGAGTCTCTGAACATGTGCAGGGGCACACAGCTTTTTAAGAAACTATTCCTGACACTCCAGGGATTCAAGAGGAGGGCTTCTAGGTGAAGATTTCCAGTATCTATCATTTCAGAAATCAAACTATGTAGGAGACCCAACCTACTTTGAGCTGTGGGGGCAATGTTTTCAACTGGCTGGAAGTTTTCATCCATTTTGGTGCAAATTCCAGTACTAAACATGGATGTCCCACATTCCTGAGACCACAGTGGGGCACATGCCTGCCAAAAGGAAAACAAAAACAAGCCGAGACATGTTAGAGAGCTTGTGTATACTGAAAACAGAACATGGTTTTACTGTCAAGTCTCTTTTCTGCATTAATTTAGTTATTTATTCAGATAATCAAACCTTGCTTTTCTGCTCAGTGGGGAGCCAAAGCAACCTCCAGGGTCATCTAGTCTAATCCCTGCACAATGCAGAAATTCACAAATACCTCCCCCCACACCTCCAGTGACCCCTGTTCCATGCCCAGAAGATAGCAAGAAACCGCCAGGATCCCCGGCCAAAAAGGCCTGGAGAAAAATTGCTTCCTGACCCCTACATGGTGATCAGCATTTCCCTGGGTGTGTAATAAAGGGCCACAAGAAATACGCACTGAAGCAACCCTTCCTGCCCTCCCTCTCATGATCTGCCTAAGTTCACAGAATCAGCATTGCTGTCAGATGGCCATCTAGCCTGTGTTTAAAAACCTCCAAAGAAGGAGAGCCCACCACCTCCCGAGGAAGCCTGTTCCACTCTAACTATAAAATACTGGGTTCAAAACGCATTGCAGTGAACTGCTCTACTTTATTTAGTGATTTCAGGAACAAGACTGCCTTACCCGGGCAAGAGCCCTGTTTAAACAGCATGCAAAACCCACACCCAAACACACCCCACTCCCAACGATAGGCTATTTACATAATATAAGTTTCTCATTGGACATTTCCAGAGTCCTGGTGGGCTATTGTTCTAGAGCTCCAAGCACAGCCAGTCTCTGGTAGATAGTCCTGGAATGTTCCAGGCCTAATACATAACTCTAACTGTCAGGAAGTTCATCATAATGTTTAGCTGAAAATTGTTTTGATTTAATTTCAACCCGTTGGTTCTGGTCTGACCTTCTGGGATAACAGAAAACAACTCCGCTCCATCCTCTCTATGCCAGCCCTTCGAGTATTTGAAGATGGTTATATCACCTCTCAGTCATCTCCTCTCCAGGCTAAACATACCCAGCTCCTTCAACCTTTCCTCATAGGACTTGGTCTCCAGACCCCTTACCATCTTTGTTGCCCTCCTCTGGACATGTTCCAGCTTGTCTATATCCTTCTTAAATGGTTGTGACCCAAACTGAACACAGTACTCTAGGTGAGGCCTAACCAGAGCAAGAGTAAAGCAATACCATCACTTTGCATGATCTGGACACTATACTTCTGTTGATACAGCCCAAAATCGCATTTGCCTTTTTAGCTACCGCATCACACTACTTACTCATGTTCAATGTATGGTCTAATAAGACCCCGAGATCCTTTTTGCACATACTACCACCAAGACAAGTCTTCCCCATCCTATAATTATGCATTTGATTTTTCCTACCTAAATGCAGAACTTTACAATTGTCTCCACTGAAATTAATTTTATTTGTTTCAGCCCACTTTTCCAGCCTGTCAAGATCATCCTGTATCCTGACACTGTCTTATACCGTATTTGCTACCCCTCCCAATTTAGTATCATCTGCTTACAACCTCATCCTCCCCTTCTCCATTTTATCTTTGCAACAACCCTATCAGGAAGGTTAGGCTGAGAGTTTTTGACTGGTACAAAGTCACCCAGCAAGCCTCCAGAGTGGGGATCTGAACCTGGGTCTCCTAGGGTGTGTTCAGACGGATCTTTTGATCTGCCATAGGAACGACTCCCTTGCGGATCAAAAATGCACGACCAGACAGAAACATCTGCGAAATATTCCGGTCCCATAAGCATCCCGTTCTGCTGCGCCTCCAATCCTGATTTAAAAAGTAGCAGTTTCAATGTAGGGTTTTCGCTTACCCGCGCAACAACTGCAGACTTTCTTCCGTCTGGTCACTCCATTAGCACGCGATGCTCCCGTCGGCTTGGTCTGACGTCAGACCGAGCCGACGGGGGCGCGATTTTTAAAAAATTGAAACCCCATGTGCGCTTTAACGAGGAAACGCATTCAGCGATAAGCGCTACGAGGAATGTAATATTCATGCTTATTTCTTTTAGGGACAAGACGTTACCGCGAAGGGAGATGGAGGGGGGGAAGGACTGTTCTAACTTGCAAAATAGTCCCTCCATTGATCATGATGGCAAGGGGGAGGACCGGGACTTTGCTGAAAACCCTCCGCGATCGCCTCAGTTCTCCAAGGAGGCGCAGCCTTGCCTATGCGAATGTACAAAACTTTTTAAAAAAAAATCCTCGGTGGATGCCGTGTAGACAAATCACGGTGGGAACAACGCGCGGTGAGGCTATTTCATGGGGGCGTCTGGTCGTGCTAGGCTGGATTAAAAAAATCGGGATAAAATTTTAGGAGGGCTCATGGCGCGATTGACTGGCCGTCTGAACGCAGCCCTAGATCAGCGCTCTGACCACTATAAACATTTCCATATTGCACTGTATAGATAAGCTTTTCATTCTTTGTCTAAATTACATTTTTCATTTTTTGTAAGCAGCTTTGAGTCTCAGTGGGGAGAAAAGTGAGATATACCTAGGTAAGTGTATACACTGGATGGAATGTGGCAGAAGTTCAATGAGGGGGAATGAAGATTTTGTTGGCACATTCTTGGCAACTGCTGTGTGGGCTGTGGGGGGAGGGACATTCTCCACAAGGCTTAAAGGCTTACTTGAATCCATTTGAAGATAATTGATCAAAAAGCAATACGTTTTTCCCAACATTTGCTTTTATGTTACATTTCTTAATAACTGCACAGTTATCCATGTAGGTCAAATAGCTGTGTCACACACACACACACACACACACACACACAAACACACACACACACACACAGCCCAGATCAGTCTGTGAAGAGGCTAGGCATGTCTGAGGGCGGGATAAAAATACTACAAATAAATAAATAAATAAATAAAATTTCTTATTATGGGACAAACGTCTAAGCATCAACCATGAAATAAACGACTGCCTTCCGAACACAACAGATCTTCATAGGTGAGAAGGGAAGCACACCCAAGTCTCCCCAATGCAAATCTGACATAACAACCCCTACGTCCCCCCATGGCACAAATATATTGTCCTAACCAGGGCTTTTTTTGTAGAAAGAGCCCAGCAGAAACTCATTAGCATAATAGGCCACACCCAACAGCAGAAACTCATTAGCCTATTAGACCACACCCCCATACTACCAGAAGTGTGGTCATCCAGCCACACCCACCTTTTGCTTCTTATTCAGTTTACCTTGCTTGTTGTCAAAACCCAAGGATTTTTTTGTAGCAGGAACTCCTTTGCATGTTAGCCCCCCCCCAAAATGTAGCCAATCCTAATGAGTTTCTGCTGTTGGGTGTGGCCTGTTATGCTAATGAGTTCCTGCTGGGTGTGGCCAACTCAGGAGCCAGCCGGAACTCCGTTCCTGGGCATTCCTGCCCAAAAACAGCCCTGGTCCTAAGGAATATTCACAGGGGGTTCTCTAACATGACATGAGCTGTAGACCAATAGTCTCATGTACTTATTACAATGCTAATTCTTCTGCAGTCATTTTGGAAGACCTTGGGATGGTGCTAAGATTCTTGCAAGCAAAAAGGAGTAGTGGTGGTGGTTGGGGGGTGTTGCCTGGAAAATTCTGCATCCAGACCCAGCAAGTCCCTAGCCCTAGCAAGAGAGGCATGCAGGCAATGCTTAGAACAATCTCAGAAGCCAAAGTGGAGAAGAAGAGCATTTCCAGAGGTTAAAGCAGGGAATTCAACACATTGAGTCCTGCGTCCAGGAGAAAAGTGGGGTAGAAATACTTAAAACAAATCAATTAAATGGCAGTATACTCCCTTGTCCACATGGTACAGGAGAATAAACTTAGCAACGTCACCAACAATGCCATCCTCAGCAGACTTACACGCTTCTAAATCAGGGTCAATGGGTTTATGTAAGGTTGAGGCTGGCAATGAAGAAATGGAAATTGCTAAAAATTTTCTATTCCTTGGCTCCATCATCAACCATAAGGGAGACTGCAACCAAGAAATCCGAAGGAGATTGAGACTGGGAAGGGCAGCCATTAACGATCTAGAAAACCCTTAAACATAAGGACGTGCCGCCAGTGGCCAAGATCAAGTTAATTCATGCCATAGTATTCCCCGTTACTATGTATGGGTCTGAAAGTTGGACAGTGAATAAAGCTGACAGGAGGGAAGTGGATTCATTTGCACTGTGGTGTTGGAGGAAAGTATTATGGATATCACGGATCGCCAAAAAGACAAATCATTGTTTTCTTGATTGAATCAAAGCTGAACTCTCCCTAGGCGATCGTACTTTGGTCACGTTATGAGAAGACGAGACTCACTGGAAAAGACAAGAATGCTGGGGGAAAAATGAAGGCAGCAGGAAGAGAGGAAGACCCAACAGGAGATGGATCGACTCAGTCAAGGCAGCCACGGCCCTCAGTTTGCAAGACCTATAAAGGGCTGTTAACAATAGGGCATTTTGGAGGTCATCAATTCTTAGTAAAGGTAATGGTTTCCTTTGCTCAAAAGCCCGTTGAATCTGACTCTAGGGGGTGGTGCTCATCTCCGTTTCCAAGCCAAAGAGCCAGCGCTGTCCGAAGACTTTTCTGTGGACATGTGGCTGGCATGACTAAACGCTGAGGCACACGGAATGCTGTTACTTTTCCACCAAAGTGGTACCTATTTATCTACTTGCAATTTCTTGCTTTCGAACTGCTAGGCTGGCAGGAGCTGGGGCCAGAGACAGGAGCTCACTCCGTCATCTGGCACTCGGGTCTCAAACTGCCGGACTACTGGCCTTCTGGTCTGCAGCTCAGCGTCTTATCCTCTGTCACCATACATCAAAAGCAATCTGATGGCACTTAACACACACATCACACAAAAACAAAACTCTTCTTATGTCTCAACTGGAATAATTTACACAGGCTTCTGTTTTGTTTTGTTTTTGGAAGGGGGGGTACAAAAATGGTCACTTTTCCAAGGGCCATGTCTGCACAGCCCTTGTTACGCTAAGCATCACAGCCTACTAAATGTTTGTTTACAGCTTCTGAAAGGATGCCATGGGTTCCCCCCCATGCTTGGCCTCACTGCCCCGTAGGTCAGCTTTCACAGAGATGCCATGAAACGTCACCCATGCTTCGTGAGTAAACAAGAGCCTGCCACAAAAATGCCAGGCAGCAGTTAACGGCTTCGACTTCCAGGGAACGCCCAGTCAAACTGCCCTAAATATTTCTTCTCCCTGGCCAGATGTTTGGTGAAGGAATAAGGCTCATGCTGACAGTTGTCTCTGACCCACAGAGGCTTTGGGAAATAAGAGTTTGCAGCTGTGACCCTTCCAGATATGCAAGAGGATGCCATCTATTCTCCTTGGCAGAGTTCCAGGGGTTTAAACATGAAAGGTAGAAATCCAAAAAGCCTGTCTTACTATTTTCATTGGGGGTCTCAGTGAAGGAGAATAAGAAGAGGGGCAGTTCTTATCTTGGAGTTCCATAATTTACACATTGTGCTTAAGGCAGGTTTCAGGAGAGCACCGGATAAAAAATTTTTTTTAGAAAAACAACAACACAGCATAAAAAACATAAGTTCCTCAGGATCAATAATCTCCCGGTTCCAACTCTCTGTTCCTCTATAGTGATGGAGAAGCTTATTGTTCTAACCAATAAATTGGGTCTCTGTGCCAAGGAAACATGCCCAAGTCACACATACCTTTACTTTTTTTTTTTAATTTGGATGAACATTGTCCTGTATTGGCTATAGTTAGTATGAGGTATAAACAGGAATCCTAATCATTGCTCTTAAAATGCACTGCTTTAAAAAGCCAAATGGAATCTTGGGGGGGGGCTTGTGTGTATTTTGTGTGTGTATGGGGCCTGGACATTTCAGAGAGGTGGCTTACTATTGCCTGCCTCTGTGCCCCAAGCCTTGGTATTCCTTGGAGGTCTCCCATCCAAATACTTACCAGGGTCAGACCTGCTTAGCTTCCAAGATCTGACAAGATTGGGCTTGCCTGAGCTATCCAGGTTGTGACAAAGCCAAATGGCATTTTGAATACATAAAAAAGCAAAAATATACAAAAATAGGGCTGTGAACTCTGTCTTTGTTGTCCTGCCCCCAGAAGAAGTGTGTTAGCTCTCATTTCCATGCACATAATGGGTAGGCTAGACAAAATCAAGTACTTCTTTATTCAAGTGGTGTAATGTATCCAGCAGAGAACATGTGCTCAGGACAGCCATGTGCTCCGACTGGTTCCAACCGGTCCAACATGCGGCCAGGCGAAGGGCCTGAACTTCGCTCCGAAAGACAATGGACTGTAGGATCCTAGCTTCCTTCCTATTGGGGAGCAGGAGATAACTCAATCACTGTAAATAGTCCAATCACGGGGTGTGGTGTGTGTTGGTGTGTGGGTTCACTTGGGAATAAAAGCCGGCCTGCGAGCCGGCTTCTCTTGTCTTGTTCTGCAACTAATAAAGTATGTGAAATCACTCGTCAGTCTCAGTACTTTTCAAGTGGTGATTAAATTGTGAAATCCACTGTCAGTGGAGGTAGTGATGGCCACAAACATAGATGGCTTTGAAAAGGGGTTAGACCAGGGGTCTCCAACCTTTCTGAGCCTGTGGGCACCTCTGGAATTCTGACACAGGGTGGTGGGCCCAACCACAAGATGGCCACCATGGAAGGCAGAGTAAGCCCAAGTCCAGAGGACAAGAGGAGCACATTTTAAAAATAACTTGGGAAAGAGGTGTGAGAGACAGAATAAAACCAGTGCTCTAGTGGCAGCTGTCACTGAAATGTTATTTTAATCTGCGCGGCCAATCAGATCGCCAGTGGGCAATTAGAAGCCCTGCTGGGCAGGAGCCTGCCTGGCCCCACCCACTTTCTAAAAACACTTGGCCACAAAACCACAAAAGGTGTTTGGTGGGTGCCATGGTGCCTCTGGCTACCACACTGGGGACCCCCGGGTTAGACAAATTTATGGAGGAGGGGTAGGGTTGCCATCCCCCCTGATGGAGGCAGGGGTTCCCCTGCTTTTGTGGGCCCCAATCTGCCACTGGCCAGCTGACCGGTGGGGGCAGCCCCACCCTCGAAGAGCCCAGTTGCAGACCATAGAGTTTTTGGCCAAATGCTAGAGTATCCCCTGCACGACATGCCCAGCACAATGATGTCACTTTGGGTGACATCATTGCAATATGTGCGTTTTTCATGTGATGCAGCTCTTTGGGGGCGGAGCTCCCCCCACCAGTCAGAAGATCCAAGGACCTGGGCTGGAACCACTCGCTGGCAGCCAGGTAAGAGCTGGCAACCCTTAGGAGGGGTCCATTAGTAGCACTGGCTACTGGCTAAGGGGAGTAAAGAGAACCTCCATATTCAGAAGCAGTCAACCTCTGCATACCAGTGGAAGGAGGCAAGCCCCGAGGAAGGCCTGAGCCTCTGTGCCTGGTTCATTGGCCCTTCAAGGCAATGTGTTGGCCGCTGCTGGTTTGATCTGGCAGGGTGTGGAAAAGGATGAGCAGGGGGAGGATACTTTTTAAAGCCCAGCCTCACATCCCTCCTCACTCGTTTCCCTTATGGTCAGGTCAAGTCAGATAATTTCAAATGTGGGGATTCTCCGATCTCATCAGAAGCCCTCAGAGCTGTTTTGGTCACAAGGGGAGTGATTAGCCATGCCCAGACTCCCGCTGCAGCCCTGTTTGATGCAGTCAGTGAAAACTATAGTTTGGGGGGAATCCTAGACAGTCACCCTGACATGGTGATGTCATTTCTGGATTCAGGCCAGAAGTACATCATGCCATCAATGCTGATCATCTAGACTCCACACCCCTCCTGGGGTTGCCAGGATTGGGCTGGCAACCATAGAAGAAATAGATAATTTTTTAAACTTTTTAAACTTTCTGTTAGTCTGTCCATTATAAAGGGGGGGACAAACCCCTTTTCAGTCAACCAGCCAGAAGTGGGGACGGGGAGACTTGCTGCAGGGATGAGATTTCAACTGAGAACTCTGTGCATTAGAGCTCAAGCTTCCTTGTAACTATGTGATGTAGGGTTGCCAACCTCCAGGTGGTGGCTGGAGATCTCCTGGAATTACAGCTGGTCACCAGGCAATAGAGTTCAGTTCCCCTGGGAAAAATGGCTACTTTGGAAGGTGGACTCTATGGCATTCTACAATGCGGAGGTCCCTCCCCCTCTCCAGGCCCCACCAGGTATTTCCCAACCCACACCCAGGCAATCCTAGAGATTTCCCAGAATTACAACTGATCTCCAGATTAGATAGATCAGTTCCCCGGGAGAAAAGGGCTGCTCTGGTTTGGCATTACACCCCACTGAAGTCCCCCCCGCTCCAAACACTGCCCCCCCCCAGCTCCACCACCAAATCTCCAGGAATTTCCCAACTGGGAGCTGGCAACCCTATGAGTGGCTTTTTGTTCACTCTTCAACAAGCAACTGAGACAAAAATCTAGAAAGAAAGCCCCCCCAACTTTACAAAGCCCCTCCCCCAGCTTTACAACTTCACGGAACTCTATATCTGCTACAGTAGGTCAACGATTGCAAGACGGCCTGTTCCAGCCAAATAAAAGCCAAGTTTATTTGGCTTCCACTGAAATAATTGCAGCTTGGTTAGTTTTTCCTAGTCCCAATTCTTTCAAGTCCATAAATACACAAGAAAAACTCCTTACCACAAACCCGTCATCTTTGTTGGCCACAAGCGTCATTCCAAAATGCATGTTCTTTATTTGCTTGGAGCTGTTCCGCAGGGCCATGTCACCTAATTTTAGTTCACAATTTTTAAAACAAGAAGGAGAAAAAACAAACAAAAAAAGTGAGCCCTAACAGTGCATGATTGGGGGTTGGGGTGGGGTAGTCTTGCCAATTAAAACCTCCTCAAGGATGTGTTTATATCCACATCTCTATGCTTAAATGCACCTTCTCCCCCACATCAGTTCTGTTCTGCAAGCTGCAGGGCATGCCTAGAATATAATAGTCACAGAATCATGGGAGGGGTCCAAAAACCCACATGGTCTACCCCAGTGAAGCCAGACATCAGGACACATGATGCACATGCTAATTTGACTGCCACAGTTCAGCTTACAGGTGTGTCACAAATAGGGTTGTAGAGTCCAGGTTGGGAAATAGCTGGAGATTTGGGGGCAGTGCTGGGGGGGGCAGAGTTTGGAGATGGGAGGGAGCTCAGTGGGGATGTGACATCACTCTAGAGCTTCCTTTTCTCCAAGGCTGCCATTTTCTCCAGGGGAACCAATCAATTTAGTCTGGAGATCTCCTGTAATTCTGGGGAAACTTCAAGACCCTAATCACAAAGAAGTCAAGAAGAACTATTCTGCCTTGAAAAGCCATCTGTTAGGGAGGAATAGCATAAGAGAAGCATCTCCCATGCCAGGAATTTTCAGGCCATAACCATGACACCAAAAAGGATTGATTACCATCTGGATTGGCACTGTAATAATTTTATCATGCTGGTTGTATTTTATCTGTTTTAATGCTGTAAATTGCCCAGAGCCCACTTGCAGGATTGGGCAATTCAGAAATCCAAATAATAATAATAATAACATCACTCTGCCAACAAAAGTCCGCATGGTCAAAGCAATGGTATTCCCCGTAGTAATGTATGGCTGTGAGAGTTGGACTATAAGGAAGGCTGAGCGCCGAAGAATAGATTCTTTTGAACTATGGTGCTGGAGAAGACTCTTGAGAGTCCCTTGGACTGCAAGGAGATCAAATCATTCAATCCTAAAAGAAATCAACCCTGACTGTTCCCTGGAAGGCCAGATCCTGAAGTTGAAGCTCAAATACTTTGGCCACCAAATGAGAAGGGAGCATTCACTGGAGAAGACCTTGATGCTGGGAAAGATTGAAGGTCAAAGAAGAAGGGGACGGCAAAGGATGAGATGGTTAGACAGTGCCATTGATGCAACAAACATGAAATTGAGCAAACTTCAGCGGACAGCGGAAGTCAGGAGGGCCTGGCGTAATCTGGTCCATGGGGTCGTGAAGAGTCGGACTCGACTGTGCGACTGAACAACAAATAAGAAGAAGAACAGAATTTTAGCCTCCCAAGTTCATCATTGCATCTGGCAGCCTTTCACATTAGGTAGCTCCAGAGCCAAAGACAAGGCCTAATTAGTTGGCTTGCCATTTGCCCACTACTGGTGGGCAATCTCTCACTGACGTTCTCCCATCCCCACTGGTTCTCAGTTGAGTGATGGAAGGAAAACAGAATGTCAGCAGGGTTGCCAGTCTGGCAGTCAGTGGGAGACTCAACTTGCGGGGGAGGGGGGCTTGCTGGCAATGTAATGATGCCACCAGTGACACACTGACACCACTCCCCATGCACCCAAAAATAACATTAGAGTTTTGCTCAAATGCCAGAGCACCCCAGAATCCCCCAGTGACATACTGACATGACTTCTGGGTGCATGGGGGAGTGATGTTAGCATGTAGGAACATTGCAGAAGTCCACCTTCCTGGTTTCCACACACACACACACACACACCCCAATCGACCAGCTGAGCGGCAGTGGGAAGGTGCCTGCTGGTGGCGGGGGCTTGGTAAGTCCAGTTGGTCACTCTCTAGGGATCCTCTCAATCTCTATGTTTTTTACCACAGAGATCGGCCAAAATCCTGCTGCATCAGTGATTTTGCTTCCAGGCTCCAGCAGGAAGTACAACACTGACGTAACGCTGAAATTAAAAAATGAAACCAATCACCCAATCATAACCTCATTTCCTACCTATATTGACTTTGGTGCATGCTGAATTGTCTCTTGCTCCCACAATGCATTTGTAAATGTCGCCTTTTCGATCATCTGCTGTTCCATCCCAGGGTGCTCCCACCAGCATCCTATGGGGGAACAGTAAAGTCTTTGTAATGCTGCACTGTACCAATAGTTTTAAATTAGTTTCCTGGGGACTATCATGTGTAATTTTAGGGACTGATCTCATGCCAAATGAACTGGTGCCTGGAGCTCAAATCTCCCCCCTGCCAAGTGTACAGAGTATGGGAGAAGGGAACAGTCTTCTTAGTGTTGCCCAAAACAATGACTACACTTCCAGTTTTTCACCAAAACTAGGGCTGACAATGTCCCATCCGGCAACAGCATAACATCATTTCTGGGGAAAACCCAGAAGTAATGTCAATCCTCTCTAGGAATTGCTGGAAAATCTTTGGTTTAACCGTAAAGATTCTGGAGATTCCTAGAGAGGTATGATATCAATAAGAAACAACAATAACAACAGTAACCTTTAATTAGCATAACTTCATACACATGTTCAGTCAACAAGGAAGGGAACATTCCCCCAGCGTTTAAAACATCACTCTCCTTTTAACAACATGACAAACAAATTTAGCCAAAGTCTCAGTAATCTCAGAGTCATGAGTGGATAGTAGATGGGAGATCTTGCCCTGATCAGATTGGCCATCATACTTTTGAAGCAGAGGATCTAGATAAATTGTGCAAATATCACAATAAAGTATACAGTGCAGGAAAACATGTTCAATCCTTTCTGTGTCCTTTGAACCACAGACACAAAACCTATTAGAATATGGAATTTTCTTAAACCCCCAAAGCAATACGGCAGAAGGAAGGACATTAAAATATTTTTATATTTAAAACATAAAAACATAAAAGCTCTATGAAGGTAAAGGGAGGGCAAACAAGAAAAATATTCTGCCACTGCTGACAACATCCCCCATGTTCAACGTTCCCTCTAATTTTTTTCCCTACTGAATGGAGCAGTTCACATCCTGAGCAAAATATAACTGCTATAATCTTAAAATGGGCAATGGCCAAGACTCTGCATGGTGCCAGACTGCTGCTGAGTGGGGCTTCCTGTGTTAATGAGAGGCCACTCATGCACACATCTTAGAAGGAACATTGCACCATGTTCGTGGTCCCAATTTCCCACTGGTGCCAGGCCTAGCAGGAAGTGACAGGAAGTTGCACATAGATGCAATGTTGAGGATCCCCCTTCATTTCCCCCTGCAGGCTGGTTAAGTGGCAGTAGGGAACAGGTGCTCTGGCTGGGAGGTCTCCCAACACAACAGGAGATGTGGTGGTCCCCTTATCCCTTCCATTGACTTTTTGTGTGGGCTAAGGCAAACAAGAAACAATTTTTTTTTTCATGGCAATGATCCTATGCTTTTCATCCCTTGGATTGATATCCCCCTCTAAGGAGTTCAGAGTAATATTGATGGATGAGGTTAGGCTCTTATTCCTCATAAAAAACATGAGAGATACTTTGGACTGAGGGATAATTACTGATCCAAGACTGCCCAGTGAGTGTCGTTATCTGGGGAATCAATCTGCAGTTTATCTGATGAGGCTTTTTAAAAAAAATTCAGGCTCATTGAGCAGAAAATACAGAGCCATATAAGTCATGCCTAGGTTGAGCACAGTGCTGTGTGCATGCTAACGAATATAGCAAAATCCCTGTGTGAAATCAGCCATCGTTTGGGAAGGTGCCGAAAATTCAGTTTGAGATCACCACCTCCCCACAAACACGTGCACAAGTTCCCAGGGTTCTCCAAGAAGAGGGAATTAATGTTAATCTAATTTGAGCCTGTAGCCTGGATACATTTGCTTCCAGACAAGCTCATAAAACTACAAACAGAGGAAGAAACATAACCTGAACAGCATGATCTGTTTTTTATGTCAGGTTTGGGCTTTCGGTGTGTGTGTGTATGTGTTTAAAATAATACCCACTCCTGACATCATAGCTCACTTTCAGCTTTTTGCTTGAAACTACCCTGGATTCCTCATCATGTTGGAGCCCACGGATTCCTCCCTTCTTCTGGAAATACGCTACAAATATCTTCTGGGAGAGAAACAGTGGCTGGGAAAAATGTTATTATATATTCTGAAGATGGTGCTTAGATTGCTGGCACAGGCCAGGGGTTTGTTGGACTGCAGTATTATTATTATTATCATCACCATTACTTATTATTATTATTATTATTATTATTATTATTATTATTATTATTATTATTATTATTATTATTATTATTATTATTATCATTACATTTTTATTTTATAATAAAGTACAAAAAAGATTTTAAAAAATGATAAATAGAAACACAGAAACATAAAGCTGGAAGGGACTTCTAGGGTCATCTAGTCCAACCCACTGCACAATGCAGGAAATCTACAACTCACTCCCTCCCCCATTCCCCCAGGGGCCCCTGCTTTATGCCCAAAGGAAGGCAAAAAACCTCCAGAATCCCCTGGGCCAATCTGGCCTGGAAGAAAATTCCTTCGTGACCCCAAAGTGGCAATCAGCATTAGCTTGGGCAAATAAAAAAGGAGTATATATTATTCTTGAGGGGATATATTATTAAAGTTTTAAAAAGGTTTTTTTTAAAGAAAGGGCCACAAGAGCTGAGTCTTGGCTCATCCCTTCCTGCCTTCCCGCTCACGATCTGCCTAAATTCACAAAAATAGCATTGCTGTCAGAGGGTGATCTAGCCTCTGCTTGAAAACTTCCAAAGAAGGAGAGCCCACCATCTCCCAAGGAAACCTGTTCCGCTGAGGAACCATCAGGAATTTCTTCCTAATGTTTAGCCAAAAACTCTTGATTTAATTTCAATGCACTGGTTCTGGTCTGACCTTCTGGGACAACAGAAAAACAACTTCTTATGCTTGGAGCATAAAGAAGTTGCTCTACCATGAGCCCTTTGCCGAGCTGCCACTACGTGCAATCCTGCCTTTTGCAGGAGCTTGGTTTGCAGAAATGAGCAAGTGATGATGCCTACCCCCGATACCCTGACAAAGCCTTACCCGTTGATTCGTGCCACTTGAGCTACTGCCAAAGACAAAAGAGAAACCGGGCTGTTGTTTTATGAGAATTTGGCAATCGTATCCCCAGTCCGAGACCCTGTGGATCTGGTCTGAGCCCCCGAGTTCCTGACAATCTCATTTTCATGAATAAAAGCTGGACACATGGTGAACCCATTCACCAGAATAGGTTTCATATGGCAGGGTGCCATGGGGCAACCGCCCAAACCTTTGCTCCAAACACCCACTGACATCCGTCAGGACTGTCCATAAGTCCCTGAACTCATTGAAATATTTGCGTTTCCTGTATTTGTATGATCTCCACATCCAATTATCTGGCTGTCCTGGGTTCCTCCTAATGGATATCTGGCACTCTGAATTTCTCCTGTGAATCCTTTTCAGGCAGCAACCACTGCCAATAATTTCCTTTTGTTCTTCTTCTTGTAGGAAAAAAATCAGCTGATGTCCACATGAGGAAATCAGAGATCCAGCCCAGCATTTCGTTTTCTGACTGTAACAGGCAGAACTGAGGCCTGGAGGGCACATATAGGATGCAGGGTTGCCAGCCTCCAGGTGGTAGCTGGAGACTTCCTGCTATTACAAATTATCTCCAGGTGACAGAGATCATTTCACCTGGAGAAAATGGCCCCTTTGGAAGTTGGACTCTACGGCATTATGCCTCAAACCCCACCTTCCTCAGGCTTTAGCTCCCAAACTTCCAGGTATTTCCCAGCCTGGAGCTGGCAACCCTAATGGGACGTCTACTTTGAACACGATAAAGGAAGGGAAATCAAACCGGCAACAGACTGGGGGTGCTATTGATCTGTTTTATTTATCATTCCTCACATTTCTATCCTGCCCCTTTCCCAAGGAGCTCAGGGCATAGTGTGTGGAGGTTGTCCCATTTCATCCTCACACAACAACTCTGAAAGGTAGATTTTGTTGAAATTGTCCCAGAGACATCCAGTGACTCCACAGCCTTTCTTAGGGGAGAGACACTTTGAGGTATCATGGAAGAAGAATTATCAGCTAGGTTAGACTCTCAGCCATCAGTGCCAGACTGCTCACATGTAGCTGTATGATCCTTTTTCTCCCTGATGGTTATTTTCCCCCAGGAAAACCACCTACAGGAAGCTAAAGGGAAAAGAAGAAGAGGAGTAGGAAGAGGAGTTGGTTTCTTATATCCCACTTTTCTCTGCCTTAAAGACTCTCAAAGCAACTTAGAATCGCATTCCCTTCCTCTCCCCACAAAAGGCACCTTGTGAGGTAAATGGGGCCGAGAGAGTCCTGAAAGAACTGTGACTGGCCCAAGGTCATCCAGGAGGCTTCATGTGAAGGAATGGGGAATCAACCCCCATTCTCCAGATTAGAGTCCACCAGATTAGAGAGTGAAAGGAGAGAAAGAGAGGCTACTTCCACATGGGGCTGAAACCAGTCCATGGCCCTGAAACCCATCTTTCCCTCACTTTCCTTGCTTAACTGTTCTGTAACATTACAGTGTACCTCAGCGGGGAGAGGAGGAAAAGCCCTTTAAAGGGCTCGGAGGAAGTGGGGGCGATGGTATATGGCAGTAAACTGCCCAGAACTATTTTGAAATTGGATCATAGCTCTTTCTCCAAGAATGTTCACCTGGGCACCCTCTAGCAGCTAGGGTTGCTTTGCCAGGTTCCCCCCTGGCCACTGGTGGAGGATGTGGGTAGGGCTGCCAGATCCAGGTTGGGAAACTCCTGGAGATTTGGGAATGGAGCCTGGGGAGGACAGGGACCTCAGTGGGGTACAAAGCCACAGAGCCCACCCTCCAAAGCATCCATTTTCCCTAGGAGAACTGATCTCTGTTGTCTGAAGATAAACTGTAATTCTGGGGGGTCCCCAGGTCCCAAATGGAGGCTGGCATCCCTACTGATTTGCCTTTAATCTGCAGAAAAAACAGATAAATTTTTCCCCTCCAGATTAAAAGGGAAGGGTATGCCATGCATTGTGCTTGGAAGGAGCCACAATGTCATGTGAATGTTCCCCTTTAAGGCAGGGAATTCCTGTTTCTGTGCAGGAAACATCCTTGTGTGGAAGTGTAACTCCCAAGAACTAGTTGGTTTAGGCCAGAAGGGGCCATGACAATGTATGAAGTTTCTCAGCAAAGAGGCTGCTTGGGTGTTTGATAAAATCTTCTGGGCTCTTATCACCTTGTATAAGGGCTATATCTGTCGAGCTGCAGAGTGCGTTCTGATGACTCTGTTGTCCAGTTTGTTGGAACTGAATTCTTTTGGAATAGAAGTGGATGAGAAGAATCCTGAACCTTGGTGGTCTGGAGAAGCAGGACTTAACTCACCACAAAGTGTTGCCCGCAAGAACCAGTTGCTTAATTGAGACTTGCATTTCCTGTTCACTGCTATATTTATGTGCTCGCAACATCAATTTTGTTGCACTGTTCTGTATGCCCGAAAGGCTGAGTGAAAGACATTTTCGACTTTAAAGCGCTTGGTTTCGCAGGTTCTGTTCCTGAATTAAGCCCACAGAACCCACACAGAAAGAGGCTATATAAGCAACCAGAGGGAGGAACACTCAACCTTTTAAATCTATTTATTTAATTATTAGTTAAATTTATATCCTGCCCTCCCCGAAATGGACTCAGGGAGGGTTACAACGAAGTGCATGAACAATTTAAGACTAGTTACTATAACTAAGACAGCTGAAATCATTAAGCAATAAATCAATAAAAAGATGGCGAATTAAATAGAACAGTTCAGACCCTCCATAAGCCGGACTGATGGTAACTGGAGTCACACGAAGCTCACATAATACCAGGACTCCACATAGGGCTAATGGCCAGGGCAACTTCTAAGCAGGGAGGCCAATTAATTGGATGTCCACTGCCTCAACCGAAAGCCTGGCGGAACAGCTCTGTCTCACAGGCCCTGCGGAACTGTTTGCCTGCTCATAATTGTCCCCTCCAAACCATCTTCCAACTTGTAAGGAACAGGATGTGTGTGTTAAAATTTTAAACTAAAAAAAAGGAAAAAAACTGAAAGAAAAAGATCAGGCAGCTCCTCTCTCCTTGACAGTGTGCTCACAATTGCTGACAAATCCACAATTGTTGGCTCTCAAGCGCCAGGCATCCACATATGCGGTGGGAAACTGGAATGCAAATCTCCTGGAAGCTACTGATAGGTGGTCCCCCTGCCCCATCTTCTCCTACCCACACGGTAGATTCCAGTTCCTTGGTTTAGAATGGAGCTGGGAGACTGGAAGAGGGCAGAGAGATGCCTAGAAAGGCTCTGGCAAAAAACTCAGAGGGAATTTGATACAGTGTGCTGCAGAGTTCACCAGAATGCCTACGAGGCGGTAGTGGTGACAGCAGCGAAGTAATCTTATTTCTCCACAATCACTGCATCCGTTAGTGCTCAGTTGTTTACAGGATGTTGACATTTGCTGACTTCTAAGTCTGAATCCTTAAATTCTCAGAAGCTGATGATTAATTGTGACACTCATGCCAAGTTTCTTTTGCTAATAAAACCACTCCAATATGTTCTGATTTGCATGCCACTTGTAATACAGCTCAGGCAGTAGAAATGTCCAGTGTATCATCTGCTCCAGTTAGGGATCATTTTGACTCAGCCTTCAGGTCGCAGCTGACTTATGGTGACCCCATGGGGTTTTCAATGTAAAAGCCATTCAGAAGTGGTTTGCCATTGCCTGGCTCTGTGTTGCGACCCTGGCATTCCCTGGTCTCCCATCCAAATGCTAACCGGGGCCAACCCTGCTTAGCTTCCAAGATCTGACGAGACTGGGCTATCCTGGGCTATCTAGGTTGGGGCTTTGGCTCAGTTACAATAATGGACACTGACAGGATTTGGTGATCTGTGATGGCCACCACTTTTATCAGGGATCCCTGTCCAAATTAGTTGCTTAAGTCTTGTAAGGATCACATCAATGAACCTTTGATGTCCATCATAAATCAACCACTGACCCAGGGTGCCTTTCCTCAGTTGTGGCCAATTATCATCCAGTCTATAATAAGCCCTTTCTAGGCAATGTGATCAAGAAAATGGCTGCCGAATAACTCCAGGTGTTCATGGATGACTCATCTGCTTTAGACCCCTTCTAATCTAGTCTCAGACCAGACAATGGGATGGAGAAGGTGCTGGTAGCTTTCAATTGTGGTCTCAGTTGGAATGTAGACAAGGACTTGGCTTCCCGGTTGCTCTTCTTGGATTTACCAGCAGCCTTTGATATGATGGACCGCGCCATCTTGTTGAGATGTTTGAAAGCAGAAGTAGGTATTACAGGATGTGCTTCAGATTGGTTTAAATCTTTCCTTAGGGACTGGACTCAGAGAGTTGCTGTGAGAGACCAGTTTTCATCCATGTGGGATTTGTACTGTAGGGTGCCAAAGAGCTCAGTCTCCCCCCCTTTCCTATTTAATCTCTACATGAAGCCCATAGGAGAAATCTTTGTGGTTTTGGAGTTGGGTGTCATTAATATGCTGATGACCCCAACTCCATCTGAGCAAATGGGCATGATTTGCAGCTGCCTGTGCCCACATGTTCTCTGCTGTAGATCCCACTTTATGGAACAGCCTGCCTGAAAAGGTGAGGAAGGCATCTGCAACAGCAACAGAGCTTTCACACGAAAATGTATTCCATGTTTTTCCCTTCTGCTTGCCATTCCTACTCCCTGCTGCCACCAGGTTTTTGAAAATGATCAGCAATCAGGAGGTCACTATAGTGTTTTAACACTATAGCAATATGCAGATTACTGATAAACAAGCAAAAGACTAGTGGAGAGGAATTGGTACACAGGAGCAAAATGGTGATGGATGTGGGTGGGGACTTGTAGGGCTGCCAACTGAGTTCTGCAACCAGCAGGAGTAATTTGGAGGTAATGAGCAACATCACACACATGCAATGTCACACCACACACCAGAAATGATGTCTCAGTGCTCTAGGAATTCACCCATCTCTAGAAATGTGCAAATTTCTAGAGCATTGTGATGTCTTTTCTAGGTACAAACAGGAAGTGATGTTGTGACATCACACCCTACCCTGCTTTTTCATCCCACTGGAGTGAAGAGCCCCAGCAGGGCCTGGAGACCACAGGTGGGAATTTGCCCACCCCTCACAGGCAAACAGGAAGCCTAGCAAGGAGGTACAGAAATCTGTACCTTCCCTGCCACACTTTCCCAAACCCGCTTTGGATATGATCTTCCCAGAACAAAGTTGGAAGAAGTGCAATTATGTCATGTGGAAGCCCAAATTAAATACGCTACAATTTGAGTGAGAGGAGCCGGAACAAGAGCCCTGTGTGGAAGGAACAGAGTACTAGTAATTTTGCTTCCTTCCATGGGTGCAAAGGTAGTTGTATACCTGGTTGTTTGCAGGCTTTGAAGAAGAAGCATCCCCAGCTTCCTGGAAAACTGAACAATTTTCTTGATACCAGTATAAATCCCACTCTCCTGGTGGAACACTCTCTCAGTTGAGATCCAGGCCCTGCAGATTTTAATGCAGTTCCACAGGGCCTGCAAGACAGAGATGTTCCGCCAGGTCTATGGTGGAGGAGGCGGCAATTCGTCTTTAATGGCCTCCCCTGCTCTGCTCTGCCCTGTTTTATTCCACCTTGGCAGATTCTCGCCCACCTATTTGCACTGTATTGTTCTATCTACAATGACCCCAATTAGACTTGGGTTGCAGACACCATCAAATGTTTTTGGTAATGTCTAGTAACGTTGGGAAATTTATGCTGGTCTTTTATGATTTATAGCATATTATATATATATTAACTTGTATTGTGTTTTTATTATGTATTAACTTAACTCTGTTTTAACCCGCCCTGAGCCTGCTTGTGAGGACAGCGGGGCTAAATATTGAACAAATAAATAAATAAGTTTTGGTGAAAATTCATTAGAAAGAGGAAGAAGTCAGCACTGATTCCAACTTTTCTGGGAAAGCTTTCAAACATGGGTTTTAACTGGTACTTACCATTTCTGCCCTCCGGCTGTGTGCTGCAGGACTTTGTACCCGAACTGGGCTTCCTGGGGGCCACGGAAAATCTGAGGTCTTTTCACGTCAATGTTAAATGGGGTACCAAATCCTGGAAAGATGGAGAAAGAGAAATGGGAAGCCACATGTTACAGCCAACCACATGTTGAGGGAAGATGAGGCCACAGCAATTATAAAGACAGTGTGGTATAGTGGTTAGAGTGTCAGATTAGGAGGTCTGGGTTCAAATCTCCAACCAGCCATTTGTTGGCTGAGTAATTAACACAGCAGTGGTGCACAACCTGATTAAAGAGTAGATAAAGGTTTATTTAGTAACTTACTTTTTACATTTTAATAATTTTTATTAAATAAATATAAAACAATTGATACAGAGAATCCCAAACAATACAAACTATTTAACATTAATAATATTCTTGATATTCTATTCAGTATATCTATCTAAAACTTAACTAAATAAA
Organism: Gekko gecko; assembly: GCA_029375565.1. NCBI lineage: Eukaryota > Metazoa > Chordata > Lepidosauria > Squamata > Gekkonidae > Gekko > Gekko gecko. Next base: position 25,713,224 of record JAPDNY010000001.1, on the reverse strand, counting down.
ACTCTTAACATGTTTTCTAATAATACAGTTGGGTTAGCAACCACCTTGTATAAATGTAAGAATTTGAGTTCAACTAGCTAATATTTATCGATCAAAATTAAAACAGACTCTAAATCTGGGGTTTATAGAATGAACAGTTCAGATGAAACTAAATAATCAGGAATAATTCCATTCTGTGCCTTATTATATTGCTGGATTTTGGCAAAAGGTAACTAACATACTTGATAGGAAAGAGGAGAGACAGAGAGAGGTTCCTAACCAGATCTCTAGGTGAGGGGGGGGGGGACCTGAGCGTTGCACTTCCAAAAAGAAAAAGGAAATTGGCCTAAGAGTAGCAATCTGGAGACAGACAAGGAACGGCACTTAATAGGAGAGAGAAGGTGCTGTCCTCACTATTCTATCTAATTGTCTTCCTGCTGCTCTCCCCTCAGGATCTTCTTCTCTTCTTCTTTGTACACCAGACATTGTTTATTCCAACACCATTAACTCTTGGGCCTGCTTGTTGCTCTGGACTCTCACAGCAAGCCCCAACACATTTCCAAAAGAGTCCATGTGTTTCACGTTACCAGAAGTTCCACATCTGTTGAGCCTTGGAGGGAAGCAGGCAAAAGGGAAGAGCCAGGAGCCAACATGGGTGGGTTTTTGAAGCGGCAGTGGATGGTTTCTTGGCCCTATGAACACACTGTATTCCCATCTGGTGGACTCAAAACACCTTCCCAGTGCTTCTCATGAGAAGGATGAAAGTGAGCTGGTTTCCACAATCAGAGCCCAAGGTCTGCTAAATCTAAAGTAATAACAAAGGCAGTGGTGTCCTCATTATATGACAGAATGCTTCATCTCCCTTTGAGGGCCCGGCTCTGGTATATTTGAAGAAATAACAACATATCAGTGTCCCTGAGCAAGTACAGAGTGCCTCATTTACCCCAGCCCAACTCACACTAGAAGCAACAGCTTATTTTCTTAAGTAGGGCTGCCAACTGGGACTCGGGAAATTCGTGGAGATTTGGGGGCAGTGACTTAGGAGGGGGAAGTTGGGGGAGGCTTTTCCCCTAGAATCTATGGTATACCATGGCGTCTGCCCTCTGAAACGGCCATTTTCTCCAGGGGAACCAATCTCCATAGTCTGGAGATCTGTTGTAATTCCAGGAGAACTCCAGGGCTCGCTTGGAAGGTGGCAACCTTGTATGGGATTATTAGGCAAGGCTATGGTTTAATTTCTAAAATAATTCATTCTGGGGCTGAAATACATCCAGAAAACCTAACATAAAATGTAGAAATAGGATTGCTGGTTCTGGATTGGGAAATTCTTGAAGATTTGGGGGCGGAGCCTGGGAAGGATACATCTTGGTGAGGGGAAGGAACTCACCAGGGAAGTGATGTCATAGAGTCCACCCTCCAAAGCTGCCTTTCCTCCTGGGGAACTGATCTCTCCAGTCTGGAGACCGTTAGTAATTCCAGAACTCAAGGCTCAGTCTGGAGGTTGGCAACTCGATAAAGCCCTGCTCCTTCATCCGAGGTAGGCTGCACTAATGCAGTGGCAAAGGGAATATACTCTGTATGTGTGCAGCAGAATGTATTTTTTCTTATTCTTGTGCCCTGGGGCTGAATTGTGAGTGATACACAGGAAGGCAAACAGTGCAAGAGAGCTAAATATATCAACAGTACAACATGATCCAGCCAGAATTACTATTTATCAATGTAAAATATTTTTATGCTGCCTCTTCAAAGTCCTTCTTGAAGCACTTTTGAAGCCCCAGGAAAGTTAAACATGTACTTATGGCTTGGATTCAATGCACACTTCATTGAGAGTAATCCTTATTAGATGTAGCAGGATTTACTGAACAAACATACATAGGCTGCAATCCTAAAACACTTTTTGGTGAGTAAGCCCCACTGAATACAATGGGACTTACTTCTGAGTAGACCTGTTTAGGATTGCTCTCATAGGAGCCACAGTTCAGGTTGTATATCTCTCCCACTAAAACCCATGGATCTTCTGTGTGCTTAAACTCGGCTGCATTGTGCCCATACTGGTTACCAAATACAGAAATAGCAAATCCAAAATAAAAGGGAAACTGATTTCTCAGAATGCAAGATGCCAGCCTAATCCATGTTTGTGCCAGAAGAAATAAAATAAAAATGTGCCAGTGAATTCCAGCTCAATTTATGCATGATGTGATTAAGAACATAAGAACTGTGCTGCTGGATTTCATCTAGTCCTTCATCCTGTTTTCATCAATGGCCAGCCAAATGTGCCTGGAAAGATCACAAGTAGGCCATGACGGCAGTGGCTCTTCCCCTGTCATTTGTCTATAGCTTCTGGTAGATTCTCTGACTATGGAGAGTTCCAATTAGCAATCCCGACTAACAGGATCTATTTTCCATTAATATGTCAGATATTTTAATTACAAATATTTTGATCACAGGTATAAGCCTTACCATCTTGCTAGATGTGCACTAAAGCGTTGTCTCTGGACTAGGAAATCTTCCTCTCTGACAAACAGCTGAAACTGCTTAAATGTGCATCTTATAAAGAAAGAGGACATTACGGACACTGTAGAGGGATGTGGTGAGGGCAACAAACTGAGATGCATTTTCAAAGGATTAAACACATTCATGGGGGTCACGTGTCTCTAGGGCATAACAGCTAAACGGAGCCTCCACGCTCAGAGGCAGTATACCTAGTCAGACCCAACAAGGCTGCTCTTAAATGAAGAACAAAGGAACATCAGAGGAGCCCTGCTGGATCAGACCGATGGTCCATCTAGTCCAGCCTCCTGTCTCACACAGGCGTCAACCAGTTCTTCTGGACGTCCAACAACAGAGCACCGAGGCCAAGGCCTTCCCCAGATGTTACCTCCTGGTTGTGGAATTCAGAAGCTCTGACCCGGGAGAGTTTTTAACATTCTGTCTGACCTAAGTGGTTTCCAATATAGTGAAAGAAAACCTCCATGTTCACAGACAGTATACCTCTGAAAACCAGATCACTAAGGGACAGACAACAAGGGAGAAGACATTACCTTCATGCCCTGTTTTGGGCCTTCCAAAAGGAAGCTGGCTGGCCAACACTGGCTGGAACCAGGATTCAGGGCTAGGGAGACCATTTGTCGCCCAGCCAGCCTGTTGTTGTATCAACAAACAAAATGAACAAGACCTCTCACATAAAATAGATCTTCGCATTCGCTTGACATTCACTAGATGTACCAGAAATCCTGACCTATATATTTGAACTGCAGGGGTCCTTAACAAACATTTTATAAAAATGTTGCCAAATTAAAAGGGTTCCATACCAATAAAAAGTAGTTTCACTAATAATTGCAAGTACTGCATCTTGCCAGAGCTACAGAAATAAGAAAAAATGGCTTGTATTTCTATCCAGCATTTCATTTTGCAGAAAAACTGAGAACGTCAAAACCATCGTCAGTGTCTGAGAGGGTATTTTCCAAACTGAGATCATGCACTGCCTGCCTTCCCAGTGACAACTCCGCGTCTGGCAGTGCACAAGAGAACAAGGCAAAGCGTTTCCTGGGCTGGCACGAGGATGTGTAAGGAATGGGTGTAGCTATACCCTGCACACAATAATTCCTCTGTCTGCCCGTGGCCCAGATTCCGAAACGCAGGAGGGAAACGAGCCAAGCAATCGTGGAGGGGGTGTAAGTTGAGATTCATATCTTGTGTATAAATAGTGGCTTCTGACTTAATACTGGATATACCAACATTCTAATGAACTTCTACACATTCTAGAAACCGGAAGACTTGGGTGCATTGATAGTATAATGTAGGTAATAAGGACAATGATCCAAACCACTGAGATTTTTCAGTAGACAAAATAGACTTTGTCCCTTTCCCATATTTGATGTCAGCCAAGCAATTTTGTTGCCCAAAGTAATTGCTCTGCACAGTTTGAAAATTGTGCTCTGTCATATGCTCTAGTACTTATGGAGATCTCTCCTCCACTAGCTGTATCCATGAACACCCCACCACTCTCTAGGAACCAAGAAATAGGGTATGACACAGACCCGTAGCTAACGCAGGGCCCATAGGGCCCAGCCCCCTAGCATTTCTTCGGGTCCCCTCCCTCCCGGGCTGCTCCCAAATTGAATTAATGTAACAAATTTTGATTTAATTATCTGCAGCCCCCCCCCGAGGCCCCCGCCCCCACAATCCCTAGCTACAGGGCTGGTATGACACTGTAATAAAGTTTCCTCTGAGAATGTTTACAGTGCTTTCCCTTTAAACACCACCTGAGCAATTGCAGACTATCACCATACACTTAGAATTCAAGCAAGCTTTCCTTCTAAGGCAGATATTTATTTACTTACTTTATTTCTTCTTCTGTTCTTATAGGAATAAACAGCTTTAAAAGGGGATTCAATAGATTCATGGAGGATAAATTTACTAGCCATGGTGACTGAGGGGGATCTCCACACATTCAGAGGCACTAATCCTCTGAATCCCAGAGCCAGGAGGCAACATCAAGGGAAGGCCTCGGCCTCTATGCTGTGTTATTGGCCCTCCAGGGGAATTGGTTGGCCACTGTGTGAGACAGGAAGGATGCTGGACTAGATGGACCATTGGTCTGGTCCAGCAGGGCTCTTCTTATCTCACCTTTCACCCAAATGGGGACCCAAAGTGGCTTACGTCATTCTCCTCTCCTCCATTTTTTGCTCTCAACAGCCCTGTCAGGTAGGTTAGGCTGAGAGTGTGTGATTGGCCCAAGGTCACCCAGCAAGCTTCTGTGGCAGGACTGGGGATTCGAACCTGGGGTTGGCAAGTCTGAAACCCGGCACCTCTTTCATGAGAAATTAAATGCAGCCACCCACCAGCAGCATTCAAAGAATATGGTGCAATGGGGGGGGGCCTTTAAAAATCTGCAGGGGTTCTTTCATTATCCCACCCACTCATTATTCCATACCCACTCAGTTTGGCCATGTGAAGCCACTTTACACTGAGTCAGATTATTGGTCCATCCAGCCTACTGTTGTTGTCTACTTCAACAAGATGTTGGCTTTCCCTTATTTTGGACAGAAAGGGGTTGTTCCCAGTGCCAGCTGCCAGAGAATCCTTTTGGCTAGGGATGTTCTGTGTGCATAAGGTTGCAGGTCCCCACTGGCTACTGGCAGGGAATGGAGGGTAAGGTTGCCAGATCCAGGCTGGAAAAATCCTGGAGATTTGGTAGTGGAGCCTGGAGAGAACACGGACCTCAGTGAAGTACAATGTCATAGAGTCCACCTTCCAAAGCCTCCATTTTCTCCAGGGGAGCTGATCTTTGTAGTCTGGAGATGAGCTGTAATTCCAGGGAATCCCCCGGTCCCACCTAGAGTCTGGCATCCGTATGTGTGCAGGGCAGATGCTCTAACACTGGTGAAATGACCCCCTGAGCCAGACACCCATCCCAAGGTCTCCTTATTGCTGAGCTATGGATTCTCTTCCCATTTCATCACTGTCTCCAACATGGGAAGGATTCTGGAGTACACTGAATGGATCACATACTGCTTCAGCAGCAACATGCTATCTTGTCTGAGCCTTTGAACATATGCATATACCACTAAGGCACTCTTTGAGATGCTTGACAGGAAACCGGTCACATTTTGGAACAACAGCACTTATCAGTGGATCTTCAAACTTCGCCTTTGAGAAAATGAAACAGATTACTTTGGATTTCCCAAATATTGGGTGGTACCATTCAGAACCAATTGTTTAAGAACCGATGAAGGATTCTGCTGGATCCGGCTGTGAGTCTGTGTATTCCACCATCTGGTTTCCAACCATGACTAGGAAGTCTACAAGCAGGGCCTAAAGGCTAAAGACATTCCCCCCACTGTTTATCTCCCTACGTTAGGTATTTGGAGGTGTAATGCATCTAGACATGGAGGCTCTGTTGTTAGGTTTAAGTAAGAGATGCTGGTAGAAAAGTCCACCAGGGATTTATCTAAGGGTGTGTTCAGACGGGCAGCTAAATCTGCCATTGGCCCTGCTCTAATTTGATCCAGATCTTTTTTATCTGGCATTGCATGACCAGACACCTCCCCTTACCGCGTGCGTACTCCACAGTGGATTGTCTAGGCAGCATCCACCCAAAGGAGCCATGCGGCTGAGTTTTTTTAAAAAATTCTGTTTGCGCATGCACATCTGCGCCTCAACAAGCACTTATTTTTCCGCGCATGCGCAGAACTGAATGATTAAAGCACTGCCAGTGGTACCTCCCTCTAGGTACCTTTTTAATTAAAGCAGCTCATAAAATTCATGGGCCGTTCAGAAACATGAAATTATCCAGAACGTTTGAGCAGAGCTCTGTGGCTGTTGTGCGTTTACACGTTTATGTACATATCGCTTAGAATTTTTAAAAATGGCAGCCGCTCAGGATTGTCTGACATCAAACCATTCCAACGGGAGGATTGCTTGATGGAACGATCAGACGGGAAAGTCCACAATTGGCCCGTTGGGAACTGAAAACTCCAGATTTTAACTAGTATCTTTTAAGTATGGCTCCGAAGTGTGGCAAAACGGGATGCTCACGGAAGAGGCACGTTTCTCAGATGTTGCTGTCTGGTCATTACCTTTAAATCTGCCAGGCACTTGTGCCTGGTGCGAATCTAAAGAGCCATCTGATTGGGACCTAAGGTAGTAAAAGAACTTAAGAAGATGCATGCTGGATCAGAGCAAGAGTCTGCTTAGTTCCTGATCTCCAACAGTGATCAGCCAGACTATTCTAGAAAGCCCATGGACAGGGGAGGAAGGTAACAGCTTTCCAGCACTGTATATACTTCAAAACAGGGTATTCTGAAGTGTATTGCCTTTGAACATGGACATTCTATTATGGTTAATCACCACTGATAAACCTTTCCTCCTCCATGGTCTAAACCCTTTAAATCTATCTCACCCAAAGGTCCCCATCGTACCGTGGGACAGAGACCTCTACAAGTTAAATAACTTTTAAAAGCAGATTTTCATAGCTATTCAGTTGCCACTGGCAGACCAGGGAGTTCAGTGCCCCTTAACTTAAATCTTTGAGGTTGTCTTTTCACTTAAAAAACAATCCAGCTTACTTCCCTCTCGTAAATCCCAAACATTTGGTAAAGATTCTCTCCGAAGCTGAAGGCGGCCTGCTTGATTGTTAAGTATAAAGCGTCTGTTTCCTCCAAGCTTCCCAGAGGTCTCGCATCCTCAGTCAAAGCTGCTTATTTTCCCAGCAGCGGGCAAACCAATTGCCAGAGCAAGCAGAGGAAAGCTGGCAAAAGAAGCTAAGTGCACAAGCGTATTTTAGGAAACACCAATTAAAGAGGGCGAAGCAAAGGAAATCAACCTTTGTCTCAAAATATTATAAAAATTCTTACACTAGCAAGCCAAGAAGCCAGGCGATTGCACAGTAGGACAGGTATGGGGGGGTATGAAACCAATGCTGCATTGATTATCTTTACTTTTAAAAAAGGTTTTGATTTTGCTGTAAAGCCCTAGCTGAACCCTTCTCCTCCCTCTGGTTTTCAAATTAGTGTATGTAACAGTACTAGCCAAAATGGTCTGTGATTGTAATAAATAGAGTTGCCAATTCTGGATTGGGAAATACCTGGAAATTTTGGGGTTGGAACCTGCAGAGGGTGGTGTTTAACAGAGGGGAGGGGCCTCAGCAGGGTATAACACCATAGAGACCACCCACCAAAGCAGCCATTTTCTCTAGGGGAACTGATCTTGGTTGGCAGGAGATCAATTGTAATAGCGGGAGACCTCCAGGTGCCACCTGGAGGTTGGCAATCCTGGTAATAGATAGTTCACTATAATTCACTCACCGTACAACTCCTTTCCCTCTTTTCTTTGCCTGGAGGCATTTCTACAACAGACCTCTATACCACTTCAACTGTCATGGCTGCCCTCAAGGAATCCTGGGAACTGGTATTTGGTGAGGATGTTGATCAGAGATCCCCAGTGCTACTTGTAGAACAAGAAGGAAGACAATGGTGACTCTCAAAGCCAAACTAGCTGTACCACAACTAGAAAGTGCTTTTTAATTTCTGAATAGAAGCTCTGGGGGTGGGGCCCCCTGATTCAGTTTCAGGCCAGGGTGTGTGTGTGTGTGTGTGTGTTTGTGTGTGTGTATGGGAAGTTCACCTTACTCCATTTTTCTACTCAAATTGCTCCACAGAGTTGCCATGCTGAAGGAAACAGATCTAGGCAACAAAGCGTGATTTCTGCAATGAGGCAAATAGCAACTTTGGGGGAAGTATTCAACGTTGGAGAGGAAGGAATATATCTAGGGTTGCTCACCTCCAGGGTTGCCAACCTTGGCTACCAGCGGGGGATGGGTGGGTAGGTTTGCTAGATGCAGGTTGGGAGACTCCTGGAGATTTGGGGTTGGGGTCTAGGGAGGACAGGGATCTCAGTGAAGTACAATGACACAAAATCCACCCTCCAAAGCATCCGTTTCTTCAGGGTAACTGATCTCTGTAGTCTGGAGATAAACTGTAATTCCAGAAGATCCCCAGGTCCCACCTGGAGGCTGGCATCCCTATGGTGGCAGCTTGAGGTCTCCCGCTATTTCAGTTGTTCTCCAAGCAACCAAAATCAGTTCCCCTGGAGAAACTTCGGAGGGTGGTCTCTATGGCATTATACCATGCTGAAGTCCCTCCGCTCCCCAACCCTTGTCCTCCTCAGGCTCCATCCCCAAAATCTCTAGGTATTTCCTAACCCAGAATGGGCACCCCTAAATATATCACCTCATCTTCCCCTGTACTGTAAGTACCAGCTGAAATGGAGACCCTGAAAGCTGCTGTTTAGTCATTTTATGAAGTGCTGGAGATTTATTTATTTACTTACATGAACAGACATGCATGAAGCTGCCTTGTACTGACTCAGACCCTTGGGTCCATCAAGGTCAGTAGTTCCTACTGAGGCTGGCAACAGCTCTCCAGGGTCACTTATGGCCTGCCTCTGAATGTGGTGGTTCCCTTTAGTCACCATGGCTATAGGCGCTGTTAGACCTATCACTTTCACATCACTTATGGTTTTTAACTGGAGAGGCCAGGGATTGAACCTGAGATCTCCTGCATGCAAACCAGAAGCTCTTCCACTGAGCCACAGCCTCTCCCCATTGAGCCACTTCCTTTATAAACCAACTCAAGGTAGATGGAACTTTTAAAGCAGTGCAAAACCCCTGAGAAACATAGACAGTAAATGATGTGCACTGCAATAAAAACAGGAGGAAACTCAAAGAACTACTTTAGAATTATTCCCCCAGTCACGGGTCTTCCAGTATGTCATCTATTTTCTAGGGTTGCCACCCTCCAGGTGGGGCCTGGAGATCTCCTGGAATTAACGCTGATCGCCAAACTACAGAGAGCCGTTTCCCTGGATAAAACAGCTGCTTTGGTGGGTGGGCTCTATGCCATTAAAGCCCACTGAGGTCCCTCCACTCACCAAAACCCGCCCTTCCCAGGCCGTACCCGCTAATCTCTTGGAATTCCCCAGGTTCAAAGTTAGATAACCCTAACTTTGAACCTAAACCAGTTGAAGTCTGTAATGCAGCTACATCCCCACCCATTGTCAGACTTGAGACGGCAAGCTCATGTAGGGTTGCCAGTCCCTGCCGCCAGCCACTGCCATGTCCCTTTTTGTTAATGCAGGTCTGGAAAGAACCCCACACAGTTTGCTTATTGATTTACTAGCCAGCAGCAGAGGTCAGTGCCAATGTGTGGCAGCAGCTCTCTTCCCAGGCAGGCTCTCCCCTCACGCCACCGTCACCTTTTTTTCCTGCTACTGCCTGCAAAGAAACAGCTCACAGCCAAGGGCATGAGATAGAAGCAGCACAATCTCCTCCATCTTGGGCAGACATCAGAGGAGGAAGGAGCAGGTGATGGAGCAGCTCTGCCGTGAAGAAACATGTCTGCACCATACCAGTGTTCAGTTTGTTGATATGCTACAGCACATTTACAACTAAGATGATTAGGGGGTTGGATCACTTTCCTTATGAGGAAAGGTTGAAGTGTCTGGGACTTTTCAGTTCAGAAAAAAGACAAGTAAGGGGGAACATGATAGAAGTTGATAAAATTATGCATGGATTAGAGAGAGCTGACAAAGAGAATTTTTTCTCCCTCTCTGAAAATAGTAGAACTCAAAGGCATCCAGTGAGGCTTATGGGCAATAAATCAGGATGGACAAAAGGAAATACTTCTTTACACTGCGAGTGATAAAAATGTGGAATTCATCGCCGGAGGATGTAGTGATGGCCCCGGGCATAGATGGCTTTCGAAGGGGATTACACAAATTCCTAGATGATAGGTCTAACAGCGGCTATAGCCATGGTGACTAAAGGGAACCGCCACATTCAGAGGCAGTCAGCCTCTGAATCCCAGTGCCAGGAAGCAACATCAGGGGAAGGCCTTGGCCTCTATGCCCTATTGTTGGCCCTGACGAGGAACTGTTCGGCCACTGCGTGAGACAGGATGCTGGACTAGTTGGACCATTGGTCTGATCCAGCAGGGTTCTGTTTATGAAAATAGTGCGGTAATAAGCATATTGCTGTTTTCGTTTGTGAAATGTTGAACGGTATGTACACAGTGGGAATAACAGAACACCGAAACGGTCCCCACATGTAGGAGGGCTCAGCTAGCCAGCCTGTTAAATGATCACCACTGTTCAAAAACAGGGGTTTACAGGCTGTCTAAGGGAGGTCTGGAATATCCATTTATAGAAACAAGCAAGCAACATACCCCACAACTAGAAGCAAGCCAGACTGAAATGGGGGTAATGCCAACCATGGCAGAGGAGTCAAGCGTGGGAGGAAGAATGGAAAACCAGATTTAGCCTAGAAGGATATAAGGTAAAATTTAAACATGCAAAATTAGAGTTTGATATTGTGAAATTAGACTACAATTCAAAGGACACTTTCCTGGGAGTAAGCCCTATTGAATAACATGAGCCCTATTGAATAACATTAGACCTGTTTAGGATTAATATCATCCTGCTTTGTAAATTCAGATCCACATCCCTCCTATGTAGCATACCAGGACAGAAACAACCCTCATATGCACGTACAGTGGGGCTTTGCAAGATGTTAGATTGGAGCTGGCTTGCAGGTGAAGTTATGCAAAGCTTATTTTTACAATGCTCGGCTCTTGCAAAGTTTAGACCAACATGGCTCCCCGCCTGAATTTAATTGATAATAATACTGTATTGGGCAGGGAATCTACAACAAAAGGGAAAAGTGACCAGAATCAATGATGATTAGATTCCAGCGGGGCAGAGAGGAGACCAGCCTTCTAAAAACCCCATGCAAAGCTGAGGAAGAGCTGGCTAAGGGCGTTCAGGTCATTCTGTCCCTATGCTGCTCCTTCCCCTAGTTTCATTGTTAATCTCTCCTTGCGGTGTTCTATTTGGGTGAATTCGTTCAGGATTAAATTGGTGACTTGGATAGTGTACTTTGGAACCACAAAGTGCCAAGATGTTAAAGGCGGGGATGAGGAAGCTGGAAATGATAAAATGGTGAAAACGACAGTGCTGCCCTGAGATTAAGGCCCCCTCCCCCGATTTGAGTGGATTTTGAGTAGTTCAGTTTAGGACTACTGTCTGAGCTGAAGAAGGGAAAATGTCCAGCATCAGATGTCATTTGTCCCCCTTCCTGATGCTTAAGCAAGGAGGGCACCACGGGGAGGGGGAGCTAACTACTTTCTCAGTGTTATGGTCCGCAACCACATTGTTCCCTCCCCACACGCATACAGTAACTGCTTTGTACAGCTACCAGCGCAATCCTAAATGGAGTTATATACCCTTCCACATCCATTGAAGTCAATGGGCACAGCAACAAGTAACTCTGCTTAGGATGGCATTGTGAATTACATATCAGAACAGGTCCTTAGTATCCCATATACCGTGGCCCCAAGTGATGAATTAGGAGATTCCTTTTTTAAAATGGGGCTCCTGTGCAATAGATTCTTTAGATAACCCTAGCCCAGGGCTCCTCTCAGCCTCCGCGGGCAACAGTACATCAGCACAACCTACTAATTGGAAGAATTATTAACAAACGATTCAATGTAACCGAGAGCGCAGCACAAAAATAGTTTAAATAAATAATAATGATTGATTTAAGAAGACAATATATGCAAAGCACTTTGAATAGTCCATAGAGCTGATTTAAATGCTAAGCAGAGAGCCAGTGTAGTGTAATATTTAGCGCCTCAAACTAGGGTCAGGGAGGCCCAGGTTCAAATCCCCGCTCAGTCATGGAAGTTTGCTGGGAGACCTTGAGCCAGTCACTCTCTGTCATTAATCTACCTCATGAGGTTGTTGTGAGGGTAAGATAGAGGAGGGGGAGAATTTTGTAAGCCCCTTTGGGTCCCCATTGGAGAGAAAAGCAGGGTTTAAATAGCAAAAGGGTTGGATCCTGTGTGTCTGTTCTGCTAACAACGATGCTTTTTTCCAGTGTAAGGAGCCTTTCCCTGATGCACGAGGCCTCTCAGAGGATGGTTTCTTGCTTGGGTGGGGGAGTGCAGCCATTAGCAAATGGTTCTGCAGGATCCAACCCATTATTCTTTTTTTTGTTTTGTTTTGTATTTTTCATATGTGCATGTGCGTGTGCATTTGTGTGTGTGTGCGGACCTGGAAGTCATGGCGACCTCTGATGACTGACTCCTATTGGGGGCCTGGAGGATTTTCAGAGAGGTGGCTGAATAAAGCCTGCCCCTGCCTCCTGCCTCTGGTATTCCAAGGAGGTCTCCTATCCAAGTACTTGCCAGAGTTGACCCTGCTCAGCTTCCGAGATCGGGCTTGTATGGGCTATTCAGGTCAGGACCTAACCCGTTATTCTTTAAGCAATTTGCATTTTGTTTTAAAGGGCTGGAAGATGTGGAAAGAGAAGGGCTGAGTGACTACACAACACAATGGAACTGTACTGAAACCTGTTTATGCCTTGCATGACTGCCAACCAAAGGATCTTGGGAAGGACAGCTCTGAGCATCCTTAATTAAGCCTTGCATTCACGGTACTTATAGTCTACCTCTCTTGCCAACACTCAAAACAGGTTACAAAATTAGAATAAACAATGGCTAATGAGAAATTATAAAATTTGCGATACACAACCCAGTGAATGGATTATAATTTTTTTAAAAATTCAATGTAGTCCAAGCAAGATAATACATGCAGCATGTATTTATACATGCAGCAAGCATTTCATAGTGCTTTCAAGGGTTTAAAGTACTTTACATACTTTAGGGAGTTATCATTCTTCCATATAACCCTGCAAAGGAGGCCAGTTTTATTGTCCCCACGTTGGGGGTGGGGGCTGAGGCAGAGAGTGAGACAGAGCAGTTTTCCAGCGGGGTAACTGTGTTAAGTTTATCGCAACAAAAACCAACAGAAATCTTGAGACAACTTAAACACCACCGAGTTTTTATTCTAGCACATGCTTTTGTGAACTAGAGACCCCACCAAAAAAAAAAAAACCTGAGGCTAGACTAAAACCCTGTCAAAGTGTCACAAGACTCCTGTTTGTTTGCTACGGAGTTCTTTTTGAGAATTTTCTCTGGTGGGGAAGGTGGCAAACAAACAGGAGTCTTCCTGCTGCCGCTACAAGGTAAAGCTATTTTAGAATCTGTGATGCTCTTACGGGGACCTGGTAATGTCCAGCCTCAGATGGCAGGCTTGGCACCTACTCCCCACCCCGGCAAAAGAAGCCTTGGCTTTCCCTCTTCTAAAAAAGAATTGACAGATTCTAAAATAGCCTTACCTTGTAGCAGCAGCAGCAGGAAGAGGCTGAGGTTGCAGAAGTGGCTGGATGAGCCCATCCTGTCAGTTAGAATCCACACCAAAGGGACGTCCCAAGAGAAGCGGTGCAAGGGAGCCCGGGCATGGCACAGGCATCAGCAGCTGTACATTGCTTCCAGCAGCAGCCTCAAAGGTTACACTGTCTTCTGCTGGTCTCTCACACACCACGAAATGTTTCTTTCCCTCCTTCATCTCGGAAAAAAAGTTTTGATTGGCTGCTAAAAATAAGCTTGAAGTTTGGCCTTCTCTCCCCCCCCTCCTCCTCCTCCTTTCTTGTGTAGACGGAACTTGTAAAAAGAAGCTAGAGATATATTAAAAATGCCAAAATAACAAAAATAGGAAAACAACCCAAATTCCAAAAAGAAAATTGCTCAGGGGGTGGATGAATTGTGGGGATAAAAAAAACCTCAAGAAGGAAGAGCAAGGCTTGCCATTTGAAATCTGGAAGTTTTAACCTTTGGGGCTTGACTGATGTCAAGGCTTGCTAGGGGCTGGCCCCAGTATCTATTTCTGTGCCAGGGGCGGTGTGTCTCTGAGCTTGCACAAAGTATTTTGTTCATCATTGAATAACTGCAGCTCATTATCACTTTTCACTTGCTGGCAGTCCTGAACCTCAGTAAGCCTTATTTACATCCATTTTATAAATAAACATCTTAATTAATAATGTTATTACTGATAATGAATTATTATGAAAATTCCTCATAATGACCAGGTCTGCACAGTGACAATCTTGTGTGGCTTCCCTGTGGCCACTGCTGAGACAGCACAACGGCAATGTGGACTCCACGTGGTAGGCTTCTCCACATTTTGCTGCTCCACTCCCAGCCACCCCAGTGACAGTTACTGATTTAAAAAAGAACTGATCGCATGGGGTATGTGGCCACTGCAGTGGACTCTGGTATGGAAAATGGTGCCACTGTGGGCAGAACTGGGAACATCTAGCTTTCCCATCTTCATAGCACCCACTCCACCCCAGTTTCATTGCAGCCTTTCCTGAAAAGATTGTAGCAAAGTGGGTTTAGGAAAGACTGTGGGAAAGACAGGGAAGCGTTAGGAGTTGCACACCTATTGGGTTTGCCATTTGGACACAGTTTGTTGTAAATGAGAGGATCCCTAGAAGTCTCAGAGATTTCAGACCATTAAAAAGGGCATCGTTTCCTGGATAATGTTCCTTTATGACAGGAGAGTGTAGACTTTGGAATACCACAGAACTCTTCATCCGGCAAAAGAGTTCTGTGTAACCCCAAAGCCTGCATAATTCATATGGTTACAAAGGTTAATTCTGTACCAGAGCACCTTTTCTGTTTGAAACTGCTAGTGCCTCCCCCCCCCACGGCCTTTTCTTTCACTTGTTAGTGTGCTGTTGCTCTTGAACGGGAAATTCCTTTGTGGTAAGAAATTAAAAGGTTTGTGTGGAAAGTGAGTAGAGGCCTCAGGCAATCCAAACCCTGAATTAGGGGTGCCTTGTCAGCGCAATAGAACATGGGAAAGGACTTCAACCGAGCCAATGTTTGCCACAGAGATCCAATCCAAGTAGGAGTTAAAATGATTTGTTTGTTGAATTAAAGAGATATGTTCATAAGAAAAATTATCAGTCATAGAAAAATGAGGGCCAGATGCACTGGAGGTGGGGATGGGCCTATACAGATAGGGTTGCCAGCTTTGGGTTGGGAAATACCTGGAGATTTTGGGGGTGGAGCCTAAGGAAGGTGGGGTTTGGGGAGGAGAGGGCCTTCGATAGGGTGTGATGCCACAGAGTCCACCTTCCAGAGCAGATTTTTTTCTCCAGGTGAACTGATCTCTGTTGCCTGGAGATCAGTTGTAATCTCAGGAAATTCCAGCCACCACCTGGAGGTTGGCAACACTACATATGGATAACCATTTTACCATACCTTCGCTATTGACATTTGGTACATATGAACACTGGAAACGGACATACATGGCCAGAATATTATCAGTTGTCGTCTCTGACCGCTTAGTAGTTCTCCAAAATGTCTAACGGAGATGTCTCCCAGCTCTGCTACCAAGATGTTTTTCTCAGCCGCAGATGAGGAGAATTGACTTTGGGACCCTGCACAGAGGCTTGCCACAATCAAACTAAAGAACCGTTATCTTTAGCAACATGCTATTCTGAAATACTATGAATCTTAGTGGATGACCCAGGTCCAAATTCTCTTCTCCAGGTCCTACTTCATAGGGTTGCTGTGGAGGAGGGGTGAACCTTATATCATACCACCCCACATTCTGTGCTGTAACATTGGGATCGAATGGCAATAGAAAAGTCTCTTCACTATCCAACCTCAGACAAGAGTTTGTTGTGCAAAAGAGGGAGGGGAGGGAGAAGCCAGAATAACAATAGAAGAATGTGTAGAACAATGTAAGCTGAATAGATTTAAGTCTTTGTTGTGGTGTAGGGTGAAGACTAAACAGGGCTGCGGCCAGGGAAGGACCAGTGGGCATCCTGCCCTACCAGAAGTGCTGGTTTGCCACACCTAACATTTTTCAAATGTTGAAATCTATGATAGCTTCAAAGTTTCCTATTTTCAAAATAGGAAAATACTGTGTTTTTAAAAACTCCATGTTGGCAGGTGCACCTCTGTGCCACTCACCTGGCCTTCCCTCAGTCATGCCTAGCCATGATTCCCTCTGACTTGGGGTGGATTTTTCAAGATCCCTCTCATCTGTATCATGCTCATGTGACCCTGAAATAGATCTCTTTTTTAGTTGTTTCTGATTACAGCAGAAGGGGATCGGGGGTAATTTAAGGAACCCCAATCCAAACCACACAATTCAGCTACACTGAAAATCTGCGGTAAACTGTGCATGTGGAAAAGCCCTAAACTGTGCATGTGGAAAAGCCCAAAATTAGGCAGGTGGCTGCAGACCTAAGGACGCTTTTTCAGGATTAAGCATCATTGAATAGCACTACTTCTGAGTACACCTGCTTAACATTGCTCCAGTTTGGGCTCGACTTCCGGTTTGGCAAACTGATGGCAGCCGTTTTCCCCTTCTCCTGGGGGCACGGACTGCAGACCAGTGGGTAAAGAGGGGGGGCGATTGTACGCTCCTCCCCATGGTTCAGGATGAGCCCTGAGTCAGGGGGTGCTGAGGTTCGCCACCCCCTTGGCTTCTAGCCTGGGGGTGCGGGCGTCCTTTTGCCCCGACGGTCTCTCTGCTGTGTTCCAGTAATGGCCGAGGCTTTGCATACCAGAAAACCAAGCGGGCGGTGATCAAGTTTTAACCAAGCGACTGGCTGAATGGATGAAGTGACCGAAGAAATGTGAGTATGAGCTAACGAAGCACTAGAGGGAAGGGTATATCCCTGTAAGCATGGGTGGGGGAGACAATTGCAGGCCCCCCCGGATGACTAGACAAAGGAAACTAATATTGGATACATGGAACATGAAGGGACTGTGACGGAGGAACATTGAGATCTAAGAACCGAGCAACCCATAAGCAAACATTTGGGACTTTAAAAACAGCAATTGAAAACGCTTTATATGCCTAGCTTGAAATGGCTAGAAGGAAGAATTAGAATCTTCTTCTTTAAAGACTGTTAACATCACAGTAAGAGACTGAGTGGAATAAAGGCCTCCCCTCCCCTCAAAAAGAAGAAGCGGGGGAAGGGAATTCCCTCGTCCCGCATAACAATATAACAATATAAAAATAAAGCTTTCAGGGGGTAGGGGGAGAGAAGAGAATACCAGAAAAGAGAGAAGCAACGAATGGGAAACTTACGACAGTTTGAAGTGTTTTCTGAATATTGGCTGGAAACGATGTAGAACCCTTCTTTATCAGGCAGAGGGTGGGGAATCAATCCCCCCTCTCGAAAGACAAAGTAACTGTGTAAACATCTGAAAGCAATCCTGTTAGGCACTGAAGAATCCTTTTCCTTCTTAAAGAAACTCTAAGCATTTCTGTGAGTGGTGGCTGTGAAATGTTGAATGGGGTGGGAAGTTCCCCCCCCTTAAAAATAAAATAATTTGGAATGAGCTGGAAATAAGATTGACAGATTTAGAGAACTTTTAGAGGCAGCAGAATGACTTGATGGATTTATGGGACCCTGGCAATCTGGTAATAAAAAGAAGATAAACAGACCCTCTGGCTTTGGATGGCGTCTGTTGCGCAGAAAAAATTAAAACGAAACTGAGTCTTCTTCAGGAATTCGAAAGTAACTGAGAAAGATTGATGGGACAGCAAAGCAGCTATGTTCTCCTACGACAAGCGGGGGGGAGGGGAAACTCTCCTCCTAAAAAAAAAAAAGTTATTATATATTTTGATGGGGGGATAAAGCTAAAGGAATGTTGGGTGAAAGGTGGTTATGTGTTAACAACATGGACTGTGAGCTAAAGAAGATCGAGGAGAAGATTCTACAGTGAAGACCCTTTTCAGAGATAAGATTTTTGGCTGAGGGGGGATGGTGGGAAAAATTAAGGGGAGGGGTTTATACAGAAATTGATAATGAATGTTTAAATTAAATTTATATGTATTTTATTAATTTAGGCTAATTCCGTAAAAGGAAGAGGGAAAGGGGGTGCTATTTGATGCATATTGAGGTTCCTTTTTGCCTGGTTTTTCTTTTTTCTTTTTTTCTTTTTTTCTTTTTTTCTTTTTTAATAAGTGGGTAAATAGAGAGTTTTTTAAGAGAAGCATACTTAAGCCTAACTTGGACGTTTTTAACAACTGTACTTAAATATTGCTGGATTGTATGTAATGATTGATAAGAATTTTAAAGAGTTAGATGGGCAGAAAGTAATAGCCAGATAGGCAGAAATTACTGTAATTAGATGATGAGAATGCCTGATGTTTGCATAAAAGAAATTTTAGTGTATTGAAGAAGTATACTCCAAACAGTCTGTACGAGCTAGAGCTTCATAAGTGATGTTCTCAACTGTCACCTTCAAGGTTAACAACTGAAAGTTTTTATTTGTTAATGCCACATTTGTAAGCATTGTATACAATCACCACGTCTTGGATTTTCTTTTCTATCATCCCTTTCTTGTAGTTTGGTTTGTTAGTACCCCTCCCCCTTTCTGTAGATATTTAGAAAATGCAATAAATAATCCCCTTTGGGGGGCAAAAAAAAAAAAAAGATTGCTCCAGTTTGGCATAGTGGCTAGGAGTGCGGACTCTAATCTGGGAGAACCAGGTTTGATTCCCCACTCCCCCACATGCAGCTGCTGGTGTGACCTAGGATCAGTCATGTTCTTTCAGAGCTGTTCTCTCAAGGGCAGTTCTCGAGAGAGCTCTCTCAGCCCCACCTACCTCACAGAGTGTTTGCTGAGGGGCATGGAAGGGAACAGGATTGTAAACCGCTCTGAGAATCCTTTGGGTAGTGAAGGGTGGGGTATAAATCCAATCTCCTCCTCCTCCTTCTATTAGCAGATAAAAGCTTCTGGATTTCAAGGAACTGTCATTATTCAACTTGTGGTGAGATGGTTATAGATGCTTCTGTTGATGGAGGATATCACTGAGTGTCCATTTATTTCTTTGAAGCCCCACCTTGAAATATGACAGCCCCACCTAGTGAGAAATGCTGACTACAGTCCTGGAAATGAGAAGGGAAGTCTACACAGTTAATGTAAGTTTTGAGACAGGATTTGAAGGGCCCAGGGTTAAAAAAATGGCTCCACATAGGCCTGTAATCTCAGTCTGTCTAGTATAAAAGCTGTCACCAAGGCTCTTCTCCTGAAAGAGCTGGCAGGATGCTGACTTATGTCTGGAGCACAAGGAGACATCTGGGTCACAACCGTTGTAGGTGACGCAGAGACATCCTGCGGAAACTGGCCCTGGCAGAGAGGCATGAGCTGGCCTCAGCCATGACAGGCCTCGGCCGTTGCCCTTGGCAACAGGCCCTTGCTGAGAATCCTGGTGGTGAGTCAAACTTACCCCAAATAGCAATGCCACATGTTGGTCCTTTTGGGACATAACAATAAGCGAGCTGTGGTTAAAGTAAAGTAAAGTAAAATAACAAAATTGTATGAAGTAAAAATGAGATTTTTGAGGAAGGATGCTTATATTTTGCTTGTTTTGTGGAACAATACATAGCATGTGCATGGAAGTGTTCAAAATGCTTAGTTATTTCATATAACTTTCCCCTGCCTGCTCGAAGTGGTTTCCAATACAAATCATAATATCAAAGAGCGATTTAAAAATCAAAACTATCATAAATGCAGATCAACAAAACTAGACCAAGTATAATTATCCCTGAAGATAAATTCATAACTAATATGCTATATTAGCAGAACATATGCAGCTCCTGCTTAATCAGATGAAACATATAAAGGAATCTTGTGGCATCTTACAGGCTGACAGACTTATTGATTCAGAGGCTTTTTCATAGTCTAGAGTCCACCTTTAACTCACAAAAAGACTCCTTTTAATTTTGCTATGCTAACTGTGTCCTGACCTAACTAAGCCCTGTCTTGTCAGATCTCAGAAGGTAACCAGGGTCATGCTCTGATTAGTATTTCTGTGGGAGACCACTAAGGAATTCCGGGGTTGCTATGCCAAGACATGCAATAGTGTTGTCATTTGCCTGGTGGGGGATCCTCCCATTTTGCGGGCTCTTATCACCTGCTGGCCAGTTGGCCAGTGGGAGGGAATTCCCCTAAAACAGCAACATCGCACGCGATGTGCCTGTGTCATCCAGAAGTGATGTTGGCACGTCAGCAACATCGGCGTGACGCTCTGGCTTTTGGGCAAAACTCTATGGTTTGATGCAGATTTTACCATAGAGTTTTGCCCAAAATCAGAGCATCACTCCTGACAACACTGACATGCCAATGTCACTTCCAGGTGACGGAGGCATGTCATGTGCGATGTCACTGGTTTAGGGGCAATGGGTGGCAACGTCACTTCCCATTCCCGGAACGTCACCCCATCCCCCCACTGGAGGGTGAAAGGGACCTGGCAACCCTAAGAGGCAATGGCAAACCATCTCAGATTGTCTCTTGCCTTGAAAACCCTATGAGGTCGCCATACATCAGCTGTGACATAATAACACTTTCTACCACGATACTGACTAAGCCGCTGCAGTTTTCTAGCCAGAGGGAAGGAATTGTGCAGAACATTGAAGTCCACCCCTAAATTGTGTTTGGACCCCATTTGGCATCAAAAGTTCCACATTTTCAAGTTTCTTTTTGCACCCATAAGGACTAGCAACTTACTTAAAAAAAAAATGAAAACTGAGATGTTCAGGTTGCTGGGACCCATATCACATTCCTTACTCGAACACTAGTATCACTGTGTTGCACACTCTTAGAAGGCACAATATAAATTAAGTTTTAAAAAATCTGCCAAGGAGTGGGAGGCCACCTATCCCAGGGCTGATGACTGTTTTGGCACTTGAAAAGGATTTGGGGGAGGGGACAAGAGTGCTGCATGGCAAGTCCAAACAAGATCGGGCCCTCTTGGCATTTTTTAATGACTTTTAAAATGTTGGCAGCTATGGGGCTGCCATCAGGTCTAGTTCGGCCTTTATTGTCATTGTTGTGAAGGCCAAGAACTTTCAAGGCATAAGATGCTAACAGGCTCCAAATCCCCCCCCAGCAACAATGAAGCCACTGAATCAAATGGCTGTCTTTCAATCCCAGGGCTTCATTGCTGAAAAGGGAGAAAAAAGCTTGTTGTACATGATCCTCTGGATATTGCAATTTATATGTCCCTCAAGGCTTTTCCAGTTGCATAATCCTAGTCTGGTCTGTTTTTTGTTAATGTACAGCTCTTTGTGCATGCTCAGAAGCTCATACAATCATTGCTTTATAGGACGTCAAGCCTCAGGTAAGTTGTCAGGCAAAGATTTTTAAAAACAGAGCAGGGGGGAAAGATATGAACATGCTTTTTAAAAGGTATACTTGGCTTTATCGCCGGGTGGTGGACAGCGCCGTCGAGTCGAAGCCATTTTATGGCAACTCCTGTTGGGTTTTGAAGGCAAGAGAGATCCAGAGGTGGTTTGCCACTGCCTGCCTCTGCATAGCAACCCTGGACTTCTTTGGTGGTCTCCCATCTAAAAACCCTACTTAGCTTTAGAGATCTGACAAGATCATCCTAGCACCTCTAAAGGACGTTGAAATACTCCTTATTCACAATCTTATAAAGCAGGCTAGCTACAGTTTCCATATCACAAATTCAAAAGCAAACCAAATCAAGGCAAGTGGCTGTGTTTGGGAACGGAATCTGCAGGCTGTTTCATAAACATGCATCTATTGCTGCTGGACCAGCAATAAGCGATCATTGAATAGGGTGATTACTGCACGTAGAATGTTTTTACTGTGCAGTGCCAATTCAACATACACATTTGGTTGAGAATCAGATGGATCATATTGCTGGAGAGCACTGATTGGTCAAGAACGCTATGAGTGACCCAGATTAACTTCTCCCACTCCTGAAGTCCAGTATGCCAACTATAGGGCTACCAGATCTCCCGAGATGGTGACACCCAACTCTGAGCTTAGGGATGATGCCTCACAGATCAAGGGGTGGAGCTTGTGGGAACAGGAATTCCTCAAATGAAACAGGAAATATTTGCAAGATGTCATAGTCCCCCTGGTCAGGCCGCATCTGGAGCACGGTGTGCAGTTCTGGAAGCCTCACTTCCAAAAGGATGTGGATAGAATGGAGCAGGTGCAGTGAAGGGCAACAAAGATGAGAGGCCCGGAGACTAAGCCCTATGAGGAAAGACAGAGGGACTTGGGAATGTTCAATCTGGAGGAGGTTGAGGGGGGACATGATTGCTCTCTTTAAGTATTTGAAGGGCTGTCACTTAGAGGAGGGCAGGGAGCTGTTCCTGTTGGCAGCAGGGGATAGCACTCACAATAATGGGTTTAAATTACGGGTGAAAAGATACCAGGAGGATATTAGGATTTTTTTTTCTATAGCAGGGGAAAAAAGCAATGGAATCGGCTGCCTAGGGAAGTGGTGAGTTCCCCCTCACTGTCATTCTTCAAGCAGCAGCTGGACAACCACTTGTCAGGGATGCTGTAGGCTAATCCTGCTTTGAGCAGAGGGTTGAACTAGATGGCCTGTATAGCCCCATCCATCTCTTTGGTGCTATGATTTTATTATCCTTGATTCTGGTCCCTCCCTTGCAGATTTACTTTCCCGAGGTACCCAGAGAAGAGGCCTCAGATCTTGAAGATTTAGACCAGATTATGTGACGGATCATCCCTAGGTACCCACCTTTCTGCTAGACATTCTATAACAGTGTATCCTTCCCCAAAACAGCTCCCTCCAGCAAGCAGACTTTAAGGACAAATGAGTGGGGCACAGCAAGTAGAGAAACTCAGCCCTTGATGGTAACACACTGTCTCTCATCCCTATACATTCTCTTAGTATGCAGCATCCTGTGGTCTTCTCTCATTTGAAATGGGGTGCTGGGTGAGAGTTTTAAGGTTACTGTAGACTGCCAAAAAGAGAAATAAATTGGTTCTCGATCAAATCAAGCCTGAACTCTCCCTAGAAGCCAAAATGACTAAACTGAGGCTTATCGTACTTTGGTCACATTATGAGAAGACAAGAGTCACAATGGAAAAGACAGCAATGCTAGGAGAAGTTGAAGGCAGCAGGAAAAGAGGAAGATCCAACGGGAGATGGAAGACCTAACATCAAGGAAGCCATGGCCCTCAGTTTGCAAGACCCGAGCAAGGCTGTTAACAATAGGACATTTGGGAGGACTTTAGTTAAACACAGGCTTGATGGACATCTGACAGCAATGATGATCCTGTGAACTTAGGCAGAGGGAGAGCAGGAAGGGTTGCATCAGTGTGTATTTCTTGTGGCCCTTTCTTACATGCCCAGGGAAATGCCAATCGCCACTTCGGGGTCAGAAAGCAATTTTTCTCCAGGCCACTTTGGCCAGGGATCCTGGAGGTTTTTTTTTTTGCCATTTTCTGATCATGGAACAGGAGTGAGTGGGGAGGGGGAATTTGTGAACTTCTGCATTGTGCAGGGGGTTGGACTAGATGACCCTGGAGTTCCCTTCCAGCTCTATGACTCTATGATTCTAGGGTTGCCATAAGTCAGAAGTGAGTTGACGGCACTTAATGCACATATAAGAACATAAGAGAAGCCAATGTTGAATCAGGCCAATGGCCCATCTAGTCCAACACTCTGTCACACAGTGGCCAAAAATACCAGGTGCCATCAGGAGGTCCACCAGTGGAGCCAGGACACTAGAAGCCCTCCCACTGCTGCCCCCTCCAGCACCAAGAATAGAGTGCATCACCTGCCCCAGACTGAGTTCCCATCTATACCCTGTGGCTAATAGCCACTGATGGACTTCTGCTCCATATGTTTATCTAATTCCCTCTTGAAACTGTCCATGCTTGTAGCTGCCACCACCTCCTGTGGCAGTGAATTCCATATGTTAATCACTCTTTGGGTGAAGAAGTATTTCCTTTTATTTGTTCTAACCCGACTGCTGAGCAATTTCATGGAGTGCCAGGAGTTCTTGTATTGTGAGAAAGGGAGAAAAGTACTTCTTTCTCAACCTGCTCAATCCCATTCATAATCTTATAAACCTTGATCATGTCACCTCTCAGACGTCGTTTCTCCAAGCTAAAGAGCCCCAAGCATTTTAACCTTTCTTCATAGGGAAGGTGTTCCAACCCTTTTATCATTCTAGTTGCCCTTCTCTGTACTTTTTCCAATGCTATAATATCCTTTTTGAGATGTGGTGACCAGAACTGTACACGGTATTCCGAATGAGGTCACACCAATGATTTATACAGGGGCATTATGATACTGGCTGATTTGTTTTCAATACCCTTCCTAATAATCCTCAGCATAGCATTGGCCTTCTTTATTGCAGCTAGACACCGTCTAGACATTTTCATTGAGTTATCTACTACGACTCCAAGATCTCTCTCTTGGTCCGTCTCTGCCCGTTTAGACCCCATCAACGTGTATTTATATTTAGGATTTTTGGCTCCAATGTGCATCACTTTGCACTTGGCCACATTGAACCCCATTTGCCACGTTGACGCCCACTCACCCATCCTCGACAGATCCCTTTGGAGTGCCTCACACTCCTCCCTGGTTTTCACCACCCTGAACAACTTCATGTCATCTGCAAATTTAGCCACTTCACTGCTTACTTCCAATTCCAAATCATTAATAAACAAGTTAAAAAGCATCGGACCGAGTACCGATCCCTGTGGTACCCCACTGCTTACCACCCTCCACTGAGAAAATTTCCCATTTATACTCACTCTCTGTTTCCTATTAATTAGCCAGTTTTTGATCCACAAGAGGACTTGTCCTTTTATCCCATGACTATTGAGCTTACTTAGGAGCCTTTGATGAGGAATTGTATCAAAAGCTTTCTGGAAGTCAAGATAAATAATATCTATTGAGTCCCCCTTGTCCACATGTTTGTTCACTCCCTCAAAAAACACTAGCAGGTTAGTGAGACAAGATCTTCCCTTACAGAACCCATGCTGAGTCTGCCTCAATAGTTTTTGTTCATCAGTGTGCCTACTAATTCTTTCCTTAATAACAGTTTCCACCAACTTACCTGTTATTGATGTCAGACTGCCTGGCCTGTAATTTCCTGGATCTCCCCTGGAGCCCTTTTTAAAGATGGGAGTGACATTAGTTACCTTCCAGTCTTCTGGAATGGAGGCAGATTTTAAAGAAAGATTACATATTTTTGTCAGGAGATCCACAAGTTCACATTTGAGTTCTTTCAGAACTCTCAGATGAATGCCATCCGGGCCTGGTGATTTATTAGTTTTTAAATTGTCCATCAGTCGGAGGATTTCCTCTCTTGTATGATAAGAATCTTATCATTGTAGTGTCGTGGTTAGACTGTTGGACTTGGATCTGAGAGACCAAGGTTCGAATCCCTACTCTACCATGGAAACTTGCTCAGCGACCTTGGCCCAGTCCCACACTCTCTCAGCCTAACCTTCCTCGCAGTGTAGTTATGAGGATAAAATAGAGCACAGGAGAAAGATGTAAGCTACTTTGGGTTCCCATAAAGGAGAGTGGTGGGGCATGAATGAAGTAAAAATAAAATATATTTCCACTGCTACTTTTCAGACATGGCTGCATTTTGCAAAATGTAAACAGTTTTTACAAAATATTTAGGAATGGACTGTCGATTTTGACCCCTAAAAATCTGGATGTATGTGCATATACGTTTCAGAGAAAGATGCCATTCGTCAGAATTTAAGTCATGTACTGAGATCCTTGGAGCGGTTGCTTAGATAAATCCAGTTATGCAACACTGCCATCTTCTGAGCTTTTGGTGGTACTGCATCTGAATTGCTACCACTACAATTGCCATGATGATTGTAGCCATGTTATATGTGGCTAAATAAAACAAAAACCTAGTGGCACCCTAAAGACTAACAACATTTCTTTCAGTAGGAGCTTGTGTGGGTCACAGCCCACTTCGCCAGACAGATATGTGATGGGAGATCTGACAGAAGAGGCACCCTGCTCACTAGGCAGTACTAGGTGGTTGCCTAGGGTGCCAGAGGGGAGGGGCACAAAAAGCAGGCAGCCCTGCAGTGGCCCTGGTCCTAGTGCTGCCACCACAGAAAAGTTGCTAGAAGGGGTAAATGGAATAATATAGGGAAGGGGAGACTTCCATCTGTTAAGTGGTCCAAATGGGGACTTGGATGATGAAGTCACACCCTACCAGTCACAATAAGGAGTGATCTTGCAGAAAACATCTGTTCATTTGCAGGAACATGGAATGTATGGGTTGATGGTTCGAGATAACTATATTGCATTCTGGATTCACATACTTACAATTTCTTCCACCTACCTACTTCCTACTATCGACCAGTCTTTCTTCTACTATGTCGTGTCAACGAGTCGGTCTCCTCCTGTGGAGCCAGATGTGGCTATTCCTTTCTCGATTATGATTCTTGCCCGTGAAGCCTCATTCTTCCTTATGTCTATACCCTTCTGCATTCACTATCTTCCGATCTCCATTAGTTAATTTACCCCATTAGTTGTTGTCTCATTGTTACGGGTTTGGTCTTGACCCGTGTATAGTTCGGGGGGGGGAGGACTTGTGAGATATCTTGCTGATAACAGTTATTATGAATAACCTCAACTATGCTTTCAAGGCAAGTGAGAAGCAGAGGTGGTTTGCCATGGCTTTCCTCTGCAGAACCTTCCTTGGTGGTCCCCCATCCAAGTACTGACCCAGCTTAGCTTCTGGGATCTGACGAGATCAGGCTATATCATACCACCTTCCCTCCTGTATTTCCTCACAGCATTCCCCATAGTAGAAGAATATTACTGTTTCACACAGCAGCCAGCCAGTTGCCCTGGAGGGCTAAACAAAGAGGTTATTGAGGCTGAGGCCCTCTCCTTCTGCTGCCTCCCAGCACTGGTATTCAGAGGTTTGCTGCCTCTTTGGATGGAGGCTCCCTTTGGTCACCATGGGTGACCTTTGATGGGCCTCTTCTCCATGAATCTGCCTAAGCCCCTTTTAAAGCTATCTGTGCTTGTGGCTCCACCCGCTGCATAATTTTATAAGCCTCCATCGTGTCTCCCCTAAGATGTCTTTTTTCTAGACTGAAAAGTCCCAGACTCTCCAGACTTTTCTCAGAGGAAAGGTGCTCCAACCCACTTCTCATCTTCGTTGCCTTCCTTGTACTTTCCCAGCTCCACAATATGTTTTTTGAGATACAGTGACCAGAACTGCGCACAGTATTCCAAATGAGGCCACACCATAGATCTATACAAGGGCATTACAATATTGGCTGTTTTATTTTCAAGCCCTTTCCTAACAATTCCTTGCATTTTTTAACAATTCCTTTTTTTTTTTACTTCTGCTGCAGACTTGGTTGACGTTTTCATTGAGCTTTCCACTACAACACCAAGATCTCTTTCAATCTCAGTCTCAACCGGTTTAGACTACATCACCAGCATATACTTAAAATTAGATTTTGTGTGTGTTCCGATGTGTATCAGCTCACATATGTTGAATTTCATTTTCCATGTTGTTGTTCACTTACCCTATTTAGAGAGAGCAAAGTTTGAATCCACTGGCACATTTAAGACCAATGAAGTTTAATTCTGGGTACATGTCTTGGTGAGCATTAAATTAAACTTGTTGATCTTAAAGGTGCCACTGGACTCAAATGTTATTCTATTGCTTCAGATGAACACACCAGAACCTATTTAGAGAGATCCTCCTGTAGCGCTTCACAATCCTTGATTTCCCCATCCTGAATACTTTGGTGTCATCTGAAAACTTGGCTACTATAATGGTCACCTCCCCCCCTTCCAAATCATTTATGAACAAATTAAATAGCACTGGTCCCAATGCCTAGGAGTGCTACGCCTGCATCTATGGGGCTGGAATTAATCCAGTCTGGCGGGCCCATATAGTAGATCATGACCTGTCATTGACTATTCAAACATTTGCTAGATTGTCATGGAGATGTTGCAGGTTTTGCCTGAAGGGGTGCCTAATGTTATGCTAATTTAACCACCTTCCTTGCCAGTGGTTGGGGTTCCTAAGATTACAGTTCCTTGGAACATAAACTGCTGGGTTGACTCTGTTTACAATTCTTACCAGCCCTTCCCATTTGTGGACAATGAGTGAAAATTTCTTGTACACAAGTAGTTGTCCCACCTTGCATTGTCTTGGATGCCTTTCCCAATCTAGTCTTTTGTCTGTCTTGAGCCATTAATTGTGTCTGAATTTTAGCTATTTCTTCAAGGGTTTTTGACCCATTCATCATTTATTATTTTAGTATATACTGTGTTGGGGGAGCTCTATGCCTAGTCAGAAGGCTTTGACAATCCATCTTTGGTGACCTGTCATGATTCTGGGTGCGTGTATCTGTGTGCAGCTTGGTCCCTCTTAGAGCCATAGGAATGTGGGGGAGTTTGTCATCCCAGGCATCCCCTGTTGCTTTGACCTGCTTGTGTAACGCTTCCTTTATCATGTGAGTCATCCTCTGAATGACCTACCCTACAAAATATGAACTCTGAGCGATTCCACCTCTGCTCCATACATTATTGAATAGGATCTTGGTCATCGTTGGATTGGCCAAGAAACGTTTTGATTTCATTTGTTAAAGTGGCCTATTACAGAGAGGCAATACTTGTTCTAAGGCTGTTGTGAAAGAGAGCCAGGGTCACTTGATCTGTTGGTGCTGGACTGGGACATTGGGTGATTCTGCATCTAGCATCTGTTCCACGTTTTCTCAACTGGGAGGAAAAAATGCAGCTCAAAACCACATTCAAATCCCTGAGGACAACACTGTACTGACCGCAGAGTCACCCCTGAACGGCCACAGAACGGCCATGCAGAAGGTACCATAAAATCCTATGATCAAAAAAAGCGAAAGTGGCATGGACTGTGGAGGTTACCATAAAATCTTACGACCAGCATGCAATGCAGAGGGGAATTTCTGTTCCAACATGGGTTTCGTAAAACAATGGAGGGAAAAGCCAGTGCAGAATCAGCCTTTGGATTCTTTTTGGTCTGTGCTGACCACAGTGCATGAGAAGCAACTGTTGGCTCCACTGTTCTATGTCTGCTTTCATTTGGGGCCACCTTTCTCTTACCCTTATCCTTTCAAGGGTAATTTCTTTTCCCCTGTACCCCATTTATGGACTAGTTGGATTAGAACTCCTCTCACACTGGCAGATACTATCCAGTGTCTTTAGCTTTCTGAATCTATTGTCCAATATAGGTTGTCTTTCATTTTGATTTCAGATTTGCCTGCTGGCAAATTTCAAAATTGCCTACAACTCCTAGTTCCCTGATTTGCTCATCTTCTGCTTGCAGAGTCTCTAGGTCAAAGACTGGACTTTCCACTTACTCACTTTGAACCCTGCTTTTTCTAGTAGCTGGAACGATGCTCTGGTGATTGCCCCATGTTCTCTCCCACATGTCTGAATGTATCATCCACATATGACAGAATATGTGGCGGTGGGGTGGAGGTTCCCACATCTATAGCATGCATGCCTGGCAGATTCTTGAGATACAGTGAAATCCTCATGGGGATCTTCTAAAGCCGTACTGCTGCAAAAGCAAAATTTGTACCAGTATGCTTCATTCAGAGGGATGAAATGCAATACATTCATTACGTCCAAAACTTTTGGCTCCTGCAGCAAGGATAGCATTGTACTTGGCTTTTATAGGGACCACAGGCAGACTTACCTCATCTAATGGGTGTATTGGTGCAAGGTTAATCTTGGACAAGCAATGAATCTGTCTTTATCATTAAAGCAGAAAGGATGCTTAGGTTCTCTGTCTGATGGGCCAGGTATTGTTTTGGTAATCCCTTTAAGCGTTCAGCAGTCCTTTCCTGTTTTGTCACAAAGTGATGGCTGTTCTCATACAACTGGAATCTTCAGTAGTGTTCATGGGAAACAGGAAGTCTGCCCTGGAGCAGAATTACTCGTTCTATAGGCGTACCTAGCTACCTCACCTAGCAAAGGCATTTTGTTTGACTTTTTATTTCCCGCAGGCAGCCTTGGCCTAATTTATGATGGAGTTTTCTCGGCAGTGTACCCATGTGTCCTATGGAACCTTAAGGCCCTGTCATCTTGAGCAGTTCTGGGACAACAAGTTGTATGTGATCTGGAGTGGTCCAAACCTGCTGTAATCTCAGTTTCTCAGGCTGGTAGGATTTGCTGCCCCAAGATGTGCTTTAGACCTTGGCAAAGTCCAGTGAGAATGGCTTCTGACCAATTCTGTGGAAAACGCCAATATAAATAAGCCACATATAAACACAAGCATTTACACTTTCTGCCAGACACAGGAGAATGTATCTGTGAGCTGCTCCCATATGTCTGGAAGAATATCAAAAATGGCACCTCCAAGGTTAATAAGAAGCAACTTCAGCTTTATGAGGTCTCTCTTCTGCAAGGAGATCCAATCAGTCAATCTAGAAGAAACCAACCCTGACTGTTACCTGGAAGGCCAGCTACTGAAGCTGAAGCTCAGATATTTTGGCCACCAAATGAGAAGGGAGTACTCACTGGAGAAGACCCTGATGCTGGGAAAGATTGAAGGTAAAAGAAGAAGGGGACAGCAAAGGATGAGATGGTTAGACAGTGTTATCAATGCAACAAACATGAAATTAAGCAAACTCCGGAGCATGACGGAAGACAGGAAGGCCCAGCGTGATGTGGTCCATGGGATCAGTTTGTTACATGGATTTTCTGGGTTTGATTGCAGACGTGCAGGACAGTACATGTGTACAAGGGTTCTTTTTACTCTATGTATACGAGGGTCAAATTGCAAGGGATACCAGTGGAAGGAAGAGACCTTTTGATTGAATGAATGGAGTTTTTATTGTAAATAAATGCAAAGCTCACACTACTCACTCATGCAAAAATAACAACAGATCAACACACACAGAGCTAGGAAACAGAGAGGTGAACGACAGTGACAAGAAGGGGGTTGATTATAGATTAGGGCAATATTCATCTGATCCTCAAGTCTGGAATCCATGTGGAAGGAGGAGGACATGGCCAACCCGCCATTCATGTCAAAGGGTCAGACAGAGTCTATGGGTACACTCTTATGGGCGCCTCAAGAGCTGTACAAAGGTTGAGGTGTGGAGTGCCAGTTTAAATATTTTTGGGGGAGCCTGTGGTGGGCTGGCCCAGGGTGTAATGAGTAGCCGGATTAAGTTGGGTACATGCAGGATGCTTGGCTTGAACTTCCAAGGTTGGGAAAGTCACCAGTGTTTGTGTTTCTATGTGTCAATGGCTCAATGTTGAGTCGGGAAGGCAGCTAGACCCTCGAAATTACTTCAAAGGAGACAGTGTAGTTTACCAGGGTGATGCCAGGGTCAGGGTAGAATGGCGGGACTGGCTATCTCTGTTGATTGTATCGATCATGGGATCCTGTATACATACTTCCTCACAGTTCTCCTGTTTGGCTTGGTTCTTCCTGAGCCTATCAGGCTGGTTCAAAATAGAGTCTTTTCTGGCTCCATGTTGCCTGCTTGTGACAGACCAATGTGAGTTTAGCACAGGTATATCTGGTGAGGTAACAGCTTCAGAGGATGGACTCTATGGCATTATTTCCTGCTGAGGCCCCTCCCCTCCCTCCCCAGGCTCCACCGCAAAAATCTCCAGGTATTTCCCAACCCAGAGCTGGTGATCCTATCTGAAGGCTTCCGTGAACTGCATTCATGGATAGGATTTCCACATTCTTGAGGTTTAAAAGGAGTAGGGATCTCTGTTATTGCCTGCTCAAGAGACTAATGTACCAACTCCAGCTGTGGACATAACAGATGCTGTTTTAGGGAAAAAAAGTCCCAGGCCAGGTGGGGATTTGGGTAGGGTAGTGTAGGTATCACACCAAGCTAAGTGACATGGCACCAGAAATTCTGTGAATGGAGCTCCCAATATTGATTCCTGTTAAAAAGATGCATGCGGAGGTCAGATTTCAATGACACTGCAGCATGGGTGGGGGATAAATCCTCTTTTCCCTTCCATTTTCCTGATCTGAAAGTCCCCCAGGAACCCAACAGAGAGATATACAGGTAATGATGTGGATGGGTTCCTGTATGGTTTCCCACTGGCAACCCCTCCAGTCAGGAAAACAGTATATGTGTAGAGATGTAAAATTTCAGGAATTTTTTAAAACAGAAATTTTGGGGGAAATTGATAAGGACACTAAGTGTTTCATTTCCCCCCATCTCCCCCATTTTAACAATATAAAACTTACTTAGCATATAAAATTGCAATATTTATGGAATTTAAAAGTTACAAATGTGTTAGCAAAACTGCAAATATACTCAATACTTCAGAGAAAACTACAAGCTGATACACCCTATGCTACCTTAGCACATGTAAATGAATTTTTGTTTTCTGGTTAGAGAGAGCTAAGTTTTCAATGAAATTTAAAGTTTTTCTCTGAGGCTTTGGTGCAGTTTTTGCTTTGCCTCATTTTGATCTTTTTTCTCCTTCCTCCAAGGTATGGCAATAAGCTACTTTTTACCCAATCTGTGGGTAAATGTGTCCCAGCAATTTGAGGGAGAGATGAAAATGTCAACCACAAGTCATGTCAGAAGGGTAACAGAAGGCAGGGCTCGTTTTGTAGCAGGAACTCCTTGGCATATTAGGCGACACACCCTTAATGTAGCCAATCCTCCAAGAGCTTACAGAGCTCTTCTTACAGGGGCTACTGTAAGCTCTTGGAGGATTGGCTACATTAGGGGTGTGTCGCCTAATATGCAAAGGAGTTCCTGCTACAAAAAGAGGCCTGACAGAAGGTATGCAACAGATGAAATGCAATGAGAGCCCTGCAGGCTCCCCTCATGAAGCTTCAGTATCCTTCTGGGTATAGGAATGCATCTTGGATTTAACAGCTGTATATATCTACAGTGTGCCCACCTTGTCTTTAAGAGCATTTCACTCATTCTAAAAGTAAAATATTTCATAAGATTTTTTTTCAGTACTCTCCCAAATTTCCATTTTTTTCCCATCAGAAAAACAGAAAAAAGACCTTGGGGGAAAAACAGACCCCCCCCATTTCTCTGGGCCTTCACATATCTACATGTATGTGTTATGGTTAGACACCCCTCCTCTTAATCCTGATCCAAGCTGGCCTTCAGGATGAAAATCCAAAATGATCCCCCTTCCTGTGATTAAGTAATTGGCAACCTGCTCCCCTTAAACTGTAACTAGTTTCCAATGCCTCCTGCCTCCTGAAAGGGTCTGGTGGTCGCATAGCCCATCTCCAAATACTCTTAAGAACACTCCACAAGGAACACATATGCAACAATTTATTTTATTGTAAAAAATATAACGCCAGCAATATGCTGTACATTTTCATTGGGAACCATAGCCATCTTTATCAGTATTTGGGAAATGCAAGCCATTTTGGACCCAGTACTGCAAGAACTCCCAAGTAAATTCACTCTACTGCTATTACTCTATTGTCAGTCCACTTGTAAAAGCTTAGAACAGGCAACATCCTGATCAAATCAAAACTTTCACAAGCTCACACATTTTTGTTATTGATGTAACAGCTTTTGCCAAAATACTGCAACCCTTGGTGTAGCTAGTCTTTTGGGGTGGCTGGGATAAGCCTGTTATGGGGCCCCATCGAACTCCCCACAGATACTTGGTGCACATATAAAGCAAACACATAATTTAAAAATAGCATTCATATTTAACTGCACCCCCAGACTTCCCTTCCCTCCCTCCCTCCCACTTTTTGGCAGTGGCTGAATCTGCATCTGCTCTGTAATGCAGTTTTGGTCTGCTGTGGTACCATTATATATGGTTCCCCCTTTGCCTTGCATTTTGGCTTGGGATAAAAGCTAGCTGTCTGCATCAGACCTCACCATGGCAACTGCAGGGGCATGGGAGAGAAAGCTCATGCGGGGGTGAGGGGGAGTCCTCCCAGGGCACCGTCAGGGAACTGTGTTGAGAGGAGGAAATAGCACCTGTGACACCCCCACAGAAAGTAAAGGGGGGTAACCTGGCAGAGGGGGAGGTGGGGGGGCAGAAAGTGAATGAGCTGGGTAAAAAAACATGAAACACCTGGCAGTTGCCAGGCAGGGTATTCTGGGGACTGCCCCATGGTTCAGGGGTAGGCGTGCTTCTAACCCACCAGAAAAATGTTCCCTGGCTGCTTTTACAACTGGGGGGGGGAGGGAGGCAGAATTTGGCTCCAGTTGTCTGCTTATTGCTCACAGTGGCGCGAGGGCAGGGAAGAGCAATTGGACCAGCTTAAAACCAGATAACGCAGTGAGACTCCATAGTGACCTCAGAGTCACCACTAGAGGGCAATAAAATGATGCAGACAGCCAAAGCTGAGACGAAACAGTAGGAGAACGGATGCCAGACGAGATGCAGACAGAAACTTGTGTGTGCATTAGGTTGCAACCTCCAGGTGGCGGCTGGAGATCTCCTGGGATTACAACTGATCTCCAGTCAACAGAGATCAGATCACCTGGAGGAAATGGCCCCTTTGGAAGGTGGACTCTGAGGCATTATACCCCTCACCAAGCCGCACACTCCTTGGGCTCCACTCCCCATATGCCCAAGGCAGCTCTGCTTATTACCACTTCATACATGCAGCACAGTGGAATCCAGGACAAATCCCAGGACTATGCAATGGCTCAACCAAGTCCTCTCTATTCCCACCCAGAAATGGTGACCGGGACCCACCCGTAAGCAAACACATTGAAGAGAAGAAGAAGAGATTGGATTTATACCCCGCCCTTCACTTGGAGTCTCAGAGTGGCTTACAGTCTCCTTCCCCTCCCCACAACAGACACCCTGTGCGGTAAGTGGGGCTCAGTGAGCTCTTTTGAGAACTGGCCTTTCAAGGACAGGTCTGATAGAACTATGGCTTGCCCAAGGTCATCCAGCAGCTGCTTGTGGAGGAGTGGGGAGCACTGGTTCAACTTGGTCCAACTTCCGTAAGCCACACTGAACAGCCAGACCAGCAGTTGAGCCCTGCCCTATAATCAGCCCAGCCTAGCTGATTTGTGTATCCACAGTGACATTTTCCTCCGGCAAGTCATTCAGCTCAAGGGTACTGTCCGTCACTCCATCTGATACTGGCTCAGTGTCATCGAGATCTGCATTATTGGGATCTGCGCTGTTGGGATCCACATTGCTGGGGTCCACGTTGACCATCTCAGCCTTCCCCAAAACAGACTTCAGCTGGAGCCAGAAGAAGGGCTGCCGGTTGGGTTCCAGAGGCCACTCCAAGTAAGTCTTGGTACTCAGCATCTTCCGCAGCTTGCAGAATTTGTTGGGTAAAGCTTGTAGGTCAATGGGCTCTTTCACCACCAGAACTACATCTTCAAAGCCCAAGCCCACAGCCCGCTGGTGGGCAAAATAGAGTTCATAGTTGCACCACTCGCTGTCTACAAAGTTGCGCGAGAGGACAAAGATGATCTTGCGACTGTTTTCAATGTTCTCGATAATGTTGTCGATGATCCACCGACCTGGCGTGAAATCCCGTTCGTGAATGCATACGCGGTACGGTGGTGTCGAAGTCTCCAGCCGCTGGAGGAGCTCACGCCTCACCCACTCGGCGTCAGAGCAGCTGTAGGAGATGAAGGCGTGGTAGGCAAATGGTTTTGATGGTTGGGAGTGGCTAGCCCGGTATTTAGAACGAACAATGCGGAAGGTGGCCTTGAGGTACCAAGGGACGTCAAACTTCCAACACAACACCATGCAGACGATTACCACGGTGGCCGTGATGGAGACTGCAATGGCCACTACCACAGTGACATCACACTCTGTCACCCTTGGGGCATAAGCTGCTACAGAAGTGTCCAGCAGAGGTTCAGGGTGATAACAGGTCCACTCATTGGGCCAGTCCAGCAGTGTCAGCTTGTCATCTCTCATGGTCTCCTGAAGGAATCCATAGAGGTCACAGACACAGTGATAAGGGTTATTCCCTGCCTTCAGATAGGCAAGATGTGGCATGTTACCAAAGGAGCCCTTGCTGATGGCCCCAAAGGAGTTGCCATCCACGTGCAAAATTCTCAGGTTTGGACACGTCCACTCTGTGGGAATGAATTTGATCTTGTTCCCGCTCAGCAGCAGCTCCTGGAGATCAACAGCAAGTTCAAAGTAACCCATGTCAAGCCGTTCCAAGCCAGAGTCCGATATATCCAGGAAATGCAGTGTGGTGGGAAGACATTTAAAGATCTCCACAGTAACTGCATTGTAGGCCAAGCCCAGCCAGACGAGACTAGGAGTCCAGGTACATGGAAACTCATTCAAGTCTCCAATTAGGTTGTGGCTCAAATCTAATTTGGACAATCGGGCCCAGCTTGACGTCAAGGTGGCCACTGTTTTCAGGCTGGTCAATTCATTGCGGGTCATGTTAAAATCTTCCAATTTGGGCAGGATGTCCTGGTAAACGCAGGCCTGGTTGTAGATGTAGCCATTTTGCAGGCGGTTTCTGGAAACGTTCAGGGCCACCACATTCCTCATCTCACCCCAGGCATCACAGGGCACAACGTTAAAGTTGACATTGAGGATGGAGAGATAAGTCACACCAGCAAACCAGGTGAAGGTCCAGTCAAAACGCAAGATGTCTGGGTTGTTAATATCCTGCAGCACCAAATGGCGGAGGGTCAAGTTGGCAATGCCAGCCTCAGGTGGTTTCCATTCAGGTGACCGAGCAAAATCAATAGCTATGAATGAAAGGTCCTGAATACGAGACTTTTGAACATTCAAGAGGGCCAAGCGTAGCAAGTTCTCATTAAATTTCCCCCTGAAGAAGACCAGCTCTTCAGCTTCTAACTCGGCCAAGCCAGAAAAGAGATCTGTGGTATCCATGTAGTACGTGAACTCAAAGAGTTTACGGAAACGGAGGTATCGCAGTGGTTTCCCACGCAAGTCCTGAAGCATCAGAGGCAAGGCCTTGGTGTTTTTGTCCAGTGAGATATCACACCACAGAGCTGTGGTGTTGAGCTTAGAAAAGGCTCCCGTTTGATACTCCAACAAATTGAAGGCTGTCTTTAGGGCAAACTGCTTCAAAGGAATCTCCTTTATCGAAAGAAAGTCCTGACTGCCTATCGTCTGGATAGCAGGCCCACCCATGGAGAGCACTTCTAGTTTCTTTAAAGTGCTGAACACACCATCTAGCGTTGAACGGGGATAAAGGTTGTTAGACATGAACAGTTCCCTCAGGTTTTTCAGTCGCTTCAAAGCCTGTGAGGGAATCTCCCCCAGTGAGTTGTTGAAGAGATTCAGCTGCTCCAGAAGTACATTTGAGGAGAAAGAATCATTTGCGATAAACACAATATTATTGTAACTTAGATCAAGGCCTTTCAGCTGGGTAAAGGATGAGAAATCTCCAGATTTAATCTCTCTGATCTTGTTGTAAGAGAGGTCCAACAACTGCAAAGTGACAGGGAGATCCTGGGGGACGGAGAACAGGCTTTTGCCTTGGCAACTGGCCTTAAACTTGTCTTCGGTGATGTAGCAAAGAGATGTCTCGGACTGTTCTTCCAGACCCACAATCACCATAAGCAAAGCCAACCACAGGGTAGTGAGTGGGGGCATCTCCATCTGACGTCACATATTTAATGTCAGTCTTCATGGGGCCGGTGAGGAAAAAAAGAAATAATTTAAGTTCATTAAAGAAATTCCTTTTCTTTATATAGCTAACATCGCTGCTTTTTTTAATGACATTAAATTTCTGGCCCCACTGGTGGGCCTCCTGATGGTACCCGGGTTTGGGCCACTGTACGATACAGAGTGTCGGACAAGACAGGCCATTGGCCTAATCCAACATGGCTTCTCGGATGTTCTAATGAAAGTTCTCATGGCTGGCAAAAGGAGATTTTGCCTGTTTGTAGATTGTACTCCTGCTGCTTTAATAAGAAGTTATGATTTTGTGACACTTGCATCCTGCTTTCCCTTTATCACAGAATTCAAGGCAGTTGGCAAAAAGTTTCCAGGAGGTCTCCTACCCAGACATGGGACTACAGACTGCTTATAGTCAGCAAGGCTGCTACACAGAGTTGCCAGGTGCTTGCCTGGAACACCAGGAAACTCTGGGGGGAAAGGACACTGCTGATGCATCAACATCACTTCCAGCTAAAATCCCATGACACTGCTGACGCTCTAAGATTTTGCTAGAGAGTTGGTGATGACACATCGAGGTTTTAGCTAGAAGTGATGCTGATGAGCCGTTGAAATCCACCTCACATTTCTCCTCATTTGAGCATTTGTGGGGAATAGGGGTGCTTTGGTGGGGTGGGGAGGTGTTGTCCAATTAAAGCTGGCAAATGGCACCTCTACTGCTGTGTCATGTTTCCTCAGCTGATATCCCAGATCGACTTTTGTTGAATCACAACCACCAGAGTAAGCTTTTTCCAAATCTGCCATCTTTCTTTCAGGTAAATACAGTTAAGTTCCAAGAACAGAACTCCCAGAACGTATCTGATTGAAAGTCGCCAAGGTTGCCATGTAGGGGAGAGAAAGTCTGCCTTGGCGGGGAGGGTGGGGTATAAATCACATAAATCAAATCAAACTAAGGTCTTGTAGTGCATGAATCGACTGTGTTCCAGGAAACACAGAAGTCCCTTGGAAGCTTATCAGGATTCTTCAGTGTGAAGATAGTAATGGTAGATGAATATTCCTGAAAGGCAGACTCATTCACCTGCTGC
This sequence comes from Gekko gecko, assembly GCA_029375565.1. NCBI lineage: Eukaryota > Metazoa > Chordata > Lepidosauria > Squamata > Gekkonidae > Gekko > Gekko gecko. Next base: position 25,674,378 of record JAPDNY010000001.1, on the reverse strand, counting down.
TGATAGACCTCCTGATGGCACCTGGTATTTTTGGCCACTGTGTGACAGAGTGTTGGACTGGATGGGCCATTGGCCTGATCCAACATTGGCTTCTCTTATGTTCTTATGATATCACCCATGATGCAAAACATAAATAATACTTCGGGTATGCCTTAGGAGGTCTGTCAGGATGATGACTTGAATTATTTTAAAAATACCTGCTAATCAACAACATTACCAGCACAGTCACTCCTTCTTTTGAGACCCCTTCAAAAGCCACTTCTGCTTTTGGCATGCTTACTCCAGCTTAATTAAACTGGGCATCATATCAGGCCTAATTCTCACAAACAGCAGAAGAGACAGATGTATCTCTGGCCTATACCACTTTGGATTCTGGGCAGCAGCTTAGGGGAACAAATGCTCCCCTTATGAAATCAAAGTGCCCCCACACAGAGAAAAGTAGCACGCTGGGAGCTGTTTTTGTGTGCAGGAGCATCCAGTCAAATGCACTCTCAAGATGTACAGAGGTGTGGGAGAAGAAGGCCCAAGTGGGCCAGACTGGTGATGCAGGCAGAGATGTACCTTGCCCTGATGAATAAACACACCAGGAAAATGAAGTAGGGCAACAAAACCCATTCCTTAAATGGTATCCCCCCGCCAGCATCTCTGCTCTTGGCTTTCGGTAGGACAACATAAGAAACAAGAAGAGTCACTCACAGAGCAAAAAACATCAGTTTCCCAGAGTACACTTCAAATGACAGGTGGCAAAATTTGCATGGTTGGTCCTTGCAGGTGTTCTAAATCCTTCATGCCAACTCAAGACAGGAGTGCTAGATAAAGAAAGAGAAGTATTTTATTCCATGCAGGAAGGAATATCTGATGAAAGCCAAGGGTTTTTCCCCAGCCGTGCGTTAAGTAGCTGCTTACCACAGGCCTGTCTAGAGACTAGTCACCTATGGCAACCACACATCAACTCCAGAACAGACAATGAAACTTCACATAAGAGAAGAGACTGGATTTATACCCTGCCCTTCACCACCCAAAAGTGTCTCAGAGTGGCTTACAAACTCCCTTCCCTTCCCCTCCCCACAACAGACACCCTGTGAGGTAGCTGGGGCTGAGAGAGCTCTTGAAAGAAACTGCTCTTTTTCAAGAACAGCTCTTATCAGAACTACAGCTTGCCCATCCAACCAGGTGCAAGTGGAAAGGTAGGGAATCAAACCCGGTTCTCCCAGATTAGAGTCTGCGTACTTAACCACTACACCAAACTGGCTCTCATAAAAACATAGGAGAAGCCAATGTTGGATCAGGCCAGTGGCCCATCCTTCCAGTCCAACACTCTATCACACAGTGGCCAAAAATACCAGGTGCCATCAGGATGTCCATCAGTGGAGCCAGGACACTACAAGCCCTCCCACTGTTGTCCCCCTCCCCAAACACCAAGAATACAGTGCATCACTTGCCCCAGACTGAGAGTTCCTATCTATACCTTGTGGCTAACAGCCACTGATGGACCTCTGCTCCATATGTTTATCCCTCTTGAAACTGTCCATGTTTATAGCCGCCGTCACCTCCTGTGGCAGTGAATTCCATGTGTTAATCACTCTTTGAGTGAAGAAGTATTTCCTTTTATACATTCTAACTCGACTGCTCAGCAATTTCATTGAGTGCCCATGAGTTCTTGTATTGTGAGAAAGGGAGAAAAGTACCTCTTTCTCTGCCTGCTCTGTCCCATGCATAATCTTGTAAACCTCTTATGTCACCCTTTGGTTGTTGTTTCTCCAAGCTAAAGAGTCCCAAGTGCTTTAACCTTTCCTCATAGGGAAAGTGTTCCAACCCTTTTATCATTCTAGTTGCCATTTTCTGCACTTTTTCCAATGCTATAATATCCTTTCTGAGTTGTGGTGACCAGAATTGTATTCCAAAGAAGGTCACACCATCAATTTATACTGATGCTGGCTGATTTATTTTCAATTCCTTCCTAATAATCCCCAGCCTAGTGTTGGCCTTTTTTTATTGCAGTCGCACAGTGTCTTGACATTTTCAGTGAGTTAACTACTATGACTCCTAGATCTCTCTCTGTCAGTCTCTGCCAGTTCGGACCCCATCAATGTGTATTTATAGTTAAGATTTTTGGCCGCAATGTACATCACTTTGCACTTGGCCAAACTGAACCCCTTTTGCCACATTGATGCCCACTCGCCCATCCTCAACAGATCCCTTTGGAGTGCTTCACAATCCCCCCGGTTCTTACCACCCAGAACAATTTAGTTTCATCTGCAAATTTAGCCACTTCACTGTGTACTCCCAACTCGAAATCATTAATGAACAAGTTAAAAAGTGTCGGACCCAGTACTGAGCCCTGTGGTACCCCATTGCTTACCACCTTCCACTGTGAAAATTGCCCATTAATACTCACTCTCTGTTCCCTATTAATTAGCCAGTTTTTGATCCACAAGAGGATTTGTCCTTTTATCTTTAATTATCAGTTACCATCTAATTACTGCCCGATAAGTTTCCTCTCTATTATTGGGAAACTTTATGCTAGATGGTTAACAAACTTGGATCATGGATATTAGAACAAGGAACGCCTTTTGAAGAGCTTTGTAGACTATTGTGAAATGAATAGGCTAGTTTTGAATGTCAAAAAATTCAAAATTATGATCTTCAGTAGAGCCAGTTTGGTGTAGTGGTTAAGTGTGAGTCTTGGCTTTTCATGATGTGACCAAAGTATAATAGTCTCAGTTAAGCCCTTAAGCTTCTAGGCAGAGTTCAGGTTTTATTTGATATAGAACCCACAGGAAAGATTCATCCATCCATTCATATAGAACCCACAGGAAAGATTTATTTCATCCAGCCCCACGTAGTCTCACCACTGAAAGTCAGCATCTTCCCCTTATTAGCCTTGGAATGGGAAAAAGGTACCTGTCTTCTTTCCGTACAAGGTTAATAAATGCAAGGGGGTAACTACCATAAGTGAAACTGTACAGAGCCAGATGATGCCTTCTACCCGGTCAGACCCTTGGCATTGGAAAGTGCCATCAGGTTGCAGTGGACTTATGCTGACCCTGTGGGGTTTTCAAGGCAAGAGACCTTCCAGAGGTAGTTTGCCATCGCCTGTGCCCGTGTCAAAACCCTGGTATTCCTTGGAGGTCTCCCATCCAAATACTAGCTGGGGCCAACTCTGCTTAGCTTCTGAAATCTGATGAGGTTGGGCTAGCCTGGGCTAGTCAGATCCTTTGTCTGTCAAAATCTGTATGCACTGACCAAAATCAGCTTTCCAGGGTCTTAGTCAAATCCCTTTTTTACCCGAAGGTGGTGGCAGTTAAATCTGGGACCTTCCATATGCAAAGCCGAAGCTTCTACCACTGAGCCAGAGCTCCCCTGCTCCTCCACTACGCTTCAAGGTAATAATGTCAATGGAATTCTTCAACTGGGAGTCTTCAAATGGCACTTTCCTTATGGGGGGGAGTGGCTTAACCTCTGACCACCAGACAATACGATTTGGCATATGTTGACTCTTAGCTAGCTTATCACCTAAAATTCATTCCCATTTATAAGCACCCTGTTTTCCTTCTGCTTTCTGCCTTGCAAGGGAGTTGCATACTCCAGTGGGAGCTGTAGGGACATCTGATGATGAAGAAGATGATGATGGTGATGAAGATGAAGAAGATGAAGATGAAAAAGAGGAAGAGATTGGATTTATACCCTGCCCTTCACTGCCTGAAGGAGTCTCAAAGCAGCTTACAATTTCCTTTCCCTTCCCCTCCCCACAACAGACACCCTGTGAGGTAGGTGGGGCTGAGAGAGCTCTTTCGAGAACTGCTCTTGAGAGAACAGCTCTGAGACAACTTGTGACTGACTCAAGGTCACACCAGCAGCTGCATGTGAAGGAGTGGGGAACCAAACCCAGTTCTTCCAGAGTCCGCACTCCTAACCACCAATGTTCCCTCTAAGCTGTGGAGTCCTTTGAGCAGAAATTCTACTTTGTGAGCTACTGGCATTAAAGTTGTGAGTGAGTGATTTAGCTACTGCATAAATTAGTTTGCTTTGGAGCCATCCTTCCTGAGCTAAGACAAAAATGGGTGAGCCGGAGGCTAAAAGACTGTGAGCTAGCTCACACTAATTCAGCTTAGAGGGAACACTGCTAACCACTACACCAAACTGGCTCTCCATTATGGCTGGCCATTACATTCTCAAAGTGAAAATGCCATTGACTGCATCTTTATTCTAGCAGCTCTGAAGCTACCTGAAACCTGTTTTGCACCCATCACCACCTAATCCAGTTCAGCTTGCAACACATCCTTTACTCTATTTTAAGATGCTGTAGCTGCAGGCTACGGGCCTCACCATTATGTCCTCCAACCTCTTATTTTCTCCTCATTATTCCATGCCGAACTTCTAGCCTGACAAAAAGTCGAATGTTCGCTCACGGATTCGTGATATATCGGTTGGCCTCATCAAAGTTGTTGTACATGGACTGTTGTTTTGAGAACTTAAGTCTTGTTCTGCAGCAACTAAAGATCGCAGCAACTAAAGAATGTAGCTTTCCTGCACTCTGAAAATGCAATGACCTGCAGGAGATTTGCAGCCCTTAAGGAGAAGCTGCTAACAACAAGAGAATAAAGCAGGAGTCTTGGGACACCTTAAAGAATAAGGAGTTTTTATTCTAGCCTACATTTTCATGGACAAGAAATCACTTCCATCTAGTAGACAAAAGCAAGAATAAAAAACATGCGTCTTCGAGGTGTCACAAGACTCCTGCTTATTTTTTTGCTGCCACAGAGTAACACAGCTATTCCCCCCACCCCCCGAAGTAAGTAGAAACTCACCTATTTCTAAAGCGGTTTTGAAAACAAGGCTGCAATTTGAAATCCACTTACATGCTTAAGATTGTACCTCATCTCTCTCTCTCTCTCTCTCTCTCTCTCTCACACACACACACACGCACAGGCACACACACACACACACACACCCTGTGGCCCTGACTCAAATTAATCACCAGTTTTCCAGTTATGGATCCCCTGATGTCTCATTTAGTTAAACTTTCACTCTTCCTCCTACAGCTTCCCTTCCTTTGCTTGGTTCTTGCTCCTATAAAAAAACCCAACCCCTTATTTCTTAAACTGAGTAGAAGGAAGTATATAAATAACTAGTTTTGCTTTTTTTCCCCCTCCCACCCTTCCTTCAAGGAGCTCAAGGCAACACACATTTGTCCCCGCACCCCAGTTCTGTACTCACAACAATCCTGTGAACTAGGTTACGTTGACCCAAGGATATGAAGTAAACTTCGTAGCTGAATGGGAGAGATATAAATATTCTCTCTCTCTCTCTCTCTGTGTATGTGTGTATATATATATATACACATATATATCCCACTTTTCTAAATATCTGCTTAAAGCCACAAACTATGAAACAGAATTGAAAATAATAATAATATGCCACTAAAAATACTAAATACTTAAGGAAATCAACAAGCAGACAAAAATCTTCCTCACGGCAAACCTTTCAGGAACGAAGGATGCAGCTGCTTTCAATTGCTAAGAATAGTTGTAATTTTTAATATTAACGTAACGTAGTTCCTTAATTAAGCGCCTCCTTTAAAAAAAACCTAGAACCAAAACTCATCCATAATTTCACCAAATTAATTGCAACATTCATCCCCATCTCCAGATTTTTATGGCTAACAGGAAGCTCTTTGTCACAGAAATATAAAATGCAAACCAAAACAGGCCCACAGTTAGGGTTGCCACCTGTAGCTTGGGGAATACCTGGAGATTTTGGGGGTAGAGGCTTGGGAGGGCAGGGTTTGAGAGGGAAGGGACCTCAATGGGGTATAATGCCATAGAGTCCACACCCCTCCAAAGCAGCCATTTTCTCCAGGGGAACTGATCTTGGACATCTGGAGATCACATGTAATAGCGGGAGATCTCCAGGCCCCCTCTGGAGGTTGGGAACACTATCCACAACACATGGGGAAAGGAAGTTTCAGCCTCTCCTACCTGAAATGAGCCCAGCAGTTTATTTACCCCAATAGGGGCTCCCTGTGTACTGATGGAGTAAACCTAGGTTTCCCAACAGGGCAAATAGCACTCAGGGCTTTTTCAGGTCAAGAAAATAGCATAGAAGGAAAGGCTTAAGTGCCTTCTCCTTGCATACAGTGGTCCTGATCCAAATCCCATCCATGCATGCTTGGGATTAACTCAATGCACAGTCGATTTTGAGAACCGGAAGAAAGCAAACCACATTGTTAAGGTGTGTCCGGTTCAGCCTGCGAACTGTATTACATTTAGCATTAATGTAAAACCTGCATTGTGCAGGGGGTTGGACTAGATGACCCTGGAGGTCCCTTCTATGATTCTATGAAAACCAAGTAAAAGAAACTTAATATAACTGAAACTCAAAATATTTTAAAATTCTATTTAAATTTAAAAATACATGAAACCCGCCCCCTCCCACTTTGCTTTAACTGGATTTCAAACAGGGAAGTGCATAAAACTTTCAAAATGTACAATAAGACGTTTCAGAGAGACCAGATTAAGGTCAGACCCAGTGTTCCCTCTAAGCTGAGTTAGTGTGAGCTAGCTCACAGTTTTTTAGCCTCCAGCTCACAGATTTTTGTCTTAGCTCAGGAAGGATGGATCCAGAGCAAACTCGTTCATGCAGTAGCCAAATCAGTCGCTCACAACTTTAATGCCAGTAGCTCAGAAAGTAGAATTTTTGCTCACAAGACTCCAGAGCTTAAAGGGAACATTGGTCAGACCCATACATGTGTCCTTGCTAAACAGGACACTTTGGTGTAGAGTTCAAGAGTGCAGACACTAATCTGGAAGAACTGGGTTTGATTCCCCACTCTTCCACGTGCAGCTGCTTGGGTCAATCTCAAGTTCTCTCAGAGCTGTTCTCCAAACAGCAGTCCTCGAAAGAGCTCTCTCAGCCCCACCTACCTCACAGGGTGTCTGTTGTGGGGAGGGGAAGGGAAAAGAGGTTGTAAACTGCTCTGAGACTCCGAGTGAAGGGCCGGGTATAAATCCAATCTTCTTCTCCTTCTCCTCTGTTGCTTCCAGGTTCTTTCACAGCACTCCTAGCTGGGGAGGGGTGGGGGAGAGAAGTCAGAAAGAAGCAGCATGACAAATATTTGGACAGTTGCCTGCCAACGCTTGTTTTCCAAATGTTAAACTTTAATAGGTTTTTGGCTTCCCAAATACACCTCAGCTCTTTTGTTTGCTCACCCTGTCTAGCATCCTGCTGCTTACACAAATCCACTTTTACAAGACATGCTGAGCATTAGAATTAAACAAACAGGATGTTCCAGATTCTTGTGGTGGTGGTGGTGGGGGGATTAAGGGTACCCAAAATTAAAACAGTCTTGGACCAGAATATCGCAAGAGCCATATCCTGTCATATTTGTTTAGCATAGATAGATCTTGACTAAATTGGTATTTTTTAAAAAAAACAAAACAAAGCACAAAGCGCAAGAAAACTCACAATACTAATAAATGGAAAAAGCGGCAGAATAAGAAAAGAAGTTTAAGGAGCAGCATTATAAAAAACTATAAAGCAGCTTAAAAATAAAATCATAGGAGTAGCAAACAAGTACAGGATCATAAAAGAAGAAAAAGTTTGCAAACTCAGTGCCTCAGTGAACTAAAAAAAAAAATGCCTTTACCAGCTGCCAAAAGGTGAACAGGCTAGGTGCCAGGCAAAGCACCAGGGTTGGCACATTCCCCCTTGCCACTGGCAGGGGATGGAGGGAAGTAGGGATGCCAGATCCAGGTTGGGAAACTTGTGGAGGTTTGGGGATGGAGCCTGGGGAGGACAGGGACCTCAGTGGGGTACAAGGCCAATAGAGTCCACCTTCCAAAGCATCCATTTTCTCCAGGGGAACTGATCTCTGTAGTCTGGAGATGAGCTGTGATTCCAGGGGATCCCCAGGTCCCACCTGGAGGCTGGCATCCCTACAAAGCTCTGTGGTGGGAGCAGGCTACGATAGGGGGCACCACCTCAAAGAAAGCCCTGTCTCCGAATGCCTTTTGTCTGGAAAATCCTATGAGGTTGCTATAAGTCGATGCAACTTGACGGGGGGGGGGAATAAATATTTTCACAGTTTTATATTTTTTAAAATCTTTTTAAAACTGTTTTAATGAGGGTATGTGTGTGATGGGGGTCTATTTTAATGGCTGTATAATGTATTTTACCATGTATGTTTTAAATTGTTGGCCACCTTGGTGGCCCTTGTAAAGGCAGAAAAGCAAGATACAAATTTTGTAAATAAATAAATAGTATCAGAAGCACTTGCCCCCCCCCCGTCATGTATACCTACTCCTGACTCTCACCTTTAATATCTGTGGCATATCCTGCCGCCATCCAAAGTGTGGCGATTTCGGAGAGATGAGATGGCCTTCTCAGTGGCAGTGTGGCATATGTGGAACAGCCTCCCAAGGCAATTCACTGCCAGCAGAGGTCGTGATGGACCATGAACGCAATTGGCTTTAAAAGAGGACTGGGCAGATTTGGGAAAATTAGTTTCGCAGTGGCTACAAGCCCTGGTGATGAAAGGAAAACTCCATAGTCAGAGGCACCAAACCTCTGAAACCCAGGGTGCAGAGCCAACATCCCAGGAAAGCCTTTGCCTTTACACTGTGCTTGCTGGCCCCACACCACCAGCTGTGGTGTAGTGGTTAAGAGCGGTGGACTCTAATCTGGAGAACCGGGTTTGATTCCCCACTCCTCCTCCACATGCAGCCAGCTGGGTGACTTTGGGCCAGTCACAGTTCTCTCAGAGCTCTCTCAGCCCCACCTACCTCACAGGGTGCCTGTTGTGGGGAGAGGAAGAGAAGCTGATTGTAAGCCACACAGACTCCTTTGGGGGGCGTGAAGGGCAGGTATAAAACCAACTCTTCTTCTTCTTCAGGGCAACTAGCTGGCCACCACCTGAAACAGGACACTAGCCGAGATGGTCCGGCTTGGCAGGGCTCTCCTGATGTTCTTATGACCAGCACCACACAACCTAATCAGAATCCACACAACCCACCATTCCTATGACTGCTCTTTATCTTAAAAATACCATGCAAGCCCAGTCATGGATCTTTAGGGTTGCCAACCTCCAGGTGGCCCCTGGAGAATCCCTACTATTACAATTGATCTCCAGATGACCAAGATCAGTTCCCCTGGAGAAAATGGCTGCTTTGGAGAGTGGACTCTGCGGCATTATACCCTACTGAGGTGCCTCCCCTCCCTAAACCTCATCTTCCCCAGGCTCCACACCCAAAGTCTCCAGGTATTTCCCAACCCAGAGGTGGCAACCCTACAGATCTCCCACATTTTGCCTGGTTGTACTTTTAGATCATCTGTCCTCAACATGTATTACCAAGTTAATTTACATGAAGCATTGCAACAGCAAGAGCGAGCATCCCTTTCTGGTGAACTGTAGACCAAAATAGATTTGTAGCAAATGTCATGCCCCCCTTTCCCCCAGTGGTGACCCTAAGCAGCCTACATGGTTCTCCTTTCCACAACCCTGTGAGGTAGCTCTGGTCAAGAGTTTCTGACTGACCCAAGTTCACCCAGCAAGCTTTTGTGGTAGGGGTGGGATCTGAACCTGGGTGAGCCAGTTTGGTATAGTGGTTATGAGGGCAGACTCTGTTCTGGGAGAACTGAGTTTGATTCCCCACTCCTCTATATGCAGCTGCTGGTGTGACTTTGGGTCAGTCACAGTTCTCTCAGATCTGTTCTCTCAAGAGCAGTCCTCGAAAGAGCTCTCTCAGCCCCACCTACCTCACAGGGTGTCTGTTGTGAGGAGGGGAAGGGAAAGGAGATTGTAAGCCACTCTGGGATTCCAAGTGAAGGGCGGGGTATAAATCCAATCTCTTCTTCTCCTAGATTCTTGCCAGGCATTCTAACCACTACACCATGCTGGCTTCAATAGCTCAGGGAGATCCTTTGTTTTATCACAGGCTAATTTCCACCTTCCTTATCTGTGCTGTCTGCACCGTCCTGGCTTCTTCTCATTAGTAAATCTTTGCTTCCATTGCAAATAGCAGTAGGATCTTGTAGAGCGAATTTGTGCCCGGATCTTCTGATTCTCTTCAATGTTGGCACTGCAACTCCCACAACTATCCTGAGCCTGGTGGTCAAATCTGAGACTCTTAGTTTTGTGTTATGACCGCAACAGATAGAAAATAGATCTAGGTGGGTAGCTGTGTTGGTCTGAAGCAGCAGAACAAAGTTCGAGTCCAGTGCCACCTTTAAAACCAACAAAGTTTTATTCAAGGTATAAGCCTTCGTGTGTATGCACACTTTTGCAGATACAATGAAATGGAAATTATCAGTCCATATATATAGGTATTTTAAGTCTGCCCCTGGCCCAGAATTAAACCCAAACCATATAAACTAAGCTTGTTATTCCTGTTTGGTCCTTGAATCTGATAAACATCTTCATTATGCTGTATGCTAATTTACTGCTCACCCTCTACCTATATGTAAAAGTAAAGGTTCCCTTGCTCGAAAGCCAGTCGAATCTGACTCTAGGGTTGCGGTGCTCATCTCCGTTTCAAAGCCGAAGAGCCAGCGCTGTCCGAAGACGTTTCCGTGGTCATGTGGCCGGCATGACTAAACACCAAGGTGCACGGAACGCTGTTGCCTTCCCACCGAAGTGGTACCTATTTATCTACTTGCAATTTCTTGCTTTCGAACTGCTAGGTTGGCAGGAGCTGGAACTAGAGACGGGAGCTCACTCCGTCATGCGGCACCCGGGTCTCGAACTGCTGAACTATTGACCTTCCACAGCCTGCAGTTCAGCATCTTAACCACTTGAGCCACCGCAGCTCCCTACCTATATGTATGGACTGGCAATTTCCATTTCATTGTCTCTGAAGAAGTGTGCACATGCACACAAAAGCTTATACTTTGAATAAAACTGTGGATCTTAAAGGTGCCACTGGAATCAGACTTTGTTCTACAGACAGAAAATGTTGGCTTCCTTTGAAAATAGCGGGGGGGGGGTGGTCTGGCAATAACCTGGGCCAGCTTGGCCCCATCCCTTCATTTTGGGCACTGCAACATCCACTCTTACCCTGATGCTAGTGGCCAAGCTGGAGACTCCTAGCTTCATTTTCTGATGATTATGCCTGCCACAGAGGGACAGATCCTTTTATTACTGTAGATATACAACAAACATAATACTTATACTATGTGGTTAATTTCAGGCAGGTAGCCAGTAGCAGTATAACAAAACTGGAGTCCAGGAGCACCTTAAATTCCACACACACCCTCTCCGGTATAAGTTTTCATGACTCAAAGCTCTCTTCATCTCCTCCAGGCACAACTGGACCTGAATTTGGCTCCACTGAGTTAATGTTAGTAAAAAGTATCTTGCATATATTTATTTGCTTCATTTATACCCTGCTTTTCTCCCCAACAGGGGCCCAAAATGGTTTCCATCACCCTCCTCTCCATTTTACCTTCACAAGAACCCTAGGAAGACCGATCAAGATGGACAGCCCACCACGTTAGTCTGCCTGTAGCAGCAGAAAAGAGCAGAAAAGAGTCTGGTAGCATCTTCAAGACTAACAAAATTTGTGGCAGGGGGATGAGCTGTTGTGAGTCACTGTTCACTTTTCCAGATACATCTAAACAGGGACTCACGAAAGCTCATCCCCTGCCATGAATTCTGTTACCCTTGAAGACTCTACTGGACTCTTGCTCTTTTCAACAACCCTGTGAGGTAGGTTAGGCTGAAAGTGCGGGACTAGCCCCAAGTGAACATCCATGGCAGAGCAGGGCACATGAACTGGGTTCTGCCAGATCTTAACACAACACTGTAACCACTACACCACACTGCCTCCAAATAATTCAGGAACTATATAAAGGCATTTAAAAAAAAAGTTGTAGTGACTTTCTAAAGAACAGATTCTCTGATCTGGAAGCCCTTTCCCTAGAAACCTAGCTAACAAGAACAGGGTCGGGGAGAGGAGGGACTTCAGTGGGGTCTAATGCCAAATTGTCCACCTTCCATTTTCTCCAGGTGAAGAGATCTCTGCAGATCTGTTGTAATAGGAACTCTCCAGCCACCACCTGGAGGTTGGCAACCCTAAACATGACATTTGTTTGCATGGATGAACACGCACCCCCCCCCCCCGCGCAAGGTGCTTTTCTAAGCTTTGGAAAATAATGCTCCTTAACTTAGGTGTTTTGGGGAAAAGAACAGAAATCCGCACTGATTTACCTGGGCAACCCGCCCTGCAGATAGAGGAGGCGGAATGGGAGAGAAAACGACCAGCCTCTGGCTTTACTCCGCACCGGCCGACCCAAAGAGGCGCCCCGCCGTCTTCTAGTCCGCGGCGATTGGCTCTCTCGTCTCCAAACCCTTCCTTCAGCAAAACAAGAAGGGGAAGAAAATGCATACTTTGCTTTTCGCAAAGCCCAGGTGAAAAAAAAAGACGGGGCGGGCCTTCTTAAAGTAATCAGATCATCCTCTCGGCTTTCTGGAAAAGGGAAGTTATTTGTGCCAAGTCAGTTTTTTGTATTTCTTGCTAGCTAAGGCAAACCTAATTTTTGCTGCACCAGTTTCCTTGCAGAAGGACAGCGCGTGAATAGCAAAAGACGCCGTCCAGAGTTCCCGGGCATCTTGCCTTGATTCCCCTTCCCTCAATTGGACACCGTGCTCCGCGTCCATTCAATTATATTAGTAAAATACACGCCCCGCACCTGGAGGGAGGGGGGCTCTCAAAGGACGGCCCGCTCCTTCCCCGAAGCGCCACTTTGCCTTCCCGAAGAACGGGAGGGGGGGGGAGAAGAATGTGGACGGGCGAGCGGATCCGGAGCGAGCAGAAACACAAAAGTGGAGACGACAGCGCTGCCAGCCAGGCAGGGAGCCAAGGCAAGGAGTGGACACCCCCCCACACACCCACACAAACAGCTGGAGGGCGGGAGGGCCCCCCCTGCAGCCTGCGATTCAAGCCCTGGCTAAAGGCACAGAGGCCCGGTTGTTTTTCTTCAGGACCCTGAGCGCCCGCGTCCTTAGGAGCACAGGCAGAGACTTAGCCGGTGAAGTCTCAAGAGCCCTAGAGGCGATGGTACAGCGTTAGTTTTGAAGGGAGGCGATCCTAGGTTCAGTCCTCAGAATCCCTCCTTAAAAAAGGCTCCCCCAGTGCCCTGTTTAATAGAAGCTCCATCCATGTGTGGAGCCCTGACTGGGACCCAGGCTAACTCCCATGATCCCATCTAGTCAGATCTCTGAAGCTAAGCAGGGTTGGCCCTGGTTACTCTTTGGATGGGAGTGCCAGGCAATGGCAAATGGGAGTGCCAGGCACTGGCATAAGAGAAGCCAGTGTTGGATCAGGCCAATAGCCTGTCCAGTCAGGCCCCAGTCCCCCCAGCAATCTGGGCCACCCAGAGGACTACCAACTCTCTGGGCTGCCCAGAAGAGTCCTCACTACCTCCCCTTCCCCAAGCACAGCTTGCTTCCCCACATAGGCAAGCAGAGTGCAGCTGCAAAAGTGAGTTTTTAAAATTATTTTATTTTGTGACATCAGTGCCCCCTGAATTATTTAAAGGACCCCTGAATTACAAAATCCTGCCTACGGGCCTGCATCCAGTCCAACACTCTGTCACACTGTGTCCAAAAATACCAGGTGCTATCAGGAGGTCCAGCAGTGGGACCAGGACACTAGAAGCCCTCCCGCTGTTGCCCCCCCCCCAAGCACCAAGAATACAGAGCATCCCTTCCTCCAGACTGAGAGTTCCTATTTATACCTTGTGGCTAATAGCCACTGATGGACTTCTGCTCCATATCTATATATCTAATAGCTAAGGCTGTGTGTGGGTATCTAAATCTGCACATCGAGGGAACCTAGGGGGCAAAGAGATTTCCTGCACATCTGGGGCAATCCCCAGATGTGCAGAGAAATCTGAAATCTATAAAACACTATAGGGGGATACTTAAATTCCCGCAAAAGTAAAAGAGTGTTCCCCACACACGCTCAGGGAGCACTCTGAGAACTGCCTCGCCACCACCACCACTAAGGGGGGGGGCAGGAGAAGGCTTGGCGGGCCTGCTGCTCAGGCCTTGCTGCTGCTGCCATCGCTGCATGGCAGGGGGAAGCTTGGTGGGCCTGACAGCTGGGAGCTGCGCGGGCCTTGCCATTGGTGCTGGGGGGCAGGGGAGAAGGCTTGGCGGGCCTGGCGGGAGCTGCACTGGCCTCACTGTTGGTGCTGGGGTGGGGAGAAGGCTTGGTGGACCCGGCGGGACCCATGGGGGCCTCGCCATGGGGGCCGGGGTGGGTGGGGAAGAAGGCTTACCTACAGCTGCTTCGTCCACCACGTGGAGCTCCCCCCACGAGTCCCCCTTCTTGTGTTTATCTAATTCCCTCTTGAAGCCGTCAATGCTTGTAGCCGCCGCCACCTTCTGTGGCAGAGAATTCCATGTGCTAATCACTCTTTGGGCTAATCACTCTTTTATCCATTCTAACCTGACTGTTCAGCAATTTCATTGAGTGCCCACAAGTTCTTGTATTATGAGAAAGGGAGAAAAGTACCTCTTACTCTACCTGCTCTATCCCATGCATAATCTTGTAAACCTCGATCATGTCACCCCTCAGTCGTTTCTCCAACCTAAAGAGCCCCAAGCACTTTAACCTTTCTTCTTAGGGAAAGGCTTCCAACCCTTTTATCATTCTAGTTGCCCTTTTCTGCACATTTTCCAGTGCTATAATATCCCTTCCGAGGTGTAGTGACCAGAATTCCACACAATATTCCAAATGAGGTCACACCATCAATTTATACAGGTGCATTATTATACTGGCTAATTTGTTTTCAGTTACCTTCCTAATAATCCCCAACATAGTGTTGGCCTTTGTTATTGCAGTCACACACTGTTTTGACATTTTCAGTGAGTTATCTATTATGATAAATTGGTCAGTCTCTGCCAGTTTGGACCCCATCAATCTGTATTTATAATTAGGATTTTTGGCCCCAATGTGCATCACTTTGCACTTGGTCACACTGAACCTCATTTGCCATGTTGACACCCACTCACCCATCCTCGACAGATCCCTTTGGAGTGCCTCACAATCCTCCCTGGTTTTCACCACCTTGAACAATTTTATGTCATCCACAAATTTAGCCACTTCATTGCAAACTCCCTATTCCAAATCATTACTGAACAAGCTAAAAAGCATAGGACCCAGTAATGATCCCTGCAGTACCCCACTGCTTACCACCTTCCACTGTGAAAATTTTCCATTTATACTCACTCTCTGTTTCCTATTAATTAGCCAGTTTTTGACCCACTAGACTGGACCTACCCTTTTTGCTATGACTATTGAGCTTACTTAGGAGCCTGTGATGAGGAACTTTAGCAAAAGCTTTCTGGAAGTCAAGGTAAACAGCATCTATTGGGTCCCTCTTGTCCACATGTTTGTTCACTCCCTCAAAGAACACTAATAGGTTAGTGAGACAAGATCTTCCCTTACAGAACCCATGCTGAGTCTGCCTCAACAGTTTTTGTTCATCAATGTGCCTACTAATTCTCTCCTTAATAGCAGTTTCCACCAACTTACCCTGTATCGACGTCAGACTGACTGGCCTGTAATTTCCCAGATCTCCTCAGGAACCCTGTTTAAAGATGGGAGTGACATTAGCTACCTTCCAATCCTCAGGAATGGAGGCAGATTTTAATGAAAGATTACATATTTTTGTCCAGAGATCCTTGCTTGACCCTACAGGGTCACCATATGTCAGCTGCGTCTTTCCAGCACCTTACACAAATGTGTGGGAATGAGCAGTTGAAGCTTTCCATGTCATGGAAGTAAATAACATTGTGTTACTAGCCTGTTCTCCTAAGTGAAGCATGGTTGGCCCTGTGTCATGGAAAAGCCATTTTCAGAACACTTGTGACTTGAAGTAAAAAAGCTTGGTTGAGGCTATAAGGCCTGTTTCAGTACTTTTCCTAGAGACAAAGATAACACAGAAGCACTGTGACCTTGATAGAAGTGTTTTCAGGGATACTGAGCTTGTTAGTGCCTGGGAAGAAACCAGCCCCAATTAAGCACATTCCTAAGTGATGGAATTATTACCACCTGTGCGATGGAGTCAAGCAGACCCTTAATGGGATAAGTTTCGATTCTGCTTCAGTCTGCCTATTATGGGGTGTCATGAAACCCTACTAACAGAGAAAGGTTGACATCACTTTTCTAGCTTTTGGTTGGTTGAAGGCTGGAACTGACCAACAGCTACCATTTTCTATAAAATAAGGTTTTCATTCTGAGAGATGGGTGGCTGCCTGGAACTATAAGGACCTTGCGGGTCAATAGTTTCTGAGCAATCTGGGACTTTGGCATTTCATGCTGTCTGCCTGGATGGGCTTGCTTGTTTGACTTTGTTGCAGTTGGACTACTACTGGATGCTTAAGGGCATGCTATATTTCCTTGAGTGAATTTGTAAAGTGCTGTGCAGCCTGTTCTTGTAACCCAAATGTCTAACTGGAGGGTTGGGCGTCTGTGACACCCTGGTCAGTACTTATGTGGGAGAACACTAAGGAAATCCAAGGTTGCTACACAGAGAAGCAGGCAACGGCAAACTACCTCTAAACAACTCTTGCCTTGAAAACCCTATGGGGCTGCCGTCAATCAGCTGTGACATAACAGGGCTTTCCACCACCCAAAGGGACAGGCCGTTTTCTTCTCTACGTGGTCAGTAACCCTGCATGCCCCTTCCCCCTTGGAGCTCTCACATCAGGGATCATTGCCCAGTACCCTTCACATGTCTTCGGGACTGCCTCTCCCAATATGCCCCTGGAAGAGCACTATGCTCTAGAAAAAGAAGAAGAGATTGGATTTATACCCCACCCTTCACTCGGAGTCTCAGAGCAGCTTACAAACTCCTTCCCCTTCCCCTCCCCGCAACAGGCACCCTGTGAGGTAGATGGGGCTGAGAGAGCTCTGACAGAAAGTGCTGTTTTTCAAGAACAGCTGTGTCAGAGCTTGTGACTGACCCAAGGTCACATCAGCAGGTGCAAATGGAGGAGTGGGGAATCAAACTCGGTTCTCCCAGATTAGAGTCTGTGCACTTAACCACTCTGCGGTGGCTCAAGTGGTTAAGACGCTGAACTGCAGGCTGTGGAAGGTCGGTAGTTCAGCAGTTCGAGACCCGAGAGTGCTGCATGACGGAGTGAGCTCCCGTCTCTAGTTCCAGCTCCTGCCAACCTAGCAGTTCGAAAGCAAGAAATTGCAAGTAGATAAATAGGTACCACTTCGGTGGGAAGGTAACAGCGTTCCGTGTGCCTTGGTGTTTAGTCATGCCGGCCACATGACCACGGAAACGTCTTTGGACAGCGCTGACTCTTCGGCTTTGAAACGGAGATGAGCACCGCAACCCTAGAGTCGGATTCGACTGGCTTTCGAGCAAGGGAACCTTTACCTTTACCTTACTTAACCACTACACCAAACTAGTAATAAGAACCTCCTGGTGGTCCCCCCAAGAGAGATCTGGCTGTCCTTGACTAGGGCTGTCCTCGACTACCAGGTGGAACTCTCTGCCAGAGAGCATCTGTGTCCTATGGGATTTACTGTCTTTCCGTAGGACTTGCAAGGCAGAGATGTTCTGCCAGGTATTTGGTTGAGGACAGCAAACGGCCTGGCACTCTCACACTCCCACCTCCCCCTTTTTTCTTCCATATTTCCCCTTCATCCAGGGGGCGGGTGGATATGGAAATTATCCATCATCTTGGACACAGTTTTTCTGATGAATCGTTTTTAATATATTTTAATGTTTAATTTTTCTTACATATTGTATTTGCCTTTGATGTAAGCCACCCAGAGCCTTGTTTCAGAGAAGGGCAGCCTGGCAAATTGAAAGAAATATTTAAAATAATAAATAAATAATACATTGTTGAGAGCTGACCTGCTCCTCAATTCATTTTCTCTGCAGCAGCCTGATTTGAAAACAGAAAAGGTGATTGTTCCCTCTCAGTTAAAGATCTACTAAGGAAACAATTGCTTTCCAATAGGTTATCAGCAGTTCAAAATGAACCTCAGCAGCTGTGAGATACCGAATAGAAGAAGAGGAAGAGGAGATTGGATTTATACCCCACCCTTCACTACCCAAAGGAGTCTCAGAGCAGCTTACAAACTCTTTTCCCTTCCCCTCTCCACAACAGACACCCTGTGAGGTAGGTTTGGCTGAGAGAACTCTGACAGGAACTGCTTTTTTTCAAGAACAGCTGTGCCAGAGCTTGTGACCGACCAAAGGTCACATTAGCCGGTGCAAGTGGAGGAGTGGGGAATCAAACCCGGTTCTCCCAGATTAGAGAAATAGTATGCTGCAAGGTGCCTTAATGTGTGTGTGTGTGTGTTTTTGAAGAAGAAGAAGAGATTGGATTTATACCTCGCCCTTCACTGCCCAAAGGCGTCTCAGGGCGGCTTATAAACTCATTTCCCTTCCCCTCCCCACAACAGGCACCCTGTGAGGTAGGTGGGGCTGAGAGAACTTCTGACAGAAACTGTCCTTGAGAGATCTGCTGTGCCAGAGCTTGTGACTGACCCAAGATCACATCAGCAGGTGCAAGTGGAGGAGTGGGGAATCAAACCCGGTTCTCCCAGATAAGAGTCCGCGCACTTAACCACTACACCAAACTGGCTGTCTTTGGGTGGATGGATAACTCTACAGACAAGGTGCATTCATCCACCCATTCAAAGATTTAGTTTCTACTGACTGGGGAGGGCACCAGTGGATTCCTCAATGATGACAGTGTAACTATTTAACCTTTTTAACCAGCTATGCCGCCCCCCGCCCCCCGCAGCAAAAAACCACCCCCCAGATAATGATTTAATGGACAGGGACTAGAAAATCAAGTCTGCTGCTCCTAGTAAAATGCTTTTTCTGGAGAGGAGGGGAACTTCATTCTGGAGTACACTATCTGCCTGTCCATGCAGAACCTCTTTGTGGAGGCCTTTAAAGAACTCCTTGGTTATGCAGGAGTCTGAAACGATTAGCCCGGTGTTTTTCTTGCACTTTGGGTCAGAACTTTTTGGGTCAGGTCTATTGTTCTTCAATGTTTTTATGGTATCTTAAATTAATGTTTAATGTTTTTATCTATTGTACTTTATTGTTTTATGTTTGTAAACTGCCCAGAGAGCTTTGGCTACAGGCAGTATAGAGATGAAATAAATTAACAACAACAACTTGTTGAGCCTGCCTTGGCGGGGTAGGGTGGGGTATCAAACGGAAAAATAAATAAATTTGCCCATATCTGGATGGCCTGAGCTAGCCTGATCTCAGGGTTGCCAGGTCACCCCTGAGCACCGGTGTGGGGTGGGGTAGGGTTGTGAGATCCAGGTTAGAAAACTTCACTGGAGAGTGGGGATGAACCCTGGGGAGGACAGGGACCTAGTGGGATACAACACCATAGAATGAACCGGGAGTGAACCCGGAGAACCGGGTTTGATTCCCCACTCCTCCACTTGCAGCTGCTGGATGACCTTGGGCAAGCCATAGTTCTATCAGAGCTGTCCTTGAAAGAGCAGTTCCTCTCAGAGCTCTCTCAGCCCCACCTTCCTCAGAGGGTGTCTGTTGTGGGGAGGAGAAGGGAAAGGAGTTTGTAAGCTGCTCTGAGACTCTGAGTGAAGGGCAGGGTATAAGTCCATTCTTCTTCTTCTTCTGTCTGGAGATGAGATATAATTCTGGGGGATCCCCAGGTCCCACTTGGAGGCTGGCATCCAGACCTGATCTTGGAAGCTAAGCAGGATTGGCTCTGGTTAGTACTTGGATGGGGAACCCAGCAAGAAAGTCCAGGGTCACCATGCAGAGGTAAGGCAATGGCAAACCACCTCTCTTAGTCCTGAAAACCCCACAGGGTCACTATAACTCTCTAGCCTTGCAAACCCCACAGGGCTGCAAGAAATCAGCTGCCTGACAGCACTTTTTAGCACTATACTTTTCTTAAAGGCACAGCAATCTTAACAGAGTTTAAAAATGCACAAATATTTATTCTAACAGTTGAACTGCTGCATCTAAAGGGCACAGAAGCCTCTTCGTGAAAAAGGTAGCAATCTTATTTATTCCAGAGGGTGCCATGTGAGGAGGGTTGAGAGGGAAAAAAATGTCCTGAGCCTTTAGTAGAGGCTTAATGGGGTGTTGTTTGCCAGGTGATGTGATTGACCTTCATGCCATGAAAACCTCCAGCAGCCTATTTCCACCCACAAAGCTTCTGTTAAAGGAACAGGACAGTCTCATCCCCACCCCCCACCTCAGCTGGCAACTATACACCATAGCCAGGGTGAAGGCATCACCTACGCTGCCCCACTGATTCCCTCCAACCAGGGCTTTAAAAAAAAAAAAAAAAGAGGTGCCAGAACTCTCAAGAGGGAAATGAAGCTTTCAGTGTGTATGCTGAAAACTCATGAACTTCTAAACATTTTAAAAAGAATTCTGTCGAAGAGGTTCTGGAACTCTGTTCCTACATGTCCTCCCTCCCAAAAAAAGCCCTGCCTCCAACTAAAAGAACACGAGTCCAGTAGCATCTTAAAAAGTAAAGGTAAAGGTTCCCTTGCTCAAAATCCAGTCAAATCCGACTCTAGGGTTGCGGTGCTCATCTCCGTTTCAAAGCCGAAGAGGCAGCATTGTCCGAAGACATTTCCGTGGTCATGTGGCCAGCATGACTAAACACCAAGGCGCACAGAACACTGTTACCTTCCCAACCGAAGTGGTACCTATTTACCTACTTGCAAGTTCTTGCTTTCTAATTGCTAGGTTGGCAGGAGCTGGAACTGGAGACAGGAGCTCACTCCGTCGTATGGCACTCTCGGGTCTCGAACTGCTGAACTACTGACCTTCCACAGCCTGCAGTTCAGCGTCTTAACCACTTGAGCCACCACAGCTCCTCCAGTAGCATCTTAAGCACTAACAAAATGTGTGACAGGGTATGAGCTTTCCTGAGTCACTGCTCACTTCTTCAGGTACCCTCCCTCCAACTAAGAATTCCATAACTGTGATCTGGCAGCTCCCATCATGTATAGAAACAAGAGCTTTTGTTTCAAATGGGAACTTTTCTGGGTTTTTCTTTTTAAAGAGGGAGGGAGGGTGCTGTCCCCTCAGATGTGAGTGTTCCAAGCTCCACCTACCTGATCAGTGTTGCCAACAGTCCTGGAGAGGGGGAGAGTCCTGTCCCTTTAATAAAGGATTACCCTGTAGAAATGGACAGTGGATGATTTTCAGAGCATGTGGAGGAGTAGGGAATCAAACCCGGCTCTCCCAGATTAGAGTCCATGCGCCTAACCACTACATCAAACTGGACAGGGTGCTTCCCCCGCCTCCTTGCCGTTATCCACTTTATACCACCACACACCCCAGCTCCACCGAGCCATCATTCATCCTGGGCCGGGGCAGAATTGTCAAGATTGCTTATCAGCCTTACGTTTAAGCAATCCCAAAGCACATTCCTCTTTATTTACTATGACTCTAAGCCTAGTCGGGGGCTCAGAAGTGGTGGTGAGTGCACAGTTTAAGGAATCTAGTGTTGTGTAGTGGTTAGGCTAGTATCTGTGAGACCCAGGAGATCAAATCTCCACTCTTCCACAGAGCTCACTTGGGTGACTTTGGCCTGGTGACACACGCTCAGCTTAAGCTCCCTGTGATCATTGTGAGGAGAAAATGTAGAACGGATAGAGAACAGTGACCACAATGCTATTAAGTTCAGCATTCAGGTCAATGGAAAGTTACCCCTACAGTAAGGAGAAGAAGAGATAGGATTTATACCCAGGGCTGGCCCCAGGTGTCTAGGCACCCTAGGCAGGCCAGCCTGTGGCGCCCACCCCACCGGGGATGCCAACCTCCCGGTGGGTCAGAACAAGGAAACACTGTGATGAAGTTGACAATAACATTTAATGACGATTATTTATACCCATAAAAACTTTAGACATTCTAACATATTCAAGACAAAATCCAATATCCTCCAATTTTGTATATTAATAAAAACTTTGGAAATTCTTACATGTTCAAGACAAAATCCAATATCCTCAATGAGCACCCGGTTATACACTCATTTCAATAGTCTTCCTCAGGAGTAGTCCTGTTAAGTAACAAGGTGTCAGCCTTTTGATACATTTTGACTTCCTTTTTAGCTTCCTTCAAATAGTTGCAGCATTAACTGCTTTTTCTACTTTCTTCAAATTATAACAGCTTGACTTCTTCTTCAAAATATCCTAAAACAAACATGATTATTTAGCATAGAGAGGAACATGAAGCTGAATGGAAACTAGCTTAATTCTAATTTTTAAATTTTTGAAAAATATTAATTTTTAACTTTAACAAATTTGAACTTACAGTTCCATTTCAAGTAATTTTATAAGGAGCAAGCCAGTTAAATAATTTCTTAATAGTAGCAACCAGTCCTCTTCTTTTTATATCTGGCTAGAAGCCTTCTTTTTTTAAATAGGCTGGCCAATGCTCTCTATATCTCACGTAGCTGGCTCAATTGCTCTCCAGTAGATTTTAGGAGTATATAAAACTTCGCCTGGCCAGGGCCTCCAGGCCCCATCGGGGGGTTGGCATCTATGCCTCGCCTAGGGCGCAGAAACAACTCCAGCCAGCCCTGGCTTAAACCACTGGAAGTTGGTAACACAATCTCCTCTAGAACATCACCCTTACTGATTAATATCACCTCTGTCTTGCCTGGATTTAGCTTCAGCTTTTCTTTTCCCCAGACCTCCAGAAGTGAAATCTCCAATGCATATAAACAGGGAAGGGGAGCACATTTGACCTCTGGTGCACATGCACGCCAAGGCACGCGCATGAACACGAAGGCACCATATTGCGCACAGCCAGCCATTTCACATGTTTCAGCCGGTGAGGTTTATTTGGGACTGCTGACAATATATAATAGGACAATTATGTGCTTTCCTAACCAACGAAACCTATTTGTTTTTCAGTCATTGCCGAACTAGCTTCTTTTTGCCGGCTAAACTAAAATGCCTCATGCAGCGTGTGGACAAGAGCTCTCAGCAAGATGTAAATGAATATGTCTGTGCTCAAGTCAACACCCTCCACGGCAGAAGCAGGCAAGAGTGTCCCGACTCTTATCCATCAAATGCTGGAGGGTTCAGACGGGAGCAGACCCATGTGCAGAATTGGGTCTGCTGCCAAACCTATCTAAGTAGTGTGTGACGAGGTGCAATTTAAAGCACGGCATGTAGAAGCCGGAGGGGGAAGTGGAACCCTGCCCTGTCTTCCTCTCCTCGGCCTCGGCTCAGTACAGATTTTAGTAGGTTTTTCTCCAGAGGAGGACGCCAAAACCCAGAAGTAGCCCTGGGTAAGAGGAAAATGGCTAGGGTTTAGGTGGGCAAAAAAGCATAAGTGGGGAGTCGATTGGCTTCCCCTCCCTGCTCAGGCTAGGGTTGCCAGTCTCCAGATGGAGCCTGGAGATCTCCCACTTTTACAACTTATCTCCAGGTGGCAGAGATCAAATCCCCTGGAGAAGATAAGGAGAGATAATCCGGCTTTCTCCCAGCGACTCAAGGCAGGTTACCCAGAGTGAGTCAATTCAATCAACAGATTGGACATTCAGTAACTAACGCTTTAGGGTTTTAGAAGTCTGGAACCACCAGAAAGAACTTAAGCAGTATCCTACTTCCAATAAGCTCTATGCAGCAGTATAGACCACATTTAAATCCTGGTGGGCAGCCGTGTTGGTTTGAAGCAGCAGAATAAAATTAGAGTTCAGTGCCACCTGTAAGACCAACAAAGTTTTATTCAAGCTTATACCTGGTACAGCGCAACCCTGTTCCCCACACAGAAAAGCCCTCTTGAGTAGTTCAGTTTTGCCTTGTTTGCGGAAAGCCAGGAGACTGGGAGTTTTCCTGACTCCCTTGGGCTGGCCATTCCATAAGGCGGGAGCCACAGCGAAGAAAAGCATGTGTACGGGCAGTTGTCTATTTTGCCCCTTTGTGGGTTGGCACCTGCAGAAGTCCCTGCGGGCATGAGCAAAGGTGTCGTGGTGGAACATAGGGAGAGAGGCAGTCCCGCAAATCAGAGTGGCCAAGGCCATGAAGGACTTTTTGTGGGATAGCCAATAGCGTAAACTGAACTCAGTAGCACAGGGGCAGCCAATGGTGCCTCTGCAGAACTGAAGTAACAGGCATGCTCCCTCTAGCTCCTGCTAATGGTTGAGTCATGGCATTCTGGGCCAGCTGGAGTTTCTCAGCTGATTTTGAGGGGAGACCAATGTACAGTGCAGTACAGTAGTCTAGTCTCAATGTTACTATGGCGTGAATCCAGGTGGCCAGGTCAGCCGTATCAAGGTATGGAACCATCTTACCGTCTAGGCCGAGTTGGCAGGAAGCCTTTGTTTTGCGGTGGCATTAACTTTGCTTTTCTGGTAATGGTTTAGGTTATTCAATTTATACCCCGCCCTACCCCACAAGTGGGCTCAGGGTGGCTTACGACATTGACAAAACAATAAATAATAAATCGACTCTAAATGATAATTCATAAAAGCCTCAACAATTCCAGTTAAAAATTTCCGATGGCAGCATAACCATTGCTAATTATTGTGCCGGCTGCAATAAAGTCTGGGAGGGCACAATAAAGCTGGATCCAGTATGACCCCGAGGCTTTTAACAACGTCGTTCAAGGCCTCCGACTTCCCTGCCAGCGTTACCTCTGTCTTTTCAGGGCTCAGTTTCAGTTGCATGGCATTTTCAGAAGCCCACCCCTGTGGTCGTGCCCAGAATCTTCTATTCAGAGGCACGTTGCTTCAGTTCATGGAAGAGTCAGGTTCATTGGCAATGGTCCGTAGCCATAAATAAGATCTATTTTATTTCCAGAGTTTGTCTCTTCCTTTCAAACAGCCACCCTACCAGAGGGGTGTTACACGCTTTGAAATGTTTTTGGTAGTGAGCAGAGTCGGGGGTGGGGGAGCCAGAGGTGTGGAGGCAGAGGCCAGGATGGGTCTGAGGCTGGAGTCGAGGGGAGGGGCCTGGAGGTTTGGAGGGAGGACCGGGACAGAACTCAGGATGGTATTATAGGTGGAGTCAGGGGAGGAGCCTAGAGTTCTAAGAGGCAAGACTGGGGTGTGACCTAGGATGGGTCATGGATGGAGTCGAGAGGAGGGCCTCAGAGATTTGAAGACAGGACAGGGAATGGGCCTACGATGGTATTATGGGCAGAAGAAGAAGAGAAGAGATTGGATTTATACCCCGCCCTTCACTAGCCAAAGGAGTCTCAGAGTAGCTTACAATCTCTTTCCCTTCCCCTCCCCACAACAGACACCCTGTGAGGTAGGTGGGGCTGAGAGAGCTCTCTCTAGAACTGTCCTTGGGAGAACAGCTCTGAGAGAACTTATGACTGACCCAAGGTCACACCAGCAGCTGCATGTGGTGGAGTGGGGTCTCAAACCTGGTTCTCCCAGATTAGAGTCTGCGCTCCTAACCACTGCACCAAACTAGAGTCAGGAGAAGGAGCCAAGAGTTTTAGAGTCAGGAGTTAGGGTTGCCAAGTCTAGCTTGGGAAACTCCTTGAGATTTAGGGAGCCTGAGGAAGGTGGAGTTTGGGGCGAGAAGGGAGCTCAGAAGGAATGTAATGCCTTTTAGAATCCATCTTCCGAAGCTTCCATGTCCTCTGGGGGACCCTAGTGCAGCGTCCTGTCTCTGGCCCCAGCTTCTGCCAATCTAGCAGCTCGAAAGCAAGAAACTGCAAGTAGATAAATAGGTACCACTTCAGTGGGAAGGTAACAGCGTTCTGTGTGCCTTGGCGTTTAGTCATGCTGGCCACATGACCACGGAAACATCTGTGGACAGCGCTGGCTCTTTGGCTTGGAAACGGAGATGAGCTCCATATCCCTAGAATCGGATTCAACTGCCTTTCGAGCTAGGGAAACCTTTACCTTTAATTCTAGTGGGCCTGGATACAGTCAAGAGGAAAAGCTGCCTATTTGGAGGTTTTGTTTTTTTAAAGGCTGAGGGAGTGACTATATTGCCCCCATATTGGCATCTGGCCCAAAAGAAAAGAGAAGAAAAGGCTGGGATTTTTTTTCCTCATCAAATCTAGAAGAGAGCAGCTGATTTGTTTTGACTCATATAGAACGTTAGGGGGGGGGAGTCTAAGAGTCATTGTTCTCTGCTTCTTTACCTTTCTCAGTGAGGAGGTGACATTTGGCAACAGAAGTCGATGTTGCGCAAGACAGGAAAGGAAGCCAAAATGCCAGGAAAAGCCGGGCCAGCATTCCTGAGCGGGATCAAGGTTAGAGCACTGGAGTGGCGCATGCCAACCATCTCTAGGGACGGGCTCAGAGAGAACACCCAGGAAGTGAAACTTCTTCTGTGGTTGGACTTTCGCTGTGAAGCTCTCCCTCTGGTATTGTCTAGAAAGCCCACATTTCTGTGCCGCCCTGAGCCTGTCTTGGCGAGGAAGGCGGGATATAAATTAAATAAATAAAATATAAATAAATGATAACAATGGGGATATGGTACCCTCTCCACAGACACTGGGGAAAGCCTCCGTGTCCCCCATGTGGCTGCCACAGGTTCCGTCAGTCAAAAGTTTTCTGGGAACGCTACGCTTGGAACTTAATTCCCAGGCGGCACTGGCCCAATTTGAATGGGGACTGTGGCATTGTGGGGAGAGAGGAGGCTTAAGCTCCGCCCACCCCCAGTCCTGTTTTCCCAACCTGAAGTGGATCCAGAGGGCCTCATTAGCAAAACCTGCACGGACTGATGTCCCCCAACAAGACAAAAGGCAATTCCCCAGGACGTTTCAGGTCAGAAAAAAATGACGTGGGGCGGTGGATTAAGCCATCTCTTCCCACCTGCCATGGTCCCAATCCAAATTGTTCCTTGGCATTAAAACTCGCAGCACGGGCCACGTCTCTGTAGACTGGTCCACCTAGGGGAGATGTGGATGTTGTAGCAGGAGAACTGGCCCTCCAAGGCGGCCTGGCTCAAGATAGCCGACAGTCGCCTGACGCATGGTGAGGCTCTGCTGTGGCTTGGCTGGCTCTTTTGGGTGGGAGTGGCTGGGAGGAGCATGCATGCTTCAAGAAGCACAAGCCACTTCTGTGCACCTTTTCTTCAAGGGCAAAAACTCCACCTGCATGAATTGACATTGCACACACAGGGACACTGGGGTTGTTTCCACATGGGTTCTTTGCTCCAGGTTCGATGCTCCTGGGAAGTGTGTTGGAGGGTCGTGGTTCCTGCTTCTCCATGGCATCGCAGTGCATTCGTTTTTGTGCTCACCACACGGGGGTTGCAGAAAGGCACTTGCCAGACATTGATTTATGAGAAAGATTAACAAGTAATCTGGCAACACCTTCATTAATGCTAATATGGTGTGAGGAATTAAAAGGGATTTAAACAGGGCAATGTGTTCTACTGCAGCTACCAAAGCTGAATGGTTCGGCACCAAGTCCCTGCCAGAGATGAAATGCATTTCCACACACACACATATAGACCACCCACTGCCTCCTGTGATTTGCAATTTTATCCAATTGCTGATTTTATTTTATTCTTATCTTAGCAAATTTATATGCTTCTGGACCAGTAAGACCCTAAAGCAGCACGATACACCACAGAAGGACTGAACTGGCTTTAGGTGTTTTTCTTGGGACCTTAGGGTAACAGGTTAGAGGCAGTTTGCTGCAGGGGTTAGGAGTGTGGGCTCTAATCTGGAAGAACAGGGTTTGATTCCCCACTCCTCCACATGCAGCTGCTGGTGGGACCTTCGGGTCAGTCACAAGTTCTTTCAGAGCTGTTCTCTCAAGAGAAGGGGTTTTTTTTGAATGATTATTTATTAAGTTTCAAGAATAATAACCGATACATAGATCTTACACATTGAAGTTTACATATTGGTGAGTCATACATTATACCTCTTGATTTGCCCACTTGTAGAATCTCGACCATCTTTTCTTGAAAGAGCTCTCAGCCCCACCTACCTCACAGGGTGTCTGTTGTGGAGAGGGGAAGGGGAAGGAGATTGTAAGCCGCTCTGAGACTCCTTCAGGTAGTGAAGGGCAGGGTATAAATCTAATCTCTTCTCCTTGGAGTCTCTCTCTCTCTCTCTCTCTCTCTCTCTCTCTCTCTCTCTCTCTCTCTCTCTCTCTCTGTCTGTCTGTCTGTCTGTCTCTGTGTGTGTAATGTAGAGTCAAGTCACAGCCAAGTTATGGCAAGGGACTTTCAAGGCAAGTGAGAAGCAGAGGTGGTTATTATTCAGCCTCTAGAATATATAAATAGAATGTTCTTTGAGGGACAAAAGATATTCTGCCACCACCACATTGCCAAGTGACCAGAATGGGAGGAAAGGATAGTCGTCGTCGTTCCCCCCCCCCCACAAGTTTTTTTTCTGTAAGACATGCATGTTAGATACAGAGACCATTATTGTACTGGGCTGTGTCCACAGACCCTTCTCAAACTGCTGGACTCCAGTGATGTGGTGTCAGGGCCAGATTTCAAGGCCTGGTGCATGGGCTCAACAGGGCCTACCCCAAGATTGGTGGCCAGAGCAGCCGCCCACGTGCCTCCCTCCCACAGCTGCAAGCACCAGCGTGGTGTAGTGCTTAGAGTGCTGGACTAGGATCCAGTTTGACTCTCCACTCTGCCATGGAAGCTGGCTGGGTGACCTTGGGCCAGCCACACACTCTCAGCCTAAGCCTCACCTACCACGCAGGGTGGTTGTGAGGATAAAGTGGAGGAGAGCTTTCGGTTCCTACCGGGGAGAAGAAAAGTGGAGAACAAGTAGATAAAAATGAAATAAATGCACTCACCTGTGCCCTGCTGGAGGAGCCTGGCTGTGTGCATTTAATTGTAGGGCAGCAAGTCAGCAGGACTGATATTAAAAAAGGGGAAAAAAATCTCTTGGCTGGACTGCCCTGGGCAGCAGAGGTGAGCTGGATATCCTGGACTGGATCAGAGGGAGGAGTGGAGCGGAGCCCTACAGGAGTGCCCAGGACTAGAGGACCAGACAGGTCAGGCTTCTTTGGGGCACCCTAGGCTGTATATGTGTGTAGTGGTCAGTGCACCAGGCCAGGACTGGGCAGATCTGGGTTCAAATCTCTGCTCAAATCCCTCGGGTGATTGAGGGCCAGTTACTTCCTCACTGCCTAACCTACCCAACAAGGTTGTGAGAACAGAGCAGGACCCTGAGCTTAACGTTGTCGGCTTTCAGACTGGTCCCTCTAGCTGTCTCTTTAATATCAGTTTGACTGCAAGCAGCTGAGAACCAGCATGGCATAGATAGAGGATTGGACTGTGGTGGTGGGAAGTGCCGTCAAGTCATAGCTGACCCATGGTGACCCTGTAGGATTTTCAAGGCAAGGGACTTTCAGATGAGATTTGCTATTGCCAGCCTCTGCATCACAAGCCTGGTATTCCTTGGCGGTCTCCCATCCAAATACTAGCCAGGGCAGACCCTGCTTAGTTTCCAAGATTGGGCTAGCCTGGGCTGTCCAGGTCAGGTAATGCTGGACTAGCTCTCCTTTTAAAACCCGTTTGATCTGCAAGCAATTGAGAGCCAGTGCGGCAGAGTAAACCGAACGTTGGACTAGGATCCTGGGAAACCTGGTTTTGCAACTCCGCTTCCCCCATGGAAGCTTGCTGGGTGACCTCGGTCCCATCACAAACTCACACCCCCGGCCAGTTGGCAACACTGCCTGAGCTCCCTAGAAGAACAGTGGGATAAAAATGCGATGGCTCTTTGTGTGTGTGCGTGGGCGTGCATGACTATAGGGTTGCCTGCACTGGGTTGGGAAATTCTTGGTTTGGGGGTGGAGCCTGGGGAAGGCGGGGTTTGGGGAGGGGAGGGACTTCAGCGGGGTACATAATGCCACAGATTCCACCCTCCACAGCAGCCATTTTCTCCAGGGGAAGTGATCTTGAGATCAGCTGTGATTCCAAGAGATCTCCTGGCCCCACCTGGAGGATGGCAAGCCCTGTGCATAAGGGGGAGGAGGGAGGGTTGCCAGCTCTGTGCTGGGAAATACCTGGAGATTTTTTGGGGGGTGAAGCCTGGGGAGGACAGGGTTTGGGGATGGGCGGGATCTCAGTGGAGTGCAATGCCAAAGAGTCCACTCTCCAAAGCAGCCATTTTCTCCAGGGAAACTGGTCTCGGTCCCTTGGAGATCAATTGCAGTAGTGCAGGGGTGGCCAAACAGCAGCTCGGGAGCCGTGTGTGACTCTTTCACACTGTCTAATTTAACATTAATAAAAGGCAAATTTGCATTTTTTCCCCAAGAAAAAAGTGTGTAATATTTGTTCATGTCCTGCGGCTCTCAAACATCTGACATTTATTCTGTGTGGTTGTTATGTTAAACAATTTTGGCTACCCCTGCAATAGTGGGAGATCTCCAGGTGCCACCTGGAGTTTGGCAACTCTAGAGGGAAGGCTGGGTGTGCATTGGGGAGCACATGATGTTTCCTTCATAGCAAAAGGAAAGGGCAGTCTCCCAGCCCAGCATGAAGATGCCTTCCAGCCTTGGTGTGTTATTGTTTGCCCCTCATCTGCTGTCTCTTCCTGTCTGGAAAGGCCGGGGTTTGTTAACCGTTCTCTGCACACATTTGCTTTGTAATGGACCCTGCTGAACACAGTGGGGCTGACTTCTGAGTCAATATACACAGGGTCAGTTTACACCACGTGTGTCGACCAGAGGAGACAGTGAGGTGGGATGAGATGAACTTCTTGTATATTCAGTGGGTTGAAATCCAGCCACTTTTCCTACTCCATCTCGCCCAGTTACTACAGCCTCTTACCTCCCATACGTGGCTTTATGAGCCCCAGCAGGGGGGCCAAGAGGGGCCCCTCCTCCCTTTCTCGCCAACAGAACAACTGCTCTGATCCAACCCATTCTGTGCTTTGCACTTGAAGTGAGTGGAATCATGTACATTATCCGGGGGGGGGATGGGACAGGGCAGGGAACGAGACCCTAAACTTCAGAGTCTAAAATGACCTCGCCCCAAACGACTGGGCTGCATCCCAGAACCCTCGGGCATGGCTCCCTGGCTTGTTCCTCTGGATCTGTTCTGCAGCACCAACCTAATAAAAGAGAAAAAGCCTGCACCCTGCCTGAGGCTCAGGGGTGGATTGGCCATTTAACTTAACAGGGGAATTTCCTGGCAGGCCACTGCCCTGGAGGGCTGCTGTTGGCCAGGAGGGAGCTGAGCCAACCCCTAGCAACTCTGCCTGAGCCTCAGGCACCCCTTGACCCCGGAACCCTCATCAGCCATCGCTGTTTGTGTCAGCTCTCACCCGCTGTGTCTGACCAGCATGGCTTCTAGTTCTGGGGACAACGGAGCAAGTTAGCTAATGCTGCTCCGCTCGGCTGGCTCCGGGGCCGTTTTCACTCCCTGGTCTGCTCCTTCTTGGGCCAGCGGAAGTCCCTGCAACCAAAGGAAGCTTCCTCTGCTGGAAGAGCCGCCAAAGTTGGAGGAAGGCTCTCTGGCTGGGGGAGGGGCTCCAGCTCTGCTCAGTGCTGGGTCAGGGGAAGATACGGGCCGGTGGGTTCCCCGCTTTGCCTCTCCTTTTCACAAAAATCTCGAGCGTATGGAACAGAAGGGTGGGGGGAGAGGATACCACATGGTAGCTAAAAGTGGGGAAAGCACTCAGGTATCTAAATGGCAGCTTCAGAGAGGGGGGCTCTTTAGCATTATACCCTGCTGAGTGTCCCCGTCCCCCCCCCCGCAACTGCTCTCCCTAGGCTCCACTCCCAAAGCTCCAGGAATTTCCCATCCCGGGGATGTCAAATCAGCTCACTCAATGCTGCCCCATGCTCCTTCTTTCCTTCAAAATTGGGGGCATTTGGGCATAGGGTGTCCAGAGGTCCCTCCATCTTAGCTTCCTTCTCCTTCCGACTTGCGGCTATGCTGGCCCTGAAAGGAATGGGATTTTTCTTCTTCCTTATTCCTATCAGTGCTGGCAGATCTAAAATGAACAAGATAAAGAGTCCTTGCAACATTAGCAAGAGTCTGGGCTGATTCAGGGGCAGGCCTGGGGGAGATGGCAGAACTTTTCATGTGAGCTGTTTTTCACCAGCTGTTTCCAGGTATTTCTGTTGGGAAATAGGAGCTCAGCCAGGTTGAGTCTTCTTGCAAGCTGGGCCTTCACAGAATGACACCTTTTGGGATTCCACGACTGAGGATCATGAACAGTGGCTTTACATTCTTCTGTTCAGACATGCCCCAGCCTCCAAGGTATTCTCAGAAGTGCAGATTTTTTAAATTACCAACTGCTAGATCACTATAGCACAACAACACTATAAGAAGCTATTGCCAGAATCTGCATGTTCCTCTGAGTTGCCAGCCTTCTTTTTAAAAAAAGTCTCCAGCCCTTTTTGTTGCAGAGATATAAGGGAATAGGTATGCAACAAAAGGACTACATATTTATATTTTAAAAAACAAAGGTAGAAATTCAGAGTAGCTAGCAGATCATGGCAACAGATCATTAAAAGTTGATTGCTCTACAGCAGATTTTTTTAAAACCCTGGAGGGGGGAAACCTGTGGTGGCAGTGGCTATGGGGGACAGAGGTGAAACTAATGGCATTGATGTGGGTGGCATCTTCAAAAATGTGGTCCACATGGTGTGCAAAGGCACGTTGACTGCAGTTTGGTTTTTTTTTAATTGTATCTATGCAGGTCTGGGAAAGATTACCTCAACGCAGGGGAAACTTGAGAAGTAGACAATGAGGGGATAATGCTGTGCAGATGCTTCCTCCCCCTACAAACCCTTCCCCCACTCTGATTTGGAAGCCAAACTGGAGCCAAAACCTGCCTGCAGAAGCAACCAACTGATGCATTTGCTGAGATCCCCTCTGTGACTAGACTAGAGATGGGGTTGCCTCTGAACATGCACTGAGTGCCCTTCCCTTGCCCCTGAATCAAGGTATCGACTCCTGGATGATGCCTGGCCTGTCTGAGGTGGGACTTCCAGTACACTTGTTTCAGGGTTTTTTTTACAAAATGGAGGACCTCCCCTTCTAGCCTTGGAGCAGTATTTGGGGTTGCCTTACATCTGGCTTGACTTGTTTCGGAATGCAAAGATGTCAGGTTAATTACGGGCTATTTTATGCCAGCAGGCCAGCACACTGCAGGGCCTGCCCTCAGGCAGAATTAGCCACAGGCCAAGCAGGGCTGCTAATCAGTTATGCATTTTACTGACCCATCCAGTAAAACTGTCTCCTGTCACATAACAGGGTCAGAAAAGCGAGTACAGCCCAGATTCTGCCAAACCTGAGCTGTGGATTCTCCCCACCCCCAACAAAAACCCATGGCCAGAGGCATTTCTGGTCTTTTCCAATGTTCCCCTAGGGGAGAGGGGGAGGGCAGAGTACTATTTAAAACACTGTGTTAGAGGTGTCAGAATTCTCCGGGAGTATTTTGGCAAGTCCACCGCCTTTGCCTCTAAATAACGTTTATGGTATTTCCATTGTTAACATTGTAAGGACCCCTAGCTTAAAAAAAAAAAAAGCATAGGAAATTATATGGGGGGTGGGGTCCAGGAGCTGTGTTAGTTTACTGGAACCTCCATACAGGGAGAAAGCGTGCTGCCGAATGCCAGATTCCAGGGCCAAGCAATAGGGGGAGATGCTTACTTAGATGTTCTCCTGGAAGTATCTGGACGTCCGCTGTGGAAAACCAGGGGTGTTCGATCATCTGCTACTTTGGCTCTTGTCCAGCTCTCAGCCAGCAATCATGGGAGCCAAATGTTCGATGCACTGTTTATTTTCAAAGAGCTCCAATGTGTCCAATTGCATTTTAAAAAGACAACTGTCCTGATGCCGTTCATCGCCACATTTTCCACCACCTCTAACTTAAAGATACATTGTGGGGTGTTTTTTTTAATTGATTTGTTTTTAGGTGAGACTTAGTACTTCTGTGTCTCCGTGTGTCTTGTCACGGTATTACTTGGTGCCCATCAGTGACTGCCAAATTGGCCGGGTCAGTTTGGGCATGCGTGTTCTCAAACAGCCTCAAGGGAACTGTAGTCCTTTCCTGGAAAAGAATCTTTAAAAAAATCTGTTTTAAAAATGCATGCGGTGAAAAGAAATAGGTCTTGTTGTTTACTGCACTAGCGGCACAGCTGTCCTGGCACATGGTGCCGGTACTGACAGCTAATAGGAAAGGTTTTAGATTCGCATCCTGTAGCACCTTAGGAACCAACAAGATTTTCAGGGCAGAAGGTTTCGAGAGTCAAAGCTCCCTTCGTCAGAAAATTGTGTTAATCTCTAAGGTGCTACTGGACTTGAATCCGGCTGTTCCACTAGACACCAATGTGGATACCCTCTGAAACAAATAGGAAAGGGTTTTTATTCTTTTTGATTGATTGATTGATTGATTGATTGATTGATTAGGCAACTTCTTTAAATAAAGGTGCAGGAGGCCACCCGTGAACCCAGGTGACGATGGTTGTGTTAAGATGCTGCTAACTGTGCAGGTGCAAGAAACAGGAGATGCATCCACCGTTGCTACGTCAGACCACAAAAAGAGGGGAAAACTGCATGTGACTGTTGACAAGTGGTGGTTCAGGGCTCTTTTTGTAGCAGGAACTCCTTTGCATATTAGGCGACACACCCCTAACGTAGCCAATCCTCCAAGAGCTTACAGAGCTCTTCTTACAGGGGCTACTGTAAGCTCTTGGAGGATTGGCTACATTAGGGGTGTGCCGCCTAATAGGCAAAGGAGTTCCTGCTACAAAAAGAGCCCTGGTGGTGGTGGAGGAAAGTGCTGTCATGTTGCAGCTGACTAATGGCGACCCCATGAGGTTTTCAAGGCAAGAGATGTTCAGAGGTGGTTTGCTGCGGAGCCACCCTGATCTTCCTTGGTGGTCTCCCATCCACGTACTAACCAGGGCTGACCCTGCTTAAGCCTCCAAGATTTGATGAGATGAGGCTAGCCTGAGCCATCCAGGTCAGGGTCTGTTTACCAATATCGTGTGTGTTGTGTGCTGTCAAGTCGCTTCCGACTGATGGTGACCCTGTGGTTAGCAGTCTGGTTCAGGCCTTGCAAACTGAGGCCATGGCTTCCTTGACTGAGTCTTCCTGCAGCCTTCAGCTTTTCATGGCATTATTGTCTTTCCCAGTGACTCTTGTCTTTTTATGTGACCAAAGTACAGTAGCTTCAGCTTAGTCGTTTTAGCTTTTAGGGGAAGTTTGGTCTTGATTTGGTCTCGAACCCACTTATTTGTCTTTCTGGCAGTCCACAGTATCCGTAAAACTCTCCTCCGATGCCACATTTCCCGGGACTCTACTTTCTTCCTGTCAACTTTCTTCATTGTCCGACTTTCACACCCATCCATAATAATGGGGGACACAGCAGCAGGAATTATTTTGATCATGACTGGCAGCGATACATCCTCACACTAAATAATCTTTTCCAGCTTCTTCAATGGTTGCCCTCCCCAGTCTCAATTCAGCCAAGAAAATCTTGTACGATTCCAGTTTCTTCATTGTCAACTTTAACGTTTAATGCTTCAGCCGGGACCCTGAAGGATCATATGTGCCTTCTTCTCTGAAGATCAAGAAGTTTAGTCCTCTGACTATGCAGGCACAGAAGCAGCCCAGTTACAAATGGAGCTTATTTACCACGGCATGACCAGGCCACGATCTTACAGAACAAGTGGCTACCGTGCAGCAGTGTCCCCTCTAAGCTGGATTAGTGTGAGCCAGCTCACAGTTTTTTAGCCTCCGGCTCACAGATTTTTGTCTTAGCTCCAGAGCAAACTGACTTATGCAGTAGCCAAATCGCTTGCTCACGACCCTAATGCCAGTAGCTCACAAAGCAGAATTTTCGCTCACAAGACTCCATGGCTTAGCGGGAGCATCGCTGTGCAGGTGTAGATCTACTCAACAAGGTGTTCAAGATGAGCATCAAACATTAACAGCAAGCTGATTGGGCCAGAAGGCTTGGCCCGTGTGTAAATGAGGTTGATCAAGATGAAGTTCAATCGGCCGCAGGATTCATGTCAAAGTTGTCTGCAACCCGGTTGGAAACAGGATGCTGAGCCCTTTGTTCTGATCTAGCAAGATCTCTGTCTCCACCCCCGTGCAGGGAAGTACCTTGAGTGTTTTCCAGCTGAACTTTCAAATTGGCATCGGTCTCTACTGATGAGGGACCATCCCCGTTTCTTGATACTTGCCCTTGATAAAACACTAATCCTCCGGCGTATGCCAGGCCCTGCCCAGAATAGCCTACAGCTGGCTCTACAGGACAAACAACTCAGTCCCAACACAAGAGAACAGAAAGGACATAAATCTGTCTTCCAACAGGTATCATTTGGCATTAGTCGGAGAACTCCGCGGTCTTCCAGAATGCTCTGCTGCTGAACTCAAAGTCACCCATCTTGGGTGTGTGTGTGAAAAGACTTCAAAGTCTGGTGTAAAATCACTGAATGATAAAAGGGTTGGAACACCTTCCCTATGAAGAAAGGTTAAAATGCTTGGGGCTCTTTAGCTTGGAGAAACGACGGCTGAGGGGTGACATGATTGAGGTTTATAAGATTATGAATGGGATTGAGCAGGTTGAGAAAGAAGTACTTTTCTCCCTTTCTCACAACACAAGAACTCGTGGGCACTCCATGAAATTGCTGAGCAGTCGGGTTAGAACAGATAAAAGGAAATACTTCTTCACCCAAAGAGTGATTAACACATGGAATTCACTGCCACAGGAGGTGGTGGCAGCTACAAGCACGGACAGTTTCAAGAGGGAATTAGATAAACATATGGAGCAGAAGTCCATCAGTGGCTATTAGCCACCGGGTATAGATGGGAACTCTCAGTCTGGGGCAGGTGATGCACTCTATTCTTGGTGCTGGAGGGGGCAGCAGTGGGAGGGCTTCTGGTGCCCTGGCCCCACTGCTGGACCTCCTGGTGGCACCTGGTATTTTTGCCCACTGTGTGACAGAGTGTTGGACTAGATGGGCCATTGGTCTGATTCAGCATTGGCTTCTCTTATGTTCTTATGTTCTTAACAGTTATCAGCAAATTTGATTCTGTTTGGACTTAATGGAGACGATGGACTGCTCTGCTGTTGCAGGTGTTCTATTAATGTGGGAAGGGCGGTGTTATGACCCATGAGTGCAGGTGTGGAAGGGTCATTTTTATCTACACCTTGTGCAATTCAAGGCACTGCACAGAAACTGTACTTATTTAATTCATTCATTCATACCCCACCATTCTCCCCAAAGTGGCTTACATCATAGGGAGGTGGTGAGTTCCCCCTCGCTGGCAGTCCTCAAGCACCGGCTGGATGCACACTTGTCAGGGATGCTTTAGGCTGATCCTGCATTAAGGAGGGGGTTGGACTAGATGGCCTTGCATGGCCCCCTCCAACTCTTGAAAAGAGCAAGAGTCCTGGAGCACCATAAAGACAAACAAAATACGTAGCAGGGGATGAGCTTTCCTGAGTCACTGTATCTGAAGAAGTGAGCAGTGACTCAGGAAAGTTCATTCCCTGCCACATATTTTGTTTGTCTTTCAGGCGCTCCTGGACTCTTGCTCTTTTCTACTGCCACAGACAGAGAAATACAGCTGCCCGTCTTGATCGCTTCCCCTCCTACTCTGTGATTACACGATTCTCCTCCCCTTAATTCCCCGTAATTTTATTCTCACAACAACCCTGGGAGGTAGGTGAGGCTGAAAATGTGTGACTGGCCCAAGGGCGCTCGGCAAGCTTCCATGGCATAAGGTGGGGATTCGAACCTGGGTCTCCCAGATCCTAGTTGGACACTCTTAATCACTACGCCCCACTGGTTCACTATTTCTTGTGTTTCCTGGGCTTTTGCCCTCCTTGCTTGCGTTATTTTTCACACACACACCCACCCACCCACCCACCCACCCCCGTTTTCAATTTGGGCTCTTTTATTTTCTGGCCACAAGGTGGCAGTGTCTTTCCTTACTTTTTTAACTGAGCAGTTCAGAATGAACGCTGAAAACCAAACCATGTGTTTTTCCATTGGCAATAGGAACATGTCCTTTGCATGCCCTGACCTGGATATACGGTTGCCAACCTCCAGGTAGGACCTGGAGATTCCCCAGAATTGCATCTTATCTCCAGAGCTCTGTTCCCCTGGAGAAAACTGCTGGTTTGGAGGGTGGGCGCTATGGCAGTATATCTGGCTGAGGCCCTTCCCTTCCACCAACCCTGCCCTCCTTAGCCTTCTCCCAAAATCTCCAGGAATTTCCCAATTTAGAGCTGGGAACCCTACCTGGATAGCCCAGGCTAGACCAATCTCATTAGATCTCAGAAGCTAAGCAGGGCTGTCCTGGCTAGTGTTTGGATGGGAGACCATCAAGGAAGCCCAGGGTCTTATGCACAGGCAGGCAATGGCAAACCAGCTCTGAACGTCTCCTGCCTTGAAAACCCCATGGGGTCACCATAAGTCATCTGTGACTTGATGGCAAAAAAAAGAGAAAAGAAATATGCAGTTATTGAGAGTTTGGGCTTGCAGGGTCTTCTAATGGTCCAAAAGCATGCAATTTAGTGGGTAATCCACGAGCCAAATCTTAGGTAGGGATGTGCAGGGAGGGGGAGCTACATGCAATTATTCAGCTCAGGAATGCTCAGCATGGGCAGTTTCAAGAGGGAATTAGATAAACATATGGAGCAGAGGTTCATCAGTGGCTATTAGCTACAGGGTATAGATAGGGACTCTCAGTCTGGGGCAGGAGATGCACTCTGTTCTTGGTGCTGGAGGGGGCAGCAGTGGGAGGGCTTCTAGTGTCCTGTCCCCACTGCTGGACCTCCTGATGGCACCTGGTATTTTTGGCCACTTTGTGACAGAGCGTTGGACTAGATGGGCCATTGGCCTGATTCAACATTGGCTTCTTATGTTCTTATTAATACAGCACAAGGGGGGGGTGTTACCTGAATTTCCCCCAATAAAATCACCTCCCCAACTGCTATTTGCTCCATAAAGGAAAACATAGAGGTATGGTATCTGTATTTTCCCCCACTCTGAGGTAACCAGTGACCCATGGTGTGTGTCAGAATTTCCACTGGGAAATGACACGGAGCCAAATGTGGATTCCCCTTTCCCCCAATGCCGTGTGTGTTTGACTTTTCCTGACCATGGTTCTCTTCCGTCATGTACTGTTTGGCCCTTAGGTTCAGGTCCTGAGAACTCTGGGGTGATGCCTGGGAGCTAAGGGGTGGAGACTAATAGTACCTGGTGGGTCAGGAGAAGAGTGTGGCTTTCCCCAGTGCCTTCAGGGGTTGGAGCCTGATGGGTTTGGGGCACAGGCAATAACAGAAGCCTGTAAAACAGGGGTGTCAAACATAGGGCCCCAGGGGCTGGAACTGGCCCATCCAGGGCTCTTATGGGGCCCACAAGCAACTAGTGCAGGGGTGGGGACCGGAAACTGCTCGGGGGCGGGGGAGTGGGCAGAGCTGCAGCACGGCAGAACAACCTTGTCTGCAGCAGTCAAGCAGCGTGGGAGCATCTGCCCAGAGCTGTACCACTGGCTCTCCAGTCTGCCCATGTGGGTTACCTTTGCACCCCCCTCCCAGCCAATGAGACCTTGCAGTGAGGACGCACCAACTTGGAGCTTACCAGCTGCTGTCCTTTATACAGTTTATATCCCCGGTACCTGGCATTATGTTTTACAGCAAACACACATTTATGTCAGATCTGGCCCTCATAAGAAATGAGTTCGACGCCTCTGCTCTAAACCATGCAGGGATTATCCTGTTCCCCTTGATCCTGTCCCTAGAGGCTCTGAGAAGGAACCTCCTCAAACCCCACCCTCACCCTCACCACGCTCCACCCTCAAAATCTCCAGGTATTTCCCAACCCAGAGCTGGGAATTCTGCCCTTCAAAGATGAAAGGCAGGATAAAGGTAAAGGTAAAGGTTCCCTTGCTTGAAAGCCAGTTGAATCCGACTCTAGGGTTGCGGTGCTCATCTCCGTTTCAAAGCCGAAGAGCCAGCGCTGTCCAAAGACGTTTCCGTGGTCATGTGGCTGGCATGATTAAACACCAAGGCACACAGAACGCTGTTACTTCCCACCGAAAGTGGTACCTACTTATCTACTTGCAGTTTCTTGCTTTCGAACTGCTAGGTTGGCAGGAGAAAGGCAGGATAGAGGGATTAATAAGACCCTAACATTCCAGATCAAACTGTGACCTCTGCTGGGAGCTCTCGCCACCCCTAGAGATTCTCCACTGAGAAACCTCTTGGGGGTGATACTTCTCAATCTTGTGCTTAATGGAGCTATTATTGGCGGCAGGGCCAGTCCAACCTACGTGGCAAGATAGGCAGATGCCAGGGAGAGGGGCAGAATTCCAGGGGCTTCTGGAAAACCCTCTAGGGAGTATAACACAATTCTTCCCAGTTTGGTGTAGTGGTTAAGTGCATGGACTCTAAACTGGGAGAACCGGGTTTGATTCCCCACTCCTCCACTTGCACCTGCTGGATGAACTTGGGTCAGTCATAAATTCTTTCAGAGCTGTTCTCTCAAGGGCAGTTCTCGGGAGAGCTCTCTCAGCCCCACCTATCTCACAGGGTGACTGTTGTGGGGAGGGGAAGAGAAAGGAGTTTGTAAGTCGCTCTGAGACTCTGAGTGAAGGGTGGGATATAAGTCCAATCTCCTCCTCCTCCTCCTCTCCTCCTTCTCCTTTGTTTAAGGGGCAATTGTGCCTCCTGTCATTTCTGCACCTGCAGCCCCTCTTCCCTGGTTCTGTGCCACTAAATGAAGCCATAGGTCCTTTCCCGTCACTTTGCTCATGCCGCAGGGAAAAGGAGCTCTCAACATAAACACAAGTCTCCTTTGCTCCATACAAAAAGTTGCAAAGGCTTTGCTTCCCCACCCGGATGAGAATCGGAGTGCGCACATTCTGTAGGTTTGCCAGGTCTCTCTTGACCACCAGCAGAGGGTGGGAAGGTGGGGTTGCCAACTTCAGGTTGGGAAACTCCTGGAGATTTGGGAGTGGAGCCTGGGGAGGGCAAGGAACCTCAGTGGGATACAATATCATAGAGGCCCCCCCACCTCCAAAGCATCCATTTTTCTCCAGGGGAACTGTTCTCCATAGTCTGGAGATGAGCTGCAATTCTGGGGGATCCCCAGGTCCCACCTGGAGGTTGGCACCTTTATCACTCTGCTGTGGCTTTCACCGCACACACAAGTTTCCTTCCTTCCTTCCTTCCTTCCTTCCTTCCTTCCTTCCTTCCTTCCTTCCTTCCTT
Organism: Gekko gecko; assembly: GCA_029375565.1. Taxonomy (NCBI): domain Eukaryota; kingdom Metazoa; phylum Chordata; class Lepidosauria; order Squamata; family Gekkonidae; genus Gekko; species Gekko gecko. The sequence continues at coordinate 25,633,249 of JAPDNY010000001.1, read as the reverse complement.
CCTTCCTTCCTTCCTTCCTTCCTTCCTTCCTTCCTTCTTATATGTACGTATTGTGTTGATAAAACACCACAAAAAAGCAATCTCAACATGATGGTATGTACAGCTGGAGCAAGATTCTTTTCCTGTGATGTTTCGCAGATGAGCACATGGGCTTCTGTGCACAGACAGAACATTGCACCCAAATGAAACCTGTTGCAATTTTGAATTCTTCATCTCTGTGCAATTTGATCAGAAAGTCGCCATTTCGATGTGGCTACTCCTTTTTGTAAACTAAAAGCATTTTCAATTATTTTCATCCGACTTTCTTTCACTGGGTTTTATTGGACCAAGTTTCCCCTATGAAATATGTGCCACGTTTCCAGCATTATTTGCATATCAGCGTATCAGCATTACACGTTGTATGCATAAATGACTTACATGCACCACATAAGTACTATAAGGTTTGCATTTAAAGCAGTGCAATGGATGTTCACAGTGCAGAAGGACCTGTAAAAACTCCAGGGGACAATAATATTACTGAACATAAACAGAAATCTAAGTGATCACCTCTCCTGGTACGTGGCCCACAGAGCTTTACACTCAGCAGTTTGAAATATTCTGGTGACCCCAAAAGATATCTGCTGAGCCTCAACCAGAGCCAGAGCCTTTTCAGCACTGGCACCGGCCTGGTGGAGTGCTCTCTCAGATGATATCTGGGCCCTGCAGGACTTAATGCAGTCTTGCAGGGCCTGTAAAATGGAGCTGTTCCACCAGGCCTATGGCCTGGCCTCCCCCCCTGTGCTCTCCTTTTCTTGTCCACTTCTCCTGCCCCTCTGTATTATTTTGACATCTATTGTTGCACTTGATGCAAAAACCCCTCTGGGGTGTAATCTGTTCTAATGTTTCAGCTGCCATCGGATATTGATATTAGACACTGTTCTTAATGTTGATTTATATTTATTGTTTTAAATGTTTTTATTGTTATTTATGTTATTTGCCCTGAGCCTGCTCGTGGGGGGGGGCAGGCTATAAATCAAATCAAATCAAATTGGGCAACTTCAACTCAAGGGAGAGGGCTGCGGCTCAGTTTAAAAGACTCTGATTTGCATGCAGAAGGCCCCAGGTTCCATTCCCAGCATCTCCAGTTGAAAGGACCAGGCGGTAGGTGATACGAAGGACCTGTCTGAGACCCTGGACAGCCACTGCCAGTCTGAGTAGACAACACTGACCCTGAAGGACCGAGGGTCTGATGCGGTATAAGGCAGCTTCAGGGGTGTTCATGTGTAACTCACCCCTAAAAGCATGCATACCCAGATGGCAAGGCTGCTTTTTCACAGTGTTTTTTTCAATTCAAATGCAGGTGATGGTGAAGAAGAAGAAGAGATTGGATTTATACCCCGCCCTTCACTACCCAAAGGTGTCTCAGAGCGGCTTACAAACTCCCTTCCCTTCCCCTCCCCACAACAGACACCCTGTGAGGTAGGTGGGGCTGAGAGAGCTCTTGACAGAAACTGCTCTTTTTCAAGAACAGCTCTTATCAGAACTACGGCTTGCCCAAGGTCATCCATCAGGTGCAAGTGGAGGAATGGGGAATCAAACCCAGTTCTCCCAGATTAGAGTCCGCACACTTAACCACTACACCAAATTGGATTCACCAAACTGGTGAAGGTGGAGAAGAAGGAAGATGGGACAGAAAGAGGCAGCAATGTTCTGTACACACTTCAACCTTTTTTCAGCTGCCATCGGTCCTTTAATGCAGTGGTTCCACTTCAGGATCAAGACCAGATAATTCAGAACTCGAAAATCCGGGGGAGAAATTCAGTTGAGAATTTAAAAAGTTTTTACTGTTTTATATCGTTATCTTTTTTTTTCTGCTTTCCTTTATTATTCTTTTGTCTCCTTAGTGCCATTTTTACACCGTTTTAGTGCTATCGATATACAACCAGCATACAGAACAAGTATGGTTGCCAGTCTCCGGGTGGCAGCTGGGGATCTCCTGGGATTACAGCTGAACTCCGGGTTACAGAGATCAGTCCCCTTGGAGAAATTGGCTCCTGTGGAAGGTGGCCTCTGTGGCACTGTGCCCCGCTGGCATTCCTCCCTTGTCAAATCCTGCTCTTTCCAGGCTCCACCCCCCAAAGCTCCAGGAATTTCTCAACCCGGAGCTGGCAACCCTAAGAACAAGGCTACTTTTTTAAAATCAGAAAAACAAATTGGTGCACAGAGATGCAAAATGCTGTAAAATAAGGATTCAGGTTGTTTCTCCCAAAGAAGGAGCAACGTCGAAACAGGAATGTTGAAACAGAAACTGGCAAGCGCATGAAATCCAGGCTCATCCCTAACACTGAAATAAGGTCCTACCGCCTCCCTGGCTGGCTTCCCGGCCCCGACGTCTTTCCAGCAGTGTTTTTTAATGCTTTTTGCCGCTCAGATCCTAACTCAAATTCTTCCTTTGCTTCCTTTCTTTGCCAGCCTTTTGTGCTTTTGCTTTCTCAACTTGGGCAAGTTAATCTCGTTCGGCTCACATGTATCCGCAGCGAAAGGTGCAGAGCAGTCACCTCTCCCATATGTGCGCACACGTTGTGTGGCATGTTGGCGATTCGTGTCGGACAGCCAGGCACAACACAAGAGCCTGTTCCATCTGCTCCTGTCACTCCAGGGCTGCAGCTCCTCCTCTTCACTATAAAAACCGGCAGGCGAGAGAAGCCAGGCAACCGATTCTCCAAGAGGCACCTGGAAAAAAAGAAGCACACACTTCTCTCTGGAGTCTCTGCTTGCTGACTCCTTTCCCTTGGCTGCTTATTCCTGGGCATAAACTCCAAATGTTGGTCCAACTGAGGACAGCTTTTCAACAGGCTGGGAAGATGTCCGAATGCAACCTGTCCAAACTGGAAGCCAACATCCTCGTCATCGGAGCTGAGAAAGTGGGGAAATCAGGTGAGTTGCTTTGAGGACTCTAACCTTTATACCTAGTCTGAACAATTACTTCTGTGAACTGTATGTGCCTCAGGGCAGGGATCTGTCTTTTGGTTTATGCCATAAAGCCACAAAGCTGTGGCTCAGAGCAGTAGCTGTGGGGTTGAGCTTTGAATGAGGAAATCTCTGCTTCAGATCTTGTCTCTTGCTCTCAGTTCACTGGGGGGGGCTTAGGCAAGCCACTGTTGCCTCAGTCCTTCCTTCTGAAAGATGGGCATAATCATATCGACCCACTTTACAGGGTGGTTGCAAGGTTTACAGTAAGACCACAGTTGGGAAGCACTTTGAACATTCAAAAGTGCTACGTATGTAAAATGAATTGCTATTGCTCCATGCTGTCTATGCTTTATTATTTTTGACTCTATGTACAATGACACTGAAGTACAGGATGCAAAAGGTAGATCCTTTTCTGCAAGGACTCTAGATTTAGACCAGGGCTGGGGTGGGGGGGAAGTGCAGAGAAGAAGAGAGAAATAAGGGACAAGTTCTGACTGTTGAAGGGGACAGTTTATACTGCCAGGGGCATGGCATGTACCGGGGCAGAGGTACCACTTAGCCATGCACTGTAAAACAGCTGTTCAGCCTCCACTAAATTTCCACATTTAGATGCTGAGATGTGAAAGTGGGAGATCAGTGCGTTTTAACACCCATATCTGTCCCAATCATGTGCACGGTGGTGTGGAGCATATGTGATTTTAATAGCAAAAGATGTATGGGGGTGAGAGATACCAAACTCTCAACCCCCACCGGCAATTTGCCTCCCCCTAATCTCTTCCCACAGACGCTTTTCTCTTCCGCTAAACTCCTGTACCAGAAATGAGCTCAGCTGAGAGCTATGGACTGGGCAGGGGGCAAAGTAGGGAGACAATAAGGAGGTAAAAGGTGTGGGAGAGGAGACCGCTGCTTCCATTACCCCCATGCTGCTTCTGCTGTTAAAAAAAATGGACGCACGCCTACACACCTCTTTCTGCCCCGCTGGGGCACATCTGAATGTAAACTCACGGACGTGCTGCCGTTACATCCAGCCTTGTCCTTGAGGTACCACACTGTACCTGTGAGCCTAGCCCTCCCCCCCCAACATGCCTTCTCAGGGCACCTTCTCAGGGTCACATAAATGATCCTGGGAACACTGCAAAGGGGAGAGGTCCTCTGCGCACATGCTTTCAGGACAGGGCATTTTAGAAATCCAGCAATGGTGAATTGAGGAAAGCCTCCTGAAAGGGAATAATATCACTGATGCGGAGTGTCTTCTGGTAGGTGGCTGGCCCCAATTGAGTGTTTTGGGGTGGGTATTGTTGTCCCCTGGCAACTGGTATTCAGGGGGGACACTGCCTCTCACCATGGAAGTTCCATTGGGATCTTGCAGCTAAGAACCACTGGCGGACCCGTCCTTCTCCTCCGTGAATTTCTCCCATCCCCTCTTTTATAGCTGTTTTAAAGCTACCTTTCTAGAGCTGCCCCTGGATGTTCAGATTGTTTCCTGGCTGTGGCTCATCGTAAAATCTAACAGGTGTTTGGAGATGAAAGCCTCACATCTTCCTGGTCAGAGAGGCTTGATCGGCCATAGCTCCCGCTGAGGCTTAACTTGCAAAACTCGATCTAGCTGGATCTCGCCTGAAGTTGCTAAGGGCAGAGGTTTAAAATGGAACTTTTAGTAGAGTGATCCTTCAAAGCACATTAATTTATCAGCAGATTTTGAGAGGCCTTCTGAATACAGGATAGAGGATTGAAGGGATGGATTTTAAGTCAGTTATTTCAATTTATTTATTTAGATTCATTTATATCCCACCTTTTTCTCCAGTGGGCACCCAGTGGCATACATCCTTCCCCTCTCCTCCGTTTTATCCTCACAACAACCCTGTGAGGTAGGACAAGCCGAGAGAGTGTGACTGGCCCAAGGCCACCCAGCAAGCTTCCATGGCACTCTTGGGGATTCGAACCTGGGTCTTCTGGAAACTAGTCTGGAAATCATGGTTGACTTCTGGCAACCCCTACTGGGGGCTTGGACATTTTTCAGAGAGGTGGCTTGATCAGCCTGCCTCTGCGTCCTGAGCCCTTGTATTCCTTAGAGGTCGCCCTTACCAGAGTTGGCCCTGCTTAGCTTCTGAGATCTCACGAGATCGGGCTTGCCTTGGCTACCCAGGTCAGGGCTCGACTCCTGTATTTCTTCCGCTTTGGTACACAGAACCCTAGTCCGGGCTTCCAACTGTGTGTACCAAAGCTGAGAAAATACACGCATTGCTCAATTCAAACAAAATGGAGATCAAATGGTGCAGATCAGCATGGTGCTTATGAATAGCATGATCTCTCCTCTTATGCATGGTTTGAGTGCCAAAGATATGACAACTGAAAAGGGTATAATATGTCAATGCAAAGTTGTCATTTTTTTAAAATGGCCATCCTGGCATGCTTCCTCAGGAGCAAGCCCAAATGAAATGGAACTGAATTAGGGTTGCCAGCTCTGGGTTGGGAAATTCCTGGAGATTTTGGGGGTGGAGCCTGGAGAGGGCGGGGGTTTCAGGAGGGGAGGGACCTCAGCAGGATATAATGCCATAAATTCCCACCCTTCAAAGCAGTGATTTTCTCCAGGGGAACCAGTGCCTATAACCTGGAGGCCAGTTGGAATTCCGAGAGATCTCCAGCCACCTCCTGGAGGTTGGCAACCCTAAACTGAATGCAAACATTAGGCCAGGCAAGTTCTTTGCTGGGTGTCTTGCAGGCTCTCTTCCCAGCAGAGGTTTCTCCCTGAGCACAGGATCCATGTTTTTCTAATGTCACTGTTTCTTCTGTTTTTCCAGCTTTGACAGTCCGGTTTCTGACCCGAAGATTTATTGGAGAATATGGGAATATCGGTGAGTCCACTTTACAAAGAATCCTTTCCATGTCTCAGTTCTGTTACTCTTCCTTTCTCAATCAGCCTAGAGCATCCCTGACAAATGTATAGAAAGTGTTTAGACAAGTGTACAGATTCTTTCTTTCCTACTAACGTATCTTCTCATCTCTCCGTGTTCCCCTCTGCAGAATCAATTTACAGTCACAACATGATGATGGGCGGCCGGGAGGTTCACGTCAGCATCTGGGACTCCATCTTCCCTCAGGTAAGATACCTCATGCTCGACTGGAGAATTTTCCAAGCTGGGGCTCCTAACAAATATGGATGCCCCAGCTTCTGTCCCAGCTGAAGACTCAAACAGCTTAACAATGGTTTTAGCTGCGTTGGTAGAGAGTAACGGCAGGAAACATACAGAACACCAAATTAGGCAGTCTTGGCCTATGGGCAACAAGGTCAGCTGCCCTGGACAGGTCCATCTAGTTCAACATGATCAGACGTTGGCCTCTAGACAGCTGACGGAGAGCATGAGAAGGCAATTGCCCTTCCTATCCCCCCCCCAGCAACTGGTATTTAGAGGCAGATTGTTTAGAATGCGGAGGCTCTACTTAGCCATTATGGATAAAGGCCACTGATAGACTTGGGCTCTGTGAGTTTGTCTATCCCTGTTTAGAACTATGAAAAAGTGGCCATCACCATATCTCAGATTCCATATTTTGAACAGTGTATATAAGAACATAAAGATGTGTGTGGCATGCACTGTATGTGGGAAGATTATAGAAGGAATTATATTGCCCAATGTAACATAAACCCCCTCTGACTTTCACAGAAGTGGTGTGCCCATTGTAGAAAAAATGGGATATATATAATATAGTTTGAAGGTGGCAGGCAAGGACAAATGGATTAGCTTCAGAAGCCAAACTAGGACCAGCCATATTATAAAGTTCTTCCATTGGGGGTGTAACTTGATGTAGCTGGTCAGTGAAATTCAAAATGGATAAGAGGGAGGAGTTTAAATTAGAATTGTCAACCACCAGGTGGAGCATAGAGATCTCCCAGAATTCCAGCTGATCTCCAGACAACAGAATTTGGTTTGCCTGGAGAAAATGGCTGCTCTGGAGGGTGGACTCTATGGCATTATACCCCGCTGAGGTCCCTCCCCTCTCCAAACCCTGCCCTCCTGGGTCCTCCCCCAAAATCTCCAGGAACTTCCCAACCCAGAGTTGGCAACCATGTGGACAGCCACAGAGGGTCTGCTGATGTTTAATACTCATCCTGCCTGACACTTCTTTGATCATTCATGCCACATTAATTTCCCCAAAGGAAGAATTCTATAATCTGATTAGGCCTAATTCAGTTCCCGAAGCCTGGAAGTGGACTTCCGAGGTTGCCACGGCAACCTGAGGAAGTATTAAGGATGGCCATTCTGCTTCTCCTTGCTAATTCTGGGTTCTCCCTCTGATCTCCGCAGACAGCCGAGTTCCAGGGCTGCATGAATGAGAAACAGGTCCGCTGGGCCGACGGCTTCATCCTGGTCTACAGCATCTGTGACCGCACCAGCTTCCATTTTGCCCGCCAACAGCTCCAGCAGATCCAGCAGCTGAAGAGGAGAAGAGGGGCCGTGAAAGTGCCCGTCATCCTGGTGGGGAACAAACGGGACTTGCAGCACCGGCGAGCTGTCTCCAGTGAGGAAGGGCGACTCTTGGCTCTTTCCACAGACTCAAGCTTTTTTGAGATCTCCGCTGCAGAGACCTACCACGGAACCTTGGTGGTCTTCCACGAACTTCTGGACATGGTGCGGGATTCCCGGAGCTCCGCCAAAAAGGCTGTGAGCATCCGAGGACTTGTACGGAGCATGTCAGCTGTCTTTGGGAGAAGGAGGACTGATTGAGGGGCCCTGGTGAGCGGAAAGTCAGGAATAAAAACAGGATTCTAGAGACACCTGGAGCAGTAAGTGCAGTGGTGGCTGTTCAGCTACATGAACTCGGAACGTCAGATGAAGTTGCCACAGAAGGGAAACGTGGAAAGTTCCCGCACCAGGTTCCAGGAACTACGGACAACTACAAATGTACCAAATGTTTACCATGTCCTTTTTGGCTGGGGAGAGTAATGTGAACAATAGCTAATTGTATTTTCTCTTGCCAGCATGATTTTGCATCTCCGGAAATCCTCGTGTTTCCACTTTCAAAACAGTGTTATCATGGCTTAGCCTCAGAACTGGGTTTTAGTGTGAAAAAGAATAAAGAGGGTGCTTTTGACCATACACAGAATGCCATTCCGTGGTTGCCAAGCAGCCACAATCAGCTCCGATATGGGGGAAGGGGGGAGCAGGCCTTCCAAGTCAGACCATATGACTTTCACACAGGCGTGACCCCCGCACTTCTCTTCATAAAAATAATTCCTTTGCAAGTTAGCTGATTTGAAAGAAGCCAGGCAATTATACGACTTCTTGAAGGGCTCACGATGTTGCTGTGAAACCTTTCGGAGACCCCGCAGGGGTTGGTGAAATGATTAGGTTGATTGGGAACAAAATAATGGGGCTCAATTGATCTCATGTCAATTCAGCGCAAGAACCCTGCTGAATCTGACAGCGTGAGACAGCAGCCCGCGCACAGAACTTTTGCCGTAATTACGTGCGTAAAGGTAGAGGCACTGCCACACCGTTTCAGGTTTTATGCACAGCGTATGATGAACACCACTGAGATGGTTTCTGATCTCAGTTGCACACAAAGTAATTTCTCTTTCATAAGATGGGTGGGACAGCTAAGTAGCAGAGCTTTCCAGAATTTTTTTTTTAATGTGCATGGAGAAAACCCCCCAACATTTTCTTTTCTGCTAAAGAAAACTGAAAATGTTTTATCATTATTGCTTGTTCATCATGCAAGTTTGCGTGTAAACTTTAGAAATCAAATGCAAAATAGACCTTGCCCCATTTTACAACCAGAAATATATATATATATATATATTTAAATACAATTGTATAATGGACAAGGTCTAAAGAAATGTACAGCTTGTTATTTGCCTGAAATAAGGCTCTGGAGAAGTTTCTTGAACAGCAGCTGTTCCGTACGGCATGGCAAACTGTGTTTAAAATGGAAAGGAATTTCAGAAGCGGGTGATTGATATGGCAAAATAATCTGCTCTTCATATGAACATCAAAAGAGCCCTGCTGGATCAGACAAGCGATCCATTGAGTCCAGTATCCTGTTTCACACAGTGACTAACCAGTTGCGTGGAAGGCCAACAAATAAGGCATAGAGGCCAATGCCTCTTCCTTAATGTTGCGTCTTTGTTCTGGTGTTCAAAAGTCTGCTGCCCCTGAATATGAAGGTTCCCTTTAATCGCTCTGGCTTGTAGCCGCTGATGGACTTCTCCTCTATCACGCCATCTAATCTTTTTAAAGCTACCTTTGCCTGTCACTAGGTCCACTGGCAGTGAATTCTACAATTTAATTGCTCATTGAGTAAAGATTTCCTATTGTTCATCCAGAATCTATTGTTAATCAATTTCAATTATTGCCCTTAAATCCAAGAAATCCCAGTGGATCTATTGGCCCAAGTCCTTTGGTGCACCTAAAGAAGTCTTTGAAGCTTGACCCATATGTCTAATTGTCAAATATCCATGATTTTTCAACTATCCAGTATTGTATTGGCAGAAATTGGTAAATGCCTTTATTATATAACCAGTAAGAAGGACCTAAAAATCTACCGCATTTCAGATCCTGATAGATTTTGTCCACTGCCTCCATTCTCCACTGCAAGACTCTGGCTTGGCTATGTCTGTGATCCACCAGATTCCTCTGGGTTCTACCTCTGGCTCTAAAGATTTTGTCCAAGCCCTGCTTAGCCCAGTTCTGGGTCTGCTCAATAGGCAGTATTTTCAAAAGATACAAATGTACATGCAATCAGGATTTACTATGGTTTCTTCTTCCATAGCTTGAATCCGGCTTACTGACCAACAGATTTTAATGTTGATTCAATAGTTTAACTTCATGCTTCAAATGGACTGGTCGCCATTTATTTTTATTTGAATAAATTCACCATTGTTTCAGGAAGGAGAGGACATGTGGTTTTAGTGGGGACATGTGGGGTTAGTGATGTCACTGGTTTCTGGCCAATCAATACTATGCACACCCCTGATATTCTCTGCGCTTGATCCAGGACAAAAGAACATACATTTGAACAAATGTGGTGAACTGGTTTACCACTCCGATTATGTATGCCTATAAGGAACCCACAATTCAGTAATTGGCAACCTTAATAATGTAGTCTCACAATTAAAAGAAATGGCTTAATGGTTTCCAGTTATTTCCACAGTGGAATTCTAGACCTTTGATATTAACAAGAATTTCAGGGAATTTTTTCTGTATTTCACTGGTTGAAAATACATTCCTTTTGACTATTTCCATCACATGGTTTAGACAGTTCTTGAAAAATAACAAGCATCACAGTATGAAAGGTAAATTATTATAACTTATTAGGACATTGCCTTTTGGGACTCCTGTTTACATTCAGATTTATTTTGTTATTTAACTGTTCTGTTGACAGAATCATCTCTGTTCTTATTTGGATGAGTAATAAAAAGTTTGTTATGTAAGAAGACCAGTGAATTTTTCAATTTTCTCTACAATTCTTCTGAGCAACCAAAAAAGACCACAGCCATACAGCCTGGAAAATCTACAACAGCTAATGAACTCCAGCCATGAAAGCCTTTGACAACAAACCAAAAAAGGAATGGCCTAGTACTTGTGAGAATTGCTATTACTACTACATGATTACTATTCCTCTGCATACCACTTTACAAATAAGCTAAAGACAGGTCACTGCTGCCATGGTGTTTACGATCTAGATTTTGATCGTGGAGAAGACAACAAAGGAGGAGGAATGGACATGAGCTATTAGTTAAAGTTGGGGGTGAAGAGCAGGGTTACCTCAAGGCGGGGCCTGGAGTTCTAGCACTACAGCTTGGAAGCCAATGTGGAGAACAGCATCTCCTCTTTACACATTCCACAGTACACACAGATTAGGTCTGGGGTCCCCACCCTGCATCCTGTATAAGGCATGAAGGGTCTCCTGTCTTCCTGATAGGGTTGCCAGCCTCCAGGTGATGGCTGGAGATCTCCTGGGATTACAACTGACTTCCAGGCAACAGAGATCAGAGATCAGTTCACCTGGAGAAAATGGCCACTTTGGAAGTTGCCCCAAACCCTGCCTTTCTCAAGCTCCACCCCCAAAATTTCCAGGTGTTTCCCAACCCAGAGCTGACAACCCTAATTTCCAGTTCAGATCATGGCTGTGGTGCTCATGAAGGGGCTTCAGTCTTTCCTTCCCCACACATACTTTCCCAATCTGAAACGGTCTGGAGGGGGAGGAGATCAGGGTTTTTTTCTGGAGGGACGTGCCGGAACGGAGTTCTGGAACCTCTTCAACAAAATTCTTTTTAAAAATGTGTAGAAGTTCATGAATTTTCAGTATACAGATTGAAATCTTCATTTCCCTCTTGAGAGTTCCAGCACCTCTTTTTCCAAAAAAAAAGAGTCCATCATTATTTGACGAATAGGTGAAACCCACTAGTATACCTGTGGGTTTCTCCAGTGGTCCAAATAGTACCCCTGGGACCATTTCATGTCAGGAAAATGGCAAAGAGGGGAAGGCTGAAGTGCTTTTTTTTAACATGCACTACAGTTGTAATCTAAACAGAGAACTACTCAGGGCACAGTTGGACAATATATGTGACATGAGCCAGGTCAGAGGTCCTTAACCTGACTCATGTGAAATTAGGGTTGCCAGCTCTGGGCTGAAAAATACCTGGAGACTTTGGGAGTGGATCGGGGAGAGGGCGGGGTTTGGGGAGGGGCCTCAGCATGGCACAATGCCATAGAGTCTACTCTTCAAAGCAGCCATTTTCTCCAGGGGAGCTGATCTCTGTCAACTGCAGATCAGTCGTAAAAGCAGGGAATGTCCAGGCCCCACCTGGAGGTTGGCAACCCTTTGTGACATGTAACATCAAGGAACTAATGTTTCCAAGGGCTGTAGGGTTGAAGTCAGCTTGCAAGTGCTGCGACAAGGGTAGGGATGCCAGCTTTCAAGTGGGACTCTGGGATCCCCCAGAATTACAGCTCATCTCCAGACTACAGACATCAGTTCTATAGAAAATGGACACTTTAGAGCAGGGGTGTTTGAATTCATTTGTTATGCGGGCCAGATTTGACATATTGTTGGCCGTGTGTGTCATAAAAAGTAATGCCGGGTAACGGAGATATAAACTTTATAAAGGACACAAACACAAAGGGGTTTTTATTTAAAATAAAAACATGCTTAAAAACATCAGCACTCTTGCAATATTTTGTTTATTTAACAGTGTCTGATAACTGACACCTCTTGCTCTGAATTATTGCATCAAAATGTCTATACTGTTGCAGTCTTGAGTATGCTGTTCAGGTGTGTATCTATAAACTGGAAATCTACAATGACGCAGCAGCAGCAGAACTGGAAGAAGAAGCAGAAGAGAGCCAGTTCCACTGTGGGCCTGATAGAAGCCCTTTCGGGGGCCTAATCTGGCTTCTGGGCTGCATGTTTGACACCCCTGCTATAGAGGATGGACTCTATGGTATTGTACCTCACTGACATCCCTGTCCTCCCCAGGCTCCATTCCCAAATCTCCAGGAGTGTCCAACATGGATCTGGAAACCCTACCCCCTATCCCATGCTGCTGGCCAGGGGGACCTGGCAACTCTAACCAGGGGAAGGAGGGTCTTCAGCCCAAAGCCCCTCTTCTCCCTACCCCACACTCTTGAATAGAATCCAGCCCCACAAAGCTTGGGAATGTCAGTTCCCTGATGTTGTGTCAGGGAACCCCCAACCTGACTTTGGTCACAGGTATTGCCTAGTTGAGGAGCTGCGGTGGCTCAAGTGGTTAAGACGCTGAACTGCAGGCTGTGGAAGGTCAGTAGTTCAGCAGTTCAAGACCCAGGTGCCGCAAGACGGAGTGAGCTCCTGTCTCTAGTTCCAGCTCCTGCCAACCTAGCAGTTTGAAAGCAAGAAATTGCAAGTAGATAAATAGGTACCACTTCAGTGGGAAGGTAACAGCGTTCCGTGCGCCTTGGTGTTTAGTCATGCTGGCCACATGACCACGGAAACGTCTTCGGACAGCGCTGGCTCTTCGGCTTTGAAACGGAGATGAGCACCGCAACCCTAGAGTCGGATTCGACTGGCTTTCGAGCAAGGGAACCTTTACCTTTACCTTATTGCCTAGTTGAGTGTCATCCAGGAATTGATGGAAAACCTGCAACTTACACCGGACTCTGGGACATCAAGTGGATCCAACCTATGTATTCTGGAATGTGTAAAGTTGTGACTAAGTACCTTGGAAGAGGAATTGTCAATCAGAAATTTCCAGATTCCCTTCACCATTCCTCTCAGTCCCAGTTGGCTCCCACTAATATCAGAATTCATGGATGAGAGCCAATCAAGAAGGCAGTGAAACAAAGCCAAGAGAAGTGACTCTGTTGGTAAATTACCCCACCCAAATGGTTGGATGAGGACTAAACTTGCTCCTTGACCTCCAGAAGTCAGGGAATGTTGAGGGCAGTTGAAGAGGAAGAATGCCGAAACAAACAGCAACTGGTCTGTTCAAACTCTTATGAACCTATAATACACTTAGGGTTGCCAACTTTGGTTTGGGAAATTCATGAACTTGGGAGGAGGAATGCCTTGGAGTATGGAGCAGAGGGAGCTCAGCAGTGATGTTACAGAGTCCGGTCTCCAAAGCTGCCATTCTGGAATAACTCCTGGCACCAATTTAGGGTTGCCATTACTGCTGGCAACCCTCGTTGCTCACTGTTCCCAGGTTTCTGTATAAACAGGGTTGCCAACCTCCAGGTAGTGGCTGGAGAGCTACCATTATTACAGCTTGTCTCCAGGGCACCCGGAGAAAATGGCTGCTTTGGAAGATGGACTCTATGGCATTGTACTTCATTGAAGTCCCTCCGGTCCCCAACCCACACCCTCCCCAGGCTATCCCCTCCACACACAAACATCCAGGTATTTCCCAACCTGCCATTCTCCGGCAACCCTATCCATAAATTATGTCAAAGTGCACACAATGGATGCTGACATTTTCCAGTTTTTTTCTCTTGCTTCTGATGGAGTGAGCAATGAGGAAATGGCTGCTTTGGAGGGTGGACTCTATGGAGGAGGATGAAGATGAGGAGATTGGATTTATACCCCACCCTTCACTACCCGAAGGGGTCTCAGAGCGGCTTACAATCTCCTTTCCCCACAACAGACACCCTGTGAGGTAGGTGGGGCTGAGACAGCTCTTTTGAGAACTGTTATGTCCTGACTAAGTGAACCGGCTATATTCTTTCCCATGTTAAGCTTCGAGTCAGGACATGGATTGTAAGCATCGACATTCCTATTGGCTGTTGTAATCTTGTACATATTGTAACCAATCAGAACTGTATAATAAGTTATGGAGGAAACAAATCTTATTGGTCTTTATCTCTCTAATGTTATTGGATGTTAACTTAAGAAGAGGGCGTGGTTTTGATAGCCCGCACTGTTTAAAAAGGGAGCTGCGCTCCACTGTTTTGTGTGTGTTATCTGATCGTCTGGTTGCTGTTAAATAAAGCTGAAATCAGTCTTGAAATCACTCTCCTTGTTGAGTCACATAGTTAACAAGAACTGCTTGTGAGATAACAGCTGTGAAAGAACTTATAACTGACCCAAGGTCACACCAGCAGCTGCATGTGGAGGAGTGGGGAATCGAACCCAGTTCTCCCAGATCAGAGTCCATGCTCCTAACCACCACACCAAACTGGCTCTCTCTGAGGCCACTCCCTTCCTTGTACTCTGCCCTCCACAGGTCCACTCCCAAATCTCAAGGAATTTCCTAATCCAGAGCTGACAAACCTCTCTGGGACGGCAGCCAATGTTTAGCAATGAGTTACATATCCACATTTGAGTTCTGTAAGAACGCCTTGGGTGCACACAGCCATCTGAATCTGTGGAGTTACTAGCTTTCAGTTGGCTTAGCAGTCCTACAACTTCAATTCTTGCCACCTTGGCTTGACTCAGTTTGTCAGAGACCCTTCCTAAAAACTGTGGCTCCAGCATGGGTAGGTGCCCCAGATTTTTTACAGTGAAAACAGATGCAAAGAATTTGTTCGGTTGCTCGGCCTTCTCCCATCTCCCTTGAGCAATCTTTTCATTCCTTTGTCATCCAAAGGCCAACCACCTCCCTAGCCAGTTTCCTACTCCTGATATATTTGAAGAAGAAGAAGAGAAGAAGAAGAAGAGATTGGATTTATACCCCGCCCTTCACTCAGAGTCTCAGAGTGGCTTACAGTCTCCTTCCCTTCCCCTCCTCACAACAGACACCCTGTGAGGTAGGTGGGGCTGAGAGAGCTCTTTCCAGAACTGTCCTTGAGAGAACAGCTGTGACAGAACTATGGCTTGCCCAAGGTCATCCAGCAGCTGCAAGTGGAGGAGTGGGGAATCAAACCCGGTTCTCCCAGATTAGAGTCCACGCACTTAATCACTACACCACACCAAAATGTTTAATGTTTGTCTTAATGTTTTTGGCCATCTCCTCTTCAAATTTTCTTTTTGCTCACTTTGTTCCCTCTGATAGTAAGGTTGATGGCCAAGGAAGGGCAAGGCAGGACCCTCCATATCATAAGAAGAAAACATAAGAAGAGCCCTGCTGGATCAGACCAGTGCTCCATCTAGCCAAGTATCCTGTTTCACTCAGTAGCCAATCAGTTCCTCTGGAGGGTCAACAACAAGGAACAAAGGCTGAGGCCTTCCCCTGATGTTGCTTCCTGGTTCTGTGATTCAGAGGTTTAGTGCCTCTGAATGTGGAGGCTCCCCTCAGCTACCATGGATATGTGGCCACTGATAGACCAACCCTCCGTGAATCTAATTCCCTTTTAAAGCCGTTTATTCCTGTGGCCATCACCACTTCCTCCGGCAAAAAAATTCATATTTTAACCACTCTCTGCATAAAGAAGTATTTCCTTTTTATAAGGACATCATCATGTTCATTGGCCTATGATATTGTTGTGTACTCAGGTCAGGTGTTGTGTACTCAGGTCAGCCAGCACACGTGGTCGGGCGAACACGCGGTCGGGCAAACCTGAGTACACAACAGATATCGTATTAATAACCCCTTCCCCTGCATTTTCCAGCTTGTAAAAGGAATTTTAAGCATGTGCAGAGTGAATGTTCCCACAAGTCCATGTAACCAGACTAGGGTGGCCAACTTCCAGACAGGGGCTGGAAGTCTCTCGCTATGATACCTGGTCCTAGAGATCAGTTCCCCCTGATAAAATGGCTGCTTTGGAGGGTGGACTCCGTGGCATCACATCTCTGCTGAGCTCCTTCTGTTCCCCAAACCTCACTCTCCTCAGGCTCCACTAGGGTTGCCAGGCCCAGGTTGGGAAATACCTGAAGGTTTAGGGAGTGGAGCCTGAGGAGGTCAGGAATTGGGGAGGGGAGGGACTTCAATGGAGTATAATTCATAGAGTCCACCTCCCAAGGGGCCATTTTCTTCAGGTGAACGGATCCCTGTCAGCTAGAGATCAGTTGTAATCCCAGGAGATCTCCAGTCACCACATGGAGGTTGGCAACCCTATGTGCTAACCTCAAAATCTCCAGGCATTTCCCAACCTAGAGCTGGCAATCTTAGATCAGACACACTGGGTGACTAGGAAAAAAGGGGTGTTTTTTTTGTGGTAGAGTCTGGATGGCTTCTGGTAGGATTTGAGCCCTGACACTGTGCACTTGCTCTCGATAGAATCAAGTACTGACTTCAAACATTTGAAATGCATTTTAAACAATGCCGTCTAGCAGGTGGTGGGAACAGGAAGTGAGATGCTTTGCGAACAGTCGAAAGCACACAGTGCTGCTAGTTGGCTGGCAACAGATGCTAAGAGAGGTAAGGGCTGCTATTTGTGGATCTGAGTGGGCCTGGGTTCAAAAAACGCTGCCTATTCTTGTGCCTTGGCTTATTTGCAGCTGACCACTGTCTGTTGTCCTGGAATAACAGCCCCTAACAGCATTTTGATCTGCAGCACCTTTAATCTGACCTAGAACACGTCTGCATGAGGAAGGAGATAATCACCGGTCAAGCTGTCCAGTCCAGATTCTCGAAAAGTGCAGAGCTTTAAGAACTGCAGCGAAAGAAGAATTCCATCAGGGACAGCTTTTCCTTTTTTTGCAGCATCATAATGGGGAAAGCAACAACCTAATATCATTTTCACCATCTGGGCAAATCTTAAAGGTACAGGATCCCCTCCAGGCAACCTGAGCAACAGGATGCATGGTTTTAGTTCTGAAAAGATGACTCAGACATGATTGCAGTGTCTAAAATTATGGAGCAGAGAAAGTGCAGAAAGAGAACTTTCCCCCTCTCACATAAACCCTAGAACTCGGGTCACCCCTATGAAATTGTACTGAACCTATTTGTCAGGTAGACAAAAGAAAAGTACTTATTCACAAAACACATAAAGCTATGGGATTCATTTTCACCAGACACGGTGGCAGTCCCTGGCTTGTATGGCTTTAAGAATATCAGACAAATTCAGAGAAGGAGCAGTCCACCTAAGCACTTTTATTCAAGACAGCCAACTAGAACCTCCAACTGCACAGGCAGTATACCTTTGAATACCAATTGCTGGGTGGGGGGAGTAAGATACGGAGGGCCATTGCCATCTTACTGTTCCTGCTTGTGGGCTTCTTGAAAGCATTTGGCTTGGCTAACAACCGCAGGGAACAGAATACTGAACTAGATGAAGCCCGGTTTAATCCAGCAAGGCGATGCTTAGTGGTTCTTATGGAGGACAGATCTCTCAACAGCTGTTAACCACTGTGGCTAATTTGGGGACCTGCATGTTCTTTGGAAGAGCAATGCTAGAGCCAGAGGACAAGCCATTTGGGAGGATGGAATCTTCATGCCTTGTTTGTGGGTACCTTGGAAGCAGCTCAATAGCTACTCCAACTTTGGGTCTGAAAATTCCTGAGATTTGAAGATGGACCCGGGGAAGAGTAGAGTTTGGGGAGGGGGTATAATGCTGTAGTGTCCATCCTCCAAAGCAGCCATTTTCTCAAGGAAATTGATCTCTGTCATCTGGAGATCAGTTGTATTTCGAGAGACACCTCCAGACCCCACTTGGGGGATGGCAGCACTAATGGCTACAAGGCAAAGAAGGCAGCTGGACTACTTGGACCTTCAATGTGATCCAGCAAGGCCCTGATTGGGCAGGAAATGACCTGAGTGGACCCTGCTCCCCCGAAGGCAATTCATTGCATAGATTCTATTGCCAATTGTTGCTTTCTGAAGTTTTATTAGTTTCTATTATTGCTCTTATTCTGCTGTTGGCTGCTTTTTTTAAATTATTTTTATAATTCCACATTGTGAGCCATTTGTGTGACTGAAAAGCAAACTATAAATCTTCTAAACAAGTGGGAAAGATGCCCTGCCCCAGAGAGAACAGACTGTCTCACAATCCCAGATTCAATACCAGGGACACTGTGGGCCCTCCCAAAAGGCTTTGGGAAACAGCAAATCTGTTAGCACTTATAACAACACAATTAGTGTGAGCCAGACATTGGTGGCAGCGGCGGGGAGAGACAGCGGAAGCCATGGAATTACAAGGAACAGTGTGTGATATTGCAGAGCGGGTGGGGTGGGGGAGATGATCAAAGCCAAGCAGAGGAAATTTCCATCGAGGATGGCGAAAAAGTATCCCTAAATCCGCCAACCAACTACAGCAACTGAAGGGTATAAATAAATGGATTCAATAAAATAAGCTGTGCAATGGCAGCAGAAGACTTGATAATACCCTGTCCGATCCCTGCCGTTATCTCTTTCCTGTGTTTTTTAAAAGCCTTCCGCCACCCCCATTCTGCTTTCCAGTCCCACTGTGGGGATAAAATTAGCACTGCACCAAATACTCAACACGAAAAGCTCTCTTTCAGAGTGACCAATTTTTCTGGCCCACACACCTTTAACAAAAAAATTAATGTCACATAATGGCTGCTCTTTGGGCCAAACTAGATGTTATGGCATCCACAGGCGTGATCCGTAAAAGCCATCACCGTTTTAGAGATGAATCCAACTATTTAAAAATGACTGAGGGTCTGATCATCCTGACTGGGTCCACAGCAGAGCGGGGGCAAGCAATTTTCCTTCTTCCCCGGTGTGTTCTTTCAAGGGTCAAAACAGGAGGCCCCCAGCTGTTTTAGCACTTGAAAAGGCATGGGTGAGGCATGATTGCTTGGTCCTGCCACAGTGTGGGTCAGGCCCTCACGACATTTCTCAAATGGCTGAATTTATCTTTAAAATGGCGTTGGTGTCCATGGATTGGACCCATGGATGCCATAATGTAGAAGAGAGAGAAGAGAAGAGAAGAGAAGAGAAGAGAGAGAGGAGAGGAGAGGAGAGGAGAAGAGAAGAGAAGAGAAGAGAAGAGAGATAGAAGAGAAGAAGAGAGAGAGAAAGAGAAGAGAAGAGAAGAGATTGGATTTATACCCTGTCCGAGCGGCTTACAAACTCCTTTCCCTTCCCCTCCCCACAACAGACACCCTTTGAGGTAGGCGGGGCTGAGAGAGCTCTGACAGAAACTGCTCTTTTTTCACGAACAGCTCTGACAGGAGGACTATGCGGCTTGCCCAAGGTCATCCAGCAGCTGCAAGTGGAGGAGTGGGGAATCAAACCCGGTTCTCCCAGATTAGAGTCCATGCACTTAACCACTACACCAAACTGGCTCTATTTTGGCCCTATTTTGGTATTTGAAGAAATGAGCGGTGACTCACGAAAATTCATCCCCTGCCACATATTTTGTTAGTCTTTCGGGTGCTACTGGACTGTTGCTCTTTTCTACTACTATAGGCAGACTGGCTATCCATCTTGATCTATTTTGGGCCTCAGTTAAGTGAAGATATTTCTTACCCCCCTGGAAGGCATGAAGTAGAAGACTGATCATCACCGCTGCCTCCATGGCTGCCAAAGACTGTAATGGCATTGTAGACTATTAAGGCTCTTCCCCAAGCCCCACCCTCAAAGCTGCAGGAATTTCTGAACCCTCAGCAAGCAAATCTACCTCAGCACATACACACCTGTGCTTCAGAGGGGTCAACAGAGCTAGCAAGGCTGGACAGGCCAGTCCCTGTATCCTTCCTCTTGTCTACTCTTCATTTACCCAGAATGCTACCTTAAGAGTGCCTTCCTTCTGGCTAACTTCTTCCCTTCCTCCTCTTCCACTGTCATGAGGATGAGCTGTGCTCCCTGCTGCAATCTTTCCAGCGTATTTTAGATAGATTATATAAAATACTGGGTTCAAGACGCATTGCCGTGAAATAGCTCTACTTGATGCCCACCAAGGAGGTCAAGATGTTGCTGACTACTGGGACCAGGTAGGCGTGGTCCTGTTGCACCTTATTGATAATACATTTATAGTCCGCGCAGATGTGGACGTCCCCATTGGGCTTAATGGGCATAACAATCGGGGTTTCCCAAAGGGCATGAGAAACTGGTTCCAAAACCCCTTGGTCCACCAAACGATCCTACTCCTTGTCAATTTTTTGCTTCAGCATGAATGGGTTGTGCCAGGCTCTCAGCCATATGGCCGCACCTCCAGGTTGAGCTGGAGGGAAACGGGGGGTCCGGTGTAGCAACCGAGCGTCCCATCAAAGAAGGCTGGGAACTCGTCACACACCCGCTGAAAGTCTTCTCGACAATTTGGTGCACCCCCGTGATCCGGAACCCCAAGGGCGTGAACCATGCTAGTCCCAGTAAACCAATGCAACAGCCCCTTACCACCAGCAAGTCCATCACCCTAAACTTTCTCACCCCTTTAACGGCTACCTCATTCTGTTGGAAGTCCCAGAGGGTGAACCCAGCCAGTCTGGGCAAGGGCCCACCTTCGGGCATAGCCTCCTGAGGGTGTCCTCCAAGATTATGGAAATGGAGGACCCTGTGCCTAGCTCCATCTGGCATGGGGCTCCCTCAATTAGGACAGTCACTTTAATTTTATTGGGGGTGTCCTGGGGCAAGTGAAGTACCTGGTGTGGCTGGCTGGAGGTGGTGTGCAGTTCCATGGCATATGCAGCCTCCAGATGGGTGGTCTGTTGCCTCTGGGTCCCCTTGGAACAGCAGGCACAGGCAATATGGCCAACCTTTCCACAGCTCTGACACGTGGCATTTCAAAAATGGCAGGATCTCCTCTCCCTGCAGCTGGTATATGGTGTCGAGGTGTCAGGTTCGATGGTGCGAGATGAGGTGGGTGTGCGAGTGCCATGGTGGGCTGGTCAATGTAGTTTCAGGACCTCCTCGTCCTCATCGGAGGTGTCCATGTGGTGGGCTGCGGGTCTCTGTGAAGATGGCGGGCTCAGTGCTTGGCAGACCTCCACTATGAACTGGTCTGCAGCTTCTGTGCCCTGAAGTGGCGGCCATGGTCCCGGTTGCAGTGCAATGCGTGTGGCACTGAAGCTCAGTACGCAGTGCGGTGCAGATGGGCTCTAGGCTCGCTCAACAGGATCCCATCCTCGTCGCCAGTATAAAATACTGGGTTCAAGACGCATTGCAGTGAAACAGCTCTACTTTATTAAGTGGCTTCAAGAACAAGACTAAAACCCCAGGGCAACAGCCCTGTTTAAATAGCACACAAAACCCACCCCCAAACACACCCCACTCCCAACGATAGGCTATTTACATAACATTACTTCCTCACTGGTCTCCTCCAGAGTCCTGGTGGGCTATGTTCTGTATCTCCAAGCTCAGCCAGTTTCTGGTAAACAGTCCTGGGATGTTCCAGGGCCAGGGTCTTCTCAGTGGTGGCTCCTCACTGGTGGAATGAGCTCCCGGAAGAGATCAGGGCCCTGCGGGACCTTTTACAGTTCCACAGGGCCTGCAAGACAGAGCTCTTCCACCAGGCTTTCAACTAAGAGCCGCCACTACCACTTCCACCAATTAATTCCACCTGACCATCAGTGTGGATAGAGTCAGCCCTGGGGATAGGGATAGAGATAGAGCTATGTCTCCACAGGTGGCCAGAAGGCCGCTGAATGGGGAACCTGGGGAAACTAGGATTGTCATTTAGACCACACCATCCAAAGCTTAATAAATGGAGATCAGTACTGTGAGCATTTTAAATGTATGATTGTTTTTAAGTTGCTTAAAATGTCTTAATTGTTTTATATATACCAGGTACATTGTACCGACTTTATAAGTCGCCCTGAGCCTGTTCGCGGGAAGGGCGGGGTATAAATATGCTAAAATAAATAAATAAATATCTGGAGTCTAGAGATCAACTGTAATTCTGGGAGATCTCCAAGACACACCTGGAGGTTGGCAACCCTATAAGTTCTAACCCAAGCTTTTCCCTCACGTGTTAATTTTCTAAGTGTGAGGAGCATTTTGCACGGAGAAGCAACCCTGCCTGCGCAGTATGAAGTGGAATGGCCCTACTCGATTTACCTTAGTAAGAATTAGGCTCTACCTGGACTCCCTGGGAATAGCCTGTCTCTGAGCCCCAAACACAGGGCCGCCCATTTCATTTTCTGGAAGGGTTTCTATGCCTTCAATAACTGTGAGACGGGCAGAAAATCAACAGACAAAGCTTTTGCCATTGCTTAGGGATGCCAGCCTCCAGGTGCAACATAGGGATCCCCAGGAATTATAGCTCCTCTGCTGAGCTGACCAATGCTCTCTCTAAGCTGTGGAGTCTTGTGAGCAAAAATTCTACTTTGTGAGCTACTGGTATTAAAGTTGTGAGCGAGCGATTTGGCTACTGCATCAATTAGTTTGCTCTGGAGCCTAGGCTTCCCAAGAACTTACCGTGTGCCGGCGGGGGATGGATACGTCCTCGCAGGACCATCCCCAGGGGAAGGAGAGGTGCGGAGCACCATGCCATCGCCAGGAAGGGACGGTAGGCGACGCTCTGGGAATGGAGCTGAAAACTCGATGGTACCATCGAGTTTTCAGCCCCATTGCTAGAGCGTCACCCGGTATCACTTCCTGGCGACGGCATGGTGCGTTACCAGGAAGACTGGTCCGGTCAGGGAGCATTCGTCCCCCGCCCCCAGACGGTAAGTACTTGGGAACCCTACTGGAGCCCTCCTTCCTCAGCTAAGACAAAAATGTGTGAACCGAAGGCTAGAAAACTGAGCTAGCTCACACTAACTCAGCTTAGAGGGAACACTGCTGCTGACTACATTAGTACCTCTGTAGAAAATGGATGCTTTGGAATGTGAATTCTGTGGCCTTGTACCGGTCTCTGTCCTTCTCAGGCTCCATCCCCAAATCTCCAGGAGTTTCCCAACCTGAATTTAGCAATCCTATCCCCCCCATCCCCTGCCAGTGGCCAGGGAGGGACCAGGTGGCAACTCTACGATTGCTGCAGCTCTCTGTTCAGAGGACCTCACCTGTTGAGAACTGGTGCCTACCTGAAGGTGTTAAAAGGCCACAGGAGGCCAGTCAGGAGGGGGAGTAATGTCTCTGAAGGTCAAGAAATATTTGAGTTAAAAAGTTTCTGAGTTAACAAGTAGGCGTACAAAAGACATCTCATTCACACCCAGCAAGCTATCTATTAAGGGAAGCTTAATGAGAGCAGAAGGAGAAAAAGATGAGGGGAAGTCTAGCTGCCAAGGACACAGCGACAGAATGCCAGTCAACAGCCGAATGCCCTTGAGGGGGCTTCTGTCCTTCACCTCACGTGGGATGGCTGCCTCTCCCTTGAAGAGAAAAACAGATCTGAGGCATGTTCTCCATTTCCTATACCAAGGATCACTGCTTGAATCACCTAGCCCATTGTTACACATTACTAAAGTCTCTGCTTGGTGTATGTGTTCATTTTCTGGGAAATAGCCTTCCCCTGTTAAGTCATATACCAACAAAACATAATTGACTGCAACAGTTCAAAATACAGCTGCAGAGTATGAAATAGCAGACTGTGCTATGCATGATGGGCAGGTATTTATGTAGATGTACGCTGGAGATCAGAAGCATCTGTTCTCTATTCTGGAGATTTAACTTCTGGTGCAAGAGTCCCCAATGTAGTGTCTGCCAGTTTCTTAGGTTTAACAACCTCCAAGTGGGGCCTGGAGAGTTCCCAATATTACAATTGATCCCCAGACTACAGAGATCAGTTCCCCTGGAGAAATGGCTGCTTTGAAGGGTGGGCTCCAGGGCATTGTACCTTGGTGAGGTCTCTCCCCTCCCCAAACAATGCCCTCCCCAGGCTCCATCGTCAAAATCTCCAGGTATTTCCCAACACAGAGCTGGCAACCCTGTTTCTGGGGCCCATTTACTTCTCGAATTTTGGATATAAAATCCAAAGGGTCTTGAATGGGACAGAAAAGAACAAACATCTTCCAATACGTAGTCAGAAACCACTATCTGTGAAGCATTGTTTCCTCATGTCACGGCAGTTATGTGTAAGGTATCTCCTGCTATGGGAACTATTCACAGTCAGGTGAAATCCAACAAACAGCTGTTTTGGTTGGTCCACGCAACAAAAACAGCTACCCTGCACTGGACAATTTTTGACAGGTAGATGGTTTTTGTTGCCCCGGCTAATAGAAAACACCTCCATGAGACAAAATCTGACTGGTAGTGTTTTTCTGACACTTAACCAGCTGTTGTCTACCTGCAGCTTGATTAGTCAAGCACTGAATTTATCCTGGATGGCCGTATGGTATCCATGCAGGGCTGCCAGGCCTCAGTCTGTGACGGGAGGCCTCCTGCTGGCAGCCTTGCTTATTCAATTAATTTTTTTAAAAGCAATAGCTGCTAAGCTGTGATGTCACTTCTGGGGGGAAACCCAGAAGTGATATAAGGTAGCTCTAGGAATCGCCAGAACTTTATGGTTTTAGAACTACCTTGCATTGCTTCTGGGTTTCCCCCCAGAAGTGACTTCACAACATCGCCAATGTCACTCGCCCCCTTTCCTTGCTCCCAACCCTCCTGCTTGTTGTCAGGCTCGGACTGGCAATCCTTTATCCATATTCCCTCACCTTGGCCACAGGCAGAATTTCATACATGTCTGGCCTTGGAAACATGTCTCTGTGGCTACACTGGGATCATACTTGTCCCTTTCTTTGGAAATTGAAACCAAGCAGCATCTCTTCTCCAAAGCAAAGAGCCAGTGATGCCTTTCCTCTACCTACTTGATGCAAGAGGTGCTTCAGAAGAGCCCAGGAGGAATAATCTTTGGGGAGACCCATTCAGAAGCTGCTGCCTCTCTCATAGGATGGTGCTTGGCTTGGAACTTGTGGCAGCCATTTTGTGATTGCCTAGGGTTGGGACTTGGGAACCTAGGGTTGCCTAGGGAACAGCGCTTGGGGAAGGCAGAGTTTGGGGATGTGATGCCATGGAGCCTGCCTCCCAAAGCTACCATTTTCTCTAGAGGAACTGATCAATTATAATCCTGAGAGAACTCCTGGCCCCACCTGGAGGTTGGTAGCCCTACCTCCCACCTTCATGGAAGCCATCTTGTGGTGGCATCCTCTACCTTTCTCAGAATTCTAAATGTGTCCACTGGCTGAACAAATTTGGAAGCCTCTGTTCTATAGTCTGGGAGTGGAGCTGAAACCCTCCCCCCAAGTCTAGCAACTAACACAAACACAATTTTAAGAAGGCATCTTCAAAAGACAGTGATATGGACAATAATGCACCAGGGACAAAGACAAGAAAACAGGCATGTCCCAAGTGTGTGTATGTAAAGCGCCATCAAGTTGCAGCTGATTTATGGCAACCCCAGCAAGGGGCTTTCAAGGCAAGTGAGAAACAGAGGTGGTCTGCCATTACCTTCCTCTGCAGAATCTTTCCTTGGAGGTCTCCCTTCCAAGTACCAACCCTGCTTCACTTCCGAGATCAGGCTATACAATGCCGCCTTCCCTAGCATCCAAGGTAAATAGGGACAAATGAAGAGTATAGCATTCTGAAGAGCACGTGTGATGGATTTCTGATCTTATCCATGACAAAGATGTAAAGATCTGGTGACTTCAGCAGAATGGCTTCTATAGCTTGAGGAGAGTTCAGAGTCTGACCTTCCAGGAGCGAAATATGAAGCTATTGCTGACAGCAGGCCATGTGCAGCACGTTGAATACAGAGCCAACTGTGAGGTTATAAAAATAGCTGTTCAGTAGGCCCTGAGGAGGAAAGGCATGTGCCTGTAGCTTATCCGAGAGTGGGTGAAGAGGCAGTTGCATTGAAAATCCCACCTCAAAGCCTTTTTGTTCCTCTGTATTGGTAAATTCTACACAAATCTGACCGGTATTAGGGTGGGGGCTAAGTGGTTTTCTTCTGACATGGCCTCTGTGGCAGTTCAGCAGCTGGCTAACTAGCAGAAATACAGTTGCTGAAAAGGCTCCTGGCAGAAAGAGGCAGACGTGGAGTGGGGAGAGGGAAAGAAGCCAGGCCTGCTGTATTTCTGCCTGCCATGCACCAGAGCAGCTAGGCAACCTGGAATATCCACTCAATGGGTTTTGGAGTTCAGTAGAATTTAGGGCTGCCTGCTCTTCAGTAGCCCAGCAAATGCCACTCTTAACAGCAGTATGACACATGGAAGTTCAACAGGTGAAGCTTTTCCTCTCGCTTTATCTCCACTGCAGTTGCTGTGTATCAGCTGTTAAAGATACAGAAACAAGGCTATCTGAAAAATAAAATGAATCAGTGGCCTAACCGTGCCCCACATGACTATGGGGAAGCCATGCCATCAGTTTACTCTGAAACTCCTAACCATAAAGGTAATGGATGGCTGTGGTTACTCAGTGGGTGATGGAAATATGCTCAGAGGCTGTCTTATTTCATGTTCCAGATAATAAATCTTGGAAAACATCCTGGAACTGAATGCTGGCTGATGCTTATTCATTTTTATTTATTTACTTCCTTAATTTAGACCCCATCATTCTTCCCAGTGGGGACAGACCCAAAGTGGCTCACGTCCTTTCCCCCCCTATTGTATCCCCACAACAATCCTGTGAGGTATGTTAGGCTGAGAATGTGTGAGTGGCACGAAGTGACCCAGCAATCTTCTATAGAAGAATGGGGATTCAAACCTCAGGTCTCCTCTATTCTATTCTATTCTATTCTATTCTATTCTATTCTATTCTATTCTATTCTATTCTATTCTATTCTATTCTATTCTATTCTATTCTATTCTACTTATTTTGGCTTCTATTCTGCCCTCCCAGCAAACGGGCTCAGAGCTAATGACAACAGGAGTTAAAACATTCCACAGTTAGAATTAAAACATTTCATAAAATCTTCCTCGCTAAATAGTTTTAACAAAGCTATAAACCAGACAGATGGCACGGCAGTTTGATCTGATGCTCTAACCACTGCACTGTGCTGTAAAACATTTATATCCTTAGACTCAAGGAAGCTGTTCCTCCTTTTGTTCTAAGCACAACTCAGAAAAGATGGACTCCCCCTGTTGTCTGCCCCCAGTATTTGACACTGAGAAGACATCCTGCCTCTGGACATGGAGGGTCTATT
Organism: Gekko gecko; assembly: GCA_029375565.1. NCBI lineage: Eukaryota > Metazoa > Chordata > Lepidosauria > Squamata > Gekkonidae > Gekko > Gekko gecko. Next base: position 25,605,962 of record JAPDNY010000001.1, on the reverse strand, counting down.
TAGCCATCGTGGTTAATATGATCACTACAACGGTACCAGTTCCTTTCCCCTGTCCTCATTCTCCTTTGCCTGTTGGGGGATGTGTGATTGCCTAACTATGGCTGCGTTCAGACGGCCAGTCAATCGCGCCATGAGCCCTCCTAAAATTTTATCCCGATTTTTTAAATCCAGCCTAGCACGACCAGACGCCCCCCTATGAAATAGCCTCACCGCGCGTTGTTCCCGCCGTGATTTGTCTACACGGCATCCACCGAGAATTTAAAAAAAAAAGTTTTGTACATTCGCATAGGCAAGGCTGCGCCTCCTTGGAGAACTGAGGCGATCGCGGAGGGTTTTCAGCAAAGTCCCGGTCCTCCCCCTTGCCATTGCCATCAATGGAGGGACTATTTTGCAAGTTAGAACAGTCCTTCCCCCCTCCATCTCCCATCGCGGTAACATCTTGTCCCTAAAAGAAATAAGCATGAATATTACATTCCTCGTAGCGCTTATCGCTGAATGCGTTTCCTCGTTAAAGCGCACATGGGGTTTCAATTTTTAAAAATCGCGCCCCCGTCGGCTCGGTCTGACGTCAGACCGAGCCGACGGGAGCATCGCGCGCTAATGGAGTGACCAGACGGAAGAAAGTCTGCAGTTGTTGCGCGGGTAAGCGAAAACCCTACATTGAAACTACTACTTTTTAAATCAGGATTGGAGGCGCAGCAGAACGGGATGCCTATGGGACTGGAATATTTCGCAGATGTTTCTGTCTGGTCGTGCATTTTTGATCCGCAAGGGAGTCGTTCCTATGGCAGATCAAAAGATCCGTCTGAACACACCCTATATCTACTAAGTATGACCATGACATTTGAATTTAGCCAGTTAATTACATTTTACACATATCCCTGGGAGAGAACCAGAAGGAAAAGGGGTGGACAGTTCATATCTTAATGGAAGCAGAGTTAATTAAAGACTATGGCAGGGAGCCACAAGGGGTGGGGGGGTTCACCCTGACTCGAAACACGTCTTGGTGTTTAATTAGCTCTTTCCAGGGCTCTGGGAACTAAGGCAGGTGCTGACTGTTTGAGGTGCAAATGGGTTTCCGTTTAAACAAAGCAAGGATTTACAAGCTGCTCACACTTGAGCCATGTCAGAGGGCTAGGTAAGGAGACTCGAGTTCAAAATCTCTGTTTAGCCCTTGAGTGATCTTAGGCCAGTCCTTCTTGGGTAAGTTTACCTCACAGGGCTGTTGTATGAGACAAAATGGAGTAGGGCCCTGCCTGATGAGGGTTGGAAGGCTCGACGTCTCCTGACTTTCTGCAAACTATGCAAAAAGGAACTATTCATGAGGGCTTTCTTACACAGGTAATAGAGCTTGAAACTCAGCATAAACCCCCCCCCCCGATCAAGGCATCTGGTCCCATTTGTTGTTCAGTCGCACAGTCGAGTCTGACTCTTCACAACCCCACGGACCAGATCATGCCAGGCCCTCCTGTCTTCCGCTGTCCTCTGAGGTTTCCTTGGCAAATAGAAGGGGAAGTCATGGAAGAAGTGACAGAGTTCATGTTCCTGGGATCCAAGATCACTGCAGATGGTGACTGCAGCCATGAAATTAAAAGACGCCTGCTCCTTGGGAGGAAAGTGATGGCAAATCTAGACAGCATAATAAAAAGTAGAGACATCACCCTGCCAATGGTATTCCCAGTAGTAATGTATGGCTGTGAGAGTTAGACCATAAGGAAGGCCGGGCGCCGAAGATTAGATGCTTTCGAATTATGGTGCTGGAGAAGGAGCTGGAGAAGGAGCAAGGAGATCAAATCAGTCAGTCCTAAAGGAAATCAACCTTGACTCTTCCCTGGAAGGCCTGATACTGAAGCTGAAGCTCAAACACTTTGGCTACCAAATGAGCAGGGAGCACTCACTGGAGAAGATCCTGGTGCTGGGAAAGATTGAACATAAAAGAAGAGGGGGACAGCAAAGGATGAGATGGTTAGACAGTGTTATTGATGCAACAAACATGAAATTGAGCAAACTCCGGAGGATGGTGGAAAGCAGAAAGGCCTGGTGTGATGTGGTCCATGGAGTCATGAAGAGTCAGACTTGACTGTGCGACTGAACAACAGCAAACAAATAGAGCATGGTTCACAAAGATGCTTTGGCAAAGGGGCAGAGACTGTGGTGTAGTGGTTAAGAGTGGTGGACTCTAATCTGGAGAACTGGGTTCAATTCCCCACTCCTCCTCCACATCAAGCCTGCTGGGTGACCTCGGGCCTGTCACTGTTCCCTCAGAACTCTCTCAGCCCCACCTACCACACAAGGTACCTGTTGTGGGGAGAGGAAGGCAAGGCAATGGTATTAAGCCTCTTTGGGACTCCCTAAGGTAGAGAAAAGTGGGGTATGAAGACCAGCTCTTCTTCTTGTTTCTACTGTGTTATGTAGGTTGTGGCAGGTACGGCCCCACTGTGTAATTTCTGCATTGTTTACCATGTCATGTTTACATGCTTTTGCTTTGTTTCATTCCACCCCCCACCCCCAGTTCTCTTTTAGATTTCAGAGTCTGCATTCCAGACCCCATTGCACTGTTTATTGGGTGTCTCATCCTCTTCACTGTATTTGACTGACACTGTGTATTCTGCCTTGAGTCTCAGTGAGCAAAGCAGATGATAAATGACATAAACAAATAAAATAAACATAGATGTAGCTGCTTTGGACTATTTGGATGGCCTAAAAATGGCAGCTCTACCAATCCATTACTCAGCTACCTTTTTTGAGAGTTTAATTAGAACCAGGACTTAGTCCAAAACCTGGGAGCCAAGGGTCCTGTGGCCATCCAAACCTCCTTCCTGTCACCAGCAGCAAGTACCTACTGCCAGCTTCCCCAGCAGTCAGGAACCAAAGAGATGCCTTTACTAGAGGTTGCCAGTTTCTCTCCAGGTGTCCCATTAACAGCAGTTTGATTGGCAAGCAATTACCAGATGATGTTATTTGCCTGCATGACATGAAAATCTTCAGTTGCCCATTTCCTCATATTAAGCTTCTATTAATATATTTTTTCCTGGCCAGTTGGCAACCTTGACCTGTACACCAATGCCCCCTGTTTTGGTTCTGCCTTTTCTGCAGTTGCTTTATGGGCAACTTTGCCCACTACCTGTTTCCACAAGGGGGCCTTCTCCAGGTAGTTCCCATTGGCTGCTGCGAAGGCAGAGGCATTTGCAGTGGCAATGGAGCATCCGCATACCAGTTTCTCCAGCACTTTTCTTGCTTCACTCCCCTATCCTGTGGCAGTAATCCCCTCCTTCCAATGGAAGGCTTTTTAAAAAAGCATTTGACATATTGTTATGGTGAAATACATCTATAACAATCCATTGCACAAATATACAAATTCCCAACGTTCATTTTTTTAAAAAACAAACACAAAACTAGCCCTTTTTATTGCGAAGTTATAAGGGGAAATGTGCATGATGCTGCCTCAGATCTTTTAACTGAAGATGCTGGGAGTGAAAAGGGAATATACAACATTGTGTGTAAAGGATGTGTTACTACTGAACCATCACTCCTGCTCAGAAGAAAAAATAAGGGAAAGCACTTCCCCTTATTATATTCTGCATGAGACAGGAGACTGGTGTAGTTGCTGTTTGGTGAGGGGAAAGCACTTTGCACATGCTTAAAAGACTCCCCCTCCTTTATTACTTCATAGGTTCTAGAACTCAGTCCCTGTTCAGAAAACACATTTGCCACATTAGCCGTGGCAGAAATTATATGGAGGGATGAGTACTTGTATAAAGAAGGCACATGCCCAACGATTTATATCTTTCCACCTGTTTACTTTTCCTGTCCCCAAGGCAAGAGAGGGTTTTCCCAGTCCACAGCTGGGTCTTAGCCAGACCGCTGGCCCATTCAGCCTGGTACTTCTGGTTGACAGGAGCTCTCCAGAGCTGCAGGCATAGCTCTTTCTAACCTAAGATCCATTCCAAGGGCCATGCCAGGGGTTGGCCTTTGATCTTCTGTGGGCAAAGCCATGGCATTAGAAACAAGATGACTGCATATGGCGGAGTGGGAGGAAGCCAAGACAGACTGCAATCTGACCTGGGACTATCTAGGCAAGTCATTAATGCTACCCAGAGAGACATAACCGAGTGAATTAAGACACTTGACAAATCTCATTTCCCCTTTGGCTAATTCAATCCAGCAGGGTGTCATCTTCCCAGAACCGATGCAGCCAGGAAAATTCCAGCCCTCTACATTCCCTCATAGGCTTCACTCCCTGAGTAAGGTCTTTTGCTAACTACAAGTTTCTTTTAAAAAGATTCAAGGTACCAAAGAATCTTTTTCAGAGGTGACTTTAGGACATAAAACCGATCCTTCTGGAGCAGACAAGCCCTTGCAAGGTGTGCAACAGATGTTTGAAGAGGCCTTTTGATCTCTCTCTATTCTCAAAGATTATTCTATTCACTCCTTATCCATTAATGGATAAACAGGTAAATTTCATGCTAAGGATTCATAGGGAAGGGACTGACAATGAAGCGGCATCACAATGTCCTTGAATAACACATGAACACGAGAAGCTGCTTTATACTGAATCAGACCATTGGTCAGTATTATCCACTCCGACTGGCAGTGGCTCTCCAGGGCCTCAGGCAGAGGTCTTTCACATCACCTACTGCCTGGTCCTTTTAACTGGAGATGCCGGGGATTGAACCTGGGACTTTCCACATGCCAAGCAGTGTTCCCTCTAAGCTGAGTTAGTGTGAGCTAGCTCACAGTTTTTTAGCCTCTGGCTCACACATTTTTGTCTTAGCTCAGGAAGGATGGCTCCAGAGCAAACTAATTGATGCAGTAGCCAAATCGCTTGCTCACAACTTTAATGCCAGTAGCCCACAAAGCAGAATTTTTGCTCACAAGACTCCAAAGGTTAGAGGGAGCATTGATGCCGAGCAGATGCTCAACCACTGAGCCACAGTCCCTCACCTAAGTTTTGTGCAGCTACATTTGGGGAATACTGTACAACAGGGCTTTTTTTGGTAGAAAAAGCCCAGCAGGAACTCATTAGCATAACAGGCCACACCCTCGGCAGCACAGCTCATTAGCCTATTAGGCCACATGCCCATGCTACCAGAAGTGTGGTCATCCAGCCACACCCACCTTTTGCTTTTTTTGTAGCAGGAGCTCCTTTGCATTTTAGGCTGCACACCCCTAATGTGGCCAATCCTAATGAGTTTCTGCTGTTGGGTGTGGCCTATTATGCTAATGAGTTCTTGCTGGTGCTAGAACTGGTCCAATCAAAATTCCTGAGATCATTATTCAATCCTCCAAGATGTACTGCTTATGGCATTTTGAGACAAGAAGCCGGCCTCAGCACAGTCGAACTGGACATATGGCTGCACTCTTTCTGCTTCTGGTTGAAAGCTCACCTTACTCCTGTTGGGTTAATTCCAGTGCTGTTGGCCGCATCTCCTTACCCCCAGTGGTCTTCCAGAGCTATTATTAAATTGAGAACTTTAGGATTAGACCCGCACCAACTTCTGGAAAGCGGCTATGTCAGGGCAAAATCTATTATTTACCAACGCCTCAGAGATATTGAGCTGCAAAAGTCTCACGCTGCACTCCCGTCTCCTTACAAATCTCTGAATTCTAAAAACTATATGACTGCTTCTCCATATCTAGCTAATATCTCTAACCCAAACCACAGGTGGGCTTTTTCCAGAGCCAGATTTGACACTTTTCCATCAGCAGTTCTTTTTGGAAGATTCCAACGCATTCCCAGGCATTTGAGACTTTGCTCATGCCCCTCCGAGTCAATTGAGACCCTTCCTCATATTTTATTTCATTGTGCTTACTATGCCGAAGAAAGAGCTCTTTTGATTACACCCGTATTAAGGTCATTTAGGTGCCAAGGACAACTAGTAATCCACTCCGAGGAACTTATGTTGAAATACCTATTGGAGGACAAATCCATTGAAATTTCAAGGAAGGTTGCCAAATTTCTTTTTATTGCATTTTCAAAGCGCAAGCACCTCTTTAATTCTTCTTACGACATTTCTCCCCCGTAATGTTGGTAGCCCAGGTCTGTATTCTGAGCCTGTATGCTGTTTGATGGGTCTCTGACCGTAATAAATATTTACGTTACGTTACGTTCTTGCTGGGCGTGGCCAACTTGGGAGTCAGCCAGAACTCTGTTCCTGTGCGTTCCTGCCCAAAAATAACCCTGGTGTACAATTCTGACGGCCCTATCTTTTAAAAAAAGGATAAGAGTTTGAAAAAGTACAGACAAGGGCAACTAGAACAATCAAAGGACTGGAGCACATTCCTTAAAAGGGACGACTAAAGAATTTGGGTTTTTCCTGTTTAGAAAAGAAGATGGGAGAGGCCGTGGCTCAGTGGCAAAGCATCTGCTCAGCATGCAGAAAGTCCCAGGTTCAATCCCTGGCTTCTCCAGTTAAAAGGATCAGGTAGGAGGTGATGTGAAAGACCTCAGCCTGAGACCCTGGAAAGCTGCTGCCAGTCTGAGTAGGCAATATTCACTTTGATGGACTGAGGGCCTGATTCAGGATAAGGCAGCTTCCATGTGTTCATGTGACGATTAAGGGGGGCAATGATAGACATTTATAAAACGATGCACAGTGAGGAAAGGCAGAACTGTTATCAGTCTCAGAACTCAAGGCCAGCTTCAAAGAAATTTTTCAAGATTGATAGAAGAAAGTACTTATTTGCGCAAAGCATAATTAACCAGTTGAATTCACTGCTACAAGAGGTACAGCGATAGCCTCCGATTCGGACCAAAGTTACACATGTGCAGAAAAATGCTTAAAAACCTGAAGAGCAGTTATCAGGTATCCTGTACAAATGTCAGTGAATTAGAAACATGATACTAAGTGCATTTATGGGGGGGGGGATCCATTTTTCACATGTGCACAATGAGCATGGGAAAGGACTAAAAATTGTTTTAAATTGCACACATGGGATGACAGAACTTTATGGATTATAGACTAACAGCTATTAGCTATGATAAGTACATGGAACCTCCAAGTTCAGAGGCAGTTTACCTTGGAATACAAAGTACTGCAGGGCTATTTCAAGGGAGGGCTGTTCCAAAGGTAAATAATTGGATGGAGAGAACTGAGCAAATCCTGGTTATGCTGTGGGTTTGGCTTTTCTGCATCCCCAAACCTAACAATTCAGTTTCGTAGCCTCAAAGGCCTTCTCCCTCAAGAATTTCAGCCTCACCGACTAGGCCCAAACCCACATGGAAAGGCCACCGCCTGGCAAATGCCGGTTAAGAGATGTACTCTTGCTGACTTCCTCCTCCTTAATGTGTTCTTGCTCATGGCTAACTCAATTCAACTGTCATGTTCCCTTCCCTTCCAGCCCCGCTAGGCAAAAACGTTTCTTCGCATGCTTAGCATGTGTTCTAACACAATTCCGTCGCCCCGGGGGACCTTTCTACAAAGGAAATTGCTCTCTCAGAGAGCGAGTGGGCCTGGCTCGGACTGTACACGCCGGCGAGCACGTTGCAGAGCTTGCGAGCGCAGGTGGTTGTACTCTGGGGAGCACTGCTTCATTCATTCATTCATGACAGCTGAACACTCGCTCCTGAGACTTTTTCTGGGAAGGAAACCTCTTGGCATCCAAATAGGTGGCCAGAGAATACCAGGGTTATTCAGGGGCCTAGTTTTTGCCCCTGGGGTACTAAATCTGTGACTGGGTTCCTCACATGATAGAATGCTCTGCTATAGACTCCCCCCTGCATTTTGAAATGTCAGGGAACAGGCTAGACCTGGTATCTGGAAATCTAGGTGCACTTTCTTTCACCGTTTATGGAAATCTAGAATGCCAGGGAGGGAGGGGAGTTGTTTTGTACACTATTACCCCTCTTCTGGATTAAAACAGGAACATACTTCTATAACCTGCTTTTTATACCAAGGATCACTGTCCAAACTCTTACATCGTTGAACATGCCACTGTATTGGCTGTATGTGCCTCTATTCTGTCACTAGGAGCAAAGCCCACTGTAAAAACAATACAACGGACTCTAGAAAGACGTGACACATTCTGCCCCTGGCTCCCCACTTTCTACCTGCTCCCCAGACCCTGGGGTCATGGGGCGATGGAATGCCCTGGGACTGGCTCCCTGCCCAGCTGCATCTGGTGGCCTCTGGGCCACCTCCACTGCCCTCCACTCCAGTGGCACACTGAGCCCCAGCTGGTCACAGACCGGCCGGCCACCTGCAATCAACCAGGGCCAACGATGACTGCTGCAGTGGTGGCAGGATCAGCCTCGGCCTGATGACCCTCTGCCCCCTGGAGTGTCTGGGCCATCTGTTGCCTCTGAGCACAGTGAGATCTGGCCCCCCACTTTCTCCCCCTCCCCAGACCCCGGAGTCGAGGAGCGACAGAGCAACCCACCACTGGCTCCCTGCCCGGCCACGTCCGGCAGCCTACGGGCCTCCTCCACCACCCTCCACCCTGGCGGCACGCCAGCCCACATCTGGTCGCAGGGCAGCCAGCCACGTGAAGTCAGCCTTGGCCACGGCTGACCACTGTGGCGGAGGCAGGATTGGCCTCGGCCTCCTAAGTCTCCGGCCGTCAGAGCATCCATCCTGTCTGACGGCTCCCTGCAGACTGAGGGCAAGACGCTGGCCACTGGCTCTGTGGGCAAGACTGAGGCAACGCAGCAAGGCAACGCAGCCAGTGGATACAGACCCCTGGTGAGTGACACATCAGGGAGCGAATTGATTTGGGGGCGCATGGAATATTGCCACTCCAAAATAGAATTATATAAGGGGAGACTTGCAAGAAAATTGTGGGGAAGGGGCATTTCCCCCACCTTTGCTTCCCTCTCCCCCTTCTCTATCAAAATTCCATTCTGTCTTTCTGCACCCACCCTCATCTATCAATCTTCCCTCACCTCCCCCTCTCACCCCTTCTATGTTAGCTTTCCTCCCTACCCACTTCTCTAGGAATTCTTTCTCACCCCCTTTCTCCACTCACCTCTTGTATGTCTCACCCCTCTCTTACCCCAGCCCTTCTCAGACAATGTCCTCTTTCCCCCACCCCTTCTCAGTCTGCCCCCTGTCCCCCCACTCACACAATGTCCCCCTCTTTGGCCTCCTTTTCTGCAGCTTCCTCATTTTTCTGGCAGTGGGGAGGCCGCTCGCCTGGGAGGGATCTGGCAACAGCGTCCTCTGCCCTGCAGCTCCAGGGCTGCCTTGCTGGCAGTGGGGAGGCCAGCTGCCTGGGAAGGACCCAGCAACGTTGGCTTCTGCTGCCCCATTACTCCAAGGCTGTCTTGCCATGGGGCGGCCAGCCACTGAGGCTGGCGTGAGTAACCACGAGTTTGGACTGCGCAAGCACAAACAACTCAGGTTTTTTATTTGGGGGGTGTTGCCAGAGGCACTGCCTTTTATTCTTGGGTAGCCCCAAAATAGGGGTTTCTAACCTGAAGTCCAAAAAGCCAGGCACTCTCAGCTTGACCACAGAGTCGGGCTGCAGGTGGTCTGCAAAAGGGATTTCATATTCAGGTTTCATAAGGTGACCTCAGATCAAGCCTCCAGTCTTCCCCCTCCACCCAGCAGAGATTATGTTTATGGAATAACAATGAGTTCCAGAGGTAAGTCTTTAGAAGCCACCTGGCACTCTCCAGCACCTCACCCAGCCCTTTGTGTCCTATGTGTAAATTCTTTGTCTGCATTCTTTGTCTTTCTTGCTCTGTCCCTCAAGATACCGGGATAAACCAATCAATCATTCAAATGTCCCTCCTGATGCTAATCAGGGATGGCTCCTACCTTTTGTCCACCCCGGGCCAGGACCATTAGGGAGTCAGATAATCCATTTAGCTAGATACCCAACACCTGGCTTCTATTGTTAAATCCAGACCCTGCCTCTCTGGAAGCTCATTGGTCATACCTAAGGTCTGCCCCTTCTGGCATCACACACCCCTGGGACTCATCATTGGTCCAGGTAATCTATTGTTCTCACCTGAGACCAGCCCCCAGGGCCACCCATTGGCCTGCATTCTTTGCCAGTGCCTATATCCCAGCACTCACATGGCCTTAGATCGTGTGTTTTCTGCCATGATCCAAAATGGCAGTCCACCCCTGAACTCTCTGAGTTTAGGCCAGAATCCATGGACCTCTGCACATCTGGACAGGTTGTATCACCCCTCTATAACCCATCAATCACCTCTGCTTCCTTAGTGCTATACTGTGTGTATATTGTTTGTATGCTTGAGAATATTTAGTAAAGAAATCATTATTTTAGCCACCCAATTTCTGTGTCTGTTCCTGGGTGCTTGGGAATTCTAACTGGTATACACATGTCAGATCCTATAGATAAGCCAATTGCATATTAATAATTATAATTCCCCATCTTTATTAAATAATAGAGCAATTTGGCTAACAGGGGTTAACCCCCCTGTGTATTTTTTAAAACTTTTTGCATTTTTCTGCAACCCTGGAGCTTCAAAGGGAGGTGTGATCTCGCAACTGCAGGTCAGATTCCTCCAGAGGAAATAGCCTCGCTTCCCCCACACCCCTTTATCTGGCCATGTGACCACAACCTGGCTCTCTTGTAGTCTTCCTCTGGGATCTGAGGCAAAGAGACAGTGCAAAGTCCCTTCACTTCCAACAAATTCTCCAGGAGACTGTCCTGGAGGGATGCTTTGACTTGGTGTGCTTGACCCAGTTTACTCCCCTAGGATACTTGATCCTCCATCAACATCAAAGTGAGGGTGAGGGACAGGGACGGGGGTGGGTGGGTTTTGATCCTCATTCGAGACTGTTTTCCCTTCGAGAGGATCCCTGTGCCAAACATCACTGGTCTTGAATGTGTTGGCCTAGCTTGGGGTGTTGGGGAGAGACTGGGAGTCCTGCTGGTGTACTGTTCACGGAGTTCACCGGTGGACTCCCTCCTGAGGCTATCAGAGGCAGTAGTTGAGTGGAAACTGCATTTCCGTGGACTGTTGGTCTTGGGGGACTTTAACGCCCATGCAGAGACTTCCTTACTTGGTGCAGCCTCAGACTTCATGGCTGCCATGGCAACACTGGGACCCTCCCAGGTCGTATCGACCCCCATGCATGAAACAGGCCACACGCTATGTTTGATCTTTTGTGCAGGGCTTGCTCTGAATAGCGCAGTTGTTTGTGAACTGGTGCCATGGTCAGATCACTTCCTCATAAAGATCGTTTGGAGGATGGCCATTCCACCCTGCAATGAGTGTATTTATGCTCACCCGCAGAGACGAATTGATCCCAGTGGTTTCTAAATGCCGGATTTATCTGGACCTGCTGGCAGTTCCCTCAATGAACCGACTGATGAGATTTGGAACAGAGGTCTTTAGGAAGCTATCGATCGGATTGCTCCCCGACACCCTCATGTCTCTGTGGCTCCTTGGTAGAACAGCTAGAGCAGAACTGGCAATGAACACGGGATGAAGCTGTGAGAACTCACTATAGAGTTTAACTGAAGGCCTACAAGGTAGCAGCGAAAGCAGCAAAAAGAGATTGTTTTGCCGCCTCCATTGCGTCTGCTAGCTCACAACCAGCTCAGTTATTCAGATTGGTTCAACAACCAACCATCCCTTTGGAGTGACCTAAAACGGATACTGATGTGTGATTCATGTGCAAACTTTTTGGGGAATGCAGTCTCTAAGCTCCACCTGGAGTTGTCTGCTGAATTTGATAACAGTAATGGAATAGATTCTTTTGAACTATGGTGCTGGAGAAGACTCTTGAGAGTCCCTTGGACTGCAAGGAGATCAAATCAGTCAATCCTAAAAGAAATCAACCCTGACTGTTCCCTGGAAGGCCAGATCCTGAAGTTGAAGCTCAAATACTTTGGCCACCAAATGAGAAGGGAGCATTCACTGGAGAAGACGCTGATGCTGGGAAAGATTGAAGGTCAAAGAAGAAGGGGATGGCAAAGGATGAGATGGTTAGACAGTGTCATCGATGCAACGAACATGAAATTGAGCAAACTTCAGCGGACAGCGGAAGACAGGAGGGCCTGGTGTAATCTGGTCCATGGGGTCGCGAAGAGTCGGACTCGACTGTGCGACTGAACAACAAAAAATGGAATGGGGCTCCGCTTATACCGTCTTGTCTTTTTTTGGACTCTTTTGGCCTGCTCACCCTTGCAAATGTTGGCAGGATCCTGACAGCTGTGAAGCCAGCTACCTGCTGCTTGGATCCTTGTCCCTCATGGCTGGTAAAATCATGCCACAGAGTGGTACGTGGACCTTTGAGACAGATTATTAATTTGTCTCTCTCACAGGGCTGTTTCCCCAGCTCTCTTAAGGAGGCGCCGTCAAGTTGCAGCCAACGTATGGGGACTCTGCATGGTTTTCAAGGCAATGGATGAACAGAGGAGGTTTGCCATTGACTGCCTCCTCGTCACAGCCCTGGTATTCTGTGGAGGTCTCCCATCCAAATACTAACCAGGGCTGACCCTTTGTGGCAGGGTATGTGGCAGAGTCACTGCTCACTTCTTCAGATAACTGTGAGCATTGTGAGAACTGTGAATCACAGCAGTGACTCACGAAAGCTCATACCTGTCCCTGCTAGAAGTTCTGTGAGTCTTTAAGGTGCTCCTGGACTCTTGCTCTTTTCTGCTGCTACAAATGGACTAACACAGCTACCCATCTTGGGCTGATCCTGCTTAGCTTCTGAGATCTGATGAGATTGGGTTAGGCTGGGCTATACAGGTCAGGCGCCAGCAAGCTAAGACCATGAAAACTCTAGTCCTGCTCTGCTAACATCTGACAGATCTCCATTGTACGAAGCCAGGAGCCTGCCTGCTAGACATGACAGAAATGGTCCTGGGGCTATTAAAACAACTGCTAACGCAATCACAGCCTTCCTGTTCTCTTCCACAGCCCATCGCTTGGGGCAACGGCATGGATGTGAATCAACAGACGCACGGCCCACTCTCTAAAATTTATTTTCTTTCTGCCTTGTGGACCAGTTTGTCCCCATCTGACCAACCTGCAGGCTTACCTGGATTCACTTTTGGAAAGCACTATATAATCTTGTTCTGCCTGGGGCTAAACTTTTCGACTTTCCCTACCTTTCGGGCAATGTTCCCTCTAAGCTGAGTTAGTGTGAGCTGGCTCACAGTTTTTTAGCCTCCAGCTCACACATTTTTGTCTGGGCCCAGGAAGGATGGCTCCAAAACAAACTAATTTCTGCAGTAGCCATATCCCTCGCTCACAGCTTTAATGCCAGTAGCTCACAAAGTAGAATTTTTGCTCACAAGACTCCACAGCTTAGAGGGCGCATTGCTTTTGGGGGGCATTTACAGAGTCCACCATTTGTTTTCAAGAAGAGCAGGCAAAGCTAGGATCAGGGCCGAAGCATAGCCTGGTAAGAGTGAATGGCACTGTAGCATTGACTTAGGGTGCGTTTAGACGGGCAGCTAATCCCGCCATTATGCCAGCTCGAATTTGATCCCAATGTTTTTAATCCATCATTGCATGACCAGACATCCTCCGGGGGGAATCACCTTACCACGCGCTGCCTCTGTTGTGGATTGTCTAGACGGCGTCCACTGAAGGAGGCGCGTGCAGTGGGTTTTTTTAAAAAACCTTTTTGAGCATGTGCATAGGCATCACAGCGCATCCTTGTTGAAGGAGGCGCGTGGGGGGGTTAAAAAAACTTTTTTGCGCATGTGCATAGATGTGACAGCACATCCTTGTTGATCCGCACATTTTTTAAAATGGCTCTTGCTCAGGATGGTCTGACGTCAGACCACCCTGACGGGAGGATTGTGCGCTGGTGGAACGATCAGATGGATGAAAGTCTGCAGTTGTACCGCAGGTAACCGAAAACCCCAGATTTAAAGTGGTATCTTTTAAGTACGGCAAAACGGGATGCCCACGGAAGAGGGACATTTCCCAGATGTTTGTGTCTGGACATTAACTTTAGATCCGTGAGGCAATCATGCCTCGCGTGGATCTAAAGAGCCATCTGATCAGACTCTAAAAGCCTCAACGGGCGATTCTGCATCTAGCACTCACTCCACATTTTCTCAACTGGGAGGAAAGAGTGCAGCTCAAAACCGCATTCAAGTACCTCGGAGCAATGCTGTACTGACTGCAAAGTCACCCCTGAATGGCCATAAATCTATCTAGAAGGTACCATAAAATCCAATTATCAAAGAAAGCAAAAGCGGCATGGAGTGTGGAGGCTACCATAAAATCCGACGATCAAAGAAAGTGAAAGCAGCATGTAATGCAGAGGGTAATTTCTGTTCCAACATGGGTTCCGTAAAAAAACAGAGAGAAAAGCCAGTGCAGAACAACATTCACAAGTAAAACAATTTGGGCAAAACTTTATGGTAGAAGCTAATTCTACCATAGAGTTTTGCCCAAAAACCAGAGTGCCCCCCCGACATCCCCATGTCACTTCTGGCTCACACAGGCACATCATTTTAATTTCTGGTGTTCCTCCCCACTCCTGGCAGCTCCAAGACACCTGGCAACCCTACTGAGTAGGGCAGTGTTTGAAGAGAATATGGTTCAATTCCCATTGATGCTCCGTGCTCCTCCCTAGTCTTTATGGTCTTCACCACAGAAATTAGGGGAAATTTCTAGAGCATCATTATGTGGAGGCCATTTTCTTCTTTGCCTTCTCAGTTCTTTAGGGGTGGGAAATTGGGGGTGGGGTGGGTAATTCCACACCTGGGGCAGGGAAATAGGAAGCCTAATGTATGGGCATGGTCGGCTTTGTCTTCAGGGGACAGAAATAAGTCATGAGGAGTCTTGATGTCCCTGAGGACAGACAGATGTCAAGAAAAAGGAACTTCATTGTGCAACAGTTAAGTCAATTCTGGGATTAATGAACATATTTAGACAATAAGTTGCTGATGATGCCGCCTTGAGAAACAGTCTATGTGCAGTGTTGTGGTTTGTCCTCATGGAGGGCCTCTGGCTTCCAGAACAAGGGGGTCTTGAGAACAGGAAACAATGCCTGCCCTGTGACCATAACAGGATGTGCTGACCAGACAATTTGTAGTCTTGCTGAACCTCAAGATTTGCAAAGGAGAAGTTGGGGGCTGTGCTAGAGGAGTTAGGCCAATGGTCAGCTACCATAAGGAAAGGGGAGAATGGATCTATTTGTGAAAGGTGAACCTCAAGAGACTGTAATGGAACTATATGGCCAGGTAAGGTCCCCCACCTCAACAAAGGAAACGAACGGAGCAGGATCAGAGGTGGTGGTTTACTGTCAGGACTCCCACCTCAAAAAGTCAATCAGTGGGCAATCAAACTGCCTGATTGACACAGTGAACTTGCTCAAATGCTGAATGGACGCTTAGTAATAGGATGCTGAAGATGGTAACGTCGCCCTATTGGTTTAAAATGATTTTTGAAAATGTGTGAAGTGCAGTGGTCTCTTGAATTCCTGATCAAACACTATTGTGAAGTATTTGGCAATCTCATTGTATGTCTGGTTGGATCACCATGGAACAGGATGCATGTAGAGACAGAACATCTGAGTTTTTGAGCATCTGAACACAGAAAGTGAAGATGGCATAACATCCAAATCGCAAGATGTCATAGTTCCGCTGCACACTGCATTGGTCAGGGTGCACCTTGAGTATTGTGTGCTGCTGTTCTGGTGGCCCCACTTCAAAAGGGATATGGACAGAATGGAGCGGGTGCAGGGGAGGACGACGAGGATGATCGGGGGGCCTGGAGACCAAGCCCTGTGAGGAAAGGCTGAGGGACTTGGGAATGTTCAGTTTGGAGAAGAGGAGGCTGAGGGGGGACATGAATGCTCTCTTGAAGTATTTGAAGGGCTGTCACTTAGAAGAGGGCAGGGAGCTGTTCCTGTTGGCAGCAGAGGACAGGACTTGCAGTAATGGATTTAAATTACAGGTGGAAAGATACCAGATGATAATTAGAAACAGGTTTATTTTTACAGGAAGAGTAATTCAGCAGTGGAATTGGCTGAGCTCCCCCTCACTGGCAGCCTTCAAGCAGCAGTTGGATGAACACTTCCCAGGGATGCTCTAGGCTGGTCCTACACTGAGCAGGAGGCTAGACTAGATGGCCTGTATGGCCCTTTCAGCTCTATGGTTCTATAAGAGAGAATGCTCCTTCCCATTTCTCTGGTGTAGAATTAAAAACAACAAACACCCATGGGGTTATACTTTCATGACCATAAGATCCAGCGATACTTAGGGTTGCCAACCTCCAGGTGGCGGCTGGAAATCTCCTGGGATTACAACTGATCCAGTTGATCCAGAGATCAAATAATCTGGCGAAAATGGCCACTTTAGAAGGTGGACTCTATGGCATTATGCCCCACTGAGGTCACTTGGCTCCCCAAACTCCCCCTCCTCAGGCTCCACCCCCAAAACATCTAGGTATTTCCAAACCCAAAGGTGGCAATTCTAGGGATACTAAGAACAGCATACTCACATGAAGCAATAAAGCAAGCAGAATAGTAGAAAACCCTTTCAATACTACCTCAGTGTGTCCCCAAATATTAAAAACCTAAAGAAATGCTATTCAGCATAGAGAGGATAGATTCTGAAGGCATTTCTGGGGCAGTTGGGCTTGTTTCTATATTGTAATCCATAAGTGCCTTTTTTTAACCAGGGTCCCTGAATCTCAGGTCATAGAAATGCAGTTTAAAAAAATCCCACTAGTGTACAAGGTCTCTGTAAACAGTGAGAAATAATGAGGACACCTCCCCCCCAGCCCTAGTGAGTGGGCAAATAGAGGGCAAGTAGAGGACATTCATAAGACCCACTATCTTCTCACCAGACAGAAATCTTCCACTAAAGTTCCATCCGGGGGCATGGGAAATCTTACTCAGGAGTCCCTTGATCTTATAGGGCTTCACCAGGCATTGAAAATTCATAATGGCTAGACACTTGGGTTGCCATTTACATGGAAGCTGGAGGTCTCAGGGATTCTGGATGCTACATCAATACAGATGATTTCCCACAAGCTGCTGCTCCGCACTGGCTCTTCCCTTCGCCCCGATCGTACATGTCAATTTCACACGATGTGCTGCGCGGCCGCATTTTGCCCCACAGCTTCGCCCAATTCCCCCTGCATCTACTCAATCCTCAAAAAATAGGATTGAGTAGACGTGGGGGAAATCGGGTGAAGCTGCAGGGCAAAATGCGGCTGCGCAGCACATAGTGTGAAATTGATTGGGGCAAAGGGAAGAGCGAGTGCGGAGCAGCAGCTTGTGGGAAATCAGTGACGCTGTGATTATTTACCAGTTTGAGAAGAAGTATGGTGTGCACACTGTGTGTTTGCTATGGTGCCTGTCCTTTGCTTCGATGACATCAGGGTCCTCATGGCTTATTTTGAGGTTTGGGTCTCCAGAGCCAGCTCAGCATCGGGTTGCAGTTTTGCTTGGCCCTTCGCCAGGCTCCCTTATTCGGATGTGGTATGTTGGCTTTGAACCTTAGCATCCCCCTGAGGTTTTGAGCAGCTGGGAAAGTGGCCATAACAATTCCCTCACTTCCTTCCCTCTAGCTTGGTGCGGTTGGGTCTGCAAGAACGACTGTGTTAGCCTTAAAGCCTCCTTCCAGTCACTGCCTGCCCTGCATAAGCCGGAATCAGTGCTCTTCTGACTCATACACACAAATAGGATTTCTGCTGGTTTTGTCTTTTCTTGTCAAGGCTCTTGGCTTTTACCAGAAATGTAGCAGGTGAAACTGTCACATGCCCCCCAGTGGAATATTCAGGGATGGGTAAGAATTACTTCTTTACACAGAGAGTGATTAAAATGTGGAATTCATGGCCAGAGGATGTAGGGATGGCCACAGGAATCAACATCTTTAAAAGGGGATTAGATAGATTCATGGAGGATAGGTCTATTAGTGGCTACTAGCCACTGGGACTGAGGGGAACCTCCACATTCAGAGGCACTAAACCTTTCAATCCCAGAGCCAGAAGGCAACATCAGAGGAAGGTCTTGGCCTCTGTGCCCAGTTGTTGGCCCTCCAGAGGAACTTCTTGGCCACTGTGTAAGACAAGATGCTGGACTAGATGGACCACTGGTCTGATCCAGCAGAGGAATGTCCTTTGCATCCATTAAAAACATAAGAAAAGGACATTCCACTCCCTTCATAGATGTTGGGGAAGTGTGATAGGGGGCAGCTTCTCTCCCTTCTGTATAATAAATTGTATGATGCTCCAAATACCCCTCTTTTACACAACTGTTATGAGGGACGGGAGCCTTTTAACAACTATTTACTTTTAAACCAGAAAACTGGTAGGGGCAGGGACATGGGGAGGGGGGAGACACAACATTGTGTGCACCATTATATCACTTCCAGTGAAAACCCAGAAGTGACATAGTGTAGCTCTAGGAATCTCTGGAAACTCTATGGAGTGATGCTTGGAGCGATGGCAGCCAATGAGACCTGGGGGCATGGAATCCCCCACCCTTCCCCATGGACTGGCAAGTCTAAAAACTGGCAGTGAGAGAATAAGGGATGCCAGTCCACAATTTGTGCCTCTCTGTTGGTGGCAGTGGAAACTATTGCCATCACAGCCAACTTATGGTGACTCCATAGGGTTTTCAAGGCAAGAGACATTCAGAGGTGGTTTGCCATGGCCTGACTTTGCTTTGCAAGACTTCCTTGGTAGTCTCCCATCTCCCTATATGTGCCCAGGAGAGCCTTGCGCTCTGCAGAGACTCATCCCAGGAAATCTCCAGCCACCATCTGGAGGTTGTGCGTATAGCAACACAGTCAAAAACTGTAACACCATACCCCAAAATACATGACACTTGATTCAAAAATACTTGACACTTGATTCAAAAGAAGCTCCTATGGTAATGCATTACATGGAGGCTGGTCATACAGCAGAGGATATTAGGTTTACTGTATTATATAGAGTGGTCAGTGAACGATCACACAGAATTGATATTCTGTCTGCCAGGCTGTACTTAGCAACTTGGACTGCCAGCCTGGGGGTCTCTTGCAAATACGAGTGAGGACAGGCTGAAGGCGCAATGCATTGCAAGGTTCAGTGGGGAGACCTGCTGAAAGTGGAGGGCCAAGGGAGAAAACAATGACTCAGTGCTGGGGCGTTCCAAAACTGCACCAGCCTGCAAATCTCACCCTTCTGCCTAGAAATTCAGCCTTAGTATATGTAGAGATGTGTGCTTTCTTTATAGTGAGAGACAAGCACTCTGGAAGCGTGCAGAGTGTTTGAAGTCTCAGCATTCACAGAAGGGATTATTCTTGGCTCAGATATATTTTGCTCTATACCAAGACTTCATCTATCTATAACAAGCGGTGAGGGAGATTCCTGGATATTGGCGCCCCCCAAAGCTTTTTGGTCTTCTGCAGTGAAGTACTATTTTGTTTCCTTGTAGTTAGAGGTTCCAGGCCTCGAAGTCTCTCAGCAAGGCAAATCCCAACACATTTAATACAAAACATTTTATCTGATCAAAAACAAGAGAACATTTTATAAATATACCATTTCAAACAGTTGAAGGACGTGTTTTAAATTTCTTTATTGTAAACATATATATATACACACACACACAACTGTACAATGACATAAGTAAATAAAGTCATCACATTATAGTAAAGAAGAAAAGGAAACAGAGTCCATAACCTCAAATGAGGATCTTTTGCTGAACATTGTTTAATCTGTGCATTTGATTTCCATGATGAATAAAAGGATACTTGTTGTTGTTGTTGTTCAGTCGCACAGTCGAGTCCGACTCTTCGCGACCCCATGGACCAGATTACGCCAGGCCCTCCTGTCTTCCGCTGTCCGCTGAAGTTTGCTCAATTTCATGTTCGTTGCATCGATGACACTGTCTAACCATCTCATTCTTTGCCGTCCCCTTCTTCTTTGACCTTCAATCTTTCCCAGCATCAGGGTCTTCTCCAGTGAATGCTCCCTTCTCATTTGGTGGCCAAAGTATTTGAGCTTCAGCTTCAGGATCTGGCCTTCCAGGGAACAGTCAGGGTTGATTTCTTTGAGGATTGACTGATTTGATCTCCTTGCAGTCCAAGGGACTCTCAAGAGTCTTCTCCAGCACCATAGTTCAAAAGAATCTATTCTTCGGCGCTCGGCCTTCCTTATAGTCCAACTCTCACAGCCATACATTACTACGGGGAATACCATTGCTTTGACCATGCGGACTTTTGTTGGCAAGGTGATGTCTCTGCTTTTTATCATGCTGTTTAGGTTTGCCATCGCTTTCCTCCCAAGGAGCAGGCGTCTTTTAATTTCATGGCTGCAGTCACCATCTGCAGTGATCTGGGATACTATTGTTGTACAAACATCTCTTGCATAGAGTTTTTCTTCCCTCTTAAATACCTCACAGTATTTATACACAGCAGCTATATGGAACAGCTTCTAAAAGAGAGAGTCCAAATGGGTGCAGAATAGGGTTGCCAGGTCCTACCATAGCTGCCACAGGGGGAGTCCTGGCCCTCTCTGGGAGCTACTTGGCACGCACACAAGGCGTACACGCCACAATGACATCACCTGGAAGTGACATCATCGCGTTGGGCACGTTGGGGGTGGGACCACTATCATTCAAGGGAAACCATAGAGTTTTCCCTCAAATGACAGAGCGTCCTCCTGCAACGTTTCCATGATCCTGGCACTTTGGGGGTGGGGTTCCCCCAGCGGCCTGATCCGGGCTGGCTGGTAATGAACCCTTCGAGCGGGGGACCTGGCAACCCTAGCACAGAATGGTGCCGTGGGGGGAGGTACAAATCCTGCCTCTGCCCCCAAATGGTATTTTTGGGTTGGGGGGAACCAGAGCCTTGTCTCCCCCTGCAGGGCCACTCTGAACCCATTTGGACTCTCCCTTTTTGTGTGTTTGTTTTTAGAAGCCATTCCCCACAGCTGCTGTCTGGCCGCAGGGAACACATAAAAACATGCATAAAGAAGGGCTGGGGGAAGTAACGTACAGTTTGGTTGTGAATTAAACATTTGTGCCAGTCTGGCCAGGGTATACTACCATTGGTATAGCAGGTTAACTCAGGGTAGGCTCTGTGTTTTCATCCTTACTGAGAAGCAGTCAGTCTCCCTGGAAATGAGCCAGTCCCCATTCCCAAAAAGGCTCTGAAGTGGAGCCGAGTTGAAAATGGTCACAGCATCTCCGACCCTGGAAGTCGGCCCAGCCCAGCCCAGCCTGGATGGTTTGCAGGCTTGACCATCCACCATTCCCATCAGCCAGCAGATTGACTTAGGTCTTTGCGGCTCCTCTGTAATGTGGTTCTTTTCCTGTTTTTACCTTTTCCCTGGTTTTGGTTACTGGTGAGCCAAGAGGAACACAAGTGATAGGCAAGGAGGGAATCCCCGTAGAGCAGCTTTTCATCCAGTTCTTGAGCTGTTTGACAATTCGCCAGGAGTGGCGGCTTGCTACACTACAGCGACAGTAGGCAGGGTGAAGTCCATTAAAAAATGTAGAGGGGAACACCAAGAGCTATCAAGACTGGCAGAGAGGGCACCACCTGGGTCTCTGCATGCAGCATCTGGCAGCCCCTGTGGCTCCCAGCACCACCAGCTGACCCAAATCTAAACCCAGCCAGCTGGCAGTGGAAGGAGGAGCCACATTATGACCCCGAGCCTTCCCAAATGGAGCAGAAACATGGAGCTGGGACCTCAAGGGTCCTCTAGTTCAACTAGGATTGCCAGACCGCCCCAGGTCTGCAGGGGGTTTACCTGCTTTTTGGGGGTTCAACCCACCCCCAAGCCCGAACACCTGCAGTTACCTCTCTCCCTTCTCTCTTGAGAGAGGGGAGGGAGAGAAGTGGCTGCAGGCCACATGCCTGAATTTCAAGCAGCATTGCCACTTGGAGATCGGGCGTGTGGGGCCGCTGACTGGAAGCACTTAAAGGAACCCCTTTAAGTGCTTGCAGCCGGTGGGAATCAGGCCCCGCATGTTCGATCTCCAACCAGTAATGTCACTCAGAGATGGGTGCATGGGGCTGCTGGCTGGAAGCACTTAAAGGGACCCCTTTAAGTGCTTGCAGCTGGTGGGGACCAGGCCCCGCATGTCCAATCTCTGACTGGTAATACTGCTCAGAGATAGGGTGCATGGGGCTACCGGTTGGAAGCACTTAAAGGGGCGCCTTTATGTGCTTGCAGCTGGTGGAACCAGGCCCCACGTGCCTGATCTCCAAGTGGTAATGCTACTCTGAGATTGGATGTGTGGGGCTGTCGGCTGGAAGCACTTAAAGGGACCCCTTTAAGTGCTTGTAACCAGTGGGGACCAGGCACCGCACGCCTGATCTCCAAGCAGTAATGCCGCTCAGAGATCCAGCATGTAGGGCTGCCCTTTAAGTGCTTCTGCCTAGCGGTGACCGGGCCCCATGGGCCTGAATTCCAAGCGGCATTGGTGCTGGGAGTTCAGGTGCACAGCAGCGGCCGTATCCTCCCCTCTTGCAAGATTTAAAGCCCCCCCCACCTAATCAGCATGCCATTTAAATCTTGCAGGACGTTAGGGAGAGGGGTGGCCTCCCGCAATAGTTTTCAGGCATGGGCTTGGAGCAGGGGCATCCCTAACATGATGTCATCATGTTGGGGATGCGCCCCCCCCTCTGGGAATGCCTCCTATAGTCCCTTGCTGGGGATAAAGATGGACTTGGCAACCCTAAGTCCAACCCTTGCTCAACACAGGAAATTCCCCTCTGTGGTAGGGTTGCCAGCCCCCAGGTCCAATATAAATCATGTATGATTTAACATCACGTAAGGCTCCAAATATTTCTCAAATATACACCAGTATTCAATACATGAAATACATGAACTGCAATAAATAGGCTGGAGATTTAAAGCAATGTCTAACATTTACTATTTGACACTCCCAAAAGAAAGACTTCACAGATTCTAAGTTCACAATTTCAATGGACTGAAAAACATGATCTTCAAATGTCCATAAAGCAAATATACCCACTTCCCAAGACTTAAGATAAACCATATAAAGCATGTTGCAATCAGCAAGTAGATCCAGTCCTTAAGACTTGAGGCAAGCAATAAGAAATAGGCTGCAGTCAACTCATCCTCCAGATTATTCAATGAGTTTTCGATGCCTTCATCAGGACTGCAAACAGGGACTCCCAAAGAGGCACAGCCACACGAACTTCTCAGCCAGAAATGCCTCCAAACTGTCTTATTGTACAGCAATGTCTCTAAAGTGAAATTGTATACAATACATATCAACATCAAGATCGCCTTGCCACTAAAATTTGACTTGCCAAAAAAGATTAACTACCTTACCAAAACTGCCTTATTTTTCCTTTGTTCATTATGGATACGTGTAACCTGATTCTATAGGTGTTCTTCCATCTAAATGAAAATAAAGATGGCTCTTGAGAGCTGCCAAGTATAAGCCCATTCATGCCTTCCAGGTGCAAATTGCTTAATCAGCTTAACAGTGATGTCAGTTAAAGGAAAGCAGTAAAATCCACAGCCTATTTCTTACTGCTTGTCTCAATGTACTTGCTTTATGGACATTTGAAAATCATGTTTTTCAGTCCATTGAAATTGTGAACTTAGAATCTGTGAAGTCTTTCTTTTGCGAGTGTCAAATGTAAATGTTAGACATTGCTTTAAATCTCCAGCCTATTTATTGCAGTTCATGTATTTAATGTATTGAATACTGGTGTATATTTGAGAAATATTTGGAGCCTTACGTGATGTTAAATCATACATGATTTATATTGACTCATCTATTTCCTTAAGTTATTGCTAGCCCCCAGGTCCAGGCAGCTGGCTGGTGGGGGAAGCCCCACTCCAAGCCCCACCAACAAGAGTGATCACCAGCCTGGCCACCCTTCTCCCTCCACTCCTGCCCAATTTAAAGGGTTTCAGCTGATCGACAGGGACCATGTGGCCTGTCGACCAGCTGGAGGTCCCTTTAAATCTAGCAGGAGGAGGGGGAGAGGGGCTGTTGTGAGCTACTCGCTTAGCTCTCAAAAAGAGCCTTTTAAAGGTCTTTTGCGAGCCAGTGTGTGACCTGCAACTGCCCCTCCCTTCCTCCTGCTAGATTTAAAGGGCTCTCCAGCTTGTTGACAGGTCACATGGTCCCTGCAACCAGCTGAAACCCTTATATTGGGCTGGAGTGGAGGGAGAGGGTGGCCAGGCAGGTGGTCACTCTTGAGGTTGGGGCTTGGGGGTGGGGCTTAGGGTATTCCTGCCCACCGCCAGAATGCCCCCCCCAAATCCCCCCACCAGAGCGATGAGGGGACCTGGCAACCCTACTCTGTGACTCTTGCTGTATGTCCAGAGGGAAGGGACAAACCCTCCAGGATCCCTGGCCAGGCTGGCGTAGAGGAAATTCCTGCCTGACCCCAAAATGGCAATTGGCATTACCCTGGGCATGTCAGAATTGGCCATGAAAACCAAGTTGGGTAGAGACTCCAGTCTGGCCTTCAGGTCAACAGCTTCTTTCCACCCTGAGTGAAGGAGAGCAGCCTCACAATTATAGCAAATGCATTATTCTGTGGAACTGGCATCATTCCTGTGTCGACATAGGAACAGATGCTACCCCTGTTTTCTTTGAATGGTAATACTGGCGTGGTCTGATCTGTAAAGGCTCCATAGAATTTTTTTCCCCCAGGAGCCCCCTTTGAGTTAGATTTGAAAATAATATGTGGCTAAGAAGGATGTAAGAACACATTTCTACTAAATGTTAGAGATTGAAAAGTATAACACCTTCTTGTATGTATGGTGGAATTTTTGGAAGTCTAGGAATACTGGGATGAAATACTGAAACAGTTGTCACGATTTTGTGTGACCGTGTAACCTCCCCTGAGCCTGTTCATGGGGAGGACAGGGTAGGAATTGAATTCATTCATTAAATAAAACCAAGGGAATGGTCACCAGCTACTGGACTGTGCCCAGAATTCAGGACCATCCTGTCTCTTTGCCTGGTAACCTCTTAGGCAGTGGGAGACCCCAGCAGCAGCCTGCAGGTGAGGAATCGCTCCACGCTCATGTGGGATTGTGGACAGGGAAGGGAGGTGGAGCCAGTGGGAGTGCTGAGAAGGGTGGCACCTCCTGTGCTCAGCCGTCCCGAGTCTCTCTGAACAAGGAGCGTTTGGGGACCGGGCTGCTCTCTTTCACTCAGGGCAGAAATCAGGTGTGGGCCTGAAGGCCAAACTGGAGTCTCCAGCTCAGCTTTCATGGCCCATTTTTCCATGTCCACAGTAATGCTGATCGCCATTTTGGGGTCAGGAAGGAATTCCCCCCAGGCCAGATAGGCCAGGGATCCTGGAGGGTTTCCCCCTTCCTCTGGGCAAACAGCAGGGGTCACGGGGGAATTTCCTGTGTTGAGCAAGGATTGGACTAGATGACCCTTGAGGTCCCTTCCAGCTCTATGTTCCACTTGGGAAGGCTTGGGGTCGTAATGTGGCTCCTTCTTCCAGCTGGAGCTGCTGTCACTCTGCCACTCTTGATAGCTGCCACTCTTGATAGCTCTTGATGGTGCTCCACCCTTGAGCCCCTCGAGCCCATTTTTAAGGAGCCTCACCCTGCCTGCTGATGCTGTGGTGAAGCAGGCCGATGCTCCTGGCAAATTGACAGGCAGCTCAAGAGCCGAGTGAAAAGCTGCTATGTAGGAATTCCCTCCTGGGCCATCACTGACACATTTCCACGAGGTTGACTGCTTTCAGTATGGGTGGAAACCCAGGTTGTGCCCTGCCCTCTCTCGGGCAGTAGGGACGTCACAGATCACCCTGCTAACAACCTCACTCTAGCAACTTCCAGGGCCAGAAGCACCATACAAACTTCCTGGGGGCCTCTGTGGAATCTGCAGGGCCCAGGAGAGGAAAGAGCAGCCAACTCTACCCTTTCTGAAACAAGCAATCAGGGAGCAGATTAAGGTGAGTGAGACTCAGGGCCAGCATCTTTAACCTTAAAAGAAATGGACTCACTCCAAAGAAAGATAAGAACATAAGAGAAGCCAATGTTGGATCAGGCCAATGCCCCATCCAGTCCAACACTCTGTGTCACAAAGTGGCCAAAAATACCAGGTGCCATTAGGAGGTCCATTAGTGGGGCCAGGAGACTAGAAGCTCTGCCACTGTTGCCCCCCCCCTCCCCAAACACCAAGAATACAGAGCATCACTTGCCCCAGAGTCCCTATCTATCCCTTGTGGCTAATAGCCACTGACGGATCTCTGTTCCATATGCTTATCTAATTCCCTCTTGAAGCCACCCATGCTTGTAGCCGCCACCACCTCCTGTGGCAGTGAATTCCATGTCTTAATCACTCTTTGGGTGAAGAAGTACTTCCTTTTATCCGTTCTAACCCAACCGCTCAGCAATTTCATTGAGAGCCCACGAGTTCTTGTATTGTGAGAAAGGGAGAAAAGTACTTCTTTCTCAACCTGCTCTATCCCATGCGTAATCTTATAAACCTCGATCATGTCACCCCTCAGCTTGTCATTTCTCCAAGCTAATGAGCCCCAAGTGCTTTAACCTTTCCTCATAGGGAAAGTGTTCCAACCCTTTTATCATTCTAGTTGCCCTTTTCTGCACTTTTTCCAATGCTATAATATCCTTTTTGACCAGAACTGTATACAGTACTCCAAATGAGGTCACACCATCGATTTATACAGGAACATTATGATACTGCCTGATTTGTTTTCAGTTCCCTTCCTAATAATCCCCAGCATAGCATTGGCCCTTTTTTATTGCAGTCGCACACTGTCTCGACATTTTCAGTGAGTTATCTACTATGACTCCAAGATCTCTCTCTTGGTCAGTCTCTGCCAGTTCGGACCCCATCAACGTGTATTTATAGTGAGGATTTTTGGCTCCAATGTGCATCACTTTGCACTTGGCCACATTGAACCCCATTTGCCATGAATGGATGTCGAACTCAGTCCAATGTCTGAGCCTCCTCAGCTCCCCGAGGCCCCAAGAGCAGTGTTCCCTCTAAGCTGAGTTAGTGTGAGCTAGATCACAGTTTTTTAGACTCCAGCTCACACCTTTTGGTCTTAGCTCAGGAAGGATGGCTCCAGAGCAAACTAATTTATGCAGCAGCCAAATTGCTCACTCACAACTTTAATGCCTGTAGCTCCCAAAGTAGAATTTCTGCTCACAAGACTCCACAGCTTAGAGGGAGCAATGCCCAAGACCAAGGCCCCCACCCCAGAAGACAGCCTTCACCAGCACTGGAAACCGCAGATCCGTAAGGCTCCACTTTGGCATGCCAAAACCACAGGAGAGCCAAGAGAAGCTGCAGCAGAGCAAAACTTCACAGGCCAAATAAAAAGCCTGCAGGAACCAACTGCCAACCAGCCGCTGCAATTGAACACCGAGAAACTGAGCCAGAGGGACCAGCTGACCAACAAGGAACCAAACCAACACGCTGACACCAGGGGCCCAGAGAAACTGAGGGGGAGCCAAGCTGATGAGCTGAAGATCCACCACGGGAGCCACGCCTCCACCAATCTGAGCTTCCTGCAGTCAGCCAGGCTGGCAGCCAGATGACGTGGGATGGCCAGCACAATGGCCTGAGGCTCCCACCGTTCTGACCATCAGATGGGGACTAGGCGGGAAGGCCTCCTCCTGACCCCTCCCCCTCCAGGTGATTGGTGAAGAGGCAGTGCAAATTGAGGAGGGGGCGTTGCCCTTGTGGACCAATTCAGTATAGTGGTTAAGTACATGGACTCTTGTTACTGTCCATGGGGTTTTCTTGGCAGATACTGGAGTGGGTTGTCATTTCCTTCTCCAGGGGATCACGCTTGGTCTGAGTTCTCTGCTGTGGCCTGTCTGTCCTGGGTGGCCCTCCACGGCATAGCCCACAGCCTCATCGAAGATCCATGAGAACATGAAATTGAGCAAACTTCAGCGGACAGCGGAAGACAGGAGGGCCTGGCGTAATCTGGTCCATGGGGTCACGAAGAGTCGGACTCGACTGTGCAACTGAACAACAACAACACGGACTCTAATCTGGGAGAACCGGGTCTGATTCCCCACTCCTCCACTTGCATCTGCTGGATGACCTTTGGCAAGCCATAGTTCTGGCACAGCTGTTCTTGAAAAAGAGGAGTTTCTGTCAGAGCTCTCTTAGCCCCACCTACCTCACAGGGTGTCTGTTGTGGGGAGGGGAAGGGAAAGGAGTTTGTAAGCCGCTCTGAGACTCCTTTGGGTAGTGAAGAGCGGGGTATAAATCCAATCTCTTCTCTTCTTCTTCTCATGGCTACAGACCTGCATGATGGACTCATTTTTCAACACTGAGCCCATATTAACAGTGGCCACAGGGGCCGTGGAGCAGCTCAGGTACATCTTTTGTGTCCAACAGTCAGAGGGAGGGCAGCTCTGTGAGGAGGGATGAAGCAGGAAACCTCGAGGTTGCGGGACAATGAACAGAACCAACCAAACGGAGGATGCCAAGCAGGAGCCGGACGCAGTTTGCCTCACCTCAGGGAGATGCAGACAGAGTGCCTCAGGGCTGAACCCCATTCTCCAACTAGGAGCAAAGCATCCTGGAGGCTCTCATTCTATTTCAGAAGCTGCACCACTGTTTCCCACCCCCCCAAAACAATCACCATCATGCCACTCCATAGTGGGTGTTTGTCAGTTCTTGGCCTGAGGAGGGAGTTGGGTGTGTGGGTGCTCAATTAGCACACCCTGAGGGCTGGATGACCAGCCTTCCCCTTACAGTGAAGAGTCTAATACTTCCCCTTTTGTCCTGCCAGGAAATTCCAGACTCCCCTGGGGCTCATGCTCCAAAGTTCAGTCATGGCATGAGCTCTGTGGTTCATCCTGAATGGGAGCACAGGCCAGCCAGCACCAAAAGCCAGCTACATTAAATGCTGATCGCCTTGTTGAGAGAAAATATGCCTGCAGGTCCCATAATGCCCGAAGCCATGTCTTTTCTGGATCGCTGAGGCACAGCATTGGGGAGAGCTGTGTCCATCAGTCAAGGCAGGAGGATGCCAAGGAGACACTGTCCCAGTTGGGGTCCTGAATCCCTGGGCCTGTTTCCAGCAAGGCTTTCTGCAGTGGGCAGGGCATTCAGCACCCACACAGCAGCTCTATCTTCCTTTCAGATGAAGCTAAGGAAGGCCTCCAGGTGCTACTGCAGGAGCTGCTGAGGGAGGACCCGTCTGCTGGGCATCTGGCGGGGCTCCTTGATGTAAGCATGTGGGAGAGAAGATGGTGGTGAACGTAGGTCTCTTTTGAGGCTGGGAAGCAAGGATGAGCCTGGTAGGGAGAAATGATCATATCAGCGTCAGCAGAAC
This sequence comes from Gekko gecko, assembly GCA_029375565.1. Lineage (NCBI taxonomy): Eukaryota > Metazoa > Chordata > Lepidosauria > Squamata > Gekkonidae > Gekko > Gekko gecko. The sequence continues at coordinate 25,576,796 of JAPDNY010000001.1, read as the reverse complement.
CACATAAACCAACTTCTTTAGACTTTTGGTGACAATTAATACAAAAAAAATATTCTCTGTGATTATTGGACACCTAGCAGATTTCATAAATTGGGTTTATCGGGTTGGATATGTGTTGGAACTGTCAGCAGTGAAGACCAGATCCAGCATGTACGTTATATGGGTATATCCTGTTTTCAACTGGCCTTATGAAACAGGTATTGGAGCAAGCCTGTCTGCAGATTCATGACCTTTATGCTATCTGTCTGCAATCCAATAATAATACAAGAAAGACACAAAGAAAATTTATTGTTTGTAAGAACTTTAGATTATTGGATAGTGCTCGTCAGCATTATGGAATCATATTTCACGTTTATTCTTGTATGAATGTACAGAAATATATTTGTATTAGTATTAGCATTAACAGTGGTCTATTTTTAAAAAATCTATAAAAGAGTGATATGCCCTTCATAAATATATGACAGTTGCCATCGACTATTTTCTACTCACTTATCCCATGATCTCTCTCTTTGATTATCCTATCCCATGTGGAGGTTGGCATGCTTACCTTACGGCTTCATAGAGAGTTGCCCAAGAGTCTCATGCTGGGACATTCTTTCTTCCCTGCTAAGATGAGCATCACGGATGTTGGGGGAGCAGGACAGGGCAGGTCCTTGAAGGGGCAGGCGTCCTGTGGAACTCGCTTCCAAGAGATATTCTGGGTCCTTTTCATGCTCATCTGGAGTAGCTTTTGTGAGAAAACCTCGACAGGCACTACTGAAGATGCCTCTCCTTTCTTGACCTGCTGCCTCTTTCCGGCTGAAGGCTGAGGGGCCTGATTCTTTCTCCTCGTGTTCCCCACAAGAAGCTCTGTCGGTCCATCGAACTCAAGGTCATTTGCTCTGAGTAGCAGCAGCTCTCCAGAGTGGAGTAGACACCTGTCCTAAGTGAAAATTTTGAATCCAGGCTGATTGAATCCCAGAGGAGATCTGCCGGGATACTTTTCACTGGAACGTGACCTTGGAAAACTAAAGAATGTACACAAGGTGTGAGCCTTTCCTGGACACCACACTCTACCAGCCAGCTTCTTCTGAAGACAGAGACCCAGAATCCAGCCCTGTCCCCTGCAGCCAAGGGAATCCCACAACCTGCCTCCCTGGCGGATCAGCCAGGTCTGAAGGAAAATGGCGGTTTAACTGTCTTTTGGGCTCTAAGTTCCACCGCCCACCTGCTCTCCCAATATTCTGAAGGCCCTGATTGGCTGCGTCTTGCACCATGAATATTTCAACCAAGTTTAAAGGCTATTGGTCATTTTCAGGAAATGGGCAGGACTTTGACTTGTCCGTCATACAGGTCTATATTAGCCCCACTTCTGTGGGACTCTTACCACAGAGACAAAACTTCCTAGTAACCACTACTTGGTATTCAAGAGCTGCACATTTGGGTTTCAGCACTTGGCAGAAGGGAAGGGGAAAGGGGAGGCAAGGCACATACTTTGAAAGAGGTCTTAGAAAGAAAAGGACGAGGCTCCAAGGGAGACGAGGAATGACAATGACTGGGCTAGAGCAGAGTAATTTAAAAAAACAACAACCAAAGGATGTAGCAGGAACTGAGAGACAGATTGGCATCCAAATGAAGACTTGAGTACCTTAAAACACCGAACTCTCAAATGGCCAAAAAACATGGTCAAAGGCAGGACTTGGGAGTTGCCACAGGGGGAAAGTGTTTTCAGTGAGGGAGGGAAGGGCTGCTTTGCTGGGTAGACCGAAAGTGTTCCAGAGAGCCCTAGTGTCAAATAGGCAAAGAGGTAAATAAGGCAATAATGATTCCAAGTTTCTGTCAGTCATCTTCTTTTTTTGGAAGGAATGTACAAGGCAATTTTCACACATGCTAAATAATGCAGTTTCAATCCACTTCAGCAACACTTTGTGAGTGGACGTTGCCATTTCACACAGTAAAATCCGTTGCAAAGGGGATTGAAAGTGGATTGAAAGTACTTTATTTAGTGTGTGTGAAAGCACCGAGTAGATGCCCAAAGGAACCTTAGCTGAATGGAAATATCTTGAACCATAGCTGAAGAGCCGGGAGTGCATGTTTGCAGCTGCAGTCCTGAGGATCCTTTCTTCAGAGTAAGCCACAATGAGTAACATGGGCCTCACTTCTGAGTAGACCGCCTAAGGTCCCTCCCTGTGTCAGGCTTTCCATTGCACGGGGAGGTGTCTCTGTTTGGGGCTTCTCACCTAACTTGCAGGTGAGCTTAGAGGAGGGGGGCTCGAGACACTTGTGTCAGGAGCAGTTCCCAGCCCAGTGGTAGAGACAGATCTGCAGCCATGTGGCCAGACAGAAACAAAGCTGTTCCGTGCACAGGGCCGGTGCCAGGCTTTTTTGCACCCAGGCAAGGCTAACTACTTGCATCCCCCCCCACACACACACTGCTAACTAATTTTCAAAAACAGATGAACTGTAGCAAACATGAAAAGCACAAAACTTGAAATTGCTAATTTTTTAAAAAAATTGCGAGAATAATGAATACAACAATCTTTGGTTTTCTTTCTCAAACAGAAAATAGTTTTAGCACACAAATCATTTTGAATAATCCTGTTAATTGTGATGTTAAAATTCAAGTCTCTTCAGGCACATCAAAATCTCATTTTGCCTGCCTTCTCCTTTGCAAATTTTGTCACTAATTCCTTCAGGTCAAGTGCTAATGCTTCAGTGTGTTCAATTGATACAGTTGCCAAACCAAATAGTCTCTTTTGCAGCAGTAGTTCTCCTACTATTTATCAGTTTTGTGATTCTTGATGTCAGATTTGTGTCCATAGGGTTTCACCTGTTTGTCCTATGTAGAGAACTGGAAAGCCAGTTTGGTGTAGTAGTGGTTAGGAGTGTGGATTCAAACCAGGGAGAACCAGGTTTGATTCCCCACGCCTCCACATGCAGCTGCTGGTGTGACCTTGGGTCAGTCACAAGTTCTTTCAGAGCTGTTCTTTCAAGGGCAGTTCTCGAAAGAGTTCTCTCAGCCTCACCTACCTCACAGAATGTCTGCTGTGGGGAGGGGAAGGGAAAGGGATTGTAAACCACTCTGAGATTCCTTCGGGTAGTGAAGGGTGGGGTATAAATCCAATCTCCTCCTCCTCCTCCTCCTCTTCCTTCCATGTCCTACCATATTGTTATTTCAGTCTTGCTGTATTTATTGCTCAGTTTCTTATGCAGCTTGATTCTAATAATCTCTTCCTGACAACTAACTCCCCCTACCTCCATGCAATAGTTGAGGAAATCTGTTTCAATGTATTTGAAGAAGTGTGCACATTCTGTTCTTGCATGTACCCAGGGTTCAGCTTGGTTTGTCTTGGGGGTTAGGGTTTGTCTTGGGGGTTTCTACCTTTCTCATATCATTTTCTGCATTGTTCAACATACCAAGTGTAATTATTTTTGTTCTGTGTCAAATTGCTGTAATCCTAGTCTTATTACATTGTTTATTAGATGTCTCATGTGAATTATTGCATTGACTTACACTGTGTAACCCATTTTGAGTCTCAGTGAGAGGGGTAGACCATATATAAACTAAATAAAATAAAGTGCATATGGTCAGGCTGTGAGTAGGATTCTTTTCCAAGTGAACAAACATAGGCTCAACCAACAGTGGCATGACCCCTGAGGTGCCCACAGGTGGGATCCTCTCCCAGCAACTTTCAGTCTTCAGAGCAAACATGAAATACCACAACCCTCCTCTTTGTGAATAAAATCCCTGTGGGTTAGCATATATTAGCCAAAGAAGATTTGTGCTCACTTAACTCTGGACCTAAATTCCTCATTATGTGCCTCCTATTCTGTCAAAAATAATTTCCACAGCAATAAGAGTTCTACAGGACTATTGTGAAACACTGTCCTGTTCTTCTCTCTGTCTGAGCCTGCTACAACACCTTTCTTATCCCTTCATTCCTTAATCTCACTTTCTGTTTACTCCAACATGATTTCACTCCCCCCTCCGCCCACTAACTGCTAATTCTGTTCTAGCCAATCACATAGAAAATCCACCCTTGGAAGATTTATGACAGGATTCCCACTGTTTACCTCAACCTCCTCCTTTTTTTACTAGAAAATTTACACCTGATAGACATGTGACAGATTTCACACCCTAATGTTGATTGTCAGTTCTGCGCCACTCTGAGGTCTGTGCTCTAGATGGTCAGCTAGTTGGCCTAATGGTAGTGCCGGCCCTGGCAGAGAGCCATCTGCTGGTTGTCCCTGAACCAAAAGATGCCCATCTAGCCTCAATCAGGGCCAGGGCTTTTTCAGTCCTGGCCCCAGCTTGGTAGAACATGCTCCTGATTGAGATCAGGGCCCTGAGACAGATACTACCGTTTCGCAGGGCCTGTAAAACAGAACTGTTCCGCCAGGCCTTTGGTTGAGGCAGCAGGCATCTACTGGCTGGCCTCCCTGTTGCCGCTGCATAAGATCATTTAACTCCCGGCTGTAGAAACTGGAATTGAATGTACTGCACTGCCCATTTTAAATGTTTTTAATTGGTTTTATTGTATTATCTGATTGTATTATTTATTGCTGTAAGCCGCCCTGAGCTCGTTTGGGGGAAGGGCGGGATATAAATCGAAATAACAAACAAACAAACAAACACAATAAATAAATGCCAACCAGGGCTGACCCTGTTTAGCTTCCAAGAATCTGGCAACATTGGGCTAGTCTGGGCTATCCAGGTCAGGTCTTTTAGGGTGGCCAAATTATCCTATCCTATGTTAAACAGTTCAGAATATTACCCAGCAGCTGCAGACTACGAACTGATCAGTTTGGTGTAGTAGTTAAGTGCGCAGACTCTAATCTGGGAGAACAGGTTTGTTTGTCCACTCCTCCACTCGCAGCTGCTGGATGACCTTGGGCAAGCCATAGTTCTGTCAGAGGTGTTCTTGAAAAGAGTAGTTTCTGTCAGAGCTCTCTCAGCCCCATCTACCTCACAGGGTGTCTGTTGTGGGGTGGGGAAGGGAAAGGAGTTTGTAAGCAGCTCTGAGACTCCAAATGAAGGGCTGAGTATAAATCCAATCTCCTCCTCCTCCTCCTCTTCTTCTTTTCCTTAATATTCATGCGCAGACGCTGACATGGATGCACACTTGGGACAATATGTCTCCGTTCCTCATTCAAAAGGTCTGAATTCTGGAGACTCTGAGGAGGCACCGGAGCCCAGTGAGGTAGATTAGGCTGAGAGAATGTGACAGGCTCAAGGTCAGTGGCAAGTTTCCTTGGTGGCTGTCCTGTATTTCAGCTCTTGTGTTGCCAGAACTCATGCATGTGCCTTGAAGTTGCAAGCAACGTATGGCGAACTCAGCAAGGGGCTTCCAAGGCCAGTGAGAAGCAGTGGTAGCCTGTCATTGCCTTCTTCTACAGAGCCTTCTTTGGTGGTCTCCCATCCAAGTACCAACCCTGCTTAGCAGCTGAGATTGGATGAGATCAGGCTATACCATAATATTCCACACACCCCAGGCCTCACTAGACAGCAGCATATTGGGGGACAACAACACGGTATTTGAAGGATAACTGTTATGGCAGGTGCTGAAATGCAGTCTCAGAGAGAAGGATGCAAGAGGAGGCTTTGCATACATGGAGCTGATAGATTGAGGTCCCATCTTCTGCCCCAAACCTCCAGAGTCAAGATCTATGAAATGACCTGTGATATTCACACCTAGGACATGCCAGGCCCTGCCATATAAGGACAAAGGCCTGTAGCACAGTGTAAGGTTGATACTGGGATGGACCCTGTCCCATCCTACCAGCCTGCTGAGCAAAATTCCCCCAGCTGAAGGAGTCTTCCTCCAGCTTAAGTGGTTGTTCCTCCCATGGAAGTTGGAGGAGGAGTTATTGGAAGGAGATGTCATAACTCACTTTCTTTTATTTGCTATCAGTTGAGAACAACACCGATCCACTTGGGGGGTAGGGACATGAAAAAAAAAGCCAAAAGCACTTTGCAACTTAAAAAAAAAAGTGTTCAAGAAATGGTAGGCAGCAGATTGTTCTGGGTTATGACAGATCCCCCAGGGAGCAGAGTGAGAGGGCGAAATGATTCACTTGGCTGGCCGCCTAGAAAGGACAAATGCCTTATCTTTTTCATCACCAGCTTCAATAACAAAGTTGCGACTCGGCCCTGCATGCCACCGATGTGACATAAGGAGAACAGAACAAGCAAGGGGGCAAATGTTTTGCATTCTCTCTCCTGATGGAGTTCCAGGTGACTGAAGGGAGGGATGTGTAGAGCCTTCCATGATCCTTTCCTATGGGGGACAGCCGCAGTGTGTGACAATGTTTCGTTAGAGCTGCATAAAATGGAATTGTCAGCTGATTACAGGGCACGGTGAATTACCTCTGGCTTTTCACTCCTTTTTGGTAATCAAACCAATTACTTCTATGCATCAATAAATGGTGATTTTTAAGACCCTGGACTCTCATTTTTGTTAAAAAAAAAAGCTGTCTACCTAAACAGAGGTCTACGTGGGCCTACACTTGAAGCAAAGGCTACTTTTTATTATTTTTGTGGCACTGGCCTTCCCTAAACAACAGTTAAAGAACCCACTATCTGGCGCTTATGAATACCATATTTTATAGACCACTTACAGCTGCCAGCTCTGGGTTGGGAAATTCCTGGAGACTTGTGGGTAGAGTAGGGTTGCCAAGTCTGAAATCACTCACCCTGGGGGAGTCCCACGCAGTCCTGGGAGCTCCTGCGTGCACGCAAAGTGCGCGCACTGCTGCAATGATATCACCCGGAAGTGACATCATCACGTCAGCACATTGGGGTGGGGCCACTAGGATTCAGGGGAAAACCATAGAATTTTCCCTCAAATCATAGAGCGTCCTGCCCCCAACATGGCCAGCGTGATGATGTCACCTCCGGGTACATCATCACGCTGGGGATGTTTGCCGGAAGGGGGTGGAGTTCCCCCCTGGGGCCTGATTTGCTGGCATTGGGTAACAGGCCTCTTGGGTGGGGGTTTACCCACCCTCCGGGGGGACTTGGCAAGCCAAGGGTAGAGGCTGGAGAGGGTGGAGGTCTGAGGAAGGGAGGGACTCAGTAGGCTACAATGCCACAGCGTCACCCTCCAAAGCTGCCATTTCCTCCAGGAGAACTGATCTCTGTATTCTGGAGATCAGGTGTAATTCTGGGAGATTTCCAGGTCCTACCTGGAAGTTGGTAGCCCTAACACTGATTGATCTGATCTCTGATGGCCAAATATGTTTTATTTGAGGGCAGTTATCTCTTCATTTTATAATTTACACTCAGTGACTTCCATAATGACTCTTTGAAAATTATGGGCCAATTACGTTACCAACATGTCTGCGGGACCACCTCTCCCCATATGTGCCCCGAAGAGCCTTGTGTTCAGCAAATCACCATTTACTGGAAATCCCGGCCCAAAAGATGTCCACCTTGCTTCGACCAGGGCCAGGGTGTTCTCAGTCCTGGCCCCAGCCTGGTGGAATGAGATCCCGATGTTACCCCTTACCAGCATAGATTTAAGAAGCTGAATCGCTACCCTCAGTTTCTGGGGGAATCTAAGCTAAATGGCAGGCCTCAGCGAGAGGCGGGGTATTAGGGAGGATCCACTACCTTTGTATACAGGGACCTTTCCCTTTACGAGAGCTTTCGTCAACCATACCAAGGGTAAAATAAAGAATGTTTTATTGAAAGGAAATTAATACACAAAAATCACACAGAAAGCATACACACATACGAAGTCAATGGGAAGCAAAGGGAGGAGCAGGAGAATAGCAGGGAGTGAGGTGAGAGCTAGCTTACCTGAAGAAGTTGAGGAGTCCGTGAAGAAGGAGAGATGGCGAAATGACCAGTGTTTTGTGGAGAGGAAAGACCCTGTATATTGGGGGTGCGTGTTGGTAGGTGTTCAAGATCACACAGATACAGCAATGGGGTTGCGCTGGGCTAGTTATACCCAAAAATGTATCCAGAGGGCTTGCTAATGCATGGGGTTGCTCAGAACAAAACATTGATGAAATTAATCAGGGATAAAACAACGTAGTTTTACGTTGTGTGATTCCAACGTGAACTGGCTGCCGGGAATGGTCTGAAGTTTTGGCCTTCACACAGACCAACAACATGAGGAGATTAACCCTGTGGCTGCCACAGCCTGAAGGAGGAAACAACAGCCAGAGAAACAGTAAAAGGAATAACCTGAGGACAAGGGAGAGTGCACGAAAAATTTCTCTCTGTCTCTGTTCTTGTGTGCTTATACTTCTTTCGTCACTACAGCTGCCAACAAGAAACAGTGAGATCCATGGCAGAGTGATAATAAGACAGCAAGTGCCTTCCAGGCAGAGGCTCAGAGATCAACGACATCTGGCTGTTTCCAGGCTGCGTGCGTATTATCTGTATCTGACCCAGCCCAACAGAATGACAAATAGAAGGAATAACCGTGAGGATAACATCTGCCCACTAGGTGTGTGTGTGTGTGTGTGTGTTACTGAGAATTTCCGTTGCGTTTTTTAAATTAATGTTGTAATTTGTTTAAGATATTTTTAGCCTGCCTTTCTCTGAAAGAGGACTCAAGGCAGCTAACAATGATACCGAAAAAGACAATACAATCTATTTAAAATCAATAAAAGAACAACTGGTTTCTGAAAGATAAGGAACACATCTACTCTTCCAATACATTCTTCCACTCTTCCACATCTATGCATATCAAGCCCTCTTTAACTGGCCTGTTTTCTGTGGTTTTCTAAAATCAGAAGAGTGAATGCTTTTCAGCCCTGACCTGGATAGCCCAGGCAAACCTGATCTGGTCAGATCTGGGAAGCTAAACAGGGCCGACCCTGGTAAGTATTTGGATGGGAGACCTCCAAAGAATACCTGGGCCGGGAGGCAGAGGCAGGCTATCAAGCCGCTTCTCTGAACTTCCTCCATGCCCCACTAGGAGTTGCCAGAGGTTGACATGACTTCCAGACATAGGCACACACACAAATGCAAAAATACAAAAGAAGAAGAAGAAGAGTGAATGCTTTCCTGACATGTTCCTGATGGCCATTTCACAAAGTCAGAGCCATAACTGAGAAAGTGCATGATGGAGCAGAGGCAGTTCCAATGGCCCACCAGAGAGGACAACAAGAGGAAATTTATCAGATGGTCTTTGAAGGCTATATGTGATGAAAAGGTAAGGTGAAAACCTGTTATGCAAATTTCAAAAAATAACCTTGAACATCTGATCTAGCTGTTTCCCCTTGTATCCACTTCATTCTTCAGAGCTTCTTAACTTTGTTTGCCACCCTAACCTTTTCCCGAGATTGGTTATTTATCCCTGTGTTATTTTTGTTTTAAAATAGGGGGGGAGGTGAAGCCTTGTTTGTTCTTCCTCTGAAAAGATGGGGCTTAACTCACAAAAGGCATACAGCTAAAAATAAACAAGATGGGATGGTGTGGGGGAGAGACAGTCTTAACCTGTGCTTTCCCAGAAACTAGGCTAAGAACAATATCCTCCACCTTCACCAACCACACACACAGGTCAGTTAAAAATTTTCCTGGTTGGTTGGCACCCCAAACCCCTTTTCGTGCTTCCTAGTTCCTTCAAGGTCTTATCTGAGAACCAGAGGCAGTTCCGCATTCCTGGCAGAGGGTATGTGTGTGTGGGGTGTGTATCTGTTATATGGAGATGGCCACACGCAGAGCAAAGAAGGAAAAACAAATGACCCACACAAATGCAGGAAGCCCAAACTTTTTGCTGTTAATCATATAACTCACTCAGTAAGGGTCAAAATACTTGTTATGTTGGACATGTGTCGAGATAAAGGGTCCCAGCCCAACTCATAGCCAAACATGAGAGTGGAGACTAAGGATGCTGAAGAAAACTGGTGTATAAAAAACTCTTCTTCTGAGAGCCAGTTTGGTATAGGGGTTAAGTGCGCGGACTCTAATTTGGGAGGACCGGGTTTGATTCCCCACTCCTCCACTCGCAGCTGCTGGATGACCTTGGGCGAGCCATAGTTCTGTCAGAGGTGTTCTTGAAAACAGCATGATGTCACTTCCAGATTTTCCTCAGAAGTGATATGACGCTGTCACCGAACAGTAATTTTTCATTCCTTTCCTCCTGACAGAAAGCTGGAGGTGGGAGATCCCCCACCTGTAGTGGGAAGGAGGAGGAGGAGGAGGAGACTGGACTTATAACCTGCCCTTCACTTTGAGTCTCAGAGTGGCTTACAAATGCCTTTCCCTTCCCCTCCCCACAACAGACACCCTGTGAGGTAGGTGGGGCTGAGAGAGCTCTGACAGAAACTGCTGTTCTAGGAATCACTAGGAACTCTATGGTGATTCCTAGAGCAATGTGTTTCAGAGGGCAGCCATGTTTGTCTGCAGTGGAACAGCTAGATTTGAGTCCAGTAGCACTTTAGAAACCAACATGATTTTTGGTGCATAAGCTTTCAAGAGTCAAAGCTCTCTTTGTCAGATAGCAATGTGATGTCATTTCTGTGTTTTCCCCCAGAAGTGGCATAATGTTATCACCTGACGATGCCCTCTGTGTCCCTGACCCCCAGAGTCCCAACAGATGCCAAACACTGGCTGGCAAGCCTTGTGGGGACTAATCTTTAAGAATGTCTTTGCCACTCTGTGTGGGTCCCAATGCTATAAGGAGGCAGGAGGGGCTTCACACTTCCCTCTTGAGCCATTTTTGCCAATGGAAATGACCACCAAGGGCAGCAGTAGTCTAAGCTGCGGAGTCCGGTGAGCAAAAATTCTACTTTGTGAGCTACCGGCGTTAAAGTTGTGAGTGAGCGATTTGGCTACTGCATCAGTTAGTTTGCTCTGGAGCCATTCCTTCCTGAGCTAAGACAAAAATGTGTGAGCCGGGGGCTAAAAAACTGTCAGCTAGCTCACACTAACTCAGCTTAGAGGGAACACTGACCAAGAGGCTATTTGTCCTTTCTTCTGACTCCATGCGTCCATTCCCAGGGCATGTGAAGCCAGAGGAAGGGGCAAACAGGTCCCACCCTACGTCCATTTCCTCCAGTGAAAACACTGTGGGAGAGGAGCACGAAGCCCCACCTTTTCCCCTTGAAGCGTTTGGAGTCCATGGAGCAAAAAAACAGATGTTTTTAAAGATTAGCCTCCTGTTCTGAGTTTGGACTATGAGTTAGGTTGAGCACCCATGTCCCAAAACGTGTCAAAAGTAACATGTATCTTAGCCCTATGGCTAGGTTGATCGTGAGGCACATTCTCTTCAGTGGCAAACAAAAGTTGTCAATGCCAGAGAACTGCAGATTCAACAGATCCACCAACCAGCTGCTAAGCGGAACATAACTGCTGATTCACTGAGACACATTCAAATATGTAACAGAGGGGGCTTTACGAAATCGCCTCAGAGTAGGATTCTATGGACACCTGTGTGGCTTCCAGCCATTGTACAGAGAACAAGGGCAGCATTGACTCGCCATGGACTGACACAAGGCACTGCGTGTGACAAGGGCCGTGACGCATCACAACCTTCTCCATCGACACATGGGCGAGCACGCATACAGAGAGACCAAATTCCCTGGCTTAACTACTGTGTGGGGAGTCTTTTGTGAGTTGCAGCCTTTTTTTTTTTTTTTTAAGAGAGATTTAAATAAAACACATGCAAAGAAAATACAGCACCTCCACGGTATAGCATGGTCTCTTGGCAGTAGGAAACTGCTATTATGCTGATGTATTTATACTAAAGCTTCGGTGGCACTGTGTGACACTTCTGCTGTTTTCTTTTTCTTTATTAAGGATGGGTTTTTTTTCCCCCAGTTGCTCTTGGAAACAATTCGGGTTGCTCTCTTCCCATGTGGCCCTCTGCAGACTTTCTCACACATAAACAAGTGAAGTGGACCGAGGGTTCATCATTGAGATCATTACCGTCTACTCAGACTGGCAGGAAGATGAGGCTCACTGCATAGACTCACACAGGCAACGGCAAGCCACCCCTGCTCGCCTCTTGGCTTGGAAACCCCAGGAGTCAGGTGTGACTTGATGGCTCTGTTGAATTTCTTAGAAAGATGTCCACCCTGCTTAGCTTCTGAGCTGAGCCAAGATTAGGCCAGGCTGGGCTACCTAATCTGCCCTAATTGGTTTAGAAGACATTATTTTAGGGGTCAGCAACTAACAGCCCTTTTGCTACGTCCGGCCCTGTCTGCTCTCCCCACTCCCAATTTTGCTCCCATTAAAAAGCTCTTCTGCTTAAAGGCTTTTGAGTCAACACATTTTGCTGAATATATTAAGTCACTTTGAATAGCTGTGTTTGTTTTTATGTGATTTTTAATAGTGTGCACATGGCCTAGAATCCTTGATCACTGGAAAGCTGGCTAATAACGATGTAATGAATAAATAAGCTGCTCTTTGTCCAGTGCCTGAAAACTGAGCTCACCAGAGAGAGAGAGAGAGCTTAGCGCCCACCCCCCCAAGGTAGCCAGCCTAATATCCAAACTACAGAGATCAGTTCCCCTGGATGAAACAGCTGCTCGGGAGGGTGGACTCCATGCTCCCTCTAAGCTGTGGAGCCTTATGAGCAAAACTTCTACTTTGTGAGCTGCTGGCATTAAAAGTTGTGAGCGAGCGATTTGGCTACTGCATAAATTAGTTTGCTCTGGAGCCCTCCTTCCTGAGCGAAGACAAAAATGTGTGAGCCGGAGGCTAAAAAAACTGTGAGCTAGCTCACACTAACTCAGCTTAGAGGGAACACTGGTGGACTCTACGGCATTATTGTTGGGGTATTGAGTTTCAGAAACAGCAGAGTTAGATTAAAGCAGCCAGATACGCATGTATTTTGTCTAGAAAAAGAAACTTCACTAAAGATTAGGTAAAGGGTGCTTGGAGAACAAAACTAAAATAAATCTTCCTTACTAGCTCTAAGCTACACGTTGCTTAACGTAAGAACACAAGAACATAAGAGAAGCCAATGTTGGATCAGGCCAATGGCCCATCCAGTCCAACACAAAAATACCAGGTGCCATCAGGAGGTCCAGCAGTGGGGCCAGGACACTAGAAGCCCTCCCACTGTTGTCGTCCCCCAAGCACCATGAACACGCAGCATCACTTGCCCCAGACTGAGAGTTCCTATCTATACCTTGTGGCTAATAGCCACTGACTTAACTTGTGACTCAGAGGAAACTTCAAGGAGTACAACAAAGAGCAAGAAACTGAAACCCTGTGTTCTCTCCCTTGGCTCATCCCCAAACTATTGATTATCCAACTGGAGAATCCCAACACTAACTAATTATACATTCTATCACCTGGCTCGGGGGGGAATGTGTAGACAACTCTATTGGATCTCTAACTAGAAATTAGCATGGCTTTGTGACAAACAGGAAGAGAACTTGCAAATATCCCAACAAGTATACCCTGCTGAGGTTCCTTCTTGCCCCAGGTTCTGCCCTCCCTGGGCTCCGCACCCAAATCTGCAGGAATTTCTTAGCTTGGAACTGTCGCCCCAAATTCATATCCTAGTGTTCTTAGGAAGTATTTGTGCCAATGTCCAAAGCAGCCAAACTAGGCCAATCACAGACAAGGTAGGGTCTACATGCCTGGGGGGGGGGATCCTCAGTTATGTCAAAAATATAATTAACCCAAAGGACAAAATATTCCAAAACAGCCTGATGAGGATGGAGTGTGCTTCAGGAGGCAAAGAACGACCAGCTGAAAGTCAGTTAACAGGAAGGAGAAATGGGGAGATGGAGGAACTGGGCTGCTCAGGACAGTGGGCTTTTCCTCGCTCCTTCTTTATATGACAATTTCTGCACCCCATTTTCCATATGTGTTTTGCTCCCTCTAGTGGTTGCTTCAATATTTCATCATTGTCTCACCGGTTTATTTCCATGCACTTTTAAAACGCTCGATACAGCGAAAAAAATATCGAAGTGACCACTAGAGGGAGCAAACCACATGCAGGAAAAAACAATGCAATATGGGCATACAAGTGACGAAATAATATATGTGGAAAAGTCCCCTGGTGGTTTACAGACTCCTATGGTGGGACATTTGTGTGGGGAGAGGAAATTCCCAAATTGCTTATACCCACCACCTCCCTCAACAGTTCCTCAAGGGCCACCTCTCATCTCCCGTGAAGCAAAACAAAGCCAGTGATAGGTGTCAGAAATTCAGGACTGTCCTCAACAAACAAGGCCTGACAGAAGTGGTGTGCCTCACTCCCAAGACCAATTTCATTTGCTCTGTAAGCAACAGAAGGGTTACAGGCCATGATATTATGCACAAAAGTAGCCCAGTCTCCCATCTGTGTGCCTTTAAGGGGGGGGGAGTTGCATTCCCATTAATTAGGAGGCTTGCAAGATTTACGGACCCCGCCCTCTTCCCAATAATCAGCTACGAAAGCTTAAAAGCTGCTTAATGAATAGCATTTGCAGGGGTGTAGAGTGACTCAGGTGGACCCCCTCCTGGGCACCGAAGAAAGACACCTGCCTCCAGATACATGCCAGCCCTGCGTGAACAGAGCTCGCAAGCTCTAAACCTTGCTGAATGATACAATCGAATTGCGGGGAAGGGGCATGGACAACCTGATTCCGAACATGTTTAGGAACATTCATGCCGACGCTGCAGGGGCTCCTGTCAAAGTCAGGTTTGCTGTACGAAAATATTTTCACTCGATCCGGAGAGGAAAGAGGTTGAAAGGAATGCTTTGGTTGTCCCCCCGCGCCCCAGATACCCTGTTAAAAGACACTGAACTCCTTTCAGTTTCTCTTGCACAATGGTTGGAGAGATGGTTCCCAGCCTCCAGGTGGCACCTGGAGATCTCCCGCTATCACAGTTTATCTCCATAGGACCAAGATCAGTTCCCCTGGAGAAAATGGCTGCTTTGGAGGGTGGACGCTATGGCATTATACCCTGCTGAGGTCCTTCCCTGCCCCCAAACCCCTCCCTGAACCCCAGCTGGCAACCCTAATTGGGGAACAATTTACTGATGAAAAGGTTCAAAGTTGAATCAGGTGAACTTGGAATGAAAAGAATCCTGTCAACCTATCAATTACTGGCTAAACATCAGGAGAAGCTTCCTGACTGTAAGAGTGGTTGAGCAGCGGAACAGACTGCCTCGGGAGGTGGGGGATGCTCCTTTGCTGGATGTTTTTAAGCAGAGACTGGACGACCATCTTTCGGGTATGTTGTAGGGCTATCTTTCGGCTATGCTCCTGCAGAGTGCAGGGGATTGGACTAGATGACCTGCAAGGACCCTTCCAACTCTAACATTCTATGATTCTAACCTGGCACTGGCAAAGTGACCAAAGGGCCTCAAAAGCATCATTGCGAACTGAGTCCCACTCTGACTTCACTCTGGCACCATTTTCAGAGCTCATCTCTGGAGCACATGCCGTGCACAGCAACAGACGGCTTCTGAAGATGCGCAGGATGTCTTTCCCTTGCTACCAAGTAACCACAAGCACAACCGGCATTTGCAGACGAAAACAAGAAAATGCTCATAACACCCCAAATTTTTCTACCAAGGATCTCTATCCGAGATGCTTTGTACCCCAAAATTACTTTCCGTACATACTTATCTATGTGCTGTATTCCTGGACTCTGCAGGAAGCTCTTCTCTGTTTTAAAAGCAAGAGAGGGTGCTTGCTCTTTTATTTCAAGGCACATTAGAAAAACAGTGAACTGCCTTACCAACAGCTCTAAAGAAGCCTTGAACACTGCAGGGTGTGAAATGGCAGGCTATGCATTGCATGGTGTCCTAGTGCTCACGCTCAAGCATGCACATGAATGTACAGTAGAGACAAGGTGCATCCATCTGCCATCCACTCAGAGATTTAAATTCTGGAGACCCATGAGAGATGACACTGATGGTGGAAAGTGCTGGCAAGTTGCTGCTTACTTACAGCGACTCCATAAAGTTTACATGGAAAAAGGAGGTTGTTAAGTATGAGACTCAACAAAAGGATTCAGCTTCAAGTGATTTCAACTTTATTAAACAGCAACTGTAAGTCAGGAACACAGGACTGAACACACACAACAAGGGAAGCACACATCCTTCTTTTAAACTCTCCTGGGCTGTCAAAGCCACACCCATAGTCAGATAAGAACCAATAGTAACGCTGGGATAAAGGCCAATCAGGACCGTTCCCTCTTTGCAACAATATCACTCAGTGATTGGGTAATTACACAGGTTTCGCAGAAACTGACCAATAGCAATGCGACATCTGAAGAGCCACGTTCAGACTCAAGCTTAACATGTGAATAGACAGGAGCGATTCACATTCAGTACATAACAGAAGTGGTTTGCCGTTGCCTCCCTCTGCATAGAGACCCTGGACTTCCTCAGTAGTCTCCCATCCAAATACTAAACAGGGTCAACCCTGCAAAAAAGAAGAAGAAGAGGAGGAGGAGGACGACGAGATTGGATTTATACCCCACCCTTCACTTGGAGTCTCAGAGCGGTTTACAAACTCCTTTCCCTTCCCCTCCCCACAACAGACACCCTGTTAGGTAGGTGGGGCTGAGAGAGCTCTTTCGAGGACTGCCCTTGAGAAGATAGCTCTGAGAGCTTGTGACTGACCCAAGGTCACACTAGCAGCTGCATGTGAAGGAGTGGGGAATCAAACCCAGTTCTCCCAGATTAGAGTCCATGCTCCTAACCACTACATCAAACTGGATCTCCTGTGTAGTTTCTAAGATTTCATCAGGTCGATTTATCCTGGGCCACTCAAGTCAGGGCTCATACTGATAGTAAGCCATGTTCACCAGGTATCCTCAGAAGGCAAAATGAAGGTCAACACTGGGGCAGTGAGAAGACAAGAGGGGCAGCCTTAGGCAGTAGCCTTTGGAAAGGCCTGCGATCCGATCAGGAAGACCAAGAAAGTAAAAGATGGGGACTGTCCAAAGGGGGTAGGACAGGTCTAACCAGGAAGGAGAGAGTGCCAGGTTCTTTGGTTTCCACGCAAGGCTCCCTCTGGGCAAAGCTAGCCTTTCTGGCCTGGTGGGTGCCTACCACACCTACAGCTAAAGCTTCAAACAAAGGAAGGGAAAACCAGCGATTTCTTCACTGTCAACAGGAATTCACATATTCCTGTAGCTGTCCAAGACTACCCCAGAACTGTTCCTTTTCCTACCCCCTACGCATTTGTATCAGGTTGCATATAGGGTTACCAGCCTCCAGGTGGGGTCTGGAGATCTGCTGGAATTAGAGCTGAGCTCCAACTTGAAGAAATCAGCTCCCGTGAAGCAAACGGCTGCTTTGGACGGCAGATCCTACGGCATTCAACCCTGGAGAGGTCTCTCGCCTCTCCAACCCCCCCTCCCCAGACTCCACCCCCAAATCTCCAGGAATTCCCCAGCCTGGAGCCGGCAACCCTAATTACATAGACCACATAGAAACGATGTTGAAAGTATACTGGCTCACTCTGCCATCTAATGTGCACAGTCAGCTTCTCTCGTCAGACCCATAAGAGTTCTGATGACAGGCTGCTTGTGAAATTCAGCACCTGGAACAAGACGTTCGGAGAACGAAGAGCTACCAACAACTGAAGGGAAGCCATCTGTGTCCTCAGGCAAAGTAAACCTCCGAATGTAGACGGGCAGAAAGAATATCGTGGAGGAGATTCACAGAAAAAGACTCCAAGGCAAGGCTTAATTCTGAACCAGGGTTGGTTGGTCCCAGAATGCAATGTTTATTAGAGAGGACTGTTTTATACGTACAGAAGAGTGACATGGTAGAATATTGAATGGGCCGCACCACTTTTGACTGGGGGGGGATGGATGCCAGCTTGGAATGTACCATCACATAGAAAACTCCATGCAAGCAGAAGATCAGCAGCACATGGATTGAGGGGCTTCCACCACCTCCCTTTGCATGCTGCGCTGGTGTTCCATAGTCACTGAGGTTTTAACTCAGAGAAATGTTCCAAACAGGGACTCCCAGTGATCTTCCCCCTTTCGTCTGAAGTGGTACGAGCCGTTCTACCACCTCTGTGTTCTGCCACCCTATTGCCATGTCATTCTTCTGTGTGCGTAAGTCAGACCTAAGGCTTGAGATGACAGAGACAAGAAGGTCCCCAAGCATGCACAGAGAGCACTTGTAAATCAGCACCAAGTCAGGACACTCCGTCCACCACAGATCTGCAGTTCAGTGACTCTGACTCTGCTTTGCACGCAGAAGGTCCTGGATTCAGTCTCCAGCCTCTCTAATTAAAAAAGGGGGATCTCAAGTAGATGATGACCTTTCTCGACTGGAGACCCTGCAGATATGCAGGCAGCCATGAGGGCCTAACTATGAATTTTGTTGGCCAACCAGATGCCTTCTCTGCGTCCATGTGATCAGATATGTGTTGCAAGTTTGATATTAGGAATTCCGTTCCCATTGGCATGCATGAGGCAGGGGCCCAATTTAGACTGGGACCGTGGCTCGGGGTGGGGGAGAGAAGAGTGCCTACACTGTGCTAGGGTTGCCAATCTCCAGGTGGCACCTGGAGATTTCCTAGGGTTGCCAGGTCTTCACGTCGGGCACATTGGGGGCGGGGCCACTGTCATTTGAGGGGAAACCATAGAGTTTTCCCTCGAATACTAGAGCGTCCCCCACAACATGCCCCCGGCATGATGATGTCACATCCGGGTGACATCATCACGCTGGGCACGTCACTTTGGGGGTGGGGTTTCCCCCTGGCGGCCAGATCCGGGCTGGTGGGTAAGGGACATGTTGGGCGGACAAACTCCCACCTGCTCGGGGCCCTGGCAACTCTAAGATCTCCCACTATTACAATTGATCTCCAGATGATCAAGAGCAGTTCCTCTGGAGAAAATGGCCGCTTTGCAGGGTCGAGTCCATGGTATTACACCCTGCTGAGGTTCCTCTCTCCTCAAACCCCGCCTTTCATAGAATCATAGAGTTGGAAGGGGCCATACAGACCATCTAGTCCCAGACTCCACCCCCTCCAAATCTCCAGGTATTTCCCAAGCCAACACCTTGCATAGTCTTCCTGACCTAAAATGGCCCCGGAGGATGCTATTTGCCCCACTGGGGGCTCCATGTGTATTGAAGGGGTGCACATAGGTTTGCCCTATGGGACAAATAGCAGGCTCCCCCAGGGCTGTCCAGGCTGGGAAAATGGGGCACAGGGAGGGGACTTCCTACATGCCGTACTAATAACATTAAAAAATAAAAAATAAAGTGCTGGCTGTCCCTGGCGTGAAGGACATGCAGCTCCAGCCTGGTGGGACGTGCTCCCGTCTGAGATCAGGGCCCTGTGGGGGACTTATTACAGTTCCACGGGGCCTGCAAAATGGAGCTGTTCCGCCAGGCCTTTGGGTGAGTCAACAGACCCCCGGTTATTCACCCTCCCTTGCTGAAGCTTTCCATCTCTCTACGGCCCAGCCTAACAAGATCCCCATATTTTGTGAGGTTACAGTCTAGCTGCTTCAGGTCCCGATCAGACGGGTCTTTAGATCTGTGCCAGGCACAAGTGCCTGGCAGATTTAAAAGTAATAACCAAACAGCAACATCTGGGAAACGTGCCTCTTCTGTGTTCATCCCGTTTTGCTGCGCAAGGGAGCCGTGCTGGATAGATACTGGTGAAAGTCCAGTGTTTTTGCTAGCCAACGGGCCACTGACGGACTTTTCTCTGTCTGATCGTTCCATCGCACAATCAGCCCATTGGGATGGTCTGATGTCAGACCGTCCCGAGCAGTCGCCATTTTTTAAAAAATCTAAGCGATATGCGCATAAACGCATAAATGCGCGACAGCCGCAGAGTTCCACTCAAATGTTCCGGACAATTTCATGTTTCTGAACAGCCCGTGAATTTTATGAACTATGTTAATTAAAAAAGTACCTAGAGGGAGGTACCACTGGCAGTGCTTTAACCATTAAATTCCGCGCATGTGCGGAAAAACAAGTACTTGTTGAGGCACAGATGCGCATGCGCAAACATAATTTTTTTTAAAAAAAAAAACCCGACTGCGCGGCTCCTTCATGTGGATGCCGTCTAGACAATCCACCGCGGAGTACACATGCAGTAAGGGGAGCTGTCTGGCCGTACAACGGCGGATAAAAAAGATCTGGATCAAATTAGAGCCAGGCTAATGACGGATTTAGCTGCCCGTCTGAACACACCCCCAGTCACTTGAGATTATTATACCTTTCTAGTTACAGTGCTACCTGTCTTAAATTACGGTGCCTTTTTGTTTTAATTGTTGTAACTAATTACTACGATTGTTTTAATGATTTTGTAAAACTGCTGTTGTGATCCGCCTTGAGCCTGCTTGCGGGGAGGGCCGCAGGATAGAAGTCTAATTAAATAAATAAAGTTAGGGTGACAGATCTCAATACATGTATAAGCCCCGGGACACGAATGAGCTTAGCCCTAACCATAAATGGCACCCTGAGCACATTGGAGGAAGGGTGTGGGATGAAAATATTATAAATAGAGTTCTCTGGTATCTACATGACACAGAATCTCACTTAAGGTTACAGAAAAACCGATAAGGTAAGCCAGTATTTGTATTCTTTGCTGGGGGTGACCAAGCTTCCTGAATGCCTCCAGGCTCGAGGGAGGTTCATATGCATGTGATTTTAGTAGGAGGGGACCATGGGATGGCAGGAGGAGTTCTTCATGGGGGACGCCCTCCCAGCAGGGGGTCAAATGCACCAAGCCCTGAAGAAATAAGCACAGCAGCTGTGCTCCAGTGAGCTCCGGTTCCAGTCCATTTCCCAAAACCCTGCAGGCAGCAGGATGTGCTTGACTTTTAGGGTTACCAACCCCCAGGTGGAGTCTGGAGACCTCCCAGAATTACAACTCATATCCAGGCTACAAAGATCAGTTCCCCTGGGCAAGACAGCAGATTTGGAGGGTGGACTCTATGGCAGTATGTTCTGCTAAGGTCCCTCCCCAAACTCCACTGCCAAATTTCCAGGGACTTTACATGAGGTTTTTGCCACCTTCTGGACATGGATCAGGGGTCACTGGGGGCGTGGGGGAGGGAGGCATTTGTGGATTTCCTGCATTGTGCAGTGGGTTGGACTAGATGACCCTGGAGGTCCCTTCCAACTCCATGATTCTATGAGTTCATTGTGTTGCATTACATTTATTTATTTATTTAGATCCCGTTTTTCTCCTCAGTTGGGACTCAAAGTGGCTTGGAACATCATTCTCCACTCCTCTGTTCTCTCACAACAATAGCCCTGTGAGGTAGGCCAGGCTGGGAGTTTGTGGCAGACCAAAAGTGTCCAAGTGAGCTTCCAGGGTGGAAGAGGGGATTTGAATCCAGGTTGGCCAGGGTTCTTGTCCACCGTTGTATCCACGACACTACACTGGCTCTCCAGAGTGTGGGGGGCATTTCTTCCACAGGTCAGCCAACGCAGCATAAAGAGATGGCCCCAGCAATGGATGGGAACAGAACCACCGAGCACTGTGGGAAGAAATGGAAATCTAACATTTGCTGAAAAGGAAAAAGGGTCCCAGAACACACCTCTGCAGCTGCACCAGCAGAGATGTGTTCCATTGGTTGGTGTGATTTGTGCCTTCTGTGACAGCATCCAGTTCCTGGGAAGAGAGAGCAGATTTTCCAGGAGCTCAGACCCAAAGGCATTGGCTTTCTGGTGCCAGCTGGGAGAGGACCGATTGTGGCTACTGTGATCTTGCACAGCTTGTGGCCTTTTTCAGTGGGGTGTGTGCAGGAGAATGTCTCAAGGACTGTGCCCCCAGAGGGCTGTGACAGGGTCTGTATAAGACCGCAGTGTTACTCCACTGCTCTTACCAGGACCCCAAACCTACTTCTGTTGTGGCTAAAGGAAAAGCACTTTGTGCATGTGAAAAGTACTGAGACTGACGAGTGATTTCAGCTCTCACATACTTTATTAGATCAGGAACAAGACAACTAAGCCGGCTCGCAGGCCGGCTTTTATCCCCAGTGAGCCCACACCCCTAACACACACAATACCCGTGATTTGCTATTTACAGTTAATTGAGTTACCCTGGGCTCCTCGATTGGAAGAACGCAAGGAGCCTACATTCTATTGTCTAAAGACACGAAGCTCAAGCCCTGGCCTGGCCGCGTGGCAAACCGGTCAGAACTGGTCCGAGCACACGGTAGCCCTGCGTCCATGTTTCCCTGTGGATATACCACAGCATGCTCATGGGAAAAGGGGCTACATCTCCACTGCATTCCATCTATGGCAGGCTCAAGGAACTGTTACATACTTTTGTCTCTTTCCTTGCTTGGATGGACAATGACATTCAGCAACAACACCCACCCCGAGTTGGAATTTTCTCTGCTCTGATTTGAAGCTTGTGTCTTTGGTTGCCCACAACTGGGGTCAGGCGGAGCCCTCTATGCTTATGAAACTGGACCACTTGGTGAGAAGTGGCACAGATATGAGCTTATGGCGCCACCTCGTGCCCATATTGGCTTATGACACATACTTTAAGCCCCGATTCAAAGTTTTGTTTTTCCTTTTTTTTTTTTTTTTAAACAAACACAAAACGTGATTTTGAACTAACACCAGACCCTCCAGCTCTTCATATTCCTTCATTTGCAAGTTGTGCTTGGTAAGTATAGAATGGAACATGACTCACCTATACTTGAACATCGCTGGCTACCAATTTGTGTCTGGAATCTCTGGATGCAGTTCAAAGGTGCTGGTTCCCGTCATTCCAGGTATCCCCATTTTCTGATCCCTTTCCCTTTCTGATCATCACTGTTTGTGCTTTGGGGGAGGCTTTGCTACAGTGCTGAATGTAATTTCCCACATTGTCATTCTGCACTCTTCCCCCCCTCACATCCCTGGACTTCTGAATGGGGAAGGGTTGCATCTTGTCCCTCACGCATGCCCACATCAAGGCCTGCGCATGGATACTAAGGTATCATGAAGTGCATAGCCCACAGCTTCCAAGATGTTGATAACTCACTGTAGAACAATGATGAGTTTAGGTATGAGTACGATTTTCATCCAAAGAATAAACACATTCTCACTGTATCTCTCTACATAAGAACATAAGAGAAGCCAATGTTGAATCAGGCCAATGGCCCATTTGGTCCAACACTCTTGTCACACAGTGGCCAAAATATACCAGGTGCCATCAGAAGGTCCAGCAGTGGGACCAGGACACTAGAAGCCCTCCCACTGCTGCCTCCTCTAGCACCAAGAATAGAGTGCATCACCTGCCCCAGACTGAGAGTTCCCATCTATACCCTGTGGCTAATAGCCACTGATGGACCTCTGCTCCATATGTTTATCTAATTCCCTCTTGAAACTGTCCATGCTTGTAGCTGTCACCACCTACGGTGGCAGTGAATTCCATGTGTTAATCATTCTTTGGGTAAAGAAGTACTTCCTTTTATCTGTTCTAACCCAACTGCTCAGCAATTTCATGGAGTGCCCACGAGTTCTTGTATTGTGAGAAAGGGAGAAAAGTACTTCTTTCTCAACCTGCTCAATCCCATTCATATCTTATAAACCTCAATCATGTCACCCCTCAGCTGTCATTTCTCCAAGCTGAAGAGCCCCAAGCATTTTAACCTTTCTTCATAGGGGAAGGTGTTCCAACCCTTTTATCATTCTAGTTGCCCTTCTCTGCACTTTTTCCAATGCTATAATATCCTTTTTGAGACGTGCTGACCAGAACTGTACACAGTATTCCAAATGAGGTCGCACCAATGATTTATACAGGGGCATGATGATACTGGCTGATTTGTTTTCAATTCCCTTCCTAATAATCCCCAGCATAGCGTTGGCCTTCTTTATTGCAGTTGCACACTGTCTACACATTTTCATTGAGTTATCTACTACGACTCCAAGATCTCTCTTGGTCCATCTCTGCCAGTTCAGACCCCATCCGAAGACGTTTCCGTGGTCATGTGGCCGGCATGACTGAACACCAAGGTGCACGGAACGCTGTTACCTTCCCACCGAAGTGGTACCTATTTATCTACTTGCAATTTCTTGCTTTCGAACTGCTAGGTTGGCAGGAGGCAGCTTCCAGAGTCAGAGTCAAAGTCCTGTTCCTTGGCTTTTCTCCAAAAACGCCAGAGTCAGCCCACAGTGACAAAATTAAAAACAGAAATAAGGCAAAGTAACTATTAAAATAGAAAATATTGTTTCTTAAGAGCTGTAGTTCTAAGTAGGCAACAGGCTACTTCTTCCTATGCACACACCAAAATATAATTCTGTCTCACCCACCTGCCCCACTCTCTCTTGAAGAGGTTTGTGATTGCAGTGTGTGGTTAGGATACGATAAGGCTAGTTCCCCCACCAATACACACACATGCACAAACACACACTGCTGCAGTGCTGGGGCGGGGGGCAGGGACCTCTCCTGCCATTGCTACTAAATGACGGCACCTTGAGATTAAAGTCAGCTGCCAGCTATACAGAAGAGAAGAGGAGAATGGATTTCTACCCCACCCTTAACTCGGCGTCTCAGAGCAGCTTACAATCTCCTTCCCTTCCTCTCCCCGCCACAGACACCCTGTGTGGTAGGTGGGGCTGAGAGAGCTCTGAGAGAACTTGTGACTGACCCAAGGTCACACCAGCAGCTGCATGTGGAGGAGTGAGGAGTCAAATCCAGTTCCCCCAAATTAGAGACTGCACACTTAACTGCTACACCAAACAGCAGTTTTGTTTTGCTTCAGAGGCAATTTGGACAAGGCCAAATAAATAGGTGGTCAACCGACAATATATGATGGGGTTGTGGACCAGAATGTCAACCCTAATTTCGGTGTCTCTCTCCCCCAACCCTGTTTATTCTGCTTTTGGCTCCCCTGTATTTGCCCTCTGCGCCCTCCATCCATTCTACAGCAAAACATGCAGAGATCCTCACATTATAATACCTGACATTATTTTACTACATTTTTAATCTCACCCTTCGTCCACAAAGTGCAGGGTGGCCTTGCATCGTTCTTCCCTCCCCCCATTTTATCATCCCAACAAACCTATGAGGTAGGGTGGACTGCGAGTGTATGACTGACAGCCAGGGGAAATGGGGTGGGTCTGGAGAAAATCCAAATTTCCCACCTACATGACAGACATCCAGGCATTACTGCAATCATCAACAACAACTTTATTTTACAGTCAATGACCAGCATACACAAAACATAAGAACATAAGAGAAGCCAATGTTGGATCAGGCCAATGGCCCATCTAGTCCAACACTCTGTCACACAGCGGCCAAAAATACCAGGTGCCATCAGGAGGTCCAGCAGTGGGGCCAGGGCACTAGAAGCCCTCCCACTGCTGCCCCCCCCAAGCACCAAGAATAGAGTGCATCTCCTGCCCCAGACTGAGAGTTCCTATCTATACCTTCTGGCTAATAGCCACTGATGGACTTCTGCTCCATATGTTTATCTAATTTCCTCTTGAAACTGTCCGTGCTTGTAGCTGCCACCACCTCCTGTGGCAGTGAATTCCAGTTTACATAAAAGGTCAAAGGTTTACATAAAATCAAATGACCAAATTTCACAACCTTAAAAATTTCACTCAAGCTACTGTATGCATTTTCTGATCTTTGTATAGGTAAAGTAAAGGTTCCCTTGCTCGAAAGCCAGTCGAATCCGACTCTAGGGTTGTGGTACTCATCTCCGTTTCAAAGCCAAAGAGCCAGCACTGTCCGAAGACGTTTCTGTGGTCATGTGGCCGGCATGACTAAACACCAAGGCGCACAGAACACTGTTATCTTCCCACTGGAGTGGTACCTATTTATCTACTTGCAATTTCTTGCTTTCAAACTGCTAGGTTGGCAGGAGCTGGAACTAGAGACAGGAGCTCACCCCGCCATGCGGCACCCGGGTCTCGAACTGCTGAACTACTGACCTTCCACAGCCTGCAGTTCAGCATCTTAACCACTTGAGCCAGCACAGCTCCATGATCTTTGTATACCCCTGCACAAAATTTAGCCACTACTCGGGTTGTATTGCTGTAATCTTTCCCATTACTTCACAACAAAGCAGACTTGTGAAAGTTGAAAGAAAAGCTTTGGGCGGGGGAAGAAGGACAGAAGGTGTGAGAACACACCCACTTCCAAACAGCATTGAACCGGGAGCAAAAAACTCATGTGGAAATGGCCACAGTTCTGCTGTGTCAATGGAAAACTCCTTCTTGTGCCAAAGGAATACATTGGAATGAATTGGTAGATCTACCCCCAAAGCTCCATGATCTGCCTTTCCCCGTGCAGTGGTGTGTGTGTGAGGGGGACATCAAAAAAGCCAAGAAGGACCCTTTTTTGACTCTCTGCAGCTGTAAATGGAGCATTGCCCTACTACAGCTTGAGGGCTGCAATGCAATCCAGAACCTGCAGAGGGCTCTGTTGGATGTACAAGACTGATTTTTTTCCTTTGGACCCTCTCTAATACAGAGCTGAGGCACAATGAAACCATTGTAGTATTGACTTCCCAAATTAAAAGAAGGCTCTCACACACACCTTTGGGGGGGATAAATGAGCAAAATCTTGCCGCAGACATTGTTAAGTGATAAACATGTTTTTAAAACATTTCTTGGGGGGAAGCATTTAATGAGAATTGGAGGAAGTGTTTTCCTTCCTATCCTAGTTCATTACCACCCCGACTCTTTCAACCTCAAGGTGATCAGAGCCCTTAAAATACAGGTCCTCACAGGCACCACAATGCCCACCAACACCTTTCCTCGTGTTCACGAAGAGTTTTTGGAAAGTGAACAGGCCAGAGGTGGGGTTTGGGGGCAGCAAGGCATTGGTCTGGCCACTGAAGGCTGGATTCGCTGTTCAGATTTTTAAAGATGTTGCTTTGGCGACAGCTGCCACCACAGCACAAGGATCTTTGCTATGTGGCTGAAGGTAAGCTGTGGCAGTGACTTTTCTGGCTAGCTCTGCCTTCTGCAGCAGCCGTTTGGAGGCGGCCATTTTGTGGCTGCGCCCACCGTGCTGTATCAGAATTCCAAAAGTGCCCACAGGATCAAAAAAGTCGGGGCCCTTTGCTTTAGAAGTTTTTAATATGCTGGACTTTTTGAGACGTCGGGGTTTATGTGTGCTTCAGTCAGTACCTTTCAACCCCAATTTCCCCCTCCATGGTCATCAGAGAAGCAAGAATCATGATTCTTCTCCTTTTCAGTTTTTCTTTAGCCCCCTCGGGTTACTAACCTCAAGATGGGGCCTGGACTTCTCCTGGCATTACAACTCTTCTCTAGACTACCGGGAACAGTTCCCTGGGAAGAAATGGCAGCTTTAGAGGGCAGACTCCCGGGGCATTACACTCACACACATCCCAAGCCCTAAATCTCCAGAAATTTCCCAAACTGGAGTTGACCATTCTACAACTGCCTTCAGCATTCTCTGATTGCAGGGAGATGAATGTGTTCAGTTCTTGTCAGCCTTATTTTGGAGTCTTTTTTTCCAATTACAAACTGATCCAGTTCTGTGTTATTTGGGAACAAGATTAAGAAGAGATTAGACTTATACCCCACCGTTCGCTCAGAGTGATTTACTATCTCCTTTCCCTTCTCCTCCCTACTACAGACACCCTGTGAGATAGGTGGGGCTGAGAGCTCTGAGAGAACTTCTCTTGAGAGAACAGCTCCGAGAGAACTGTGACTGGCCCAAAGTCACCCAGCTGGCTGCATGTGGAAGAGTGGGGAATCAAACCCAGTTCTCCCAGATTAGAGTCCACGCACTTAACCACTACACCAAACTAACTCTCCTTCACCTTGCTGATGGGATAACAAAGATGGGATCGAGAACACTCAAAGAGGAGATGACCAAGGACCACCATGGGGCTCCTGGAACAGTGTAGGAATCATGTGGTTTCCCCCCCTTGGTTCTGGAAATCATGTGATGGCAACGAGCCAATACTGGTGGACAAGTTCTCTGACAGGCTGTCCAAAGCAGAATCTAAGTCCCTGGCTCCACATTTTTCCACCCAAGCCACGCATGTTGATAGAGGTGGATGACAGATGGTCAGAAATTGATGATTTGGCGAACAGGAGGAAGCATGTAGTGGACAGGGAAGGAGGCAATGTCTCCCTTAAAAACAGGAGGGGCTTGGTAGTATAAACACATAACCTCACAGCATGAAGCCTGGTGGAATTCCACAGCCTGCAGCAGACAGCAGTTGGCTGATCAAAGCAGGCAGAATTCAGTGAGCTGAAACAGGAGGGGATGCTTGTGGGCAGAAGCTGGAGAACGTCTACATGTGGAAGGGGGCGGATGTGGCTGGGCAGAGAGCGCAAGCGGGTATGGATGGAATCCAGGGCCTGCCCGCAGCCTGCAATTGCATGTGTGAGTGGGTGGACAGTGACGCAGCTGTGGGAACTCCAAAGTTGGCATGGTTGCATGATGGATATATAGAAACCAGTGGGAATCTGTGGATGATGGGCAGGTAAAAGCTAGCAGGCCTTGGAGATCTGATTTTGGCAAATCGAGCCCTGAAAGAGGTTTCTCCTAGGAGAGGGAGAAATGAAGAGTTGGATTTACACTCCACCCTTCACTCAGAGTGGCTTACAATCTCCTTCCCTTCCTCTCCCCACAACAGACATCTTGTGAGGTAGGTGGGGCTGACAGAGCTCTGAGAGAACTTGTGACTAGCCCAAGGTCACCCAGCCAGCTGTATGTGGAGGTGTGGGGAATCAAACCTGGTTCTCCAGATTAGAGTCCACTACTCTTAACCATGACACCAAACTGCAAACAAAGAGAACAGTAGCTTGCCAATTATATATATATTTTTTTATAGTTTTCATTCGGATTGGGAAAGCAAAGTTAGCGGTGTGGGGGAGGGGGCACGTTTGTATGTTTGAGGTGAGTGGTGTCATGTAACCTGAAGGCAGACCAACCCTGAAATTCATTTTCAGTGCCAGGTTCTCTCCCCTGAAATCTCAAGTGCCCTTGAACATGAGCAGAGTGTCAGAACAACTCAGCCAAGCCCTGACGCATCTGGAATGATTCCCATTCGGATATAAGGAGGAAGCAAAGGATATGGGTTGTTAGGGGAGAATCGCGCCTCTGTCCAGTGTTGGTTAGCAGACATTGTGCATTTTAAAAATATACATCTGAAGGATTCTGGAATTTCCACCAAGTTTGAACCCTATCTGCTGCAGAAACTACTGAATGGTTTTATTTTGCTTTGCTTGGCAGCAAGGAATGGGCAGGAGACACGGTTCATTCGAGCTGCATTATACAACCAGCACTGACGTTTCACAGACGTAACTCCAAAGCATCAGAAGACGGCGATTTAAACTCAGAAGCAAGAAGTCATACTGGGTTCCTCTCATTCTCAAAGGAGTGCTTTATGGCAGAGCTCTGAAGTAAATATAGCCCAAGCAAGACTGGAGTCCAGTAACACCTTAAAGACCCGCAAGATTCCCAAAGTAAAAGATTTCAAGAGCCAGAGCTCCCTTCATCAGACACCTGCTGATCAAGATTCTCTTCATTAACACATGGTGAATGTTCCGACAGTCTTGCACACAATTCTTTGTTGTAATCTTCACAGCAAGCCTATAAGGTAGGCCAGTATGCTTCCCCATATAGCTAATATGGGGCTTAGTCAGAAAGTAGCTTGCCCAAGAGCCAGTTTGGTGTAGTGGTTAGGAGCAGGGCTCTTTTTGTAGCAGGAACTCCTTTGCATATTAGGCGATACATCCCTAATGTAGCCAGTTCTCCAGGAGCTCACAGTAGCCCCTGTGAGAAGAGCTCTGTAAGCTCTTGGAGGATTGGCTACATTAGGGATGTGTCACCTAATATGCAAAGGAGTTCCTGCTACAAAAAGAGCCCTGGTTAGGAGCGTGGCCTCTAATCTGGGAAAACTGGGTTTGATTCCCCACTTCTCCACATGCAGCTGCTGGTATGGCCCTGGGTCAGTCACAAGTTCTCTCAGAAATGTTCTCTCAAGGGCAGCTCTCGAAAGAGCTCTCTCAGCCCCACCTACCTCACAGAGTGTCTGTTGTGGGGAGGGGAAGGGAAGGGAAACTCTGAGACTCCTTTGAGTAGTGAAGGGTGGAGTATAAATCCAATCTCTTCTTCTTCTCAAGGGAGGTCATGGCAAAGGCAAGATTTGCACTGGAGACCTCTTGATTTGCAGCTCAGCTACACAGCCTCATTAAGCAGCCCTTGTATTATTCCATAGGGAGTTTGCATGCCAACTCTCCAGTCCTGCTTGAGGGGGCTTACAATTAAATACAACACAATCCTGTAAAAAATAATTGTAAATGATCAGCAAGGCCTGCTCCCAGCCAATGTAAGGATTTTTACAGGTATTGGGATATTCCCCTTGAGATGAATCACAGGCTGCCATTACGAACTAGGCAATTTCATACACTCTTGCTCACCCGTAGTTTTGGAAGAGCGGCACAAAGAACTTCAGGAATCATTACAGAAAACACATAAAAAGATTTGCCTTAGAACAGCTCATTAACATGCAGCTCAAGCTGCCCTACCTCAGAATAAAGTTAAGAACACTGGAGAAGATCATGAGAAAAAGTAGCATGACTGATCAGGGGACAGATATGTCAGTTCTCCCCCCTCCTCTATTTACAACACAGTTGAAGTGATATTCTTTTGGAACTGTTTGACTCTCAAAAGCCTACAGCCCCCAAAATATTGTCACTCTCTAATGTGCTACTGGGCTTGAATCTTTTCTTCTGCAGACCAACACACTTACCCTCTGAAACTTTCAAAAGCACAACAGTAATAATGTACATCTGTTGGAATGCATATAGCATCATCTTTTCTGCAGTGTCACAGGTTTAAAGTGCATACTTTGGTGTAGTGGTTAGGAGCACAGACTCTGAGAGAACTGGGTTTGAAGAAGA
This sequence comes from Gekko gecko, assembly GCA_029375565.1. Lineage (NCBI taxonomy): Eukaryota > Metazoa > Chordata > Lepidosauria > Squamata > Gekkonidae > Gekko > Gekko gecko. The sequence continues at coordinate 25,546,083 of JAPDNY010000001.1, read as the reverse complement.
AGAAGAAGAATTTGGATTTATAACCCGCTCTTCACTGCCCAAAGGCGTCTCAGAGCGGCTTACAAACTCCTTTCCCTTCCCCTCCCCACAACAGACACCCTGTGAGGTAGGTGGGGCTGAGAGAACTTCTGACAGAAACTGTCCTTGAGAGAACAGCTGTGTCAGAGCTTGTGACTGACCCAAGGTCACATCAGCAGGTGCAAGTGGAGGAGTGGGGAATCAAACCCGGTTCTCCCAGATAAGAGTCCGCACACTTAACCACTACACCAAACTGGCTCTCTTGAGTCACCACTCCTCCACATGCAGCTGCTGGAGTGACCTTGGGTCAGTCATAAGTTCTCTCAGAGCTGTTCTCTCAAGGGCAGTTTCTCGAGAGAGCTCTCTCAGCCCCACCTACCTCACAGGGTGTCTGCTGTGGGGACTCCTTCTGATAGTGAAGGGCAGGGTATAAATCCAATCTCCTCCTCTTCTCCTTCTTCATACAGGGAGTGGGAATTAAAATCACAACCCTGGTTTTCTCCTCCAAAGTGATGGCTTTTATTCCAGCAAGGGCTCAGGAAGAAGCAGCTTCTGGCCCGTGCTGTTCTGCCTGTGAGAAATGTCCTCCGCAAGTCAAGCTGTAAGTGTGGCATCCAGGATGACCAATCCCTCCACGATGAACGTGTGCAACCGATCTATCATGCGTTTTTTGAGAACTGAGAGCAGATAGTCAAAGTCATCAAGGAACAGTAGGTGGTTCTGAATGCTGCTTTAATTAACACATGGAATTCACTGCCACAGGAGGCGGTGGCAGCTACAAGCATGGACATCTTCAAGAGGGAATTAGATAAGCATATGGAGCAGAGGTCCATCAGTGGCTATTAGCCACAGGGTATAGATAGGAGCTGCGGTGGCTCAAGTGGTTAAGACGCTGAACTGCAGGCTGTGGAAGGTCAGTAGTTCAGCAGTTCAAGACCCGGGTGCCGCATGACGGGGTGAGCTCCTGTCTCTAGCTCCAGCTCCTGCCAACCTAGCAGTTCGAAAGCAAAAAATTGCAAGTAGATAAATAGGTACCACTTCGGTGGGAAGGTAACAGCATTCCGTGCACCTTGGTGTTGAGTCATGCCGGCCACATGACCACGGAAACGTCTTCGGACAGCGCTGGCTCTTCGGCTTTGAAACGGAGATGAGCACCGCAACCCTAGAGTCGGATTCGACTGGCTTTCGAGCAAGGGAACCTTTACCTATAGATAGGAACTCTTGGTCTGGGGCAGGTGATGCTCTGTATTCTTGGTGCTTGGGGGGGCAACAGTGGGAAGGCTTCTAGTATCTTGGCCCCACTGCTGGACCTCCTGATGGCACCTGGTATTTTTGGCCACTGTGTGATAGTGTTGGAATGGATGGGCCATTGGCCTGATTCAACATTGGCTTCTCTTATGTTCTTTATTCCTGAAAAAAATGTGACCCAAAGAATCAAACATACCTTCCTTGCAGTGCCTGTTTTCTCTCAAGACCCTCACCCGCACCTGTATGAATTGCGAATGCATCCACCATTTAAAACAAGAGTCTATTTGAGTTTGGACAGCTGTGCGGACAGCATCTGTTTAGCAGCATACCAGCCTGCCCAGAATCATGGGCCAAGCCACTGCAATGCATGTCGGGGTCAAACCACCTGGTAATCAAGCAGAGCCCCATTCTCTAATGCCAGACATCAGCTGCAATTACACAGCAGACTGAGAAAAGCCCTCTTCACTTGTCCCAAGGCACCTCAGTGCTTCACAGTCAAGCCCTGGTGCTCAAGAGGTTTCACTGCTCAGTTTAATGCCCGAGTGAAAAGAACACCTCTGAACATGCACAGAATGCATTAATTCTTACATCTATAACCTAACTTTACTCAATTTTCCTCTCAAGAATCAAGACTGACCAAAACTGCTTTGACTCTCAAAAGCTTATTCCCCGGAAACCTTTAAAGTGCTCCTAGATCTTGCTCTTCTAATGCAGACCAATATGGGTACCCACCCGAACCAACTTGTACTTGGACCATGTTAAGTAGTTTAGGCCACTTGTGGAAGATTGCCCAGTGATGAGTAGTGACTGATTTGAACCCAAGTTTTCCCCATCTAAGATACTAACTACTACACCACACTTTCCCACTGCAACAGGAATAGCCACACCTGAACCGCCAAACACCACTGGGGGTGGAAATAGGATTTGCAGAGAAGCATGAGCCTCATTACCCTACTATTCCTTACCCCAAATTCTGGAGTATTTCAGAACAACCCAATCCCACCGTACAATAGAGAATATCAGCTCCAGATTAGTTTCTGTTTGAAAACCACCTTGTTGGGTATACCCATGAAGATTTTAACCACTGGCAAGGGGCAGCTGGATGTGCCAGGCACGGAGCAATCTCTCTCCCCGTAAAAGTCTTCAGAAGACAGTGGAGCAAAGTGTTTCTCAGCACTTGCTAGTTGCCTTCACGGCTGGCTTGCAAGATTCCTTGAGGCATCTGGCCGGCTGTTGTGAGAAACACGGTGCTAGATTCAACGGTGTAACCCGGCAGGGCTCCTTGGGTTAAAAAAATCAATTCATGGATGATATCAATAGCTATTAGCCACAACAGCTAATGCAACTTACATTTTTAGAAGCAGTGTATCTCCAGTTGTCATAAGGGGGAGGGGAAGCTTTCATTTTTGTCCCTATTTGTTGGGCTTCCTGGAAACATCTACTTGGCCACTGCAGGAAGGAAGATGTTGGACTAGACAGACCATATAAGTCAGACCCAGAAAAATGGTTATATATCTATAGTTCTACATCTGGAATAAAGACAGCTAAAACAAAACTGCCTGGTCCAGAGGCAGTCTACTTTTGAATACCAGGGGAGCAGGGGAGGTCTTTTGCCTTCATGCCATGCTTTTGGGTATCTGTCCAGGCACTGGGGAAACAGGAGAAAGGGAAGCTGGATCAAGAGGGGTCTTTGGATGTGGTCCATGAGACTAGAGATGTGAAGGGAGACCCCCACATCCGCTAAATTTCAAAGATATGTTAATTATTTAAATACAATTACTTCAAATATACTGCTAGTTCAGTTGAAACTTTCAGTCCAAAAATCCATTTGGTTTACTACAAAAATTATCATCTGTTTCCAGCTTTTGATTTTCCCTACCTCTCAGATGGCAGAAACTAAGATACGTGTACAAAGGCAGAATTTTACTTGTAGAAAACCAAGGCATTTATAGTTCTCATTTTATAAATATGCCAAATACTATACTAAGTGAAGTTATAAAATACATATTTTATGTTGTGAAAGGAGTAAAAATTAGACGCAATGAGAAAACATTGCACATATTTCAATTTCCCAGCCCAAAACCTTGAGGGGGGTGGGAGAACCTAATGAATTTAAAATTTCCAGACAATATCCTAAAAAAATTATGTAGACATGGTACCTTACACTTGAAAGGTCTGCAAAAATGTTGGCAGGTGCTTCTAAATTATGGAAATTTAATAAAATAAAATATAAATATAGTGCTAATGAAGGGTGTGTTTTTTTCATAAGCAGTAGTTTTAACAGTAGATTTTGGTATTAGTTGAGTGTGATTAAATTTTGGATCCTATTGGATCATACTTTTCTGCTTTGCAAGATTATTAAGTATACTAAAGAGACATAAATATGAATGTGTGACATACTGTGATATGCAGTATAGGAGAACGTAATATGAATCTGCAATAAAGCAATCTTTTGCAAAAAAAGAAAATTCCAGAAATCAGCAAAACAGATAATCAGCAGTGCAGGTAAGTGGAGGAGAGAGAGGGCTAAATAACTATTTGCAAGCCAGCTTTCAACCAAAGCCTTCAAGACCACCCTAAATCCCAAACAACCCAGGTGTATACGAGTTACGCAAACATTTAATAGATTGGATCAAAATGATCAACCATGTTTATTCAATAATCTTACAAGAGGGGTACAGGAGCAGGGGGGATCCAAAGAAGAACCAATGGTTAAAGGAAGTTGGCGCAGTCTTTTTCAAGTTAAGGTACTCAGTCACACAAAGAGTCAGAGTGGAGTTGAGCATACAGCAGATGAACGGTGGCAGCAGTTGGAGAGGAGGGAGATTAGCAGGAAGGAGGAAGGAGAACAGAGATGGGATCTGAGGAAGACACTAAAAGCTCACCATGCAAGAGACGGGCAGAGCAATTCTAAGCAGAGAAATTCCCTTTGAAGCCAACTGAAAATAATTGGCTCAGAAGGGATGAACTCTGCTTAACACTGCACTGTAGAAGGTCTGGTAGAACTTTGGAGGGGAGGGGGAAGGGGACCAGTTTTCCTCCACTGGCCTACTTCTCAGTGCAGTGCCTGGCTGCATCGCTGCTCACAGCCCTCCCATTCAAAAAATATTCCCTGCTCAGAGAAAACTAGCTTGTCAGGGAGAAGCTAATTAGAACCTTCCTCTCAAAGCGCTAGTCCCCAAATGCAGCCAATTTTCTTTAAACAATCATCAGTTGTGCCAAGTGCCTGCTCACTCTCAAAAGGGTATGACCAGCCATAGGTTGATCACCCTGAAAACGCTGCAGCTGCTGCACCAGGAAGGCAGGCAGTCCGGCAGTGTGTCTGTCCCCAGTACAGGGACTGTGAAGAGAGACCAGCGCACACGTTGAACTTCTGCCTGCCTGTTGTGCAAGCCTAAAGAACGAGGGGAAGGAGGTGTGAGGTATTAGAATAAATAAGAGGACCACATCCAAAAGGGTTCCTGCCTCTCCTTCGGGAGCCACACCGAAACAGGGTCAGCTTCTCTTGTCACTGGAGCTCTGCAAAGAAAGAAGTCGCCTCTGGCAAAATTCTCCTATCTGACAGGAGCCCTCTTTGGAGATAGGCCTGGACAACACAAAGCAACGATGGCTAAGCTTCTCCTTCTAAAAGAAGAGCCTCCCCCTCCCCCCCCCAAGATTCTGGAGTGTGAAATCACATTCTGTGTGGAAATCTCATGGTGGAGAAAAACCAGTAGCACCCCTGGCTCAGGACCTAAAGTAGGGGGGAACCAAAGCAAGCCATCAACCCATTTAAAAAGTTATCAGAGGTGGGGTGGAAAAAGGGAATGGTTACACGTCACTCCAGACATTTGGCTCACAGATGAGATTGCAAAGATGATTGCAAAGACGAAAGGGGAAAAAGGGTGGGGAGGGGAAACTGTTACAACCGAGAGTGAAAAGGGAATGAAAGAATGAAGAGGGTAGAAGATGAAGGCATCGACAAGAAACTCCAAGCATCTCGTGGGACACCAGATGCTGCAGGGTCCTGGCCTACCGAGCCAGAGCTTCCTCGCTGAGGAGCAGATCAGCCTAGCTTACCAAGCATCTGCTTATCCTTCAGTTCCAGTGAGGCCTCGTCTCCACAGCTGCTCCTCATCACAGTCTCCAAAACAGCAAGCAGAGGAAAGAATACCACAAGGCCTAGGCCCACCTTGTGTGGTTGCCAGGGCAACAAGGGATGCCACAGGCCCAATGTCCAGTGAGGCTTGTTCCTGAGCCTCCTGCTACATCCACCTTCTAGTAGTAGGACAGGGAGAGTCAGGAGAAGGCCTCTCACTCTGGCCACCTCCCCTCATTTGGTTGTCCGGGAACAAGGGATACATTCCCAACAGGGTGTGTGAGGCTGATCCATGAGACCCAAGCTTGGTTTCAAAAAGACGGATGAAGTACGGGGAAGGGGGATTTGAGAGAAAGGCTGTTGTGAAGTTAGAAGGGCCATTACGGAGCTGGAAAACAGGTGGGAAAAGGACACAGAGGACAAAATGTGAGTAAAGGACGATCTACATAGGCAGGCTGTGGTATGGCGTTTCAAGACGTCTGGCGGCAAAGCTGTGGGCCGCCACTTAAGAGTGCAAAACAGGAGTCCGGGAGAAGAACAGGCCCAAGACCTGCCACGTTCTAAGGAAGCGCGTCCGCCACAATAGCCACAGGCCGAGTAATGCCAGCAGCTCATCAGCACGGCCACTGGCTGAAGGAGAGCACTGTGAAGAACGCTGCTGTCTCCGCAAAAGCCAGCCAGTCCTTAACCCCCTATACGTTCTTAAGGTTTCAGCTTCAGCCACGGGTGGACGATAGTGAGGATGGAGAGGACAGAAGACGTCAGGCCGCAGAGCCCCACAAAACCCGGGTTGGTCTTGTAGAGGCCCAGCCTGTCCAGTGGGATGAAAATGTCACAGGCGTTTTTCATCACGTCCAGGAGGAGGGGCGGGTTGTTCCTCAGCACGTGTGCCAGGAGGCGGAGCTGCAGCTTCAGCCTTAGGGCCAGCTGCTGGACCTTGCCGTCTTCCCTGGGAGCGCTGCTGTTGTCCCCGCCCCCCTTTTGGCACTTCCCGTTCGCCTCGCGCTCCATCAGCAGTCGGATTTCGTAGGCATCCCGGCTCAGGTTCATTATCAGTGCGAAGAGGTAGTATCTGAAAAATGTGATGGAAAAGAGCAGTTAACGGATGATGTGGAAGGCCTGTCAGCAGCAAGTCAACTATGGATGTTAAGGAGAACCTTCACATTCCGAGGCAGTCTACCTCCAAGTACCAACTGTTAGAGGCAAACAACGGAGAAGGGCTGTTAGTTTCCAGCCTTGCTTTCGGGCTCCCCGAAGGGAAGTCTTCCACCACTGCCTTTTAGTCTAGGCTTTTTTCTATCCAGCTGCTCAAAAGGCCCAAGTACCCTTTGAACCCTCCAACCTACCAGTGTTCCTTCAGACACTCCTCAAGCTTGAACAGCTGACAGCCCTAAATGAGCATCTTGGAAACACAAAGAAATGGACATGCTGGCAGATTCTGACTTCTGTGCTCCTCTTTGTTGTCCTGCCCTGCTTGAATTGGCCAGTTCTCCGCTACTCATCTTGCCATAAGGAACTTCAGAGAAGTTTCCAAGGAAGTTCAGGGCTGCCCCCCCAAAGCACACACTAAACAACACTTAGAGATACTTCTGGAGAATATACTCAGGGAGGACATTATTTTCAAAAGAGCACAATTAGCAAAAAATGGATCAGAAACATCTCCTTGCAGTGAAAGACAGGGAATATGGGCCATGGCTCAATGAGACAGTGCCTGGTTTGCATACAGAAGAAGCCAGGTTCAATTTCTGCCTGTTGTCAACCTGGCCCCTTCTTGGTTGCCATGGGGATGTGGGGGGGTGAGAACAAGAATGTATACTTTCGTCTCTGGCCACTATACTGTTATCTGTCTCGACTTAGCCATGTAATCTTGAGACCTAACTGTCTCTGGTATCCTCTTTCCCCTGAGAATTCTATGCTGTTAGTTATGCGGGTTTTTTAGCTTAAGTGCGATTGGCCAAGAGCCATGCATGTCTTGTTTGATTGTAGTATAACTGTTTGCTTTGTGCACTTGACCTCAGTTCCAACAAAGAATTGTTAGAGTCTGGATCCTATCAATGTCTCAATAAACTTTAATCCTTCTGAATGACTGTTATTGGGAACTGGTTTCTCCAGGGGCTCTGCCACTTGTAATCCACCATTTCACTTTTTGCTTAGCGCAGCTGGACTATCAACATTGCACATCTCTCTCTTCTTTCCTCAACAATTACAACAACTTTTACAATCTGATTTCTATAAAGGATTAGTCTCATCGTGTTTCATGCACAGCATTTGCAACTTCTGGTAATGCAGAACATAACTCTACCCCCTTCTGGCATTTGTCAAGTACTGTGGTGACAGCACAAGGCAGGTATGGGGACGGGGAGTGACCTCACCTGAATGATCTCTGGCTCCATTTCTCCTGGTCCATGCGTGGGATGAGGCCAGATTTCCCAGCCCATAAGATATTGTCACAGGCAAAGTACATGGCTCTGTTCAGGTGGCTCACAGTGATGCAGAATCGAAGGACCATGTCCGACAGGTGAATAGCCCGCTTGGCTGCTTCCAGGGCATCGGCAGAATTCCCTAGCCGGAATACTGAAACAGAACCAACAAAAATTGAGAAACACATCCCATGCCACCAAGGCCTCCACCAGTTATTTAAAGCAGAGCTACAGCAATTCAATGGCAAGTGATTTTCTGCCTAAAGATGGATGAGGACAAAGTTGACTTCATTGGTTGCGCTGACAGTTAAAGCTATGCAAAGATGAGGCCCAGGGAAGCCAAAGGGGCCAGGGGCCTTCCAGAAGCAAAAGCTGGGGGCTTTAGTTTGGAAGAGTTGGTTTAGTTTAGAAGGACTCTCGGAGTGGCTTACAATTGCCTTCCCTTCCTCTTCCCACAACAGACACTCCGTGAAGCAGGTGGGGCTCAGCTGAGAGAGCTCTAAGGAGCTCTGACTGACCTAAGGTCATCTAGCTGGCTGCATGTGGAGGAGGAGTGGGGAATCAAACCTGGTTCGCCAGATTAGACTCCACTGCCCTGAACCACACCAAGCTTTGCCACTAAAGTCTGTGAACTGGTCGGTGCAGTGTCCTGGCTAAGAAGCTGGGCTACAAATAAGGAACGTCCCAGTTTAAATTATGTTTCTGCCACAGACTCACCAGGTGGCCTTAGGCAAGTCGTTCTGTGTTTCAACCTTAAGTTCACCAGCACTCATATGGAGATCACGGGCTGGACCCTACCGCTCTGCTCAGCTAAATACAGATCCTCTTGTTCTGCAGGACAGCTTCTTGTGCCGGAAGAAAGCTCTGTACTTAGCTAAGCGGAGTGGTGGGGTCCAAGCCAATGTTACTAAATGTGTAAACATACTATACAAATACTAAGAACGTATTGCACTACTAGAGGGCCCCCCCATTTAGGGCTAGTAACCAAGACCTCATAATATTGTTGCAAGTTCATGCATACAAACAAGGCGGGATATAAATTGAAATAAACAAATAAATGCCTACAGCGTGCCTTTTTTCACAAGTGTGGTGTGGGGGGGATATGGATTGCAGTAATGAGATATGATTACACTTGTGCACATTTGTGCTGAATAGGTGTGTGGGGGGGGAGAACCAAGTCTCCTGCCCTGCCCAGTCACCTGGGAAAGATTTTAGCTCACTGCTGGAAACCGTGCCTGCAGCTAATTAGAAGCTGAAGCTAGTGAGCAGATTGCTGCACTGAGACACAGCTGGGCTGCAGGAGCTCCAATCCCACTTCACAGCCACATTCGCTCCAAAAAGCTTTGGGTAGGTCTCTCTCTCTGAACCTCAACTCTCTACCTGCAAATCAGGAACAATATCAACCAACATCAGTAGCCCCTTAGAGATAAACAAGTTTGTTTTTTTTGGGGGGGGGGGGTTATGAGCTTTTGAGACTTGTAGCTTCGCATCTGGCGAACGGAGCTCTGACTCCCCCCACCCCCGAAAACTCTTGCTGCACTCTAAGACGCAACAGGGCCGTTCTTGCAGACAAAGTCAAGCACATTAAAAACTATATGGTGCTCTACTAAGCAGAAGGGCCAGTGCGCCCCTCACAATGGCAGGAGGGGCGTACCTCCCAAAAAACAGCCAAATGGGAGTGAAAGTTGGGTTTCTTGCATGCTAAGCCTTCCCACCCAGCCTGTCAGTCACTCTGGCACTCACGTTTGCGTCCCAAGCTCAAGTGAGCTTCTAGCTGCTTGATCCTGGCAATGAAATCAGGGCTGGCCCCATTCTTCTGCAGTGTGTAGCCGAGTAGAGTGCAGGCATACTGGGCGGCCCTGGGAATGAGAGAATCAAAACACACACACAGAAAAAGAATTAGGTTGGTACAGTTGTTCATGAGGGCCTCACCCATCAGCTTGATTCTCTCTCTCTCTCATACACACACACACACACACAAACCACTGCCACAGGAGGTGGTGGCAGCTACAAGCATGGACGGTTTCAAGAGGGAATTAGATAAACATATGGAGCAGAAGTCCATCAGTGGCTATTAGCCACGAGGTATAGATAGGAACTCTCAGTCCGGGGCAGGTGATGCACTCTATTCTTGGTGCTGGAGGGGGCAGCAGTGGGAGGGCTTCTAGTGTCCTGGCCCCACTGCTGGACCTCCTGATGGTACCTGGTATTTTTGGCCACTGTGTGACCGAGTGTTGGACTAGATGGGCCATTGGCCTGATCCAACATTGGCTTCTCTTATGTTCTTATGTTCTTACCTCGGCAGCACAAACAAATTGAAAACTTTTCCCGGCCCCAGAAAGCCCCAGTCTAATTTTATACTCGACAATGTGGGGGTAAGCATATAACACTGCTGTGTGCAGCTCAATCATCAACCGAAGGGAAGATGGCAACCAAGAAATCAGAAGGAGACTAAGCCTGGGAAGGGCAGCCATGAAGGAGCAGGAAAAGATTCTGAAGCGTCAGGATGTGTCGCTGGAGACCATGATGAAGAGAATCCATAGTCTAGTTTTCCCCATTACTATGGATGGGTGTGAAGGCTGGTCAATTAAGAAAGCCGACAGGAAGAAAGTGGGTTCATTTGAAATGTGGGGCTGGAGGAGAGTTTTACAGATGCTGCGGACTGCCAAAAACACAAATGGGTTCTAGATCAAATCACGCTTAAACTCTCCCTAGAAGCTAAAATAACCAAACTGAGGATATCGTACTGTGGTCACATTACGAGAAGACAGGAGCCACTGGAAAAGAGAATAATGCTAGGAGAAGCTGAGGGCAGCAGGAAAAGACATGGGAGGGACTGACTCAACCGGGGAAGCGACAAGGGCCCTCTGTCTGCAAGACCTGAGCAAGGCTGTTAAGGACAGGACATCCTGAAAGTCATTAATTCACAGGGTCGCCATATCAGAAGTGACTTGACAGCACTTAATGCAAACATGTGCAGCTCACACAGGCATAACTTTGATTTGGTGTGTGCCCTCGCCCCTGGAGGGAGGAGAAGCAACCAGTAGCTGCCAGGCATCTATAGGTATGTTTCTCAATCATCCAAGGTTAGGTGTTACTAGGTGGAATGGAGTTGCAAGCAGGCAGGCAACAAAACTCACCAGTTATGGAAAAGGAGCAGAGCAAAATGTATAAGAGTTATGGACACACTTTGTCCTGTCTTCCATCCCACTTCTAGACAGATTTACAACAATGCTGCCCAAATACATGATGGTCGAGGTACAACTCCCCCCCACCCCAAACTAACATTAGAGTAATATTTTTCTCTTCCATGCAAAAAGCTTTTATCTTTAGAGGCAGCATAAGAATTCCACAAGTATGAACCTATGCCCCAGTTCCAATCCTCCCAAATGTTTCTCCTCTCACTGCCCTCACCTAAGGCGATTAAGATTGGCAACAGGTAGATCCGCAGGCATTTTCAGCAGTCAGCCTGTCTCTCGGGAATAAAGCTGTGACTGTCACTTAGCATCCTTCAGGAAACATGGTAAAACTGTTCTACCGAGGAAGGTATTTGAAGGGGGCTAAACTTTCTACGGCATCTGCGTCAAGTGCTCGTCAGACTCCAGAGCACGCATATTTCTCTGTAATGCTACTGGCAGATTAGGCCCAGATCTGCTTACCTTTTTCTTGTTAGCTGCCTTGAGTCCTCTTATGGGGAGAAAGGCAGAATACAAGTATTTTAGAAAACACCCGCCCTCAGTGAAATGCCCCCTTCTACATTTCTACGTGAATCACTGGACTGGGGATGCCTCCCGACTGGATGGGAGGCAACAGTAGCCTCTTTTGAGGGCTGGGGATTTGGCTGCATCTCTGTACCGAGAGCAACTAAAGGCCCTAGTCTCACCAGAAGCAGGATTGCCTATCTGAAGCACAGCTGACTGGAAGGAGGTGCCAAAAACAGTTTGTCCACGAAGAGATGCAATCTCCTCTGCAGGGGGGGTACTTTGACTGGGCTCACGGGAGCCTTTAAGCATTTAATTAAATTTACTTCTCATGGCACACTACCAAGTTTTCACACAAAGTGCAGCTTGGGAATTACCTGTTCAATTTGAGTTGCAGCCAAGCTATCAAAAAGAACCTATTACCTTAGCTTATAGCAAGTCATTCCTCTGTTCTACTTGTGTACTCCAAAAGACAGTGGCCTTCGGCATGGAAAGTATGTCTGCTCTAAAAAGAGCCAAGGGAAAAAACCCTCATTCACATATTAACCTCTGGGATGTGTTGGAGGAACAACACCCCCTCCCACAAAGCACTACAGGAAAAGAGAATGGGGAGGGGGGAGAGAATCATGCACTATTCAATCTTTGGCTGCCCTGTGCTTTAGACCAGTGATAGTAGCTCCAGAGCACCATTCCCCAATGTGGCATCCACCTTATATGCCAAAAGAAGGGGTAAGGCCCTTTCCCAACAGAGTCTGTGGTTGGCAGTTAGTTCCCACCTTGAAATAGCTGCCAACAGAGCAGGGATGGCCAAACATTAGGGTTCCCAAGTACTTACCGTATACCGGCGGGGGATGGATATGTCCAGCAAGGACCATCCCCAGGGGAAGGAAAGACGTGGCACACAACGCCATTGCCAGGAAGTGACGCTGGGTGACACTCTGGCAATGGGGTTGGAAACTCGATGGTAGCATCGAGTTTCCAGCCCCATTGCCAGAGCATCGCCCGGCGTCACTTCCTGGCAACGGCATCGTGCGGCATGGGTGTTGCCCAGGGGAATGTTCCGGCCAGGGACTGTGTCCCCCCCGCCGGTATACGGTAAGTACTTGGGAACCCTACCAAACATGCTCATTGTAAGAGCCACACAGAATAAACATCAGATGTTTGAGAGCCGCAAGACATGAACAAATATCACACACACATTTTTATTTAAAAATATGCAAATCTGCTTTTTCTTAACATTAAGTGAGACTACCCAAAATAAAAACAGATATTGATAATGATATTTATTTGTCCAATGATATTTTTTTGCTAATGATATTTATTTGTCTAAGAGAGAAAGAAAAAGAGAGAGAAGTGGAAAGAAAGGATGAAAGAGGTAGAAAGAGAGAGAGAGAAACAAAGAATGCAAATAGAAGGGTGGGAGGGAGGAAAAGCATGCCTCCCCCTCACTTCCCCAGCTGCCCTGCTGGGAGCTGCACAATATGTGTGAAAGAGCCACATGTGGCTCCTGAACCACAGTTTGGCCACCCCTGCATTAGAGGAACATGTAAGCTGCAAGGGTCTCTGAGGTACAGGCCTCATGCCCGAGCCGGAAGAAAATGTGGCCCCTTTGTTGATGGTAACTGTGAATGTGGCTCCCCATGACCTACATAATGAGTACCATTGTTTTAGGCTCTGCACCAGTGATATGGCTGAGAAACTACTGGACTATGGCTGGAAAGATCCAAGTTCAAATCCCTACTTGGCCACAAAAGTACACTGGATGGCAACGGAGGGCCACTCAGCTCTCTCAACCTAACCTCACTCGCAAACACAAAGCAGGAGAACGGATGGTGCCATCCTGATCTCCCAGCAGGAGGGCTGAGATTAAAATGCAGTCAAATACAGCCTTGTTTTGAGCAAACCTGGTTGAAATACGGACAGCTACATTTTGGGGCGAGGATGTGGTGGGGAGAAGCACGTCTGGGATTAAATGCACTCTCATATGATACTTAAGTGAGAGGCTTCTGTCCCAAGATCATGCCCACATGCGGAAACCAGGAGCATAGTGGCAGTGTGGCAGTTATGGAACGGCCAATGGAATGTTCCCTATCTTGAGTTCATGATCTGTCTTGTTTTGAAAGATCCCAAATAGGTCAGCTCCTCATTCAAAGTATGTGGCAAATAAATGCCGCATCTGCAAACTGACAGGCCAAGCAGAAAAGTCTTGGATATATTCTCAGCCTCTAGAAAACTTCTGGAAAGGAGGGAAAGGAGTTAAATGTGGAGCGGTTCCACAGAATGCCTCTCACTGTAACCTTGATGCCTGAACTTTGAGCACAGACATTGTGTAAGAGGGAGCTCTTGGTCAATGTTAGGGTGTGCCAGGAGATGAAAGAAACGATACCAGAGTTCGATTATTCTCATGAGTTACTACTACACCTATATTAAGGTGTGGCTAGTTTCTAAGATGCCACAAGATTCTTAGTTTCTCAGGCTATAGCCAACCAGCACTTCTACCTCTCTAGATTACTACTACTACTATATTAAAACAGAAACATGGTGACACCACAGCCTCTTTCTGCACTATGAAGATTTTGCATTCCAGTTTGCTGTTGATTTCATGGCCTGCTTGTGGTCTTCGCAGAGGAATCCAGCTGGCCACTGTGGGAAGCAGGGCTAAATGGACCTTGGCCTGAACCAGCAAGGCTCATCTGACATTCTCATATTACTTGGCAGATGGAGAAATGACTGCCCAATTTATGAACTATCGTGGCATTTGGAGAAAATAAAATCTCTTCAGAAAGCCTTATGGCATGCAACTTCTGTGTAAACACCCTTCTTTTGTCAAGAATGCAAGATCTGGTGCATAAAATAAAGTGTTTCCCATTTAGAAGTGAAGAAAAGTGGTCTGGCATCATGCTTGCTCATTAGCCCAGCACTGAATATTAGAAGTGACTATTGCAGGAGTTATTGGTTTTTTTTGGTCAAGTCACGGCTGACCCATGGCGAGCCTGTGGTTTTTCAGAGGTGGTTTTTGCCATTGCTTGCTTCTGCAAAGCAACCCTGGTATTCCTCGGTGGTCTTCCATCCAAATACTGACCAGAGCTGACACAACTTAGCTTCCAAGATTGGGCTCGCCTGAGCTATCCAGGTCAGCGCAAGTATTGAGATAATTAGAAGCAATTCCAGAACTGCACATTAGCCATGGATCTCTTCTCCTAGCATTCATAGGATCATCCTCAACCAAAGAAACAGAATCAAAGGTCTGGCTAGTTATTTTTAATCAATGTGATATTCATCTTTGACTTCTCTGCACCCTTCTCCACCAAAGATACAGCAGCTTTCATGTGAGGATTTCCCCCATGAACTTTCTGCTTCCTAAACAGCAGCTGCAATGGTTTTCAAATTTCTACAGTGGTCACCTCCCACTTAGCAGACAGGAAGCCTAATCTGGGTCCTGATTTATCAGGGGAAAGGTACACTTATAAACATCTTAAATAAGTGCAACGCCAAAAGGAAAAAGCAAGTTCCAAATTAAAAAAAACGGTGATCATTTGATGATGCCCTCATAGAGATCTACGGTGCAGCTGCATTTGGGCTGGATCCAGCAATTCACAAGCATAGTGATCACCGATTTTTCCTATTGATTAGAGGGGTCACAGGACCTACATGGCAGAACAGCCACACAAATTGGTGGGCTGCAGCAAGGAAGGAGGAGAAATGACTTCCTCTTCTATCAGTGTAATTTCACCTACAGAAGCAGCAGCTTTACAGTTTGGGGTGGGTGGGAAGACGACTTTGGGGAGATATGATCATTTACAAAATCACACACAGTGTAGAGAGAAAAATGACCTTTCCCTTCCACAATACAAGAAGACAAGATCACACAATGGTTGGCAGATTCAGGACAACCGAAAGAAGCTACTTCTTCATACAATACATGATCCATGACCACAAAGTGCAGTAACAGTTTTAAAAGGACATTAGACAAGTTCATGGAGGACAGGTCTATCAGTGGCTGTCAGCCACAATGACTAAAGGAAGCGTCTGTGTTCAGAGGCAGTGCATCTCTAAGGATCAGACGTCAGACAAAAACAGCACATGTGACGTGTGGATGTGCACTGTCAGCTTCAAGTACTGGGGGCAGGTATAAGCTGCCATGAGAAGAAGCATGTGCTGTCGAGTTGCAACCAGTGTTCCCTCTAAGCTGAGTTAGTGTGAGCTAGCTCACAGTTTTTTAGCCTCCGGCTCACACATTTTCATCTTAGCTCAGGAAGGATGGCTCCAGAGCAAACGAATTTATGTAGTAGCCAATGTGCTCGCTCACAACTTTAATGCCAGTAGCTCACAAAGTAGAATTTCTGCTCACAAGACTCCACAGCTTAGAGAGTCTTGTGAGCAGAGAGTTGCAACTGACTCACAAAAAAGGGGTGTCCCCCCCCTCTGTTTTGGGTCACAAAGCTCACAACCATGGGTTGCTGAAGGCAAGTGATGAGCAGAGGTGGGTTGCCATTGCCTTCCTCTGCATATCTTTCTTGATAGTCTTCCACCCAAGTACTGACCGTGGCTGACTGTACTTAGCTCCCAAGCCCCAACAACCTCAGCAGGCCAAATTGGGCTATTCAGGCTGCTGTGCTATGAGAAAAACAATACCAAAACCTCTGGCTCTTCTTTTGCCCCTCCACAACAAAATTTCCTTCTCTTCCACCTAGTCTTCCTTTAGCATCCATGACTCTCTAAAGTTATTTATTGAGATATTTATACACAGCTTTTCTCCCCAGTACGCCCCCAAAGCAACTAATAACATCCATCCTCCTCACTACAGTCACCACGTCACACAACATGCAACTGCCAGAAACAAACCTCTGTGGTCATTTTTTTAAATTGCACTTTTGAGCCTTCTTCCTGACATGATAGACAAGTTCTTTTTGGATTAAAGTCCTTTCTCTTTGCACAGTGCTTGACATGCACCAAAATAAAGACTTCAGAGACACTTTCAAAACTAACAAAATGTATTCCAGCACAAACTTTTGTGAGTCAGATGCACAGTGCATACCTCCACAGCAATTACACATGTATATATACCTATACACTTAATGAAGGGCTCTCTAACGCATGAATAATTATGCTGGAGTACAAGAGAGTACCAGAAAAACATCTACTTCTGCTTCATTGACTATGCTAAAGCCTTTGATTGTGTGGATCACAATAAACTATGGAAGGTTCTTAAAGAGATGGGAGTACCAGACCACCTCACATGTCTGCTGAGAAACCTGTATAAGGGTCAAGAAGCAACAGTTAGAACCGGTTATGTAACAACTGATTGGTTTAGCACAGGAAAAGGAGTACGACAAGGATGTATATTGTCACCTTGCTTATTTAATTTATATACAGAGTACATCAGGTGAAATGCTGGCCTGGATGAATCACAAACTGGAGTTATCAATAACCTCAGATATGCAGATGATACCACTCTGATGGCAGAAAGTGAAGAGGACCTAAAGAGCCTCTTGCTCAGAATGAAAGAGGAGAGCGCAAAAGTGGGCTTGAAGCTCAACATCAAAAAAACTAAGATCATGGCATCCAGCCCCATCACTCCTTGGCAAATAGAAGGAGAAGTCATAGAAGTAGTGACAGACTTCGCGTTCCTGGGATCCCAGATCACTGCAGATGGTGACTGCAGCCATGAAATTAAAAGACGCCTGCTCCTTGGGAGGAAAGCAATGGCAAACCTAAACAGCATGATAAAAAGCAGAGACATCACCCTGCCAACAAAAGTCCGCATGGTCAAAGCAATGGTATTCCCAGTATTAATGTATGACTGCAAGAGTTGGACTATAAGGAAGGCTGAGCACCAAAGAATAGATTCTTTTGAACTATGGTGCTGGAGAAGACTCTTGGACTGCAAGGAGATCAAATCATTCTATCCTAAAAGAAATCAATCCTGACTGTTCCCTGGAAGGCCAGATCCTGAAGTTAAAGCTCAAATACTTTGGCCACCAAATGAGAAGGGAGCACTCACTGGAGAAGACCCTGATGCTGGGAAAAATTGAAGGTCAAAGCAGCAGGGGATGGCAAAGCATGAGATGGTTAGACGGTGTCATCGATGCAACGGACATGAAATTGAGCAAACTTCAGAGGACAGCGGAAGACAGAAGGGCCTGGCGTGATCTCGTCCATGGGGTCGCGAAAAGTCGGACTCGACTATGCGACTGAACAACAACTTTCTATTAGGTGCCACTGAGCTGCGATTTTCTTTAAAATCGCAGATCGTAATAGAGAGCCGTCACTAAACCCCCACACCCTACCCTCAATCCCGAGAAAGCAACCCTTCAAGCCCCGGAGCACCCCCTCCCCATGCAAACCCCAAAGCCGTGGCAGAGCTCAGCCTTATTCCTGAACAGCCAGAGCCTGGCAGGGACTTTTGAACCTCGCCTGGCAGAGCACCCGACAGGGACGGAGACAAGGGGTTCCGAGGTCCCCCGCGCCCACCTGCTCCCACCCAACCTGTCCCAGCCTGGGATAGTACCTGTACACCCGCTCCTTAGCTTGGCTTTGGGCGCTGAATCGCACCCAGGACTCCATCGCTCCAGTCACTTTGCCTTCTGTTCAGCACCTCCCGCCCGGGGGTGGGATGGAGAGCTCCGGCAGGCTCCTTCTCCCTCCTGCGAGGTTGCGGCTATACCCGACGGGTCTCCTGGTGCAGCTCTACTCTCAGGGGACGTAGGGCCTCCTGGTGCAGCTCTGCGAGGAGACCACCTTCTCAGTTAGGTGCACCGTCCGTAGGGCCGTCAGCCTCCAGGTGCGCCTCCACCGTAGGGCCCTCGGCTTTCCCAAGAGATTCCCTGAGGCGCCACCCCTGCATAGGGACCCTCACGCTCTAGGCCGCCCCGGAGCCTTGCCAGCAGAAAGCCGCTCTAGGGCAAAGGTCACTCATCTGTCGTCCCAGAACTACAGAGAGCACCACCACTTCCGGGAGTAACATGGTAGCGCCCGTAGGACAAACTTAATCAAAGGGCCACGCTCATTGGCTTACTCCGAGAGACTGAGCCAACCCCCTCCTTTTTCGCCTCTGTTAATATTCCCCCCCCTCCCGCCAGCCCATGAAATTATCGCGACGCTGATTGGATGAAGTACCAAAGTACCCGCCCACGTATTAAAGAATTGTTATTTTCAATTGGTGAATTCCAAGCAACTGGGGTTTTTCGTTTTACCCGCCCACACCCCTGAGACGATCGGCACGACGATTGGAGGAAATGCCCGCCCGGCCGGCCCCTTGTCCGGAGACGTGCTCCGCTATTGGAGAAGCGCTGCGGCTCCGGGGATGATTGACAGTTCGGGATGAGGCGAGGAAGCGGAGGCGGGGTGTAGGTAGCGGAGTTTTATTCTTTTCCTCTTCGCTAGCGGCTCGGCGTTGCCATGATGATGGAGTCCCTGCGAGCCCAGCGGCTGCAGCCGGGCGTCGGGGGCACGCTACGGTCGCTCCGGCCTGGCGTGACCACCACCTCCCTCCCCGCTCCTGCCGCCTCGGCGCCGCTGCCCCCTCTCCCGCCGCCCCCTCCGCCGCTCGGGCTGGGGCTCAGCCTGGGGCCTCCGCCGCCGCCCCCTCCGCCGCCCTTGCCGCCCCTCCCGCCGCCGCTCCTGCCTGGCGCGGTCGGCGCCTCCGGCTCCCCTGGAGGATCGACGACGGGGCCGCCCGTCGTGCTGAGGGAGGCCGTCGAGGCGGTTGTCAGGAGCTTCGCCAAGCACACGCAGGGATACGGCCGCGGTGAGGAGGAAGGGAGGGAAAGGTGACGTTTGCCACCGGTTTTGCAGCTCTGGCCCCGGCCTCTGTGTATGTGCAGAGGGCCTTTCCCTAGCGCAGGATAAAACAGAGTTGAGCGTGTATAGAATGGAAAGGACAGTGCCTCTGGGCATGAGCAAGCTGCCTTTTCTCTATGCAGGAACAAAAGGGTGATTTGGGGCTTTGACAATAAGCAAACTTTTTTTTTGTTTAAAAACCGAGTACCTCTGAGCTTGTACAGAATGTCTTTTTCTAGCTGCACAAGGTTCTTTTGCTTTTAAAGGGCAGCCTATATTTGAGCAGCTGTGTAGTGCCTCTTCAGATAACTTGCTTAAAACATGGGCAGAGTGCCATTCTGCCAGGATGTTTTAATAAAACTCTGTGTCAAGGTGGTACTTTTGAGCAAGTATAGGTGCATTCTGTCTGTTAGTAAGACTGTTTACACTGAATGCATATTATATAGAGGAAGAGGGGAAAAACATCCTTGTTGATTACAAAACAATTTTTTTCTAGATTTGCATCCTTTTCTTCTGGCAATTGGCCAAATATTGCTTAGCACTTAGTGTTTTTCTCCAAATGCTTGGATAGCAGCTGTCAAAATGTGGGTGGAGACTTTCTTGCAGGTGGCTTGAGCTGGCAAGGTAAACTTGGAGAGGAGGCTTAATGGCAAAGCTAGGTTTTGCTTCTGCGCAATGTGCAAAGTGGTCCTAAAATGCTCAGTAAGGCTATATATTTCTAACCACTAAATGCGACAGATGGAATATGAAGTAGCTGAGTGTCGACTGATCTGAGAGCACTGCTTTTTATTTTGGGGAAGGGGAAGTAGTGCTGGTCCTGAACAGTAAAGTCAGTTTAGAAGGGCGTTCCTGTTCAGAAATCTTGAGAATCAGTGTCTTGAGGTACAAAATAGCCCTGTGACGGAAGTCTGTTCTGTTGTCACTATATTGCAGATGGGTAGCTGAGAGACAGAGGCTTGGTTAAGCCTGTCCCAGGATGTGAGAGGTGAGCTGGGGCAATTTACACCCACATTCGCTAGTTCGTCTCTAGATCAGCACTCTTTTTGAATATCCAAACCTTAGGAAAAGCCCTTTCTGGCTCATACTCGCAACTAGCATTTTTTTTAAAGCTACAGCTGGCATCGTCTTGCAAACTCTGATTTTTTGGGGTATATGCAAGTAATGTTGTTTCATCCTGTGTCTATAGCACAGTTTTGTCCCTTAATGCTGCATCAGATCTATACTGGACAAGAATGTAAAAGGTGTAAAGTAAAAGTATACCCTTTTTGACGGAAAATTGCATGTGGGTTTCTGAACAAGGGAGCTTTAGTTTTGTTGGTCCCTTATTTTGGTAGCTTGCAGGGTGGAAAAGTTACTGTAATGGTGGAGAAAGAGTGTTTGGAGTGCTGCCAAGTACTCTGAGGCATTCCTCTCCCTGTCTCCTGCCCCCTTTGTTTTGCTAAGCAGAGCTTTCAAGCGGGTAGTGGGTGACATAGTATAAACTACCTTCCCAGAGGGTTGTTTACTCATGGATTTATTTTCAAGACTGCTATTTCTGTTTTCCTTTTCTGTTGAAATTAGGCTTCCAAACCAAAAGTCTTAGAATTTAGTCTCAAAATATACCAGATGAAACTAAAACTGAGTAACAAACTCGTGAGAATTTTGATTATACACATCGGCTATAGGATGCTTGTTAGGGAAAGGGGGTCTTTTATTCCCCACAGAGGTTTCCTTCTGTAAGAACCTATTTTAATCCCTTCTCTCCCCCCCCTTTTTTTCCAGAATGGCTGTATTTTCTTGCAGTACTCTGTTTCTTTATGTGCTTCAACCCGGTAATTGACCCGTCTATGCTGAAACATGCCTTATCTGTGTAGCTTGTAGCGCACTTTGTTCTGGGATTATATTTTACAAAACTCTCAAGTGGAGAAATATTTTTCCTTATCCAAATGGATGGAGTCTGTGACTCTTTGGAATATTTGATGTCTAGATAGGGTAGCAGGTCTAGTAGATGCTGCCTTGCACATTCTAAGCGGTAAGGTTTGGCAAGCAATCTGTGACTTAAACTCAGTGCTGCTTTTCTGGCTCTGGAAACCTTCAAGGCCATGTGGAATCATTTTACTCTTTCCTATTTAATATGCAAGTCAGATCTGCTGTCATACACAAAGCAGGGACCAGTGTCTGTGCTCCAAGGCCATAAACAATGGAGATAAATAACAGCCAAGTGGACTGTGACTGTAAATGCCTGCAACAATGAGTAACGAATGTTAAACATGAGCTGCTGGTTTTCTTCACAAGTCCTTCAGACAGTTTCTGTCTTACTGCTTCCAGCCACAACCGTAATTTTCTCTGAGGGACATTTTTGGATGGGTGTACTATGGCTTCCAGTTCAAGACTAGCAGCGCTTCTGCTGTTAATCTCCTGCCACTGTCCCTTCAAGTCACCAGTCCCTCCTATGCAAGATGTGGGGGTTACGTGGTAGGGTAGGGGATAAGGTCGGGCAGTCATTACCCTGCATGGTAGACAGAAGTAGCAAACTGCTTAAAAGTTTAATCTTAGTAGGATACAAGGTATGGATAAGCCTTGGGAGACATCTCCTGGTGAGGATGAGTTTAGAAAGTGGTAGGCACAAAGTGAAGAGATGAGCTTTCTTTGGTTGCCAGAAACTGGGGTTGGTTTGGTTAATCTATGCTCTTCTTTTTCATTAATTTGTGCTGCATTCCCTGATAAGCACTTGCAAAATAGTAAAAGTGGGGCACTGATTAAAAAATAAAAGTAGTACAGATGTTCTGTTGTGCACAAGTATTTGCAAACACTGCTTTCTGCTCACTTTACTTAGCATTTTCCTTGTTTCAAAGGACTCTACCCATTTTGTAGCACCATGCTTACAAAAAAACTTTCGTGGCTCATATTGCAGGGTCTAGGTTTACCCCAAGCCAAATTCCAAAGAGGGGTGTGTGTGTGTTGGAAGTAGTCATGGTGTTTCACAGTACTCAAATGTCCAGAGCCTGAAAATACATTTATTTATTTTATTTTAAATATTTTTAGCTGCCTTTCTTCCTATGGAGCTCAAGGTGGCTTACAATATTAATAAAATATATTAAAAACATAAAACCAAAATTTAAAATCATAATTAATTAAATGCAGTTTTAAATAAAACCATCTTCAGCTGCGTCCTAAAGATCCCTGGGGAGATTGTTCCATAATCATGGGGTTGCCACTAAGAAGTTCCCACCAAACTTTGATTGGACAGATAGGAAGGTCTCTCTCTGAACTTAATTTTTCAAGCAGAAACTCATGGGGAGAAGATGGTCCTTCATGTACCTTGGCTTAAAAGGTCAAAATTAATACCTTGAATTGGGAGCAGATCGGTAGCCTGTGTAATTGCTGTGCTATCAAAGTCATACGTTCCTGATAGTTGGCCCCAACCAGTGATCTAGCTGCAGCTTCCAAACACTTTTGGAGTCCAGTCTAGATGTAACTAAGTCATGGATCTCTGTGGCTAGATTTGAGTGATTCAGGATTGGTAACAGCTGATGCAGCAGCTGAAGGCGGGCAACAGCAATTTGGACCACCACAGCCACCTGGTTTTCAGAGGTGACCACTGTGCCCAGTAGCACTCCCAAGCTGCAAACCTGACTTTTCAAGGGGAGTATAATCCCATCCCAAACAGGAGAGATCTCAGGTCCCTAGTCTGCCTTTCTACTAACTGAGAGAACCTCTGTCTTGTCAGGATTAAGTTTCAGCTTGTTTACCCTCATCCAGCCCAAGCACCAGTTCAGAACATCAACAGCATCCTTGGAATTAGGTGGAAAAGAAAGGCAGATCTGGGTGTCACTGGGCGACACAGCGGTTCAGACCTCCTAAAGACCTCTACCAGTGGCTTCATGTAGATATTAAGTAGCATGGGGGATGTGATCAAACCCTGCAGAACCCCATAGGTCAAATACCTTCTCTTAGTTCTCATTCTTTAAATATCCAACTCCAGAGCTATAAACTACTCACCAGATGGTACCTTACACCTACCAGGTTCCATAAAATCTCCAAACTGAACTCTCCACTCTGCTGGAGATCTTGCGGTGAACAGGGCACATTCATGCACTGTTCATGGTCTTGCGTCTTTGTTCAACAATTTTAGTCCAAAATAATTTTATCTATTAAAGCTATCACAGGTCATTTGATCCCTATGCAACCTGACCTTATTCTTTTAGATCTGTGGAATGACACACACATACCCAAACTTAGCCGAGATCTTGTTTCAGTTTTACTAATGGCTGCAAAGGTAGTCATTGCCAGTAACTGGAAGTCTCCTAATAAGCTGTTACTATCCTCATTGCATTTGAAAATATGGGACTATTATGCTATGGATAAAATAGCTGATGCAGTTGCTGTTGCTAAATCTACCTAACAGAAAATCAAATCTTCATTTGGAATGGTTTCCTTTTCTTGAATTTATATTCAGTGCTGATGCACCATCTAAATTTATTGTTCCTCAAAAGTATTATGAAGTTTTTCATTACATATAAGCTACTTTGAATTCCTTCACCGTTTTTGTAGCTATAATATCTAGTTCTCTTGTTGTTGAATTGTTAATTCTGTTTTCATTGTTTAAAATAAAAAACATTAAATTAAAAAAGCCATGGGGTAGAGCAGGAATATCCTAGCACCATCTTCTAAGACTTCCCCCTACTAGATAGGACTTGAACCACTGTAACACAGTGCCCCCCAGCTGAGTCAGATACTACAGTCAATAATACCAAAGCAGAGAGAGAGAGAGAGAGTAGAACTGTCTGGGTCGTGTTCTCATGTGAGTGCACTGTTTCTTTTGAGTAGATTGACCCCTTCACTTTTGCATAGTAAACAACTCATACTAATCCTATTCCTTTATAGAGCTACAATTTTTGTTTTCAGTTTGGAATCAACACAAACTGTGTCCTGAACCTAAGATACTAGAAAATTAACAAACTGTCATAATTCTAAGGGATAGCATCTAAAATTAATAATTTATAATTTTCAGATGGAGGGAAATTTGTACTCCGTGAACTTATATCCTACTTTTCTCTCCAATGGAGACCCAAAATGGCTTTCAATCCTGTTCTCCCCTCCTCCATTTTATCATAACAGCAATCCTGTGAGATAGTTTAGGCTGAGAGAGAGTGTGACTGGCTCAAGGTCACCCAGCAGGCCGCCATTGCCACTGGGGGATTCAAACTTGGATCCGAGTTGCAGGGTTTTTTTGGGGGGGGGCAGGGGGTATTTTTGTATTCCAGTAGGTTATATGGACTAGGGTTAAACCACTCAGGAGGTTGAAATCAGCAGAAAGTCAATGGTGCTAAGCAGTTGTATTTGTGGACTTGTATACTGATATATAGGAAACAATATCCTGAAAGAACAAAGTTGAAGAGCCACTTCTCTATGTATTCTGCCCCAAAAAAGGGCAGCTGGGATGGAAATTTGCCCCCAACGTTGATAGCAGGGCTGTCCAACAGATTGGTACTGTGCAGTCTAGAAGGGCACTTCATAGTGTGCATGCATTCCATCGAGCCTTTGTTTTTGCACCATTTTCTATGTTTTTCATTCTAATATATTCCAGTAAAATATATCTATTTTGCATATATGTGGTTTAATAAGAAACAAATTGAGAACTTCAGTTATCAGAATAAGTGAAATGATAAGGCTCATGATGACAACATATAAAACCTAAGAACATAAGAGAAACCAATGTTGAATCAGGCCAATGGCCCATCTAGTCCAACACTCTGTCACACAGCAGCCAAAAATACCAGGTGCCATCAGGAGGTCCAGCAGTGGGGCCAGGACACTAGAAGCCCTCCCACTGCTGCCCCCTCCAGCACCAAGAATAAAGTGCATCACCTGCCCCAGACTGAGAATTCCCATCCATACCCTGTGGCTAATAGCCACTGATGGACTTCTGCTCCATATGTTTATCTAATTCCCTCTTGAAACTGTCCATGCTTGTAGCTGCCACCACCTCCTGTGGCAGTGAATTCTGTATGTTAATCACTCTTTGGGTGAAGAAGTATTTCCTTTTATCTGTTCTAACCCAACTGCTCAGCAATTTCTTGGAGTGCCCACGAGTTCTTGTATTGTGAGAAAGGGAGAAAATTACTTCTTTCTCAACCTGCTCAATCCCATTCATAATCTTATAAACCTCGATCATGTCACCCCTCAGCCGTCGTTTCTCCAAGCTGAAGAGCCCCAAGCATTTTAACCTTTCTTCATAGGGAAGGTGTTCCAACCCTTTTATCATTCTAGTTGCCCTTCTCTGCACTTTTTCCAATGCTATATAATATCCTTTTTGAGATGTGGCGACCAGAACTGTACACAGTATTCCAAATGAGGTCGCACCAATGATTTATACAGGGGCATTATGATACTGGCTGATTTGTTTTCAGTTCCTTTCCTAATAATCCCCAGCATAGCATTAGCCTTCTTTATTGCAGCTACACACTGTCTAGACATTTTCATTGAGTTATCCACTACGACTCCAAGATCTCTCTCTTGGTCCGTCGCTGCCAGTTCAGACCCCATCAACGTGTATTTATATTTAGGATTTTTGGCTCCAATGTGCATCACTTTGCACTTGGCCACATTGAACCCCATTTGCCACGTTGACACCCACTCACCCATCCTCGACAGAGCCCTTTGGAGTTCCTCACAATCCTCCCTGGTTTTCACCACCCGGAACAACTTCGTGTCATCTGCAAATTTAGCCACTTCACTGCTTACTCCCTATTCCAAATCATTAATAAACAAGTTAAAAAGCATTGGACCGAGTACTGATCCCTGTAGTACCCCACTGCTTACCACCCTCCACTGAGAAAGTTTCCCATTTATACTCACTCTCTGTTTCCTATTTATAAGCCAGTTTTTGATCCACAAGAGGACTTGTCCTTTGATCCCATGACTATTGAGCTTACTTATGAGCCTTTGATGAGGAACTGTATCAAAAGCTTTCTGGAAGTCAAGGTAAATAATATCTATTGGGTCCCCCTTGTCCACATGTTTGTTCACTCCATCAAAAAACACTAACAGGTTAGTGAGACAAGATCTTCCCGTACAGAACCCATGCTGTGTCTGCCTCAATAGTTTTTGTTCATCAATGTGCCTACTAATTCTTTCCTTAATAACAGTTTCCACCAACTTACCCAGTATCGATGTCAGACTGACTGGCCTGTAATTTCCTGGATCCCCCCTGGAGCCCTTTTTAAAGATGGGAGTGACATTAGCTACCTTCCAGACCTCAGGAATGGAGGCAGATTTTACAGAAAGATTACATATTTTTGTCAGGAGATCCACAAGTTCACATTTGAGTTCTTTCAGAACTCTCAGATGAATGCCATCCGGGCCTGGTGATCTTTAGTTTTTAAATTGTTCATCAGTCAGAGGACTTCCTTTCTTGTCACCACAATCTGATTCAGGTCTTTCAAACCCCCTCCCGAAATCAGTGCTTCTGGAGTGGGCAAGCACTTCTCCTCTTCCACAGTGAAGACAGAGGCAAAAAATGCATTCAGCTTCTCAGCCATTTCCCTATCATCCTTCACTACTCCTTTTACCCCTTGGTCATCCAAAGGCCCCACTGCCTCCCTGGCTGGCTTCCTACTTCTAATGTATTTGAAGAAGAAAGTTTTATTGTTGGCCTTTATGTTTTTTGCGATATGCTCCTCATATTCCCTTTTTGCTTGCCTGATCACACACTTGCATTTTATTTGCCATAGTCTGTGTTCCCTTTTATCAACCTCACTAAGACTAGCTTTCCACCACTTAAAGGAATCCTTTTTACCTTTTACAGCTTCCATTACTGTATTTGTTAACCATGCAGGCTTTTTTCTATACCTATTTGTGCCTTTCCTAACCTGCGGTATATATTTTTTCTGAGCTTCTAGGATTGTATTTTTAAATAGTCTCCAAGCTTCCCCAATGGTTTTGACCTTCTCCACTCTTCCTTTCAATTTCTTCCTCACATGTCCCCTCATACCAGAGAAGTTACCCCTTTTAAAGTTAAAAGTGGTTGCGTCAGCCTTTTTGGGCAACTCCCTATCTGTACAAATGTTAAACTTAATGACATTATGGTCACTGTTCCCAAGTGGTGCAATCACTTTTACATCTCTCACCAGGTCTTTGGTGTTACTTAGGACCAAATCCAGGATCGCCTCTCCCCTCGTAGGATCTGTGACCATCTGTTCCATAGCACAGTCATTGAGAGTGTCTAAAAACTCAATCCCTTTTTTCCGACTAGAACTCATATTGACCCAATCAATGTGTGGGTAGTTAAAGTCGCCTATTACAACACAGTTATTTCGTCTACCCACTATCTTTAATTCATTCATCATTTTATAATCCTCCTCTATCTTTTGATCTGGTGGGCGATAACAAACTCCCACTGTTAAGCTTCCTTTTGGACCCACTATTTCAACCCAATTCTCTTACCCTCTCAATCTTACTGGACGGTATACCCTCTCTGACATACAGAGCCACCCCACCTCCAACCCTTTCCCCCCTATCCTTCCAATATAATTTATAACCAGGAATCACCGTATCCCACTGATTTTCCTCATCCCACCAAGTTTCTGAAATACCCACAATGTCTATTTCCCCCCCCCAACACCAAGCATTCCAACTCCCCAATTTTACCTCGGAGACTTCTAGCATTTGTGTATAAACACTTATAGTTTCCCATGTTTGTTAAGCCCACAGCCTTCCTCTTGCTGCCTCGAGACCTTGCCAGGCAGTTCCTATCATTAGCCACAGTCTCAGTGGACAATTTTAATCCATTTCCTTGTACAAAAGTAATAGCTACCCCTTCATCTCTTTGAGATGAGCCATCCCGAACCAGAGACTTTTCATCTCTTGTCGGCTTTCCCCCAGAAACCAGAATGTTTTTCATGCATTCCTAGTTTGAACAGGGCTTTGTAGCATTCTGCAATAGAGACAAATGAAGGGATAAAACACTTCTGCCAGAAGACCGAAGAGAGCTACGTGATGCCCATGAAGATGGCTTCCTGTTCTAACCTTTAAACACCCGCAGTCTTCAAGTGTGTGTCATTGTGTGCTGCAGCCAGGTTCAACCTATGTATCTTGGACAGCATTACTTTTCCATAGTGTTCTAAGGGCCAGTACAGAGTCTCTGGGAAGCTGTTATTTGTTAAGCTTTTTATCTTGTAGTCAGTGTTTGCATACTTTGTAGTGGGACTCAGCCAAGTGTTCATGGAAACCTGGACATCACAGAAATCTTTTCTAGCATTCTCAATTGATCCTAGCCAAAGTAATCGTTTTAGTTTTGCTTGGGCTGCTGATGCTTGTTTTCCTTCACTTTGTTTTAGATCGGAACCTTAGTCTGCCTTTATTTAAAATACAAGACATAAAGTCTTAAAGGGGACCAGTATATTCGCAATGCGGTCCTGGCAGTTTTGGGGTTTTTTTCCATTCAAGTCATTGTGAAGTTTGGACTTTTCAAAAGAATGCCAGTGAGGACCAAAACATACTAACTTTTACCCAACATAGGGTGCATTCTAGCCTCCTTTGAATTCATGGACTCAGGATAGCTTGAAAAATAATTTTTGCTGCATGTCTGCTACTTTAAATATTGATGCTATTCTTGTCAGACCTATATATTATAGCCCTTTTAATTATAGGAATGGGATAATACTACCTTTTCAACATTACTGTAGTGCTTGGTTATTATAATTTGCCTTTCTCACTGAAACTCCAGGCAACTTACAAAATGTACAAATGCCTTAGGAACAGTATGACACATCATAAACATTGTAATATGATTAGATCACAAGGTTAGAAAACAACACAGTACAAAGACTGCGACATAAGAAATGGGGAAAAAATGGATTACAGAAATTCTAAAACAATGCTATAAAATGAAGAAATGCATATGATAAACAGTGCCATAAGTGGCCGGTATCCCAAAGAATCCTCCCCACCGATTTTAATTTTACTACAGTTCTTATTTCCCTTGATAAAAATGTGAGAAGGTACATTTGAATAGATGGGAAAAGATATACAAGTGGCTAGAAAAATGGACGAATGTTTAAATGTATGTAATATATAAAAGACTCTACTATGTAGATAAGATGTATTTGTGGAATGTAATATGACTTTGAAAATTTAAAAAATAAAACTAAAAAAAAGATTAAAATGTTCTCATGAACAATTTTGTTTTACACATTCAACAAAATGAAAAAAGTGCGGGAGCTTTTCTGACTCCCTCAGGAAGGCTGTTCCACAGAGTGGGGGCCATATTTGCTGGGCGGGACCAGTATACACACAGCCCCGCTGACTTCTTTGGTTTTCCAAAATACAATCATTTTTGTGAAATCTAATTTGCAAATAAAATGCTTGTCTTAATAGAACTGTTCTGTGGTTTTGGAAATACAGTACTAAATTCAGTCAGGGCTTGTGGCTGCCTCGTATACTTATCCGCTGTCTGACCTAAAGTTCTTTCTGGAAAGAGTGGTTTGCAGTATGAAAGGGGCAGTGCATGTAAGAGGAGAGCCTTGTCTGGGCTGGGAATAGAATTCTTGTGCCCAAGTTGTTTCTACAGAGGACCTTTTTGGCCGTTTTCAAGCAATGTAATATCAACTCAAGTTGGCTGTTTTGTTGAAGAGCTGATCTTGTGGTTTCTGGAGACTTGGTCTAGCTTAGTGTTTGTTAAACTGCAATCAGATTTCTCGGGGTCCTGAAGAGTAATCTTAGGGGCTTTTAGAGACCTTTGTGAGGGCAAAGGGTAAGCCCCTCCAATGTCCATAAAATGAAAACTGAATCCCTTGGATTTCTAGGAAAGGGTATGTGGACTCTACCTCAGGGGAAGGGGATGGAATGGGATTCCCCCTCTTTTGAAGGGCAGAGGTCAAAAGAGCTGCCACCATCACCCACTATCACCTAGCTTCCAGATCACCTCAAAGCACCAGTAGAAAACATGTTGATTGTTTGCTGGTATCCATTAGCTCAACTTGAATTGATGTATTTTCCAACGCAAAGGACTTCAGAATAGAAGTACCTTGTGTGCCTCTTGTGAAATGAAAGCACTATATTCAAGGATTGCTTTTCATGTGTCAGAAAAATATGTCTAAAGAGAGTTAATTAGCTGGCCTGGACTACTTTTACTTATGACTTAATTGGCCCAACTTTGAAATTTCCTGTGCCAATTTTAATTATAGGCACATTAACTCCTTTAAAATGACATTTCAGTCTTGGCAAGTGCTCTTTGGGGGAACCCCCTCAAACTGCGCATCCCTTATTTACATATAGCGTAGGTTCTGTTCATCTTCTGTCTTCTCATGCAGACACACACACGGGGACTGCACTTGCACAGGCTGGCCGAGGGACATTTTCTTTCTTGCTCAAAATGCCAAAGAGGGGGCTCCCCTTCCCTTTGGGAGCTGACACATGTGCAGGATTCCTGCCCAACGCATCACATGTTCCCTCGGCAGGCACCCGCTTCACTCAGTTGCTTCTTTGCCACCTCAAGGATAGGAAGCTTTCTAGTGCACTCAGTTGATTTTCATTGTTGTTACTGTTGTCCATCAAGGACTCGTTTTGCACTCCTTTGGGAGTCTATTTCGCGAGATGTAAGCCCCATTGTCTGGGCTCTCCCTGTTTGTTGTCCTTGCTGTTCCTCGTCATGGCATCCAAGGCACTGTTTAAAAAATGTTCAAAATGTGGAACAAAAATGATGTACAGCAATGAACATGAACTCTGCCTCCTGTGCTTAGGAGAGGCCCACCATGTTGAAACTTGTTCAGTTTGCCAGCTCTTCACCCTGGAGGCTCAGTCAGATAGGGCCTCTAGGCTGAAAGCTGCACTGTGGGAAAAGGCTTTGTCCTCCTCAGTTCCTTCCAGGGTGACTCCGAGCTCAGGCCCTACTATCTCGGGTCCACTTTCCCAGGCTCTGACTACTGAATCCCATTTCAGGCCCCTACCAGTCTGTTCGGTTCCTATGGGCCTGACTATCAGGACAACTCCAATCCCTCCAAAAAGGGCAGCTTCAGTCACTCCTGAGGCAGCATCTAAGCACCTGTGTTCGCCTTCTCCAGGACCGTCGACCAAGGTCTGTTCACATTTTGGAACCTCCTGCAAAGAAGCATAAGAAATCAAAGCATAAGGAGAAGACCGAGTCTGCACCCAGGTCAGGATGTGTCAAGTCTTCTAAGGGTCCGGAGACTGATCAGGACATCATCCTGGTTCCCTCATGTACCTTGTTGCCCCATCTAGCCTCCTAGAGCCAATTGGGTTTAGTGGTTAATTGTGCAGACTCTAATCTGGGAGAACTGGGTTTAATTCCCCACGCCTCCACTTGCAGCTGCTGGATGACCTTGGGTAAGCCGCTCTGAGACTCCAAGTGAAGGGCATGGTATAAATTCAATCTCCTCCTCTTCCTTCTTCCTCCTTCGCGGGACAACTGGTACCCTTGGAGTCAGGACCTCCCTTATCTTGGCAACTGGCAGGCCCCCCTCAGCTTTCTTACTATATGTCACCATCCTATTTCAATAGATGGGCTGGACATCACCCTCAAATTTTAGACAGCTGTGACATGAATGCATGGGCGTACATGGATGTCCACTCCACACTGGTTCTGTTCCAGTCTCCATACCAGGAGCCTGAAGAGGAGGTCTCTGCAACATCTTGTTATAGTTCCAAGAGTGCCTCAGACCCGTCACTTGATGATGCCATGGCAACCTGACCCCAGTATCTCCTAGTAAAGACCTCTGTCTCTACGGAGAACAAATGCTACGAATGGTTCAAAGCCCTTGATGTTGATGTGTCCATTTCAGACTACTTTCTGAAGGACAGAATTTTGTGCCATCTCTACTCCGACACTCCAGGGATAATTGCATTTCTGATCCTAGAGGGTCTTTCTGACCTCATGGTTCCAATCTGGCAGAAACCAGCCTCCATTCAGGCCACACCTCATAAGATTGAAAATTTAAACAGAGTAAAGCAGGACTCCTGTGAGTTTCTGTCCATGCACCCACCACCATCTTCATTGGTCATGGCAGACATGCAGGTACTCCCAACGGCCTGGTCCATATTCATCCCCAGCTGACAGGGAAATTCGATTTCTGGATGCTTTGGGAAGAAAATGTTATGTTTTCTCTGCTCTCAATTTTTGAGTAGTAAATTATCAAGTGATTATGGGAGGCTACCAACTTTCCCTCTGGGAGAGTCTTTCTTAGTACCTGGACAAATTGCCTGAGGAATCCAAGTCCCTGGGTAAACTTATCCAGTCCGAGGCAATTAAACTCTCAAAACAGGCAGACATGGCATGGATGTATCTGCCAAATCGATGGTCTTTGCCATAGTTCTCAGGAGGCACTCATGGTGCCCAGCACTGCTGTCCCTCTAGAGACTTGCTGTAAAATTGAGGATCTCCCCTTTGAGGGATCAACTCTTTTTTCACAGTCCATGGATGAGTTCCTCTCCACTATGAAGAAGGACTGCAAGACAGCCAGATCACCGAGCATGTTTTCCTTAGCTCCAGCCCAGAGATGACGTTTCTCTCAAAGGCAATACAGCTTTGCCGGGGCCAGAGACAGCACCACCAGCTGTGGCACCACCAGTTTGGTGTAGTGGTTAAGTGCGCAGACTCTAATCTGGGAGAACCGGGTTTGATTCCCCTCTCCTCCACCTGCACCTGCTGGATGACCTTGGGCAAGCCATAGTTTTGGCACAGCTGTTCTTGAAAAAGAGCAGTTTCTGTCAGAGCTCTCTCAGCCCCACCTACCTCACAGGGTGTCTGTTGTGGAGAGGGGGAGGGAAAGGAGTTTGTAAGCCACTCTGAGACTCCCTTGGGTAGTGAAGAGTGGGGTATAAATCCAATCTCTTCTTCTTCTTCTTCTTCTTTGTGTATCCTCAGTACCCTTTCTAGTCATCCCCCTTTTCAAAAAGAAAGGGTATCCCACAGTTGAGGCCTACTCAACAGAACCCCCCGAGGTATCACGGCCAACAGCCAGTAAAGTTCTATCAACCCCAGTAGTTGCAGATGTTCCCAGTTTTAAGGATAGGCTGCTACAACTTGCAGAGCCTTTATGCCAGATAAGTTCAGATAGTTGGGTTTTGTCTATAGTTCAGGAAATCTACAGGCTAGAATTGTTATCCCAACCCTCTTGCCCACCCAGCTTCGACTGTGGTGGATAACCTTTACCCAGAACTCAGAGTTTCGGTGGAAAGGCACAGTGGAACAGGTCCCAGCTGGACTTCACTCCCGGAGTTTCCATTCAGGATTTCTTTTTCTAGTGGATAAAAAAGATGGTGGGTGCAGGCCCATATTGGGTCTCAGAGAATTAAACAAATTCTTAAGAATTTCAAAGTTCAGAATGGTCTCACTTTCTTCTGTGATCGAGTTCCTTGCCCCCGGTGTGTGGTTCGCAGTCCCTGATTTAAAGGATGCCTATTTTCATATTCCATTCCAGCAATCCCACAGGAAGTATTTATGGTTTAGATAGGGCTCTGAGGTGTTCCAATAGGTGTCCCTCCCATTTGGTCTTGCTACTGCACCAAGAGTATTCACCAAGTGTATAGCTGTAGTGGTGGCGCATCTGCGCACGCAGGATTGCTCTGTGTGTCCATACCAAGGCCCTGAGCCTGCCTCGGTAGGGAGGGCGGCGTATAAATTGAATTAAATAAACAAATAATACCTAGATGATTGGCTTATTGTGGCCCCCTGTCATGACCTACTGAATAACCACGTTCACTGCACCATTTCCACCTGTAGTAGGTTAGGCCTAATGGTGAATTGGAAAAAGTCTCGCCTTGAACCCTCTCAGTGAGTACAATTCATTGGTGCCTCCCTTGATGCCACCTGCAGACAAAGCTAAAAGCAATTACAGCGATGGTGTTAAGCTGCACTAGAAAACATATAAGCTGAAGTTAACTGGCAAGTTTAACTTTGTTACTAAATCACGAAATAAAGGTGCAAGGTTCTGTTGGCCCATATACTGGAGATAATGTTACTTCTGTTTGGGGAAGGAGGGATACTTTTATGGCTTAGAATCCCAATCAAGTTTAATGTGAAATGTCACAAGTTTTCCTTGAATAGGCCTACTGCTCTTCATGTTACTCACTTTTTGATCACAGAACATCCTTATATCAAATAGGCACAGGTCATTCAAGAACATTGCAGCTTTTGTTAGAAATTTTAGTGCCAGTGCAGATCAGTTAAGCTGTTATTGACCTTACCCCACCCCTGCCCGTAACCATTTTTTCCCTTCACGTCAGAATGGTAAACAAGGCATGACAACATCTTTCTGTTTTTAAATAGTGAGAGGGTAACTATTTTTAGGGGGGGTGCTGTATATATGCTCTGAATTATTTAAAGCCACACCCTTTGAAGGTGCCTTCTGCTTGCTGTTTAGTCATTTGAGTATTGTACACATTGAAGTACTTATTGAGGTAAGGGATATTCAATAGCTGTCATTCTAAATCAGTCTTTGTTATCTCCTCTAACTTTGGATCTGTCTTCTGAAGAGACTAAGCTTCTGAGATTCTGTTCATTAGATCTGTCTGTTGGCTGTTTGATAGGTGCTAATGAGTGAAACTATGCAAGTAGATTTGTCCCTCTTGGGGAGAAAAATGAACGTATAACATGCGACAACCATATTACATTTTCCTTATTCTTTTTTGCTGTGAAAAAAATACGTTATCTCATTCTCAGTCTTCTGATGTACGTCCCCTTTTCTCTGTTTTTAGTCAATGTTGTAGAAGCTCTTCAGGAGTTTTGGCAGATGAAGCAATCACGTGGTGCTGATCTGAAAAATGGTGCTCTGGTGGTTTATGAGATGGTCCCATCCAACAGTCCTCCGTATGTTTGCTATGTCACTTTGCCTGGAGGGAGCTGTTTTGGCAGTTTTCAGGTTAGAACTTTTCTTCCTTTGGTGTTTGCCTTATTTGTATGTCTTTATCTCTGTACAGAGTTATGATCTGATTTCGGGGGGGATAAAGTTGCAGCTAACTTATGGTGATGGTGACTCTGTGTGGTTTTTGAGGCAAGAGATGTTCAGAGATGGTTTGCTGCTGCTTGCCTCTGCGTAGCAACTCTGGTATTCCTTGGTGGCCTCCCATTCAAATACTAACCAGGGCTGACCCTGCTTAGCTTCTGTGACTGGACAAGATGGGGCTAGCCTAGGCTGATCAGGTCAGGGCTCTGATCTGATAGGACTGATTAAAAGAGCTTAGGCTGTATATAGATAGTTGTTGTTGAGCAACAGCAGCAAATTCTGTTTCCTATCGCTAGGCTACCATGCACTGATACAGCATGGGTAGCTGTGAAATTGTATAGTGGTGAGCTCTTTTGCTCCATATATGGATGGTGATCACTTTGTTACTGTGTGTGGGGCCAGGATTCACATATAACTTATTGTACTGGCTTGCAGATGCCAGAAGTCAAGTAAGACAGAGTTGTTCAAGGTTAGAGGTTCAGAAGTCAGGCAAGGCAGAGTTGGTGGCTTAGCATCTATCATATGCATTGCACCCATACCTGACAGCCTTTCTTGGCTAATTTTATAGCCCCACACCTGAGGGGCATGCTTGCAACCAGTTGCCCAGAAGCAATCCTGCAACTACTCATCTTTGTTATCAGCAAGCAGCTGGCATTGGGGCAGGAGGCATGTACTTTGTTGTCTTGTCTGTAGTTCTGTTCTCAGCCTCTGTCTGCGATGTTCTAAGGGTGTAGGTGATACTGGTGGGCTGGGAATAGCCAGCTGAGGTTCACCTGCTGAATCGGGGCTGGAGGGTGTCAGTGGCTTTGCACCAGCTGTTGGCTGTGAATCCTGACAAGCTTGCAGCTCATTTTCCTGCCAGTCAGCTTCTGCTAACTCAAGGCTGGCTGCATGGGGCTCCTCTCCTCCTGAGGAGACCTTGCTGTCGCTGAGATCCGGCTGACCTGTGACACTTATACATGTGTCAGTGTGAAGGTGGCCTGACTTTCCAGTTTGGCCCAAATCCACGCCAAGGTGCCCTGAGCTCGTTAGAGCAAATAGATAAGACAGCTTAGGTGAAGGAAGCTTCCTTCCACCACTTCCTGCTTTTGTACTAAAGGAACGAATGGTTTGACACCCAGTTAGCATTCCCAATCAAGAAAGTGCCCCACACACAGCTGTAAAGGAATCTGCTGCCCCAGTGGCAAAGTTTCTCTACAGGTTTGAAGGGAATACTGAGAGTGTAGATGTAAAACTAAGTTTGCTGAGGAGGAATAATACAAGCATCTGACTGGAGAAATTAACAATGTTCAAATTAAATCAAGCAGATTGTAGTAATAATCTAAATTGGAATGGCCACACACATGCACATTCTAAGCAACGTGTTTCACTCAAGAAGGGGAGGCAAGAGGCCAAAGAGGCAGAGAAAGAGAGATAGAGAGATGGAGGGTAAAGGAGGCACTGTAGCTGCCCATCTAACCATGGAGGTTTTGGTGGAGGTCCAGCTCAACATCCAGGCAGCCAATAATCAACAAGGAAAGAGCACCAAGGAAACATGTGACGTATCTCAGGAGATTATGCCACAAACACACAAAAAAATAGGCAGTCTGGAACCAGCTTGAACTCAGCAGGATGTGATTGGGGTCAGAGCCTGGTTCTAATTAATGGGCAGGAGGCTTGAGTTCAAAACAAAACAATCCTTGTTTTCCAGGTTTGGAAAGGGCAGGGGGACAATGTGAGCTAGCAGGCAGGCCGTTCCTCAATGGAATGGATCACTTTTTTGAATTTGTGGGTGAACATCCTTGGTTTTAGGTACTATAACTTTTAAAACAATTTTTAAAAAATGTTCCAGGTGGTTGGAGGGAAGGGTATGTCCCCCTGCACATGTCAGGGCACAATTTGGTAAGCAAACCCGGCACATCAAAACGTGCACACATCTGTTGCAGCGGGGCTGATTATGGGCTGGATCCAATGCAAGGAGCTTGTGAGGTCCACACAAGGAACTGCCCCCTCCCCTACTGGCAGCCGTTTTTTAACCACATAAACTTTTATTCCTGGGGTTGCAGTAACCATGGGTGGGGTAGGATGGGGAAATTGTTCCCTTTTGCCACTAGCAGAAGAGGCAGGAGATAGTGATTTTGACTCCTTCCTACTGCAGCGGCCTGACCCATGTGACCGCTATTCCATGTGGGTTTTACAGTGGTGATACACTGATTTGGTATATTTAAAGAAAAGCCTTCTTTTCTTCAAAATTGGAGTCATTTGGTGTTAGCAACCATATATAAACCGTAAACTCAGTTCACACTTCTGAAAGCATAAGAGTAGCGGGGAAAACCTGCTCAGCTGGGAATATCTACAGCAAATGAGATTTCCAAAATTTCCCCCTACCTCCATGATGGCTCAGAGGTGATGATGCTGGGGAATTCTGAACTTGAATTTAGGATCTGGTGTCCAGGCAGCCAGACAGATGCATTTGCAATTATTATCCTGGTGGGGTCTTATAAAGGGTTCACCTTGACTGAAAATCCATCCAGGAAGTTTTTCTTGACAGCTGCCGTTCCTTTCACAAAGGTAACTGATAGCTAGCAGTAAATTTTAATGTCCATAAATGTTCTTGGTTATGGGTAGAGATGCCTTTCCATACAATAGAATGAAGCTCTAGTTCTGCAATTTGAAACAGGCATCCGAAAGAAGCAGTCTGGGTTTCTGAACCGCCCAGACATTTAAAAGACTCACTCTTGGCTTCTGAACCACTCAGTCTGCTTGGAAGGCAGTCTGGATTGTTTATAATAATAAGGTGGCTACCTCTTGACTTTAAGCTAATTAATTTTGTTGACTGCAGTCCCAGCTATGGAGTTTCCCTCTCCGTGTATGTATCTGCTGACTTCAGCTGTTTGTGTAATTTGCATTTTAGCGGCTGGAGTGGCTTGGCTTCTAAAAACCCACTCCTAATGACTTCAGGATGTCAAAGAATAGCAGTGCAGCAATGCCCCATTGCAGCATAATAATTTTGGTCAGGTACCACCTTGGAGAGTATCTGATCTAATTGACCTTGGCCTTCTGTCGTCTTTTCTGATGCTTATACTCCCCGTGCCCCAGTTCTGCCCCACCAAAGCTGAAGCAAGGAGGAGTGCGGCAAAAATTGCACTGATGAATTCTGTCTTCAACGAACATCCATCCCGAAGAATCACAGATGAATTTATTGAAAAAAGCGTCTTGGAGGCCTTGGCATCTTTCAACGTAAGTGCTTCTGAAAGCCCTATTGATGGGAAGGGGGGTAGAAGAAATCATGTGGATTCACGGGGAAAGAAATGTGTTTTGCATCTGGAAATCCTTATGGGAGGGTTTCTAACAACTCTTGAAATGTCATGAAAATAAATCGTTACCCTCCTCCTTGTTTGCTGAGCTTTCTTCTCTTAACGGTGTCCTATAAGATCCAGATCTTCGCCCAGTTGTTGTTATGGTAACTGTAGAAACTAATGTACCCTTGACAGTTTTGTTCTGTCCTTTGTGGAAGGGCTGTGGTCTGCAGTCTTAGAAAAATCTCTTCACACTTTTTTAGATCTCTGAACATTTCTTATGAACATGCTTATGAAATGTAACAAGTGAACTACATGGTCAGTCTGCTGGTACAGCCCAGCAGCTAAAGAGTGCATGTTTCTTTTTAACACATGAAGACGCCTTATACTAAATCCGACTCTTGGTCCATCAGCTCTCCAGGGTTTCAGGCAGAGGTCTTTCACATCACGTACTGCCAGATCCTTTAACTGGAGATGTCTGGTATTGAATCTGGGACCTCCTACATGCCAAGCAGATGCTCTACCACTGAGCCATGACTCCCTTCATTTTTGTGCTTTGAATATTTGTATGCTGCTTTTTCATTTAGAAATTCTCAAGATCTCACAACATATGACAAACAATACAATAAAACCTTTTAGACTAAAAAGAGTCACAAAATTCAGAAATCTGATCCCTTGAATGCTGTCTTTCCTGCAGGGTAATAGAGAAGAGGCAGATAATCCGAGCACTGGCATTGGTGCTTTCCGCTTCATGTTGGAGTCGAACAAGGGGAAGTCAATGTTGGAATTCCAGGTACTTTTGATAACTTGATTAAACATTCATTTGTGTATTCAGAAAATGTGTGTGCCACCTTTCCAGACCTGCTCAAGGAGGCTCACAGCTAAAACAATAAAACCGGTGAATAAAAACACATCAGTAAACCAAGCAATAAAATAAATACACAAAAACAAATGAAGCCTTGTGGTGGTGGGACCTGCTAGTGACGGCAAAATGCCCCAGTGGAGTTGGGGCCGCATAGTTTGGCCAGTTTGTTTTGCCGTATGAAAGAAATTTCCTGTTAAGACAAATGACAGAGAAGAAAGCTGTTAAGAAATGCAGCCCTCACTTCAAATGCAGCCTACGAACCAGCAGAGTGCTAGACTTTTATCTGTGTGTTTCTAAGAAAGAACCTGTGCAACACCTTTATAATATTTTCTTGGAAAATTAAAACTTGTGGAATAACAGCAGCAGCTGAAGAAAGATCTTGGGTGACCATAGCAGTCTCTTAATGCTCTCTTCACACGTGACTCATGCAGGACACACATGTCCTCTTCAGCCATAACCCTCAGAAAATACAGTCTAGTTTATAATCTTTAGAGGTGGATAAATTGCAGGCTTCTAGACCCTGGCCCGTGATTTATGTCACCCTCTTCTTTCAGAACTGGAGAGCCACTGAGCCACATTCAGTGGCAGGAGACAACAACAGGGCAAGGCCTCAGCTTCTGTGCCCTCTTGCAGGCCCTCCAGAGAAACTGCTTGGCCACTGTGTGAGACAGGATACTGGACTTAGGTGGACCATTGGTCTTATCCAGCTGGGCTATTCTTAGGTAGCTAAACCTCAAAGTGGAACAAAGTAGAACGAAGGAGGAACTTGTACATTGTTTACTGTATGTTGCCAGAGGAAGTCTTGGATGGCAGTTGTTCAATCCTGGCAGTGCTTTGAATGGAGAGGAATTGGATCAAGGTGCAACTTAGCACGAGTGCTCCATTGTTAGAGCCTGGCGCAGAGCCAGATCATTTCTCAAAGCCTGGCATCTTGGCACTTACAGTTGATGCTTTGTTTGGTGGATCTGCTATGAGCCAGCTTCCCCAGTGCTGATGTCTCCTTTTGTTTGTCTCCCAGGGATAGTAACAATCTGGTAGCTTGACAGAGCAAGGTTTACATTAATAGCCCTGTTTACACAGAGTGACTCCATTGCCAGTATGTTCCTTCCAGCTCCTGTTTTCATGCATGGAGAGTCCTTGACCTGCCTGTGAGGTTGATGGGATAGTTCTGGCATGAGCTTCAGCATGACCTGCACAAAGCAAGTGTGGTTTTGTTTTTGCTTACCTTGGCATGACTCAACTGCTCCCAACTTTAGTGGCACAGAGGAGCCATGTACGCATGATAGCACAACCCACAAGACATTCTGACTGTCATCGTCTATTGTACAGATGGATACTATTTCCCAGGAGGCAGCTTGGCACTGTTTTTTCCTATCCACTGATATAACAGAGCTGTATTGTTTGAACATATGGAATAACACAAGGCTTTTACAAGCCCCTTGAGAAGCACAAAATACCTCTATAAAAGCTGGGATTTTTGTCAATGGCCTGGTGATCCCTCTACCATATCACATTGCCACAGAGACAGTCAACCTCAGAATACTAAAGCATGTGATAGATTTGTGCTGAATCCACACAGATATTTTAAGGGGCAAAAGTACTTAGGCAGGTGGATTGAAGGATCCGATCTCCAGGTAGAATTTTGGAATCTTAGGCGTGAAACCTTATTCTGTGTTTCTAGTTGCATGAGAGACAGTTCCTGTAGAGGAGGATGGATCTGGTTGGTCCAAGATTATTCAAGATTATATCTAGAGCACCTCTCATAAGTCATTCCGAAGCAGTGGTGTTTTTTTGTGGATGGGAGAAGGCTTGGTGGTCTTAGTGCCTGAAAGGCATGTGTCTCCTGGGAGTGGATGTCTGTTGCATTTCCTTCCCTTTTTTTCATTAGTGTTGAAATGGTACTCAAAACTGGACTACTCTCCTTTGGCAGGAATTGATGACCGTCTTCCAGCTGCTGCACTGGAACGGCAGCCTTAAAGCCATGCGAGAGAGGCAGTGTTCACGACAGGTGAGGAGAGCCTTTAAAAATTCTGACCCCCATTACTAGATGGTGAGCATCCATCCCTCT
The DNA here is from genome assembly GCA_029375565.1 of Gekko gecko. Classification (NCBI taxonomy): domain Eukaryota; kingdom Metazoa; phylum Chordata; class Lepidosauria; order Squamata; family Gekkonidae; genus Gekko; species Gekko gecko. The sequence goes on along the minus strand of JAPDNY010000001.1, from coordinate 25,504,681 downwards.
TTGTGTGTGTGTGTGTATCATGCCAATGGACTCTCCTAAAGAGGCATGGTATGGTGAACCAGGTGTGATAAAGTGGAAGAATGTTTGTGTCTCAGTTAATGTAGGCTTTCATATATTACCTCTTTACTTCTTTGCCTTTGAGAGTGAGTGTGAAACTTTCCAACCAGTGTTTGCGTATCTTTGACTTTCAAAGCCCTGTATGGTTTGGGACCAGCCTGCTTGAAGGACCACCTAATCCCTTATGAACCTGCTCAACTGCTAGGGCCATCTTCGTAGGCCCTGCTTCGGGTGCCCCCCACCCCCCTTCTGAGATTAGCCGGGTGGCCACACAGAAGGTGGGCTTCTCGGTTATGGCACCAAAGTTCTAGAACCCTCTCCCCAGGGAGATTGTCTGTCCCTTTCTGTTGCTGCATTTCTCAGCAGCTGAAGTCTTTTTTTGTGTGTGTGTGTGTGTGTCATGTGGTCCCTCCTTCCTAACTAATGCTTTTAATGTTTTGTCTGTATTCTAAGTCTGTTCTTTAATTCTGTTTTTTTAAATGGTTTTAATTACATTCGTTTGGGAGGGAGGCTGATTATAATGGCTTTAAAGTGTGATTTTAAATCGTGTATGTTTTAAATTGTTAGCTGCCTCGGTGGCCCTTGTCAGGGCAGAAACATGGGGTACCAATTTTGTAAATAAATAATCAAATGAATGTGCACTCTCTGTGGAATTAGAGGCTTCTCCTTGGATCCAGTCTCCAGAGAGGCACATGAGACAAATGTTAACTGAGAATTTTCCTCAGTGTTGCAGCTTAGCTATGCATCTCAGCCTTTCGCTGTTCTTCCAATTTTGTGTGGCTTTTTGAATGCAGCTTGAGGCACGCGCCAGAATTGTAAGCCTATCCCATATGGTCCTCTGCAGTCAATTGCCGTTTTATCCACAGCCCTGTTTTTTGGGAAGCGATTAGTTTCCATTATTTAAATGCTCATCTGCGGGTCTTTCTCTCTCCCTGTCTAGGAGGTGCTGGCTCACTACTCCCACCGTGCCCTGGATGATGACATCAGGAACCAGATGGCAATGGACTGGGTCAGTCGGGAGCAGAATATCCCAGGGGCCCTTTCCAGGGAGCTGGCCTCAACAGAGCGGGAATTGGATGAAGCCCGGCTGGCTGGGAAGGAGCTACGATTCCACAAGGAGAAGAAAGACATCCTGATGTTGGCAGCTGGCCAGCTAGGGAATATGCACTCTTCCAACTGTTAGAACCGCAGGAGAGCCGTTCTGCTTCTCCTCTTCCCTCCTCCTCCTTTATAGAGCTACCCTACTGAAGGGATCTGACCTAGTTTTGACGAGTTTGAGGCAAAATAAGCAGATTGGCTTCAAAAAAATCAGACTTCCCCCCCAAAAAACATTTGCAGTTATGCACATAGTGTTGAATTTGGAGGGGGCAGATATTCCTGTTGGGTTACAAAGTATTGAAGTTGGCAAATGAATTGCCTTTTTTCTAGTCCATCAAGATGCAAGTATCCATCAGTTGGTTAACAAAACGAACATTTCAAAATCTGGAAATTTTTGCCAAATTTTGTACATGTTCCCTCTTAAGTTTCGGCTCTGATCTGAACCACATTACGAGTGCGCAGATGCCTTCTTTTCAAGAACTGTGGCTCGTTTGCACATATTTTATTAAACTTTTTGTAGGCATTTCTGTATAGATTTTATACTTGGGTCTCCTCAGTTCATGTGTTCTCTCTTCTAGAGAACTCTTTTATGAGTCTGAGCACCTTTTAAATGTAGCCCTTCCAGTGTTAAACACTTAGACCTCCATTCTTTCCAGGTATTGTACAGCTATCAGTATTAAATGTAAATGTAGCATTTCCAGGAGAATACGAGCTTGTGCCACAGATTTAATGGATAATGACACATTTCTTTTACATGCCAGGTATTTTTTCAGTGAACCTGGCTTGATATAGTCTCCGTTCCCTCACTTACCTGAGAAGCACAGCACTTAAAACACTCGGTTGCAATAATCCTCCGGCTTCTGCTAGAGTTCTGTTTTCATTAGGGTTGCCTCAGTATTTGTGGCATCTTTTTCTGCCAGGCATCTATAGAATTTCATATAGTTATGAGGACTTGGAGGATACAGAAAACTACAGTGGGTTTTAGATGTCGATACATAATGTTTTTGTTTTTGTCTTCTCATGTGTCCTCTCTGATCCATCCAGTTGCTTTTCTAGTGACTTCAGCTCATCTGGAATCTCTGTGCCAAATTATAAGTCTTGAGGTGCTTGAAGGCGTTGTCCTGGCTTTGGAGAAGATTAAGTTCGTCTAGTAATTAAGCTTAAGTGGAGAGCTCCTGACCTTTGGCATTTAAGCCTCTGTCTGTTTGCTTCTTACTGTAGTAGGGAAGTGGGTAGCCAGGAGGTCTGCTTCTAAGGCACTCAGTAGCTGATAACTCCTCAAGCGGAGCGTGTGCCTCTCACACCAGCTCGTCTTTCTGCGCCTGGATTACCTTGATGGGCTTCCAGAAGATGCTGTATACTTGAAGTTGCCAATGGAAAACCTAGTCAGTGCATGCTGTCGTATAAGCTGCTTTTTATTACCGGATCAGTGTTTGTACCAGAGCCCTGGATTCAGTGGGTTCCTTAAAAGATCATACCAAGACCCCAGCTCTGGCACCATTTTGCTCACATGGTTTCCATTAAGCCAGTGTGTACATAAACCTCCTGTGAACTGAGACGCTTGCAGTCCTCCGCATGTCATCTGGCTACAATACATTGTGGGGTAGAATAGCCTGATGCGTCTTGGGGAATGGCTGTGACAGTCTCGAGTCTGACTGCCATGTGGTAATTAGAGCTACTTGTTGGTGAAATGCAAAACAGTCAAAAGACTGTAATTGTGCAGTTGGGCGGAGGGGCAGCTTCTCTGGAAGTTTTCAGATGTTGCTCAAACAAAACATTCCTAGGACAGAAATCTTTTTATATGTGCACTTTTTAAAGAGAGAGAGAGACTGAAACTAGGAGCAGGACTCTTAAGTAGAAATACGGATGATGTATATATTTAGAATGTAGCTTGAAGCAAGCTCCAGGTGGGTGGGGTATTTTGCAGGTCATACGTACGGATGCCCTGACCTGGAGGGCCCTGACTAGCCTGATCTCATCCGATCTGTGAGGCTAAGCAGAGCCAGCCCTTGTGAGTTCTCGGATGGGAGACCACCAAAGGGCTGCTATGCCGAGGCAAGCAGTGGCAAAACCACCTCGGAATGCCTCTTGCCATGAAAACCCTACGGGGCTGCCAGAAGTCAGTTGCACCTTGACGGCACTGGCCACCACCGCGTGCTGATGACAAACTGGGGAGGCTGTCGTGCAAGCAACAGTGAAACTTGACAGGGGAATTATGCCAGCGAGCCACTTAATCTTCTAAGGGTGCCGCACGATGAGTAGTATACCAGGCTTGCTTTGTTCGACTTTGTCCTGCGTGTAGAGTAAAGAATTCTGATCTGAACCTTTGCTGCTAGGTTTTGGGCTTGTAAGATACTAACCGTTCGAATAAGCTACAGATCTTGTGTTTAAGAAATTGCTGGCCAGGAATCTCTCTGAGGGGCTGTGGAACGAACGGGAAGCACTACAGTGGGATGGATATTTGGGCTCTTGAGTCCTTGTGGTGTGAATTCCTGGACAGAAGAAGAAGAGATTGGATTTATACCCCGCCCTTCGCTACCCAGAGGAGTCTCAGAGCGGCTTACAAACTCCTTTCCCTTTCCCTCCCCACAACAGACGCCCTGTGAGGTAGGTGGGGCTGAGAGAGCTCTGACAGAAACTGCTCTTTTTCAAGAACAGCTCTGACAGAACTATGGCTTGCCCAAGGTCATCCAGCATCTGCGAGTGGAGGAGTGGGGAATCAAACCCGATTCTCCCAGATCAGAGTCCGCGCACTTAACCACTACACTAAACTGGCTCACTACACTAAACTGATAGCTTAAATTTCCTCTGTTCAGGGGCCACTTCTAGGATAATACCTTAATACCCTGCTTTTAGATTGGTGCCATGTGGCAGGCTTCCCTTTTTACCCGAATATGAGATTCCAGTGAAATGGGAATTCAGATTTGCATCATAAAGATAAAGATTAGCAATGGTTGTGGTCCGGAGTTTAATGTAGCTTAGGGCATATTTACAGATGAACCATATTGGAAAGCACAATTGTAGGGCTGAATGTATTTCCAGGGAGAAAGTAAAGAGTTTGTCTTGCCATTTGAGAGTTTCCAGCCTCAAGTGGCCAGGGTCCAGCCTTCCTTCTCTCCCGTTGCACATAAACCACCCCAGTGAGGTAGGCTAGGGATCGATCACAGTGGTAACACAAACCAAAAACACTCCTGCCATTTACAGGGCAGAATGAGAAGTCTTTTGGGGCTATTTAGCTTGTTTTTATCCCACGCTTCCTTCAGTTAGCTCAGGATGGTGTACGTGGATTTCTCTTCACCATTTTTATCCTTGCAGGGTAGGGTAGGCTGTCTAGCCCAGCATCATTCAGCTGCATGGCGGTGTGGAGACTTGAACCTGGGACTCCTCAGGCACTAGCCACTGGCCCTCTCTGACTGTCGAGTGCATTCTTGACTCTGCACTTTTGATCTTGACCTTGCAGGCAGACAGCTTTCAGGAGGGAGGATGTGAAGAAGTGAAGGATGGTTATCTTGCAGCTTTTATTCTGCCCCTCCCTTCACTTTTGCAGGTCTTAAATCTCAGCTTGTACTTCGTTCCGCAGTGCTGGATTCCTATGAATTAAAAAAGGCTGAGTTCCTTTAACACCCCCCCATCCCATCTATTGCCATTGGGAAATTCTCATGTAACCTGTTTACAGCAATAATTCTTTTTGATGTCTAGGAAGATATTCTGGGTGTTTTATCACAGGGGTTGATGGAGGGAGGTCCTCTTGACCACGCCCCCTTTCTCAAAAACACATTGCTGTAGAAGAGTGGACGTTACGTCTATTCAAGATGAAGGGCTCAAGAATCAGCCTAATTTGTTGGCCTTATAAAAGGACTGTATCTTATCTAGAGTATACTGTTAGGGTAATACTGCTTTGGTCTGGTTCTGATCTTGTTGCCGTACTTCACCTTCTAAAAAGGTGGCAGCCCTGACAGGTGGGCAGAAAATAATGGTTCAGCACTCCTTGGGTATTTGTGCGGCTCATGCACAAGAGTGGGATGCAGTTCTGTGCAGAAACAGCGCTTCGGTAACTTGGCCTTAGAGATCAGCCTCTGGAGGCCCTGGAGCCAAACTGGGTTGGCTGAGGAGGACCTGTGGGCCTTTCAGTTGCCCATCTTGCAGGTGTGCAAGAGACTGATGGCTCTGTGTGAGGGTTGCGTCAGTGAGGCTTCAGTCCTAGCCGTTTTGCAGTATTGGATGCCATAAGTAGTTGACTGTGGCTTTATATTCTTGGAGTTTAATCCATAACAGTTGGTATGTTGCGTGTACGTCTAGGATTTGGTGGCAGAGGCTTGGTAAACAAGCTGCGATCATCATGCGTCCCAGATAGTTAGTTCTGCCAATATACAGGCAACTCAAGAGACTTGGAGTATGGATTGGAGTCAGCCTTCAGAAGTTTGACCTCAAAGACCTCTTGACCACGCCCCACTTGCTGTAGAAGTGTGGATGTTATGTCCATTCAAGATGAAGAGCTCAAGAATCAGCATAATTCTTTGGCCTTAGCGCCTTGTTGTTTCTATACCTGAGCTCATCTGTCTCACCCTTTTTATATATCTAATATACATATATATTTTTATATACAGCTTTGTGTACACAATACTACTCATGTTTAAATGCATTTATATACTTGGATTATAACCCTTTGAAGGTTCTCAAGGTTTTTTTTCCCTCTCTCAGTCCACTGCTTATTACAGACAGAATGCAGGTTTTCTGTCTAGCATTCCTGAATTTCCCTCAAAGACATGCCTGTAAATGTTACCTCTGGGTAAAATCCAGCTGTAACCAATTCATCATCTTCAGTGTTTCTTCCAATTTAAAAGTTATCTAAAAGTACTGTTTCACACATTGTGTTTTTCCCGATTGTATTCTGTAAAGTCAGTACTTATTTTGTAATGTATAATTTTATACAATAAAGTAGTATTTGGACGGATATTTCTTACACAGCTCCCCCATCATTTTCTTAAAAAAACATTGTCCCATTGCTTTTCAACATACCAGTCTTTTTAACGGAGTCGTCTAACCTGCTGTGTCCCTGTTCCATGCTTTAAGATAGAATTTAGTCATTTGGCTGTAGCACCTAAAGAGCTCCAGATATCCTATCAGCAAAATTGGTTTATGGTCTTTAATTAAAATGTTCTTCTAATCTGGTGTGTTTCAGATGTTTCAGTCTGAACTAGCAGAACAAAGTTTGAGTCCAGTTGCATCCCAGTAGTATTTTCTGGTTATCAACTTGTGCAAGTCAAAGAGCATTTCATCAGATACTTATTTAACATATCTGCTGAAGTGACCTTTGATCTCATGAAAGCTTATGCCCAGTGAAGTTTGTGAAGGGCTGTGGCTCAGTGACAGAGCCTCTGCTTGGCATGCAGAAGGTCCCAAGTTCTGTCTCCCGCATCTCCAGTTAAAAGGACCAGGCAGGAGGTGATGTGAAAGACCTTGGCCTGAGACCCTGGAGAGGCGCTGCCAGTCTGAGTAGACAATATTGACCTTGATGGAGGGAGGGTCTGCTTCAGTATAAGGCAGCTTCACGTGTTCATGTTTTGTTGTCCATTTAAGGTGTTCCTGGACTTAAATTTGGCTCTCATTTGGAGTGGTATCAGTGCTGCACCAACTGAGATGCAATGGTGATGCGTATGTTTTCACTTTGCCTAGAACCAGTGCATTTCCCCCTCTTTCAGCTGCAGAGTCACGTGACTGGTTATCCATAAGGTCTATAAAATAGATTGCACACACTTGCCATGAGGAGCGGGGACCCCTCCACCTTCTGGTGTATTGCTGGCTGCTTGTAAGTAGTGGAGTCTGGACTGAATCTGACCATTAACAAACATCAGAGGCTAGAAGCTGGTCTGCACATCTGGCAGTTCCTTTATACATAGGATTGACATACATAGCATTGACATTCACTGTTATCTTCCTTAGGACAGGATAGCTAGCATCAGAACAGCTGGACATTATAGTGGCCAAATTACCCTCGAGCAAAGAAGAAACACTGGTAGAGAGAAATGCCAGAATATGAGAACAGCAGGTTGTAAAGCAAAAAAAAACCCCAGGCTTGTCAGGACAGAAAGTTGCAAACCAGAAGTGTCACGTTATCGCTTGCAGGCTCTTGGTCGTATGCCCCATTCAGATTTGTAGGCATGCATAGATTTGAATACCCTATAAACTGTTTCCCCCCTCCCTCTTGGCTCTTTTCTCCTGCTGCTGAGGCAACCCCTAGGATTAAACAGATGTGAGATTGGCTGGTCTAGGTAGCGTTCATCATAATTGGCTAAATGCTGGAGCAGATGGTTTTCCCCCCTCCTGAGCTGGAGCAGCTGATGTGTAAGGATTTCCCCCCATATGGCCCTGTGGAGACCTGCTTCCTTGTGCTTTATAGTCCTACAGCACCACCACCCCAACATTTCTGTGCAAATACATCACCAGAAAGATGGTTCTCCTAAATGTTTTACAGTCCACAGGAGTAAGTCCTTCCCTATTTGATTTTTTTTTGTAAGATCCCTCAATATATTTATACAGAGAGTGCAGGACAGAAATATTTTAAAGAGGACTGCCTGATAAATATACCTCAGCCTGCAGTCTCTTGTTTCCAAAAACAAGATTGGAAACCCAAACCATACAAGATTGTATTAATATATACTGACTTTTCAAATGTGTCTTGTATAACCCGATCCTGTTAGTTTGAAGTTCCACAGTATTCATTGGGGCTGCTTTCCAGGTAAGTGTGTACATATCGTAGACATAAAACAGAAATGAAAATTGTATGGTGGAAATTGCTGGGGTATCTCATTCGAAGGTGGTGGTGATTCTTGGATCAGTCCCCAAACCACAGGCCCCATCCCCCCACTTCTGGCACTCTGAGCCTGAGTTAAGGATATGCTTTTTGCCACGCTCTTGTTGCTTAAACATTGTGTATCTAGTTGTGGTTCGAACAGACAATTCAAATCAGCCTCCCTTAAGAGTGATTAGGCGTTTTGTAAAAAAAACCAAACACACACAACTTGGCTTGAAACAACTCAGTGCCACCTGCTGGACAAAATATTTTATGCATTGACTCATGTATTTATGTATCCTATGTTCCTTGATTATCTTGTACCACAGCAGTGTACATTTGGAGGCTTAATTCCACATTTCAAATCCCATTGAGGTCAGTGGATCTTACTCCCTTGTAGCCAAAGACAACTCGGGCCTTGGATATTGGGAAAGGATATAGGGCAATGATATATCTCAGCAACCACAAATTTGGTAGCCAAATGCTTTGCAGGAAAGAGCGAAAAAACTTCCTAAAAAATAAGATGATTGGTGGCAGTATCCTAGGTACACAAAGGACTAGATGAATAGTGAGAATCAAAACCAGGTAAAGACGCCATGTGGCTGGGATCACATAGACCTTGAAATTTATGAGGCTACATTATTTACAGCTCTCCCAGTAACCAGATTAAGCACCTTTATTCGTTTTTATATCAGCAATAACCAAACCAGATTTATTCCAGGTTGCCAGCTTTCTGATTTAGGGGGATGATTAAGTCATTTTAATTTATTGTGGCAGCTCCGTTAGAAGCTGCTACTGAAGACAGACTTTGAAAATACTACCCTAAACAGACAAATTATCTAAAATGGAACTGGGAGGGGGGGAACCTCTTACACATTAGTAGCTCTATCTCTGTGACAACAGTATGCACTGATCGTTGTACTTCCCCTCCTCCCTACCCTTTTCTTTCTTTTTTTTTTGAAACAAAATTTTTATTGGGATATATTCAACATTTCCAATCACGTTACCAATACAGTTTCCAAAAAGTAAGATCCCAATCCCCCCACCCCCTAATAGGCTTCCAACACTGCTAATAACAAACAGAAAAAATTATAAGGCAATCAAGTTTAGACTTAAATACCTCGACAAACCAGGTAACACATTTAAATTATATATAACCTCTACAATTTCAGCATATTATGTATAACAGTACATACAGTTCAAAATTCATTTCACTTCTCATTCAATATCCGTACGTATCCAAATTATATATTTTCCCCTTCATTCTATATTCAGTTTCTAGATACAATTTCAATCCTTCCCAGTCTTTTAAGTACTGTTCTGCCATTTGTCCATTTAATTTCTTTGTCATTTTGTCCATTTCTGCTAAAAATAACAATTTTCTCAACCAGTCATGTATATCTGGTACCTTCTCCATTTTCCAATGCTGAGCAAAGGCCATTCTCGCCGACGTAATCATGTACCATAACAGTGTCCTTTTCTCTTGTGGAATTTTTTCCATTGTCAAACCAAGGAGAAAAAGTTCAGGCTTTCTCTCAATTGGGGTTTTCAATATTTTCTGCATCACACAATGTATATTAGACCAGTATGCTTTCGCTTTATCACATGACCACCACATATGGTAAAAAGAACCCTCTACTTTTTTACATTTCCAACATTTATTACTCAAGTTCTTATCCATGCTAATATTAGCAATCTTTTTTGGTGTCATATACCATCTATACATCATCTTATAGCAATTTTCTTTTACGTTAATACAAGTGGACATTTTAAAAGATCTTTTCCACAAAAATTCCCATGATTCCATAGAAATTTCTTTGTTCATATTTATGGCCCACTTTATCATTTGTTCTTTAACGGTTTCATCCAAAGTATATACAGTCAACAAAGTTTTATACATTTTTGATATCATTTTCCGTTCTTTTTTCAACCATATATTCTCAAAATCATCATTCATAGCCCTAAAACCAAACTCTTTACAATCTTTTTTATAAATGTCCCTTATTTGACAATATTGTAGCCAACCATACTCAAATTCTAATTCATTATTTGGTTTTAAAACATATTTTTTCCCTTCTCTTTGCAACAATTCCTGATACTTCAACCAATCATTGCCTCTATATTCTGAAAACAAATGTATAACTGCAGCTGGAACAATCCACAGAGGCCTTTCATCCGATATTGTATCCTTATACCTGGTCCATGCATCAAACAATGTCCTCCTTACATAATGATGCTTAAACATAGAGTCAGCTTTGTTTTTCCCATACCAAAGATAGGCATGCCAGCCAAATCTGCAATCGTGCCCCTCAAGAGCTAAAAGTTTTCTATTTTCCAAATTTACCCATTCAGATAACCAAGACATACATACTGCTTCATGATACAAACGCAAATTCGGGACTTGGAAGCCACCTCTGTCCTTAGTATCATACATTATCTTCATTTTTATTCTTGGCTTCTTCCCTGCCCAGATAAACTTAAAGATTTCTCTTTGCCATTTTACCAACACTTTTCCATCTTTCACAATTGGTATTGTCTGAAACAAAAACATTAACCTGGGCAGTACATTCATTTTAACAACGGCAATTTTTCCAAGAAGAGATAACCTTAGTTTTTCCCATTTTTCTAAATCACTCTTTATCGAACCCCACAATTTTTCATAATTATTCTTGAACAAATCTATATTTTTCATTGTAATTTCAACTCCCAGATACTTAACCCTTTTAACCACTTCACATTCTGTCACATTTTGTAACATTTGTTGCTTTGTACCAATCATATTTTTACACAGTATCTTAGATTTATTTTTGTTGACATAAAACCCTGCAAGATCACCAAACTCTCTTACTTTTTCAAATACCTTAGGCATATTATTAACAGGATCTTCAACAATAAACATGATATCATCCGCAAATGCTCTTAATTTAAATGAAAAACCTCCAATATTCAACCCTTTTATATTAACATCATCTCTGACCGCTTGTAGCAAAATCTCCAAAATCCAGATAAATAACAATGGTGACAGGGGACAACCTTGTCTAGTACCTTTTCTTACCCGGAACATATCTGTTGATTCTGCATTAACAATCACCGAGGCTTTTTGTTCTTTATATATCGATTGGATCATTCTTGTAAATTCTACGCCCATCATAGATTTCTCAAGCACTTTAAACATAAATTCCCAATTTAAATTATCAAAGGCCTTCTCTGCGTCCAAAAATAAAAAAGCGACTTCTTTTTCAGGATGTTTGTCATAATACTCAATTGCGTCCAATACAACCCTCATATTGTCTTTAATTTGTCTATTTGGTAAAAAACCAGCTTGATCTTCCACAATAGTATCTTTCAAAAACTTTTTAAGGCGCTCTGCCAATATTTTTGCAAATATTTTATAATCGTTGTTCAATAATGAAATGGGCCGATAGTTTTTAACATTTGTTAAATCTTGCATTTCTTTAGGAATTAAGGTGATTGCAGCTTCATTCCAGGAGTCAGGGATCTTTCCTGTCTTTCTAATTTCATTTAAAAGAATCTCCAGCACCGGAACCAAATCTTCATGAAATTTTTTATAAAATTTAGCTGAAAAGCCATCCGGGCCTGGGACTTTGGAGATTTTTGCCTCGGCTATTGCTTTACTAATTTCGTCCTTAGTTATTGCAGCATTTAGGAGTGTTTTCATTTCTGGATTTGGTTGTATCAAATTAACTTTGGATAGGTAATCCAACATTTTTTGAGGATCTGCTTGTTTCGATTGAAAGAGAGTCGCATAGTATTTGAAAAATTCCCTTTTAATTCCTCCTGGTTCCAAAATCTCTTTATTTCCATCTTTCAAACAAGTGATTGTTTTATTCTCTCTTCTTTTCTTTAATTGCCATGCTAAATATTTGCCAGGTTTATTTGCACCTTCAAAGGATTTCTGTTGCAATTTTTTCAAGTTCCAAAATACTTCTTTGTTCAACCTTGCCGCATATTGCTCCCTTAGGATCCTCAATTCTCTCAAAATCTTCTTTTTACCAGGCCTTTTCTTAAGTTCTGTTTCTTTTTTCCGAATATTTTCCATAATTTCTTTGTCTATTTTCATTTGTTGTTTCCTTTCATTATTATTAATTGCAATCAGATGTCCTCTCATCACTGCCTTGTAGGCTTCCCATACCATTTGCGTCTGTACACTTTTATTTAAGTTCAGTTGAAAGTATGTTTGGGTTTCTGTCCTTATTTTATCCACAATATTTTGCTTGTCCAGCAAATCTTCGTTGAGTCGCCATCGAAATTTTTTTCTCTTAACATACGTTGACCATTTTATCGGACTGTGGTCAGAAAGAGTCCTAGGTAGTATCTCAATTTTGCGTGTTTGCAAGATTAGGTTCTCTGTCATCCACATCATATCTATCCTGGAAAAAGACTCGTGTCTTGATGAATAAAAAGAGTACTCACTGTCTCTGGGATGTTTAGTTCTCCAAACGTCTGCCAAATGTTCATGTTTAATCAATTGGAAAAAGACTTTAGGAAGTTTGCCCATGGCCTCAATTCCTTTTTTTGATTTTCTATCAATAACATTGTCAACAGTACCATTAAAATCGCCCATTAAAATCATTTGCTCATAGGTCAACTGTCGTAGTTGTTCCCACAAATTCTGAAAAAGTTTTCTTTTGCCCCATTGGGAGCATAGAGATTAACAATTAATGTCTTTTTATTCTGCAGCACAACTTCTACCACCAAAAATTTCCCTTCATTGTCTTTGAAAATTTCTTTTGGTTCCAACTCTTTTTTAATATATGTAACTACTCCTTTTTTCTTTTGAGAGGAGAGTGAATAAAATTCCTCTCCTAATCTTTTTGAATCAAAAATTTGGCATCTGATTTTTTAATATGTGTTTCTTGCAAGCAAACAATATCGCATTTCTGTTTTTCCAACCAGAGTCTGACATTTTTCCTTTTTTGGGGTGAGTTCAGTCCATTAACATTCCATGAAATTATTTGACTCTCCATGTTGATTCTGTAATTATTTATCAGAGTCTATAAAATTATCATTGATGAATCTGGTCATTTGGTCAACTGACTTGATGGTGACTCTCTTCTGTTTGAACGAAAAACTGACACCTTTAGGAATTTCCCATCTATATCTTATGCCCTCTGATTTCAGCTTGTCAATCAGGTCTTTAAAAAGTCGTCTGTCCTGAAGCATCGCTCTGGGTAGTTCCTTTAGGACCATGATTTTCTTGTTGCCAATTGTGAAGTCGTCCTGAAATTGTTGCTTAAACAAATCCTCCTTCAACTTCTTAGATATAAACTGGACAATTACATCTCTAGGTAATTTTTTCCTTTGCGCAATCGCAGAATTGACTCTGTATACCACATCAATCTGTGCCGCCACTCTCTCCTCTTCCATTTTCAAAAAATCTGCAACAGCATCTACCATGACTGAATGGATGTCCTCATTCTTATCTTCAGGGATCCCCCTGAATCTCATATGATTAATCATTGCATTGTATTGGACCATCACATTCACTTTATCTGTTTCTAAAGTGACCTCAGCTATATTGGATGCTACTCCCTTCACCCTTACATCCATCTCATCTGCTCTTTTGGTCAGCGTCTGTATCTCTTTTGTAATTCCAGACATTTCTTTTTTCAGCTCTGTTACCTCTGATATAACGGTCTTTTCAAGCTTCAGAATCGCCCAGTAATTAGGAGCTCTGACCTCCGAAATCAGCAGGCTGTCATCAACTTGCATGCAGTTGGGATTGGGTGGGGTCCAGGCCTGTAGCCAGGATTTTTTAAGTCAGGGGGCATTTAAATTTCTTAGAGGGCACTGGCTAATCAATTTAATCTGGGGGAGAAGGCCGTGACACCCTGGGCTAGATGGGAAGCCAGAAAATTGGGGGGCCTAGCCCTGAGATGTCCCACTGTAGCTACGGGCCTATGAGACCCTCCTGACATAGTGGATCCTATGAGTGCCTTCGACAAAGAAAAGCTTTCTTCCATTAGCGGAATCCCTTTTATCAGAAAAAGCCATTTGCGTTGGAGGAAAGTTTATTTGGGCAAGAGGAACTTCCTCCAGTTTAAGGCAGGATACGTGCCAATGTCTGAGACCTTATTTTTACAGTTAAAGATGGCAGTACAGGGGTTGCTGTCAAACACATTTAAAGACAAGTACAGGAAATTTCTTGTGGCTAGGAAAGAGAGAGGCAGTCAAGAACGCTGAATCCAGGCAGAACTTTTTTTTTCTTCCAGATGTCAGACTCCCACAGCAATCAGAACCAACAACTTGCTTCTTTGTAAAGGAAGTTTATTGATCAGCATTATTTCCATTTATATCCCACCCTCCCCACAATCGGGCTCAGGGCGGCTTATTGGTAGGACATCCGTACTTCAGGTTCTGTGCTGAAACTGATGGGGAAAGTGCAGGATGGGAATGATATACTGGATTCAAAGCGGGTCAAGGGGTGGGAGAGAGCCAATGAAGGTGGCTAGTGGGGCCCGCCAGAATAACAATGATTTCAGTGTTACCAGAGTAGATGTTACCAAAGTCAGGCACATAAACTACAGATAAGAGCCCAGGCATAGACAGCGGGAAAGTGACCGTAACATTCCAAGGAATTCATCCCCCTTCCCCCCAGCCTCCTCCGTCACCCTCTACAATACATGGCAGCGAGCTGACACCAGATGTCACATAGCAACATATCCCTTGAATGCTTTAAAAATGGCAATGTAGAAAAAAGATTTATACACCATGGGAAGAAAGTCCACGTTGCCATAGATCAGGGTCCCTGATGTTTTTGAGCTTGCGGGCACATTTGGAATTCTGACATGGCATGGGGGGCACAGCAAGAAAATGGCTGCCACAAAATGGCTGCTGCAGGAGGTGGAGCCAGCCACAGAATGATTGCCACAACTTATCTTCAGCAACACAGAGCAGATCCTTGTGCTGGGGTGGCAGCTGCTGCCAAAACAACATTTTTTTAAAAAAAAATCTGCACAGCCAATCAAATCTCCAATGGTCAATCCAAAGCCTTGGCTGGGCAAAAGCCCTACCTGGCCCCACCCACTTCTTAAAAACACTCGGCGGGTGCCAGAAAAGATGTTGTTGGGGAGACCATGACATTCATGGGCACCATACTGGGGACCCCCATTGTGAACTGCAATACCTATCAACTCCAGATGTGGAGGAGTAAAGATTCCCAATATAAAATCTCTTAATTGATTTAAATCAATTTGTCCGCCTTCCTCTATTTTCCACAAGTGCCTGATGAAATATCTGTTTTGGTGTTCCCTTATTAACTCTTATTCATCTCCCTCCTTGTTTTTGTGTTAATATAAGCACATAAACCCATACAAATAAAATAAATGCAGGATTTATTGCAATTCTGCAGGGCCTTCAAAATGGAGCTGTTCTGCCATACCTTTGATTGAGGCAGCTGACATCAAATAGCATCGGCCTCCCCTGCTCAAGCGATCCTGGCTCTAGTGTTAGCCAAATTGCCTTTATTTCTTAATATAAGTGTGGGGAATATGAATATTAAATGGCAATAGGCATTAATTATGGGACTAATAACCTGTGTATATGGGAGTCTGATTTGCCCAGAGCCCAGAAATAGATGCTGAGGCTAGATCTTCAAAGCAGTGATTTCTTTACTGAAGGATTTTCACGCATACAATATAAAAATCATGCATACACACAAGCAATACAGATCTAGGAATTCTGATAGAAAGGTACAGAGACTTGCATTAGCAGGAGGTATTGTTGATAGGGAGATACGTTACCTGTCTGACACGGTGAGTTGACTCTGCAGCAAAGAAGAGATAAAAATATAGGAAGGGGACTGTGAGTTAGCCAGCAACACACTTGGAAGTTTCCAAATGGCACTAAGAATGGAACCAGCAAAATAGGGTGGGGTTAGGAAGGTAAGAAGCGAGAGAGAGAGAGAGAGAGAGAGAGTAATGGGATGGTGCTCTCCTTTTATATCTTAAAACTAACCTTAGGTTGGTCACGTCCCCAGGAAGCAGTAGAAAAATCCAACTGTTAATGGGTCAGGAAAAGGGATTAATTGTTGGGCAATTGAAATAATGGTTTGACTAAATAGTGAAACCACTCACGGGGAAGGGTTGAGACAAAGGAGAGAAGAAGAGGGAGGAGGAGGAGGAGATTGAATTTATACGCCGCCTTTCACTCGGAGTCTCAGAGCGGCTTACAAACGCCTTTCCCTTCCCTTCCCCACAACAGACACCCTGTGAGGAAGGTGGGGTTGAGAGAACTCTGAGAGAATTGCTCAAGAGAACAGCTCTGAAAGAACTATGGCTTGCCCAAGATCATCCAGCAGCTGCAAGTGGAGAAGGTGGGGACTCAAACCCAGGGCCGGCCCCAGGTGTTTGGGCGCCCTAGGCAGGACTGCCTGGGGCGCCCACCCCACCGGGGATGCCAACCTCCCGGTGGGGCCTGAAGATGGCCCAGCGCCTAGGAGAGCTGAGGAAGGGGCGGGCTTAGAAGCCTGTCCCTTCCCTCCCGGCAGGGGCGGCGCGCGCTGCTCTCCCGGGTGTCTCGCAGCCGCAAGGCACCCGGGACAGCCGGGGAAGGGGCGGGCTTAGAATGCCCCCCCTTCCCTCCCAGGGGTGGCGTGCGTGGCTCTCCTGGGTGCCTCGCAGCCGCGAGGCACCCAGGAAAGCCGGGGCTGCCGGCATTGGGCAGCCCAGGGGGCTTTTTACGGGGGGGGGGCATTTTGGCGCCCCTGCAGGGCCGGCGCCCTAGGCGAGCACCTAGCTCGCCTAGTGGGCGAGCCGGCCCTGCTCAAACCCAGTTCTCCCAGATTAGAGTCTGTGCACTTAATCACTACACCAAAAGAATAGTGTCATTCTTGCAGCTTGGGTGTTAGTTCGTCTTAACGACCAGATGTTTAACAGCTGTGTTATCTTGATGGGCATCTGGAGGATGTGACAGCTTGCCAATCCCATCATGGAGTACATCCTGTTCTTTTAGATGCACAGGAATACGTGCTTCACCTGGTGATGCTAATCTGTGAAGGTTGGGGGGGGGTGCCTGCATGGTGTAGAAGGCAGTTCTTCTGTGCCTGAATCTCCTGGCTTCTTCGTAGAACATGGCTTTCCATGGTGATCTGCTGCTGTCTCTGTGTGTACTTTACAGGTCACGGCTGCTGGTCTGCCTGCTGGTGCTGGCATAGAGATGCAGGGGCGAGAGGCATCGTGTAGTCAATGGGTCGACATCTGGTTTTAAGCACAAGGTTCCCCTTGGCTAGCAGTCCAGTATGAGGGCACTGCTCCACGGCTACAGTTCTGTCCATTGCCCTGACACTCTTGTTCCACAGTTCAACTTTGCAGTCATACTTTGAAAACTTTGCTTATAAAGCGGCTGCTTGGCAACACTAGTTATACCTTGGGTACCTCAAGTGAGTGATCTGTTTATGTGGAATGCTCCCCACCCTCCCTGGCATGAGTCCAGCAGGCATGGAAAGAAGGAGACATTGTTCACTGTGCTGTTAGCAGATATTGAATTTAATTGACTAAATTTTAATTGTTCGAGCTGATGTTTTAATGAACTGTTTTATTCATTAACGTATGATTTTACTGTTGGGTTATATGTTGTGAGCTGTCCTGAGCCCACTTACAGGGTAGGGTGGGATACAAGTCTCAATAAATAGAATTGTTTTATGTATTTGTATTTTAAATGCTTTTTGATGGTCAAATATTCGCCACCTGGGGGCCCTGAATTGGGTGGAAAGACTGCATAGAAACGTTTTATAAATAATTAACACATTATTTGTATGCCATGTATTTCTTGCCACTAACCACGCACCAGTTTGGTGTAGTGGTTAGGAGTGTGGACTTTAATCTGGGAGAACTGAGTCTGATTCCCCTCTCCTCCACATGCAGCTGCTGGTGTGACCTTGGGTCAGTCACAAGTTTCTTTCTCAGCTGTTCTCTCACAAGCAGCTCTCGAAAGAGCCCTCTCAGCCCCACCTACCTCACAGGGTGTCTGTTGTGGGGAGGGGAAGGGAAAGGAGATTGTAAGCCACTTTGTGTGAAGGGTGGGGTATAAATCCAATTGCTTCTTCTTCTCACAAGAAATACATCTTTCCCTCTCGTGGTAGACCCACTTCTCTCTCTTTTACAATGACTGCCATGAAGAATAGTTATTTGACTCAAAGGCTGTGATACCCACTTTTGTTGGTTAGGAAGTGCTGGATCCCATCCAAGAAAGACAAAGAAAATTCCCAAAGCTGTTGAATTGATTATTGTGCGATTGCAGGAGACAGAAAACGCCAAATCTCAAAAAAAGTTACAGCTTCCAAGCTCATTTTTTTGCTTCATGTAGACAAGCGTGCACAAATCAAACCTAAAAGTAACATTTTCCATTACTTACTGACAGACTTTCTGCTAACTTTCTCAGGAGCTAGCTTGCAGGCTCCTTCAAATCAGTTCTTTCTAGTATAATCAGCCCTGGCCCTGAGTTATCAACACAGCATGTTCCTTTTTCACCTATGCAACCTCTTCGTGCAGCCCCAAAGGAGATCTCAGCAGACTTAACATGGTTGAAGTCAGGCTAAAATAGATTTTCTTCCACAGTCCAATGTATTTGGCTTCAGTCCTTTTCCCTCTAATAGCCCTTAGGTCTTCTTCCCCCATCTCCTAGCTACAAGCAAGTCATTTCCGTTGCCAACAAGCTGGACTTTACAGTTTTGGCATATTGTAGCAACCAGTCTCAGTGGAACAACTGAAATCCAGGTGTGTGTCATGGTTTGAAAACTAACTGGCTTCGAGTTCACAAAATCCAGCATTTTAGATCAAATCTCAGTTTCTCAATGAGCAGTAAAGACTTTGACCCACTTTGAGTCCCGTCTATGTCCTTGCCATAACAGCACAAAGAAATTGAAGTTTGAAATTTACACTGTGTTAATTTCCTATTATGTACAACAGTTTGAAGTCTCTGTGTAAAAAAACCATGCCAATATTTCATGTCACCAGTGGGTTCTTCCCATACTTGCTATCATCTGCAACTAGACATTGAAACAGAAGGTAGCTTCTCACCCCTGTAAAAAGCCAATATACCTATGTTATGTTCTCTCTGCTAGCACACATGTAAGGTAAAGGATTCATGTTTCACATGTGCAGGCTTGTGAAGAAGAGTTCAAGTTATTACAATCAGACCACTGAACCCTGGAACCCAGACAAGTTGGGAGGAGAAAAAGAAACTTTGGCCAGGGAGAACAGGCCACACCTCCAAGCTCTATTTACACTTCAAAACCCTCGTTCAGACTTGATTTATTTCCTGGATGTTGAATGGATGAGACCTACCTGCTGGTCTGTGTAACACTTCCCTAGATCAGGCATCCATTCTTCACCTCTGCCAGGATGCCAATCCTACCCCGGTGGGTACTTCTGGGCCTCTGTATGGCTGTACCGGTCTGGCAAGCAGCAGAAGGCCACTTCCCACCCCCCTGTGACAGGTGAGTGAATGACACTGATAATGGCTGAGGTGAAGAGAGGCTGGCCCTGTTCTGCATTAGATGGCTCAGAGATAACAGCTGAGACTCAAATGCTGACCAAACTAAGGATGCAGGGAGTCATGCAGAAGTGTTCCGCAACTGGAATGACAGATCCCAGAACAGAAGGATGGCCCCAGGGAGTAGCAGAAATGTTGTGGGACTGGAATGACAGCCCCCTGAGTGGAATGACAGCAGCTGTGATTGAGATCAGTGCTCTCCACTAATCTTAGAGTGGAACGAAATACCTCACACTGATTTCAATCGTGGTGCCATCATTCCACTCTGGGACCTGTCATTCTAGTCCAGGGGTGGCCAAACTGTGGCTCAGGAGCCACATGTAGCTCTTTCACACATATTGTATGGCTCCCGGCAGGGCAGCTGGGGAAGTGAAGGGGAGGCATGCCTCCCCAATCGGTCTTCCCTTCCCCAGCCAGTGTTCCTCTTCCTGGGTAGGCTTGAGGCAGAGGGGAGCAGAGAAAGAAAGCAACTTTAGCTTTTAATGCGTTCTCAAAGCCCTCCCTCAAGCCTATAAATATCATTGGACAAATAAGTATCATTATCAATATCTATTTTTATCCCTTTTGTTTTTTATTTTTGGCAGTCTCATTTAATGTTAATAAAAAGCAAATTCTCATATATTTTTTTAAAAAACATGTTTGTTCATGTCATGTGGCTCTCAAACATCTGATATTTATTCTTTGTGGCTCTTATGTTAAGTAAGTTTGGCCACCCCTGTTCTAGTCCCAGAATACTTCTGCTACATTCAGGCATCATCCTTCCATTCTGGGGGCTGTCATTCGGTCCCAGAACATTTCTGCTACTTCCAGGGGCTGCCATTCCAGTGAAAGAACACTCGTGCTACTCCCAAGGCCCATCATTCCATTCTGGGGTGTCACTCCAGTCTCAGAACACTTCTGCTACTCCCTGGGGTCATATTTCTGTTCTGGGACCTGGCATGTTCTGCTTATACCTTTGACTCACGAAAGCTCATACTCTGCCACAAATTTTGTTAGTCTTTAAGGTGGTGACTGGACTCTTCCTCTTTTCTTTTTTGTCAACTTCTGGGTGTGGTAACTGGGGGTGTGGGGGGGAGGCATTTGTGAATTTCCTGCATTGTGCGGGGGGTTGGACTAGATGACCCTGGAGGTCCCTTCCAACTCTACGATTCTATTCTACTGCTACAGACAGACTAACATGTAGTATAGGTAAGAGTGGATTAACACAGTTGGTAACACCTGTGAATAGCAGCAAATTAGCATGCAGATAATAAAATTACACCACATTGGCTCGGGGATTTGGCTAGTGATGTTTGATATAACAATAGGGCTGTTACAAACTGGGCTGTATGTTCATTTGTGGAATGTTGGATGATATGCTCTGCTGTGTCTACTTTCCTTGAAGAACTGTGTATACTGTTGGTGCTGAGTACCTCTTCCTTTGTGTGTTCGCTTTCCACTAGTAAGATCTATTGCACTGGAGAGCTCCTGAGGCAGGTCCAGTTGGCCAAGCTCTTTGCGGATGACAAACACTTTGTGGATATGCCACTGCGGGAGAGCCCAGGTAATCGGCCAAGCCCCAGCCAAGCCGCTGCCCATCCTCTTCTGAATTCGACATGGGGAAGGAGCTCCATTTTGAATCCAGCATACCTGCCAGCGGAGTACAAAATCCCCGACTCCCTTGTTTAATCTGGAACGGACACTATTCGTTCAAGTCTTATAAAGAACCCGGACAACGTTGTTTCAAACATTTTGCATGCTTTCTGCATTTTTTTTTTGTTATTTTTCCACCCATTACCCAACTTAATTTATAGCAATGTTTTTTTTTAAAAAAAATTAAACCCAATTGCAATGCCAGCCCATCTGTTAAGGCTGGCAATCTTGGATTGCCAGCCGCCAGGTGGTATCTGGAGATATTCTTTCATTACAATTGATCTCCAGATGACCAAGATGAGTTCCACTGGAGAAAACGGCTGCTTTGGAGGGTGGACTCTCTGGTACCTTGCCGAGGTCACTGCACTCCCCAGGCTCCACCCACAAAACCACCAGATGTTTCCCAATCCAGAGCTGGCAAGCCTCAAAAGGAATCACTGGGCTACTGTCCCTTTAAACATTCCTCCTGCCAATCTTCACTCCACCTGCATCTGAATCTAATCCAGTTTTCTTTTTATGTTCTGCATATAGATTGAAGAGAGAGAGAGAGAGGAACAGGATTAACTTCAGATTAAACATGCAAACACCTTGCCCATGAAGACAGCTATCGCTGCATCTTTATTTTATATTATTTGATTTGATTTGTATCCCGCCCTTCCCCGCAAGCGGGCTCAGAGTGGTCTGAACAGGATCAGGGTGGTCACATGGAAGAACTACTTTCATTCCCCTTCTGGCTGACTGCAGAAAAGGAATGTGTCACAGTGGGAAGGGATACAGAAGTCACCTGTTTTTTCTTACTGTACACCAGTTAGTGCTATGGTTGCCAGCTCTGGGTTGGGAAATACCTGGAGATTTTGGGGGTAGAGCCTGTACAGGGCGGGGTTTAAAGGAGGGGATGAACCTCAGCAGGGTATAAAGCCATAGAGTCCACCTTCCAAAGCAGCCATTTTCTCCAGGGGAACTGATCTTGGTTGCCTGGAGACCAATTGTAATAGCAGGAGATCTCCAGGTGCCCCCTGGAGGCTGGCAACCCTAGTTAGTGCTGTGAAGCATCCCTGGGGCAGCACTCCAAGCCTCTGCCTGAAGACGCCCCTGGGGAGGCACAGAGCTGTTCTCAGGAGCGTAACTGAAAAAAAGAACCTACTATATGCTTGACAGAGTAATCTGCTGGAAACGCCTTGTGCAAATCTCTGAAAACCAGTCGGCATCGCTGCAGACGGTTTCTTTCTGTTTCTTGGTGTATGTGTTGAGCTGGGGCGATTGTTCCTGGATCTATGTGACTGACACAATAGCAGAACTTCCTGCTTTGGTAACAGGTCTGAAAGCTTCACTGGATTATGCTCAGCTCCAAAATACCCAAATGTGCATTGTTTGGAAGCCCGAGGTTATATAACAGGCTGAAAGACATGGAGGGATGTGGTCAGCATCTGACTGATTAGGCAAGATGGGAAAGCAATTTCTGCCTTAATGTTCAAGATTGTCAAGCAATCAAACCAGCCTCTGTAGGACGTAAGAAGAGCCCTGCTGGATCACACCAAAGGTCCACTGAGTCCAACAGCAGTCTGTTTCCCACTGTGGCCAGGCAGATGTCCCAGGGGAGCCCCAGAAGCAGGGCAT
The DNA here is from genome assembly GCA_029375565.1 of Gekko gecko. Classification (NCBI taxonomy): domain Eukaryota; kingdom Metazoa; phylum Chordata; class Lepidosauria; order Squamata; family Gekkonidae; genus Gekko; species Gekko gecko. Next base: position 25,481,970 of record JAPDNY010000001.1, on the reverse strand, counting down.
GAATGCAAGCAGTTCTCTGTATTCTCCCTATCTGTATTCAAATTTGACTGCCTCTAAATATGGAAGCTCCATTTAGACATCACGTCCTTGGTGGGCCTTTTTTTTTTGGCCATCAAGTTGCAGCCAACTTATAGCAACCCCTCATGGAAAAGAATTATAGTTATTGTATGGCATTGTGTGTAGAATAGCCAGGAGATCCTAGGATTGTCTGGCAGCCTCAAGTTCTAGCTCTTAGCATGGCACTAGTGGCAAGCTAGACTTGTTTTTAGGGGCTGAGAGAGCTCTGAAAGAACTGTGAGTGGCCTAAGGTCACCCAGCTGGCTTCGTGTGGGAGAGTGGGGAATTGAATGCAGTTCTCCAGGTTGGAGTCCGCTGCTCTTAACCACGACACCAATCTGGCTTCACCCCTCATGACATTCTTGTTGGTCTCCCATCCAAGTGCTAACCAGGGACAACCCTGCGTCGCCTGCAAGAACTGATGAGACTGGGCTGTCCTTCGTGAATTTGTCGGCTCTTCCTTTCAAACGGCATAGCTTGCTGATCATTTATGCCATGTGAAAAAATATGCAATTTAGAATCTGGTAGGTGGTGGTGTAAACCAGGCCTCTGATGGGTGAGCCAGCCATTATAGCCCTGCATGGGACATACGCTCTCCCCTCCAGCACACCCATTTGTCATTTCAGTATTGGCAGAATTGTACCTCTGCAGAGTTCTGACAACTCCTTCCTATTTCTCCTCCCCCAGAGGTTGTTCTGGAGCGTTTTCAGCAGCTGGTGAACACAACACCCAGCGGGGCCTTGTCCAAGCAGCAGCTGGCAGAGTTTGTGGCATCCCACTTCTCTCCCCCTGGACAGGAGTTTGAGCCCTGGGAGCCCCCAGACTGGACAAGCAGGTATAGTTTCAGTCCGACCCAGTGTTCCCTCTAAGCTGAGTTAGTGTGAGCCAGCTCACAGTTTTTTAGCCTCCAGCTCAAAGATTTTTGTCTTCGCTTGGGAAGGCTGGCTCCAGAGCAAACTAATTTGTGCAGCAGCCAAATCGCTTGCTCACAACTTCAATGCCAGTAGCTCACAAAGTAGAAGTTTTGCTCACAAGACTCCAAACCTTCGAGGGAGCATTGGTCCTAACCAGCCTTTTCAACCTTGACCTCGTCTACACTTCTCACCCCAGTAGAGCTATGGGCCCATCTCTGAGCCAGCATGGCATAGTGGTTAGATTATCAGACATGAGTTCAAATCTCTGCTCAGCCCTGAGTCTTGGGGGGGGCGCTCATTCTCTCTCAGCCTGGCCTACCTCACAGGGCTGTGAAGATAAAATGGAGGAGGGGAGAACAATGTACATCCCACCCTGGCGGGAAGGGTGGGACACAAGTGGTCCTAAATGTGTTACTGGACTCAAACTTTGTTCCGCTGCTTCAGACCCACCTGAATCTTTCCTTTGGAGAAATCTGCTGCAATGCTTTCCAATTGGCTGTTTGGAAACAAGGCATTTTGAGGTTGGGCTTGTTTTGGGGGACAAAAACGAGATAGCCAAACTAGGGTCAATTCCACATGGTGAGGATTCTTCATGTTGTTTGCATTGCTGCCGCAAATGCAGAGGCATGCACGTGCTGGCAACGAAGCTGCCACATGTGCACTTTTCTCCACATATTCCTCCACCAGTCTCTTGCAGCTGCCATCTCCCCTGGATTTTTCCCCCCCGGGGGAATCACTAAAGAGCTTTTGGAGAGCTTTTAAAAGAAAAAAAAAGTATTGAATGCAACTCACAAGCATTTTATGAATAAAAATTGGACTGGGGATTTAACCCCTTTCCCAGCCTCCTAGCCCCCCTCAAGGTACATTCGTTATTTCTGGAAAATGTAGAGGCAACTGTCTAGCTTGGTGACAGAGCATATGAGGCCAAGAATTGGCATGAGGAAAAAGGTTAAACCTCCTTCCTCCTGGTCTTGTTGAGGTCTTCCGTCTACTTGACTCTTCTCTTCCTTTTCTAGCCCACAGATCCTGAACAGGATTTCGGATCCAAAACTGCAGTCGTGGGCCCTGGAACTGAATGCAAAATGGAAGCAGCTGGGAAGAAAGGTAATCCTGAAGAAGAATCAGAACTAGAGGCTGGTTACACTTACTGGAGAGGGTATAATGGGTCAGGGGATAGTGCGGAGGCAGAGAATGCAGCAGCCTTATGTACAATTGCAGCTTCAGTCTGGGAACTACCAACGTGCTAGTAAAGCTTCTAAGAGCTACTGTCCCTTTAAATTTTGTCCTTTCCTTCTTTGCTGACTCTTCTTCTCAGCTTAGCTAATTACTTGAACCAATCCTTATGGAGGATGGGTTGTTCTTGGTTTGTTTTTGTTTTTTTTGCCAATTATAGCTTTTCTCTTTGAAACCAAAGCAGTGACTCATTATTTTATTTTTCATGAAAGTAATTTTGTAATTGCACAGTTACATATTATGTAAGTGCTGTCAAGTCATAACCAACTTACAGTGACCCCAGTAAGGGGCTTCCAAGACAAGTTAGAAGCTGAGGAGGTTTGCCATTGCCTTCCTCTGCAGAGTTTTCCTTGGTGGTCTCCCTTCCAAGTTCCCACCCTGCCTAGCTTCTGCTGCCTTTCCTAATAATTGTAGTGACTCTAATTTGAAAAAAGAAAGAAAGAACATTAACAAGCCATAATTTTGGCTGCAAAGAGAAAAGGATTCCCAACCCAGAACTGATTAAGTACTGATTGGGCAATGCTGCAGGGAACACTAGTGGACAGGAAGTAATTAATTAAGATGAATGTTGTGAGATATTATGGTTTGTGTATTCCCTGAGTGTCGCCTCCTTACCAAAGGCAATAGATGCAAGCTAGGAAACCCCCAAACGCTGGCAAAGACACTCTTAGCAAAAGGTCTCTTCTTAAAATGAAACTTTTCTTTATTAAGAAAACATCCAAAAGTTTACCAGGCAAGGTGGTTGGCAAGACACCAGACCAGCTGCCAACACTGTACAATCCTATTTCTTAAACATTGGTAGTGAAAAATATAGACAATAAACATGCAAGCAAAGTTTCCTCCCAAAGCATGCAGAAAACGAAAGGCCTTTCGGGCTGACTCCCAAAGTCCCCAGAGAGTAAAATCTCTCCTGATTCCTTCAAGAGCCAGCAAAAGTCTGTTGGAACTGACTAGCATTTGTACCACATGATCAAAAGAGATCCCCAATAATCAAATTACAGTTGTAAATTGAAATCTCGAAGTTGAGAATATTTGCAAGGAAATTGCTTTCTTGCGTCTCACACAACAAAAGTTGCCTTTTGTTTACAGGACCAGAAATTTTCCTGGTGTTCCCAGCATTGAAGATAAAACCATTCTTTCATGTTATCTCTGGGATGGGAGTAGGGGTGTGAATCCCTGTATCAGATGGATTGAAGTCTGTCACTGTCCAAATGGCTTTTCCTGCCAGATGGGATTTTATGGTTTAAATGGATATAGTGGGTCTCCCACCTAAGGGAATTTACATTGATTTAGATCCTGGGAATGGAATGTGTGAACTTTGTACGTGACAGAGAGGGGAGCTTTGCCTGGAACAAGGGTTTTGCAAAGACTCATGGGATTTTGTTCAGTGAAAGCAGGCCAAGGCTGTTTGCTGTCCTGCTAGCAAAGACAGAGACAGATACATGGATTTTTTTAACTATTTGGTTCATTTTAAAACCCAAACCTTCTATATTTCTGAAATTTCTTACCACAATGAGAAGCAGAAGTTCAATGAAGCCGCAAAGAGGGAAGGTGACAGATTTAAAGGGATAGTTGCATGGGAAAACAGCACTTTTGAATGACTGGGGCACTTCCAAGTAAACATGGTAGCAGGATGCATTGCCAGATTTGAATGGGGAAATATGTTATATTAAGTGCCATATAGAAACATGATTTTAATTCTGCTTGCTGGTGGTGATGGAAAAGTCATTATTTAGCAATGCAAAAGGGCCCTAGCATGGAAGTAATTTCAGCTTGGATGGGAACTCTACATATCCCACCTTGGGTTCCAAAAAAAAGAAAGGCGGGTTACACATGTAGATAAATAAACCATTTTACATTTCAGATTTCAGCAGAGGTAAAAATCAGCCCCGAACGTTACTCCCTGATGTATGCGCCTAACCCACTGATAGTGCCAGGGGGCCGGTTCATTGAGTACTATTACTGGTAAGGAGCAAGTATAGCCACGGGGGCAGGGGCAGGGCGGAAGGGTGTGTGGCATGCCCAGAAGCTTCTTTGGAGGGGCTGTGGCTCAGTGGCACAGCATCAGCTTGGCAAGCAGAAGGTCCCAGGTTCAATCCCCAATAGGGTTGATAGGTCCCTCGCAGCAACCAGCAGGGGATAGGGGGGACTTACACGGAGAAAGAGAAAGGCCACCCTAGGCCTTGTTGCTGGTGTTGCATAGGAAGTGATGTCATCATGCCAGCAACATCTGGGCAATACGTTGGTATTTGGGCAAAAATGATGGTAAAACTGGCTTCTACCATAGAGTTTTTGCCAAAATACCAAAGCATCACCTGGACATGATTGGCGTGATGACATCACTTCCTGTGCAATGGCAGCAAGGAGGCCTAGGCCTTCTCCTTTCTTCTGGCAAGTCCCCCTGCCAGCCAGCTGATCAGTGGCTGGGAGCAGGGCCTGACAACAGGCCCCCCGCTCCACTGATGGTCTGACAACCCTAATCCCCAGCATCTCTAATTAAAAGGCCCAGGCAGGTGTCATAAAAGACCTCTGTGTAAAACCCTGGATAGCTGCTCCCAGTCTGAGAAGACAATACTAACCTTAGGTCTGATTCAGTATAAGGCAGCTTCTTTTGTCCTTTCAGCCTCCTAAGGGGTGAAAGCCAGATGCTGTTTTGGTTGCCCCAGGCCTTTTCTGAGCCCCCTTCGACTTGCTGGAAGGCCCAACTTCTTGAAAAATGGAGGTAGCCAAAGGGGGCTTGGCATCAGCTGAGGTTGCCAGCTCCAGGTTGGGTAATTCCTGGAGATTTGGGAGTAGAACCTGGGGACGGTGGGGTTTGGGGGAAGGAAGGACCTCAGAAGGGTATAATGCCATAAAGGCCACCTCCTAAAGCTGCGATTTCTGCAAGGGAAGCTGATTTCTGTCATCTGGAGGTCAGTTGGAATGCCAGGAACTCTCCAGTTCCCACCTGGAGACCTGCAGCCCTAAGCCTGCCTCTTGTGGGAGGAGTGAATATGAATTAGATTGGGATGTGGTATTGGGCACCAGATCTGCATTGCAAATGAAGGTCTCGTGCAGTTTGGCACATAACCCACCAGAATCTCTAATGGGAAAGAATGCATGTAGGGGTTGTTTGGTGTGTTATATGAGGGGTCTCAGGCTGCTCTTGTGTGAGAGCCAGTTTGGTGTAGTGGTTAAGTGCACGGACTCTAATCTGGGAGAACCGGGTTTGATTCCCCACTCCTCCACTTGTACCTGGCTGAATGACCTTGGGCCAAGCCATAGTTTTGATAAGAGCTGTTTTTGAAAAAGGGCAGTTTCTGTCAAGAGGTCTCTCAGCCCCACCTACCTCACAGGGTGTCTGTTGTGGGGAGGGGAAGGGAAGGGAGTTTGTAAGCTGCTCTGAGACACCTTTGGGTAGTGAAGGGTGGGGTATAAATCCAATCTCCTCCTCCTCCTCCTCCTCCTCCTCCTCCTCCTCCTCCTTCTTCTTCCTCTTCTTGTGGTCGTTTTCTGGCCAGGGAAGGTGGATCTGAGCTTAATTTCAAAACTGGGAAGTGCTGGGGTTTTAACACAACCCTTCTCCTTCCTTCTAGGCGGGGTGGGGAGGCTGTAGATATGCTCAGTGATGAGGGGAAAACCTTCTGCATATGTCCTGTGGGTCCCATGTTCAGTGGGCTCTGGGGCTGAATCATGACTAAAATTTCTGTGGATAGATAGAGGGGGGATTTGTTTAGCCCTTGTGTGGCAGACCTCCACCCCACCTAGGGTTACCAGCTCTGGGTTGGGAAATATCTGGAGATTTTGGGGGTGGAGCCTGGGGAAGGCAGGGGTTGTGGAGGAGAGGGCCATCAATAGGGTGTGATGCCACAGAGTCCACCTTCCAGAGAGGGGCCATTTTCTCCAGGTGAATTGATCTCTGTTGTAATCCCAGGAGATCTCCAGGCTGGAGGCCTGAAAAACCCTGGAGAGACCTGGAGGCTGAAAAAGCAACAGGATCACAGTGTAGAAACTACAGAAACACTTAAAAAATCACTGTGATGATTGGCTACTGATTGCATATACAGATTAAATAAAGAATTAACTTCAAAGAATAGTTCATGTGTTGTATTGATTGATATTATGTAATAGTTTGTACAATCAGTATATCAGAATCAATATCCAAACAAAAACATCTACCAAACAACCTATATAACACCATCAAATATCACTGATACAGTGAAAAGAAGACACAGTGTAATTTCATATCCAAGAATCTCCTGTAGAAAACTGCATGCATCCATACAGACTGCTATTAATCTCCCACTGAACATCCGTCTTAGTCCAAAAAAGCACCAGAAGCTTCAGGAAAAGGAGGTGGAGACATTGTGTTCTAGGGACAGAAATCTTTCCAACCACAGAAATTTTAGACAGGACCCAAGCCCATTTCTGGACTGAAGTCCAATAGTGTAAACACTATCAAAACAATATATAGCATATATATGTGTGTTATATGAGGGGTCTCAGGCTGCTCTTGTTTATCTTGAGTCATTTGTGTATATGCGGTTGTTCGTTTGTGGCACATTTGAGCCTGGATTATATGAACCCTCCTATTATCCAACAGAGCATGTTACTGGGCAACAGACTGCCCACAGCCCTGCTGTTCTTGCCATGGGTGTGTTCATGTTTTCAAGCATGAAATGTGGGAAGGGTCTGTTGGTGCTGTTTTTCTCAAGGATTCTCAAATGTTACAGAATTTCCAGTTGAGCTGCTGAGTGGTTAAGGCCCAGCCTCTTCCTACAGGGATTCCTTCTGGGTGATTGAGGGCCTGTTGCTGTCTGATATGGTCGCCACAGCCCGGGGCATGATCCAGAACTTCCTTTACCTTGTGGACAAGTAAGAGACATCAGGGGAAAGGTGAGGGCGGAGGGCTATATTTTTCCTGATGCCGTGGAGAGGAGGAAATGTCCAAGGAGAGGTTTTTTTGACCTGCACTGGGGGTCGACCTGTCCCAAACTGTGCCATGTTCAGACGTGCGGCCCCCATGTAACCCACAAAATGTGTCCTCTACTCCTTTGCTGCAGCTTTTGCTTCTTGGTTACAGATTTGGGCACATCCCCAATGGAGGCCGCATCTATTATGAGCGACGGAGCCAGCCGCCCTTCCTTACCCTCATGGTAGAGAGTTACTTGAAGCATACCAATGACACAGCCTTTCTCAGGTAACAGACCTGGTTCTCCCTCTCTCTGTGAAAAGGCAAACAATTTTTTTTGGGGGGGAGGCTTTAAATAGTTACCAATATCTGGGTGAGGCCTGGAGATCTGGAATTTTACAACTCCTCTCCAGACTACAGAGATCGGTTCCTAGGGCTGTCAGCTCCGGGTGGGGAAATAGCTAGAGATTTTGGGAGTGGAGCCTGGGGAGGGCGGGGTTTGGGGAGGGGAGGATCCTCAGCAGGGTACAATGCCATAGAGCCCACCCTTAAAAGCAACCATTTTCTCCAGGGGAACTGATCTCTGTCATCTGGAGATCAACTGTAACAGCAGATCTCCACACCTCGCCTGGAGGTTAGCAACCCTATCAGTTCCTCTGGAGAGAATGGCAGTTTTAGAGGGTGGACTCTATGGCATTGTACCCTGCTGGGGTCCCTCCCCTCCCCTCCCCAAGCCCTGCCCCCCCCCAGGGTGCACCCCCCAAATTTGGTATTTCCCACCACTGCAGTGGCAGTCCCAGCATTTAAAAAGAAGTTTTGAATTATTTATAAGGGTACAATTTTTGGTCAGAAGAAGACACATTGTCGAAACGGCAGCACCAATCCGGAGACCACCGTCCCGCCTTTTCGCTTCTGTTTCTATTGTATTTTCTTGTAAAAATCACATTCAGAAATTAATGTTTTGTATAAAAAACTTGGGATAAATAATTGTGGGTGCTTTTTTATCACAGTTGTATGACTCATACACTGTAAGTTCTCCTGACTGTGACCATCTCATTGTTCGCCACTGTCACTTGCTGCCAATAGCTGTGGTTCATAGCTAACAGTCCTGGTCCCTTTTCCAGAGACAACATCCATCTTCTAGAGGCCGAGTACCAGTTTTGGCAGGAGCAGCGAGCTGTCAATGTCACCGCTGGGGGCAAGGAGTACCTCTTGAATCGTTATAATGTCAGAGTAGGGGAGCCCAGGTGAGAAAGCAGGAATTGCTGCTGCGGTTGTTTGACAACCCCTGTACCATTCTTTAAACTGGCCCTGGCCCCAGATGCTGGTTCTACCTCCTTGCCAATAATAAGCACATTCTTCTGCCTTCTCTTGTTCCTCAGACCAGAATCCTACAGCACAGACGTGGAACTGGCAGTGGGCATGGATGAAGGTACCTGAGGGTATAAAGAACTGCTACCATGAACTAGGAACAGAGAGGCTGTGGTTGTGCATTTCCTGCACTGTGCAGAAGGTTGGACCAGTTGACCCTGGAGGTCCCTTCCAACTCTATGATTCTATGATCTTGGCTAGCAGACTGGCAGCTTTTCTAATTTTTGTCTCTTTAGGTGTCTCTTGCTGCTTTAGTATTTCCCCCCCCAGTTTTGAGGTCTGTAATAATAGGGCAAGGGGCTGTGGTGGCTCAGAGGTTAAGACACTGAGCTGCAGACTGGAAGGTCTGTAGTTCGGCAGTTTGAGACCCTAGTGCTGCATGACAGAATGAGCTCCCGTCTCTGGTCTCAGCTCCTGCCAAACTAGCAATTTGAAAGCAAGAAACTGAGAGTAGATAGATAGGTACTGCTTCGGTGGGAAGGTAACAGTGTTCCGTGCGCCTTGGCATTTAGTCATGCCGGCCACATGACCACGAAAAAGTCTTCAGACAGTGCTGGCTCTTCAGCTTGGAAATGGAAATAAGCACCGCCCTCTAGAGTCAGATTCAACTAGCTTTCGAGCAAGAGAAACCTTTACCTTTAATAATAGGGCAGGGAGCAATGAAAGTCTTGATGCAGCATTTTGAGTGATTATCTTATATTGCTTCTGACTTTGAAGTCTGTTAGCCACTTGGGGTCCTCGTGTTCCAGGAGAAAAGCAGCACATAAACAGGATGAATAAATAACTAAAAAAATACCTTTCTTATTGGGGAAGTGGGAGGTTTAGTAGCAATATGGGGAGCGGAGAAAAAATTCTCTCTGTCCCCATCAGGCACAACCCCCTTAGTCTAAACTTAAAAGAACCCAATTCCTCGTGGGAAAGGTGCTCCAACCCCTAGGGTTGCCAGCTCTGGGTTGAGAAATCCCTGAAGGTTTTGGGGGTGGAGCCTGGGGAGGGTGGGGTTGGACAGGGGAGGGACTTCAGCAGGGTATAATGCCACGGAGTCCGGCCTTTAATGCAGCCATTTTCTCTGGGGGAACTGATCTCTATCAGACAGAGACCAGTTGCAATTCTGGGAGATCTCCAGCTACCACCTGGAGGCTGGCAACCCTATAATCATCCCCCCCCAACAAGCACGGAGTGATTTGCTATGCGTTAGCTAGCCATTTACCATACCTTGGCGTGGGTGAGGAGGACTGTTTACATTTCTTTGCCAGGGAGGAAAGAACTGGAGCTAAAATCTGGGCTCTCTCTGGGGATGCTGGAGGTTTTCCGCGTCTCACCAACCTTCAGCTTCCGCCCCCTCCCCCCTGACTTTTTCATGCAGAAGCCCAGCAGAATCTTTGGGCAGAACTGAAAGGTGCAGCCGAGTCCGGCTGGGATTTCTCGTCACGCTGGTTCCTGCCGGGGCCGCCTCCCCTGCCGGCCACACGGAAAGACACCCAGACCAGTGCGGTGGTACCTGTTGATCTGAACGCCATCCTTTGCAGAACTGAGAAGTTGCTGGCCTCCTTTTATAAAGCTCTGGGTGAGGAGTTTGCATGTGGTGTGGTGGAAAGTGGCCTCAAGTCACAGCTGACTTATGGCGACCGCATACGATTTCCAAGGCAAAAGACATTCAGAGGTGGTTTGCCATTGTTTGCTTGCCTCTGCTTAGCAACTCTGAAGTTCCCTAGTGGTCTCCCATCCAAGTTCTAACCAGGGTCAACCCTGCTTAGCTTCCAAGGTCTGAGGAGACTGGGCTAGCCTGGGCCACCCCGGACAGGTCAGGAGTCTGTGTGCCGTGCAAAAAAGCAAGTGAGGTCTGGGTGCCTCTTCCTGAGGATGGTCCTGGTTACTTGCAACCCATTTCTCTGCTCAAAACCACCCAGAGGTGAGCTCTGGTGGAATGGGTTGGAATTGACAGGTGCCCCCTGACCACCGGTGGCAGATGGGGGCATAGGGGTGTCAGATCCAGGTTGGGAAACTTAGGGGTGGAGCCTAGGGAGGACAGGGACCTCAGTTGGGTACAATGCCCTAGAGTCTACCCTCCAAAGCATCCATTTTCTCCAGGGGAACTGATCTCTGGAAATAAGCCATAATTTCAGGGGACCCCCAGGTCCCGCCTGGAGGCTCACATTTGCAGCTGGAGTAACAAGCCAAGCTAAGAACCATCACATCCGGAGAATCATCTTTGGAAACGGTCACTGGGAACCTACAGATAGGATCTGTTGTATTCTTTCCCCCAAGAATGCCTAGAGCCAGGAGTCTTCAACAGGTAGTCTGTGAGCTACTGGTGGCTTGTTCAGCTTCCATTGATTAGATTGTGCATCCCCTAAAAGACCCAGAAAGAAGACTGCAAAAAGATCTGCTCTAGGCTTTTATTTATTTATTTATTTAGTCTTCTGGGTTGCTTAAGCTGATAGAGCATCTGCTTGGCACGCAGAAGATCCCAGGTTCAATCCCCAGCGTCTCCACCTAAAAAATTCAGGTGGTAGGAGATACGAAAGACTTTTGACTGAAACCCTGGAGAGCTGCCACCAGTCTGTGAGTAGGCCACACTGACCTGCTGGACCAATGGTCTGATTCAGTAGAAAGCAGCTTCATGTATTCATGGGTTAGGTTCATTTCTGGAGCTCTTCCTAGTCCATGTTCTGTTTCTAAGACAGAATAAAACTTGGTAACATGCCCCTTCCCAGGGCGGGGCGGGGGGAGCGTAACTCTAAATATGTACTGCACTGCCCACTTTAAATGTTTTAAATTGGTTTTATTGCATTATCTAATTGTATTAGTTATTGCTGTAAGCTGCCCTGAGCCCATTCGTGGGAATCGAAATAATAAATAAATAAATAAATAAATAAATAAATAAATATTTTTCATTACTCAGAAGTACCTTTCAAACAGGAAACGGTTAGTGACCCCCCCTTGGCCTTAGAGGTCTTAGGATCTCCATCAAATAATCATGTCTCCTCTCAAGGAAACGACGAGAAAGCCAACCGGTTCCAGGCGGCCCACGAGTACCGAGCGGCTGCAGTCCAGGCTGTCCTGTGGAACGAGAAGGCTGGGGTCTGGCTGGACTACAACCTTGCGCGACGGAGGCACAATGAGGCCTTCTACCCATCCAACCTCACCCCTCTGTGGGCAGAGTGTAGTGTGGAACCAGCTGCTGCCGAAAGGGCCCTTCTCTACCTGGAGGTAAGCAGTCCTCCCCTGCGACCAATGCTCCTTCTAAGCTCTGGAGTCTCGAGAGCAAAAATTCTACTTTGTGAACTAGCGAGTGATTTGGCTACTGCATGAATTAGTCTGCTCTGGAGCCATCCTTCCTGAGGTAAGACGAAAGTGTGTGAGCCGGAGGCTAAAAAACTGTGAGCTCGCTCAGACTAACTCAGCTTGGAGGGGACACTGCCTGCGACACCTGGCCTTTTTTGCTGACTCACCCAACCTGCAGGGATGGCACAGGGTGGGAGTCACTTGAAATGCTGACCACGCTTACATCAGGCCCCCCCCCCATTAGACCATGGATCCTTCTCCTTCTGACCCCCTTTTTTGCTGCCCCTCTTTGAGAACTCTTAATGGCCTCTGTGTTTCTTGCCACTTTTGTGTGCCTACAGAAGAGCTCTGCGCTGTCCTATACCAACGGGATACCCACATCGCTAGCTTCTACAGGGGAACAATGGGATCTTCCCAATGCTTGGGCCCCCCTGCAGTATTTGGTGATTGCAGGTAAGGACTAGCCACAAAATGGCCCAGATGAGGCACCCGGTCTGTGACAACTAGGGTCGCCAGCCTCTAGGGGGCACCTGTAGATCTCCCGCTGTTACCACTGATCTCCAAATAAGCAAAATCAGTCCCCCTGGAGAAAATGGCTGCTTTGGAGAATGGACTGTATGGGATTACACCCTGCTGAGGGCCCTCCCCTCCCCAAACCCCAACCTCTCCAGGCCCCACCCCCAAAATCTCCAAGTATTTCCCAACCCAGAGCTGGCAACCCTAGTGAAAGCCTTATCTAGACCTGTTTGGCTGGTGCTTGAGAAGCAAGCTGGTGAAGTAGGTGTCTAATGCAGAGGAGGGGGTGTTGCGGGAGGGGGGGTGTTCTGCCACATGGGCCGAATTAGAGCCCTGGGCGGGCCGGGTTAGTCCCGCAGGCCGTATGTTTGACATCTCTGCCTTAATTGGTCTTGTATCAGTTCGGAAGGAAGTCTTCCTAAGTGTAGGAGATGTCCCTCAGCAAATAGGGAGGGGGATTTCCCTAGCTGCACAACTGTCCTTCCTTCCTTGTCCCCAATAGCTGAGCTGCCACTTTTCCTTATCCTTGTAGATCAGGGATCCTCAATGTGGCACCCATAAGCAACATAGTGCCTGCTGACACCTTCCTGGCAACCCTCACATGTTTTAGAAAGTGGGTGGGGCTGGGTATTGGCTGCTGGATATTGGATTGGCTGGCCAGATCTTCTAAAAATGTTGCTTTGGGTGCAGCTGCCACCACAGCTCAAGGATCTTCACTGGGGGACTGAAGGGAAGCCCTGGCAGCCATTCTGGCTGGCTCTGCCTCCTGCAGCAGTAGGTACCAGGGCCTATTTGGCTGCCAGTGGGGGAGACTCCTGATTGTTCCTGTAGCTCTTCTTGCATGCACTCTGCAATGACAGCTGACCCAGCTGAGCTCTGAGAAGGAGCTAGGTGTTTGAGCTGCCAGAGGGGTGAGTGGTATTTTTATTTATTTACTTTCAGCTGAGGTGCTTTAGCTGAGAAGGTACTGTGTCAGTGACTGTATTTGGGAGTGTGTGGGTGAGTTGTAACAGACTCCTGACTGCTGGAGTTAGGGTGTGAAAGGGTCATTGTTGCCTGTAATTAAGTGCTTGGGTGAAATTGAATAGCAGACTCCTGGCTGCTGGAGTTGGGGTGTGAAAGGGGCTTTGTTTGACCGTCATTAAGTGCCTTGGGTGATTTTGAGTAGCTGCTGGCCACGCCCTCTCCTGGGAGACAATTCCATTTAAGGCAGGAAGTTTGCAAGAGGCACGAGCCTCTGGCACGAGCCGAAGGGCGAGGCTCTTTGCCTGTGGCTCTTGGCCTAGGGGCTCTGTAAGAAGCCCAGGAAGAGCCAGAAAGCCAGGACCTTGGCTCCTTGGTAAGGTAAGGTAAGTAGACTCCTACAACAGGAGCCATATAAATACAAAGTGTTTTAAAAGGGGGTTATAGAAAAGTATTTGTTTAAAAACAATTATGAAGCCAGAATGCCAGCAGGGGGTTGGGGGCTATCCAGTGTTTTGCATGGAGTGTCACATGTATGACTATCTGCCCACTGGTCAGAAGTCTTGGGTGTGTGCTCGGTGCAAGGAGCTCCTGGTTCTCAGGGAGCGAGTTTGCTCCCTTGAGGCCAAGGTGGCTGACCTGGAGAAGCAGGGACAGTCAGTTAGGTGCACGGGGAAGACTCTCGGGGACTTGTTAGATATGTCCCACTCTGGATCTGGCAGCCCGGCTGCTGCCAGGGAGCATGAGGGTCAAGGGGAAAAGGGGCACCATGCTGAGGATAAGGGGAATGTACCCTCAGAAGGGACCTCTTCTTCAGCTGGTGAACGGGTATCCTTTCGTACCAAGGAACCGTCCCTGGGAAGGGTGGGAGGGGGCTCTTGGTAGTTGGTGATTCGATCCTTAGGCAGGTAGACAGCTGGGTGGCGAACCCGCGTACTGACCGTATGGTGACTTGCCTGCCTGGTGCGAAGGTAGCGGACATTACGCGTGTTTTAGATAGGCTGGTAGATAGTGCTGGGGAGGAGCCAGTGGTCGTGGTGCACGTCGGCACCAACGATGTGGGGAAATGCAGTCGTGAGGTCCTGGAGGAGAAATTTAGGCTGCTGGGCAGGAAACTCAAGGCCAGGACCTCCAAGGTAGCCTTCTCGGAAGTGCTACCTGTTCCACGCGCAGGGCCGGAGAGACAGGCACAGATCAGGAGTCTCAATGCGTGGATGAGACGGTGGTGTAGGGGGAAGGGTTCAAGTTTGTTAGGCACTGGGATGCTTTTTGGGACAAGAGGGAGCTGTACAAAAGGGACGGTCTCCACTTGTCCCGAGAAGGAACCAGGCTGCTGGCGCTCAAAATCAAAAAGGTGGCAGAGCAGTTTTTAAACTGAATAATGGGGGAAAGCCGACAGGAGATGAAAAGTCTCTGGTTCGGGATGGCTCATCTCAAAGAGATGAAGGGGTAGCTATTACTTTTGTACAAGGAAATGGATTACAATTGTCCACTGAGACTGTGGCTAATGATAGGAACTGCCTGGCAAGGTCTCGAGGCAGCAAGAGGAAGGCTGTGGGCTTAACAAACATGGGAAACTATAAGTGTTTATACACAAATGCTAGAAGTCTCCGAGGTAAAATCGGGGAGTTGGAATGCTTGGTGTTGGGGGGGGAAATAGACATTGTGGGTATTTCAGAAACTTGGTGGGATGAGGAAAATCAGTGGGATACGGTGATTCCTGGTTATAAATTATATCGGAGGGATAGGGGGGAAAGGGTTGGAGGTGGGGTGGCTCTGTATGTCAGAGAGGGTGTACCGTCCAGTAAGATTGAGAGGGTAAGAGAATTGGATTCGCTTCTGGAAATGCTATGGGTTGAAATAGTGGGTCCAAAAGGAGGCTTAACAGTGGGAGTTTGTTATCGCCCACCAGATCAAAAGATAGAGGAGGATTATAAAATGATGAATGAATTAAAGATAGCGGCTAGACGAAATAACTGTGTTGTAATAGGCGACTTTAACTACCCACACATTGATTGGGTCAATATGAGTTCTAGTCGGGAAAAAGAGATTGCGTTCTTAGACACTCTCAATGACTGTGCTGTGGAACAGATGGTCACAGATCCTACCTGGGGAGAGGCGATCCTGGATTTGGTCCTAAGTAACACCCAAGACCTGGTGAGAGATGTAAAAGTGATTGCACCACTTGGGAACAGTGACCATAATGTCATTGAGTTTAACATTTGTACAGATAGGGAGTTGCCCAAAAAGACTGACGCAACCACTTTTAACTTTAAAAGGGGTAACTTCTCTGGTATGAGGGGACATGTGAGGAAGAAATTGAAAGGAAGAGTGGAGAAGGTCAAAACCATTGGGGAAGCTTGGAGACTATTTAAAAAGACAATCCTAGAAGCTCAGAAAAAATATATACCGCAGGTTAGGAAAGGTACAAATAGGTATAGAAAAAAGCCTGCATGGTTAACAAATAAAGTAATGGAAGCTGTAAAAGGTAAGAAGGATTCCTTTAAGCGGTGGAAAGCTAGTCTTAGTGAGGTTGATAAAAGGGAACACAGACTATGGCAAATAAAATGCAAGTCTGTGATCAGGCAAGCAAAAAGGGAATATGAGGAGCATATCGCAAAAAACATAAAGACCAACAATAAAACTTTCTTCAAATACATTAGAAGTAGGAAGCCAGCCAGGGAGGCAGTGGGGCCCTTGGATGACCAAGGGGTAAAAGGAGTAGTGAAGGATGATAGGGAAATGGCTGAGAAGCTGAATGCATTTTTTGCCTCTGTCTTCACTGTGGAAGAGGAGAAGGGTTTGCCCACTCCAGAAGCACCGATTTCGGGAGGGGGTTTGAAAGACCTGAATCAGATTGTGGTGACAAGAGAGGAAGTCCTCCGACTGATGGACAATTTAAAAACTAATAAATCACCAGGCCCGGATGGCATTCATCCGAGAGTTCTGAAAGAACTCAAATGTGAACTTGTGGATCTCCTGACAAAAATATGTAATCTTTCTTTAAAATCTGCCTCCATTCCTGAGGACTGGAAGGTAGCTAATGTCACTCCAATCTTTAAAAAGGGCTCCAGGGGAGATCCAGGAAATTACAGGCCAGTCAGTCTGACATCGATACCGGGTAAATTGGTGGAAACTGTTATTAAGGAAAGAATTAGTAGGCACATTGATGAACAAAAACTATTGAGGCAGACTCAGCATGGGTTCTGTAAAGGAAGATCTTGTCTCACTAACCTGTTAGTGTTTTTTGAGGGAGTGAACAAACATGTGGACAAGGGGGACCCAATAGATATTATTTACCTTGACTTCCGGAAAGCTTTTGATACAGTTCCTCATCAAAGGCTCCTAAGTAAGCTCAATAGTCATGGGATAAAAGGACAAGTCCTCTTGTGGATCAAAAACTGGCTTATAAATAGGAAACAGAGAGTGAGTATAAATGGGAAACTTTCTCAGTGGAGGGTGGTAAGCAGTGGGGTACCACAGGGATCAGTACTCGGTCCCATGCTTTTTAACTTGTTTATTAACGATTTGGAATTGGGAGTAAGCAGTGATGTGGCTAAATTTGCAGATGACACGAAGTTGTTCAGGGTGGTGAAAACCAGGGAGGATTGTGAGGCACTCCAAAGGGATCTGTTGAGGATGGGTGAGTGGGCGTCAACGTGGCAAATGGGGTTCAATGTGGCCAAGTGCAAAGTGATGCACATTGGAGCCAAAAATCCTAAATATAAATACACATTGATGGGGTCTGATCTGGCAGAGACTGACCAAGAGAGAGATCTTGGAGTCGTAGTGGATAACTCGCTGAAAATGTCTACACAATGTGTAGCTGCAATAAAGAAGGCCAACGCTATGCTGGGGATTATTAGGAAGGGAATTGATAACAAATCAGCCAGTATCATCATGCCCCTGTATAAATCATTGGTGCGACCTCATTTGGAATACTGTGTACAGTTCTGGTCACCACATCTCAAAAAGGATATTATAGCATTGGAAAAAGTGCAGAGAAGGGCAACTAGAATGATAAAAGGGTTGGAACACCTTCCCTATGAAGAAAGGTTAAAATGCTTGGGGCTCTTTAGCTTGGAGAAACGACGGCTGAGGGGTGACATGATCGAGGTTTATAAGATTATGAATGGGATTGAGCAGGTTGAGAAAGAAGTACTTTTCTCCCTTTCTCACAATACAAGAACTCGTGGGCACTCTATGAAATTGCTGAGCAGTCGGGTTAAAACAGATAAAAGGAAATACTTCTTCACTCAAAGAGTGATTAACATATGGAATTCACTGCCACAGGAGGTCGTGGCAGCTGCAAGCATGGACAGTTTCAAGAGGAAATTAGATAAACATATGGAGCAGAAGTCCACCAGTGGCTATTAGCCACAGGGTATGGATGGGAACTCTCAGTCTGGGGCAGGTGATGCACTCTATTCTTGGTGCTGGAGGGGGCAGCAGTGGGAGGGCTTCTGGTGCCCTGGCCCCACTGCTGGACCTCCGGATGGCACCTGGTATATTTTGGCCGCTGTGTGACAGAGTGTTGGACTAGATGGGCCATTGGCCTGATTCAACATTGGCTTCTCTTATGTTCTTATGTTCTTATGACATCACCTCAGAGTGACATCATTGCGCTTCTGATGTTGGGGGTGATGCTATAGGTTTGGGGTAAAACTGCATGGTTTTGGGGGGGCTCAAAACCATAGAGTTTTGCCCAAAACCTAGAGTGTCACCCCTGATGTCGGAAATGTGATGACATCACTCTGGGGTCACTCTAGGGTGTCCTTCCTTCCTTGTCCCCAACAGCTGAGCTGCCACTTTTCCTTATCCTTGTAGATCAGGGATCCTCAATGTGGCACCCATGCGCAACATAGTGCCTGCTGACACCTTCCTGGCAACCCTCAGATGTTTTAGAAAGTGGGTGGGGCTGGGTATTGGCCAATGGACATTGGATTGGCTGGCCAGATTTTCACTCTGGGGTGATGTCATCGCACTGGTGCAGGGAGGCGGCTTCTTGGGGTGGGGCTTCCCCACCAGCCAGCTGGGCTGCAGCAGATTGGGGCCCCCGAAATCAGGGGATCCCCTGGCTCCGCCAAGGGAAAGGCAACCTTATACAGCAGCCATTTCATGGCTGCGCTCACCACGATGTGTTGGAATTCCAAAGGAATATTTCCCATGCTGTAGAGGCTCCTCACTTGGGGAGTGTCAGAAGGGGAGGAGTGTATGCTGACCCCTGCCTTAGCCTTCAGAGAGAGCACCATAGGTTTGGGGACAGATAGAGAGGTCAGGACACACACAGAGCATCCATTCCTTCCTGCTATCTGATACTATCCTTTGAAGTAGAATGCTGTTCTTAGGGACAAGACTTCTTTCCTTCCAGCTTGACACTTCTCTCTCCTGCACACGCAAAGAAGGAGCACGCTCTCCATCTTTGCCCGCCATGGATGCAGGACATGCATCCTGCGTCTGCATTCATTCTAGCTAGCTAGATTAGATTAGATTCTATCCCTGTCCCTCAATCTATAATATCAAGAATGTAGTTCCTTGAATAAAAGGCTCTTCTTAGTTTGAAACTGACAATTGGCTCAGTGTGACTTTGTATCTCTGCTAGCACACACCCAGTACTAAGCTGCCGTTCTGTGAAGCCTTTAGTGCACTCTGCTACCTGAGAGAGATTCCTGGCTACACCATACCAGAGAATCTAACAGGGAGGATATGTCTTCCCTTCCAATGTATGGCTGGAATTCTCACTGACACCCCTTCTTTACACTTGGTAGGTCTAGCCAAGTCCTCGTCTCCCCGGGCCCGCAACCTGGCTTTTACCTTGGCGCAGAACTGGGTGAGAACAAACCTGGTTGTTTACGAGAAGTACCATGCCATGTTTGAAAAGGTAATGGTCTCCATATCCCACTCTACTGAACTTCCTTCCAGCCTCTGAAACCTGCACTGCGTAAGAAAGATTGTGTTAGGGTTGCTGGGGCCACCAGTGGGGAGGAGGGGATTGGATTACTAGCTCTAGGTTGCGAAACTCCTAGAGATTTAGGTATAGAGCACGGGGAGGACAGAGACCACAGTGGGATATAATGCCATAGAGTCCACCTTCCAAAGCATCCATTTTCTCCAGGGGAATTGATCTCTGTAGTCTGGAGATGCGCTGTAATTCCAGGCGAGCCTAAGGATGCCAGCCTCCAGGAGGGACTTGCAGATCCCCTTGAATTACAATTCATTTTCAGACTACAGAGATCAGTTCCCCAGGAGAAAATGGATGCTTTGGAGGGTGGATTCTATGGCATTGTACCACACTGAGGTTCCTGTCCTCCCCAGGATCTAGCCCCAAATCTCCAGTAGTTTCCCTACCTGGATCTGGCACAACCCTACCACTCCATCCCTGCCAGTGGTAATCTTGTTGCTTTACATTGGTTTTAATTGTTATTGTGCATTGTTTGAACATTGATGGACCGCCCTGAGCCTGCTTGCAGGGAGGGCAGGATGTAAGTTCAATTAAATAAATAAATAAATAAATAAATAAATAAATAAATAAAACCAATGATGTGCCTGGGCAAAAGCCCTCTTCATGGCAACACTTTCTCTGCTGCCAAAAACTCTCTCCTACTACTAACTCCTTCTCTCTTTCTGTAGTATGATGTAGAAGGAGATGGGAGGCCAGGCTCTGGTGGCGAGTATGAAGTGCAGGTGAGGCTGTTTTCTCTGCCCGAAGTAAAACATGGCTGGGAGCTGCTGGGGTTGCCAACCACCAGGTGATGACTGGAGACCTCCTAAGATTACAACTGATCTCCAGGCAACAGTTCACCTGACAAAAACATCAGCTTTGGAAGGTGGACTCTATAGCATTATACCCAGCTAAGGTCCCTTGTTCCCACCCCCTGCCCTTCTCAGTTTCCATCCCCCAAATCTCCAAGTATTTCCCAACCCAGAGCTGGGAATCCTAGGAGCTGCTCTCCCAATCCTGGGTTGAGAGATGGGAAGGCAGTTATGGGTCTCCAGAAGTGTTCCTACCTCTGAAGGGGTGGGGGAACAGGGTGCCTGTCCTGATGTTTCTGGTCTCTCCTTACAGCAAGGCTTTGGGTGGACCAACGGTGTGATCTTTGAACTCCTGGATATCTACGGTGACCGCCTCAGTGCAACGGGCTTGTCCGTATACAGCTCTGGGGACTGAATTGGGACCTTCTTTCAGTGCTTTGTTGCATAGCAGCCATTTTTGGTTTGGGTTTGGGAAGTAATGGTGGGGGGTTATCCTGACGGCCCTTCCCCGAAACTTTCTCCGAGAAAGCAGATTTCTCTTTGGCCTCCTTTTATGAGACTGTCCTGAATTTTGGCTTTATGGGAGGGCAGTGACAGTGAATAAAGCTTGGTTGCTTGCTTGCTTCCTTCTCCAGTGCATTTTCTAACTCACTCCTTCCAGATAAGAAAAGCACTGCTGGATCACAGTGAGAATCCAATCCTGCATCTTCTTCCCAAGAGCAGAAGCTCCCAAGTGAGACAGAAAAGCAAGAGCCTTTTCCAGTTTGTTTGACTTCCAGCAACTGGTACTGAGAGCAGCTAGATTTGAGTCCTTAGAGACCAACAAGATTTTCAGGATACAAGCTTGTGAGAGTCAGACAGGGATGCCAGCCTCCGGGTGGGACCTGGGGAATCCCTGGAATTGCAGCTCATCTCCGGACTACAAAGATCAGTTCCTCTGGAGAAGATGGATGCTTTGGAGGCTGGACTCTGTGACACTGCACCCCACTGAGGTCCTTGTTCTCCCCAGGCTCCATCCCCAAATCTCTAGGAGTTTCCCAACTGAGATCTGGCAGCCCTTACCCCTCCATCCCCTGCCAGTGGCCAGAGGGGACCTGGCAACCCTTAAAAGTTCCCCTTGTCAGAAGCGCTTGTTGGTCTCTGAGGTACTACCGGACTTGAATCTATCTGTTCTACTTCAGACCAGCATAGCTGCCCTCTGAAGCTATTTTCATGGTATTTAGAAGTATGCTATCTTTGACCATATAGGTTCTATCGTAGCAGCAGCAGCCTCTGTTGATAGACCTAGGCCACACTGAATTTTATGTAAATTTTTACAAGAATTGTTTTGCTGGAGCAGACCAAAGGTCCATCCACTCCAAGATCCCGTCACTAACCTTGGCAGGCCAGATGCTTCAAGAAAGTTCACAAAGGGAGCGTGAAAGCAACCCTCCCTCATAAATGAAGCCTCCTGGGAGACCTTGGGCCAGGCACAGTTCTCTCAGAACTCTCTCAGCCCCTCCTACCTCACAGGATGTGTTCTGGGGAGAGGAAGGGAAGGCGAATGTCACTCCTTCAGGCAGTGACAAGCGAGGTATATGTGAAGTACTGAGCACGATGCATCGGTAGTGATAGCAGCTCATCCTTTATTGGAAGTAAAGAACAAGCGAGAGAATGCCGGCTCGCAGGCCACCTTATATCCTAAGGCAAAACCACACCAAACACACACCCCACACCCGTTTTACGATTATATACAGTGGCAAGAGTTCCATAGGTCCTTTCTCGGATCCTAGCCCTCTGATAGGAGCGGACCAGGATCTGCTCTGGCTATTTTCTCTTGAAGTGAAGCTAGGGCTCTTCGCCTGACCACGTGCGGACCTGACCTCGCACGTGGCAAGCTCAGTACACAACAGTATAAAAACCAGCTCTTCTTCTTCCTCTTCTTGTATACAAAGATATGCTGCCCCAGAATGGGAAGTTCCATACTTAGAGATATGAATGCATCCTATTTAAGAAGATCTTCACTGGATTAGCCCGATGGGTCCACTTAATACTGTTTCCCACAATGACTAGCTGTATGCCTCTGAGAAACACACAAGCCACATGCTGTTTAAAATTTTCCTGTTGGTTGTCTCTTGGTGGTGGTGGAAAGTGCTGTCAAGTCACAGCTGACTTAAGGCAACCCAGTAGGGTTTCCAAGCCAAGAGACATTCAGAGGTGGTTAGCCATTGCCTGCCTCCACGTCATGATCCTATTATTCCTTGGAGGTCTCCCATCCAAATACCAGCCAGGGCTGACCCTGCTTAGCTTTTGAGATCTGATGAGATCAGGCTAGCCTGGGTTATCTGGGTCTGGGGCGGTTGTCTCTTAGCACATGGTATTCAGGTGCCTCTGTATACAGAGGTTTCATTCAACTATTGTGCCTACTAACTTGATAGTTTCTGTATGGGGGAAATAAGAGAACATAAGAGAAGCCAATGTTGGATCAGGCCAATGGTCCATCCAGTCCAACACTCTGTCACACAGTGACCAAAAATACCAGGGGCCATCAGGAGGTCCAGCAGTGGGGCCAGGACACTAGAAGCCCTCCCACTGTTGACCCCCCCCCAAAAGCACCAAGAATACAGAGCATCACTTGCCCCAGACAGAGAGTTCCTATCTGTATCTTGTGGCTAATAGCCACTGATGGACCTCTACTCCATATGCTTATCTAATTCCCTCTTGAAGTCGTCCATGCTTGTAGCTGCCACCACCTCCTGTGGCAGTGAATTCTATGTGTTAATCACTCTTTGGGTAAAGAAGTACTTCCTTTTGTCTGTTCTAACCCGATTGCTCGGCAATAGATTTGTGGTCATATAGACTTGGTTACCATGTGACATCAGGGGAATATGTACCCTATACATATGTGTGTGGGGGAGTAAAGGTGGCATATTTTGACATTCAGCCTAGTTTCACATTAAAAATAGCCTGAGTGTAAGGAAGATAATCCTCCTCCTGCCACTCCTATGCTAAGGGTGGAGCAGTCTTAGATTTTACATACAGCTTAAGCCAGCATGATGTTGTGGTTAAGAGTTTTGGACTGGCTTCATATATGAGGGAGGGTTGCCTTCGTGCGCTCTTTTTTTGTGAACTTTCTTGAAGCATCTTGGATCTGAATCCTCACTCTGCCACTGAACCTTGATGGGGGACCTTGGGCCAATCACTTTCTCTGACCTACCTCACAGGGAGAATCAAAGAGAAGAGAAGGAGATTGTAAGCCACTTCGGGTCAGAAAAGTGGGGTAAAAATAAACAAATAAAGGAATGCTCCCCAGTCCAAGGACAGTGGCAGCTATTTCTGTCAGGGAGCTGATGCAAAAACAATACCCATAAGGTTGCCAACCTCCAGGTGGGTACCTGGAGATCTCCCGCCATTACAATTGATCTCCAGCTGACCAAGATCCATCCCCCTGAAGAAAATGGCTGCTTTGGAGGGTGAACTCTATGGCATTATACCCTGCTGAGGTCCCTCCCCTCCCCAAAGCATGCTCTCCAAAGACTTGCATATCAAGAGGGAATTAGATAAACATATGGAGCAGAGGTCCATCAGTGGCTATTAGCCACAGGGTATAGATGGGAACTCTCAGTCTGGGGCAGGTGATGCACTCTATTCTTGGTGCTGGAGGGGGCAGCAGTGGGAGGGCTTCTAGTGTCCTGGCCCCACTGCTGGACCTCCTGATGGCACCTGGTATATTTTGGCCGCTGTGTGACAGAGTGTTGGACTAGATGGGCCATTGGCCTGATTCAACATTGGCTTCTCTTATGTTCTTATGTTAAGACTTCAACGCCCCCCCCAGATTTCCAGGTATTCCCATCCCAGAGCTGGCAGCCCTACTGATAGGGGATGAGCAGATTGAGCCCGTTTTATTACTTTTTGATTTCCTATAGCATTGGCTTAGTTGCTGGCATGGATTATTCTTTCATTTCTTTGGCACCATTTTAATGCCATTTATAGGCAATCAGTGGAAACATAATGTCAGACAATGTGTTCATCCTAACCAGAAAATTTCAGTGTGATGAGAGGGGAAATACTGTAATATTAAAATCAAGTTTTACTTCCACACAGGGGCAACTTCCCCAGTGTAATCTCACTGCTGCTGCAAATGCAAAAGCACACCTGAACACACAAAGGCATCTGCAGTAGCAATGGAGCCTCCACATGGAGTGATTGTGAGAGTGATTAAAATGTTGGATTTGCTGCCAGAGGATGTAGTGCTGGCCACAGGAACAAACACCTTTCAAAGGGGATTAGATTAATTCATGGAGGATAAGTCTGTCAATGGCTACCAGCCATGGTGACTGAGGGGAACCTCCACATTCAGAGGGACTAATCCTCCGAATCCCAGAGCCAAGAGGCAACATCAGGGGACCTCTATGCCCTGTTTTTGCCTGTCTAAAGGATTTGGTTGGCCACTGTGTGAGACAGGATGCTGGACTAGATGGACTATCAGTCTGATCCAGCAGGGCTGATCTTGTGTTCTTATGTTTAACTGGGAATTGCGCCTAGGAACTAGAAACCCGCAAAAGACTTTTAGTACTAGAACGATGCAAGCTGCAGGGTGACTACCCGTCAACAAAAGGGCAGCTGTTTCCAAACACTTAAGTATTCCCCACACATCGCACACTGCAGAAAATCTAATCTGGATGCTACGTAGGGGCAATATCTTATGTTTCCTAATGAAGGCTGCAGTTGATAAGCTAACCAAAGTTTTTAGAAAGCGTTGTGGCCACTTGGCCCTCCATGTGGAAGGCTGGATTGCTCAGAGAGTACTAGCAGGGCTGCCAACTCCAGGTTGGGAAGTGACTGGAGATTTTGGGGGTGGAGCCTGAGGAGGTGTGGTTTAGGGAGGGAAAGGAAGGGACTTCAATGGAGTATAGTGCCATATAGTCTACCTTCCACAGTGGCCATTTTCTCCAGGTGAACTGATCTCTGTAATCCCAAGAGATCTCCAGCCTATTCCCAAATGTAAGCCTCCAGGGGAGGGTTACCCTGTCCAAAACAGGCTTCATGCACATTCATGAACACTGAAGTACCCTTTTGGTACACCATCATGATAGCTGCATGTGTGCACACATGCTTATGTGACAACTTCGTTTAGCTAGCAGCGCTGCTCAATTTTCTGCTCACTTCTGCAGCTGTACCATTAAGGGCAGACTGATCTGCAGCTATCAGCCCATGACGTTTTGCATGGGGTGGTGCAGGTAAAGGAATCTGTCAGTTGCTGAATAATAAGGTATTGTTAAGAAGATCACAGTTGCCAGGCATGGGCCAGCAGAAAAGTAGAGGTCCTCTAGTCCAGGAGTCCCCAACCTTCTTGAGCCTGTGGGCACATTTGGAATTCTGGCACATCATGGTGGGGGCAGCCAGCAACAGAATGGCTGCTACGAAATGGCTGCTGCAGGCAGTGCAGCCAGCCACACAATGTCTGCCACAGCTTAACTTCAGCCACAAGTACAGATCCTTGTGTCATGGTGGCAGCTGCCGCCAAAGCAACATTTTAAAAACCCTCTACACAGCCAATCAAATCTCCAGTAGTCAATAAGCGAAAGACCTACCTGGTCCAGCCCACTTCCTTAGTTGGTGCCACAATGGGCACCATGCTGGGGAACCCAGCTTTAGTATATGGGTGCCCAACCTTTCTGAGCCTATAGGCACCTTTGGAATTCTGACACAGGGTTGCCGGCGCAACTGCAAAATGCTTGCTGGAAGAGGCAGAGCTGCTTCCACAGAGAAAGCCCAAGTACAACAGGGCAGAAAAGGGGCAATTTTAACTAATACATTGGGAAAGAAAAGTGAGCAAGAATAAAACTAACACTGGTCACAGCAGCCACTGAAACCATATTATTTTAGACTACACAGTCCATCAGAAGCCCTGCGGGGCAAGAACCCTAATGACCCATCCTCTTCTAAAATTGGTGAGCGCCAGAAATTAAACATGAAATCAAGCAAACTCCGGAGCACGACGGAAGACAGGAGGGCCTGGCGTGATGTGGTCCATGGGGTCGCGAAGAGTCGGAATCGACTGCGCGACTGAACAACAACAGAAAGGGCGTGGTAGACTTCACATAAGTGAAGATGGAGTTTTAGACTATATAGTTAACAGGTTCTATATAGTTAAAATAGGCTGTAGGAGAGTTAATTTCTACTTTCTCTGTAGTCCGATTTTGCTATTAAAACCCCAATGAAATTCCATCAAGTATTACTGACTGGCATCTAGACAGGGCGTGCTCTTCGCGAAGCTTACAGCAAATATCCATGCCGATCCAGTATCGCAATAGTCGCCCCTACCTCTCTCTTCCTCTGAACAAATAAAGGCCTATTTTAACACGGAAGCAGCCAATAACGGACGTGTTGAGAGTGCTCCCATAGAGATACGAAAAAGCTGGCATAGAATAAACTTCGGTCAACATTGAGAGCCGCTCTTGGCTATGATTAACTGGGGAGGGAGAGTGTGAGTGGTTTCGCTCTATCCTTGAACCTCTCTACAGTGAATCTTCTATTGGTGTTGCGGGGTCCACAAAGACACTCTGGCCTGTGGGTCTACTTTTGTTCAGAGCTGGAGTCCAGTGGCACCTTTTAAGACCAACAAAGTTTTATTCTGGATCTAAGCTTTCGTGTGCACATGTAATGGGTTACACACGCACACTTCTTCAGATACACACGAAAGCTTATACCCAGAATTAAACTTTGTTGCCCTTAAAGGTGCCACTGGACTCAAAGTTTGTTCTGCTGCTTCAGACCAACACGGCTACCCCACCTGAATGAATCTATGACTGTTGTCCTATTCGAAAAGGGTGGTGTGTAGTAAGGAAAGACCTTCCCAAGATGGCGACCACAGCGCCTCTTTCACGTTCCCTTCTTCCCAGAAGGCCTTCTGCTCTGACTTGACTTCCTGCCCGCCCATGTAATCCCACTGCGCAAGCGCGAGGCGGCCATCGTTTCCCGTCGTGCTTCCGCGCTCGTCTTGCTCCGCGGGTCTCTGATTTCGCGCCGTCTTTCGGTTAGAAGTTTCCCGGACCAAAATGGCGGACGTGCTGGACCTTCATGAGGCGGGCGGGGAGGACTTCGCTATGGACGAGGATGGGGATGGTACGAGGCGGGGTTTACTTGTGAGGGGGTGAGGGTTACTACTTCTGGCTTGGGATATTCCTGGAGGTTTGGGGGCTAGGTGCCTGGGGAGAGCAGAGTTGGGGAGGGAGGGGGTTTGGCGGAGATGCGACGTTCGGTTCATCCTCCAAAACAGCCCCTTTCTCCAGGGGGACTGATCTGCCTAGTCTGAAGATTAGTTCTGATTCCGGGAGAACTACAGGCCCCGCCTGGAAGTTGGCAACCATGGGCGTGTTCGTAACCCTGCATCTTGCTGTTCCTTCCCCTGTCCCGCACAACAATCAAGTCTCCGCCTGTATTGATGACTATTTAGGATGAGTGAAGTTGTCTCACCGAGGCCAAGAGGTTCTCAGATCAAGAGAGCCAGTTTGGTGTAGTGGTTTGGAGCGCCTATTCTAATCTGGGAGAACCGGGTTTGATTCCCCACTCTTCCACATGTAGCTGCTGGTGTGTCCTTGGGTCAGTCACAAGTTCTGTCGGAGCCGTTCTCTCAAGAGCAGTCCTCGAAAGAGCTCTCTCAGCCCCGCCTAACTCACAGGATGTCTGTTGTGGGAAAGGGAAAGTTGATTGTAAGCCGCTCTGAGACTCCTTCAGGTACTGAAGGGCAGAGTTTAAATTCAGTCTCTTCTTCTCTTTCTCTCTTCCTGTTATGCCTCCTAGATCTCACATTGTCCTCAGAACAGCCCTGTGAGGTAGAGAACCAGTGTGCTGTAATGCTTAGGACATTACACTAGGCTTTTGGAGACGTGGTTTCAGATCCATACTCTTCCTTCAAGCTTGTTGGGTCACCTAGGGCCAGTGGTTCTTTCTCAGTTTAACCTACCTGGCAGGGTTGTTGTGAGAATACAATGGAGAACCCTCTGCCCCTAGTCCAACTAGTGCTGTATAAATCTTTGCTGCCTTTGGTGTCCAGCTAAAATTAGTGGCTGCCAGAATCCTTCCTTGCCCCTGAGTTTGGGCGTTTGAAGCACTCTGTGATTGCAGGGGTGCTCCCCTGCTCCTTCCTTCCCTGGCTCCGGGCTCAGGAGGCAGCCAGGGGCTTGTGGCCCTAGCATCCAGTGGTGGGGAAATTTGTATGAATTGTGTATGAGAAAACTTGCTTGTCCTATGTGGTTTGTGTTGATTGGTTGACCCGGCTGTGTTTATTCTCCTCATCTGTCTCTTGTCCTAGAAAGCATTCACAAGCTGAAGGAGAAAGCCAAAAAGAGGAAAGGCAGAGGCTTCGGTTCCGGTAAGTTGTCTGCCTTCTCTGTTCTGTGCTGGGTTAATTGCAGGGGTTTTCTGCCCACTGGCGTGAATTTATCCAAAACTACCATGTGGACAATCTACTTTTGCTCTCCTGCTTGTGCAGTGGGAAAGGAATGCTAGCTGGCCAGAATTCAGGCAAGCTGCCAACTCTGTCACCTTCACAAGGTGAAGAGACGGACTGAACTTCAGAGATATTTGGAGTACCTCCCAACTCCAGCACAGTTGTGGGGAGGAGCTCTGTGCCTTCCTTGCCAGATCCAGTCTAGGGAAGGGGGGGCTTGTCTGTCTTGCCCTAGCTGGAAACAGGAGGGATGTTTGCTGTGGCAAGCAAATGGGAATAGTGTACCCTATCTCAGGTTTTGCACAGAAGCCTAATAGACATAATGACCTCACCTGAGTGCTACATAGCAGGCTGGAAAACTAGTCTGCCAAGATAACATCTGCAGAAGGCACTGTGAGTTTCCTGGCCAAGGAGCTAGCTGCAAGGCCGAGTAATTCTTAATGCTTCTTCCAAGGTATATCAGCAGAGGATGATGACTTCTCTGCAGTTCTCATTGTTTAACCTTATGCTTGGGAATTGAAAGAAATAGGATCTGAGTAGTAGCTTCTTAGGGGAAGAGACAAGGAGCCACAGAGGAAGTTTGAACTGCTGCTCACATGCAGTGAGCTCCCCTTTCTGAGGGTTCTGTCCATTCATCTATATGGCTTGTTCTTTTGTGTGTCTTTCTATGATTAGAGGAGGGCTCCAGAGCCCGAGTTCGTGAGGACTATGACAGCGTAGAGCAGGATGGGGATGAGCCAGGCCCACAGAGATGTGAGTATCCTCAGAGTGTGCCTCTGTCTCCCTTCACCCCTTGGTGATCATCACCTCTCTTCCCAGGGCTTTGCGGAGGGGGTGGGATTACTTGGCATGGCCTGACTGTCACTCAGCTGTTTTGTCTGAGTCCCACTGACGGCTTCCTGTGTCTCACCTCCCATTGCTACAGCGGTGGAAGGCTGGATTCTCTTTGTCACTGGAGTCCACGAGGAGGCCACAGAAGAGGATATTCATGACAAGTTTGCAGAATTTGGCGAAATCAAGAACTTGCACTTGAACCTTGACCGGCGGACAGGCTACCTGAAGGTAGGGGAAGGGTATTTGGTATCTTTGCAAGGATATCCATGATCCTTGGTGGTGTGGGTGAGTGTATATAAATGGATAGGGAAATCACTGATACATCCCTCGGTTGCCCTAAGGCTGTGGGGCTGACTCTTGTAATATTGAGTAAACAGCAACCATGGAAGTGGCTTCAAGAAGAGAAGGGTGTCAGCAGCTGGGGCTCTTTCTTCTATAATCGCTGTGGCAGCTAGGCTTAAAATGGAATAGAGAGATGGGCCCAGCACTCAGATCCCTCATCTAAGAGGGCACAAGGAAGAAAATGTAGAAGAGGCAAGCAGGGTGGATTTGATTTAAATTAAATTATGATTTAAATCACTAGTCGATAAGACTAGGTTTAAATCATGGTTTTCTAAATAAAGACTTATTCTTGCTGGCCTTAATATTTACAACCCAGATGCAGGTTTCATTTTAGTATAATAACTTTTTAGGTTAGTTTTAGTTATATCAGAGAATTAATGATCGGTTATTTACCACTTGAAATAGATAGATACGAAATCATTGCAAGGTGAACTGTCTCCAGTTTAATAGGTTAATCATTCCTATTTGGACAACTTTTGTGTACTTTACTGGATGGAGGAAAATAATAATTAACAACAGCCATTTAAATTGTTTTATTTAACAAAAACAATAACATTATATAGCATATGTATTCTTGTATTTGCTTAAACATCCGTGAGGCTACACTCACAAAGATTTCAAGATTTCTGGAGTATTCTGCTCAAAAAGTTTTACTTTCATTTATGCTGCTTGCCCCTCCCTCCTTAGAACTCTTAACATCGCCTTGTTACCCAGACCTATTCCACCCCAAACAATTTTATATTAATTGAACTTCTTGCAACAGCACTTAAGAGGTAAAGGATTGATCCTGTATGTATAGATTTGCAGAGGACAAATAGGACTGAGGTCTATGTGTTTATTTTATAACATTTTTGCTGTGAAGAAGAGGTATGTATTTTCTGCAGGCACAAACTCAGTTTTGAGAACTGTAAAACCAAGCATGTGTAAAATTGACCAATAATCTTACAGAAACCTCTGGAAGAGCATGACATTGTGAATGATTAATGGAATTAATTCACCAAAAAAATGTAAACATTGTATGAATAAACAGCCTCATGCTACATAATTAAAAACTAATCCTTATTTCATGATGAATAACCTTTGGACTGTAATGTATCTTAAATAGAAAAGTATCTTTAGATAGATTTATCCTCAAAAAGCATTTTGTTAAAAAAAAAAAAGATTTAAATAAAAATCGATTTTTAAATTTTTTGCTAAAGTCATTGATTTTTATCTACCCTGAAGGGGAGTAATTTCTTACGGTGCAGAAGTAAGATGGCGAGGTTTTGAATGGTGTTTTAAGTCCAGGTGTGGCAAGCGTGAGCTCTCTTTTGGATGCATTTGCGAGCAGAGGTTTAACCTGCCTGCAACCCCCGGCCATTGGCTGCAGCTAGATTACCCTCACTTCTCTGATCACAAAGCATGGAAGTCGACTTCATACCTGGCTGCGGAGCAGGAAAGTAAGGAGAGTAAATAACCGATTTCTGAAAATGCCGGGTGTTGACACGAGCTCTGTGGAAGCATTCTCGGGAGACTGGCTTTTGTTCTTCCTCACTTCTCTCCCTCTTCCCCCGCAGGGTTATACGCTAGTGGAATACGAGACGTACAAAGAGGCCCAGGCGGCGATGGAGGGTCTCAATGGGCAGGACCTCATGGGGCAGCCCATCAGCGTAGATTGGTGCTTTGTCAGGGGGCCTCCGAAAGGAAAGCGCAGGTGAGCTTCTCACAGCCATGGGAGTGACCGGTCTCCTGATAGCGAAGAAGAAGCTGGTGCTTTCCGTGAACAGTCACTGTGTGGCTCGGTTCAGGCATCACGCAAAACTACTGTTGAATTAAACTATGTTTAGTGTGGTAGTCTGAATGAGGGCCACTCTGTTAACCACGTTTAGTTAGGGTACGTCAAACTAGGATTTGAAACCATGGTTTGATATTTGATTTGTTAGCCACAGTCTCAGTGATGGCTTCACAGGATGTGCAAACAGCAATATCCTGGCTTTTCCCCTGTTGCTGTCCTGGCCACCGTGCCAGCAAGGGTACCCTCCAGGTCTCAGCAGGGATAAAACAAAGACAACGAAGCCAGTGTTTGTCAAAGCGGACCAGAATTCAGTGCGAGCCAAATTCTGGTCTCACAAACTAACCGTAGTTAGCCTTTCTGTTAGGAGTGAGTTTTTTGACTGACCATCTCCCAAATGGTTGGGAATATTTTGCGAGGTAGAAGGAAAAAGCTACCGGCTGTCTGGTCAAGACATTGAAGAGGCATCTCTGGGTATTAACTGGTCTCCAAGTTATTTGCAAAAACACACCGTGAACCTACTAGGAAACAAAGTTCAAACTTTATTTCTGCTGGTTATACACAGTGTTTGTCCCTCTCAATGTGTATTTATTTACTTCATGTATATCCTGCATTTATCCCCTGTGAGGACCCAAAGCAACTTACATCCTTCTCCTCGCCTCCCATTTTATCCTCACAACAACCCTGTGATGGGGTAGATTAGGCTGAGAGTATGTGACTGGCCCAAGGTCACCCAGCAAGCTGCGATGGCAGAGTGGGGATATGAGCCTGAGTCCCCCAGGTCCTGGTCTGACCCACTAACCACTACACCACACTGGCTCTCCAGTGCGTGGGGCTTGCCATTGAGTGATCTCCTTGGGCCAGAAGAGGGCCTGCAGCTCAGTGTGTGGCTTGCTCCAGGCTTCCCAGAGAACTGATTCTGGGGGTGTTGTGAGAGAAACTCAACGGGGCTTTTAATCTCATCCGTTTCGTTTCAGGGGCGGCCGTAGGAGGAGCCGGAGTCCTGACAGGAGAAGGCGCTGAGGAGAAACCATCACCACCACCTCTTTTGCCGGTTCATAGTATAAGTTCTTGGTGAACCTGAGGAAGGCACCGGTGTGTACTGGCAGGCCCGTGTGCCAGAATTTGTCTCTGTCCCTGCCCAGGGTTCATTTAATTATGCTGTGTGTGCCCTATTGAGTGTTTTTTTTTATTTGTACCTGTCTCAAAGTCCATGAGACTTCCCTTATTGAATTCCTTGGAAACGCCCTTGTCCCCTCTGTCACAATAGGGATCGTTCAACTGTTCGGTTTGAGAAAGGACTCTCCGTGAGGCCAACATTCAAAATAAAAGGCCGGGTTTTTTTAAAAAAAAGAATCTCAAACTCTTGTATTAATTCTCTTTTTACTTTACGAAATGGTTGGAGTGTTTAAAATGTGACCCATGGTAAGTGATGGCCATAACCAGTGTTCCCCCCTAAGCTGAGTTAGTGTGAGCTAGCTCACAGATTTTTAGCCTCCGGCTCACACATTTTTGTCTTCGCTCAGGGAGGATGGCTCCAGAGCAGACTCACTCATGCAGTAGCTGAACTGCTCGCTCACCACTTTAATGCCAGTCGCTCACAAAGTAGAATTTTTGCTCACAAGACTCCACAGCTTAGAGGGAGCACTCGCCATAACTGAGGTCCTGCAACCTTCCTGCGCTGGCCAGAGTGGAGGCGGCATCAGGACCCCGGAACTTGATCTTGCTGGATCTCTCACATATGCTGACCATCTGTGGGGTAGGAGGGAAAGAGAAAAGACAGTCCCTCGTCCATCCAAATGAGTTTAATTTTTGTGAACACCTGGAGATGATCTTTCTCACCACTGGTAACCAGACAGGAGTCTGCCCTGAGGTCGGAACTGTGTTTTATTTGTGGCGTCTCTGGTTGCGCTGCACGGATTTGTGGCTGCTGCAGTATTTAGCAGCTGTTTAAAAAATTGGGTGGGGGGCGGTTCACCGACACGGAGAAGAAAATGCTAAAAGCAAAGTTGGCACGGCACAGTTCACTATCCTTTCTCACCGGAGGATACTTTATTTCTCAGGAATTGGAAGCTCTCAGTCATTAAACAAACAAAGCTGGGCTGCAAAGTATCCATGAATATAATCTGTCTACTGGTGCGTGGGTTGGTCTTCGTTGATAAAACTAGGCATTGATTTGTATATAAAAACTCAGGTGCTAAGTTAAGAGTAAAAAGGTGTTGTGTGATAGCATACAACAGGATATTGTTTCATACAGGATGTTAAAAGGAAAGAGGGCAAGGAGAGCTCAGGGAAGAATTCTGTCTGCCTTGGCAATACTGCCGAAATGGCAAAGGATAAATAAATTTGTCATGGAGCAAAGGCATCATTCTTGACAACATCTGTTCCAGTTTTCATTGTTATTTACAATCCTGTTTGTAGCAATTCTTTATCCCCGCTAGATTCATCCTAACCTAACTCTAAAACAAACAATGATCAGAGACTCCTCAGTAGCCTACTGAAATACATTATCCGCAGTAGCTCCTCTCACCCACTCCTGTAGGCAGGGCAGACGGGCAAGGTGCATTCCCTTAGTTCCCGTGGGTGGTTTGGAGAAGCCTCCTGTGTCACTCAAAGGCTCCTCTTGCTGCCATGAGCGAGATCATGATGTGCTAGCTCACGCATGAAGCCCCCTTCTACTGAACCAGACCTTTGGTCCATCAGTCAGTATTGTCCACTGAGACCTCTCCAGAGTCTCCGGCAGAGGTCTTTCACATCGCCTACTACCTCTGGTCCTTTTATCTGGAGATACCTGGGGCCTTCCTCACACCAAACAGGTGCTCTGCCACTCAGCCACCACCCATCCCCACCACGCTGTTGACTGTCATAGAATCACAGAATGTTAGAGTGGAAGGGATCTTGCAGGTCATCGTCCAACCCCCTGCACTCTGCAGGAGCATAGCCGAAAGATAGCCCTACATACCTACAATATACCCAAAAGATGGTTGTCCAGCCTCTGCTTGAAAACGTCCAGGGAAGGAGCATCCACCACCTCCCAAGGCAGACTGTTCCACTGCTCAGTTGTCTTGAACAGCTGGGAGCAAAATTCTAGCCCTTAATTGCACCCACCCCTCTTTTCCTTTCTCCCTCCCCTCCTCACAGCCAAAGTTGAATGTGAAACTTTGACCAGGCTGGCAGGGTAGAGGCTCCTAAGTAAGCTCAATAGTCATGGAATAAAAGGACAAGTCTTCTTGTGGATCAAAAACTGGCTAATTAATAGGAAATGAACAATTTTCACAGTGGAAGGTGGTAAGCAGTGGGGTACTGCAGGGCTCAGTACTGGGTCCAATGCTTTTTAACTTGTTCATTAATGATTTGGAGTTGGGAGTAAGCGGTGAAGTGGTTAAATTTGCGGATGACACGAAGTTGTTCAGGGTCGTGAGAACCAGGGAGGATTGTGAGGCACTCCAAAGGGATCTGTCGAGGATGGGCGAGTGGGCATCAACGTGGCAAATGGGGTTCATTGTGGCCAAGTGCAAAGTGATGCATATTAGGGCCAAAAATCCTAACTATAAATATACCTTGATGGGGTCCGAACTGGTGGAGAATGACCAAGAGAGAGATCTTGGAGTTGTAGTAGATAACTCACTGAAAATGTCAAGACAGTGTGTGACTGCAATAAAAAAGGCCAATGCTATGCTGGGGATTATTAGGAAGGGAATTGAAAACAATTAGCCAGTATCATAATGCCTCTGTATAAATCGGTGGTATGACCTCATTTGGAGTACTGTGTGCAATTCTGGTCACCACACCTCAGAAAAATTATAGCATTGGAAAAAGTGCAGAATGATGAAAGGGTTGGAGCACTTTCCCTGTGAAGAAAGGTTAAGGTGCTTGGGGTTCTTTAGCTTGGAGAAATGACAACTGAGGGGTGACACGATCAAGGTTTACAAGATTATGCATGGGATAGAGCAGGTAGAGAAAGAAGTACTTTTCTACCTTTCTCACAATACAAGAACGTGTGGGGCACTCCATGAAATTGCTGAGCAGTCGGGTTAGAACAGATAAAAGGAAGTATTTCTTCACCCAAAGAGTGATTATCACATGGAATTCGTGGCCACAGGAGGTGGTGGCGGCTACAAGCATGGACAGCTTCGAGAGGGAATTGGATAAACCTGGAGCAGAGGTCCATCAGTAGCTATTAGCCACAAGGTATAGATAGAAACTCTCGGTCTGGGGCAAGTGATGCTCTGTATTCTTGGTACTTGGGGGGGGGGGCAACAGTGGGAGGGCTTCTAGTGTCCTGGCCTCGCTGCTGGACCTCCTGATGGCACCTGGTATTTTTGGCCACTGGGAGAGAGTGTTGGACTGGGTGGGCCATTGGCCTCATCCAACATTGGCTTCTCTTACATTCTTACATTGGGGGAGCATGGCACATCCAGTACCTGGAGGGCTGCAGCTGATGTGAAGCTGCTTCTTCCAGAACCCCCAGATGTTTCTCCGGCCAGCCTAGACAGGCCCCTGGAAGCACACAGCAGGTGAAGAACTTTGTCTTCGGCTAGAGCCAGGCGCTTGCACACAGCAGCTCCTCAATCCCAGAAAGGTTTCTATACCTTTGCAGGGGGCTGCACAGCTCTGCTCATGGCTGCCTCTGAGTCTGGAGGCAATCAGGGTGCATGTGTGCGCAAGCGTGCTTTGGTGGTGATTCCTCTCCAGGCGTCAAAAGAGGCAGAACTATTTTAATAGGGCATTCCCGATGTGTTTTGCAGGGTCATCTTCAGAGGGCGTTACCAAGACTTGTACATACAGTGGATCGGGTCCCACAAATCTGTGTTGCTCCTGGCAGTGCTTTCCCCCCCCAGCACAGGGAACTTTTCTGTCATGCAGGTGGCTCTGCCACGCCACCCACTTAGACTTTAGCCTGTGAAAATTCTGTGCTAGAATAAAAACTGGTTAGCGTTAGTGACTTCTTAAGGATGGATTGACTTAAAGTGGTGTGAGGGCTAGCTCTGTCCACTGGGTGGCACTGTTACTTCACACTATGAAAAGTTCTCCTCTTGTCCCAAAGGTCTCCCCTCCCACTCTTGGCATTTTCTTTTCTTTTTTCTAATGTGGGTAGAGGTTTTCAGTCCAAACTGCAGAGCAGGCAGGGGGATACCCTGCCTAGCCCAGACTGTTGGGCTCAGACCCTTCCATTTTTGAACTTACTCTTTTCCCCACGCCTGCCCTTAAACATCATTCCACAGCAGAAATCCTTGCCACACAACTGCAAGGTGCTGTCATGTTCTGGTATCTCTAAGTCTGGGTGCTTCTGTAATGCCAGTGATAGGAAAGGGGTGGGAGAACACCTGCCTTTAGTACTACCTCATGCATCCCAGCCACCGTAGAATGTTGTCCTAGTATAAGAACCGTCTGCTCCAATCAGCTTTGTGAATCCTGAAGCCTGCATGCCAGAGGACAGCACTTACAAAGCAGGTGAAGGTGGTTTATGCCAGTGAGCCCAGCTGCCTCACGTATGGGTGGCCTAAAACAAAAGCAGTTGAGGGACAGAGTGGAGCAGAATTTTTAGTGATGGCTACTGCAGTTGTAGGGACTGTCAGCTGCAGGAGATTTTTAGCATGCGGGCATGTTCTTTACCACCACCACTCCAAGCTGGGGATTTGTCATGTTAGATTGTGGTGCCTATAGTTACCTTTCATTAACATTCTCCCGTTCATTGGATTAACCTTTCTGGTATAGAGGTAACAGTATTTGTGAGTAATATTTTCCTTAACATAAGAAGAGCCTTGCTGGATCAGACCAATAATCCATCTAGTCCAGCATCCTGTCTCACACAGTGGCCAGTCAGTACCTCTGGATGGCCAAAAGCGGAACAGAGGCTGAGGCCTTCCCCTGATGTTGCCTCCTGGCTCTGGGATTCAGAGGTTTAGTGCCTCTGAATGTGGAGGTTCCCCTCAGTCACTATGGCTAGTAGCCATTGATGGACTTATCCTCCTTGAATCTATCTGATCCGCCTTTAAAGCTGTTCATTCCTGCAGCCATCACGACATCCTCTGGTAGCGTATTCCACATTTTAATCACTCTGTATAAAGTAGTATTTCCTACTGCCTGTTCCGAACCTACTGCCCATCAGTTTCATTGGATGTCCTCAAGTTCTAGTATTTTGGGAGAGGGAGAAAAAGTTCTCTTTGTCAGCGCTCTCCACCCCGTGCATAATTTTATAAACCTCTATCATGTTCCCCCCTCAGTCATCTCTTTTCTAAACTGAAGAGTCCCAGACTCTCCCACCTTTCCTCACAGGGAAAGTGCTCCAACCCCCCTCATCATCTTGGTTTCCTTCCTCTGTACTTTTTCCAGCTCTGCAATGTCCTTTTTGAGATACAGGGACCAGAACTGTACACAGTATCCCAAATGAGGCCACACCATAGGGCTTACCTCCATCTGTGATAACAAAGAGACAATAGGACTCTTATTGAGAAAATATTCTGTGTTTATTGGTTGATGGCATCAATGGTTAGAATTATGGATGTGGAATCTCTCTGGGTCTACACTCAGACGCATTAGAGCCATCCAGTTGCCTGCGCCCAGAAGCAAAGGCCAGATATTCAGGGGAGAGAATGGAGCAGACGGTCGTCTCCTTCCATCCTTTCAGATGAAGCTCTCTGCCATCTTTCTCCTGTACAATGACAGCTTTGCCCCTGGCGAACCTTCTGCAATGGTAAATTCTGCTTTGTATTTTCCCCGGATCTCCTCCGGCCGCCTCACTGGCATCGCAGTGGAAGCGTGGAAAGAGCCGGTCAAGACGGGGGCGACCTCCTTTTTCCTCCGACTGCAGCAGCAGCTCCTCCGGCTCTCTACCTGGAAGTGCATGGCAAAGAGGCCGTAGATGAGGGGGTCAAGGCACGCGTTGAAGAGGCCGAAGAGGAAGAGGATGTGGCTGAGGGAAGGGGGCACCTGCTCTCTGGTCAGCATCTCCGGGGAGAACCAGTACCAGAGGCCGAGCATGTAGTAGGGCGTCCAACAGACGACGAAAGTCAAGACAATGACGACGGACATCTTCAGGGAGCGCATGCGCGCCCGTGGAATGTTGTTGTAGGAGCGGCGGAGGTGGAACTCTCTGGACTTGGGTGTGGCTGCAGAAGGAAGTAGGAGAAGAGCGAGAGAAAAGGGATGGAGATTCCTAAGGGAGGAGAAAGGGAACAAACAGGCTGCCATACGAAATACAGGGGGGTGAATGTTCTAGGTGGCCC
Source organism: Gekko gecko (assembly GCA_029375565.1). NCBI lineage: Eukaryota > Metazoa > Chordata > Lepidosauria > Squamata > Gekkonidae > Gekko > Gekko gecko. The sequence goes on along the minus strand of JAPDNY010000001.1, from coordinate 25,443,374 downwards.
ACAAGACACGGCCTTCCTCCATGGCTTGTCATCCTCCAACTAATATTCTGTGGAATGTGGGAGTTCCATTGAATCCTCCTGTCCAATAGCTGCTGACGGTCCCCATTCTCTGTGGATTCATCTAATCCCTGTGTAAGGCCATCTTAGCTACTGGCCATCACTACATCTAATTCCCCCCCCCCCCAATTTTTTAGTGTTATGCAAAGCGGGTTGGATGCAGACTACATTTTCTGCTAATGGGAAACATTTCTGCCAATGGAACAACTTTTGTGCCATTTCTCCTTCCTCTGCAGCCCACTGATCTCCCAGAAATGCTGCTCCTGGGTAAATAAGGGACCCTCAGGAATGGCGTGATGAGAGGCAGACCGGGGGTGGGGGGCTTCTGCAGCAGGAATGGAGAGCTGGCGGAAGTTACACAGCCGCCCCCCACCCCCCCGTTGGCAGGTATTGAGTCTGAATCCAACCCAGTGTTTCCTTGTTCTGAATTGCCTGCCCGCTGATATCCATTAAGTGATTCCCTAGTCTGACTGTTATGGGAGAGGAGTCTCTCCATTTTGTGTTCTGTTTATCATTTAATAAGCCTCCAGTGCCCTGCTTCACACGCTTCTCTCAGCTAAACAGCTCTGTTACTCTGGGAGGAATGCAGAGCGTCTGCACACGTTCAAAGACAATCCTGTCTTCAATATTGCCTCTGGCACCCCAGAGCTCAGCCCTGGCAAACAAAGAGAATAATTTAGTAACTGCTCTCTATCCCAACTCTCTTTCTGTGTTTCCCCCATGTATGGTTCCATTACTTTGTTTTACAGACTTAGACCTTCTTCCTTACATTCTTTTACTAAACAAAGGCTGAAGCAGAGGTGAGTTTCACTTCGTCCCAACTCAACTGCCTCCCCAAAGTTTCCTCTTGCTGACCTCTGTCCACCTATTTCTACTCCTCGGCTAGTTCTTGTGCCCAAAAGGGTTCTTCCCAACTCCATGTTGTTAGATTTTTATCCCACCCGTCTTCCGGAGCCGTGGGCTGCTCCCCCATGCCCACTGCCCTGAAAGGAAGCACCTTCCACGTTGACCTCACCACAAGTTTTCTTCATTTTTCTCGATATCTCGATGAAGATGCGGGAGTAGCAGACAACCATGATCAGCAGGGGCAGCAGGAAGAGGAAACAGAAGGTGAACATGTTGTAGAGAACTTCTTGCCAGTGAGCACGAAAACTTCCCATGGTGGCACACTGGATGAAGTCGATGGGCTGGGAGCGGCTGACAGTGTGGAAGACGAACATCTGGAAAGGGCCAAGCACCGCCCCCCCAACAGAGAGACAAATCAGAGCTCAAAATTCTGAAAGAGGCTACCTCATTGGAGAGAGAGGCCTTCCTACTTTTGCCCCATAGCAGGCTGTTTGGGGGTTAGTTTGAACAAATGGTTTGTACGGAAACCATAATTAAGAGCAACATGGCGGTTACCTTTTCCCATCTGTTTGGCACGGTTATCTCAAAGCAAAGAGACCTCAAGAAAATGCCATAAGGATTGTTTGTTAATTGCAAGGAATCCTAGTTGGCACAAAGCCATGGTTCTGTGAACATGCTTCAAACCAGAGTTTTGGGTTCTGGTTGCAAGCTTCTTGCCAGCAGTTTCATTTTCCAGAAATCATGGCAGACTGTAGTTAGCACAGTAAACCATGGGACTAGGTTCTGCAGATGTTCTCATGATAATACTATGCATCTGTGTAAGGTGCTGCCATTACTAGAACAGATCTGTGGGATCCAGTCCACTCTTTGCAAAGCTATTTCAAATGGTGGCTTCTGATTCTGGCTTACTAGTCGGCTGCAAACCACAGCTTGTCAATTTCTGATGTCCCACCAAACCCTAGTTAAGCTTCCTCTAGCATGGGATGACTTTATGTCTGAACTGAGCATTTACCTGACTGAATTCAGCTGTCATTTTGGATTAAATGTAAGGGTACAGTTTTACCTCAGAACACTTGATGCCATAGTGCAATCCTGCAAATCTTTCCACAAAAGTTACCCGCTCATACGTAGCTACGCCAAGCACATATGGCCTGTTTGAATCCCTACTGTACCATGGAAGCTTGCATGGGCCAGTCACACACTCTCAGCCTACCGTACCTCACCGGCTTCCTGAGGAGAAAGGTGAGGTTTAAATGAGGTAAATGAATAACAAAAGAACCCCAGGAGGGTGACTCGCTTTTGTGAAACTTCCTAATTGCCATCTGGCAGTCTTCACAGATGAGGCTATTTACCAGGTTGGCATGGACAGAGTTGAGCTTGAAGAGGGAGAACAGAGTTCAAATGCTTCCTTAGAGGTTCAAAACACATGCTACCTCAAAGGCTCGTTGTGACAATACAGTTGGATAATCCTCTGTATGTCACCCTGAGCTCTTTGAAAGTCAAGTGTGATAGAAAGCTCATGAAATAATTATATATAATTCTTCTAATAGGATTCTAATAAGAAAGGCAGTGTATTTTTCTACAGTGCCTAGCTCTTAAGACAGCCTTAAGAGCTAGGCACTGTAGAAAAATACACTGCCTTTCCTATTAGAAGCCCAGGCAAACCTTGAAAGGCTTTGAATGTTGAAACGGTACAGCCTTGTACATGTTTATGGTAGTTCAGTCTTGTCTTTCAGTTAAGTTGCTTGCTCTAATAAAGGAGTTGCAACTGACAGCCAGTCTGAGGTAAAGGAATTTGCCGGCATCCACATCAGGGAAGTATGTAGGTCAATAGTTTTATGTCTGTGTGATCAGAGATTTCCTCAACTTTTAAGGTGGAGGGTTGTGGGGAGTATCTCCCCTCCCATCTATGCCTTCCATTTTGATTACATATTTTGCCTCTTTTCTCCCAACAAGAAAGACAGAGGAAAGCAGTCAGGATGTGGGAGTGAACCAGTCATCTTTTTATTTTACATTTATAGTCTGCTTTTCTCCCCAGTGGGAACCCAAAGTAGCTTACAACATTGTTCTCCTCTCCTCCATTTTATCCTCACAACAACTTTGTGAGGTAAATTAGGCTGAGAGAGAGTGATGGGCCCAAGGTCAACTCGCAAGTTTCCGTGGCAGAATTAGGGATTCAAATCTGGTTGTTCTGGTCCTAGGCCAATACTCTTAACTACTGCTTGTCCTTACTGCTTACCAATTCTCCCTCCTTCCCAAACCTAACACTGTTCAGCAAGGTGTTTTCCTGGAGGTCCACTTCAAAAAGGAAATTGACTGGTTCTAAGCCAGTGGCTTGTTACCTATCCCCTAAAACGGCAACTACAGTTGCCATTTTGTTTGCATCTTTTTTGGCTTTAGTTATAGCAATACAGTGGGCCAAAGTTAACCCAAAGGTCTCCAGTGGCTGATCCCTGGCATCCAAAATGTGACAACAACGCCCCCCCCCTCATTTAGTCCATCCCCAGCATTATTGCAATGACCTACCTGAGGTAAGGCCAGAAGCAAGCTCAAAGCCCAGGCCACGCACAACATGACTTTGTTCTTCCTCTTGGCCTCACCCACACTTAGAGGATTCAAGATGGCTGACCGGCGGTCTAGGCTGATCACCACAGTGACAAAAGCTGAGGCATACATAGCCACCAGCTTCAGGAACATGAGAACCCGGCAGGCTACATCGCCGGCATACCACTGCACGGTGATGTTCCACACCACATCCAAAGGCATTACCACAAAGGTTACCAGTAGGTCTGCAGCTGCCAGGTTCATGAGGAGGATTCGAAGATGGGGTCTCTTTTGGTATTTCTGGGTGATGGTCCAGAGCACAACAATGTTGAAGAAGGCAGAGGAAAGGAAGAGAACTATGGTTATAGCCACTCGGACTTTGGCAGCGGTGGAGAAAGTGGGCAACTGGAAGATCTCCTCTGCTGGCAAACTATCATTGGTTGCGCCGCCGGCCAAGATCTCCTCTACACTGTGGAGTTTCCCATGACTTTGGTTGCCTACCATGGCCAGCCCTGATCCCACCATCTCGTGGGCCTTCATTGGGAAGGTGGTGTTCATCCGTCTAGTGTCAAGCCTTCCCCAGACGAAGATAACGTCCTGCCCCAGACCGGCACAGGGATCCTACCAAAATCAGGGGGTTCCAATCTGGCTGGTCCCTTGCCAGTCCTTTGGGAAGCCCCACTCTTTCAAAACCTTGGCAGAGCTGACAGATTTTTGGCATGGTTCTTCGCTCAGACAAAGCTGCTGCTAAACTGGAGCCACCCAGATCCTAGTGCGAACTGAGCAGAGGACACCTTCTTCCAGATCAGTGGATTTATTTCTGCTGTAGATTTGAATGCTGCCAACAAATGCTCCTTCCACGGTTTATAAATACTCCAGAAATGTTTGCTTCGGCTTGCTATGCTCACTTGTAAATATTCCGTTAAGGAAGGCTCCCCGCCCGAGAAAGGTGATGCTATTCTACTTTCTATTTAATTTTGTGGCAGGAGTTAGAGAATTCAGTCCGGTGCAACGTTTGTGTCTTCCAAGACTTGAATACGGTGTTGATTATTCAGCACGGTCCCTTCCCGGGCAAGAGTGCCACAGTTTTGCCGTCTCTCTGCGGGCCCTGTCTTGCCCTTCAGTGCATTTGCAGCATGTCCCTCACAACCAAGGCACCAGCTCCATTCCAGAAACCTGCAGGAGGAAGAAAATTCAGTTTCGCTTTAAGTTCCTGTGCCCCTTTTTCAGGATCCTCCAGTTATTAGTCCATGGGCCAAGAACCAAACATTGACATATTGGTATGAGGGAAGGTGGCAAAACCTCTTTATATGTTGCCGAAGGCTTTCACGGCTGGAGTTCATTAGCGGCTGTAGATTTTCCAGGTTGTATGGCCATGGTCTTGGCAATGTAGGACCTGATGTTTCACCAGCAGCAGTGACTGGCATCCTTAGAGGTATAACACAGAAAGATGGAGTACTCTGTGCCAAGGTGAGAAGAAAAATGGTAGGCAGGTAATTTATATCTACTCAGGAAGGTGGGGTAGGGCTGAAAGCTCCTCTATTAGCATGTTCATAGCCTGGGAAACTCCTACAAGATAATGACCCAGCCCTACCCCACTTTCCTGAGTAGATATAAATTACCTGCCTACCATTTTTCTTCTCACCTTGACACAGAGAGTACTCCATCTTTCTGTGTTATACCTCTGAGGATCCCAGTCACAGCTGCTGGTGAAACGTCAGGTCCTACAATGCCAAGACCATGGCCATACAACCCGGAAAATCTACAACAGCTAAAACCTCTTTATGTTTTTTTTCTGAAAGGGGTATGTCTATGTATTATATTTTGATGTGATAACCTGTTCTGGTTGGTAGCTTAAGCTTTTTTTATGATGTCAATGATGATGATGATGATGATGAAAAGGAAGAGCTGGTTTTTATATCCTGCTTTTCTCTACTTTAAGGAGTCTTAAAGGGGTTTACAGTCGCCTTTCCTTCTTCTCCCTACAACAGGCATCTTGTGAGGCAGGTGGGGCTGAGAGAGATCTGAGAGAACAGTGACTGGCCCAAGGTCACCCAGCAGGCTTCATGTGGAGGCAGAATGGAGAATCAAACCTGGTTCTCCAGATTAGAGTACGCTGCTCTTAACCACTATATCATGCTGGCTCTCAGCCAAAGCCAATTTTTCTGCCTTTTCTCATTTGAGCTGTAACTCATGAACCAAGTGACATAATACATAGATATATACCTTTCAGAAAAACAAAGAAGTTTCCCCACCATACATGATATCGACATCTGGTCTGGCCTGCGGACTATATGGAAGAAGTGGGCAGGTAACTATGGAAGGAACAGGGATGTAGTAACCCTTAGTGCCAGCAGGGGGTGCTCTGTGTATGTGTGTGTTTGCTGACAAACCATTCTGAGCTCTCAAAATACATGCTAAAAGTCAATGCAATCTCATCCAACCGATCAACCTTAGGTAATTCACCAAGTATTACAGGGCATGCATTATATTACTTGTGGCTTTTAGTAGGGCTGTCATCCAGTTAAGAGCCAGTTTGCTGTAGTGGTTAAGTGCATGGACTCTAATCTGGGAGAACCGGGTTTGATTCCCCACTCCTCCACTTGTACCTGTTGATGTGACCTTGGGTCAGTCACAAGCTCTGGCACAGCTGTTCCTGAAAGAGCAGTTTGTGTTAGAGTTCTCTCAGCCCCACCTACCTCACAGGGTGTCTGTTGTGGGGAGGGGAAGGGAAAGGAATTTGTAAGCCGCTCTGAGACTCCAAGTGAAGGGCGGGGTATAAATCCAATCTCTTCTTCTTCTCTTCTTCTTCTTCTTCTTCCTCTTCTTCTTCTTCCTTCTTCTTCTTCCTTCTTCTTCTTCTTCTTCTTCTTCTTCTTCTTCTTCTTCTTCTTCTTCTTCTTCTTCTTCTTCTTCCTCTTCTTCTTCTTCCTCTTCTTCGATATCTTGATTACTAAATCAGTTAAAGCTGCATAGATTGGCCTGTGTATATAATTACTGAAAGAAACATACTTTTATGTTTTACCAATACACGTTGCAGTCTCTTAGGAGAGATATTCCTTCCTGTTTCTGTATGTGAGAAGGTAGAATGACTCTTCTAAGATGACATTTGCCATCTAATTGCTTTGTGTTTAAACAAATTAAGCATTTGGGAGAGGGAAATCTGTTGTCCAGTTAATTAAGGATACCAAAAGATTTTTAAATTGATTATGCAGTTAGGTTAGTTAAATTTTGTAGTCCTAGTTTTGAATGTGAGTTTTTAAATCCTTAAAATGAGGAAGTGGGGGAGATTTTTTAAAAAAAGTTTTATTTAAAAATTGTTAATGTCCTGGTACCTTATCCCAACTGGGGAAAGGACTGGATAAACATCTGGAGCAGAGGTCCATGAGTGGCTGTTAGCCACAAGGTATAGAGGGAACACTCTGTCTGGGGCAGTGATGCTCTGTATACTTGGTGCTTAGGGGGCAACAGTGGGAGGGATTCTGGAGTTCTGGCCCTGCTGGTGGATCTCCTGAGGGTGCATGTGGTTTGGCCACTGTGTGACACAGCATTTCGGATGGTCTGGATGGGCCATTGGCCTGACCCAACATGGCTTCTCTTATGTTCTTATGACCAAGCAAATCCTTCATCCCATCACGATGCGGAATAGCAGCCTATTTTCAGTCAAGCTTCCTCCACTCGGTTTTTTAATTTAGTTTCCCAATTAAATGCAGTCCCTCTTCTTGAGGCTCAGCGGCAGCCACTTCATCGGGCCGCCACCCTTTTCACATTTTATTTTTAGCTCGGCTGCTGTTCAGCTCTGCCGGGTAGCTGATTTATTCAGGTGCTGCCGGGGGAAGAATGGAAAAGGAACAGGAGATAAGAGGAACAAGAAGGTACAGAGCGATTTCCAGCCGTGGAGAAAGCCGGCGGGTAGCCGAGCATACGGAAAGAATGGCAACCCCGAGTTCTATTTTTCTCTGCTTCCTTTCACCACCAGGGATGTTCCTGAAAAGGGATGCCAGGCTTGGAAATCCTCATCAAACAAAAGGACGGAGACCAGCATGAAAAGGGCAGCTGGGGTGGGGGGGCGATTGCTTCGAAGTCAAATAACCAAGTCGGGGGCCTTTTCTTCTCGACCGAGTAACATCTGCAAAGGTTTCCGCAAGTGCAGAAAGCTTCCCCCATTTCACACCTGAAAACAGGGATGTGCATCCTTTTATTCTGGTTAGGGCTGCCAACCTCCATGTGGTAAATAGAGATCTCTGGCTATTATGACTGATCTCCAGGTGACAAGAGATCAATTCACCCGGAGAAAATGGCCACTTTGGAAGTTGGACTCTAGGGCATTATGCCCCAAACCCTGCCCTTCTCAGGATCTACCTGCAAAATCTCCAGGTCTTTCTCAACCTAGAACTGGCAACCCTAATTCTGGTACCCAGGACTGCTTTGCAAATCCCAAGCTTCCCAAGAATTTACTGTAATACATCTTGGCAGGACCATTCCGGGGGGGGACACGGTGCACGATGCTGTTGCCAGGAAGTGACGCTGGTGACGCTCTGGCAATGGGGCTGGAAACTCGATGGTACCATCAAGTTTCCAGCCCCATTGCCAGAGCGTTGCCTGGCATCACTTCCTGGCAACGGCATCGTGCTGCATGTGTGTTCCATGGAGGAATGTTCCAGCCGGGGACTGTGTCTCCCCCACTGAATTACAGTAAGTACTTGGCAACCCTAGCAAATCCTGTCTCTGCCGCCTTGTTGAAGGCTCTTCTCCATGGTCACACGAAGCTCAGACCACTTGTCCGTCAGAGACGTCACTGTCTACTCAGACTGGAAATGGCTCTCCAGGGTCTCAGAAGTCTTTGACATCACCTACAGCCATGGTTCTTTTGACTAGAGAAGCCAGGGATTGAACCTGGGACCTTCAGCATGCCAAGCAGATGCTTTAGCCATTGAGCCATGGCCCCTCCCTCTCGGTCTGCTTCATGCCGTGATCTTTTGCTCTGTAGAGGCCTCTCCTTCATTAGCTTAAAACCCCCAAAGGTGCTGCCTGCCGTTTGGCTAAAGGTATATTAGAAAACATAGGTTTGGGTATTACGGATCCCTTACTGTATCAGCTGTGGTTTCCCCTGGCACAAGGGAACTTCCCTCAATGCCACAGATTTCTTGTGTCAAGGGAAGGTGCTTTGCCACAGAATGAAAATGCAGTTAGCTCGACAGGTCTGTGGGATCCAACCCATAATTGTCCAACAGTGGCTTATCTGCAGTTAAAAATGTAGCTGGGCAGTAGGGTGCAAAATAGTGCCTTAATCTCCCTGTGCATTAGGAGCGTGTCATACCCATTCCTCACTCACAGATGGGGGGAAGGAGCTGAACCCTTAAGACAGGGTTGCCGGATCCCCCCTGGCCACTGGTAGAAGGCAGAAGACATAGAGCTGCCAGCTTCAGGTTGGGGAATTCTGGACATTTGGGGGTGGAGCCTGGGGAGGACAAGGACCTCAGCGGGGTACAAGGCCATAGACTCCACCCTCCAAAGCATCCATACATTTTCTCCAGAGGAACTGATCTCTGTAGTCTGGGGGTGAGCTGTAATTCTGGGGGAGTCCCAAATCCCACCTGGAGGTTGGCATCCCTACACACATCAAATATTTGGAGGGGCTGTGGCTCACTTGGAGAGCCTCTGCTTGGCACACAGAAGGTCCCAGGTTCAATCCCTGGCTTCTCCAGTCAAAAGGATCGGGTAGGAGGTGACGTGAAAGACCTCGGCCTGGGACCCTGGAGAGCCGCTGCCAGTCTGAGTAGACAATACTGACCTTGGTGGACCGAGGTACTGGTTCCGTATAAGGCAGCTTCATTTGTTCATAAATCCAGCAGCTCACCCTAACAGCCTTTGAGCAAGGCATCGCTAGGAGGAGGCAAAAACGGAGCACGTGTTTTAAAAGGAGCCGGGTCCAGAAAGCAGGGACCATACCTAGTAAATCAGGAGAATTGCGGTCAACGATTCCAGCACAGTGTTGGTCCTTTAGAAAAGAAGAAGAAGAGAAGAGATTGGATTTATACCCCGCCCTTCACTGCCCAAAGGCGTCTCAGAGCGGCTTACAAACTCCTTTCCCTTCCCCTCCCCACAACAGACACCCTGTGAGGTAGGTGGGGCTGAGAGAACTCTGACAGAAACTGTCCTTGAGAGAACAGCTGTGCCAGAGCTTGTGACTGACCCAAGGTCACATCAGCAGGTGCAAGTGGAGGAGTGGGGAATCAAACTCGGTTCTCCCAGATAAGAGTCCGCGCACTTAAACACTACACCAAACTGAAAACAAATTCAAACAGCAACGGTAGGGTAATACCTTTCATGGGGACCAAACGAAAGGAGTCAGTGGGGCTGGCTTTAGAGGACCTGGCCGTGAGAGACTACAAACACAATAAACGGTAGTGTTGGTGGAAGTGCCAGATGTCGGCTGCATCACCACCACTTTCTGCCATCACCCCAAGGTCCTGAAGGCAAGAGGCCATTCCGAGGTGGTTTGCCATTGCCTGCCTCCACAGCAGCACAGTCCTGGACTCCCTCAGCGGCCTCCCGTCCAAGTACTAACCGGGGCCAACTGCGCTTAGCTTCCAGAATCTGACAAGATTAGACTGGCCTGGCCCATCCAGGCATCGTTTTGTTTGGTGCCTTCAAATCTCAGCAGACTTATGGTGACCAGTGCTCCCTCTAAGCTTGGGGTCTTGTGAGCAAAAATTCTGCTTCGTGGGCTACTGGCACTGAAGTTGTGAGCGAGCGATTCGGCTGCCACATAAATTAGTTTGCTGGGTAGCCATCCTTCCTGAGCTCAGACAGAAATGTGTGAGCCGGAGGCTAAAAAACTTTGAACTAGCTCACACTAACTCAGCTTAGAGGGAACATTGAGGTGACCCTGGGGGAGTTTCACCGGTGTTATCAATGCAACGAACGTGAAGTTGAGCAGATGACAGAGGACAGGAAGGCCTGGCATGATGTGGTCCATGGGATCACAAAGAGTCAGACTCGACTATGCAACTGAACAACAACAACATATGGATTATTCAGGGTATGAGCTTTTGTGTGCGTGCCCACCTTTTCAAAGACATCGGAGTGGCAGGTAAGGTTCAAACTGTTAGCCGGAGAATGAACAGCAAATTAACATGCAACATGATGATGTTCAAGATATGCAAAGTAAATGAAAACTAAATAACAATTTTCACTTTGCATATCTTGAACAATGTATTTGAAAAGGTGTGCATGCACATGGAAGCTCATACCTTGAATAAACCTTTGTTGGTCTTAAAGGTGCCACCAGGCTCTAAATTTGTTCTACTGCTTCAGGCCAACACAGCTGACCAACTGGATCTATCTACATATGGGGTTTCTCTTTGGTCATCTTGACTAGTAGCCACGGATGGACCTCTCTCAGGTATGTATCTAAAACCCTTTTAAAACCATCTGTGCTTATGGCCATCACTGCATCCACTATCCACGATTTAAGCATTTCTTGAATGAAGTATTTCCTTTTGTTTGAGTAGCTTGTGTAGCCATCCTTCAGGATCTAGGTCCCTTCTTCATGGCCTTATGTTAAATCTCTGGCTGGAGAATTGTCTCCAGCACATATCAACAGCCAGTGTGGCGTGATAGTTAGACTAGGAGGCTTGGATTCAAATCCAGTCACACTCCTGCAGCCTAACCTGAGAGGGTTGTTATCAGGGAGGGAGAATCATGGATGAAATCTGCCTTTTTACATGTTGGCAGGGGACTTGTTTGACAACAGTAGGACATTTTTGAAAGACGGTCTTTACGGCTGCCCTGATAGAGCAGGCCCGGCGACTGCTGAGTAATGAAAGAGGCCTAGTTGTCAGGCTGGCTCCTTAAAAGCCACAGGCTTATCTACAAAACAGGGCCTTGAAGGCAAAACAAGATAGACAAGAAAAGAACACAACCACTGGATTGTGCTTCAGAGACAAATTACAAAATGCTGGGCTGTGCGGACGTGACAGATGACCAGGCAAGCTTGTCTGGCTATCAACATCTGCTGAGGGGAGAGCAGCCGCACAAGTGAGCCTCAAAGAGTGAAGCAACAGAAAATGTCGCCATTGCCACATTTGACCCACACTCCAGCATCTTAGGTTGCTGCTGCCCTGTTTACCTGCTCTGATTGACGAATGGTGGTTCAGAGCCACAGGTAGGGCAGCCAACCTCCAGGGGGTAGCTGGACGTCTCCTGGGATTTCAATTCATCTCCAGGCAACAGAGATCAGTTCCCCTGGGGAAAATGGCTGCTTTGGAAGGGGGACTCAAATGGCATTATATCCCGCTGAAGAAGAAGAAGAGTTGGTTTTTATACCCTGCTCTTCACTAACTGAAGCAGTCTCAGAGCGGCTTACAATCACTATCCCTTCCTCTCCCCACAACAGAAACCTCGTGAGGTAGATGCTCTGAGAGAGCTCTGAGAGAACAGTGACTCACCCAAGGTCACCCAGCAGGCTTCGTGTGGAGGAGTGGGGAATCAAACCTGGTTCTCCAGATTAGAGTCCACTGCTCTTAACCACTACACCACACTGGCTACAACCATACTGAAGTCCCTTCCCCTCCCCAAACCCTTTCCTTCCCAGAGTCCACCCCATCAGAAGATTGTCAAAAATGTCCACCCCCAAAATCTCCAGGAATTTCCCAACATGGAGCTGGTAACCCTAGTCATAGGCATAACAAAAGGAAGGCTGAACTGTTATTTATTTACTTCTTCTGTACTTTGCCTTTCTCCGCAATGGGGACCCAAAACAGCTCACCTAGGGTTGCCACCTCCAAGCGGTGGCTGGCGATCTGCTGGGGGGGAGAGCCTGTAGAGGGGGCAGGGTTTGGGGAAGGAAGAGAGCTCTGTAGGTTATAATATCATAGAGTCCACCCAGGGCCGGCTCACCTGCTAGGTGAACTAGGTGCTCACCTAGAGTGTGCCAGCCCTCAGGGGCACCAAATGGCACCCCACTCCCCCCCCGCCGCCGCCCTAACCAGGCGCCCACCGCCACTGCGTCCAGAGCGTCCACCCTCCAAAGCAAAGTTTACTCATATTTGTGGTAAAACGGTGAAAGAAATTTACTGATCTGGAAGGGGACATGAGTTCTGAAGTATAAAACCTGCTAGAGTTCCTAGCCTCCAGGTGGGGCCTGGAGATCTCCCAGTATTACAGTGGATCTCCTGGCTACGGAGATCAATTCCCCTGGAGAAAATGGCTATCTTGGAGGGTGGACTCTATGGCAATAAATCCTGCTGAGGTTCTTCCCCTCCTCAAATCCGACCCTCCTCAGGCTCCACCCCCAAAATAAAAACATAAGAGAAGCAATGTTGGATCAGGCCAATGGCGGATCAGGCCAATGGCCCATCCAGTCCAACACTCTGTGTCACACAGTGGCCAAAACCCAGGTGCCATCAGGAGACCCATCAGCGGGGCTAGAACTCCAGAAGCCCCCGCACTGTTGCCCCCGAAGCACCAAGAATACAGAGCATCACTGCCCCAGACATAGTGTTCTATGCCATTCAGTCCTGCCGTTAGACACAACCTGTGTCTCTTGTTGTGTTTTTCCAACCCAATTTGAGAAAAATACACACGTCAGTTCTGTAGAGAGGAAAACACTAAAATATTTATTAATTAATAAAGGAAGAGTACAGATATCAAGGTCTGGAACCACTGAATACCCAAGAGACTCTTCAACATTACAATGGGTGACATAGAATTTTATATTCAGTGTATCATAAGCAAGCAAAACACTGTTATTGGTTCCATCAAACGTCAGCACTGACCTTACAGGTGTCTGATTGGTGGAAAGCCTTTTGGGCCGGGCTTTCCCAAGTACAGTTCATTCTACCTTTTACCCTTTAGCTAAATAATAGGCGTTTCTTCTTCTTAGGCCATGAAGCTCTAAAAGTATCAATATTAGCTGATATAGTTACAGAGTGTTATTGTTCTCCATTTAGCTAGGCTAACCAACACATGTGCAGTTGCAGCCAGATGGCCACAAGCCTTAGCAGAATAGCAAGTTAGCATTTTATTCAATTCTCCCAGCATGCTTTTAAGCAATACCCATAACTGAACCACAGTTAATACCTGAATATATGTTCATGGTTGATTTCTGTTTGTATGATTAGAATCATAAATGGCACTCAGCATATCATGGAAATGCTAGGTGCACCTACTAAGTTAACCTGTTAGTCAGTGGCAGAGTACAAAAGTGTTCCATAAACTGTGTGTACAATACTGCTGAGGTCCGTCCCCTCCCCAAACCTCACCCTCCTCAGGCTCCACCCCCAAAATCTCCAGGTCTTTCCCAACCCAAAGCTGGCAATGTTAAAAACCTTCCTGCAAGGAGATCTTGCGGAATGAGATCAGAAATACCCAGATGTGTCCATCACATCCTGCATGCCGCCAAATACACCAGGTTGGACATCTCAAATGGGTCGGATCCACTCTGTGCAAAAAGCCGTTTTCTGATGCAAAAGCCAAGAGAAGGCTCTGTGGCCGGCAGCCACAGGAACAGACCAGTATGATCCAACCTAGCATTACTGGTCACATAAAGGCAGGTTGCAAGTGATGTATCTTGGCTGAACTACCTTGGCTTACCTTTTGCTAAGCAACAGAGATTTGTAAATACGCCTGAGTACTGATGTGTTCCTCAAAGAGGATCCAGAGCTTTTTACCAGGGCATTTTGTAGATTGTGAACACAATCCTTCTTCATACCCCCAAAATCTTGTTAGTTCCTAGGGTGCTACTGGGATTGAATCTAGCTGAATGCAGCCGAAAGAGAGCCTTCTGCAGTGGGTACTGAGGGAGGTTGGGTGGGCTCTTAGAGGCATATGGGTATTTTCATCTGTGAAATGTTGGAGGGGGTGTGTTCCAGAGGAAGGGCACCCACTGAGTTTGCCTTGTCCAAGGGCCCTGATCTCTTGGAGTCTGCAATGCCAGAGAGCCAGCTTTGGAGTGTCACAGAACTCTGCCACAGGCTGAATATTTAAAAAATGAGCAGAAAAGGAAAAGCTACAGTGCTGGATCTAGCACAAAGCTCTTGCACAAGCTGAAACGCAAGGGGAAAAGAGTTTCGGTAGCCCCTTGTGCTAAGTTGGACTGATTGTACTCCCACTTGCATTTCCGCTTGTGCAAGATTTTGCACAACTAATTTCTGGGCACCATATAATATCTAGAGAAGAAAGTGCTAGGTGTTGCCAAGATTTTGCACACGCGGAACTGCACTGAGTCTAGGTTTCCACTTGTGCGTTGTTGGATCCAGGCTATTGTTAGCACGGGGCAGAGTGGAAGCCCCACCTGCAAAATGCCAAAAATGATGTTTGTGCCCAGGGCAAAGGATTCCAGTGTGCATCAAAACACCTGAGAACCAAGAAGCAAAGGCAGCTTAAGATCTTTTGCACTGGGTACAAATGAGTTTGGCCCACAAATAATTTCTTGTCTCAACATAAGATGGTCAGATATTGCAGCTTCCACCATGCCCTTAACCACCAATGGCCTTCTATTTCCCCTTTGTTTAGCATCCAGCCTGAAGAAGAGTTCTGTCACACTCAAAAGCTTGATCACTTACTATTCATCCTTGACGTGTGAAGCTGCCTTATACTGAACCCAGCCACTGTTCCCTTGAAGTCAATGTTGTCTGCTCTGATTGGAAGAGGTACTCTAGGGTGTCAGGCAGAGATTTTTCACATCCCCTGCCCCCCGATATTTTTACCTGGGATTGAACCTAGGACCTTCTGCATCCCAAGGAGATGCTTTACCACTGAGCCACAGCCCTTTAGATGCTTTAAGCCCTTCTAGCTCAGTATTGTCTGCCCTGACTAGAAGCAGCTCTCTAGGGTCTCAGGCAGAGAAATGTCTCCTGTTACCTGAAATCTTTTAACTGTAGGTGCCAGGGGGTGAGCTGGGCTCCTTCTGCCTGCAGAGTAAGGTTGCCATTCTCCAGGTGGTGGCTGGAGATCTCCTGGGATTACAATTGGTCTCCAGGCAACAAGAGATCAGTTCACCTTGAGAAATGGCTGCTTTGGGAGGTGGACTCTATGGCATTAGACTCCATTGTTGTCCCTCCCCTCCTCAAACCCTGCCCTCCTCAGGCTCCACCTCCCCCAAATCTCCCAGCATTTCCCAATGGGGAACCCTAATGCTAAGTAGCTACAGCCTCCCTGAACCATTATTCTGAAACTGTTCCTACTGCGTGGGTGTTAACAGGCCTGTAGCCAGGATTTTTTTAATTTGGGGGGGCCTTTAAATAAGTCAGGGACACTCCCTCACAGAAACCCAAGCTTGGGAGTGCCCCATAGAAGCCCCAGTCTCTCATACAAGCCGCCAACAGAGAGGCACAGCAAAGGGTTGAGCCTTCCCTTGCCACACAGCCTGTAATGGCTCTCTCCAACTGGCTCGGTGAAAAGTCAGCAGGCCTGGGCAGTAAGTCGGGGGCGGGGCAGCCCCAGGACGCCCCACTGTAGCTACGGGCTTGAGTGTTAATCTCAACAAGTGGTCCCTCACATATTTAGGAGAGAAAAGATCAGGCATAGCAGCCCTTTAACTGACTGGCCAACCTGGACTGCGATCACATGCACAATTAGCCGTGCCATCGGTGTGAATGCCGGGTGGATTTAATGGGCATGATCAGACATGAACATCTGGCCAGCACCCCGCACCCGTCGGCAACCCGTTGTGCTCTGCCGCAAGAGCACAGTTAAAAGACGCTAGGGAAAGTCCATTAACAAATGGGTTGCTACGGGCCACGGACGGACTTTCCCCTGTGTGATCACACCAGCACGCTCTCATGGCATCGGGATGGTCTGAACAGGCCATCCCGACTCTGTGCTGTTCCCCCCCACACCCCCGGCCCTTCCCAGTATGCGCATCATTGCATACTGCCATAGGGAGCCCTCAGTGTGGAGATGCAATTCATTGATCCCCCATTTAAGCACATCGGAAACACTCGGCAAAAAGACAACAACGATTCACCGTGGTTTGCGTCTGATCACGCAGTGGCAGACTGCCCCTGCAGCTCCCATGGACTGTGGGATCGCGCAAATGCGGGTCAAATTGCTACCAAGCAAATAACCTCGCTTCCCCCCCCCCTGCCGCCTTATCTGGCATGTGTGACCACAGCCCTGAATAATCAAAAAGCTGAATCGGCTTTCTTCTGCTAGGGTTGCCAGTTTGAACTGAGCACTGAGCACGTGTGGAAGGCCTTCCTTGCCAGGGGGAAGCAAGTGTATTTTCTCAGATGTGATCTGCAGGTGGGGTCTCTGAGCAAATACAGAGAGCTTTCCCTTTGTAATGAGGAGGCATCCAGCTTTCTGGGATCTCTTCCTTCAGAGGTTCCCTATCGGATATTTCCTATAGTTCAGTCCCATTTATTTCGATAACAAGATCAGCTTGAGGATGTTCCCTATAAACACCTAGTAGATTTTCCATGTCAGTTAAGTAGATTCTAAAACTCTTTCCCAAGCAGTCTATGGGAAGGACAAAGAACATGCCAGGATTAACTTCAACCACGGCGCTTCTTTGGCCTAGAGGCCCCTGCCCCCTCTGGTAAGTGATGCTGTCTGGGTCAAGCTGAAATTCCACAAAGTTCCCTGGAGGGTCAGGATTCTGAAATCACTGAACTCCAGGATACTCATTAAAGCAAAAAAAAAAGGAAAGTTTTGTAAGCAGTTGTGCGTCAAGAAGGTCGGCCTGCAGAGCGGATTTTTGGGAAGGGAATGTGTGATTTCTGGGTGAAAAACCTGGGGATGAGGCAGGGCCATGAAAAGGGAGGGTGATGAATGAAGGGATCATTGGTGAGGCCTTAATTGCATCTGTCAGCACACAGATGTTCAGGTGTGACCGTCACATTTTTAAAAATGGGGAGCAGGGAAATTTGACCTGTGAGTCCACCCAATGCACACGGGGATCAGAATTGCCACAAGGCTCACGCCCCCCCCCCCCATAGATGTTTATTTATTGGGCCTGTGCCATCAATGCGCATGGCTCTTTCTAACGGCAAGCACTTGCACACGACTACTTAATATTCAGCCTGTCCCTCCTGATGATCTTTGATCTATCGCAAAGGAAAGCCACATTGCTTGCCAATTAATTCCCTCCCCACGGGCTAAATGTCCCCCTCTCCCTTACTGGGGGCCAGGTGCAGATGTCATTCATCTGAACATCCTCGCTGTTCCATCGGCCAGCCTGCTTCAAATGCGTGGACGGGACATTCCTGCTTACTTACCCATCTCTTCTTTCTCTCCTCTGCAGTCCTGCTGCTGGTGCTGCATGAAAATGGGGAGAGGGAAGCCTTTCCCAACAGAACGGAGGGGGTGATCGTGTTTCCTCTGCCTTCCTGGATGCGCACACTTGCAATCCTGAGACCGGATCTTTGCTTTCAGGGTTGTGCAAGTGAGCACTGCGTCCTTGATGCTGTTGCGGGATAGTACGTGCTGGTGGGGAATTTCTCCGGCGCTGCAGATCTCTTGGAGGTCACTGCAGAAGCTGTTGCCGTTTCCTTCACTGTCCTCCCCGCTCCCCCACCTTTACAATCTATTTAAAGGTGTCTCTTTTGCTCCTTCTAACAATCCAGACACTCTACAGATGGCTGGAAACCCAGAAGGGGACTTTCCCCTCAGCATCATCTGCCTGCTCCCGGTGGGTACCAGATGTCAGCGGCTCACTGAAGGCAGAGCATGCGGGTGGCTCCGTTGCACGGTCCTCCTAAGTGTCTGGCTGGTTTCTAAAGATTTTTTAAAATGTGTGTGTATATTGGGGTAACCAAAGTATTTGTTAAAAACATGAGAAACATCAGCATTTTGTGTCTCCCCCTCCCCCCAGCATTTTTTGTACTGAGACACTGAGCTAGGAACCAGGACGGCTCTGCCATCAACTCAGTACAGAGCCACTTTCTCAGCCTCCCTTCTGCAATATGTGGGTGGGGAAGGGTTAATAATCTGGTCTGCCTTGCAGGGTTGCTGGAAGGATTCAAACAAGATGTAATAATATGTGCCATTATTGTCTCTTCTTGCCCAGAGATGCATGCTTGTGGATCAAGGGCCTGTTCTAATCTTACCGGTAAATGCCAACACTTTCCAAATTCCTAACATTTAGCATGACGTAACATTTCGTGCCATCCTCTCCCCCTCTCAGGGCTCGCCTGATGAGACTGAACGGCAGTAGCTTAAGGATGGACAAAAGAAAGTGCATTTCACACGAGGCACCCTTAATTTACAGAAGTTTTTCTCACATAAGACATATTGGTGGCTAGGGACCGATATATATGTAAAAGAAGATTAAACACATTTTTTTGGGGGGTTGGAAATCTGTCATCAAGAGAGAGCCAGTGTAGTCAGTGGTTAAGAGTGGTGGACTCTAATCTGGAGAACTGGGTTTGATTCCTCACTCCTCCACATGTAGCCAGTTGGGTGACCTTGAGTCAGTCACAAGTTCTCTCAGAGTTGTTCTCTCAGAGCTCTCGCAGCCCCACCTACCTTACAGGGTGTCAGTTGTGGGGAGAGGAAAGGATGGTGATTGTAAGCCTCTCTGAGATTCCTTCGGGTAGTGAAGGGGGGGTATAAAAACCAACCCCTCCTCCTCCTCCTCCTCCTCCTCCTCCTCCTCCTCTACAATAGCACCTCTGTTTTCAGAGGCACTGTACTTCTAGCTAAGGGATCCTGGAGATCCACAGTGAGGGAGATGTATTGTTTGTTGAGTTCTTGGGGCATGCGGTTAGTGAGCGTAGAGAGCAGGAGGCTGCCCAGTTGCACTTTGGCACATGAAGTTTCTTTATACTGAATCAGAGCCTTGGTCCACCAAGGTCAATATTGTCTACTCGGACTGGCAGCAGCTGTCCAGGGTCTCAGGCAGAAGTCCTTCACATCACCTAATGCCAGACTCTTTAACTGGAGATGCCAGCAATTGAACCTGGGACCTTCCACGTGCCAAGCACATGCTGTACCACTGAGCCACAGCCCCTCCCCTCCATCAAGGCTTTTCTTGAACAATGAAGCTGCCTTAATTATTCTGAGTCAGAACATTCCCTTTCCAGAGACGCTTTGGTCAGACACACTGCTGTGTGGAGGATGTCTATATCCATGAGGACTAGAAATCTGTTTTGTTTTTAAAATTGCAGGTTGGAATTTTCCAGGAAACCATTTCCTCGCAGTATTTCTGTAACTGCAGTCCGGATGCAAAGACACACCATCTCATAGATTCCAAATCCATAAGACCTGCATCTCAGTTGCCTGTTTCAGACCCAGCAAAGCAAACAGAAATGCTTTAGCAGTGTCATGCAGGAGCATGATTGGGCCTATTTTCCTCAATGGATTAGATTCTGCAGATCTGTTCTAGTAGTGGCTGCACCTTCCAATGCAAAGAGTCTTTCCCCTAGTGGCATTACAGGAATTGATCTTTGGGATCCAGCCCACCAGGTTTCTTTGAGCCTAGAACATTCAAATATTCCTTTCTCTGGTTTGTTTGATTCCCACCACAAGATGAAAGAGAAGGCTCTGCGAGCATAATGTCTTGCATTGATTTTTAAGTCTCAAGTCACAGGGAAGGGGTGGAGTGATCGAAACCCAGAAGCCTACCAAAATTGCACACCATCAAGAAAATAAACTGGAATTATTAACTATCAATAGGCCGTTCTTCAAAGCATTTAATCTGTTTACTCTCAGCAAAAGCTCTGTCCAAAATCCATACCCAGTGACCTGGGTAAACATAACATTTTCTTCAGGAATAACTGGTTTAACAGCTAGATTCAAGTCTAGTAGCACCTTTGGGAGGTATTTTTGGAGTCCACCCTCCAAAGCATACATTTTCTCCAGGGCAACTGATTTCTGTAGCCTGGGGATGAGCTGTAATTCCAGGGGCTCCCCACCTGGCATCCCGAGTTGTCTGGGTTTGTGGCTAATACTGGCTGGGAATCTACATGGTGTGGTGGCTAGGCCCCTAGCTGGGAAAAGTGCAGAGGAGGGCAATGAAGATAGATAGGGGGTCGGAGGACCTTCCCTATGAGGAAAGGCTAAAGAGCCTGGGACTCTTCAGTTTAGAAAAGAGACAACTAAGGGAGGACATGATAGAGGTTTATAAAATTTTGTATGGGATGGAGAGAGTTGACAAAGAGAAATTTTGCTCCCTCTCCCAAAATACTAGAACTCACGGGCATTCAATGAAACTGATGGGCAGTAGGTTCAGGGCAGACAAAAGAAAATACTACTTTACACAGAAAGTGATTAAAATGTGGAAGTCGCTGCCAGAGGATGTAGTGACAGCCACAGAAATGAACAACTTTTAAAGGGGATTAGATGGACCCATGGAGGATAAGCCAATCAACGGCTCCCAGCCATGGTTACTGAGGGGAACCTCCAAATTCAGAGGCACTAAACCTCTGAATCCCAGAGCCAGGAGGCGCATCAGGGGAAGGACTCTGTGCCCTAGTGTTGGCCATCCAGAGGAACTGGTTGGCCACTCTGTGAGAGAGGAAGCTGGACTAGACGGACCATTGGTCTGATCCAGCAGGGCTCTTCTTATGTTCTTATATGCAGATTCCCAGCATAGTGTTCCACAGAAGTGCTTCCAGGTACTGTCTTGCTTCATGAGTCCAGGAAATAAAATCCTAAGGGTCTTGAACAGGAAAGAAAAGACCAAGGAAGTTCTGGCTGCTCCCTACCAGCTGCTCACTAGAAAAGCATTGAGCTTATTCAGGGTGTGTCACAGCTAAGTGCTTGCATCTTGGGCATAGACAGACTTCCATTATAGGGTTGCCAGGTCTGGTCTGGAAAATACCTGGAGACTTTGGGGATGGAGCCAGGAGAGGGAGGGGTTTGGGGAGGGGAGAGGTCTCAGCAGGGTACAATGCCATAGAGTCCCCTCTTCACAGCAGCCATTTTCTCCAGGGGAGCTGATCTCTGTTGCCTGGAGATGAGTTGTAATCCCAGGAGATCTCCATCTCCCACCTGGAGACTGGCTACCCTATTCCGTTATGTATCTGGGTTTGGCAGCTTCTCCCTGTGGCTATAGAGGAAACATACTCTCCCCTTTCTTTGGAAACTGAAACCAAGCAGCATCTCTTCTTCAAAGCAAAGAGCCAGTAATGCCTTTCCTCTATCGAGTTTATGCAAGAGGTTCTTCAGAAGAACTCTGGAGCACCCATTCTCCAACTGCTGCCTTTTTCATCGGATGGGTGCTTGGCTTGGAACCTGCCCCTGTGGCAGCCATTTTGTGATTACCTCCGCTCTCACCCTGTCAGCCATTTTGTGGTACCATCCTCTACTGTTTCTCAGAATCTCAAATGTGCCCACAGGCTCAAGAGATGTGGGGACGCTTAGATCAGAGTGCCTATTAGGACTGGCAAGATCTGGATTCAGATTCTTGTTCAGTTAATGGAATTCACCAGTAGTCTGGGCCACAAACTCCCTCAGTCTAACCTTTCTCACAGGACTGTTTTGAGGATAAAATGAGGGAGATGACAGTTGTGTATGCCCTGAGTTTCCTGGAGGAAGGGCAGGATAAAAATGTAACACACAGTTGTTTAGCATGATTTTATTATTTTCTTCATGAGGAGGTTAAAATGAAATATTATCTTCGTTGTCTGTGGGGAACTCTGGCAGTATTACTTTCACAGATTTTTGGACAGGCTCTCCTAACAACAGTGCTCCAAATAAAATGCCTTGGCACTGATTCTTGGCCTGCATTTGTTTTGCACAATAAACTTTTGAGAGTCTCTATCAGAGACAAATAACAAATCTCTGAGTGCTTTTGGGCATGTGCAGAGAGCTTTCTCTACGCACCTGCTAGACCATACATTTAGGACTTTTGGCACAAAGTGTGGTGTCTTGACAGGCCAGAGCCCCTCAGCTATGGGTTGCCAACTCTGGGTTGGAAAATACCTGGATATTTGGAGGTATAGCATGGGGGAGGCTGGGTCTGGGGACGGGAGCAATCACAGCAGGGTATAATGCCACAGAGCCCACCCTCCAAAGCTACCATTTTGTCCCCAGGAACATTCTCTGTAGTCTGGAGATCACTTGTAATTCTGGGAGATTTCCAGGCCTCACCTGGTAGATGGCAACCTTAGCTCTATCCCTTCAAAAGAATTTGAGCCCTGGTTATGCTAGAGTCCGGGGTTCAATCCTGAAACATTGTGCAGAAAGACCGAAGAGCAGAGTTCATCTGGGCATGTGTGTGGTACACTGGGTGTCCCAGTAAGAAGAGGTCATTTCAAGCAAAGGACTACAGATTCAGGTGACCTAGGTTCAAATTCTGATTCTGCCATAGAAGCTTGTTGGGTGACTTTGGGCCAGTGACTTTGGACACTCTCTCAGCCTAACCTACCTCACAGGGCTCTTGTTGTGAAAATGAAAGAGAGGAACAGAGAAAGATGTAAGCCATTCTGGGTTCCCATTGTGGAGACAAGCATTCAGAGGCCTTAATCTTAGGGCTCAACCAATGGGAGATGCGTCTGCCCATACTCAAGCACGGCCTCTGCCCTTACTCAAGAGTCAATCTTGTCCAAAAGCCCATTACTTAAAACAGGAGCATTTTTCTCTGTCTCCAAAGGAAAGACACTCCGTACACATTCACAAACATTTTGTTCCTTGTTTTAAGGGAGGCCACTGTACATATGCTCAGAGACACTCATCTGGGAAATTTCTGAAAATAAACGTTGGCAGCTGTTAACACTGCAAAGTTTTCTTGCTTTCAGATTATTGTTCGATTTGCTTCTTGATTTTAAAAAGGCAGGGGTTTTTTTTTTAGAAATATATCCTTCTCCATCTTGTCTCTATGGCGCCAATGTGATCCAAGATGGAGCCACAGTGTGGTATTAGAATGTAGGGCTAGAAATGGGAAGACTCACTCAAATCCCCACTCTACTATGAAGCCAGACCTTGGGCCCGTCACTCTGTCAGACTATCCTACCCCACAAGGTTGTGAATATAAAACAGAGGAGGAAAGAACCATGTATGCTGGCTCTGTGCTCCTGGAAGGAAGAATGCTGGTCCTCCATTTTATCCTCATAAAACCCTTGCAAAGTACGCTGATAGTGATTAATCAAGAGGGGCTTTGAACCGAGGTCTCCTCCCTGTCCTGATAGTCTACTAACTGCCTCAGGCTGCCTCTTTTAGCTTCTCCACCCTCATTTCCTTGCTACTCCCCCCCTTGCTGACATCAGCTAACTGAGCTTCATCCATCTCCTGCTTCAGCTTCCACTTCAGAGTGTCTGCTTGTTAATAACTGCTGTTTAAATATCACCGTCTGTCGCTCCGGCTTTATTGACACAATTTAGCTAAGCAGGCACAGAGATCTCAAACTGATTTCCAAGGAAGCTGTTTCTCGACTGGCTGAGCTGAACCGATGGGATGAAACACAAGTGGAGTTCTGCAGAACGAATTCAGAGCGAGTGGGCGATTTTTGCCCATCGGTAGGGATGCTTCAAAAATTCGCCTTATCTATATTTCTCCCTAAATGTTGCTGTTCTGGCTAATCCTGGTTTTGTTTCCACAGTGGTACGGAGGCCATATGAATTATCATCACTCTTCCTTTTTTTTTTTAATGAGTTGAGAATAGCGGTGGGCAACTACAGCTGGCGGCAGCTTCACTTCCCTTGTGTCTCTTCCGTCCCCAAGAACAGTTGTTTTTTGTAAGCAGTGTTGTGTTTTAAGCTCAGTTTGTGTGAAAGGGTCTCTTCTGTGGGTTGGGTTGCCAGTCTCCAGGTGGGGGCTGGAGTTGTTCCAGAATTGCAACTGATCTCCAGACTGCAGAGATCAGTTCCCCCCGAGAAAACAGCAGCCTTGGAGAGTGGACTCGATGGCATTATACCCTGCTGAGGTCCCTCGCCTCCCCAAATTTCACCCTCCTTAGGCTCCTCCACACCCAAAATCTCCAGGTAGTTCCCAACCCACAGCTGGCAACCCTAACTTCCTGTAAGGAGACCTTGCAGAATGAGAAACAGCCAGATTGTGTCCATCCCAAACTCTGCCCTTCCTGGGCCCTGCCTCCAAATCTCCAGGAATTTCTCAGCCTAGAGGTGGCAACCCTGTCTGTGGTCTTGGCCTACAGTTGCCAGCCTCCAGGTGGGGCCTGGGGTTCCCCTGCTTTTACAACTTATCTCCAGTTGACAGAGATCAGCTCCCCTGGAGAAAATGGACACTATGGCATTGTACTATGCTGAGGCCCCCCCTCCCCAAACCCTGCCGTTTCCTGGCTGCACCCTCAAAGTCTCCAGGTATTTTCCAACTCAGACCTGGCAAACCTATCTTGGCCTAAAGTGGCAGGTCTCGGAGAAACTGGAGCCTATGGCAAAATGGAATGGTGGTGCAGCTGAATGCTTGCAGCTGTCTTCTCCATGGGCCTTAATCATTCACCTATGCAGCTGTCAGAGCTTAGTCGAGGGACTCCTTCCACCTAGCTAGGGTTCCCATCCTCTAGATGGGGCCAGGAGATCTCCCAGAATTAAAACTGATCTCCAGACAAAAGAGATCAGTTCCCCTGGAGAAAATGGCTGTTTTGCAGTATGCACTCCATGCTATTATGCCCAATGAGGTCCCTTCCCTCACCAAAACCCGTCTTCCCAAGTCTCCACCCCCAAATTGCCAGGGATTTCCCAACCCAGAGCTGACAACCCTACATCCAGCTGAAGGGAGGAGAAAGGTGTCACAGCGGTCTCCGGCCTTTCCAGATCTGGGAGGACCCAACTTCAGCCCCTCTGCAGCAGCCTGGGCTCCACTCAGGTGAAAACACATGACAGGAAGTCATGGGGCAGGAAGAAGGGGAGGCAGGGTTATGAGCACACAAGTGTTGAAAGCCAGAATCGTTAGCAGCAGACCACGAGAGCTGGGGCTGGGAAGCACAAGTGAAACACCAGCAAGTACACCATAGCAAAAAAACCAAGCCAAGGGTCAGAGCCATGGAAGAACCTTCTCCACTGACCTGAATTCACTGTGTCATCATGTGTGCAGAGAGAGGCCGAAGGCACGTTTTCTATATTTGCCTGCTAGGATCATGTCTTTCCAAAAAGCAGCAGTATAAATATACAACCCACCAGATGATGCTCCTTGGCTCTCCTAAGTGTCCTGTCCCGTGGGTTGAAGATCACCGTGTGTGTAAATGAGCAACAGTTTAGATTCTGACATGCACAGAGAGATAATCAGACAGTCATGTGAACTGATTGCTACTTGAAGGGTGGCAGAAATGCTACGATCCAAAGTGGGATAGCAGATCTCTTGTCCCACAGAAGTGCTTCTTTGCCTCCCTCTGAGCTTGACGTTTGTCAACAAAGTTACTGTGACAGAATTGCCATAAGTCTCGAGTGATTTCTCCTACAGAAGAAACCAACTTGGGTCAGGTCTGTCCCTCTGTCTGCTTGGGAAAAATGAGACTGCCTAACAGGTGTGGGAAGGGAAATCAACATGGTATAGCCCAATCTCTTCAGATCTCGGAAGCTAAGGGAGACCACCAAGGAAGACTCCGTAGAGGAAGGCAATAGCAAACCACCTCTGCTTCTCACTTACCTTAAAAAGCCCCTTGCTGGGGTTTCCATGAGTCGGCTGTGACTTGACAGCACTTGACATATATATCAGGTTTGATGATTACTTGGTGGCTTGGTACTAAATTGCTGAGTATTTATTTGATTGTATATTTTGTGATGATGTAAGCCTTCTTTAGCAGAAAGGCAAGATACAAACTCTCCTATAAATATGAGTAACCCCCCCCGTCTCCCATGATGCACAGGTATAACAGAAAGTGGGAAGGCAGGAATGAAGGAGGATTGCAGCAAAGAAACCCAAAGCAAAGAGGTAAGAAGTGAGGGCTGCATCTCGTGCAAGCATTCTACCGGGTTACAAGGAACCTTGCCTTGATGCAAGAGATTCAGGCCTTTTGCATGGGGAAAAGATTCCTTCTGCTGGGGAAAACCGATATTGTTAGCAAAATGGAATGGTGAGACACAATGTTCTGACGTTTCAGTTTTGCAGTTCTTATGGTGAAATGTAACAAAATGCAACAGCCGGGTTTCAGAACTGAAACGGTTAACCAGGACACCAAACAGAATGGGCCCAGGGATCCGAGCACTGAATAAGATGTTGGTGGTACAAATTGCCATCAAGTCGCGGCAAACTTATGGTGCCCTCATAGGGTTTTCAAGGCAAGCAGCATCCAGAGGTGGTTTGCCATTGCCTGCCTCTGCATAGAGACTCTGGTATTCATTGATGGGTTCCCAGGTGTTCCCTCTAAGCTGAGTTAGTGTGAACTAGCTCACAGCTTTTTAGCCTCCGGCTCGTGCATTTTTGTCTCAGCTCAGGAAGGACAGCTCCAGAGCAAACTAATTTATGCAGCAGCCAAATCGCTCACTCACAGCTTTAATGCCAGTAGCTCACAAAGTGGAATCCATAGTTTAGAGGGAGCACATCCAAACACTAACTAGGACTGACCCTGCTTAGCTTATGAAACTGGGCTAGCCTGGGCCATCCATGTCAGGGTACTGGATAAGATACAGCCAAGGAAATAAAAACATAACCAGCCTTATCAGCAGCCACACCTTCTGGGAATCTGGCGGTACTGAGAGCTAACAATCTACGCTGCTTTGCAGGCATTTAGCCTTTCACGGCTCCTCCAGACTTAGTTTGTTTCCTCGTTCTGTGAGAGTCTGGAAAGAGAGTCTTGGAAGAGGCTGTATAATGGACGCTAGACTTGTTGGACTTCGGAGCTTATGCCAATGTTGCCGGGAGTGTTGCATCGCTGATGGGTAAATGTGAGAACAAACCAACCTCCAGAGATTCTATCACAACCTCCCTTCCAGGTAGCCTTGAACCAAAATGGAAAGGGAGGCAACATACTCTGAGGGGAATGGAAGAGAACACTCCTGGATACATCCTCCTCCACTCACCCACACACACACACACAGAATGACACAAGTCCAGAAATACATTTGAGTTTTTTACACAGTATTATTTATATATAATTTAATATTGATCTATCTATATCTATCGGTCCGTACAGGACTTACCACAGAAAAAGCTCTAAACGGTCAGGAATCACCTCCCGACAATTTGTGCGTTTGGCCACAGGGGGCGACATTGTGCTTATACCACAGTTTGGAAGAGAAAGACAAGTGCCTAAGAAATTAATTTCTTTTTAAAAAATAGTGTGAACGCTCTGAGAACAACTTCACTTTAGAATGTGGAAGGTCGTCTAGCAGCAGCTTGTGCAGAAAAGGGGGAGCATTTATGGGGGCTCAGGAAAGTAGGACTGGAAGAAAAGCATGTAGGAATTCAAAGCAGAAAATGCACCCTAAAAGCGGATGCCAACCTGACAACCCAGTCCCAAAATTGGTAGATGGTCACTAATTGCAGGTCTGAAATTAAACTTGACCCTATCTTTCTCCCCACCCTCTCTGTCTCTGCTGCTGGCTGAAATGACGTGATGCATTGGAATGTTCACAAACATTCCAAACAAATGTTCAACAAATGATAGCCCCTGGACCAAAGCCCCTCCTGGTGTTGTCAAGCCAAAAGCCAAATAAGTTCATG
Organism: Gekko gecko; assembly: GCA_029375565.1. NCBI lineage: Eukaryota > Metazoa > Chordata > Lepidosauria > Squamata > Gekkonidae > Gekko > Gekko gecko. The sequence continues at coordinate 25,415,417 of JAPDNY010000001.1, read as the reverse complement.
GAATGAGGACTGTGGAAATAGCATTTGTTGGCAAATTAGCTTAGAAGATATCGTTTGTGGGCCCATGACCTTTCTTTTTAACCTCCTTCTTAGAGAGAACTTCTGACAAAATTGCTGACCAGGAAAACCACACAGGCATAGAATGTTAAGAAATAATGCAACTTCTGTGAGGGAAGCAAGAGGTCAGTTTGGCAGGCAAGGGCCTGAGACAGGTTTTTAGAAAGGATGCGTACAATTGATGGGGTGGTGGCGATTAGCTACAGAAAATGGTGCGGATGAAAAAATCGCAGGCTGAGAAGGCAGTGTAGGGCTGGGGAGAAGAGAGGGTGATCTGCACAACTTTTTTTGATGGTTGAGAATTGCGGGACAGGGAAACAGAAGTCACTAGTGCAACAAATTAGGCATGGACGATGGCATGCATTCTTACAGGGAGCTGCGTTTGGAGTGTCCACACAGTAAGCATGACACAAACTCTCCTTGGAAAATACTGAGTGTTACGTGTGAATGGCCTGAAGTTTTTCTTGCAGCCCTAACAGTTGTCCACCTTCCCATGGTCACTCTGTGCCAAGAGAAACCGGCTCATTCAGCACCTTGGAGAGCATTTGGAAGAGGCTGAGGGTTGGAAGGGGTTAACTTCAAGTGTTGTTCCAAGTTCTATTGCTTTGTCTAGACTACTCAGCCCGGGAAGGAACAGAAAGTACATTCATAATCAACGCTCTGACAGCTTTTGCCATCCTATCCCTTGAGAGATCAAAAGTCATTTACAGACACAAGTCGGTATCGAGAGCCACGTTTGGCAGAAGGGAGGAGCTGAGGCACGCGGAAGCAAGGGAAGGGAAGGTCCAGGGGTGCTCATTGCCCACATCAGCACATCCCAACCTCTCCCCTTGTATCTATGCTAGAAATGTAAACCAATTTCAGGCCCGTTGAACTATCATTGCTTCCCTTCAAAGACCCTGAAGATTTCAAGTTTGGGGAGGCTGCAGGGGGATTCTCTGTTGCCCCAGAGATTTAGCCCAATGATGTGCAAACTTTGCACCCTTGGAAAGGTCTGAACTGTGTTCGGATACATCTACGCCCTTCACAGCAACAAAAGCCAGCTATAGGAGTGACTACCCCTGGACCAAAATATGAGCAACCGCGTCCCTTAGGGAAGGAGTAGGATACACTGTCACGCTCTGATACAGCTTGTGGTTGGGGTGACAGGTGGGAGGAAATCCCAGAAATCTCCCCACTAGAGTTTATTCTTCCAGTGTGCAGCCAGAGAGATTTTGTGCACTGAAGAAGAAAAAAAAGGTGTGGTGTTGAGCTCTGCTGTTGTGCAGCTGGGCCTACAGGGTTTCATAAGGAGCTCCAAAAAACAAACGGAAAAATCAGCCTAGGCAGGAAAAACAGAATTAGCACTTTCACGGAACTCAAAATCTTGAGGCTTCCTTGACTGGAAGCCATGACAGTTGCAGAAGGCTTGGGTATGTCTTGAAATGCGTGCTGCAGGCCACAAGAATGGTGACAATTCAGGATCGGTGCCTGACCTGGGAATCAATCTAAGTAGACCCATTCCATCCATTGAGGGATTAGCAACCCCCTTTATCCATTAAATCCCCTTCCTGGGGATCCGAAAAGAACCTAGGAATCTTGGTTGTCCGCTTCCTTGAGCTATCGACAGCCAACACGCATGCCCGTGCATGTTCCCCTCCCTGAATTGGGCATACAACCCAGAAGTCTTGGTTCCAGCACTCTGCCCCCTCCTCCCAAAACAAGAGCAAGCAGAAGAACTCAACACCAACACAATCTATAGGGATAAATAGGGTGGTGACTGGGACAGGAGCAGATGGGGCTCAAGGCATTCTTTCTTCTAGTAGCTTGTGACTAGACAGACGTCAGTCTCCAAATGCTTCTTTTTCAAGGTGTGAATTCATTCACCTTTCGGATTCCATCTTGGTTGAGTTGGGTTTGAGGCCATTCCACCCAAACCTTGAAGTTACCAATTCGAGCAGCCCTCTCATGGATCCACCAGCTTCTTCAGTTTCTTGGACATGCCTGTTCTGAGCAGTGATGGTGGGAGATGATGGACGTCAAATCTCCCATAGGCCTATTGGGTCAACTAGAGAAGCCAACATCCTACTTAATCTTGCCTGTCAAAAGGATTTTAGTCAATGCTGTGCAAGTTCAGTGGCCATAGTAGACATGGACAGACTCTCCTGGAGTGCAGCATATTTCCCCATCCCTGCCAAGAACATGGATCTATTCCTTCCACCCTGAAGTTGGCGGTGGTTGGTTCCAGCTCTATGTCCAAGCTCAGCTAGGATCATAAATATGGTGGCTATGAGATGGGACACCAAAGAGAGAAAGAGGAGGAAGACATGGAAACCCAACTACGAAGACATGATGGGCTCAAAGGCCAAAAGGGAGCAAGGAACAGCATCGTGAAAGGCTCTCCAAGTCCCAGTGAGTCAAAGACAAAGACACTGTCACTTTGCGCACTTTCCTGGCAATTCCACCCTTTTTAACTGGCCACGGAGTCCCCGTGTGTGATCAGGCTCTGGAAACTGATCAGCTGTTTCATCTGTTCCGGTTGCATCGAGTGCCTCCTCAGAAGCCGCTTGGCCTTCGGGGAAGTGGGGGCTACTGGAACCAGCCCCTTGTGGACTGGTGAGGGAGGCTTGCCATTGGGCCGGATGTCACGGAGGGGAGGGTGGGGGTTGAAGTTGAGAGGGGGCAGGAAGCCAGGACGGGTGTGAGCAATGTGATCCAGAAGCAGGGTTCCAGAGCCCCTTCTCTCCAGGAGGCCCGGGGTCCTGCGTCTTATCATGTTGGGGGAGACGGCACTGGGGATGCTTTCCAAACTCTCCCGCGACGAACTGGCTGGCAGAGTCAGTGGGGAGGCATTGTACTTCCTCCTTTCCGCAGAAACACGGCCTGAATCGGGCGAGCCAGGGATGGAGTCTGGGCAAAGAGAATCGGATTCATAATGCTCCATGCAGTTCAGCTTGTGGTGGGCCACACCCCGTGCACCTGGACCTGGGCCACCTTCTTGGGTTTCAGGAGCCGTGTTGCGCCGAGAGAGAGGTTGGTGGAGGTGGCTGAAATGGACTTTCTCTGCCCATGCTGCCTCCAGGCTGGAGACTTCTTCTCCTAATGCATGGTGGGAAGCCATTTTGAGGGAAGATGACTCTTGGCCTTCCATGCTGTGCCTCCGAGACAATGGTGGCCTCTTGGAAAGGCTCAGCCCGTTCATCTCCACCACCATCCTTTCCTCTGGGGTCCGAGCCTTTTCCTGATGAGCCAAAACAGAGGGTGCCACCAAGCCCCATGGTTCTGAGTTCAGCCTCTTCAGCTGCTTGGGCCTGCCTTTGGGTGGGAGTGCCGAGGCCTTTTCCTCACCTTCCTTTCCTTTGCCATGTGGGATGGGGTTACAGGTGAGTCTGGTTGCCATGGTGAAGTTGAAAACGTCTCGCTCCTCTTCCTTCTCACTACCTCCCGGAGACTGGGCAGTCCTCACCTCGATGTCTGAGGGTGACATACACAGAGCAGGCGAATGCTTATCTTCGATACCAGGTGACGGTGGTGAATTCAGGTACTGCTTGGTCTTCTTGGTCCCCGAGGGGGACGTATCTGTGGTGATGATGATGACTTCCTTCCCCTTGGCTTTACAGGCATCCAGGAGTACCTGCAAGGTTGCCCGGTCCCCCTTATTGATGGCATAAACCAAAGCTGATGCCCCTGAATAATCTTTGGCACTGGGATCTGCCCCGTGATCCAGTAAGATGGTGGCTACCTTAGCCCCGGCACCATCAGCACAGGCATGCATCAGTGCGGACTTCCCTGTCTTATCAGGAATGTTTGGGTCAGCCCCATTCTCCAGGAGGTACCTCACCATGCGGGGCTTGTTCTGAGGATCCTCGTAGGGGGCTATGCAGGCAGCAATGAGGGGGGTCTCTCCCTGGGTGTTGCCCTCATTGATGTAGGCCCCTCCCTCTAGCAGCAAGCGGGTAAGCCGGAATTTGCCTTGCCAGACGGCCTTCAGCAGTGCATTGCCTTCGGTATGGACCATGGTGGCAGGCGTCTGTTGACTGTGGGGGGAGGAATGGAAAGGTCACAAGGCAGAGATGGGAGAGAAGCCGGGCATCTCAGAGCATGCAGCAACCTGGAAAGAAAGAGAGAAAGGGGGAGGATGAAACATGAGGAGTATACATCTTTTGTTATGATACAGAAATTTGGTTTCCTCTCTTGCTCAGAGTTACCAACTCTGGCTTGGAAAATTTCTAGCGACTGAGGGATGATGGAATTCCAAAAACAACATCCGTGACAAAAATAACGATGAGTCAATAAAGATAAATTGCAAAAACATTTACTGTAGTAATTCTGTAGAAAATTTTTCTTCTATTATCGCTCACATGCAACAAATACTGTGCAAATTAAACAATTTGTTTCACAATATTTGCTTTATCTGAGCATGTAGCAATCCCAGTTCTTATCAATTACTACTTATCAACTCTTGAAGGAAACATTCCATGTTGACTCTTTAATAACAGAACCCAAGGTCTTCACAATCTGATAAACCAAATATTGTGAAACGAATTGTTTACATCGCGCAGAATTCGTTGCATGTGAGCGATAACCGAAGAAAAATTTTCTACAGAATTACTACAGTAAATGTTTTTGCAACTTATCTTTATTGACTCGTTGTTATTGTTGTCACAGATGTCGTTTTTGGAATTCCACCTCCTCCCATGATCTCTCATTTTTGGCTTCAACTGAGGGATGATGCCTGGGGTAGGGCTCTGGCAGGAACTCCTGCTAGAACACACCCTAATGTAGCAATCCTCCAGAGCTTACAGTAACCCTGTAAGAAGAGCTCTGTAAGCTCTTGGAGGATTGGCTACATTAGGGGTGTGTCACCTAATATGCAAAGGAGTTCCTGCTACAAAAAGAGCCCTGCTGGGGTGGGCGGAGTTTGGGGAGAGAGGGAGCTCCATGGGGATTTGATGCCACAAAGTCTGCCCTTCAAAACTGCTGTATCCTTGGGGAACTGATCTCTAGGCTAGAGGTCAGCTGTAATTCTAGGAGAACAACCCAACCTGGAGGTTATTAATCTTACAAGTCTTGCTTTGATCACTTCTGTCTTTTGTCTGTTTGGTGGGGGAGAGCCAAGATTTGATTGGCATAGCAGAATAAGAGGGAAACCAAACAGGACAGGAAGAAGCAAAGGGACTTGGAAGGATTTGGGGAGACAGACTCCAAGGGGCAAGGCAAGTGAAAGGGACTGAGAATAAAACGGGGATTATTGTAGCGTCCCTGTATAGGTCTATGGTGTGGCCTCATTTGGAACACTGTGTACAGTTCTGGTCACCATACCTCAAAAAGGACATTGTAGAGCTGGAAAAATAAAGGAGGGCAGCCAGGATGACTAGAGGGTTGGAGCACCTTCCCTATGAGGAAAGGCTGAAGAGTCTGGGGCTTTTCAGTTTAGAAAAGAGACAACCAAGGCGTGACATGAGAGAAGTTTATAAAATTATGCATGGAGTAGAGAGAGCTGACAAAGAGAAATTTTTCTCCCTCTCCCAAAAGGACTAGAATTCGAGGGCATCCAATTAAGCTGATGGGCAGTAGGTTCAGGATGGACAAAAGGAAATTCTACACAGAGAGTGATTAAATGTGGAATTTGCCGCCAGAGGATGTAGTGATGGCCACAGGAATAAATAGCTTTAAAAGGGGATTAGATAGATTCATGGAGGATAGGTCTATCACTATCAGTGGCTACTAGCCATGGTGACTGAGGGGAACCTCCACATTCAGAGGCTGTTTGTTGGGGATCCAGGAGGCAACATCAGAGGAAGGCCTCAGCTTCTATGCCCTGTTTTTGGCCCTCCAGAGGAACTGGTTGGCCACTGTATGAGACAGGATGCTGGACTTAGGGTTGCCAAGTCCCAACTTCACCCCAGCAGGAGACTTTGGGAGGCATTCCTGGAGGGGGCGGGGAATCCCCGATGTGATGACATCACATTGGGGATGTCCCATCTGCTCACCCGATCTTCTAGCAGTGCTGGCTCCCTGCACTTAAAAGGGCCCCTTTAAGTGCAGAGAGCTGGCGTTTCCCCCCCTCACATGCCCGATCTCCACGGAGATTGGGCATGCGGGAAACGCCAGCTCCCTGCACTTAAAGGGGCCCCTGCCAAATCGGGGGGGTTAGCAACCCTAGCTGGACTAGATGGCTCACTGGTCTGATCCAGCAGGGCTCTTCTTATGTCCTTGAAAGCAGAAACTTTGGGCCTTCAGCCTCTTCCTGCTTCCTGTTACAGGGGGTGCTATGAGGCTGGAGCCAAAACATTGGAAAACGGTCCCTGGAAGGGGGTGGGGTCTAAGCTCCTACTCTTCATGCACCATGGCCCTGAACCAAACTGGGCCCCTCCTGTGCAGAAGGAAAACACAGAGCAAGCCTATGACCCAACTGGGATGTACCTGGGAATAAGATTGCCTGCTATTACAGTTGATCTCCAGATGACCAAAAGCAGTTCCCCCGGAGAAAATGGCTGCTTTGGAGGATGGGTTCCATGGCATTATATCCCGCTGAGGTCCATCTCCTCTGCAAACCCGCTCTTCCCAGGCTCCATCCCCAAAATATCCAGATATTTCCCAAACCAGAGCTGGAAACTTTAAGGAAGCAGGTACAATTAAACCTGCATAAAGCTACAAGGGGACTACTGGGTATAAGGCAAATTCACACATTCAACTAGTTCTTGCCTGAGAAAAGGCTGATCCCGTCTAACTTTCCTATGGCTTTCTATTAATCCCCACCGACACCAAGTCAGGAGTAGCTCACACCCACGCTACCTGGAGCCTTCATTCGAGTTCTTTTTTTAAAACAATGAAATCTTTCTTGAATAAAACAAAGCCTGATTATATTATTGTGACTATAAATGGGTACAATTTAATTCCCATCCAGCAAATGGGCAAAGCATATCCAGCAGTTTTTTTTACAGAATGTTATAAATACTGGGGCTGGGATTCAATCACATAATCTGTTCCAAGAGGGTACCCCCTCGTTACAAGACTGAGAAAATATTGACAAACCATTCACTGTTTCATTAATACAAGCCTGCCTAATCTATGTTAATTTCCCCATTTCAGCTACATAGAGCATTGTTCATAAAATCCCCACCCCACCCCCATTCTGGTACACTATTCAGCTTCCTGTGCCTGAAACATGCCATTTTTGTGGCTGTTTATAACCTTTATTTCATTTCATTTCATTTCATTCTGTATACTTTTGTGCTCTGCATAGTACATAGCAGGGCTTCTTTTGTAGAAAAAGCCCAGCAGGAACTCATTAGCATAATAGGCCACGCCCAACAGCAGAAGGCAACACCCACCGCTCAGGCTCCACTGGACTGTTTTGGATTGCTAGCTATGGGGGGGGGGGGAAGCGCACAGATCTGCCCTCACAGAGGAGAGAGTGCTTGTACCTGAATAAACCTTCGTCTTAAAGGTACCACTGGACTCTTTTGGATGGCCAGCAAGTGCAGGAAAGTGCATGGCTTCTCATGGGTTGAGGAGGGCGGCATGGAGGGTGTGTATGGCTTCCAGCAGATGGGGGGGGCAGGGTGGTGGCGGGGCAGAGGTGCAGGAGGAAGCCGAGTAGGCACAGGAGGCCATGGCAGAGCTCCTTGCAGGCCTTGTGGGAGTAGCCAGGGCCCACCTTGCAGAGGTGCTGCGCCAGGGCTGGCACGAGGATGAGCAGAGCCTGGGCGGGCTGGGTACCACAGCCCAGGCAGTGGCAGAGCAGCTCGAGGGCCAGCTCGCAGCAGCACTCCGCTGGGTTGGCCAGCAGGCCGGGAAAGGTGAAGAAGGGCTGCTGGGAGCAGGGGGCGGGGCTTGCTGCATGTGCCCACCCCCTGAGCTCCTTACTGCCAGAGCGCCACTCCTGTGCACTCCTGCAGGAAATGAGCCCTGGGCGTGGCCAACTCTAAAGCCAGCTGGAACTCCATTCCTGTGCGTTCGTGCCCAAAAATAGCCCTGGTACATAGTACTGGTATCTCCTGCATAGCTTAGCCTTTTGGCTTCACTCTCTGTCTGTGTTTATATGTGCATATCTCCCCTCTTTCTCTCCGTACTTAGGATTTATTTACCAGCTGACTTAACTTAGGCATCAATAGCTCTTCCCCATAAAAGATGCACTTGCCCTCACCTGGATAGTCCAGGCTAGCCTGATCTTATCAGATCTAGGAAGCTAACTAGGGTGAACTCTAGCTGGTATGTGGATGGGAGATCTCCAAGGAACACCACGGTCATGATGTAGAGCCAGGTAACAGCAAACCATCTCTGAATGTCTCTTGCCTTGAAAACTGTACAGGGTTGCCATAAGTCAGGTGTGACTTGATGGCACTTTCCACCACCATTGCCATGTACTAAGGGCAACGGAACTGAATGCAGGTGTTGCATGCAGAAGGTCCCAAGTTTATCTTTTGGCATCTCCAAAATCAAGTAGCATTGCTGAGAAAATCCACTGCCTGATATCCTCCGAGCACTGCAAGTAAATAGATCTGGATTAGACAACCACTAGTCCATATCTGTGTGGAGCTGGTTGCCAGATAATAAGCCAGCCAGCCATGAATTTCTGGTGGCAGGGCTGAAAAGGGGGCCTCTGTCTTAAACCTTGGAAGCTCTACCACATATATACACACAGCTGCCATATACTGAATTGGATCATTGGTCCTTCAAGGTTAGTACTGTCTACTCAGACTTGCAGCAGCTCACCAAGGTATCAGGAAGAGGTCTTTCATGTCACCTACGACCTGGTCCTTTTATTTATTATTTATTTATTTTTCGCATTTTAACTGGTGATGCCAGGGACGGAACCTGGGACCTTCTGCATGCCAAGCAGATGCTCTACCACTGAGCCACAGCAAGAGGCAGCAATACTGAGCTATGTGCAATAATCACACAAACATTTAGGGGAGAAGCTGTGTCTCAACAGAAGAGCATCCATTTTTTGTGGTCCCAGGTTTGATCCCTGGCATCACCCATGAAAAGGATCTCAGGTAACAGGTGGTTGGAAAGACCTCTTTCTGCCTGAGATCCTGGGAGCCACCGCTGGTTGGGGAAAAGACAGTACTGAGCCATATGGACCAACAGTCTGGGTCAAAATAAGGCCGCTCCGTGGATCGAATCATTCTGTTCCACTATTTGTGAAGCTTTCCTCCAAAGCAAGGAGGCTTTCATTGCAGGGACATGCATCTTCCGTAGTCATGTATCTCAGGAAGTTAGTAAGATGGAGTCATGGGATCCAACCCCTTTCTTTAAGGCAGGCCAGTACAACCTCACCAAACAAGTCACATGACCAGAAGAGAGCATTTGATTGGCCTAGCCAAAAAAGCTGTGTTCTTCAAGGTGACCAGTTTGGGGCTCTGAAAAGCCAAAAAACCCATATTCCATGGAGTTCCACACCTGTTTGTGCTCTGTTGCATTTCTACCCACTGGCCCTCCGATTAGAGGGGGGAGTCAATATATTTTTTAAATGGAAAAGCCTCAACAGGAACAGACCGGGAAGTGACTATTCTCTAAAGCAAGATTAAATGTATTGCCATCGGGGGAACAATCAGGTAGGTTTCCAGGGATTCCATTTTCTGAGTGGCTTTGCAGTTGCAAACCTGGAAAATTAGATACAATTTGGCATCTTTTAAAATTGACTGTAATAAACGTAGTATTGCCTGAGACAAGTGGATTACAGTTTGATTCAAAGGTGGATTCCAGCTTCAGAGTTGGAGATCGTAGCCCTCATATGACTCTTGCAGTGGTGAAATTTTTGTCTATGGCATTTAATAATTATATCCTATAAAGTAAATGCTGTGCTTATAATTATGTGTTTTGTATCTTATGTTTACTTGCTCATGACCAATTGGACTGTGAGCATTAATAAACTGAATGGAATGGACTGGGAAGTGAAAATGGCCCTGAAGGCAGCCAAACTGAGCGATCGCTGCTGCACTAGAAGCCAGGGCCGCCGGGCCACTCAGCTCTGGGGTGACAATGGGCATTAACTCGCCCCCTGCATCACCCCCCAAAAAACTGGAAGTGGTGCACAAGGAGACAGCTGGTGAGCTGACACAAACAGCCATGGCTGATGAGGAATCTGGGGTCAAACGGTGCCTAAGGCTCGGGCAGAGTTGCTGGGGCTTGGCTTGGCTTGCTCCTGGCCACAGACCCGTTCTCAGCGCAGAAAGTTCTCAGCGCAGAAAGAAAAGCCATTTAGCCAACAGAAAGCTGTAACTAGGATAGATCTCTGAATTGCAAGCTGTCAACCACTTTAGGCGACAGTTCTCAGCTGCTGCAAGTTAATCACTTCTGCCAGCCTAAGCAACAGTTCTGATAACAAGCTGGCAGGTGGCGGTGATGACTTCTGTAGTCAAGAAAGCGAATGCTTAGGCAGAAAAAACTCCCTTAAAGGAGACTAGTTTCTTGAAACACAGACAGAAGGGATCCTAGAGTTCACCTATGCCTACCCCTTTCTCAGTGTGGGAATTAGTCAACTACAGCACCCCACTCTGCTTAAAGGAGTGCATGCCTTTTTTAAAATGTTTAAAAATGATTGAAAAAAGCATTTACAGGAGAAATTCTTGTGGAGCTGTGCCTTTAAGAAAGGGGGCGGAGCCCCCAAAAGACCCACTGTTACTTCGGGCCTGCCTGGCTAACAGGGGCCGTCTAGAATACTGGCCCACCAGGAAGTTTCCCTGTAAGTGAAATAGACAATCTGCCACTGGCAAGCAACCAGCATTTTAGGATGAGATCTGCCTAGGGTTGCCAAACTGAAGCTGGGACCTGGAGACCTGCCAGAATTACAACTGATCAGAGATCACTTCCCCCAGAGGAAATGGCTGCTCTGGAGGGTGGACTTTATCACATTATAACCCACTGAGTTCCCATCTCTCCCCAAAGCATGCCTTCTCTAGAGTCCTACAAATCTCCAGGAATTTCCCCAATCAGAGTTGAATCTGCATCTGCCCAGCATTTCTTAAAGAGAAACGGGAGCTGCAGGGCCCTCTCACTGCCAATCTGGATCAAGGCAGGAGGGGAAGGGATTTAACTCTCCCCTCCTTATGGTTCTTTACCATCATTCTTTACCATCATTCTTTACCGTCACTACTAACTGGCCCTCGAGGAGCGAACGACAGCGCTGCGTGGTGCTGACACCACGGAACTGGGAGTACCATCTGGAAGATGCCATCTTTTTACTGAAGATTGTAACATCTAGAGCACTTAATATTGTAATTGATTGTTTTATGTTGTTTTTAACCTGTTTTATGTACTGGCATGTGCCCTATTTGCAAGCCGCCCGGAGCCCGCTTGCGGGGAGGGCAGGCTATAAATCAAAATAATAAATATAAATAATAAAGAAAATTTATGGGATCCACCAGCCCCTCCCAATACAAGCTACTGGCCCTAATTGGAAAAAAGACATTCTTGGCATCTTCTACTCATTTTTCCATTCCAGGGCTAATTGCCTTGAAGAGTCGGATTTGATCAACAAAACTATGTGGGAAGAAGAGCCCTAGTAGCAGGGTCGCAATTCACCTTAGAAAAATGTTAGGGAAGAATGGGATTATGGGACTTCCAGCATCTCCTCTACTTAGGCAGCCTGCCAAACTGCATGCTAAAGACTTCCTTTTTGTGCATTTGGCTAGGTGAATCATAAGTTATACAGGTCTGCTTTTATAGATTTTGTCATTAGTTGGCAGCAATGCTGAGGCCTCTGTGATAGGCCAAATTTCTCTAAAGTCACAGAGAGTCAGGTAGGCAGGCCAAAGAGTATGGTTGCCAACCTCCAGGTAGGGACTGGCAATCTCCCAGAATTACAACAGATCTCCAGAGGACAGAGATCAGTTCCCCTGGAGAAAATGGCTGCTCTGGAGGGTGGACTCTGTGGCATTGTACCCCCACTTGAGGTCTCTCCCCTCCCCAAACTCCGCCCTCTCCAGGCTCTACCCCCCAAATCTCCAGGAATTTCCCAACTCAGAAGTGGCAACCCTACCAAAGAATCTGTGACTGCCGTTGGCTGAACTGCTACAACCCTAGAAAGGCAGGACTGGTATAAGATCCTAGGGAAGGGGCCCTAAGAAATGGAGGAGGAAGGGGCTGGAGAAGACAACAAAACCAGGAAAGGAAGAGAGGTAAGAAATGGTCAGAGGAATGGGATGGAGAGATGGGCAGAGGAAAGGGTCTGAGAGAGGAAGGATAACAGAAAATGAAGAACAAATTCAGAGTCCAGTGGCCCCTTTAAGACCAACAACGTTTTATTTAAGGTATGAGCTTTCGTGTGCATGCAGACTTCTTCAAATACATTGGAAGGAAGGTTAGGTTCAAACTTACAGACAGGGGCTGAACCTTACCTTCCTTTCCAATGTATTTGACAAAGAGTGCATGCACACAAAAGCTCATACCTTGAATAAAACTTTATTGGTCTTAAAGGTGCCACTGGACTCTAAATTTGTTCTACTGCTTCAGACCAACATGGCTGACCACCTAGAAAATGAAGAGAAAGGCATGCAGGAGGGATTTGAAATCACCTCTTGCGCCATGACCTTATTGGCAGTTAAGGTAAGTTTTCTGGAGTCTGAGTCTGGCAGGTCCTTCTCAAGCATTTCGCAGGGAGTCGTCGCTTGCCTGCAAGAGTGTTGCAAGGGACCTCAGCTCCTTGGCAAGCTTCCTTCACTCTCATGTGGTTAGATCTGCCCCTCTAGGCCGCTGATTCTGTGATCCCACATGGGGAGCTTTTGACCGTTGGTCTGGCCAACACAGCAGTCATCCTCTGGATTCTCTCCAGCTTCAGCATGCCTTTTCTAGAGTGGGAGAATGTCCTCCCATCTCTGCCAGGGGTTGCCAATTTAGCTACCCTCACTGAGGCATGCCGCCTGCCAGAGCTGGCAGGCAAAGTGTTCAATCCACATGCTGTTATGCGGGTGCAATTGGCAGATCTTTCTGGGTACTGTGTCCAAAGCAGGCTGCTTTGACTCATAATCCCATCAGTCGGAGCCAGAACGGAAAAGGGTAATTAATTCATATTCTGGAGCTCTGCTTCCCCGTTCCTTGAACACTGGAGAAATTGGGGAAGGGGCATCTTTGCAAAGGTTTGTTTCCTTCGCAGGAAGGAGCGCTGAAGAATCACAGGGAATGCAGCGATTTTCCTTGTCCAAGTAGGTTCCTCTTGCAAACTGCACCTTGCACGAGGGAAATCAAAGAGCATGTGCCGGCTCCAGCCTAGTCTCTTTACCTCTAAGCAAGTGAAGGTCCTAAGAAGTGCCACTGAGAAGAGATGGTTACAGACTTCCAGAAGTCATCTGGGCACAATAAATGGGACGTTCCTGGGTTTGTCCCCAGGATCTGTCAAGCAGATACATGTTGGAGGTTTGTCCATGGGTGTCTGACTCAGATTGGGGCCACAGCATTGCTGAGAGAAGGGGAGTAAGCCTTCCCCCCCGCACCATGTCTCCAACCTGAAGCCACACGGGGCAAATAACAGCTCCCTGGGAAGGCTTACGCCCCCCCCCTCCTGAGCAGCTCAGTTATGGTTGTCAGCTCTGGGTTGGGACATTGCTGGAGATTTGGGGATACAGCCCAGAGAGGGTGGGGTTTGGGGAGGGGAAGGACCTCAGTGGGGTATAATGCCCTATAAACCCACCTTACGATGCAGCCGCTTTATCCAGGGGAACTGATCTATGTCATCTGAAGATCAGTTGTCATTTCGGAAGACCTCCAGGCCCCACCTGGATGTTGGCAACCCTAAACTCAGCCCCAATCAATATCAGCCCCCAACACACACACACACCTGAGAATCAACTTGCACCCAGGGGATCCCGGCCAGCACCCATCTGTCTGATAGGACCTGGGTAAACCCAGAAGCAGACCTTAGGAAGGGCGAGACAACGTAACCCTGGAAGAGAACAAGGATGTGATAATATGGCTGGGCTTCTTCCATTCCAAATTGTTTTAGAAGCCTTTTGGATTCTTCTAATATCAGAGTGGGGGGAGGGATTCAACAGGATTGCTGTGGAGTAAGTAATGTCTAGAAGGCTGATCTGATTTGCAACCTGGCTCATAAATTCTAGTCCAGGCTACCATCCGTGGCTAATTTAGCAGAGACAATCTCTTGCCCACCAATCATCACAAGCCATGCACAGCACCACCACTTGACCCCAAAATTAGGATGGATTGAATTGTGGTGCTCGGAAACCCGCTGATTAAATTCCGCCTTACTAAGGCTTTTGCTCGGTATTTTCCCCAGCCCCCAGTTTGTTCTATGTGCTATATGTCTCCAAAACACAAGGTACTGCAGAGTCCAAAATAAAATGCAGCCCACAAAACAGTTCATCATGGAACCACCTCAGAATCACCTGCACTGCCCAGGAAAGTCTCACCACTGGAGATTCAACCTGGGACCTTCTGCATGCAAAGCAAATACTTTCCCACCAAGCCATGACTGTACATGTTCCCAGTGCAAGGGCACACAGTGAAACATAAGCACGAGGGATGGATGGGAATGAAAATCTGTGCGCTTGCCGCATGCAATTTCACACAAAAAATGCTTCTCACATGGGATGAATTCAAAATACACTGCAAGTATCTTAGTGATGTTCATGCCTGTTTCAACCGGGCTTTGGTTTTTTTTCCAGACCTAACCCATGGAAAGCAGCACATCCAGAAGGCACAGGGAAGAAGGCTAGGACTCGATCCTCTCACAGTCCCAGGCTGGTAGCTGCACATGCAGAAGAATATAATTCTGGGCACAGAATCCAACTTCCTGAGAGCCCCAGCTCGCTTGCTTTTAAAAAATAAAGTTCCTAGTCCAGAGGTCCCCAATTTTTTGGAGGCTGCGGGCACTTTTGGAATTCTGACACAGGGCTTTGAGCACAATCACAAAATGGCAGTCACAGGTGTTGGCAGAGTCTATACATGCAGAGGAATGAAGCTCCATCTGTTTAAAGAAAATAACTCGGTTTATTAAAGAAGAAATAAACTCTGATAGAACAGAGGAGAGGGAGAGAGGCTTAACTAACTGACTAACTGCTATGAGAGTCAGGAATGAAGTGGGAGGTCTCAGTTGGAGCAGGAAGTTTCCAAAGAGCCAATCGGAAGACAGGAAGAACGTAATCTGAAATTGTGGGAAGTCTCTAATCCAGCTATGCTAACTAGCAGTCCTTCAGTTGTCCCCTATAGGCTGTGCTACAGATCTTCTTCAACCAGGTGCACCATAGACCTTGTATATTCCAACAGCAGGCGGCAAAGCCAAGCATAAAATGTCAGGGAACAAGGTTATATATAACTCGAATAGTAACTCTTCAACATTTTAGGCAGAAGTTCTCTTTTAAAGGTAAAGGTAAAGGTTTTCCTTGCTCGAAATCTAGTTGAATCCGACTCTAGGGAGCTGTGCTCATCTCCATTTCCAAGCCAAAGAGCCAGCATTGTCCAAAGACTTCTCCGTGGTCATGCGGCCAGCATGACTAAATGCCGAGGTGCACGGAATGCTGTTACCTTCCCACCTAAGTGGTACCTATTTATCTACTTGCAATTTCTTGCTTTCGAACTGCTAGGTTCTGGATGGGGCCAGAGACGGGAGCTCACTCCGTCACACAGCACTCGGGTCTCAAACTGCTTACCTACCGATCTTCCGATTTGCAGCTCAGCGTCTTAACCTCTGAGCCACCACGGCCCCTAAGTTCTCTTTTACAGGATGCCTTTTTATCTGCACAGCCCATCAGAAGCCCTGCTGGGCGAAAGCCCCACCTGTGGCTGCCCACTTTCTGAAAACAGTTCTTGGGTGCCAGGAAAGGTGTTGATGGTTGTCATGATGTCCGCAGGCATCACGTCGGGGACCCCTGTTCTAGTCCTTGTGAGTACGAAGGTAGACTTGATGACACCTCCTGGTGAATCTCAGGAACTGGAAGGTTTGTTGAATTTACAGTAAATAACAGGTGCAGTGTTCCCTCTAAGCTGAGTTAGTGTGAGCTAGCTCACAGTTTTTTAGCCTCCGGCTCACACCTTTTTGTCTTCAGCTCAGGAAGGATGGCTCCAGAGCAAACCAATTTATGCAGCAGCCAAATCGCTCGTTCACAACTCGCATGCCAGTAGCTCCCAAAGTAGGATTTTTGCTCACAAGACTCCACAGCTTAGAGGGCGCATTCTGCCTTTCACAGTTCCTCTTCTCCCCCATATTTAGCAAAGTAAAATAAGCAAATGCATTCAAGCCTGATCAGTTTACATCAGTGGTACTCACTCCATGGCTTATAGAGAGCCCCATTCACAACCAAGATCAGAGCCACATTTACTTCCATCCCTAGTATGATGCCTGTGTCTCAGGAAGGCTTGCAGCTGCCCCTTTCCTCTGACAGCAGATGTTTCAAGGCGGGAGCCAACAGCCCACCACAGGACCTTCTGGGCAAGGGCCTTGCCCACTTTCTTGAAACGTGGGACACGTGTGCCACACTGGGGAACAGTCCTCAGAAGAGCCACAGGTGCCGTGTTAAAAAGACATGTATGGCTCCCAAGCCACTGAATGAGTACCACTGGTTTACATGGTGTGAGGAAGGGGGTTAGGACAAACCTTGTTGAGCCCCTGTGATTGCAGAGGGAGGGAAACGGGATAGTGCCGCCAAGTTCCTTCTCTCACAAACCTTTGCTCGGCGACACAGAATTCACAAGGTTCCGTTCACTTCTCTCCTGGCAGTGGTGCAACAAACAGCAGAGATCAGTTTTGAAACCACTTCTGGCTCAAACGGCAACCATGAATAGTGGCTGAATTCACCAGAGACACATGAGGCACTTCTCAGCCCTTATCTCCCTGTGGGGTGTTGCACACGACAACCAGAAAGGCGGCTTCACATGGGCTAGTCACAATCAGCCACTTTCTCCAGGGGAACTGGTCTCTGTTATCTGGAGATCAGCTGTAATCCCGAGAGACCTCCAGCCACCACCTGGAGGCTGGCAACCACAGATCTCAGGCGGGGGGGGTTAGGACTGCCAACTCTGGATTCAGAAATACTTGGAGGTTTGAGGGTGGAGCCCAGGAGAGTGGGGTTTAGGAAGGGGGGGACATCGGCAGGGTATAATATGCAGTCCACCTTCCAAAGTAGCCATTGGCTCCATATGTGATGTCTGTAGTTTGGAGAGCAGTTGTAATCCCAAGACATCTCCAGCCCCCACCTGGAGGTTGGCAACCCAAGGCAGGGGTGATGCTGGGGGGGGGCCCAGCCACTACCCTCCACAAGACATCACGCCCTTCTTGGCAAAGCTCCGGAATCCAGTTCAACGGCCTTTCCCCCCCCCTCACCTGAGGCTAGGTGCTTGCACTGCCAAACCTGACTCATTTTCACATTCTCCATCTACGTTGCGGCTGGCTCCCTTTGCGACATTTTCATAATCCCCTGCAAATGACACGCCGCCTGCCTTGTCTGCTCAGTGTCCCTTTATTCCTCCCCCCGCCCACATGAGTTGAGCCAGTGTCTGAGGGATGCGCTTTGTTTTTCCCCACAAGGGGAGAAAACGAATAGGAAGTTAAGGTTACTAGCCCCCCAGGTGAGGGCTAGCGATCTCCTGGAATTGCAACTGATTTCCAGATTATATAGATTGCTTATTTATTTATTAATTAGTTGTTTAAGATTTTATTCTGCTTGTCTCGGAGGAAACAGCTGCTTGGGAAGTTCTCCCTAAACCCTCCCCTCAAATCTCCAGGTGTTTCCAGATTTGAAGCTGGCAGCCCTAAATAGGACGGTGCTTCTTCTCTTGAGTACCTGCTCCAAATTCCAAGCCCCTTTTGCCAAAGATCTGCACAGCCAGATTTTGGGGCTCAGGCTCACACAGGGTTGCCAGCCTCCAGGTGGGGTCTGGAGATCCCCAACTATTACAACTGATCTCCAGGCGACAGAGGTCTGTTCACCTGGAGCAAATGGCAACTTTGGAAGTTGGACTCCATTATACCCCATGGAAGTCCCTTGCCTCCCCAAACCTCAGGTTCCTCCCCCCCAAATCTCCAGGTATTTCCCAACCCAGAGCTGGCAACCCTAGACAGTTTTCTGGATGTGGTATGCGGGTCTTCTCCGCAACTCACTCAGGAAGGATCCCTCCCTTAAGGACTGGCCCCACAGCACTGGTAGGCCTTTACTCAGCATTAATTGCCACACAACACTGTTCTCCTGTGGCACCTTCCCCAGGCCTGGCGTTTTCTCTACAGACCCACCTCGCTCAGTCCCAGCATTGCTCCTGAAAGCCTTCCTTGTTCCTTTCTCTCAGCAGCTAGAACTAATTGTGAGACTGCCCAACTAATCTTATCTCTATTGCTGCCCAGGTATAAAGAAAGATTTTACCTCATTATGATTGGCTTAGACTCCCCTGAAGTTGGGGTACCGGCCTAGTGATTAAGCCTAAGCTCCCACTTCCTGAGGGCACATTTTAAAGTCTGTTTAAATAATTTGCTTGACCTGTTCCAGACTCCTTGCACATCAAATTAGCAAATATCCCATTTCACAACAACGTTTAACATTCACTTCATTGTTTATTTACTTCATTTATACCCTGCTTTTCTCCTCAATTTTATCCTTACCAGAGCCTTGTGAGGCAGACTGGGCTGACAGTGTCACCTGGCAAGCTTCCATGGCAGAGTAGGGATTTGAACTTGGGTCTCCCAGATCCTAGAGTATTATCACTCTGAATACACTACACCACACGGGCTTGGTTGGGGAAGGGCCCCATTCTGTCACAAATTACATGCTTTGGTTCAGTGCCATCTCACACCTTAGAATAAGATATGAGTCCAGTAGCTCCTTAAAGATCAACAAGAACAGAAGAGGAAGAGATTGGATTTATACCCCACCCTACACTACCCGAAGGCATCTCAGAGCGGCTTACAATCCCTTTCCCTCCCCACAACTGACACCCTGTGAGGGAGGTGAGAACTGCCCTTGAGAGAACAACTCTGAAAGGACTTATGACTGACCCAGATTAGAGTTTGTGCTTTTAACCACTACACCAAACAGGGTACAAGCTTTCAAGCTCCCTTCAAGCTCACTCTTGAAAGCTCCTACCCTGGGAAATCTGGTTGGTCTTTAAAGTGCTACCGGACTGGAATCTTGCTCTTCCACTGCAGACCGACATGGCTACTCACCTGAAACGACACCCTAATGCACCATTTCCTCTTAAATAAAATAAACAAGAATTCTGGCTAACAGCGAGGCAGGACCCAGCGGTACGTGCACAAGCTGAGGAAGGCGGCTTTTGCTTTGCAAGGCGTGGGGCAAAAAGTCCCGGCAGCTCTGGAAAAGGAGGCCTCACCCCAGGTCAGGGCTGCCTTACCGAGACAGTTTTACGTTTCCCCCAGCCAGGCTGACCACACAGGGGATCCAAGCACACCCAGCCAGGTTGCCAATTCTCCTGTCACACCTCTCTATACCCTCCTTTCTCCATCTTCTTCACTCCTCCTTCCAAACACGGCTGCTTCTGTATCTGGCAGTTTAGGGGAGACAGGGCGCCTCTGATACCTCATTTACACAGGTTGCAGAATCTGTCTATTCTTAGCACAGAATCTGGGTTACCTCGGCACAACGTGCTGATTCGGGGAGGGTTCTAACTGCAGAAGGACACACTGCTCTGTTCCTTCTCCTTTCTGGCTTAGCAATGGTTCGTGTTGCTATTATGGCCTCGATTCTTATTTCCCACACACAAAAGCAGACCCTTTCTTACTTTGGTTACTGCTGAGGCTCTGAACGTTCCTTTCAGGCACAGTCCCTGTTTGGGGGCCAGACACGCGAGAAGATGTGCTCACTCAGAGGGGAAACTCTACATGTGCACAGAGGCATTACATCTATGCCGGGATTTAGCCAAGATCCAAAGAGTGGCAAAGGCTCTGATGAAGCTATTTCGCAAGGAAACAAAGTTGACTTCCGTGTGCATTTCTAGGGCCTTAAGAATGAATGAACCAATGAATGAATGAAGAATTACTTTTCTTATCCTTGAGGGCTTTTTTCCCTTCCCGATCCCTCTAGGGGCACTCGAATGAAATCTGCGAGAGCTATATATCAAATATCAGCAAGATCCATATGTCATGCTGGGGGTGTAATAAGCCATACAGTTTCATCTGTACTGGGATTCCCAACAAACTGCATACTTTATTCGCACTGAGCATAGCAATAATTTTAGTGACATTTTCCTTGTGTATCCTTTGGCTTCTATCCTTACCCTCACCTCCACACATTTACCTTCCCCCAGGGGACTAGAAAGTATTTAAAAAGCCATTTTACTTGGGGACAGTCAAAAGAACTGTTGACTTGGCCAGTAAAACCATGGGAAACGCAAACCTCTTTTAAATTCTCTTACCCTTCCCTCCAATCAGATAATTGACTTTTGTTCCTATCTCTTCGAAGCAGAGCAGGAAAAATAAGGTGCCATCTTTCATGATGTTAAAATCAAACACTCACCAAAAAGAAGAAGAATGAAGAATATAAACCCTCTTTTAGCTTGTATCTTCTCAAATGGGAGGGTATGTAGGGAGAGGAAATGGAATCTGGAAGATTGCTAGCAAGCTGAAATATTTGCAGAAGATTCCCAAAAAAGACAGAAGCTCTCTGGTATTAGTGGTAAAAAAACTGATTCTATACTGTATCCATCTGAGGCTTGTTCCCATCTAGGGTTTTAGGCCTTCCGCCACTGGATGTTTGGGGATGTACAGTGGAACACAGCAGTTTAACAGAGAGTGTAGATGGAAGGGGAGGCTCACCTCCATTTAAGTTACGTAACTGTACAAAAGTCAACCAAAAGAGAAAAAAAAAGGCTGTCTCGTTCAGTGAATTATGTAGAATTTGTTTTACTTTTCCGGAGAGGGACGACTGCATGCATTTCAACAAGCAAGGAAATCAACAGCTTTTGAGCCTTCCTGAACAGGTGTTGTGGGGGTGGCTTCAAAAGGAACAGGGTATGATGCATGACTGTATTGGAATACTTTTGAAAACACCCGAAATAGCCCCCCGTCTGGATCGGCAAATTGAAAGAGAGGTGGGTGAAGCGATGCACAGCTTCTCGATTTAGCCAGACAACAAATACACACACAGTGGAAAGCGGAATGGATTAAATCGCCCCAGAAAGACATTGCCAGATTTGGAGTGCAGTGGAACACTGCAGGGACCAAAATGAGAGAATCCGGCGATAGGGGAAACGTACATATATAGTTTGGAGATGTCGGCAATTTGGAAATTTAGCCATATGACACAGCAGGTGGAGGAGGCAAGCAAGAAGGGTGACTTTGGCAGGAATGATGTTCAAAGAATTAGGGAGGCTCCCTCAAATTTGCTTCAGGCTGCTCTACGGGGTTTATCGCTAAAACCAAAGCAGTCCAGATTCTTTCTGATTTTGTAACACCTACACCCCCGGCATAATACCCCTGCATGGTTTTTCTTCCCTGTTAATTGTCACTAACCCCCCCACCCCCCCTTACCACCTGGCTGGAGAGCACAACTGATTTGCACATGCATGCACTGCTACATGGCTTTAAATATCTTTTTTTTTAAATCCTTTCTCTTGGCTCTTTTATTTTTCAAGACCAGACACGATCAAAGTTGATCATCCAGACCATTGGCCTTAACGATCCGTTACAGTAACAGCTGTTATTTCATGCCACCATCAAACAAGGCAAGCGCATTGTCTTTGCAACTGTACCTGGCTTCATCTTCCGATCGTCTTCGGGGTCTCTTGGCGTGGGCTGACGCGGTGCAGCGGCTCACCCGGGCTGCATGCTTCTATGCTCTTGGAAAAAGCGAGAGAGGCTCTGGCGATATTGCATGCCTTGCCGTCTCCTTGGCGCACCAAACACGTGTCTTCCTCTTGCACGGAGTTATTTTTGTGTTTTGGAATGATAACATTCTCTGCCGCTTTAGGAGCACAAGAGAAGCAAGACAGGTTTAGCTCGGACCAGCCATTACAAAGCAGTCAGTTTAGAAAATTGGATTCCCCTAACCACTGGTTCTATCTATCTATCTATCTATCTATCTATCTATCTATCTATCTATCTATCTATCTGCCCGTTTTTGGTTCACACTTAGGATATTCCTGCCTCTGTTCTATTTTTAGCTCTCTCACCCATCGAATGCAAGCAAGATATTCCATCAAAATACACTGCACTGACATACACATTAGGGGTGGGGGGAAGGACTGCCCCTTTTCTCTCTCCACCCCCCCTTCCCTGGTCTTCCAGCAGTTATGAATTCTGCACTCCCACCCTCCACAGCAATTCAGTGGCTGTCCCCCCCACCCTGCAAGGATCTTGCAAATTATCCTCGTCTCAATTCAGTCTTCAGACCAGCTGCTGTATGAATTTGACAGCTCTCCCTTTCCAATTGTCCTCTCTTTTATGTCGGCTGTAGGGTTAATGACTGTAATACATGAAGGGCTCCTGAAAAAAACAAACAAACGTTTTTTCTATGATTCCTTTTGTTCAATTCCTTCCTTCTCATCCCAAACGGAACTAGCCTGCATGAATAACTGCATCTGCTACCTCTATTCTTCCTCTTCTTCAGCCGCTCTCTCATTTCTTTTCTGCCCCCCCTGCCCTGCTGTTGTCTCACAAACTGAGGACACTAAGACTGGAAATGCCTGGGGGCAGGGACCTAGTTTGTTTTCCCTGAGCTTGTCTTGCTTACAGTACTGTCAGATTCCACGGGTGGTTCTGAATTAAAACAGCAGCAGCAACGAACACACATTTTATTTTCTTTGTTTTCTCTAAAACATTTCTAATGCCCCCTTTCCACTATCAAAACATTTCAACAGCGTAACATTTTAAGACATTAAAACAGCATTTAAAATAGAGTATTTATAAAACATTTAAACAATTCAGTCAAAACATATAAACACGCAGCACACACAACACAACAGGGAGAAAGGTCAATAACAATTATTGGCGGTTATGCCAAAAAAGAAGTCTTCATCCGCTAGTGGGAGACGATAATAGAGACAGATGAGTCTCCTTGAGAAGGAAGAAGAAGAAGAATAAGAGATTGGATTTATACCCTGCCCTTCACCACCCAAAGGTGTCTCAGAGCAGCTTACAAACTCCTTTCCCTTCCCCTCCCCACAACAGACACCCTGTGAGGTAGGTTTGGCTGAGCGAGCTCTTGACAGAAACTGCTCTTTTTTCAAGAACAGCTCTTATCAGAACTACGGCTTGCCCAGCCAGGTGCAAGTGGAGGAGTGGGGAATCAAACCCGGTTCTCCCAGATTAGAGTCCGCGCACTTAACCACTACACCAAACTGGCTCTCCAGAGTTCCAAAGTTTTGGTGACACGATCGAAAAGGCCCTTTCTCGGTTTGCCACCTGTCTAGCCTCAGCTGGTGGGGACACCTGAAGAAGGACCTCTGAAGATTACTTGTGTCAACAGGTAGGTTTATGTGAGAGAACATGGTCCTTCAGGTATCCCCAAGCTATATAGGGCTTCAATGGTCAATACCAGCACCTTTAATTGAGCCCGGAAGCAATCTGAGGGCCACTGTTGATGGAACAAGGTTGGAGTGACATGGTCCCTACTACCCAGTCAACATTCTGGCTGCATCATAAGAACATAAGAACATAAGAGAAGCCAATGTTGAATCAGGCCAATGGCCCATCTAGTCCAACACTCTGTCACACAGCGGCCAAAATATACCAGGTGCCATCAGGAGGTCCAGCAGTGGGGCCAGGGCACCGAAGCCCTCCCACTGCTGCCTCCAGCACCAAGAATAAGTGCATCACCTGCCCCAGACTGAGAGTTCTCATTCTATACCCTGTGGCTAATAGCCACTGGTGGACTTCTGCTCCATATGTTTATCTAATTTCCTCTTGAAACTGTCCATGCTTGCAGCTGCCCGACCTCCTGTGGCAGTGAATTCCATATGTTAATCACTCTTTGGGTGAAGAAGTATTTCCTTTTATCTGTTCTAACCGACTGCTCAGCAATTTCATAGAGTGCCCACGAGTTCTTGTATTGTGAGAAAGGGAGAAAAGTACTTCTTTCTCAACCTGCTCAATCCCATTCATTTGCTCTTTTTCATCATTCTCTAACTGTAACTTTCAAACAGTCTTCAAGGGCAACCCCATGTAGAGCTCATTGCAGTAATCTAACCTAGATATTACCAGGGCATGCACTACAGTGGCAAGATCTTTCCTGTCTAGGAAGTGCCATAGCCGACTCACCAGCTGAAGCTGGCAAAAGGTTCCCCGGCCACCACTGCTGCCTGTTTATCCAACAGGATGCCTGGGTTGAGGAGTTCTCCCAAATGACAAACTTTTTCCTTTGGGAGGAATGCAACCTCAACCAGAAGAAAAGATATCCCAGTTTCTGGGTCAAACATTCCCTTTACCAGTAGCCTCTCCATTTTGCCAGGATTAAATTTGTTAGCCCTCATCCATCTCAAAACTGCCCGTAGCTGCAGTCCCTGGCTACAGATTCCGACTGTCTTCCATTCTTCGGTCATGGGCTGACACTGCCCCGTTGCTTACCAAAGTGACATGCTTCTGTGCTCTTGAAAAAACTGAGTAAGCCTTTTGCAGTTCAAATCCCCCCACTGCCATGGATTCATTTAGTTAGCCTTAGCTGAGCTACTTTCTCCTAGCCCAAGTCCTCCATTTGCAATATGTTGCTCATCACTTTGGCTTACTTCACAAGTCCTTTGTGAGGATGACTGAAACCATGTATGGGAAATGCCTTGAATGTTCTTATAGGCCGTGTATATTCTAAACGTAATTATTTACCTGGATCAATGAGAAAAGTTGTATAGACATACACATTACCACTCACAGACAGATAATATCCAAAAGCATGTTGCTTTTCTAGTTTACATGAACACATGACGATGCCTTATACTGAATCAGACCACTGGTCCATCAAAGTGAGTACTGTCTATGCAGACTGCCAGTGGCTTTCCAGGGTCTCAGGTAGAAGTACTTCACATCACCCTGCTACCTGATCCTTGCCGGAGATGCCAGGGACTGAACCTGGGACAGAGGCTCTACCAGTGAGCCACAGCCTGTCTCCTTATCTTAAAACACAGGTTGTCAAATGATAAGAAGCCGTAACATTTGCCTTGCTGACCTAGACCCAGGACTCACATATGATATAATCACACCAGCAATGGGCCTCCCACTGGATCTGGGTCGATGTACTTGTTAGGCTGCATTTCCAGATTTATTAATGCGAAGCAATAGGGTGTGCGGTGTGTGGCGTACCAGATCTTCTGATTTTTCTTTTCAATTGAAGGGGTTGCCACAAGAGCCTCCCTACCTCTGTCGTATTCACTGGGCCTGACTGGGGGCCCAGGCACTTTGGGAATTTTGAGAAATGATAGGGGCATTGCCACAAAATGGCTGCCACGGGGACAGACAGGGCCCATCACAAAGTGTCTGCAGTTGGGGTGGCTGCCATTGGGACTGGGATCAGCCTTTTGCTTGTGGTTTCCAAAAAAAGGGAGAGTTTCCTGCATGGGTGGCCATAGAGAAAAGACGCCAAGTCCAGAGACCTAAGAAAGTTGTGTCTGTGGCCAAGCTGTGATGCGCTTGCTCTCGATGAGCACAGTGCTTTCCAAGTCATTCACCTAGTAGGGAAGAACCTGAAGACCCCTGGCAGCACCGTACATAGACGATTTTCAGTGAGTGTGGGGGGTACTGAGGGGGGCATGACATCACTCCTGAAATCACAAAAATAATAAAATAAAAATCTGGCTCCCTGGTACGGATCAAGCGCTCTCCTAGCTCCCCTACCCTGCTCTCTGCACAACCCCCCTTAAGCCGTGCATCTCAGCTGCAAATCAATCCAAAGGGACCTCCCCTCCTCCGTTGGTTACCCAGCATCAAGTGCCCCTCCACCCTCAACCTGTGCCACGGGAGGCACTGGGTCTGAGCACTCTTCCAAAACCCCAGGAGAGAAGCCGCTGCGGCAGGGCCCAGCTGTCGCTTCACCAGGGGGAGACTCAGCAGTGGCCAGTCCCACGCACACTCTCTTCTCACCCACCCACTTGAGGAGCCGTGAGCTGTGGTTGCCACTGCTGCTTCAGCTACCAGCCTTGGCCTCCTCTCTGAGCTCAGACAGTGGGCAGGAGGGGCTCCGGATGGAAGTCAGGAAGCAGCAGGAAAAGCCGGCGAGGCTGTGGTGACTGCTCACAGGGATAAGGAGCACAGGACACGGGAGATGGGTGGGTCTGGCATCTCCCTGGGATAGGGGACATTGCAGGTTTGGGAGGGGGCGCTGCCCCCACCTAGCTACAACCCTGACCCCTGGGATCTCCCCATTCCAAAACTCCCCCAACCAAAACTCAAGAAGCAAGTGGGGACTAGGAGAAACATCAGGAGGGGCCATGTTGGGAATTGCTAGGGTAGAGAGGCATTGAACATAGACACATAAAGCTGCCTTGTACTGAATCAGACCACTTTTCTATTAATGCCCGTATTGTCTACTCTGACTGGCCGCAGCTCTGTAGGGGCTCCGGTCTTTCGTATCACCTACTACTTGTTCTTCTTAACTTGGAGAATGCAGGGTTTGAACCTGGGGCCTTCTACATGGAAAGCAGTTGCTCTACTGCTGAGCCACAGCCCTGCCCCATTTGTCTGGATATCCGTCAGGGACAGGTCCTGGATCGCCAGTTGATGCTGTAGGAGACAATGTGTAAAATGGGAGGGGAGAGGAGCACCGCTTAGTGGCAGCTGGTGGAAGGGGCAGAGGGCCAAAGGGAGAACCTGGCTGTGGGTGGTGCCTGAGGAGGGCAACATGATGGATACGGGGAACACAAAAATCTAGCAGAAGCACCTTAGCCAAACAGAAAAAGCCCACCCTCTTTGATCTGTCCCTCTCCACTGAGATGCCACTATTTTCCCCGATGGGGGTAGAAAGTGAAGTGACAGCTGACTCACAGACACCCTAGAGCAGTGGTTCTCAACCTTCCTAATGTCGCGACCCTTTAATACCGTTCCTCATGTTGTGGTGACCCCCAACCATAAAATTATTTTCGTTGCCACTTCATAACTGTAATTTTGCTACTGTTATGAATCGTAATGTAAATATCTTTTTTTTTTTTTATAAAACTCTCCTAAAAAGGAGAGAAGTTTATTCTTTTCATATAAGAAAAAGGGAGGGTATATAGATGGATTAAGAAAAAGATGTGAGTGAGTATTCTGTTAGAGAAGGTTAGTTTTAGTTAATATAAATGCATTTTTGACATTCACCGCGGTTGAAGAGTCTTTTTTCAGTTTAACAAACTTCAAAAAAAAAAGTCTCTGTTAATATGATTAGTAATGTCCATTGGGGTTAATAATTATTCAGTTCCATTCTGGCGTTCTGTGAACAATTACTTCTTAGGCAGTCTCTTCTTAGTGTCCCTTAAGTTATATGATGGGCCCACTTTGGCTTTCGCGGCTCCTGCTCCGGCACCTCCATCCTCCGGACCGCTGTCGTCTTCGCTACTTGAGTCTGTCCAAGTTGCAAGTGCTGCCTCTTCCTCCGTGCTGGCGTGTCTCTTCAGAAATTCTTGTGCTTTGAAGATGGAGTCAATCTTCTCTTTTTTATCCTTATACTTAAATTCCAGTCCTTCAGGAAATCTCCATTTGTAAACCACCTGATTTCTTTGCAGAAAAGTGGTCAATCCTTTGTATTCTTTCCTTTTCATATGAATTTCATAAGGCACATCTTTGAGTGTTCTTACAGTCTGCTCTCCAATCTTCAAGGGCACCGCTGAAACTGCCCGCAAAATCTGATCTCTCGTACGCTGCTTAGTGAACTTGACAACAACCTCTGCTGGCAGATTATTTTTCTTTGTAAAGGTGGAATAGGCTCTGTAGGCCAAATCCATCTCTTCTTTTAATTCTTGCTCTTCTCTGCCAGTTGCTGATGCCAAGGCCTTCGCTAGTGTCGATCTGAGATCTTCTTTCTCTTCTTCTTTAATGCCCTGGAAGCGGAGGGTCAGGTTTGATTTTTCCATCTGCAACCTTAAGATTCTTTTTTCTTGTTCATCCTGATACTTTTCTAATTTGTTGACCCTTTTCTTTATTTTTCTTGTATCTTCCGTCGAGACCAGACATTTTTGTGCGATCTCCTCCATCTTCTTAGAAGTTTCTGTTAACTGTTTCTGTTGACTGTTGAGAACACCTTGCATGCTTATTAAAGTTTCGTTAATTTTTTGCATTTGATCCAGCAGGGGGTGCAGTAACTCGCCTTTCTGTTGATTGACAGCAGGCTCCAAGGAAGGATTGCCCGGACCGGAAGTCCCTCCTCCCTTCTTTTCCGGTTTAAGTGGGACCTTTTTCATGGCTGACATATTTCACGTTTGTTTACTTTTCTCAAGTTCACGTCGCGCCCCTCAGGAAACTCGCTGATTTTCAGTTCCAATAAAGCCCCAACGGTACAGTCACTAGCCTTTCTTCCTTTTCGCCCCCTCTACTTTCCGTTTATAAGTCTCGCTTCTCGATGGGGGGGGGGGAATCGCCCCTCCTCCCTTTCGCTTATCGGGGGAATCGATTTTGCGCTTTAATTCAGACCTCCAACTCACGGTTTGATGTCAGTTCTTCTTTTTATGTTATTCCATGCCGCTTTGCCTCACTCCTGGAAATCGGTGGCGTTGCTAAGTCCCATGCGGGACGCACTACACAGCGGGGCCGATTGGGGCGGGGAGAAAGCCTCAATTTCCCGGCTATCTGCCGGCAAAGAGGCTACTCCCCAAGCGCCCCCGGTTCGGAGCCTTTAACTAAGGCTCACTAGGGTCCATCGCATAAGCAAGGACCCCCCCAACCGCGCGTGGGCTAGCCTCCTTCGGGAGCGTCCCGAAAGGTGGCCGCCATTCGCTCCGCCGAAACCGAAACTTCCTGAATCGTAATGTAAATATCTGATGTGCAGGATGTATTTTCATTGTTACAAACTGAACATAATTAAAGCATAGTGATTAATCACAAAAGCAATATGTGTTTTCCGATGGTCTTAGGCGGCCCCTGTGAAAGGGTCGTTCGACTCCCAAAGGGGTCGTGACCCACAGGTTGAGAACCGCTGCCCTAGAGGGTTTCCAATGCAAGAAATGTTCAGAGGTAGTTTGGCATTGCCTGCCTCTGCGTAGAGACCCCGGAGTTCCTTGGGGATCTCCTATCCAAATATTAATCGGGGCTGACCCAGTTTAGCTTCTGAGATCTGGCTAGCCTGGGCCATCCCAGCCAG
The DNA here is from genome assembly GCA_029375565.1 of Gekko gecko. Taxonomy (NCBI): domain Eukaryota; kingdom Metazoa; phylum Chordata; class Lepidosauria; order Squamata; family Gekkonidae; genus Gekko; species Gekko gecko. The sequence continues at coordinate 25,386,222 of JAPDNY010000001.1, read as the reverse complement.
GGAAATTTCCCCTGGAGACCCTGAATACTAACCTACCACACCAAGTTGCTATCAGGATACAATAAGAACCATATCTGCTGCCCTGAGCTGCTTGGAGAAAAGACACTGAACATTATATAGCTCTTAAAAAAAAATCTGAATGCTGACCTGACCTGGGTAGCCCAGGCAAGCCCCATCTTGTCAGATCTCAGAAGCTAAGCAGGGCTGACTCCAGCAAGTACTTGGATGGGAGACCTCCTTGAAATAACAGAGGCAGGAGGTGGGGACAGGCTTTATACACCCACCCCTCTGACTATCCTCGAGGTCCCTGGTAGGGGTCGCCATGACTTCCAGGTACATGTGCATGTGTACGCACACACACACAACAAAACAAAAAAATACCAAAGGAAAAAAAATCTGAATGCTGAAAGCACAGATCTTTGCAACAACCCAGTAGTATGGTCTCCACGGGACAGATTTTAGTTTTAAAACTCACAGAAAGTAGCTTGCCAGCCAGTGAGATTATGGGTCAGGTAAGATTTGAACCTGAGACTACTAGGCTCATACCTAATGCACTAACAATGAAGAGGACAGAAAGTGGTTCTCCTTATTAAAAAGCAAGGGAGGGAAAACATTTGGCACATGCTCAGAGGCACTTTGCTTTTGTTCTGGGCTGGGAACAGGCATAGCTGATTATTATATATTATTTACTTCTAAGTGCATGGCTCTGTACAGAGCAGCAACAGGTTCTAGCTCAAAATGGCCACAGTACAATTTTCTTTGCTGGAGACATTTAGAATTTTCTCCTGTGGTTACTATGGTAACGTGGACTGCCCAGGGCTGAGGATGTAGCAGGTCAGGAGGGTGGGTGTACAAAGTGGTGGGAGGAATATATTTCTAATGTTTAAACTTCAGGAATAAAAACTTTTTCTCTTCATGTCAAGCTTTAGGTGCTCTTTTTTGGTAGAATTTTCCCCCCTGTTTTTACACTGTGAGTTATGGAAGAGGTTAGAAACGGCATAAAACAATATTCAGCAGCTTACAATGGCATCCTTTAAGAGCCTAGGTAAAAAATGTTTGGGCATGGCTCTTAAATGACAATAAAGGTAAGTTCCAGGCAAGTCTCGGAGGGGGAGGGCATCCCAAAGGCAAGATGCCACCACAGAAAAAGCCCTGTCTCTGGTTGCCACCTTCCTCACCTCTCCAGGGGGCAGGAGTTGAAAAAGGAAGTGAAAGGGAGGGGCTGACCCTTTCAGGAGGTGGTGGTCCTTCAGTTGCCCTGGTCTCAAGCCATGTCAGGACTTATAAGTAAGAACCAACACTTTGAATTGTGCCTGGAAGTTGATGGGCAGCCGGTGTAGATCTTTCAGCACAAAGACAATGCAGTCCCTGTGTCCTGTTTCTGACAGTGGGAATATGCAAGGTCTATAGTGCAGCCTTATGAAGAAGCTCTGATGATCACCCTACAGAAGAGCTGAAGGACTGATAGTTAGCACAGCTAGATTAGGGACTGCCTACAATTCCAAATTACATCCTTGCTGTCTCCTGATTGACTCTTCTGGAGACTTCCTGGTCCTGCAGAGCTTACTTCTTTTTGTTGTTCCTCCTTCAGCAGTTAGGTTAGACGGTTAAGGTTCTCTCTTCTGTTTTCTATAACAGGTTGTTCTTCTTTAATAAATCTACTAATTTTTCTCTAAACAGTCAGTGTTCCACTTCCTTTGCATATTTAAACACTGCCAACGGGCTGGTTGCCACATTTGGACCAACTAAAGTTTCCAAAGACACAGAAAGCACATTCAAGTAATCTAACCTAGATGGGATCAGAGAGTATGCATCACTGTGGGCAAATGGTGCTTCTCGAGGCTGTTTTAGTTATCTCCTTCTCTGTTTTCTGCTCTTTTTCTCCTCTTGCCTTTTTCTCTATTCTTCCCTCTCTGCTTCTTAAAAAGTATCTTAAGAATACAAAATATGGTGGTGGACTCTGTTGCCATGACCCAATTTCCAATTGACCCAATTTCCGATCAACCCAAGGGTACACAAGAATGTTTACATTTGGGTGTGGGTGTGAGTCCAAGGTTCATTCCACCACGTCAAGGAAAGCCTACCATTTTTCACTCATACTAGATTTCTTCTTTTCTTTAGAGATGCAGTTTTTCATTTTGATACTAACAAGAAAACATTCAGAGGCTTGAAGTTCTACAAAACAGATGAGGGCCTAGCCCAGAGGGCTTCTGGTTGACGTGAGACAGACAAAATGAGGATGTGGGGCAAAGACAGGAGACTGACGTTGTGTGTGTGAATCAGCGGGCACACTGAGACAGCTTCACCTGAATCAGAATTTGTTCTGAATATCAGCCCTAGAACGTGCGAAGTAACAGTAACAATAAAAGAACTGAGCGCTTTTTTTGAGCGTTAAAAGTCTTTCACACATATTACCACAGTATTTATTTACTTTATTTATAGTCTGCCTTTCTCATGTGAGACTAAAGACAAATTACACAATGTAAATCAGTAGGATGATAAATCAGATAAGTGTGGTGTGGTTTGTCCTTACCAAGTTCCAGGATGAATGGAACTTGTCCAGGATTGTTACAAAGACTAGTAAGTATTCAGTGAAACAAATAGGACATAGGGTAAAGAAAACAACACTACAGAACCAATGGGAGGAATTTTCTGTTAAATAGTCCTGAATCTTATGGACTTAGGGTTCCCAAGTACTTACTGGATTTCAGCGGGGGACGCACAGTCCCCGGCCGGAACATTCCCCCGAGCAACACCCACGCTGCATGATGCCATCGCCAGGAAGTGACGCCAGGCGACGCTCTGGCAATGGGGCTGGAAACTCGATGGTACCAACAAGTTTCCATCCCCATTTCCAGAGCGTCACTCGGCGTCACTTCCTGGTGATGGCATCGTGCGCGCGTCTTCCCTTCCCCCGAGGATGGTCCTACCAGGAGGTATCCATCCCCCGCCGGCGTACGGTAAATTCTTGGCAAGCCTATATGGACTTCGCCTTTACTGGGTAAACCACCTCCCCATTTTTGTAACTAACAAAATATCCTAGTAATCCATACATAATCCTATAATGTTGGTTAACATTATTGTCCCCAACAGTGGAGTCAGGGGCTATGCTGTGGTAAGTGATGGCCAAAGTCTATCTACTGACTTTGTGGCCTGTCTGTCTATTTACTGATCCACAGCCAAACCTGTTGGCCACTATGCCAAAGGTAGCTCTCAGCAGCACAGATAAAGGTACCTCAGAACATATACAAAAGTACATTTCCCCTCTCCTTTGAAGGGCGGCCCAGACACGAGCCTGGAAAACGTATGAAGGGTTTTTCTCCAGCATATTTTTCTGGCCAAATAACAAGGACCCAACTCAGACTGGCACTGCTATGCAGAGAGAGGTCGAATCTGCATTTGCATTTTTAAATCAGTTGCATGCTGCTGTAACGCCGTCTTTCTCTATGCTTGTTTGAATGTTGTTTGGAGAAGATTCTTTTAAAGCAGTACGGAGGTGCAATGACAGTGGAGCTGCCCCGAAAGGATGATAAACATATGTGGACATGTGAAAGTATGCTAGCACTGTTGAGGTGTGAAAACGACCCCAAATGTGGACAGCTTTTTTGAAGATGGAGTCAAAAGGCAGGGACCGTGGTGGGAAAGACAAATGCAGATTTGGCCAGAGGCTATTTAATTCTTTCCCCTCTGCACCATCATCCTGACAAACAGCTCTCCCAAAAGGGCTATTTGCCCCACCAGAGATAAGACACTAATTGACTCATACTCTCTGTATGTTTTTCTCCAAAGAAACCAAACAGGAAGGGCGAAATCAAGGTATGGAAAATTAGATGGGGGGCAGTTAATACTCTCACCACTTCCCTGAGGCTCTGGCCCAATCTGCATCTAACATTTGCTCCGCTGTTTTACCAAACCCACACTGGAACAGAAAAAGATGTGGCTCAAAACCAGACTGCAGAGTCACCCCCGAATGGCCATAAAACGGCCATAAATCTATGCAGACGACTACCATAAAACCGAGAGATCAAACGAAGTGAAAACGGCATGCAGTCTGGACACTGCCATAAAATCTGACAATCAATCTAAGTGAAAGTGGCATGCAACGTACAGGGGAATTTCTGTTCCAGCGTGGGTTTGGTGAAACAGCGGAGGAAAAGCTAGATGCAGATTGGGCCTCTGATTTGATTCTGCTCCCTCTGCCCCAGTTGCTATTTACCCAGAAAACCCACCCATTTGTGAATCCTCCGTTGCCTGGTTTGCTTTGACTGTAAGTTGAAGTTTGGGTGGGTTCAGCAAAATGCAAAAGGGTGTGTTAAGAAGCAGGCACTGAAGAGAGACTGGAAACACCAAGCGACAATTAATTTTTTTTGTTAACTGCTCTCCCCCCCCCCCCGCAAGTCCCTTTCCTTTTTTTCCTGTGGTCCACCTCTTTCTCTCCATCTCTCTGTTCCTCTGCATCCCCCACTCTGTTGCCATGGCAACTCCCCAGCTGGGCACAAAGGACTAGGTATCCCAGGGTGATGAGTTTTCTGAGACTCCTTGCAGATGAAGGAGAGAAAAAGAGAATTCAATATTTGGATCTCTCCGGTTCCTTTGTCCTCCCCCACCCCAGCCGAATTGGTCCACGTGCTCACGCTATAGCTATTAATATTGTTCCGAGGTTTGAGGAAATGGTTATTTTAAGTCAGTGCAGTTTTGAGGCCTCTCTGAGGAAGGAAGAAAAAGATGAGTCACTTTAGCACAACACAGAGCTTAGTGGGGGGGGGGAGTAACCCACAAAATCTGGAGTTGGTGTCAGAAATGGCTGGAATTTTATTTATGTATTCATTTTTTTTTTAGTTGCCCCTCACCCCAGGGGTCACGCAGCGACTTACAACACTTAAAACGACATCATAATAAATAATTAAAAAACCAAGATCAAGTAACACATCGAAAATTAAAATATATGACTCAGAAATGCACCACTATCTAACCAGCCTACAGCATCTGGTTAACCTCCAAAGGCCAACCTGAACCATCCAGCCTTACAAGCCTCGCAGAAACTAAGCAGGACCTGCAGGGCGTGAGTATCATCAGAGAGTGCATTCCACAGAGAAGGGGGCCATCACTGAGAAAACCCTTCCCTTGATAACAGCTTAAATGAACCATCCTGGGGCTGGGCGGCTGCAAGAGGACCCCAGATGATTACAGAAAGGGGCACTGTGCTCTTGAGCGTCCCTTGGACTACAAGGAGATCAAATCAGTCAATCCTAAAAGAAATCAACCCTGACTGTTCCCTGGAAGGCCAGATACTGACACTGAAGCGAAGCTCAAATACTTTGGCCACCAAATGAGAAGGGAACACTCACTGGAGAAGACCCTGATGCTGGGGAAGATTGAAGGTCACAGAAGAAGGGGACGGCAAAGGATGAGATGGTCAGACAGTGTTATCGATGCAATGAACATGAAACTGAGCAAACGACGGAGGACAGGAGGGCCTGGTGTGATGTGGTCCATGGGGTCTCGAAGAGTCGGACTCGACTGCAACTGAATAACAAAAAAGAGCTTTCATGAGTCATGTGAGTGGTGACTCACAAAAGTTCATACCTTGCCACATATTTTGTTAGTCTTTAAGCTGTTAATGGACTCTTGCTCTTTTCTACTGTTACAGGCAGACTAACAAGGCTACCCATCTTGTTTTATCATGATAGTTCATAGAATCATAGAATGTTAGAGTTGGAAGGGATCTTGCAGGTCGTCTAGTCCAACACCCTGCACTCTGCAGGAGCATAGCTGAAAGATAGCCCTACAATATACCCGACAGATGGTCTGCAGAAGCATAGCTGAAAGATAGCCCTACAACATACCCGAAAGATGGTCTGCAGAAACATAGCTGAAAGATAGCCCTACAACGTACCTAAAAATTGTGGTTAATGCTGGAGAGAGAGAGAGAGAGAGAGAGAGAGAGAGAGAGAGAGAGAGAGAGAGAGAGAGAGAGAGAGAGAGAGAGAGAGAGAGAGAGAGAGAGAGATGTTCCACCCAACTCTGTACAAGTTGTGTGGGGACTCAAAAGCAACTCTGTGCATGCTTTGTGCTCTGTACAGGCACATAAAATATTACAGCATTATTATAAGCCTGCATGTGGAAGGTCAGTAGTTCAGCAGTTCGAGACCCGGGTGCTGCATGACGGAGTGAGCTCCTGCCTCTAGTTCCAGCTCCTGCCAACCTAGCAGTTCGAAAGCAAGAAATTGCAAGTAGATAAATAGGTACCACTTCAGTGGGAAGGTAAAAGCGTTCCGTGCACCTTGGTGTTTAGTCATGCCAGCCACATGACCACGGAAACGTCTTTGGACAGCGCTGGCTCTTTGGACAGCGCTGGCTCTTCGGAGCTGAGCACCGCAACCCTAGAGTCAGATTCGACTGGCTTTCGAGCAAGGGAACCTTTACCTTTAAGGGGGATGAGCATTTGGACTATTAACTAGTCAAACAATGAGATTAAGAAGGCTATTTTTTTACTGTTATAATCAAAATGAATATAAATAAAAGACTAGTCCATTTTACTTAATATTCAGGTATCTTTGTTGTCCTGTCACTTGGGTAAGGTTGCCAGTCTCCAGGCATTGCAACTGATCTCTAGAGTAGATAGATCAGTTCCCCTGGAGAAATACCTACTTTGGAGAGTAGAGATAATGTAATGGCACTTTGAGATTTGTTTCTGCCACCCCAACCCCCCTGCCTTGCACTGTGGATTGATTCAGGAGCTCCAGAACCAATGCTCCCTCTAAGCTGTGGAGTCTTGTGAGCAAAAATTCTACTTTGTGAGCAGACTCAGCATGGGTTCTGTAAGAGAAGATCTTGTCTCACTAACCTGTTAGTGTTTTTTGAGGGAGTGAACAAACATGTGGACAAGGGGGACCCAATAGATATTATTTACCTTGACTTCCGGAAAGCTTTTGATACAGTTCCTCATCAAAGGCTCCTAAGTAAGCTCAATGGTCATGGGATAAAAGGACAAGTCCTCTTGTGGATCAAAAACTGGCTTATAAATAGGAAACAGAGAGTGAGTATAAATGGGAAACTTTCTCAGTGGAGGGTAGTAAGCAGTGGGGTACCACAGGGATCAGTACTCGGTCCAATGCTTTTTAACTTGTTTATTAATGATTTGGAATTGGGAGTAAGCAGTGAAGTGGCTAAATTTGCAGATGACACGAAGTTGTTCCAGGTGGTGAAAACCAGGGAGGAGTGTGAGGCACTCCAAAGGGATCTGTTGAGGATGGGTGAGTGGGTGTCAACGTGGCAAATGGGGTTTAATGTGGCCAAGTGCAAAGTGATGCACATTGGAGCAAAAAATCCTAAATATAAATACACGTTGATGGGGTCTGAACTGGCAGAGACGGACCAAGAGAGAGATCTTGGAGTCATAGTGGATAACTCGATGAAAATGTCTAGACAGTGTGTAGCTGCAATAAAGGCCAACACTATGCTGGGGATTATTAGGAAGGGAATTGAAAACAAATCAGCCAGTATCATCATGCCCCTGTATAAATCATTGGTGCGACCTCATTTGGAATACTGTGTACAGTTCTGGTCGCCACATCTCAAAAAAGATATTATAGCATTGGAAAAAGTGCAGAGAAGGGCAACTAGAATGATAAAAGGGTTGGAACACCTTCCCTATGAAGAAAGGTTAAAACGCTTGGGGCTCTTCAGCTTGGAGAAACGACGGCTGAGGGGTGACATGATCGAGGTTTATAAGATTATGAATGGGATTGAGCAGGTTGAGAAAGAAGTACTTTTCTCCCTTTCTCACAATACAAGAACTCATGGGCACTCCATGAAATTGCTGAGCAGTCGGGTTAGAACAGATAAAAGGAAATACTTCTTCACCCAAAGAGTGATTAACATATGGAATTCACTGTCACAGGAGGTGGTGGCAGCTGCAAGTATGGACAGTTTCAAGAGGGAATTAGATAAACATATGGAGCAGAAGTCCATCAGTGGCTATTAGCCACAGGGTATAGATGGGAACTCTCAGTCTGGGGCAGGTGATGCACTCTATCCTTGGTGCTGGAGGGGGCAGCAGTGGGAGGGCTTCTGGTGCCCTGGCTCCACTGCTGGACCTCCTGATGGCACCTGGTATATTTTGGCTGCTGTGTGACAGAGTGTTGGACTAGATGGGCCATTGGCCTGATTCAACATTGGCTTCTTTTATGTTCTTATGTACTGGCATTAAAGTTGTGAGTCAGTGATTTGGCTGCTGCATAAATTAGTTTGCTCTGGAGCCATCCTTCCTGAGCTAAGACAAAAATCTGTGAGCTAGAGGCTAAAAAACTGTGAGCTAGCTCACACTAACTCAGCTTAGAGGGAACACTGTCCAGGACCCTGGTCTGGCCAAATCAGTCATGAAGTCAGCGTAGGCTGAGAATCTCATAAGAACATAGGAGAAGCCATGTTGGATCAGGTCAATTGCCCATCCAGTCCAACACTCTGTGTCACACAGTGGCCAAAAACCAGGTCTCTCTCTCCCCCAGCCCAGATGCTGGTTAAAATCTGTCCAAAAGGCAGGGTTGCCAGCCTCCAGGTGGTGGCTGGAGATCTCCCAGTATTACAACTGATCTCCAGGTGAAAGATCAGTTCACCTGGAGAAAATGTCCACTTCAGAAGGTGGACTCTATGGCATTATACCCCATTGAAATCCCTACCCTTCCTAAACCCCGCCCTCCTCAGACTCCATCCCAAAATCTTCAGGTATTTCCCAACCTGGAGTTAGCAACGCTACTGAAGGGAATCCTGTAGCAATTGGTTCCTGAAACATTAAACCAGCATAGGTTCAGGTGGGTAGCCTTGTTGGTCTGAAGCAACAGAACAAAGTTTGAGTCCAGTGGCACCTTTAAGCCCAACACAGTTTAATTCTGGGTATAAGTTTCGTGTGCATGCGCCCAGAATTAAACTGTTGGTCTTAAAGGTGCCACTGGACTCCAACTTCATTCTATTAAACCAGTATGCAAGGTATGTGGGGGAGGACCTTGCACCAGCTGTCTAATGCAGCTCCAGATGTTTTAAATACAGAGTTAAGCTCCCTTGGGGTTGGGCTGTAGCTCCATGCTAGCACACATGCTGCGTACAAGGAAGGACACTGTTTCAGTCACCAGCACCCTCAGTTAAAGGGACTTCAGGTAGCTAGTTTTAGACATGACCTTGCTCAGCCTGGGCTGCAAACCTAGAAAGCCACTATCCGGCAGAGCAGACAACACCAAAGCTTGGCACGTGGCAGTTTTGCAGCCAGAGATGACACTGGTTACTTCTGTTTAGATGCCACCCCTAAGAGTGTAGGACTTTTAAGTAAGAGCACTCCCTCCTGCAGATGGGGAAGAGCAACACCTGACTGTACACGTGAATTCTGTCACAGCCCCAGCCTTGTGGAACAGTCTGCCTGAGGGGGTCAGCAAAGTTCCCACACTTCCGTTATTCCACAAACTGCATCCAAGAGAATTCTTCAAGAGGGCATTTTTATAAAAATAGGGCTACATTATAACCAAATAGTTCAGGAAGGTGCTTTTATAAAGGACGGTAGTCTATGCCACTGTGTGTACTATCTACTAATTCAGGGATGTCAAACATGTGGCCCAGGGGCCAGATCAGGCCCCTGGAGGGCTTCCATCAGGCCCACAGTGGAACTAGCCATCTCCTGCTTCCAATTCTGCTCCTCCTGCTGCATCATCGCTTGCTTCGCCAGACTCTCTTAATCACTCAGCCATTCCATGTTTTAACCTGGGTCCTAGACTCAAAACTCTGAGCATGAGCTTTCTGTGGTGAATATCAATAAATCAAAAGTAGGTTTGTAGCTAACAGAGCTAATGTTTTAAGCATGTTTTTATTTAAGTAAAAAAAATCTTTGTGTTTGTGTCATTTATAAAGTTTATAATATAAAGCTTTAAAATATAAAGGTTTATAATGCCGCTACCTGGCATTACATCTTATGACAAGGTCACTTGTGCACCCTGGTCCTCTGGATGGCAGTGAGATGTGGGCCCCGAGGCCAGGCAAGAGGGTGTCAGGTGATGCACATTGGGACAAAGCATCCCAACTTCAAGTCTAGGCTGATGGGATCTGAACTTGCTGAGACTGAGGGGGGAAACTTGCTGAGACTGAATATAGACCATCGATACAATGTGTAGTGCTATCAATATAACAGGAAAACACCACTGCTAGCACTTTATACTGATTTAATATGATTGTAATGAATTGTTCTAGAAGTTAATGTTTTAGAAGTGTAATGATATCTGAATGTTGTTATGTCTTATTGCTGTAAGCCGCCCTGAGGCTGCTCAGGCTGGGAGGACGGGGTACAAATTTGAATAAATAAATAAATAATGACTCACATGGTCCGGCCCAACAATGTCAGATCCGGCTCTCGTAACAAATGAATTCGACACTCCAGCACTAATTGTTGGAAAGTGGATTGTTATTGTTTCAGAAAGTACCCATGCTGGTCTGTAGTAGAACAGCTAGACTGGAGTCCAGTAGCATCTTAGAGACCAACAAGATTTGGGGTGTGTGTGCTTTTGAGGGTCAAAGCTCTTGATGGAGGAAGCCTTGACTCTCAAAACCTTATACCCCAAAATTCTTGTTCGTCTCTAAGTTTCTACGGGACTCGAATCTAACTGGATTATTATGTATGATTCTTCTCTTGCTGCATTATTTTCTGCTTTTGTAATGCTGTTTTCTGCATTAGCTCAAGATGGGTAGCCGTGTTATTCTGTTTGTAAGCAGTAGAAAAGAGTAAGAGTCCAGCAGCACCACAAATTTTGTTAGTCTTTAATATGCTACTGGTCTCTTACTCTTTTCTACTTTTTTCTGCAGTGTTTGATATATTATGCCTGGTAATTTTTTCGCACTGTTTCTAATTTCTGTAATCCCATTCCTGTTGCATTACCAATTAGAGGCTTGATCCTATTGATTGCATTGACCTACACTGCTTGAGTCTCAGGAAGAAAGGCATACTATAAATAGATAGACAGAATAAATAAAAATCGAATTGAACATACTGTTGTATAATCTTCCATGTATGCATGCGTATTTTTATACCCATATTACACAAGCAGTTTTATGTCATGACATTCAAAGGAATTAAGACTGCAATCCAATCCTACCCACACATTATACTTCAGAGATACTTTTCTTTGAATTTTCTGGTGACTGTTTTGAAGACCATGTTACATGACCTCATACTGAGCCGCGTTTTGTAGTCTCAGCGTGCATTTATACTGTATCTTGCATTTCAATTTCAGGGGCATATTTCATAAATACAGAGTTGTGTGTCCCGATCCTATGCATTCTTAAGCCCTACTGAATTAAACGGGGGTGACAAAACTTTACGCAGAATACTGCAACCGTAACGCTTTCCAACGTACATAAAAACGGCCCAGTCTAAATACAGATTTCACTGCACTGAAAAGCACCCGCTTATCTTGCCAACCTTATAGCGACCTCCTCGACTTCCCTCGAGTTCTCGTTCCTCCGCCCCCCCTCTCATTCCACGCCCCACGCCTTGAACTTCTTCCTCTCTATTGGCCGTGATTCCACCGGCTCCGCCCCTTTAGAACGTTGTGTATCCGGGTTTGGAACCCCGGGGGGCTGCCTGGTGTTCCCGTCCCACGTGCGTTTGCATAGGAAACGGAGCGCGAGCTACGGTAAAACCTGGGGGAGAGTATTGATTGATTGGCTAGTTGGTTCCGTCCGGTGCATTTAATTCGCTCAGTAAACCCAATAAGAGGTTTGGGAAGGAAGAAGGCCGGCAGGGTCCCGCCTACTGGGGGGGGTGGAGGAATATCTGACGAGTGACGGTGTGGAGGCTTAAATGGAGAAAACGGGGCCTTCGAGGTTTAGCAGCAGTTAAGCTTTACCGTGTGTTGTATTATGTGCTTTGTCAGGCTACATAGTGTGGTAATGCCTTGCTGGGTCGGAACAGAGGTCTGTTTGGTCCAGCATCCTTATTCCTCTGGAAAGCTCAAAGGAAACATGTTCTTTGTCCCGTGTATCTGGTGTTCAGAGGTATACTACCTCTGAGCCTACCTAGAATTCTCTGATCTTTTTAAAAAGCCATCTAAGCCAGGGGCTGTCGCTGCATCGTGTGGAGGGGAATAGCGTCCATTTAATTATGAGTTGTTTCTTTTCCTCTTATCTGGATCCCTTGTGCATCTTTGGTGGCTGGCCCTCGTCCCCCTGAGCTGGAAGAGAGGGGGAGATTTTTCCTCTCATCCTCTCCCTCTGTATTTCCTAGAATGTTACAAACTGTTAATATGATTATCTTTTGGAGAATTGTGAGGCCTTTATATTTAGTGCTTTTGGTGGTGAGGATGAGATGGGGCATATGATTTGTGTAGGGATAAATGAGTAATATCTGTAAGGTTTTAATTGGGCTTCGTTAACACAGATTATGTAGAGACCCCACGATTTTTTTAAAAACCCTGCACAAAGGAGTAGCTGAATTCTGTCATATTTTTATCCTGCCTTTTCACCAAGGGCCTCAAGGCAGTCGATTTAATTCTCTCCAATTTTATCCTCAAAACAGCCTGTGGTGTGCTGCTTATTTGGGGACACACACACACACTGTTTTTTACTTTAAAATTACTCTTTGTATATAAACTGGGTGGTTTCTGCTGCCACCAGGAATTCAAAATTCCAAAAATCTCTCTCTGCTGCTGGTAATGTGACCTAGGGTCTGGGCATTTCAGAGGTTTATGTGGCCCTAAGGAAGTATTGTACAGAGTTCTGGGATATACTTAAACAAAAATTGATTTATTAATCAAAGAACAAAATAAGTTGCTGGTTATCTTTAACTGTTTTGGGAATAACGAACTTGTAAATATAACTGGCAAGGTATCACACACAGTCTTTCTGACACTAAAATTCCACACTGACAGGAATCTCTCTTTCATATGGGCAGCCACACTGGCTAAGCTCTTTTTCTTATGGACTCTTCCAAAACTTTAGAGTCACACAGACCCTCCTCATAGCTCTTCCACATTTCACTTTTTCAAAGACACATACACAGAACTCTTTAAGTTTCCACACAGAACTCTGTCATATCACTCACTGAATTCCCCCAGACACACACACACAGATTCACCCAGAACAACTCCTTCCACACTCTCAGTCGTCCACCAATCACGGCACACTTGTCTCCTTCTATCACTCTCCTTCCAGCACTGCACTCAAACCAAACATTTAAAGACACACACATACACTAAAACAAGGAATCAGTACACAGCCCTTGGAGGTCGGTTATGCTGAGAGAAGAACTGGCCTCATCCAGCGAGCTTTGTAGCACCCAGGGGATTTGAACCTGGCTCTTTTAAATTCCAGCTAGTCTGACACTCAGCCACTAAATTTCACTGTGTTAATAAGACATGTTTGCGAATACTTCTATTTATTTACTTTATTTGTATCCTGTCTTTTTCTCCAACGGGGACCCAAAGTGGCTTACATCAGTCTCCTCTCCTCCCTTTTATCCTCACAACAATTCTGTGAGGTAGGTTAGGCTGAGAGTCTGTGATTGGCCCAAGGTTACCCAGCAAGCTTCCATGGCAGAGTGGAGATTTGAACCTGGGTCTACCCAGATCTTAGAGCAATACCTTAACCGCTATACCACACTATTTGGTTTCCACAACTCGTAGCCAAATCTTACACATGTTTACTTAGAACTAAGGCCCACCATGTCCAGTGATAAGTCCCAAGTAAGGATGCCGTTTTATTCTGTTGTTCTGTTTATGGTGAGGGTCAAGTGACTGTGTGGGTCTAACTGCATCTTTACAGGTCTCAAGGAGTTTTGCTGCTACAAGGGCTAGAAACCTGCCTCAGAAACCCACAACTAAGTGTTCACTAGGGAGTATTCTTTTAACAATTGCAACTAAATGAGAATCAGGAAACACAGATCTTCAATACTTGGTGAAATAAAGCATGGCAGACAGCCAAATTGATGGGATTTATGGCTGTAGTATACAACAGTCACGATCCATTATGAATAGGTAAATTCTGGGAGAGTTTTTAATTGGTATATGCAATCTGGCCCTGACCTGAACAGCTCAGGCTAGCTGGATCTTGTCAGATCTCAGAAGCTAAGCAGAGTCAGCCTTGGTTAATACTTGGATGGGAGACCACCAAGAAAGTTCAGGGTTGCTACACAGAGGCAGGCAGTGGCAAGCTACCTTTGTTCCTCTCTTGAAATATTGCTATAAATCGGCTGTGACTTGACAAATAAATGTAATCTAGCTTGTACTTGTTTTAAAGATAATTATGGGAGTGAAGGTGGCATGGTATAGCGCAGAGGAGTCAAACATAAGGCCCGTGGGCCAGAACCAACCCGTCCAGGGCTCTTGCCCGACCCGCAAGCAACTGGTATGTATGGAAATATAAGGTACTTCCCCTTTTATGGTATCTCTTGGGAAAAAGCCTAGTCTTTCATTTGATTAAATACATCTATTGGGGCTTTTGTGGGGTCCCCAGTAAATCAATTGCTTTCACTGCTGGGAATCAATTGCTTTTGTTTGTATTTTGGATAAAAAATAATACCGTTAATTGGATTTGCCTATGTCCTTTATAAATTTTATGTCTCCGGTACCTGGCATTACATTTTATGTACACAGCCCTCTGAGGTCACATGGCCTGGCCCGACAAAGTGACATTTATGTCAGATCCAGCCCTCGTAACAAATGAATTCAACACCTCAGGATAGCCCAATCTTGTCAGATCTTGAAAGCTAAACAAGGTTTGTACTTGGAAAGGAGACCACCAAGGGAACTCTGCAGAGGAAGGCAACGACAAACCACTTCTAGTTCTGCTTTGCCTTGAAAGCCCATTGCTGGGCTCACCATAAGTTTGCTGTGACCTGATGGCTCTGAACACATACAAAGATAATTATAGATAGATGGTTCTAGCATTTGGAAATTATGCCTATTGTTATTTAAACGTTCATTTCTTATTGGGATGATTTTACTCTGTTTTATAACTTTCCCCCTTTAATGAAAACAAAACAATGATGTGGAACTCTTGTGTGTGCTTGGTGTGAGTGCAGAAAACACTCAACTTGGTCTTTAATGGGAGAGGCCGTATTGGCTAGTGGTTAGAGTGGCAAGCTAGTCATAGGCAATCTTTTCGGTGTGAGTACTGGGAGGGGGAAGTACACACATATGCATTGCCCACCTCTAAAGAAACTGTTGTGCCAGCAGTCAAACAAAAGAAGAAGAGGAGAAACCGGGGTTGTACTTATCCAGATGTGTTGGAAGCAAGCTGAGTCCCGTCAGTGCTTCCAGCATCTCTGGGACTCACCTGGGATCCAGCTGGTGGTATGAAGGTCCAGGAGGCAATGAGGGGCTTAAGCCACACTTCTGCTGGATCACCAAGCCTCAGTGGCACAACCAGCTCCTCAGGAAGGTACATTGGCTGCTTTGGTGGAGAACTGGCCTTGCATGTCAAGCAACATAATCTGGCATGCCACTGTTAGGCCCATGTATAGGGGATTTCCTGCCCCAGTCTGGGAAACCCGGGTTCATATCTCCACTCTGGCATGAACCTTGCTAGGTGCTGCTGGGTCAATCACACTCTGTCAGATTAATCTGCCCCACAGTTGTTGTCAGGATAAAATGAGAAAGGGAGAATCATGTACGCCCTCCTGAGCACCTTGGGAAAAGGTTTTCATCCAGAAAGGTTAGTAATGCACTAGATGGACTAATTACTGATTGGGGGATTAGGATGCAATAATAAATGGTCTCTCTTTATCCTTTTGATGCCACAGGTTTCACCTCCCAGCTGAAATCTTCCCCAAGATCTATGCGTGTTCCTTCCCAGAGGGCAACTCATGGCTGGAAGAGGCGGCAGAGGGAGGGGCCGGGGTGGTCACATGACCTTCAATGTTGAAGCTGTGGGCATTGGAAAGGGAGAAGCCCTGCCCCCACCCACTCTGCAGCCCTCACCACTGTTTCCTGTGAGTCTTGCTTCCCCCTCCCCAATTTAATCCTGGGTTTATCCAGCTGATTTGAAATACTTTCATTATCAGATAAATTCTTCATTTACTGACCCCCCCTGGGTATGTGGCTACATTTCTTTCTTGCAAGATTCACAAGCTTTCATCTTTCTCCTTGCCCATTCCCCTAGCCCTTGGAATATAAACCAGTTCCCTTGCAAACTGGCGAAGAGGTAGAATATATGCTGGCCCTGAAGCAAGAACTGAGGGGAGCGATGAAAAACCTGCCATACTTCATCAAACCATCTGCTCCTAAGAAAGGTAACAAGGACTAAGGAGAGCTCAGGAATACCTAGAAGTAGTTACTATGCAGAAGGTTGGAGCCAGACATATTTTAATTTTGTATTAGGCAAAAAGCTAGGGGTCACTTTTCAAGCTGCAGAGCTTCCGGCTACCACTGATTGGTTGACCTGGTGTGATGTCACAGAATGTCAAGTGTTTTAAGGGGAAGGCTATGTGGAAGTTAGTGTGACTGCTGTAAGGAAAGGAAACATATAGGTCTGAGATGGAAAGAAAATGACACAAGACTTGTGGAAGAGGCCTTTTAGCAAAAATGAGGGCAAAGTCAGGTGGGAGGGGGCTGTTGGGTAGGAAGTTATGGGGAGACGGCTCTGGGGGTTGCCACCATAATTGTTTTTTTCTGGCAGGGATCCTACTGGTTAAAAAGCTGTAGGACAAGAAATTTTTATTTGAAGAAGAGTAGCATTGTTTGAGTTTCTGCACTCCACTCAACTGCTTAAAGCACAGGATTCTGCCTGAAGAGAAAACTGGCTACTCCATTTAGAAGGCAATGGTTTTCTCTGTGCCGCATGAGTACTGGGGTGAAATATTAGCCGTGCGTGCCAGAGAACTGAGTTCAAATCTGCATGCAGCCATGAAGCAGTTGGGGAGGGTATCTTGAGGTAAATCCCCCCTCCCCAGTGTAAGTGTTCTGACAGGATTCCTCTCTGAGTGATTATTTGAGAATGGTAAAACAAAACATAACGAGGCAGGACTAGGTGTTTATAAAGGGGCAGCCACAGAATAAGGCAGCTACAGCTTCCCCTTCATAACATCTGCCAGAACGGCCTTCTTTACCTGGCAAGTAACATTTGGCATAAGGATGCCAGGAGGTGAAGCGAGCCCTTCTGGTCAGGCGTTTCCCAGACTTCTGCTAGCCAAGGCATGTCCCACTTTCTTCTAAGTTGGAACTGGAGGCACAAAAAGGTTTTCATCCAGAAAGGATTGTCTTTAGAATATACACAAGTAAGCATTACAGACCCACAGTGGAACTTCTTGGAAACACAGCAGCAACATTCTTGTGGTTTGGGTCCCAGTCCTGCCCAACACCACACTAGGTTCTCTCTTTGTGGAAGGGCAAAGCTGCAGACAGGCATGGGAGTTGTAAAGACAAAGGTGGACAGGCCCTTTATCTTACCAGAAAATTCCCAAGGGGGCATTTCCCTGGAAGGTCACTGGCAGCCAGGATCGTGCTGAGACAAGGGGCTCTGTAGTGCCTTTTGTAACCACCACTGTGGCCCAGTGCTGAGCCAAGAAGCCTTGCCTGCATTGTGAGGGCCTCTTGGCTTAGCTTGCTCTGGGACTGTTCTGACATCTTGAGCCACCCCTTTGTCAGCAGCTCCTTGTTCACTTTGTTCAGAGCCCTTCATCCCAGAGAACGGGAAACAAGTGGCCTTTTCCTACTGACCTCTTGAGCCTCAAGCTGTCCGAGAATCACAGTGGAAAGCGCCCTCAAGTCCCAGCCAATTTATGGCAACCCAGTAGGGTTTTTAAGGCAAGGGATGTTCAGAGGTCATTTGCCATTGCCTGCCTCTGTGTAGCAACCCCAGATTTCCTTGATGGTCTCCTGTCACAAGGACAGTGAAGAAATGCATTATTTTTCTTTGGAGGTTTGAAATGAGCAAAATCTTCACTCTTGAGTTTTAAAAGTGTTTTTTTTTCCTGTCTGGGCAGAGAACAGGCAGGATGGGGGAAGTCAGTTCAATTGCTCTTCAGACTGACCTCAGCCCACCTTCATACAAATGCTAATAGGTCTAGACGGTGGGATGGTCAAGCTTTCCCTCCAAGCAGGGAACAGAGATCTGGAGGAATCAAATACTAGAGAGACTTCAGGAAGGAAAATTCTAGAGACTTCAGGAAAAGCTTCACTGACCTGGCCTGACCTGGTCAGTGGTTGGGTGAAAAGAGGTGATAAAACTCAGGGGACCAAGGAGGAAGGCCTCTTTTTTGGTGCAGAGCCCATCAGAGCAGGCAGAAGTCTTAACTGAGGTCTGGAGGAGGCAGCTATTAACCGTGCGCTGGCCGGAAGAGCTGGATGAATCTTCAAGGTAACAGTAACTCTAGAGATCTGTAACTTCCTAAGCTAAGGAGCTTGCCCTGTATTTTTAACATTGATAGGGCATGTATAGAGAGAGGAACAGAGGAATTGCATTTTACCCATTTCTTTTGAATACCTTGCTCAGTCTGGTGCTGTGCTAAAAGTATGCTTGTGAACATTCTCTCTTTAATAAATACTGTATTAACTTTTGAAGCTGGTAGTGGTTCTCTGTACCACATAGATCTCCACTGTCTTGACCACACAATTTTAAAAGGGGCGCAGGGGGAAGGCAGGCAGTTGGCAAGTAGTTATTCCTCCAAGGGTGAGCAAAACAGTAAACTGTCCCTGTGATGACCAGGTGCTGGGCAGTGGGAGACACAGAAACAAGGCTTCAGAACTTGGAAGGGAAGCTGGGCATCCTGACCCTCCCAGCGGGCAATTCCTACAAAGGTCAGGTGGAGGTGGCAGGTTACCACAGAGGATGAAAAGCCTCTCCAGGTGTTAGGAAAACCTTGGAGGGCCAGGTGGAACAGGGCCTGCAGGCCAGAGTCAGCCCGTTCCGCCACAAGGACTAATCAGGGCTGACCCTGCTTAGCTTCAGAGATCTGATGAGATCAGGCTAGCCTGGGCCAGCATACAGACAATCCTGCAGATCAGCTTATTGAAGTCCCATGGCAGTTTGCTTCAAGGGTCATAAAATGTAGAAGAGCCATAAAATATCTTTTGATCCATAGGTCATAAAGATACAGCCGTGTCTGGCAATAGGTCATGTCGATCCAAGCCATTCCAAATTCCCAAATCACCATCAAGTTGCTGGTTTTCACTGACTTAAGGTCAGCTGCCGAGGGTGCAGTGGATCTAGTCTCGTTTGAGAATAGATAATTCTGCCTCAGCTCTTTATTGAGAGTGAGTGAAGTGTCATTTTGAGTAGAGTGATATCCTTCTAAGCTCATGGACTTCAGTAGACCTAGACTTGGTGTAGCTCCTCTTAGGATGGCACTGTGCCAGTCAGAAGCAGTGATGGAGCAGATTTACTCAGCTCTCAACATATGCAAATTGGCTGGGGGCAAGGCTAGACTAGTGAATCATATGGAGACCCAGTGGGCAGCCTCCTCTGTGAATTTGGGTTAATAGGAGCTTTTGGTTGTCTTATAAATATATTTCTGATGGTGCTTTTAGCAGGTCTCCATGGTACTCAGTTTTGGAATTGTGGTACTTGGTGTTTACAGAGCAGGAAGGGGAGATTGCCATTTTCAACTCTGATTTTTTATAACATCTGGTTCTGTGCAGGCAGTTGTGTAAATAATAACCATAGCTGTGCATATTCTGCAGTTACCCTGCACGAGATTTGGTGTTGAGCACAAAATCTAGCATCCTAAGAATGTTAATTTCCTTTTTAAAAAGTTCCTAGTTGTTATGGTTACAAAGATGAACTCGAAAATGAATGTGTGTATAATGCCTGTGAAATGAGGGGGAGAGGCTGAACAATATTTCCACGGGGGAGAGTGAAGGTTATCTTGTACAGTGTACCCTTCATCGAGCAGAAGCAGATGAAATTATACAAACTACTACCCCTTTCTTTGACAATGCAATTTAAATGCATCCTTATATAGGTTGCTGAATTCATATTTTCTAGGTAGAGAATTTTAATGTGGAGCAAGATTTGTCTTTGTTGACTTAGAGAGTGCAAAAATGCAATAATAGTTTTGGGCCAACTTTTTCATGCTTTTTCATTTTTCTAGGAAGTGTGCCTGTAGGAAGTGTGCCTGTTCTCTGGTCCCTGTCCCTTTTCTTTTTTGCCTTTGGGGATGTATGCTAAAAGGTTAGGGTGAGTTTCTAACATTGACAAGGGTGAGAAGCCAGTGTGTTATAGAGCAGCAGACTCTAATCTGGAGAAATGGGTTTGATTCCGCGTTCCTCCACATGAAGCCAGCTGGGCGATCTTAGGTTAGTCACAGCTCTCAGAGCTCTCTCAGCTTCCCAAAATAAGTCTAGCTCAATACCTAGTGGTGCACAATGCTAAAAGAGTTAGAACTTTAGGCTGCCAGACAATCTTTGGATCTCCTGGCTATACTACACAGAATGCCATACAATAGCTATTATTATTATTGGCAAGGGTGCAGCTTCCTTCCTAGGGTCTCTAGAAGTTAGATCGCTTAGTTGGCTGGTAGCAGTTGGGTCTCATCTCTGGTGAATGTGCATATAAATATATGTGCATGAACACTAAGGCAGCATGCAAGGCACAGTCTCCTTTTCTATACATTATGAGTTCTGGTGCATAAAGATACCATACTGCAGAATGAAGATCTCTGGTATGTGTTTGACCCTCCAAAAAAATAATTCTGTGTATTGCATTTTTATCCCATTTTCCTTCAAGATGCATATGTTATCACCTGTCTATGCTCACAACAGCCCTGTGAGGTAAGTTAGGCTGAGAGAGTCCGAGTGGCCTGAGATCACACAGCTAGCTTTTTGGCAGTGTGGGGATTTGAATCCGTGTCTCCCAAATCCTAATCTGCCATTCTGGTCACTGCACTGTACTGTCCTCCTTTAAATCTGAGGAAGATGGTTTACTGCAAAGTAGATGAATATGACAGTGCAGTGGGACTTTCAGCCGTGGGTAATAGGTAACACAGGATGCACAGGCATGCTCAACTGGTGATCCTTGGCATAAGAATTTGGGTGTCCCTATTTTCATTTGTGAAATGTTGGAAAGTATCACTGTATCTAATTGTAAACTTGCTGGCTCCTGCTGGATTATAAAAGCAACAGAATGTGGACAGATGCAGGCAAAGCAAGGGTCTCTACATACTCTGGGGACTTCACAGGTAGAAAAATGTGATGTAAATGTTGGAGAGTATCACTGAGCCTAATAGTAAACTGGCTGGCCCCTGTGCAGATGACAAAAGCAACAGAGTGGGGCCAGATACAGGCAAAGTAGGAGTCTCTCCAAGGACTCCCCAGGTAGAAAAATGTGATCTGAAGAAAAGTGGCCTGATGAGGACTGAGCATGCTCCCTGAGGCCTGGAATGTTGACGGGAGCTGGGAGTCAGTAAAAAGAAAAATTGTCAGTGGGTGGAGAGGAGGAGATAAATTAGCTTGGGAGATTTTTGAGGATGGGGGAAGATTTCCAGATTGTTTGTTCTTCCTGCATTTTTTTCCAGCCCTCCTTTTTATACTAGCTAAGGCTTAATCTGCATGGGAGTGTGGATTGGGGTGGGGAAAGGCATTTCTTTCCCTAAATCTAAAAAAGAATGGCCCTTCCAGTTTGTTGATACTAGTTTATATGCTGTCTTTTCCTCCCCCAGATGTGGAGCGTTACTCCGACAAATACCAGATGTCCGGTCCTATCGATAACGCTATCGAGTGGAGCCCAGGTGCGTCTGGGAATATTTTTTCTCTTGCATATTTTAATATCCCAGAGGGATAGACATGCTGGTTTGTTGCTACAGAAACAAAAGATCTTGTGACACCTGGAAAAAAATATTGAACAGTTTTAGTGCAGCATCATCTTTCCTGGATTAGAACCTTATTGAGTCAGATGCATTAAAGGTTATTCTTAGTTGCCAGGTACACACTTGGGTATCAAGAAAAGCCACTGTAAACAGCTGGTGGTAAAGGGCAATGAAATGCAGTGAGGGCCAAGCTGTGACATTTGTTTGTGAAGATGATGTGTATGCAAGATAAAATGTTCTGCAGGCAGAGAGAGACCTATAATTTCATCCCCTCTGTTTTGATTTTAAGACTGCAATTCTGAACACACTTTGTATCGATTAATTTCCCTTGAGTTTCATGGGATTTACTTCTGATTGTATATGTTTAGGATTGCACCGCAAATCCCTGAGATGTCACCAGCTCTGATATGTTTGTTTGGAATGGCCTTCTGACATCAGATTGCCTTATGTGCTCCTCTTTTGCGTGTTGCTTGCTAGATTGGTTTGTAGTTTTCCAGTAAGTTTAAGGAATATCAAAGGTTACAGGATTGCCAACAGGCCTGCAGAAAAATTTCCTGTCCCTTGCATGGAAGTGAACAGTTGAAGCTTTTCATGGCATGGAGGTCAAACATCCCATTAAGCTTCTGTTAAAGGGACAGAACTTTTTTTTTTCTCTAAGCAATTGGCATTTCTATCAGGGGAAGGTAAGATGATCTCCAAAATGAGTTTAATACTCAGTACATATTAAAAAACAAACATAAGAGGTATTCATGTTATAGATAAAATCTCCCTTTTAATCTCTCCCCATCCCCCACAACCAGATTACAGAGATGATGAGTTTGTTTAGTGGAGATTGTATAGCTAGTTTCCAACTCAGGAGCATGAGCTACCTTGTGAGGAACAACAACTACTATTTCCCAGGCATTACTTCACACCGTTTTATAGATGCGAAATTGCCATTTGATAACTTGTTTTTTTTTTAAAAAAAGATCTAGAATTGCAAATGGCTCTAAAATTATTATTATTTTTTAAAAGAACTTTACATGTATTTTGCATGTGTACTACCTAACTGGTTAAATTTGTCTTCATAGACTGGAGACGGCTGCCTCAAGAATTAAAAATCCGAGTGCGGAAGATTCGAAAGCAAAGTAAGTGCTTTTAAAAATACAATTCAAAATAACAACAAAAAAAGGATCCAAGTTTTAGTTTCTTGGCTTTTATGGGATACTTTCGAAAGAAGTTACGGTAGGGGAAGAGAGGTCAAGAACTAATCAAGTTTCTGGCCTTCCCTTTTAACCTCTTCCCCCAGTCATATATCCTCCCCTGCCTCTCTGTTGTGGCTGAGTCCCCTTTGCCCACCATTACTGTACTGTAGTTTGGTGTAGTGGTTAAGTGCACGGACTCTAATCTGGGAGAACCGGGTTTGATTCCCCATTCCTCCACTTGCACCTGGCTGGATGACCTTGGGCAAGCCATAGTTCTGATAATAGCTGTTCTTGAAAAAGAGCAGTTTCTGTCAAGAGCTCTCTCAGCCCCACCTATCTCACAGGGTGTCTGTTGTGGGGAGGAGAAGGGAAAGGAGTTTGTAAGCCGCTCTGAGACACCTTTGGGTAGTGAAGGGCGGGGTATAAATCCAATCTCTTCTTCTACTA
Source organism: Gekko gecko (assembly GCA_029375565.1). NCBI lineage: Eukaryota > Metazoa > Chordata > Lepidosauria > Squamata > Gekkonidae > Gekko > Gekko gecko. The sequence goes on along the minus strand of JAPDNY010000001.1, from coordinate 25,362,816 downwards.
CTGTTTCTACAAACCTTGGCTCTAGACAGCCAAGCTGTCCATCGACTTGACTCCTATCCTCCCTTCCAAGTCACATTAGTATTCTGTGTGGGATTCCCACGTGTGTGTGTTAAGTGCTGTCAGGTCACTTCTGACTCATGGCAAATTAATGATCTCCCATGTGTCCTGTTGTTAACAGCCTTGCTTGGGATTTGCAAACTAAGGGCCATGACTTGCGTAATTAAGTCAGTCCATCTCATGTTGGGTCTTCGTCTTTCCCTGCTGCCTTCAACTTTTCTTAGCATTGTTGTCTTTTGTTTCCTATACCTCTACTTTACCTTTCCTGGATTACCACTTACCTGATCCTCCTCAGACTCAGATCTGGGAGAAATTTTCCATTGCGTCAAGTGTCCACTTCACCCCAAAGGAGGGCCACTGGAAGTTCCTTTGCCAGACATTTCCTCTGGACCCTCTTCATACCACTCAGATCCATGGCAGACATCATAGGAAAACAGATTACGGTACTTTATTTAATCTCAGAAGGAAGGAACCACCAGGGTTGTCTAGTCCAATCCCCCGCTTACCCAGGAACTACAATATCCCTGACAAGCAGATATCCAGTTGATACTTAAAAACCACCAACAATGAAGAATCCACCAACCCACGAGGGGACTGTTCCAGTGTCGAACACACCACCATCAAGAAGTTCTTCTTCAAATTTAGACAAAACCTTTGCTGTAGTTCATGCCCTTTAGTCTGAGTCCTGTTCTTCAACATGACTGAAAACATATCCACCCCATCCTCCTCATGGCATCCCTTTGAGTATCAGAAGGTGGCAATCATATTGCCTCGCATTCACAAACAACATAGAGATTCCCATCTCCTTCAACCTCTCCTCATAGTTGGCGCATGAACAATAACCCCTCACCAGCATGGTGTAGTGGTCAAGAGCAGCAGACTGGAGAACTGGGTTTGATTCCCCACTCCTCCACATGAAACCAGCTGGGTGATCTTGGATCAGTTGCAGTTCTCTCAGAACTCTCTCAGGCCCACTTACCTCACAGGGTGCCTGTTGTGGGGAGAGGAAGAGAAGGCAATTGTAAGCCTCTCTGAGACTCTTTCGGGTAGTGAAGGGTGGGGTATAAAACCCAACTCTTCTCCCCCCCCCAGACTTGTTCCAGCTTATTGACATCCTTGTTCAATTGATGATTAATGTATTCATGCAGTCAAGCTGGATACCAGTTTGGGTAGGTGGGGTACTTTCTTTATATCATAATGGGGTATTTAAAGCAAGTGTGGATCAAAGAGGATCCAGCTCTTTCACATAGGGAAGCAGGGGGGGAATTAGGTCTAGGACTGTTGGCAAGTTATGGCCCCACACCAGCTGTGTCTTGTGTGGGCACCCTGGAATTTTGTCCCACATACTTCCCCTTCCCTAACAGACCTGAGTAAAAATTCATTCAGTTCTCTGAAATGGGCCCATCCATTCCTGGCTTAATCCTGAATTCCAAAGACTAGCCCAAACTGATCAGTTTTATAAATGGCTTGGGAAGGTGCTGAAGCATTTGTGAATTTACAGTGGAAGTAAGTTCCATAAGGGAAGCACTCTCTCACTCTCTCTCACTGTCTCCTTCCTTCCCTCCCTTCCTCCTCTGTGTTTAACACCAAACACAGCTATATTCTAGCTTAAGTTTTTGTGGGCAAGCACACTTCCTCATCAGAGACAGAGAAGGAGGAAGAAGGGGGAGGGAAAGAGCCAGTGAGCACATGCCAGAGAGATGGGGAGGGAGTACCATGGCACTTGGAGAGATCCCCCTTTCCATTTCTAACAGATTGGGGGGGAGAAACCTAATAGCACAGCTTGCATTCCTTGTTAGTGAAAGAGAGCAAGAGTACAGCAGCACCTTAATGACTAACAAAATTTGTGGCAGGGCATGAATCATTGCTCACTTCTTCAGATACAGTTGGCATATGAGTCCATCTGTCCTTATATCTTGGAAAGTGAAGTGATTTTAGATGCCAAAGGCATTGGTAATGAGACAAGAAACCTAGGTCTCAGTTCAGTCCAGGAGGTTGCATTGTCTTAAGCTTCATGCAATTCAGCAGCCTCTCTTTCTAATCTCCCTTTGAAATTCCTTTGTAAGACAAGTACTACTCTTAGGTCAGCAACTGAATGCCCAGGAAAGTTAAAGTGTTTCCCCAATGGTTTTTGAATGTTGTGATTTCTAGTAGTAGTAGAAAGAGTAAGAGTCCAGTAGCACCTTTAAAGACAAACAAAATTGTGGTAGGGTTTGGTCTTTTGTGAGTCACTGCTCACTTCTTCAGACTTATTTCCATTTATTCTTTGCATCCTCCTGGACTGAATTCTCCTGTACCAAACTGAGACCTAGGTTTCCTGTCTCATTACCAATGCTGATGCCTCCACGCCTCTGTGTATTACACCTAATCCAATTATTTCTTCTGTTGCCATTCATCATCTGAAGTCATCTTTATAAAGTTTATATCTCCAGTAGCTTGTGTTACATTTTATGACACACATGTCCTGGCCCGACAAAGTGACATTTATGTCAGATCCAGCCCTCGTAACAAATGAGTTCAACACCTCTGCTCTGATATAACTATTCCATACCTTGGTCAGATTTTCAGATAAAAGTCTCCATCCAATTAAAAAACATTTTTAAAGAGCTATATTCCGGAAATTCCATTAAGTAAATTATGAAATTATTCCAAATTATCTTAAAAGAATCTTTCTTTTTTTCCTCCTCTGAATTTATCTAATCTTGTTTGTTAATTTTTCAAGTGCTGCTATACTTCTTAATTTAGTACCCCACCAATCCAAGGGAATCTCTTTAGCATTCTTCCAACACTGGGCAATAAGCAACTTAGCTGTGACCAAAAGAAAATTAATGAGCTTTTTGTTTACATTGAGCATTGGCAAATAAATTGAGCAGGGCTAATTCAACAGTAGGTTTTACTTTTTCCTGGGTTATTTTAACAATCTCTGTAAATATTGAGTTCCAAAAAATTGCCGGACGGGACTGTGTTTCATGCATGGGGGTCGATACAACCTGGGAGCAGTGTTCCCTCTAAGCTGAGTTAGCGTGAGCTAGCTCACAGTTTTTTAGCCCCTGGCTCACACATTTTTGTCTTCGCTCAGGAAGGATGTGCAGTAGCCAAATCGCTTGCTCAGAACTTTAATGTCATTAGCTCACAAAGTAGAATTTTTGCTCACAAGACTCCGCAGCGTAGAGGGAGCATTGCCTGGGAGAGTCCCAGTGTTGCCTGTACTGTATACTATGCATCTGGTGCGATATGCAGTCCCGCCATCTCCGGTTACAAGGATCAAGTAGCAGGTGATGTGAAAGTCCTCTGCCTGAAAAGCTGCTGTCAGAGTGCATACATGAAGCTGCCTTATACTGAATCAGACCCTTGGTCCATCAGAGTTAGTACTATCTACTCAGACTGGCAGTGGCTCCCCAGGGTCTCAGGCAGAGAGGTCTTTCCCATCACCTATTGCCTGGTCCTCTTTACTGGAGATGCTGGGGGTTGAGCCTGTGGTCTTCTGTATGCAAAGCAGAGCCTCTTCCACTGAAGAAGACAATGACATTGGATTTATACCCCACCCTTCACTACCCAAAGGTGTCTCAGAGCAGCTTACAATTTCCTTTCCTTTCCCCTCCCCACAACTGACACTCTGTAAGGTAGGTGGGGCTGAGAGAGCTCTCCCAAGAACTGTCCTTGAGAGAACAGCTCCGAGAAAACTTGCGACTGACCCAAAGTCACACCAGCACCTGCATGTGGAGGAGTGGGGAATCAAACCCAGTTCTCCCAGATCAGAGTCTGCACTCTTAACCACTACCCCAAACTGGCTCTGAGCCACAGTAGACAGTACTGAACCTCGTTGGACCAATTGTCTGAGCTGGTATAAAGCAGGTTTATGCGTTCAACCGGTAGCCAGTGGAAGCATTTGGAGCACCAGTGTGACTGGCTTCTTGTAATCTGGCTCAGTACTGTAATCTTCCTTTTTTTTGGTGCAGGAGCAACTGTCCTTCCCCCTAAGCGGAAAACTCATCTACCAGTAGACAAGGAGGAAACCATTAAGAAACTGGAGGTAGGCCCAAATGTTAACATGAGATCCTTCAGGCATGCGGTGGGGTGGAGATTTCTGGCCAGCCTTGAAGGCTGTTGTGAGGAGAGGTGGCAATAGCTCCCTTTCCCAGAATTCCACCAGAATTTGGCTGGTTGTCTTCGTATAAGCCGCTTTACCATTGGCTCTTAAATGTCCCTCTCATACTGCTTTTGGCTGATAAGGGCTTTTTTAACATTCCCTGTTTTTGCATTCTGAGGGGCAGCCCGATGGGCCAACATTTACCCACTGCTTAATCTCCGTGTCGAGAAAAGTTTCACTGGTAAATTTACATAGGAGCAATGCCAGTGAAAACAGTTGGCGACCCTAATCCCCATCCTATATCCCTTCTCTTTGTCAAACAACTGTGAAGGTTTCTAAGCAAGCAGTTCCACACCGGTGTTTTGCAGACAAAAACAAGGACATGCTTTTTAATACCCCCTATTCTCATGCCAGGGCTTACTCCCTGCACGGTTCACGCTTTTACTCTGTGATGGTCCGTCCTCTGTTTGGAATGTCGAGTCTTGCTCTTTACATCACAGATCCATGCCAGAGAAACCATAATTATCCTACAAAATCTGTTGTTGACAGTTCAGAGTATACCTCAGCTGCTGGACAGTATGAAACTGTTGCCTCTATGTGCTCCGTGGCCCATTGGTGCTCATGCTAGAGACAAGAGATCCACCCTCGTCTCCCCTGCTTTGAGATTTGTCTTCTAGGGACCCCATGCAGTGTAGTGATCAGTACTAGACAAGAATCTGGGAGGCCCCAGTTGAAATGCCCACTCAGCCTGGAAACACCAGGCTGGTTGTTCTCTCTCAGCCTGACCTGCCTCACCTGGTTGTTGTGAGGATAGACTAGAGAAGAGGAAGAAGAGAAGAGATTGGATTTATACCCTGCCCTTCATTACCTAAACAGCTCTGAGAGAACTGTGACTGACCCAAGGTCACACCAGCAGCTGCAAGTGGAGGAGTGGGGAATCAAACCTGGTTCTCCCAGATTAACGTCCACACTCCTAACCACTACACCAAACTGCCTCTCACCTCCTTGGACAAAGGAAAGGATAAAAAATATGCTCAATAAATAAAAACTTTTCTGAGCTGTGCAGACTGCAGGGTGGTAGCTGGCATATTTAAATGGTCCTTTGCCAACTCCCCCGACCCTCCTTGTAGGCAGACCTCTAGTACATCAAGGGGAAGTGTTCTTACCCTGTTTTGCACAGGCTGAGAATCACATATAAACTGTTGCAGATTGTGAACAGATGAAGCTGCCTTATACCAAGCCAGTCCACTGGCCCATCCAAGTCAGTTACTCATACTGGTGGCAGCTTTCCAGGGTCTCAAGTGGAGGTCTTCCACATCACCTACAACCTGATCCTTTTAACTGGAGATGCTGGGGATTGAACCCGGGACCTTCCGCATGCAAAGCAGATGCTCTGTCCCTGAGCCACAGCCCTTCCCCAGGCACTGAGTTTGTGTGCCAAAGATCTGTATTCCTTGCAGATGTTATAGCAGTGTGCTAACTAAACACATATAGATACTTTTCATGTGTCACAACCCTGTTTCGACAAGACAGAAAGCCTGTGCAAAAATCACACGGGGAACCTTTTTGCCTTGCCAGCTTCATGTTCAAATTAGGCTTTTTCTTTGACCTTCAGTCTTTCCCAGCATCAGGGTCTTCTCCAGTGAGTGCTGCCTTCTCATTTGGTGGCCAAAGTATTTGAGCTTCAGTATCTGGCCTTCCAGGGAACAGCCGGGGTTGATTTCTTTTAGGATTGACTGATTCGATCTCCTTGCAGTCCAAGGGACTCTCAAGAGTCTTCTCCAGCACCATAGTTCAAAAGAATCTATTCTTCAGTGCTCAGCCTTCCTTATAGTCCAACTCTCACAGTCATACATTACTACTGGGAATACCATTGCTTTGACCATATGGACTTTTGTTGGCAGGGTGATGTCTCTACTCCTTGAGGGGTGTGCATTTGGATCTCCCTGAGCTGAAAATATACACAAAAAAATATTGTATTGGTGTTTTTTGGGTACATTCAGCATCCCAAAAGTATCTGAGATTTTTTTTGGGGAAACAAAAAATCCTGAACAAATCCCAGATATTTTTGGGAACCAGGAAGCTCGAGGAAACAGCTGAGAGGTGAGGAGGCTGCTCCCCCGCCTGTTAGCAGTTCCTCCACTTTTTTCTACACTCCATTTAAACTAGGCTGATTTAAAGGGACTGCAGAAAAGATCAGGGAAACAGCTGTTTCCTTTCCCCATTTTTTCTTCTGCAGTCCATTCAAACCAGGATGGTATCCCAATACTTTGCTGGTATTGGGATCTGGTATTTTTGGAAATGGAATTTTGGGGGGGGTCCAATAGACTCAAACTGAAAAAAATGGGGAGAACCCTGCACACCCCTACATGCTATTGTCCCTGTTTCCTAGTTTCTATTCTTAGTAAACTACTGAGCCTATTTCTGTCTTCTGGGAGTACCCTCTGGGGTTCAAGTGTTGATAAGGTGAGCTGCTATCATCCTTTTCCCCCGCTTTGACCCTGGATCCCATTTTCAGAGCCAGGAACCATTCCAGGATGGTATGGTGTAATAAGAAGTAAGGTCTGGTTTGAAAAAAATATATTGTATGTATATATTCCCTAGACTCTGGAAAAAAAGGAGGAGGAGGTGACATCCGAAGAGGAAGAGGAGAAAGAAGAGGGTGAGGAAGGGAAAGAGGAAGAGGAAGAAGCATACGATGAGGAGGAATATGAGGAGGTATGGTGTTTTGTTTCTGAACGTCCCCCATCCCTTGGCAGAGGAGGGGATTTCAGGGCACGAAGGGGCCTGCCCAGGGAAGATGTTGGAATTGAACCTATAGTTTGTATGATTTGGGGCTACATCTTTGGATTTTATTTATTTATTTATTTACGTTATTTGTAGTCCGCCCATCTCATTAAGCAGTGCAAAAATTAACTTTCTAGTAGGATCCCGCTTACGATAAGCTGTACACCGCAGTATAAACCACAGTCCCTAATCATTTATTCATGTAAGTTTTGTTTGTTTGCACCTTGTGTAAGCCTTCAGGATAGAACCATCTTAATAAATAAGTAATAATGTCCCGGCAGGCCCAATCTCATCAGATCTCAGACATTAAGCAAAGCCGACCCCAGCAAGTACTTGGAAGGGAGACCTGCAAGGAATACCAGGGCTGGGATGCTGAGGCAGGCAATAGTAAGCCACCTCTCTGAAACATCCAAGTCCTAATAGGGGTCGCCAGAAGTCAACAGTGATTTCTAGGTGTGTGCGCGCACACACACATACAATACTCATCAAAAAAAATTAAAAATAAGTAGTAATTAGCAACAACCATCCCACCAATCTAGCTTTGATGCATTCATGGTGATAAAGGGGAGGTTAGCGCTTTCACACAAGCTGAATAAATGCCCTTTCACTCCACTTTAACAATTGTTTGCAAATGGATTTTGCCATTTCACATAGTGAAACCCGGTTGCAAAGTGTATTTTGAGCAGATTGAATGTGCGGTATTGTCCTGACGTGGATAGCCCAGGCAAGCCCAGTCTCGTCAGATCTCGGAAGCCAAGCAGGTGGGACTCTGGCGAAGTACTTGGATGGGAGACCTCCTTGGAAATACCAGCAGTCAGGAGGACAGGGGCAGGCTGCACTCGGCCACCTTTCTGAATATCCTCCAGGCCCCCAGGAGGGGTCAGTCACCAGGGGTCGCCATGACATCCAGGTGCACACACATTCTCACACACACACACACGAAAAAAATACAAAAGGAAAAGAAAGTGCAGCATTCAACGTGTGTGAAAGTGTCCCGAGAATAGAGAATGAGCCAGTAACCTTGGTAAGATCTGAGACTCCTTATTAATTTGGGGCTCTGAAGAGCTACCATGAGCCAAACATACAAAGATTCCTTCAACCCCCAACCCACACATCGTACAAAAACACAGCACATGAATTATCTGTTGGTGGAACCCCAGGATAATCAGGTTTCCTGGGAATTTTGCCCCACAGTTCCCCTGTCTCGGCTGCTCAGCTTAACTTCCCTTCCATTTCAGAATAAGTGATCACGTAAACAAGACTAGGTCATTCCTGGCAGGTGGGACTCCCAGATCCTTGAAATGTGGGGAATAACTGTGCAAACTGCCATGAACTATGTAGGGTTGCCAGCTTCCCGGTGGTAGCTGGAGATCTCCTGGGATTAGAAATGATCTCCAGATTACAGATCAGTTCCTGGGGAGAAAATGGCCACTTTAGAAGGTGGCTCTATGGCATTCTACCCCACTGAATTCCCTCCCCTGCCCAGACTCTACCCCCAAAATCTCCAGGAATTTCCCTTCCTGGAGCTGGCAACCCTAGGCCTGGGCTGCAGAATGAGGTGTTAGAATTCTGAGGTGGTGAGGTGGGCTGTACCATTTCGGACTGTTGGTGGGGAAGGGCTCACTTTTAATTGTTTCCCCCATAAAAATAAAACCCTGCACACTAGGGAGAAAAATTCTAGCCTACCTGTTCACGAACTGTGCTAGTTTCCCATGTACAGGCTCTTATTAAAGTAGGGGAACCGTGAAATATTTAGTCTGTGAAGTGGTGCGATCGGTTCTTTCACCTCAGGAGCCTGCCACCTCCTTCCATGACACATCTAAGCCATGTCAAACAGAGCTGGTTACTGCCGGCTAACAAACTCCAGCACAGCTTTCTGAGCCGTCTCTGTGGAAACAAGCCATCCGTCTTCGTCCTCGCGAGCTATTTTTGTCTTAACACCTCATGTAATATCTGTGGGAAAACCGAAAAGAACAGTAGCGGTGGCAGCAGCCAGGTCAACAGGAGGCTTGGGGAGAGGTCTTCAGTCATTATCGGTGCCCCCCACACACACCTTTGCCATTGCTGGAAAGGGAAGGGACCGGAGGGAGACAAGAAAGCCAGAGGTGGCAACTCGGCTTGAGTGAGGATGCCCAGCCCCTCTCCCACCTACCAACACCCGTGGGGAAGCAGAAACAACCATAGCTATTGTAATGCAATCGTTTGGGATACTGTGTACAGTTCTGGTCACCGTATCTGCAAAAGGACATTGCAAAGCTCGGAAAAGTACAGAGGAGGGCAGCCAAGATGATGAGGGGGTTGGAGCACCTTCTGTATGAGGAAAGGCCGAAGACTCTGGGACTTTTCAGTTTAGAAAAGAGATGGGGGGGGGGGCATGATAGAGGTTTAAAAAATTATGCACAGGGTGGAGAGAGCTGACCAAGAGAACTTTTTCTCCTGCTCCCAAAATACTAGAACTCGAGGGCAATCTAATGAATAGGTTCAGGATGGACAAAAGGAAATGCTACTTTATACAGAGAATGATTAAAATATGGAATTCGCTGCCATAGGATGTAGTGCTGGCCACAGGAATAAACAGCTTTAAAAAGGCATTAGGTCGATTCATGGAGGATAAGTAACAGTGGCTACTAGCCATGGTGACGGAGGGGAACCTCCACCTTCAGAGGCACTAATCCTGTGAATCCCAGAGCCAAGAGGCAACATTAGGGGAAGGCCTCGGCCTCTGTGCTCTGTTATTGGCTGTCCAGAGGAACTGGTTGACCACTGTGTGAGACAGGATGCTGGACGAGATGGTCTGCTGGTCTGATCCAGCAGAGCTCTTCTTGTGTTCTTGACAGCATGACGGGAGTAGAAGAACAGAGCATTTCAAGCTTAGAACCAAGGGCAAAAGTGCCATTCTTTTAATCCTCGGTTCTGGAGCAGACGATCTCTTCTTAACTTACCAGAAAATTTCCCATTGGGCTGCTTCTCTGAGGGGTCCCTAACAACCAAATAGCCCCCAAGGGCAGCACTACGTGATGTATTCCGTTTACTCAGACCCCAATAACAAAGACATATTCAGCTCACTCAGGCCACAGTGACAAAGACAATGAATATATTGTCACCACAGTAGGGGTCTGAGTGGACAGTGTGGTGTTGCCAATGGTGTAGAGGCCGCTCAGTTTATCCAGGGGGCTGTTTTAACATCCGTATGCCCAAACTTTGGATCCTTGTTTCCAACACATCAGCCTCTGGGTGGAGAACTCGTCCTTACCAGCAGAGGCAAGGGTCCTCTTCCCTCAAAAAGAAAAAGCCCCTATACTATCCCGTCAGTTAAGCAGAGTTCTGCCATTTGGTTCTCTGGAAACCCTTACGTAAGTTATGTATTATCGTGGATTTGAACTGTAAGCTGCTTTGAGCGCAAGCCTAGCAGAAAAGCAAGGTCTAAATGTAGTGAAATAGTTTTCTCTTTCTCTTCTGCCTGTACAGGAGACAGATTATATCATGTCCTACTTTGACAATGGCGAAGATTTTGGGGGCGATAGTGATGACAACATGGATGAAGCCATATACTGAACTGTGATGGTGCCATAGGTTTGCAGATACAAGACATTCCCACCATGTGCCCAAAATGGCTCCTTTTCTGTTGGTCTTTTCTGCCGCCTCTGGGAGGCTTCTGGGTGATCCATCTGACTCTTTGGCTGATGTGAGACAGTTTTTTCTGTCTTCACTGAGTCACTTCCCAGGGGTTTTCCTCAACCTCTTATTGGGCATGTGGCCTCCAGGTGGCGCCATCAATCTGTCATTCTGTCAGACATTTATGTGGCTCATCAGTTGCAACTGGACCAGCGCCTGTCAGAATAACCAGCATACATCTGTTCCTCCTCCCTCTTGTCTTATGCCAGAGAAAGTGGACTGGATCCTGTAGAAATCCTGCTTTTGTCTCAGTGCTGCCTTCTGGAACAGAGGAGAACATTCCAGAAAGGAAACAGCAAGCCACTAAGGCTGAGGAGAAACAGACTCAAATACGTATTTCCTTTGGGAACCAAGGATCCTCTCTTGATAGTTTAATTTGCCGCAGAACTTCTCACTTTGCCCTCTCTGTCCTTAAGGGCAGTGATCTCTCATGTCTGTTTTCTACTAATGGGGGGGAGGGTGCCTTGCCAAGGAGGAGAAAGTGTATTCATCTTTTTTTAAAGGAAGATTTTTAATGTCACCATTTTGAAAACTGAGTATATTTTCCATTTTTTAGCATGGTGAATATTGGGGTGGTGGTGGAGGGGGTTACCAGCATTTCTCAAGTTTGGGGAAGAATCTCCCACAATCCTCCAGGGTTTGTGATAGGAACCCTTCACCCAGTCTCTGCTTCTGGTACTGTTAATGAGTACTGTACTGCTGTACACTGTGAATGTGTGAGTTTTAATTAGCTGTGGATAACAAAAACACGTTGTTTTAAAACGTGTTAGGAGAAAGCGGCATCAAGCCTTTCTTATTTATTTTATTAAAAATATTTTACCTTGCTTTTCCAAAATAATCATAACAATAATCTGTCCAGAGCAGCTTATGGGGACTGAATCCTGAAGCACGTTACAATGTTAAAATGAACCTACCACACTCCAGGCGAATAAAGCGGCAACAGGATATAAACAAATTATCTCTCCATCCCCTATGTGAGTTTTATTCTCTGTGCTGTTCCAAGAAGGTCACCATATAAATGATACCTTCTGTTTTAAGTTTTTGCTTTGAGATATGGTTAAGCTCCCATTTTGCCACAAACTACATTCGCACCTCAGCCATTTTACGCACCCAGACTGTCGCAGTCATAGGAATCCTTCCCTCCTCCTGTTAATTTTTAATCCTGGTACACTTTTTAATCCTTCTTTCCCTCTGAGGAACTCATGGTGACATACATGAGTCCCCTTTCATCTGTTTTCTCTGTACCACAGCCTAGTGAGGGAGGTTAGGCCAAGGGAGAATGATTGGCCCAAGATTACCCAGTAAGCATTGTGGTTGAGTGGGGATTTGGACCCCCAAGCCTAATCCAAAACTCTGTACCTTCGTGCATAACATGGGCTTGTTGTTTTTGAAGCAAGTTAGGTGATGGCCTCCTTTGTATGCTCAACAGGCTCAACTGGACTAGTTATTTAATCTCTCGGTCTAACCTTGGGCTGCCAACTCTGACTTAGGACGTTCCTGGAGCTTTGGGCGTGGTGCCTGGGGAGGAAAGGGAGCTCGGCAGGGATGTGATACCATAGAGCCCTACCCTCCAAAGCAGCCATTTGCTCCAGGGGAACGGATCTGTGTCATTTGGAGATCAGTTGTAGTTCCAGGAGAACTCCAGGTTCTACCTGGAGCTTGGGAACCCTAGAAATAAACCTGTCTCACAAGGTTGTTTGGGAGCATGATGGGGAAGGAAGTACACATGCCTCCCTGAGGTAACTGAAGGAAGTGAGGTTGCAAAGAGTTGAACTTGACTGTGCGATTGAACAACAACAAACAAGTGGTAAAGGTTTTCCCAAAGTCTGCTTCAGTCAGCGTATATATGATGCTTGAATGCTCCCACAGCTAAACAAAGATCACTGCATGTAGGGGGGAAAAAACCAAACCTGTCAAGGAGAAGGATTCAGCACAGCAAGTAACGGAAAGGCTCTTTAACCTATTTTGCAGGGAGCTATTTTTACAGGATAGCACTTAAGCACCTGTTGAATTTCTGCCTGTTGCACAAACACAGCAATCTTGCCAAGGAGAAAAAAAAGGTGGTAGTGCTCATTGTTTGTATGTGGAAAGTTGGATTTCTTCCTTTTCAAAATGCTGTTATGTGTGCTTTAAAGTCTAAGGCTGCCTCCTGTTGGTTTAGGTGGGTAGTTGTGTTGGTATGAAGCTTCAGAACAAAGTTTGAGTCCAGTGGCATCTTTAAGCCCTACAAAGTTTAATTCAAGGTATACACTTTCGTGTGCAAGGCACACTAATTCAGATAACCTGTGCTTGCACATGAAAGCTTATACCTTGAATTAAACCTTGTTGGTCTTAAAGATGCCACTGGACTCAAACTTTGTTTTTCTATTGGTTTCTAGGACTGCTGTTTTTAGCAACATATCAAACAAAAAATGACCCTTTTCTGACATTGTCTTTAATGGTAAAAAAGCTTCAGTGGCTCAAATGCTAAGTCTCAGGGTGCCACTAAATGCAGAAGAGCAAGATGGGTTTGAAAAGGAGGTACCCTTAACTTCCTGTCTGGGTATTTTGAAGTGCAGTCTGTTCTTACATTGAGGTGTCTGAGAAAGGAAAATGAGAACGAGGTGTGTTGTGCTGAGGCTTTATTCTTGATCTTGCTGGCAAAGGGTCTCTGTGGTTAAACAACAATTTTAATTATTTCCTTAATATGAAATACACAGAGCCCTTTCTATTAAATTAGTGTTTCACCTTTTCTTCAGGGAGCTTGGGTCCCTGAAGTGTACATGGGTCACCCCTCCTCTTTTTATCCTTACAACAGCTATTTTAGGAAGATCACCCAGAGCCAGTTTGGTGCATTGGTTAGGAGCATGGATTCTAATCTGGGAGAACTGGGTTTGATTTGCAACTCATAGAATCACAGAGTTGGAAGGGGCCATACAGACCATCTAGTCCAACCCCATGCCCAATGCAAGACCAGCCTAAAGCATCTCTGACAAATATTCATCCAGTCTCTTCTTGAAAGCTGTCAGTGAATGCAGCTGCTGGTGTGACCTTGGGTCAGTTACAAGTTATTTCAGAGCTGTTCTCTCAAGGGTAGTTCTTGAGAGAGCTCTCTCAGCCCCACCTACCTCACAGGGTGTCTACTGTGGGGAGGGGAAGGGAAAGGGATTGTAAGCCACTCTGAGACTCCTTCAGGCAGCAAAGGGCAGGGTATAAATCCAATCTCCTCTTCTTCACGGCCAAGTGAAGATTTGAACCCACCTCTCCCATGTGCTAATCTGACACTCTAACCACTATAACACGCTGCCTCATGAGTGGGAAGATACCGACTAATCCGATTCCCCACCACCACCATTTTTGGGAAGCCTCTGAAATACGGAGCACCTCAGAAACAGGCGGAAAGAGGAGATGCAGAAGGCACTGTGCCAGGAAGAATTAAGTTTTGTAATTCCACACAGTAAACAAGTTGCCACTCTTGGCACTGTTCTTTTTCCAAAGCAGCATCACTCTGACAATGGCCATCAGGCATGTGAGTCCCACTTGGCTGACCCCTGTGGAGGATTTCATGTTCTTACCTTCTTGGAGGAGACAACAGGGATAGATTTGAGACAAACAACATATGCTGAGGAGACTGAAGGCCAGGTATGAGGCTTGGGAAGGGAACAGACTCCCTGCCCACACTATGTTCATGGTACAAAATTTTGTGTCTTTCTGCTGTGGTTGCTTGTAATCAGATCTGTGCACCATACAACCACCTTCTTTACCATAATTGGTCTCCAGACGGCATCCATGCAAGGATTGAATAAGGGAGATGACCTCCTGTTTCACCGGTTAGTATGAAAAATACAAGATGCAAGCTTTGGGTTCTGCACAAGATATTTCATCAGTTGCAGGGGTGGTTTGCAACTATGAGACAGGTTGGGCAGTTGCCACTGGGAGGTGATAGAAAATAGTGGTAGAAAACCGAAAGGCAAACACTGGTGCAATTTTGAAGGGACTATGAGAATTGGGCACATTATTCTTGTTCACAGTAGGATTTTGGGGGCAGGAATCTTTTTAGGTGGGATGCATTCCTTTGTCCAATGCCCCAGAATCACTTATGACTGTCCCTGCTCAATTGGATGCTCAAAGGAAAAGTTTTTTTGGTGTTGTGGTTTGAGCCAGTTTGGTGTAGTGGTTATGATCGGCAGACTCTAATCTGGAGAACCAGGTTTGATTCCCAACACCTCCAGATGCAGCTGCTGGGTGACCTTGGGTCGGTCAAAGATCTCTCAGAGCTGTTATCTCAAGAGCAGTCCTCTAAAGCTCTCTCAGCCCCACCTACCTCACAGGGTGTCTGTTGTAGGGAGAGAAAGGGAAGGAGATTGTAATTCGCTCTGAGACTCCAAGTGAATGGCGGGTATAAATCCAATCTCCTCTTTTTAAACTGAAATTTCTGTGCAAACATGAGATATTCTGCCCGCAAAAGGAATGCATTGAGAGGAAGCTGGAACAGATATACACTGGCTCAGTTCAGACCTAATGAGAAACCATAGTTTGTTTATTTAGTCATGTATACCCTCTCCGTTTTCCTCCCTGATGGGGACTCAAAGCAGCTTACATCATTCTCCCCTCCTGTATTTTATTCTCACAACAACCCTGTGAGGTAGGTTAGGTTTAAAGAGATCAACTGGCTGAAAGTCATCCAACAAGCTTCCATGGCAGAGAGGGTGGTTTGATTTCCCTGATTCTAGTCCAGGGCGCTAATCACCACACGACACTTATCTCTCTGGTTTAATTAAACTAACTGTGCTTAGTGTGAGCAACATCCCAATATGGGTTGCTTCACTGACCGTGCTCTGTAGGGTTTGTCAAATCAGGATCTCAAAGCATGGTTTTATGTAATGTACAAATAAAAGTGCCATGGCCTGATCCTGGCTTGTTCCCTAGCACTGATCAACTACAGAAAGGCCTGGCTAGTGAAGGTAATGAATCTGCGAACAGAACTGGGTTTTACAAACAAATGTTTATAAGAATGCCTTCAGGGTGGGGGCAGTTTCATAAAAGTCTCCAGAACTGAGTGGCAAAACTCACCCAGTGCAGTAGCAGTTCAGACTGGGGTAGGGGGGGAATTATCATGGTTTGAATGCTCTGCCACCTAATGCAACTCCCTGCAAATAGAAAGCTAGCATTTCAGGCAACTTGGTTCAAACCCTTTCTCTCACATACTAGATCTATGTATGCATGCAGCTGGAGGACTCAATCATGTTACCCCTGTTCCACCAGCCACTTGAAAGGGTACAATCCAAGAACGTCATCCCCACTGGATTCTGCCTTGTATAGTTATCTGATCCCCCGCCTGATCTCTTTCCCTTCTGGTTGTTCATAATGTCAGATTGCATTCTAATTCCTCCGGCAGAGGCATGAAACACAAAAACCCATTTTGTGTCAGCTCATAGAAACCGCTCTCAGAAGTCACCCTGCAAAGCCAAGAAAGGACCCTTTTGGTGCGTCTTCTTTCCACATGGGATGCTGTGCTTGCTTCTCTCCCTGACGACCTCCCCAAAACATTCCAACATTTCGTGGAAATTGAATGGGACACCTTGTGTCGGTGGGCTGCTGTCGTCTCCGGCGTTCCTGCACATGGGACACAAGAAGCCAGATTTTCTATTTGGAGCTGTCGATGACCATAAACAAAGCAGGGAGGTAGGAAGAAGGCTTAAGGTGTAGAGGGCCAAGGAGTGATGCAGTACATAGCGGAGCTCTAAGTGGAATTTTCCATTGGCTGCTGCACAGAGGGTATGAACTCTTTCCAAGAATCCCTAGAGGCTAGAATTCTTGTTCATGGACCACTTATGCAGGGAGCTGGCTGTGTTCTTTCCAACTGACGGAAGCAAGGAGGATATGTCCTGACTGAGCTATGCGCTGGAACTTCATTTTACTGCCAGATTTCAGCTACTGTGCAGAATATTGCATTGATAGCATGCCTCTGAGCATGTGCAGAATGCGCCTGCTTCTCAGTGCTACCTTTCACTTCTAGAGTTTGAAGGAAAGTGTTTCTGGGTCTAAGGGAGCATGCAGAGGGTTAGGATTAGGCCCTTTCATTTTAAGAAATGTTGGCGAGCATCTCAAATGTGCTCAGAGATTTGGCACCGAGCTCCAAATAGGCCTGACTCTGGTCCAAGCCAAAACAATGCAATCATTAATTCAGAAGCTGAAAGCAAGGTGAAGGGGCACAAACTTGAATGGAAACTGAGCCTTCTATTCTGTAAGTCCTTACAGGGAAAGTGTTTCTTTGTGATTAAAGATGCTAAAACAAGGGTTTTCTGCACGTGTTGAGATGTCTTGGGGTTTTGTAGATCACAGATAAAATTAGAAGAAAAAGAAGAGATTGGACTGGGGAATCAAACCCGGTCCACACACCTAACCACTACACCAAACTGGCAATGGATTTAGGGTTATCAACTCTGGGTTGGGAACTCCTGGTGATATGGGGATGGTGCCTGAGGGAGGCAGGGTTTGGGGAGGGGAGAGACCTCAGTAAGATATAATGCCAAGAGTCCAAACCAATGCCACAGAGTCCACCCTCAATGCCATTTGCTCCAGGGCAACTGATCCTTGTAGTCTGGAGCACCGTCATAGTTCTGGGCAATCGCCAGGCTCCACCAGGAAGCTGGCATCCCTATGATACCACCTGCAGGGATGGAAATGCTGGCAGTGGTGTTGAAGAACACAGGAGAGAAGTGGGAGGTTTGCAGCAAGAGGGGGAAATCAGCAATTTTTTCCTGTCAGCGGAAATCCCCCACGGGATCAAACCCTCTGTCTTTTATTAAATCCACTTGGGGAGGTATGCAAAGTCTTGATTTCCCCGGGGGCTCTTCATCCAACAACACAGTTCTGTGAATCCCAGCAATCTGAAGACTGATTGACACAGCTATGCTCAGCACTTGGCAGCTAGCAGCCAAACTAAAAAGCATTATAGCTGAGTCGATGGGAGAGCTCTGTCTATGCTGTGTGACCCGTGAATGTCTGCTTCACGCATGTAAATGGTGACTGAATCTTGATCCAGTAAAAGGGTCGACACTGGGAACCTGCTGTGAAAATAAAAATTCCAAGGCTAGGCTCCTTTGCACCGTAACTCAAAGCTGCAAGTGTACTAGGTCTATAGGTATGGCATGGTTTTGCAGGGTTACAGAAAAGATACGGCATACAGCAGGGGTGTCAAAGATCCTTCCAGGGCTCTTACCTGGCCCGCAAGCAACTGGTGCGAGGAAGGGAAGGCAGGAGGCTGCTTGGGGGGCAAGTGAGCAAATGGGCACATGCAGTGTGGTGTGTGGGTGGTCGAAGCTGTCAAGAAATAGGAAATGGCTGGGGGTGGGGCTAAGAGGCTGAGGTAAAATAGTGCAGGGGGAATGGAAGCAAAGAGGGTCGTCGTCCCCCACCTCCTCCAACCGCAGCTCAGTGAGGATTGGCAAAGCCACTACATGGAGGAGGGGAGAGCCAATTGGCCAGCGCTGCCATCACTGCATCAACCAGCTTTACATGTTTTCAGACTGCGACTGTGAGGGGGGTTGGCTAGAGCAGGTGCGCAGAGTGGCTGTTTGCCAATGAGGGGGCAGGTCCAGCAGGAAAGAGAGGAGGAGGTAGGTCAGCACGTGGTTTGGGAGGCAACTGGACTATCTTGTGTGTGCCACTTTGAGGGGAAAGACCTCCTGCCCTCAGAAGCGAGCGGAGGAGCAAAGGGGAAAAGGGGCGCTGATGACGCCACCATATTACCGAACAGCCTCCGAGCCAGAAGGCAGAGTGAGAGTTGAGGTGGTGGGGGACAGTGACATCCCTTCTCCCCTCCCCTCAACCCCATGAGCGGAAAGGGGTTGTGGGGGGACAAAAAGCAGTCCCTGTGGGTTTCGGAAACAGCCTCTCCATCAAACCTCCCCCCCACACACACTTTTTCTGTGGGAAATGCAGGAGGAATGAGAACTGGGGGTAGGGGGATCTGTGAGAGCCAGGTACAGACCTCCCCTCCTCCTGTGCCATGACTCTGTCTGGGCCACCCGTGGTCAACCTGGCCCACCTCACAGGGTTGGTGGTAGTGGAGGTAGGGGGCAGTTCACTCTGCCTCCTTGAGATCCTCAGAGGTAGGATGGGGGAAGGGAGGAAACAAAGAATTGTAGCCATGCTTGGCTGCTGAGGCTGGGCTTATGGGGGAAGGGGTGCTAAAAAAACTTCCTTGCTTACTTACAAGGCCGATGACTCATCTCCTAAAAGTGTCATATATACAAAAAGTAACTAATTTTGTATGGAAATGTAAGATACCCTCCCTTTTATGGTATCTCTGGGGGAAAACTTGTCTTGCGTATGATTAAATAGATTTATTGGGGCTTTTGTAGGGTTCCCCAGTAAATCAATTGCTTTTGCTGCTAAGCAATTGCTTTTGTTAGTATTTTAAGTAAAAAAACCAGTATCATTAATTGGGTTTTATAAAGTTTATATCTCCGGTACTTAGCATTACATTTTATGGCCCACAGGGTCCAGCCTGGCAAAGCAATATCTATGTCAGATCAAGCCCTCATAAGAAATGAGTTTGGCACCTCTGAGCACAGAATTACTTGAGAATCTTGGCCTTCACTTTTTGAAGTCAAGTTGCTAGCCTTTATGACTTTGAGGTGAATGTCTGCAGAAATCTCTCATGTTGCCTGAAAGTAGGGTGGCCAGGTCCCCTCTGGCCAGCAGTGGGGATTAGGGTTGCCAGCTCCAGGTTGGGAAACTGCTGGATATTTGGGGGTGGAGGCTGGGGAGGACAGGGACCTCAGTGGGGCACAATGCCTTAGAGTCCACCCTCCAAAGCCCCCGTTTTTAGCAGAGAAACTGATCCCCGTAGTCTGGAGCTGTAATTCTGGGGGTCCCCAGGTCCCGCCTGGAGACTGGCATCCTTACCTGAGAGGGAGCTAAGATTTAAAATTTTATTGTCCCACATGTAAAGAAACAGTTAAAATTACAAAAAAGAGTAACCTTTGCAGCACCAGTTGGGCAAAACAAGACACCAGGCCTGTGAATGTGCTTAATTCATTTAGTTTATGCAGATAACAAAGTCCAGCTGTTCTGAGCGCCCTGTTTTGATGTAGTCCCTTAACGAATGGAGTTATCTTGGCTTTGGGGTTTACATCTCAGCATGGCTTTCTCCTTCTCGGGTGGAGTGACTGGCCCAATGCAGCTGAAGCTGGATAGGGAAAAATGTGCAGGCTGCTCGTACCTGGGAGGGCTGGATGGGGCTCCGGCAGCCCACGCCTCCCACATGTTTTCTTCCCCAAGGCCTACGTGCAGAATGCCTCTCGCCCAGCCCGGCCCAGCCCGGCCCGGTCTTGTGACATTGCTACTTTGATAGGAGGCAGGGGAGGGATCGAGAGAAGGAGAGAACAGGATCCCAGGACTCTTATCTGTCCAAACCACGCAACGCTTGCCTCGTGTCTGAAATTGATCACAGAGAGGTTTATCTCCGCAAGGGCTGCTGTCGTTTTCTTCACTCGATCGTTTTATCTCACTCTTCTCCCCTTCAGCTTGAGCAGAGAGACTGTCTTGGCCTCAATCATTCCCTTCCACAGCCTTCACTGTGGCTCACTGGCAGAACCCATGCTTTGCACGCAGAAGATACCAGGTTCAATCCCCGGTGGCTTTAATTTAAAAGATCTCCAGGGATTGGGGAAGACATTTCTCTGCCTGAGAGCTGCTGATAATCAGAGCAGACGACACTATGCTGAAATGCACCAGTGTTCTGGCTCAGAATCAGTACAGTGTCATAGGTTTATAATTCTTGCAATCCAGTCGTTCTCCATTTGCCACTTTCTGGCACCTCATAGATGAAATTTGCCTTCAGGTAGGGTTGCCAACTCTGGGTTGGGAAATTACTGGAGATTTGGAGGGGGAGCCTAAGGAGACACTCTCAATGACTGTGCTGTGGAACAGATGGTCACAGATCCTACCAGGGGAGAGGCGATCCTGGATTTGGTCCTAAGTAACACCCAAGACCTGGTGAGAGATGTAAAAGTGATTGCACCACTTGGAAACAGTGACCATAATGTCATTGAGTTTAACATTTGTACAGATAGGGAGTTGCCCAAAAAGACTGATGCAACCACTTTTAACTTTAAAAGGGGTAACTTCTCTGGTATGAGGGGACATGTGAGGAAGAAATTGAAAGGAAGAGTGGAGAAGGTCAAAACCATTGGGGAAGCTTGGAGACTATTTAAAAAGACAATCCTAGAAGCTCAGAAAAAATATATACCGCAGGTTAGGAAAGGTACAAATAGGTATAGAAAAAAGCCTGCATGGTTAACAAATAAAGTAATGGAAGCTGTAAAAGGTAAGAAGGATTCCTTTAAGCGGTGGAAAGCTAGTCTTAGTGAGGTTGATAAAAGGGAACACAGACTATGGCAAATAAAATGCAAGTCTGTGATCAGGCAAGCAAAAAGGGAATATGAGGAGCATATCGCAAAAAACATAAAGACCAACAATAAAACTTTCTTCAAATACATTAGAAGTAGGAAGCCAGCCAGGGAGGCAGTGGGGCCCTTGGATGACCAAGGGGTAAAAGGAGTAGTGAAGGATGATAGGGAAATGGCTGAGATGCTGAATGCATTTTTTTCCTCTGTCTTCACTGTGGAAGAGGAGAAGTGTTTGCCCACTCCAGAAGCACCGATTTCGGGAGGGGTTTGAAAGACCTGAATCAGATTGCGGTAACAAGAGAGGAAGTACTCCGACTGATGGACAATTTAAAAACTAATAAATCACCAGGCCTGGATGGCATTCATCCGAGAGTTCTGAAAGAACTCAAATGTGAACTTGTGAATCTCCTGACAAAAATATGTAATCTTTCTTTAAAATCTGCCTCCATTCCTGAGGACTGGAAGGTAGCTAATGTCACTCCCATCTTTAAAAAGGGCTCCAGGGGAGATCCAGGAAATTACAGGCCAGTCAGTCTGACATCGATACCGGGTAAGTTGGTGGAAACTGTTATTAAGGAAAGAATTAGTAGGCACATTGATGAACAAAAACTATTGAGGCAGACTCAGCATGGGTTCTGTAAGGGAAGATCTTGTCTCACTAACCTGTTAGTGTTTTTTGAGGGAGTGAACAAACATGTGGACAAGGGGGACCCAATAGATATTATTTACCTTGACTTCCGGAAAGCTTTTGATACAGTTCCTCATCAAAGGCTCCTAAGTAAGCTCAATAGTCATGGGATAAAAGGACAAGTCCTCTTGTGGATCAAAAACTGGCTTATAAATAGGAAACAGAGAGTGAGTATAAATGGGAAACTTTCTCAGTGGAGGGTGGTAAGCAGTGGGGTACCACAGGGATCAGTACTTGGTCCGATGCTTTTTAACTTGTTTATTAACGATTTGGAATTGGGAGTAAGCAGTGATGTGGCTAAATTTGCAGATGACACAAAGTTGTTCAGGGTGGTGAAAACCAGGGAGGATTGTGAGGCACTCCAAAGGGATCTGTTGAGGATGGGTGAGTGGGCGTCAACGTGGCAAATGGGGTTCAATGTGGCCAAGTGCAAAGTGATGCACATTGGAGCCAAGAATCCTAAATATAAATACACGTTGATGGGGTCTGATCTGGCAGAGACGGACCAAGAGAGAGATCTTGGAGTCGTAGTGGATAACTCGCTGAAAGTCTACACAATGTGTAGCTGCAATAAAGAAAGCCAACGCTATGCTGGGGATTATTAGGAAGGGAATTGATAACAAATCAGCCAGTATCATCATGCCCCTGTATAAATCATTGGTGCGACCTCATTTGGAATACTATGTACAGTTCTGGTCACCACATCTCAAAAAGGATATTATAGCATTGGAAAAAGTGCAGAGAAGGGCAACTAGAATGATAAAAGGGTTGGAACACCTTCCCTATGAAGAAAGGTTAAAATGCTTGGGGCTCTTTAGCTTGGAGAAACGACGGCTGAGAGGTGACATGATCGAGGTTTATAAGATTATGAATGGGATTGAGCAGGTTGAGAAAGAAGTACTTTTCTCCCTTTCTCACAATACAAGAACTCGTGGGCACTCTATGAAATTGCTGAGCAGTCGGGTTAGAACAGATAAAAGGAAATACTTCTTCACCCAAAGAGTGATTAACATATGGAATTCACTGCCACAGGAGGTCGTGGCAGCTGCGAGCATGGACAGTTTCAAGAGGAAATTAGATAAACATATGGAGCAGAAGTCCACCAGTGGCTATTAGCTACAGGGTATAGATGGGAACTCTCAGTCAGGGGCAGGTGATGCACTCTATTCTTGGTGCTGGAGGGGGCAGAAGTGGGAGGGCTTCTGGTGCCCTGGCCCCACTGCTGGACCTCCTGATGGCACCTGGTATATTTTGGCCGCTGTGTGACAGAGTGTTGGACTAGATGGGCCATTGGCCTGATTCAACATTGGCTTCTCTTATGTTCTTATGTTCTTATGAGAGGAGGGACCTCAGCAGGGTATGTAGAGTCCCCCTTCCAGAGCAGCTGTTTTCTCCAGGGGAATTGATTTTTGTAGTCACAGAATCATAGAGTAAGAAGGGACCTCCAGGGTCATCAAGTCCAACCCCCTGAGCAATGCAGGAAATTCACAAATACCTCCCCCTCACACCCCCAGTGACTGCTGTTTCATGTCCAGAAGATGACAAAAAACCTTCAGGATCTCTGGCCAAACCGGCCTGGAGAAAAATTGCTTATCCTGACCCCACAGTGATGATCAGCATTTCTCTGGTGTGTAAGAAGGACCACAAGAACTAAGCACTGAGGCAACCCTTCCTGCCCTCCCTGCTCATGATCTGTCTAAGTTCACAGAATCAGCATTGCTGTCAGATGGCCATCTAGCCTCTGTTGGGAAACCTCCAAAGAAGGAGAGCCCACCACCACCTGAGGAAGCCTGTTCCACTGAGGAACCGCTCTGTCTGGAGGTCAGTTGTAATTCCAGGAGATCTCTGGGGCCCACCTGGAGGCTAGCAACTCTACCTTTGGGGGATGCCTTTATAAAGTGATGCTAGTGAATTTCTAAAGAAGTCAGTCTTCAGGTTTCACACCCTGTACCTGGGTTCCTAAATAAATCTCCGTGCATGGGAAGCACACATCCCATCCGTAGCACATATGCATATCAAATTACATGCCTGGACACTGAGGGAACACTCAATGCGCAGCCTGCTATTTGACATTTATTTTTGAACTGTTCCAAGAACAGAGTACAGGACAACTGTGTTTTCCAGTCAAAAGAACATAAGGTTTCTTTTCTTTAAATCACAGGAGCTGATTGTCCAAGATCCTTCCATCCCTCTTGGAGGCTTGAGATGACTGCCATTTTACTGTTTGAATCATATTTTATAGCTGTTGGATTTCGATCAGATCTTACCTGCGGCAATTATTGTTTTACTAAGCTGTTTTATGGTGTTTTTAAAGTTGTATGTTATCACTGCTGTATATTTTATAACTGAGGAGTACAGGTTGTGTGCGTCTATAGATAAGAATAAGTCCCAGACCATAATATTCATGTGCAGTGAAAAAGGGACCCAGAAATATGTCATTGTGGGGGTGGGGCATGCCAGTGAACAAGGCTGTCTCCATACCTGGGGCTATTAGGAAAGGGAGTGAAATTAAAACTGCTAATATCATAATGCTCTTGCATGCACAGATCTATAGTGTGGCCTCATTTGGAATACTGTGTGCAGTTCTGGTCACCGTATCTCAAAAAAAATATTGCAGAGCTGGAACAAGAACAGAAGAGGGCAACCAAGATGATTAGGAGGTTGAAGCACCTTTCCTAGGAGGAAAGAGTGAAGAGTCTGGGAGTTTTCAATTTAGAAAACAGACAACTAAAGGAGACCTGATAGATTATGTATGAGGTGGAGAGACTGGACACAGAGTTCCTCTCCCAGAATTCTAGAACTTGAGGTACCCAATGAAATTGATCAGCAATAGATTCTGGATGGACAAAAGGGAATCTTTACTCAACAAGTAGTTAAATTGTGGGATTCACTGTCAGATGATATAGTGATGGCCAGAAGTACAGATGGCTTTAAAAGGGGATTAGACAAATCCATGGAGGGAGAGGTCCATCCGTGGCTACTAGCCATGGTGATTAAAGGAAACCTCCATATGCAAGAGGAGGCAAACCTCTGAATGCCAGCACTAGGAGGCAGCATCAGGGGAAGGCCTTGGCCTTTTTGCCCTGATTTTTGGCCTTCCGGGGCAACTGGTTGGCCGCTGTGTGAAACAAGTTGCTGTACTAAATCTGGGAGAACTGGGTTTGATTCCCCACTCCTCCACATGCAGCTGCTGGTGTGACCTTGGGTCAGTCATAAGTTGTTTCAGAGCTGTTCTCTCAAGGGCAGTTCTCAAGGGAGCTCTCTCAGCCCCACCTATCTCACAGGGTGTCTGTTGTGGGGAAGGGAAGGGAAAGGGATTGGAAGGAGGGAGGAGACTGGATTTATACCCCACCCTTCACTCGGCGTCTCAGAGCAGCTTACAAACCCCTTTCCCTTCCCCTCCCCACAACAAACACCCTGTGAGGTAGGTGGGGCTGAGAGAGCTCTGAGACAGAGCTGCTCTTTCAAGAACAGCTCTGACAGAACTATGGCTTGCCCGAGGTCATCCAGCAGGTGCAAGTGGAGGAGCGGGGAATCAAACCCAGTTCCTCCCAGATTAGAGTCTGTGCACTTAACCAGTACACCAAGCAGCAAGCCGCTTTGAGACTCCTTCAGGTAGTGAAAAGTAGGGTATAAATCCAACCTCCTCCTCCTTCTCCACCACTCGAATCTCCAGGTATTTTCCAACCCAGAGCTGCCAACCCTATTACCCCTGGTGCACTGTGGTGACCTAGACATTAATCCTTGGTGCGTGAACACGGATATCACATGGAAATAAGCCAGCCTGTTTCCACTTGAGGGGATACAATTTTCAGCTGGGGTGGGTTGGCCATTAAGGCCACTGGGGGAAACGCCAGCAGACTGATGGCCTGGGGAACCATCTTCCACCACTTGGGCCACCTTCAAACCAGTGAGGGGCGGCTGTTGTCTAGGGTTGCCAGCTCCTGGTTGGAAAACACCTGGAGATTTTGGGGGTGGAACCTAAGAAGGGCAGAGTTTGGGGAAGGAGGGACTTCAATGGGGTACACTGCCATAGAGTCCACCTTTGAAAGCAGCCATTTCCCCCAGGTGAACTGATCTCTGTCCCCTGGAGATCTTGTGTAATAGTGGAAGATCTCCAGCTACCACCTGGAGGTTGACAGCCCTCCCCTTGCCCTGTTCAGGGCAGCCCCTGTAGCCGGCACTGAGCAAGCTAACTTCCCCGACCCCTGTGGGGTGGATGAGCTCTCATCGTGCTCAAGGCTGGCTTGTGGTGGTATCTCCCCTGCCCCACAAGGGCTAGGGTAGGCGTCTCACTTGCTGCTGGGGTTGCCATCCTTCAGGTGGGGCCTGGAAATCTCCCAGGATTACAATTGTAATTACAATTGACAGAGATCAGTTCCCCTGGACAAAATGGCTGCTTTGGAGGGTGGACTCTATGGCATTGTACCCCACTGAATTCCCTTCCCAGGCCCCAACCCATAAATATCCAGGAATTTCCCAACCCAGAGCTGGCAACCCTGCTTGCAGCAATGGTGAGAGAGAGCTGCCTTTTGCTCCTTCCTCCTCCTTTAAGGGTGGGCAGACGGGCCAGGAGGCCTTTCCAGGGCCATTTTTGCTTCACAGTTTGCCTGTTTTCAGTCAGAGGGAGTTAAGTCTTGCCTCCAAAAAAGCCTCTGCATGTGCTCAGACTACTTTGCCAGGGGAAGGGTTGCCAGATCCACGTTGAGATACTCCTGGAGACTTGGGGATGGAGCCTGGGGAGGACAGGGACCTCAGTGACGTACAATGCCACAGAGTCCACCCTCCAAAGCATCCATTTTCTCCAGGGGAACTGATCTCTGTAGTCTGGAGATGTGCTGTAATTCCAGGGGATCCCCAGGTCCCACCTGGAGGCTGGCATCCCTAGCTCAGAGACGCACACAGTGTGTAATTCTTTCCCATGTCTGCAGGCTTGAGCCCTGGAACTAGAAGCAGGATTGAAATCTTGGAGCCAAACTGACGTCTTGGTGGGAAGGCCAGAGCAGATGGTTCTTGTCTGAACATTGTTTCTCGCTGCTGACAAGGCCACTCCACTAATTACACTGATCGGTTTCCTGTTTTGATTTAAATAGTGGATAGCAGGAAGTTTTTAGCAGAGAGGCAAACAAGGCATAGGTGGACCGTGGAAGCAATAAAGGAAGGTTTGGATGCAGAAATTCTCACAGTCAGTAGAAATCTATCCATTTCCCAGAAATGCTGCAGTACAAAGATGTTAGTCAGAGAGCCAGGGCTCTGTTTCACTTTATTCATGGTGGATATATCTACTGACAACTGATATTCAGAAGAGATAAATGGAACCTCCTTGTTCAGATGCAATCTACCTCAGAAAAGCTGGGAACAAACAAAAGAGAGGCGCTGCATGCTGTACCTGTGGGCTTCCCAGAGAGTTAACCGACTATCCACTGTTGGCAGGGTTGCCAGCTCTGAGTTGGGAAATACCTGGAGATTTGGGAGGTGGAGGCTGGAGAGGGCGGGGTTTGGGGAGAGACCTTAGCTGGGGTGTGATGCCATAGAATCCACCCTCCAAAGAAGCCATTTTCTCCAGGAGAACTGATCTTCGTTGCCTGGAGACCAATTGTAAAAGCGGGAGGTATCCAGGTGCCACCTGGAGAATGGCAACCCTAACTGTTGGGAACAGGGAACTGGCCTAGATTGGGACCACAGTCTCATCCAGCAAGTCCACTCTTACATTTGCAGATGAAAATAAGGACACACTTCCTGTGTACAATGCTTCCATTTTTATCCTGAAAACTGACTCCCTCCCCCGCTTTCCACATTACTGAAATCTCATCTCTGCTTACTGTCCATAAACTTATAACAATTTAATTTTTTAAAAAACAGATGGAAATAAATTATACCTAACTAGGTCACTAGTCCATCTAGCTTGCTATTGTCTGCTCTGACTGGCAGCTGGTCTCCAGGACAGAGTAAGAACAAAGGTCTTCCTAACATCTGCTGTCTGATAACGTCAGGGGAAGCCCTTTCTACATGCAAGTCATGTGCTCGAAATGGGTGGGGCAGCTTTTTAAGGTTTCAGGCAGAACTTTTCCCAGCCTTTTCAGTGTGCTGGCATTTTGAGTCCATTTGTGTGCCACCTTAAAATTCAACTCAGAGACTGAACAGACTGCATGCCAGATTCGTATCCCCAGAATCACACACATGCTGAAATATATAGATAAAAGTGTATCGGCCCTTAAAACTTTGAAGCCCAACAATTATTAAAAGCACTATGTTTAAAAATAGACAGTCCTGTCCCCCACAGTCCCTCAACAAAACAATTGGCTTCTATCCCTTTAATGCTCATCCCAAGGAATTCCCGGAATGGATTCTGCCAGGCAGGCTCCTGTGTCTTTAGCAAGGACTGGGCAGGCAGAAATCCAACAGTTGAGGCTCTCTCCAACACTGTACTTCCACACCAGGAATTTCTTCCTGCCACCGTCAAAACCACAGGACTTGTTCTAGAATAAAGGTAGCTAGCAAATACAGCCCCCTATAACTGACCTATATCTCAGCTACCCTTTTTTTCACAAGAGCCCCCTTCTCCAGCTGCCCTGTCTGTCCCTAGGCTCCATTTCCTGTCTAGCTACTCTCACTGTGGCCGTATTTCTCAAGCTTCTTTTCCCTTATCCAGCATTCTCAGCTTACTGAGACGCACCTCTGGAACATGTCAAAGCAGTAATAATTCAGAGCACAGAATCTGGGGTCAGTTGGGTACAGAATTTTGGGATTCTACTCAGATACAGAAAATCAAGCCTGGCTTTATTGTCTCTTCCTGGTGTGACGCAGTTCTCTGTAGTATGAGTTTTCCAACATTCTCCTGTGCTATGTTACGCCTCCCTCTATAGCTGGATTGATGCTATTTTTATGGGACTGGATGTGGTTTGGATAGCTGTCTGCTGATTCTGCAATGGAGATGTTTTTAAATCATGCTGTATCGTGCTCAGTTCTGACTCGGATAGCCCAGATTAGTCCGATCTTGTCAACCCTTGGAAGCTAAGCAGGGTTGGCCCTGGTTAGTATTTGGATAGGAAACCACCAGGGCTATTTTTGGGCAGGAACGCGAAGGAACGGAGTTCCAGCTGGCTCCTGAGTTGGCAACGCCCAGCAGGAACTTATTAGCATAACAGGCCACACCCAACAGCAGAAACGCATTAGGATTGGCTACATTAGGGGTGTGTCCTAACATGCAAAGGAGTTCCTGCTCCAAAAAAAGCCCTGGGTTTTGACAACAAACAAGGTAAACAGAATAAGAAGCAAAAGGTGGGTGTGGCTGGATGACCACACTTCTGGTAACAGGGGTGTGTGTGGCCTAATATGCTAATGCGCTGTGCTGTCAGGGATGTGTCCTAATATGCTAACAAGTCTCTGCTGTTGGGTGTGGCCTATTATGCTAATGAGTTCCTGCTGGGCTTTTTCTACAAAAAAAGCCCTGGAAACCACTAAGGAAGTCCAGGGTCACAATGCAGAGGCAGGCAATGGCAAACCATCTGTTACTCTCTTGCCTTGAAAACCTGACAGGGTTGCTGTTAAATTGGCTGTGACTTGACGTCACTTTCTACCACCACCACAGTGTTGGGTGTGGGAGGGTTATAAATAAATACAACTTGTGGTCATGTGACTGATGAACAGTAGATTCAGGCTAGATGCAAGAGAGTTCAGCTTCATGCTGTGCGCCAATAACTTCTGGGATCCACTTCCGTAGGATATGGCAATGGCACCTGGTTTGATGGCTTGAGAAAGGGAGGCTCCTTGACGAAGTCTATTGCCAGCTATTAGCAAAACAGAGCTCCCATGTCCCAAGGCGGTCTACCTCTCTGTCCCAGATGCTGGGGACCAAAAACTGGGGAGGCCTGTTGTCTTCATGCTCAGCTACCCAGAGGTATAACTACCCCAAAAACAGGATGCTGGACTAGATGGATCTGAATGTGATCCGGCAGGTCAATTCTTACGCCTTTCAGCTAATCAGAAGTGTTACCATCTCCTCCTCACCCAGCTGTTCTTCTTTTCGAAGTCTGGAATGACGCAGGAGATGTTCTTTCTCACACCCTCTGCTGTGGTACGAGGCAAGCCCTCCTGCCTTCTAATTCAAGTGCATACCTGTTCCCTCTGCCTCCCACGCCCAGGACTGAGCTCCACGTGCCCAGCAGTATAAAGTCTGCTGACCCTGAGGCAATTCCCTTTTTGTTTCTACTCAGATTGAAACAGTGCAAAATTGTCCAGGTGCCAGAACACCTCAGTAAGCCAGTTCCCTGCCAATGGAGAGCAGGCTTTACCGTGGCTGCCTCTCTCAGACCAGTGCCCTGCGGCCATGGTAGGATTTATTTATTTATTATTTATTTATTAATCATATTTATACCCTGCCCTCCTTGCGATGCAGGCTCAGGGCGGCTCACAGTCAGTACATAAAATACAGTTAAAACAGCATAAAATCATATAAAACAATTCCATTCCTAATACAGTTCTTAGAAACCATCAACACAAACCTTAATAGAGTGAAAGTCAAAATAGTGCTCGGGGTGGTGTGGGAAGGGCTGGTCCTGAAAAATAAGCCATGGTTTGAATGATGGGGCAAATCACCCTGGAAATCTATGGAGCGATCAAGACACAGTGCTTCAGACTTAACTACACAAGGCTGGAAAATCAGTGTAAGAAGGCTCTGTGAAATTGCTATGGAAATGGTTTAACTATCATAAAATGGCCCTCACAACAAGAACATGCCATTTCAAGCATATGAGGTGGTATTTCTCTGATGAAACTAGATGTTACATTGGACATGTGTGTGCCACAGGGAACTTGAAATCAGACAGCAGCTGAGATCCCCATGAGAACTGAACTCTGGAGCATGTGGAGACTTGGTTGGGATCAGGACTGTGACATGCGGGAAGAGGAGCTTCACCTCCTACTCACTGTTTTCGAGGCCCATAGCTACAGTGGGAGATTTGGGGGCTCTGCCCCCTTTCTTAAAGGCACAGCCCCACAAGAATTTCTCATCTAAATGCTTTTTTCCAATCATTTAAAGGCTTTTTTTTAAAGGTATGTGCTCCTTTAAGCAAAGTGGGGTGCTGTAGTTGACTGATCCTTGCACTGAGCAAGGAGGTTGGAATAAGTGACCTCTAGGATCCCTTCTACCTCTTTGTCAAAAAACTGGTCTCCTTTAAGAGAGTTTTTCTGCCTAAGTGTTTGCTTTCTTGACTGTAGAAGTCATCATCCCCACCTGCCGGCTTGTTATCAGAATTGTTGCTTAGGCTGGCAGAAGTGATTAACTTGCAGCAGATGAGACCTGTCGTCTAAAGAGGTTGACAGCTTGCAATTTAGAGATCTATCTTAGTAACAGCTTTCTATTGGCTAAAATGGCTTTTCTTTATGTGCTGAGAACTTCAGCCCCACCAGAAAAAAAAATTGCCCCACAAGCCACAAAATCCTGGCTAAGGGCCTGCTGTTTTCCTGACCTAAAATGGCTGGTGTATGTGTGTTATTTGCCCTGTTGGCGGTCTGCGCATATACTGATGGCCTACATGTGCAGCTCCACCAGCAGGGGAAATGGTGCCCTACCCATTTGGGATCAGGAAAACTTTGTGTGTGATGGGGAGGAGACTGAAACTCCTTCTCCCCCAGTGCTGCACTCCCAATCTTGAGAATTAAGTTCCCAAGGGAACGCACAGCAGCCATCTGACTGCAAGTCCCCCATGTTGCTCACATGTCAAATGTAATGCCTAGTTAGGATATAAGGGGGTATATTTTTCCAGGATAGGTGAATCTGTGACTGACTTCTTGGGACCGCTGTAGGAGAGGAAGGTATGCAGGTTCAATATCAGGGGCTGCTCAGGGTCCTGAAGTCTCAGGGAGGCACATGACAAACCTCTTACCTACAGGGCTCAAAGGATCTCTATGGAAGAAACGCCTGGCAGTCCCGCCCACAGGAAATAGAAATTGCAGGGGACTATGGGGCAAACTCCCATTTCCTGCTGGGAGTGAGATTCCAGTGTCCAGGAGGAGGCTGGAGACCTCCTGGCATTGCAACTGTTCATTCATGCTTATTATTTGTTTATTTAAAACATTTATTCCCTTTCTTCTGGAGAAAATGGCTGCTTTGGAAGGTGGACTGCAGGGCATTATACCCTACAGAGGTCCCTCCCCTCTCTGAACCCCACGCTCTCAGGCTCCACCCTCAAATCTCCAGGTATTTCCAAACCCAGAGCTGGCAACCCTAGCAGGTGTGCACATGTGCATGTGGGGGCTCACTGGTGGTCATTTTGCCCAGGGCCCCTATCATTTGGAGAAGTAATGATACCATGACCATGGTCTACTAAGGGCTTCTGGGGGGGGGGGTCTGTTTTTGCTGCCACAACAAACTCTGCTGAAGAACTTCTGTGGGCAGGAAATGGAAAGGGGAACATAATGTTCCGGATGGAGAGGAGGAACTCTGTGTTAGTTTTCTGAAGACAGCTGGGGGGAAGAGAACAGCAGAATAGTACATTTGAAGCAGGCCTACTGAACCTGCAAGCCACGAAAAAGGCTGACACAGCCCACATGAGGTTTTGACGGATTTCTTGTTTTGTGTTGCTGATCATCTGGTAAACCACAACCGGCAAATGGTATGCTATGCAGGTCCCAGGTTATACATTTCAAACATTTCTACTGCAACTATTCTTCAAAGAGCTCAAGACAGCATGTAGGGCCCATTCCATTTTATCCTCATAACCAAAGTTGATTCTCTGGAACAATGTGGTGGACATTCATTCCTGGCCATTGGTTGTCCAGGAGGTGATAGATAATGCCTTCTGAATCCAGCTGTGAGCAGCACAGGAGGTTGCCAACTGCCTGGAGGGAAGAAAGTCTTGTCCTTTTAATAGAGGCTTAATGCAAGGTTGCCAGCTGTAAATTGAGAAATTCCTGGAGATTTGGGGGTGAAGCCAGGGGTGGCAGGATTTGGGGAGGTCAGGGACCTTGGTGGGGTACAATCCACCCTCAGAACTAGCTATTTTTTCCAGGGGGAATGATCTCTGTCATCTGGAGACCAGTTATAATTCCAAGAAATCCCCAGGCCCCACCTGGAGGTTGGCAACAAGAGCAGAATTGACTTCTTTACCAGGTGACCAGGTCACATGACCATGCAGTTAAAAGATTCAACCACCCATTCCCACAGGTTAAGCCTCTATTAAAATTTCCTCCCAGGTTGGCTGTTGACAATCCTACCGCACATGTGAAATCCCATGAAGGGAAAAACTGGTAAGATCAGGGACAGACGATCTGCAGCAGAGAAACTGAAACTGGGAAGAGGGGCATTTTTCCCATTCCCACAAACCTCTCCAACTCTGCTAACTCCCAAACAGATTCCCCCTCACTTAAAGGAGCTCTGCTTTGCTTCTGTTGCATATCTTTGCCAGTCATTTGGGCCTCCTCAACCGCCAGAAGGAGGCTGATGTAGGATTGCTTCCACGGGGATTGTGCTTCTCCCCCCCCCCGCGCATTAATTGGCGCGTAGCGGAAGAGAAGGGGGGGTGTAATTATGATTTCCCGCCTCTTGGGTCAGCGCCGCAAGAACACCAGGGCTTTCTCTGCGCGCTGGGAACCCTTACTCTACCGCCAATCACGCAGCCATTTGACTGATGACAAGTGGGGCGGGGGAGGGCGGTTTCACTTGCAACCGGACCGACGAGACCGGCGCCGCTTGAGTGTCGCTGGCTGATAATTCCTCCTATCAAGCGAATGACGCCGCTCCCGGAGAGGATGGCCGCAGGTGGCCTTTTTAATTTCGGAGACGCACTGAAGTGCGCGCAACCCCCCACCCCCCCCACAGGAAAGCAGGCCCTCCTGCTGTGGCGAGGCCGCTCTCCAGCACGGCGACTTATCAGCACAGCACACAGGTTGTTTTTGCCTCTTGAAAGGCGGTCTGTTCCGAGAAAAGGTGCTACACACACGCAGATAGCCGTAGCTGGTTCTGTGTTTTGCTGTAATGCTCTCAAAGGCGGCTCAGGTCGGGGCGATGCCGCAACTCTCATAGGGTTGCCAGCCAACCTCCAGGTGGGGGCTGGAGACCTCCCGGAATCACACCTGATTTCCAGACACCAGAGATCAGGTCCCCTGGAGAAAATGGCTGCTTTGGAAGGTGGGTTCCATGGCACTATACCTTGATGAAGTCCCTTCTCTACCCAAACCCAGCCAGTTTGGTGTAGTGGTTAGGAGCAGGGACTCTAATCTGGGAAAACTGGGTTTGATTCCCCACTCCTCCACATGCAGCTGCTGGTGTGACCTCGGGTCAGTCATAAGTTCTCTCAGAGCTGTTCTCTCAAAGGCAGTTCTCTCAAGAGCTCTCTCAGCCACACCTACCTCACAGGGTGTCTGTTGTAGGAAGGGGAAGGGATTGTAAACCGCTCTGAGACTCCTTCGGGTAGTGAAGGGCAGGGTATAAATCCAATAACTTCTTCTCCAGGGTCCACCCCCAAATCTCAAGATATTTTCCAAGTGGGAGTTGGCAACCCTAGCTCTGGGCAAAAGTCAAAGATGCCCCCCAGGCCTGGGAGATGAGAAGTCACTACCTTAAAAAAATGAGCATCTCCCTTGCCCGGGTCTCCACCCTTTGCCTTAACTCAGTCTCCTTCATGCCGCAGCCCAGCCTTTGTCCCCCATCTGTTGAATTGCTACTGTGGCTGCAGAGGGGGCAGGCAGGGTACCTACACTGGGTGTGGGGGGGGGAGCCTGTGTCCATCACCATGGCCTCTCCAGTCCCTCTTTCCCCTGACTCCACCCCCGAATCCCCAGGAATGTCCTAACCTGGAGTTGGCAACTCCTTGAGTTGTTGCAGCAGTGTTAGCACAGTGGGTAGCTGCAAGCAGTTGGGGTCCCCACCACGCCCTCTCCGGCTTGGGGTCCTGGGAAGCTGCCCTGGTTGCCCCACAGGCAAGACTACTACCAGTGGAGATAGGGATGCCAGCCTGCAGATGAGGCCTGGGGATCTCCCGAAATTGCAGCTCATTTCCAGACTACAGAGGTCAATTCTCCTGAAGAAAACTGATACTATGGAGGGTGGACTGCATGACATTATACCCTACTGAGGTTCCTCCCCACTCTACGCTCCATCCTCAGATCTCCAGGAATTTCCCAGCCTGGAGCTGGCAACCCTATGGCCAGTGGCTGGGGGGACCTGGCAACCCTAGAAGTTGGTGCTGGGAGGGGGCAGCAGTGGGAGGGCTTCTAGTGTCCTGGCCCCACTGCTGGACCTCCTGATGGCACCTGGTATTTTTGGCCACTGTGTGACAGAGTGTTGGACTAGATGGGCCATTGGCCTGATCCAACATTGGCTTCTCTTATGTTCTTACGCAGGAGTAGGTCATTCTTCTTTCATGCCTTAATAACCCCTTGACAATCCAGACTGGGAAGAGAGAATAGTTTTGCAGTTGAAGGCTTGAGCTATGAACAGAAAAGTCAAATGCGACCAGCTGGCCTTAAGGAAGCATTTCTCAACCCCGTCTGTAAGCATTGATTTACGTGTTGTTGTTTTTCTAAATACCACTTCGTAACACAAGTTTTCAAATACTTTTTCCGGTGATTAACAATTGTGGATAAAAGTAGCTCTGATTAAAAATGTCATGGATAAAATCAGAATCAGTGGAAAACTGAGCGTCAAGCGTTTTGAAGATTGGTTTTCAGCATCTTTCAGAACAAAGACAAAAGAAAGGGACAGGTAGACCTCTCTAAATTATAAGGGGGGAGAGGAGTGAAGGCCTAATGTAGAAGTTTGTTTCAAGGCTGCCATCACGTATGTAAAAAATGCACATAGAGGGAGGTTGCTGCACAAATGTGAATGAATTTCCCTGGGTGGCTGTTAATCCATTCAGGAGCCCGATACATGCGTATCTAGAACCACCTTTCTACTTTCCACATGCATGCGCCATCAGTGGGAGAGAGGAGCAGAAAACGCTTTAAGGGGAATGTGTGAATTTGCCCTGAGATTCTTAGGATGCTGTACACCCTGTACTAATTCTTAGCAGAGGCCATATACACTGTGCTTAGGGTGGCTAACCTCCAGGAATTACGGGTCCAGACCACAGAGATCAGCTCCCCTAGAAGATCCCCTGCTTTGGAAGGTGGTCTCGATGGCTGTATACCCTGCGGAGGTCCCTCCCTGCCCCAAATCCCACCCTCCCCGGACTCCCCCCCCATCTCCAAGAATTTCCCAAGCTGGAGTCAGCAACTCTGTGATCACTCTGGGGGTACACTACAAATCTGGGGGACATTCAGAATTTAGGGTGGAGGGCAATTGGGTAGGGATGCCAATTGCAGGTGGGGAAATTCCTGGCAATTTGGGGGTGGACTGGAGCCTAGGAAGGGGAAGGTTTGGGGAATGGGGTAGACCTCAGTGGAGTATAATGTTCTCTGAAGCAGCCATTTCCCGCAGGGAACTGATCTCTCATCTGGAGATCGGTTGTAATTCTGGGAGAAAGTCAGGCCCCAACTGGTGGTTGGCAACACTGCTTCTGTGGCTCTCTCCACACCACTAGCAACATGACTTTTCCTGTTTATTGACCATGCAAAGAAAACCGTATGTGCATTTGCATAAACATCCATAGGTTCAATAATACTCCAAATATAATGTGTCTGGGTCTGGAACCATGGATCAGGGTCAGAGCTTGCTGGTATTCATGGCCATTTTACCGCCCCCCGCTAACACTTGAAGAAGGCCATTCAGTATCTTCATAAGGCTTTATGGACTGGTCTTCTCTACCCTGCCCCAAAGTGTGGCCCATTTTTAAGGTGACCTCTTTCCAATCACGTAACCCCCACAATCAGACTTGGGTTTTCAAAGGCTGCCTGCTAGCAAAACACATAAACAAGTGGTATTTTTAGCATACAGTTGACACCCCTCCAGTCTCTGGAATTCTTTGCAAAAGCAACCCTGGAGGAATCTACGCAAAGTCCTGTTTCCTCATCAGCTGATTCCCTCACACACCATTCAATTCTCAGTAGATCTTGGCCCAAATTCAATAATGAAAAATTTGGCTAAGCAGAACTTGCTTCTCGTATTCCAGAAGCTTCTTGCAAAATAAAGCCCTCAGCAAAGACAAAGTATTTGCAAGCACGTAGCTGGGGTAATATGTAATGGCTCTGATGGTTACCCAGATGGAGTCATTACACGGTGATTTCAAAAAGTAAAGGAAGTGCTGCTCAGTGGGGGGTCACTCCTTAACTCTGGCTATCTAGCAAGTAGCTCAAGGAAGGACAATGATGTGGCACAAAGAAAATGCTTCTAATCACCAATCACCTCTAGAAGCTGCCATTTCCTTCAGAAACTGAGCTGTTAAACAAAACCAAAACAGATGAGATCAATTATAACTCTGGGGGAGGCTCTAGGCCCCACCTTGAGGTTGGAAACTGAATCCAAACAGCATCTCGTCTCTTAAGCAGAGACCTGATCTCACCCACACAAAAGCCATTTTTGAATGGTCCTGCCCCCACGTTGGCCATTTTGGGGTGGCGTTGGCTAGGGTTGCCAGGTCCCCTCGTCACTCCGGTGGGGGGATTTGGGGAGTGTTCTGGGGGTGGGCAGGGGCCTCAGGTGATGCCCCCAACACGATGACATCACCTGGAAGTGATGTCATTGTGTCAGGGACATTGCATGGTGACGCTCTGGTATCTGGGTGAAACTCTGTGGCTTTTTCATCCTCAAACCATAGCAACATACCTGTTTAGGGGTGGGGTTTCCTCTGCCAGCCAGCTAGTCCATGGCAGGGAGAAGCCCCTGAAATTGGGGGATTCCCTGCCCAGACCTGGGGGCTGGTAGAGTAATTAACACAGCAATGGTGCACAACCTGATTATAGGGTAGATAAAGGTTTATTAGGAACTAAAATACTTGATAGGAGAGAGGCAGAGATAGGTTCCTAACTACATCTCTAGCTGACAGAGAGCGGAGACTGAGTGAATCACTTCTGAGAAGAAAGAGGAAATTGCCGGAAGAGCAGCAATCTGGAAACAGACAAGGAATGGCACTTAACAGGAGCGAGAAGGTGCTGTCCTCACTATTCTGTCTAATTGCCTCCTTGCTGTCCCCTTCATGGTCTTCTTCTCTTCTTCCTTGTACCCCAGACATTGCCCTTTCCAACATCCCTTCTCAAGGTCTAGTGTACAAAGTCCACAAGATTCATCTTCTTAGGTAGACTTTCAAACTTTTCTAAAGAAAGTGGGTTGGTGAGTGCATTCGCAATCATTCCATCTGTAGTATTCCAACTCAACAAGCCCCTCTTCTTGCATGTTTCATACTAGGTGATGCTGCAGATTCATTTGTTTAGTTCTTGAGTTGGTTTTCTCCATCTATGCAAGTTTTATACACCTTGTGTGACAGGCTTCATTTAATGCAGCAAATTCAAAGAAGGGAGGTGAATAGTTAACTCTGCTCTGGAATGTTGAGCTTGAGTGACAGGCTGTTCCTTTTCTATGATTGGCCAGTGCCAGCTGAGGGAGGGCGGGATAGAAATCTGACAAAATAAAATAAATAAAAATATAAAATCAACTGTAAACTGAGGGGAGAGTTAGTTTGTTTTGAGTTCAGTGGTAGTTACTGTTCAGTAAAGTAAAAGTTCAGCTACAGGAGTGGATGTCTGAAGAATCTGACTAAAGGTCTGTCAGACAGGTTCACCTTTTGAATAAAGGGAGAGACTCCTGGTCTTAGCTGTGTTAAACATAACATAAGAAAGAATTCCAATCTAATAATTCAGAGTCTAGTGTCAGCTTATGCTGAAGTACATTTTCACACAGACACCAAGAACTGGGGTTTGAGATTTTGGCAAAGAGTGACTGGGTAGCAGGCTGAAACTCCCAATCAGGCCAAAAGGAACAGGATTCTGTTTTCGGGGAAGAAATGTAAGTCCTGTCCAGTTATACAGGGAACTGGCACTGAGACAATCCCTGTCTGTCTGTTGTGAAAGAACACAGTTATAGACTACTCAGGGGAAAGAGGACACATTGTGATTTCAGAAAAAGGGAAAGAATTTGATACACTAAAAGAGTGACCTTTCCTGAAAACCTGAACAGTTATTAGAAAACTATATGCAGAAACATTGTAACTTAAACCAAAGTTCTTAGTTCACCGTCTCTCACTGATAAGAACTAAGAAGTTGTGAAAATAAGCTGCTACAATACCATCTTGTCTGTCAACTGAAATATATACTGTTTTACCAACATTTATCTCAGCCTTTCCAATATCTGACTACCCCATACCATCCCTATCTATTAAATAAAAGCTTCATTATTGTTCACTGTTACACAGTCTCCAGTACGATTTCAAGAGATGTAAAAAGAAGGCTCCTGTTTTCTCCTGACAAGTTCCTAGGCTGGGCAAAAGCCAAATCAGATTCTGTCAAAGGGAGGGACATTTTAGATTTATAAAGCCACAAATATTATCACGCTTCTTATGTACAGCAGTCTTCCAGTTGCTTCTCTGTATTGCTTGTTGTCAGGCAGAAGTTTACTACTTCCTTGCTGGTTCAGGTAGTTCGTTTCCATAGGAGTGGTTGCTTGGTTTAGATCCATTCATAATCATGTAGTCCAGAAATGCTAGGATTTTCTGCTTCTAGTTGAGAAGATCGCTTCCATCTTCCTCTTGTTCTGCTTGTATTCCAGGACGGTCGTTGATGTTTCCTAATTGTTTCACTTCTCCGTCTTGATTCAGATGTTGAACTATTTCATCACAGTCCTCCTTAGCCTCATAGTGTAAAATCAGGTCATCCACTTAAGTCAGAATGTAAGTCCATTTGTTGTCTCTATATCTTGAGTATAGGCATCGTTTCTCATTTCAACATCGCACAGCCTGTTTCAGTCCTTAGATGCTCTTTTGCAGTTTACACATGAGTTGCTTGTCTTTGGATTGCTCAAATCCTGGTGGCTGTTCCATGTAAAACATCTTCCTTTATTTCTCCATGTAGAAAAAGCAGTCTTTATGTCCAGATGCTCCACATGCATCTTCCTTGCTGCTGCCATGCTCAAGAGCATTCTTATTGAAGTATGTCTCACCACTGGTACAAAGGTTTCATCATAGTCTTCTCCATACTTCTGAGAGTATTCTTTAACAACCAATCTGACTTTGTATCTTGTTATTTCACATTCTGCATCATGCTTTGTTTTGAAGATCCACTTACACCCTTTTGCCCTCTTCCCTGGAGGCAGTTCTATAAGTGTCCATGTTTGGTTCTTGATCAGAGATCCAGTCTCTTCTTCTGTAGCTTTGCTCCATTTTTCTGCTTCTTTTGCAGGCATTCTTGCCATGCATTCCCATGTGGAAGGCTAAGGTATAGCTTCTGCCTTTGCTAGATAAGGAAATCTTCCTGATGGTACTCCTTTGTTTGATCTGGTTGATCATCTGACACTTGGTTCTGCAGCCCCTTTTGGTTCTTTAGGTCCTGCAAGTGCATCATGTGTGTTGTCCATAGTGCTCAGATGCACTGTTTCTATTTGTTGTGCTTCATTGCAGATCTTGACAGTTTCTGTTTCTTGGGTGAGGATTCGGTATCCTTTACATCCTAGTGCATTGCCTACAAAGATACTTTCTTCTGCTTTAAGATCCATCTTGGTCCACTTTTCTTTAGGAATGTAAATGTAGGCCTTTGATCCAAACACTTTTAGATGACTCGGGTTGGGTTTGTGCCTATACCACAGTTCAAATGGTGTATTATTTGCACCTTTAGTTTGTAATCTATTTTGCAGGTAGGCTGCAGTGTTGATTGCTTCTCCCCAGTACTTTGAGGTAGCTTGTGCCTCAAGGAGCATACATTTGCACATGTCAATGACATTTGCTATGCCATAAACATAAATTTTTCCAGCATTTGACTTTTCTCTTTTTTCT
Source organism: Gekko gecko (assembly GCA_029375565.1). Classification (NCBI taxonomy): domain Eukaryota; kingdom Metazoa; phylum Chordata; class Lepidosauria; order Squamata; family Gekkonidae; genus Gekko; species Gekko gecko. Next base: position 25,322,262 of record JAPDNY010000001.1, on the reverse strand, counting down.
TTAATTAGGTAGGTCACAATGTATCTTGAGTAGTCATCAATAAAAGTCAGCATGTATTTATTCCCACCAGGAGTCTGAGTTTCATTGATCCACATTGATCCCTGGGAGGTGGTGGATGCTCCTTCGCTGGACATTTTTAAGTGGAGGCTGGATGACCATCTTTCAGGTATGTTGTAGGGCTATCTTTCGACTACGTTCCTGCAGGGTGTAGGGGGTTGGGCTAGATGACCTGCAAGGTCCCTTCCAACTCTAATATTCTATGATTCTATGATCACTGTGTATCAGCTCTAGAGGTCAATGCATTTGGCTTGTGTCATGCTGCTTGTTAAAGCTAGGCGTTGTCCCCTTCAGTCTCACACAGTACACACACATGTTTCTTCAGTAGGGCATCTGCTCATTTGTAAGCCTTTAGTTAAATTCTGGCTTTCAAGTTGACTAATTACTTAATTGTCCCTGTGTCCCAATTGTCTGTGCCATAGCCTGCAGCAATCTTTGTGTTTGCAATGCTTTGCAATGCTTTGCAATGCTTTTCTGTGTATAAGCATCAAGAGTGTACAAATCTTGATTCACAACTGCAGCTTCAATTAAATATCCTTTCTGTCTAATAAGAGAACCAGTTTGGTGTAGTGGTTAAGAGTGGCAGTCTCTAATCTGGAGAACTGAGTTTGATTCCCCACTCCTTTACATGAAGCCAGCTGGGTGACCTTGGGTCAGTCACAGTTCTCTCAGCCAAAATAATAAACTAGCTCACCACAAAAAGAGCTGGCGTTCCAGGCTGCCAGACAATCTTCAGGTATCATGGCTATACTACACCCACTGCCATACAATAATTAATTAATGAATTTCTGTCTGATAAAACATCTCTTTCCAAAAGATGCTATCATTCCTTGCTTTGCTAGTGTTCTTACAGAGATAAGATTATCCGCTCGCTTTGGGACATAAAGATATTTTGTAATGAGAACGTCTCAGATTCCTCCATTTGGGAGCTTGCATTTTATTGTCTTTTCCAACAACACCCTCTACCCATTTTAAAAATTCCAAAAGTTCTGTTAGTTTCAACAAGGTTAGGGGAACCCTGAAGAAGCAGCCCCATCTGAATCAATTCCCGATCTCTCCAGTTGTAATGGCCTGGCATGCTGGCATCCAGATTACTGTTTCCAAAGGCCCACTGTAAGGCTGCCAGGCACCAGATGGATCCTCTGGATATTGTAAACTGTTGTGCAGGGCCAGAGTCCATTTTTTAAAATGTCAGAAATTCCATGGATATCCAGTGATCAAATTCAAATTCTTTTGGGTTCCAGGCAACCCCTTCTCAAAAATGTCCTCTGTGAACCTGACATGAAATCCTCACTTCATTTAAAAAAACCCCTATCCTTATTTAACATCCTATGTCTGATTTTTCAACATTTGACAGGAGATATTTAACAGTATCTGTTTATCTATTTCTTATCTGTAGGTAGATCTGCGGATACATAAATCCACAGTTCAAGCCCACAGTGAGATAAAGGAGACTTTTTTAAAACTTGGGGGGACCCCCTAGGTTTGCAGAAAAATCTGAAACTGGCAAAAAATTACATGGGAGGTTAAATCCCCCCATTTAAAAAAAGAGCTTTCTTAGCTTGGGCCTTCCTCTTTCAGAGGACCCGGCTGCATCACTCTTGGGGGGTGGGGTGGCTGGGAGCCACAGCATCTGGCTTCATTGCTTTTGGTGGAGGGGGTAGGCCAGAGACGCAGTGCCCATCTGCATTGCTGTCAGTGGGAGTGTGGCTGGGAGCTGTGGCGCCTGACTGCATTGCTCTTAGTGCATGGCGGGGGTGGCCAGGAGCCATGTCCCAGCTGCATCACTCACAATGTGGTAGGGGTGGCCAAGAGCTGCAGTGGACCTATCAGTGTGGACAATGGCAAGGGGGAAGGAAGGTGCAGCTTCCCCTATTGCTGCTGCAGGAGTAGCGCCCATCTAGCGAAGAAGCATCAGGTGTCTAGGAGTGGCAGCAGCTTCAAGAGACTCCCAGGGCCCTGAAGAAGGTGAACTTCACAGCTCCCAAACTCCTTGCTGCTGCTGGGCCTGCTGTGGCTCACTGCCTTGCCAAGCAGCAGTTAGTTGCTGGGGGGGGGGAATCTACCCCTCCACCTCCCCACTGTTCCTACTACCAGCCCAGTGCAGCTTCCTGTGCCTCAATCTGGTTTGCTCCTGCCTGCCTCCAAGCCCGCAAGCTGCTTACAGGTCCCCACTTGTTTGACATTTATTGTTGGAACACTAGCTGTATTTCAGAGGGGTCAGCATCCCTGGCAGTCCCGAAACCAGATAAAGAAGGTAAAGAGGACCAAGTGTTTGTGACAGTGGGATTTTGGCAGCCATCCATTTGTAGGATCCCTGACCCACCATTCTCCACTATTTTGTCAAAGTGATCCTCTGTTAAAACTCAGTGCCAGCCAGGGGCCTATGGCTTTATGTATTTGCCATCTGATGGTATTGCATTTGGTATTTAACTTTCAATCTTTGGTGATTGCCTCATCATGATTTATTATCCAGTGTTTTATACTCATTGTTTGACAGCCATATATTCACCACTAGAAGTTGGCCATGTCTGTTTTCTAAGTGACAGATGTCTGGATTAATGTGCTGTTGTGCAATGAACTGAAAGCCCAACCTCTTATGAATTTATTATCCTTTTGATTATGTTTATTCTCCAATCTTCCTTGAAGAAATATCCAAGGGGATGTGCAGTGAAATCCTAGGCATGCCTACTGAAGTCCTACTGTCTGCAATAGGATTTACTCTCATGTAAATGTACAATTGCACAGCCTTGGTTCCCAGGTGGGTCTCTTCTTCAGGCAGTTTATGGAACCTGATGTGTAGTAGACCTTCATCATATAGCTTCTACTCTCTTGGTGCTATATTTGATATTTCTGTTTAGAATCAACACTGGTTTTAAACCAGACTGTAACTGTGTTAGAGCCTGTTCTTAAATTTTTAATAAACCTCAGCTGTTTAACAAAACTGAAACAGGAACTGTTGCCTTGGAAACCAAGGCCTTAAACTAGCAAGGAGACAATTTAACCTGATGCCCTGAATCTGCCCTCTGAAATGAAACACACACATTTTTAGTTTTTGAGGTCAGCATTTAAAGGAGAAACCCACATTTTGAAATCTAAAATGCCACAGCCTGAAATGGTAAAGCTGACTCATACCAAGTCAAATTACTGGTCCATTTGTAGCAACATTCGAAGGCATTTTAAGAAGAGGGCTTCTTCCCTCAGGGGCCTCTAGCCTGGTTCAATTACAAAGGGAATGATAATGTACTTTAATGACTATGGATAACCCCTTAATAGTTTGTTAAAATGCCCATCAGGGTTTGGAAGAGATGCCCCCCTCCCCGCCAGCCTTGTTCTCTCCCAAGCCCACATGGTAAGGAACTGACTAAAATCAAATTTAAGTTACAGCAGAAATTAACTATCACATTTTTACCCTTTCCATCAAGGAGTTGAAAGTGACATACCCTTCCCTCCAGTCATCCTCACAACAACCCTGTGAAGTACATTAGGCTGAGAGAAAGTGACTGGTCCATGGTTACTTAGATGAGTGGGTGATTTGTCTTCAGTTCTCCACACTTGAAAACTCTAACTACAATATCATGCTGTCTTTCCACTGTTCACTTTATGAAATCTGGCAGTTAAAGCCTAGCCAGTGTGTAAGTTCCAATATTTCACACACACACACACACACACAAAGTCATCAAGACACAACCACTTATGGTGACTCTGTAGGGTTTTCAAGGCAAGAGGCTTCAGAGATGGTTTGCTATTGCCTGCCTCCGTGTCATGGTGCTGATATTCCTTGGAGGTCTCCCATCCAAATACTAACCAGGGCTGACCCCGCTTAGTTTCTGAGAGCTGATGAGGTTGGGCTAGCATCGGCTGTCCAGGTCTTCCAATGTTTCAACTTCCGAAATTTCACAGATAAATACAGGAACCTGTTTTATGCATTGTAAATGACTGTTAACAGCTTGCTGTACACTGCATTCATTTCCCCTACAGAAGCTTAACCTGTTCTGTTTTTAAAGCAAAGTAGGTATTAAAGATATACTAGGAAAACTGGAGTTGCCTCCAGCAGTAGATTCACTGTTCTCTCTATATATACCTCAGCAGCTGTAATGGCAGGCTAGGCCCTGCATGGCACTTTACTGTTCATACGCAGGCATTCATGTGGACGCTTTTCTAGAAACAAGATGTACCCACTCACCTAGTCATTGGAGTCTGAATTTCTACAGACCCTGGGGAAAGAGCTGAATCCTGGGGCGGGGGGTGGAAATGACACCAGGAACTCACAAGTAAATGTGGAATATGTATAAAGTATAATTTGTCACAGCAGATTTATGGCATCCATGTAAGTTTTCAATGTAAGAGACATGCAGAGATGTTTCACCATTGCCTGCCTCTGTGTAACAACCCTAGACTTATTTGGTGGTCTCCCATCCAAGTACTATTATTTATTTATTTATTTGATTTATATCCCGCCCTTCCAGCGTGGGCTCAGGGCGGTGAACAAGAGGCAAAATGCCATGCATCAACATTAAAACATAGAGGCAAAGCCAAGAATAAATACTAAAACCATTAATAGTCCATTAACACTAAAACAATTAAAACAGCGGTCACAAAACAAAATTCACAGTATAAGATCCATACCACTCTGCTCTCTCATACCCACATTTGTCACTGCTCCAATAGTATCCTGACAGGCTAACTAACCCAGGCTAACCCCATTTAGTTTCCAAGATCCGATGAGATCAGGCTAAGCCTGGGCCATCCAGGTCAGGCCAGACACATAAACAAGCCAGGGACAGAGATTTTCCAGGGATATTTTACACATGGAAACAGGGATGTAGTAACACATCCATTCTCATACCAAAGACCTCAGTCCGATGTTGTCCCCTCCATTATGCATTGCTGAAAGTTCTGTTCTCGCGTGTTCCATGCTGTATTTATTCGCTCTACAAACAGCCTGTCCTTCACTGAGTTAAAAACAAACCCGTTGTTTATTCTTTTGGTTAAAGACTTTAGTTTAAAAGGGAATGTTACCACCAACAGTCTTCAAAACAGTCTTCTGGGTTAGAAGAAAAGATTAAAGGGGCGGCGGGGGGGGACTGCTCATTTTAGATGTTTGGGGAAGCTCTCCACAGAAGACCAAAACAGATCTTTTCTGATGAAGCTTTGCAGGACTTTGCAAAGCTGTGGATCAGTGAAGTAGGTACCCTTCTGTTCCTCTGTAGAAGGCCCAAAGAGTGATTAACACATGGAATTCTCTGCTAAAGGAGGGGGCAGCAGCTGCAAGCTTCAAGAGAGAATTATATAAGCATATGGAGCAGAAGTCCATCAGTGGCTATTAGCCACAAGGTATAGATAGGAACTGTCAGTCTGGGGCAAGTGATGCTCTGTATTCTTGGTGCTTGGGGGGGCCAACAGTGGGAGGGCTTCTAGCGTCCTGGCCCCACTGCTGGACCTCCTTTTTGGCCACTCTGTGACAGAGTGTTGGACTAGATGGGCCATTGGCCTGATCCAACATTGGCTTCTCTAATGTTCTTATGTTCTTAATTACCTCCCCCCACCGTTGGCTGGCAAAGGACTGTCAAAAGATTTGCAAATCTTCTGGACAAACTATGTTAACATCCAAAGGGGGAAGAGAGAACCACAAGGATAGTCGATGAGTACTATAGCCATCTCTGGGCCTACCTGCAGCCAAGGTTATAGTGGCCAAAAGTTTCGACCCAAAGAATCTGAAAGTTTTATTTATTTAACTCAATTATATCACACCTTTTGCCCCAATGATGAACCAAAGCAGCTTACATTATTCTCCTCTCCTCCAATTTATCCGCTGGGTTAACCCTGGGTTAGGCTGAGTGAGGATGACTGCTGGCCCAAGGTCACCCAGTGAACTTCCATTGCACAAGCGAGGATTTGAACTGAAGTCTCCCAGATACTAGTCCAGCACTCTTAACCACTGCACTACAGTGGCTCTCAGGGAGCCCTTCCTCAGGATTAGAGCTGGGGAGAGGGTCTGTATAGGGCTGCCAACCTCCATGCGCTGCTTGAAGAGCTCCCAGAATTACAACTGATCTTCATATTACTGAGACCAATTCCCCTGGAGAAAATGGCTGCTTTGGAGGGTAGACTGTATGATGTTATACCCCCTCTGCTCCAGTTTTTCTGCTTCCCCCACCCCTCTTGCTTGTCTTAGGGTTGTCAGGCCTCTGTCTGCAACCCCTTGGCAGATTTTTGGAGTGAGGCTGCACCCAACCCTGGAAGTGATGTCACTTCCAGGGAATATTAGGAATGCAAGGCCTGCAATCTCTATGGTAAAAACCTTAGAGATTTGGGAAGATTCCTAGAGTGTCACCCAAATGTGATGTCACTTCTGGGGTTTGGATGCCATGACCATCAGCAATGAGTGCAGTGACATCCAAATGGCCACTGGGGGAAGGCAATTGGCAGGCCTAAGATGCTTACATACCACATTTTGACAGCAGAAGAAACAATGGAGAGTGCAAAGGGAAGAAACAAAGGTAACAGGATACATCTTTTGGGTCATGTTTTCCATCTCTTCAGTACTTTGCTTTCTTTTAGGCACCAGGCTAAAATGCATCTTTTTGCACATGTGTTAAGCACCATCAAGTTCCTTCCGGCTTATGGCAACCCTATGAATTAATGGTCTCCAAAAATGCCCTGTCCTGAACAGCCTTGCTCAGATCTTGCAAACTGAAGGCTGTGACTTCCTTTGCCGAACCAATCCATCTCATGTTGGATCTTCCTCTTTTCTTGCTGCTTTCGATTTTTCCTGTCATTATTGTCTTTTCCAGTGACTCAGTGAGGCTCGCCAGGTTCTGTTAATCTGCCGGTGGGGGGTGGGAGGGAGCTGTCCAGGAGTGGGGAGAGAGGGGTGACGTTTGCCCCAAATACCAGAACATTATCGCACAGCATCCCTGGTGTGATGATGTCACTTGCACATGACGTCATTGCACCAGCAACATCGACCCATGACATTGCTGTTTGGGGTGGGGCTTCCCCCACCGGCCGGCAGGCTGATGGTAGGCTGGAGCCCTGGAAATTGAGGGAACCCCTTCCCAGATCGGGGATCTGCCAACCCTAGTGATTCTTGTCTACCCAGGCTTTTAATTAGGGGTTTTATCCTATCTGCTTTTCAATGTTCTGATTCTGTTTTAGGGATAGTTTTTATGCTGCTTATGCCTAATGGCTCGTGTTTTATACTGTGGTTTTTAATTCAAGATGCCTTGAGCAGTATTCTGGACAGACAGCATAGACATGTCCTGAATAAATAAATAATACTTTGAGGGGGAAGGGGGTAATGAAGGAGGAGCTCTTCTTTGTGGGTACTGCTGTGAGAACTATAACAAGACTGGGGTTACCAACCTTCAGGTGGGGCCTAGCAATCTCCTGGAATTACAACTGCTCACCAGACTACAGAGATCAGCTCCCCTGGAGAAAATGGCTGCTTTGGAGGGTGGACTCAGATTTACAGGATTTCCCCAAACCAGAGCTGGCAACCCTAAACAAGACAGTTGTGTAATTTAGGCTTCTTTTCTGTTTAGAGAAAGGATTGATAAAGGGGTAACCCCTTTCATTTAGGTGTTTTGGAAGCTCATCACAAAAAAACCAGGACAGATCCCTTCTGAGATTAAGAATGGAAAAAGACTGTTTGAAGAATTTCCCTACCTTTGCAAATGAGGAACTGGAAATGATTTCACAGCACCTCCAGACATTTCAGACTGCTAACGGGGTGCCCAAATCCTTATGATGACAAGTTAAGCCAATGTCCATTTCCAAGAGTGGCTTGGGGGGAGTTACAATCTCATCCCCAGAAGTACAGAACAAGCTAACCCTTTGTCCACAAGAAAGGCCATTGTTTAACATCTTTGCTGGCCTCTTATGGGTTATTCAGCTAATTTAGCTCTGAGATATTTTTAGGATCTGCTGTTTCCCAGCCAACGCAACCCTACCTCCAGCCAGAGAGGTGCCATAGATTAAGGCCCTCTCAGTAGTGCCTGGATATTTCAGCTATTTATGACACAGAAGTTAAAAATCAGTGATATCAGGCTGCCAGTGGTATATCATAAAACACAGGCAATAAAAAGTACCTGTAATGCCTCCCTTTCTCTGGAATGTTTTATTGCTAAATGTTTGACAGAAACCATTTTGTAGTATCAACAGCACATTTATTTTAGTCACGTGATTCTTTTTTAATGCAAAATTCAATAAATAGACTGGTTGTGTTTGCATGTGTGTCAGGGGAAGGTATCTGTTATTTGTCTTTCCTCTGTATAATTCACCCCACCCCAGTGGGATCTGAGGGAGTTAGGGTTGCCAGCCTCCAGGTAGTGGCTAGAGATTTCCTGGGATTGCAATTGAGCTCCAGGTGACAGAGACCAGTTCACCTAGAGAAAATGGCTGCTTTCAAAGTTGGAGTCTATGGCATTATGCCCCAAACCCCACCCTCCTCAGGCTCTGCCCCCAAAATCTCCAGGCACTTCTCAGCCTGGGGCCTGGATTGCCTTGGTGGACTCCCATCCAAATACTGATCAGGGCCGACCCTGTTTAGCTTCCAGGATCTGACAAGATCAGGCTAGACTAGGAACTCCTTTGCATATTAGGCGACACACCCCTAAGGTAGCCAATCCTCCAAGAGCTTACAGAGCTCTTCTTACAGGGGCTACTGTAAGCTCTTGGAGGACTGGCTATATTAAGGGTGTGTCGCCTAATATGCAAAGGAGTTCCTGCTACAAAAAGAGCCCTGGACTAGGTCATCCAGCTCAGGGCCTGGATAGCGTACATTACAAGCAAAATCTTCTTGAAACTTCCAGCACTTGGCTTGAACCTCACCTAAACATATTATTGTAGATACAAATATCATCTATGGCAAGACTGCTCTTATTTTTATAGTTTATAAAGTTGAGGAGGACTGGCCTCAGGCTCTTCCTTCAAGTGTGTTAATCATACCATACCACACAAGTATAGCTTTACAAACCACATTAAAGGTTTATGTCCTTATGGTATTCACTTATCTCCTTTTGAAAGATAGAAAAGGAAGAGAATATGGGGGAAACTACTAGGGTTTTTTTTATTAGGTTGGTAAAGACAAAGACAGAACATTTTCCTACAGGTTTTAATGTCTGTTCTATATGAGATCTAATTGTTAGACAAATAGCATTTTAACAATGAACAGCAGAGCACAGAAACACCATGTTAAGAGGATAAAAATACCAGCAACTCTCACAAAGGAAAATCCAGACGTTCTCCTTCTGTAAGAAACTTACCTTTAAAATGAAGAGAAGTCAAAAATAGGTGAAAAAATATATTCCTTTTATCAGTACTGCAAATACAGAGTTTTCTAATGAACAAAAAAGTGAAATGGTATAATTTTAAGAGATCTGACTGTCTTAATCTGACTCAAATGATATTGCAAGTTTAAAAGACCTTTTGAATCATCTATTCAGTTACATTGTGTTGGACTTAGAATGTAGTGAAAAGAAACCTTATTTTTAAAAATGGGAGAAAGATTCAAATGATCAAATGTCACAAGGAAGACTGCTGACTTACTGACCTCTCTAGGCAGGCCATTCTATAAGGGCGACATGGGGTTGCCAATGTCCAAGTGATGGCTGGAGAGCTCCCAGAATTACAGCTGATCTCCAGGTAACAGATACCAGTTCACCAGGAGAAAATGGCTACTTTGGAAGGCTGACTCAAGAAGAAGAAGGAAGAGGAGGAGGAGGAGATTGGATTTATACCCCGCCCTTCACTACCTGAAGGAGTCTCAGAGCAGCTTACAATCCCTTTCCCTTCCCCTCCGCACAACAGACACCCTGTGAGGTAGGTGGGGCTGGGAGAACTCTTTCAAGAATTGGCCTTGAGATAACAGCACTGAGAGAACTTGTGACTGACCCAAGGTCACACCAGCAGCTGCACGTGGAAGAGTGGGGAATCAAACCCGGCTCTCCCAGATTAGAGTCCACGCTCTTAATCACCCCACCAAACTGGCTCCTAACCCTACGGCCTTATATCCCATTGAAGTCCCTCCCTTCCTCAAACTCTGCCCTCCTCAGGCTCCACTCTGAAAGTCTCCAGGTGTTTCCCAAACTGGAGCTGGCAACCCCAAGGGGCCACAATAGAGAATGCACATCCATGGGCAATGGTTGATCTTGCCCATTTGCCCAGGGCAGCTTCCAGTAAGACAAATTATTCAAGGAACTTTTAACAATTCAGCCCCCTTTTGATCCCAAGATTATTTTTTTCTTCTAGACCTTATTGTAGACATCCAGTTTCAGAGCCCTCAACAGGAGCCGGTATTGTATCTCGCTGTGGTAGCAAGATTGGCTTTTACTAGACCCTGGAGATTGCAATATAGTCCAAATAAACAAGGATGACTGCAGAAAGTATATTGAATTAATTCCTGTGACAAATTAACTGTAAAAGAGAGACCGGACAGGAAACATAGAGACAGGCTTCCCGTATTCCAGTCAATATTCTTGTGCTGATGGATATACAGTTAAACTGGTTATTTTTATGATGAATGAAGTTTGTTCTATGTACTTTGAACATTATCTTATTAACTGTTAGGCCTATGAAATGAGTTTAACAGTACTGTTTGGCTATTCTGATGTATAATATTCAGGGCAGGGCAGACTGGCCATTATAGCTTTACTGGGGGATTTCCCAATGGGCTGATGGCCTGCCCCCTACATGAATCAGTCCAGCCCAAAGAAGAAGAGCCACACCAGCCTGGGAAAGGTGCTGCCTGATTGGCATAAGTTGTGCCAGGCCCAGGGAACCCTCCAAAGCAGCTATTTTCTCAAGGGGAAACTGTAGGGTTCCCAGGTCCCCCCACCACCAGCAGGGGATGGAAGGGTTAGGGTTGCCAGATCCAGGTTGGGAAACTCTGGAGATTTGGGGATGGAGCCTGGGGAGGACGGGGACTCAGTGGGATATAATGCTATAAAGCCCACACTCCAAAGCATCCCCTTTTCCAGGGTGCTAGAAGTGGAGGGGTGTACACTGTCTCCTGCCTCAGACTTCAGAGACAGCACCACAGATTAAGATAGAGGGTCAGGACACACACAGCATTCTTTCCTTCCTGCTGTCGGATACTATCCTTTTGAAGTAGAATGCTATTCTTAGGGATGAGACTTCCTTTCTTCTGGCTTAACCTCTCTCTCATACACACAAAGAAGGAGTATGCTCTTTGTCTTTGGACCCATGGATGCAGGACATGCATTCTGTGTCTGCATTCATCCTAGCTAGTTAGAATAGATTCTAACCCTATCTCTCATCCTATACTATCTACAAAGGTGTTCCCTCTTATTAGTTTGAAACTGATAAAAAAGGCTCTGTGTAACTTTGTATCTTTGCTAGCACGCACAGTACCCAGAAGTTGTAGCTGCGTGTAAGCCTAGAGCACCCTGCTACCTGATAGAGATTCCGGGCTATACCATACCAATGAATCTAACACAGGGGAACTGATGTCTGTAGTCTAGAGATAAGCTGTAATTGGGGATTATATCACTGAATGTTAAAGGACTGAATTAACAAAAGAAGCAAATTAATGGATTACATCAGAAAAAGACAGTTTTAATCTTTCTGTGGGAGACTCCTTGATCTGCTGGGCACATCCCTCCCCTCTGTTTTGCTTTGCCACAGGCATCTTGGGTGGTGTAATCCTCAGCAGACTCTGTTGACCAACAGAGGCAGATATAACATTTTGGGAAGACCCTTGGAGTTAGCAATGAAGGCATCGAGCTTTGACCACCCCATGCAAATGAAGCTGCCTTATACTGAATCAAACCCTTCATCTATCAAGAAGAAGAAAAGAGCAAGAGTCCAGGAGCACCTTAAAGACTAACAAAATTTATGTCAGGGTGTGAGCTTTTGTGAGTCACTGCTCACTTCTTCAGAGCCGTGATTCATGAAAGCTTATACCTTGCCATAAAATTTGTTAATCTTGCTCTTTTCTACTGCTACAGACAGACTAACACGGCTACCCATCTTGATCTGTCTCCAAGGAGAAGAAGAAGAGTTGGTTTTTATGCCCTGCTTTTCTCTACCCTGAGGCGTCTCAAAGCAGCTTACGACTGCCTTCCCTTCCTCTTCCCGCAACAGGCACCTGGTGAGGTCGGTGGGGCTGAGGGAGCTCTGAGAGAACTGTGACTGGCCCAAAGTCACCCAGCAGGCTTCATGTGGAGGAGGAGTGGGGCATCAAACCCGGTTCTCCAGATTAGAGTCTGCTGCTCTCCACCACTACACCACAGCTGGTTCTCAAGATTCGGGTCAGTATTGTCTACTCAGGCTCCCCGGGGTCTCAGACCGTGGTCTTTCACATCAACTACTGCTAGATTTTTAAACTGGAGACACCAGGGATTGAACCCGGGACCTTCTGCATGCCAAGTAAATACTCTACCAGTGCTAGGGTTGCCAGCCTCCCAGTGGTGTTCTGGAATTAGAATTGATTTCCAGACTATAGAGATCAATTTCCCTGGATAAAATTGCTGCTTTGAAGGGCAGGCTCTATGGCATTATACTTCACTGAGGTTCCTTTCCTCTCCAGGCTTCAACGCCAAATCTTCAGGAATTTCCCAACCCAGAGTTGGCAACCCTGCCTACCACTGAGCCATGGCCTCCTCTTTGCACTCAGGTGGAGCACAAGATAAGCAGTGCTTCTTACACGCCGTGTCCCCGGAGCTCTTTACTTCTCCAAGGCCTCATTGTTGTCACAAGGTTACATAACCGTACCGAGTAGTTCTTGGAATCTCCTGGCTACATCCCAGCTGCTTGGCTTCACTGGGCGAAATGCCAGCCTCTGGCTTCCAGCGCCACATCCCATTGATGCCTGTGTGAGAAAACAAATAAATAAGGAGAACAGGACGGGACATTTTAGGGGCGTACCTGAGATCAGGCACGAAGCCATTTGTACCGTAGGATCCGAAACCAGAGGAGACTCGGAAGAATAAACAAAAATTGCTGTAAGCTGGCGGTCCGTTCGAAACCCACTTCCTAGCATAACAGTAGTATAAACTTTTTCTCAGGACTAACCCAAGTGTCACAAAGGAGTGTGCAGTCTTCAGAATATGCCAGAATTCTAAGCCTAGATTTTAAAAAATAATATAACAGGAGGGAGGCAAGAAAAAGAAACTTCTGAACATCATGAAAAAAAAATCCAGTTTGCATTTTTTAATAATCTGAAAATGGGGCAGCGGAAGTGTTACCCGGACTGTTCTTAGGGTTTGGCGCTGGCGGCTCTAAAGCCAAATACGCCCCTTGGAGAGTACTATCCAGTCCCCAGCTGTGGGACTAGCTAGCTGTCCCTTTTCAGGTGCGACTCCCTCCTCCAAGTCAGCTCTCCATTTGATTACTAGTTTGTATTCCATGTGCAAAACCATATGGGACAACTCCTCCTGAAAATCCAACACTTTATTTTTCCTAATATTTCTACTGTTGTCCTGATGGCTGCAAAGGTAGATTTGAAGGTACATGATGCAAGATGAAATCCCAGGGTAGGGAGGGGGTTAACAAGGCATGATTTCTGGCAGTCAAGGCTTCAGTACTGTGCATTGCTCCTTGTTTTTCCCTCATGGGCAGTGGAACCAAAAGGAATCAAAGGAATCAAAAGCACTCAAATCTATGCCCTGGCCTGGATGGCCCAGGCTAGCCCAATCTTGTCAGACCTTGGAAGCTAAGCATCCTGGGCCCTGGTTAGTATTTGGATGGGAGACCACCAAGGAAGTCCAGGGTTGCGACATGGAGGTGGGCAATGGCAAACCTCCTCTGAACGTCTCTGGTCTTGAAAACCCCATGAGGTTGCAGCTGCAAACTGATGGCCCTTCCCATGCAGATCTATACCAGTTGGGTGAAGTGTAGAACTGTATAGTGCTTACCAGGGGTCATTTTGTAGCAAAAGATGTGCAAGAGCTCATTAGCATAACTTATTTACATATGCCACACCCCCTGACATCACCGGAAGTGTGTCAGAAGGCAACACCCACCGCTCAGGCTCCACTGGACTGTTTTGGCTTGCTAGCTATTTGGGGGGGGGAGCGTGCAGATCTGCCCTCACAGAGGAAGGAGAGCTTACATCTGAATAAACCTTGGTCTTAAAGGTGCCACTGGACTCTTTTGGATGGCCGGGAAGCACAAGAAAGTGTGTGGCTGCTCATGGGTTGAGGGGGGCAGCGCAGAGGATGCGCATGGCCTCAAGCAGGTAGGGGGCCAGGGCAGTGGCGGGGAAGAGGCACAGGAGGAGGCCGGGTAGGTGCAGGAGGCCGGGGCAGAGCCCCTTGCAGGCCTTGCGGGAGTCGCCAGGGCCTGCCTTGCAGAGGTGCCGCACCAGGGCTGGCATGAGGACGGGCAAAGCCTGGGCATGCTGGGTGCCACAGCCCACGCAGTGGCGGAGCAGCTTGAGGCAACACTCCACTGGGTTGGCCAGTGGGCTGGGAAAGGTGAGGAAGGCTGCTGGGAGCAGGGGGTGGGGCTTGCCGCATGTGCCCGCCCCCTGGGCTCCTTGCTGCCGGAGCTTCGCTCCTGTGCATTTCTGCAGGAAATGAGCCCTGGTGCTTACAGAATTTATCTTTTCATGTTGTGGGATGTGGTCTGCATCTGCTGAGGGAGGGAGGAAGGAAGGAACTTGTAGTTTGGCCCTTGCTAATGTGGATCAATACACTATCTTTTCTTTGCCAGCGTCTTCGCATTCCTTTTGCATGCAGACAGCCTTGTTTAAAACCCGAAAACAAATCTTAAACAGAGCTTCAGGTTTCTTTCTTTGGAAGCTGTCCCAAGCCTGGGTGTTCTGGCCCCACCCCAGCTGGGCTGTTTGGTAAACAGTCTCCTGGGCTGTGCCCTCTCGGTCAAAGCAACACAGAGGTGTTTTTTTAAAAAAGCCTTCAAAATAAATAAATAAAAGTATCCCTTGCCTCAGGGGCGGGAGAACTTCAGAATGTCTGGTGTACGCTAAGCATTGAGAGCTAGTGTGATGCAGTGGTTAGAAGGCTGGCCTAGGATCTGGGAGACCCAGATTCAAATTCCCACTCTGCCAGGGAAGCTCTCTGGGTAACTTTGGTCTAACTTATCTCAAGGGATGTCATCGTGACCATAGATTGGAGGCTTTATGATATTGTTGTGAACAAAACCCTCCAAATGCTGTCCCTTCACCAAGGGGCATGGGAGGAGCAGCTTGTGGCTGTTTATTATTTCCCCCCTTCCCTCGCTCTGGGGCTGAAGCAAAGTACTGAAAAGCAGGGGCCAGTGGTAAGTGCCATCCAGTTGCAGCCAACTTATGATGACTCTGCAGGATTTTCAAGATGGGTAGCCCCGGCTGCGATCACACGCAGAATTAGCTGCTCCATACGCGCGAATGCCAGGCAGATTTTAAGGGCATGGTCAGACACAAACATCTGGGAAGTGTCCCGCACCCGTGAGCACCCCGTTTTGCTCCACTGCACAAGTGGAGTAAAAAAAACACTAGGGAAAGTCCAGTAGCAAACGCATTTGCTACGGGCCAGGAACGGACTTTCCCTGTGTGGTTGCACCAGCGTGCTCTCATGGCGTCGGGATGGTCTGATTGGGCCATCTGAACTCCATGCCATTTTTTCCCCATTTCAGTATGCGCATCATCACACACTGAATAGGGAGCACTCAGTGTGGAGATGCGAACCATCAATCCCTCATTGAAGCACACTAGAAACATGCAGCAACCCCCTCGATTCACCCGTGGTTTGCATCTGATCACACAGTGGTGGGCTGCCCCCGCAGCTCCCAGGGACCGTGTGATCGCACAACAGAGCAAATAGCTTCACTCCCCCCGCCCCACATTATCTCGCTCGTGTGACCGCCACCTAGCCCTGTTGGCTCAGAGCTGCAGACTGGAAGGTTGGCAGCTCGGCAGTTCAAGACCCTAGTGCCACATGATGGAGTGAGGTCCCGTCTCTGGCCCCAGCTTCTGCCAACCTAACATTTCAATTAAAACAGCTCAAATCACATCTCTCATTTCAAATCAGTTGCTTTATGTCCATTAATGGTGCAGAAATGTATACATCCACAGGACACTCACAGATTCTAATTGCAACATTTTTCAGACTGGGGTCCAACTGATGTGGTATATGTTTTGAATTGTCCTTGTAATTTTTTATATGTAGATATGACTTCTTATCAAGTGCCCACGCAAATATCAGAACATCATATCACCATAAGGAATGGTTCCTTGGCTACTCCTTTGGTTACACACTTTATATCAAATGGAAACAGTCTGACTGATTTTAATTTGTTTTTATTGAGGAGTTAATTAAACAACCCTACAACAAGTGTTTTCAACAGCGAGAATCTTATTGGATTTATACTTTGCATCCTGTGGTTCCATGTGGGCTGGATGAGAAATGTGATTTTAAAAAACCACAAAACAGAGCAACGTTGCGAGATGTCACTACATCGCCATATTACACCCACCCTCCTGTCCCCACCCCCCTGTTGGGCTTGGCTTGGCAACTCTGGGCTTTTCTGCACCTGTCTGTTTCCCTGCTGTTTTTCCGGAACTGTTAGTCACCCCCTGCATTGCATTGCGCTTTCACTTTCTGTGTGCGTCGGGTCTTTTTGGAATTGCTGCATATTTTTATGGCTGTTCAGTGGTGACTTCGGAGTCAGTACGGTGTTGCCCTGGGGTATCCAAAAGCACTTTTGCAGCAGACTTAAAAACTGATCTGCTTCTGAGTCGGAGGTAATGCTAAGCAGACATCTTACCTTGAACTGTGCAACACTGCCCATGTCTCTGGCCGTTTCCACCCCTTTCTCCACCCCTTCTTTCTTTTTTTTTTTGCTACATTTCCCCCAGGTTTGATTTCTCCCACTCTGCTCCCTCTTGGCTGGTGGCAGAGAGAGAAACAAAAGGCTGGGCTTCTCCCACCTTTTGCACATTGGACCCTAGGGATCTTTTCCCCCTCCCCCAAAGCTAATCTGCACCCAACTTGTAGGGTAGGTAGAGAAGCAGCCTAGGGAGGTCCTCTGCAAGTCTGATGCCTCTGCAAGTTTGACAGATTCTCCCCCTTTTCCACATCGGACCCTAGGGAGGTATCTTTCCCCCCTTCCCCAAAGCCAATCTGTACGCAACTTGGAAGGGGATATATTAAAAAGAATGACGGGATTGCCCACTGGAAACAATGGGAGAGGCTTGAAGGCCCATTTGTTTTTGTTTTTTTAAATTAGAACCCTTGGGATGCCACCCCTCCAGACAGACTAGCCAGCCAGCCAGCTGGTGTCCCTCTGTGGGTTGTGCATGCCTGGAGTAGCCCAGCGGCAGCTAGCCAAAGGGGGTGAGAGAGTGGAGAGGAGAGGAGAGGAGAGGAAAGAAAGGGGAGGGTGCAGCGTGTCCTTTCCCTTGCTCAGGCGCTTGGCCAAGTCAGTGCCAATTGGACCATCCCCAGAGGTCACAAGTGATGTTCTCACACCAATTAAGAAAAAGTGCACTTTTCTGTTGTAGCTGCAGAATGAATCCATCAGAGAATAAAAGAATATGCAGATGGCAGGCAAAGAAATCCAAAGTGAAGCTTGATGGCTTGACTGGTCAGATTCTCTGTGGTAAACTGCAGTAAGCTGTGCATGCAGAAAGGGCCTCTGTTAAATCCCTCTGAGGCCCATCCCTTCCCCCAAGGCCACCCGCAGGCTCCCCCTCCCCAAACCCTCCAGGAATTTCCCAACCCAGAGTTGGCAACTCTGCTTTCAGCAGTCTTCTGATTAGCACTAGAGGCAGATCTGAATGGTTGCATTTTCGTAGGCAGAACAGCCATTACGTCTCAGTCCAGCACTATCCCATCAAGTCTGCAGGAATCCATACTCCCACCTTCATGCCATTTTATAAAAATGTACTGAACAACCAACCTGAAGAAGAATCCTGAACATTCTGAAGGACTGTGTGTCTTTTTAGCTAGTCCTAATGAAAGAGATTACCCTGACCTGGACAGCCTAGGCTACCCGGATCTCGTCAGATCTTATAAAGCTAAGCAAGGGTTGGCCATGGTTGGGAGACCTCCAAGGGATACCAAGGTTGTGATACAGAGGCAGACGAATGGCAAACCACCTCTGAACATGTCTTGCCTTGAAAACCCTATGGAGTCGCCATAACTCAGCTCTGACTTGGTGGGGGGGAAAAACCCCAGCATAATAAAAACAAAAGAGACTGTACTCCAAGTGCTAGTTCATCTGTCTGGCTTTTTCGAATAAACCAAGTAAACATTTTGTCCCCCTTTCTCAATTACAAAACCTGAGGCACACCACAAACTCCTGATTAAGCAACCTTTTCCTGGTGAGAACTGAGCAAGTAAGCAGGAGTCGGGGAGGGAGAGAGAGAAAGAGAAGGGTGTTGATGTCAGAACAAAACCTAGAACATTTTATTTATGCAGGCAATCCAGCAGGCTTGGACAGGCTTTGTTTCCTCCTGTTGCACATGGTGTAATGCAGGGAGCTGCTGTGGTTCATCTCAGCCTGCAAATGACACTTTCTGCCCCCGAAGCCTTTACCTCAGGCCCTAGCTCACATTCCAGCTGTATTTGGATTTTTTTCCTATTATTGTCCAGTTGCCTGGAATGTTCCGTGGCTCTAAAATGAGGAAACAGTGTAACAGGTAAATAAAATATCACAGTGCCCCTTGTTTTATTTCTTGGAAACACCATATTAATGATAATATTTTCTAGGGTGTTTTTTTTTAATCATCAGGATTCAACTCCTTCCTCAGGAAGTTAAATCTCTGAAGGAGCCTAGCTACACAAAACACTTTCCCCAAATATCTCTCTGGGTTTGGCTGACAGGAGCTCATTGAGCTGGGAATTCACCTCCCAGGGATATGGGTGTCTGATTTGAATTGGTAGTCTGAGGGATGGGGGCTAAAGTCTCAAAACAGGCTACTGGCCAATGGAGTGATGTCATTTCCACGAAAACCCAAAAGTGATGGCACACGTTTATAGGAACTGGCAGAAACTGTAGATTTTTTTGAGATTGCTCAAGAACACTCCATCAGCTGCTGCCCCCCATGTCCCTGCCCCCTGGTTTTCCACTGGTTGCCAGGTACGGTTGCCAGCCTCCAGGTGGGGCCTGGAGATCTCCTGCTTTTACAACTGATCTCTGGCTGACAGAGATCAGCTCCCCTGGAGAAAATGGCTGCTTTGAAGGGTGAAGTCTATGGCATTGTACCATGCTCCCCTCCCCAAACCCCGCTGTCTCCTGGATCCACTCCCAAAGTCTCCAGGTATTTTCCAACCCAGACCTTACAACCCTATTGTCAGGCCTGGTGACCCTACCACCCCCATACCATTTTCCCTGCCTGAAAGGCCCTGAGGAGCCAATATTTGCACCATTGTAGAAATCATGTGTACCGATGGGTACCCAAAAGTTTCCACAAAAAGGCAAACATCAGGTTCCCTGGGGCCATTTGAGGCTGAGAAAACAGAGCCAAACAGGACTAAATGTGCTGGGTATTAAGTTCCCAGCACAGAACCTGCCACATGACCTTATTTTGTGGACCAAGGAATAAGTAATGCGTAGATATATCCTTTGTTAAGCCTTGAGTACAGGGTGGATGTGTTGTAGAGTTGCCAAATTCCAGGTGGGGCCTAGAGATCCCCTGGAATTACAACTGATCTCCAGAATACAGAGAAGAAGAAGAAGAGGAGGGGGAGGAGATTTATACCCTGCCCTTCACTTGGAGTCTTGGATCAGCTTACAAACTCCTTTCCCTTCCCCTCCCCACAACTGACACCCTGTGAGGTAGGTGGGGCTGAGAGAGCTCTTGACAGAACTGTCCTTGAGAGAACAACTCTGACAGAACTATGGCTTGCCCAACAGTCATCGAGCAGCTGCAAGTGGAGGAGTAGGGAATCAAACCTGGTTCTCCCAGATTAGAGTCCGTGCACTTAACTACTACACCAAACTGGCTCTCAGTTCCCCTCAAGGAAATGGCTGATTTGGAGTATTGAGTCTATGGTATTATATCTCACTGAGGTCTTTTTTCTGACCAAAGCCTCCCCTCTTCAGGCTTCACCCCCAAATCTTCAGGAATTTCCCAACCTGGAGTTGGCAACCTTAGTGTATCATCACTCAGTACAGGGAACTGCAGTAAAATAAACTTTTATGGGTCAAGAGGGTTGCCAACCTCCATGTGGGGCCTGGAGATCACCTGGAATTATAACTATTCTCCAGAGATTAGTTCCTCTGGAGAAAATGGCTGCTTTAAACAGTGGACTCTATCGCATTATACCCTGGAGAGTTGCTGCCAGTTTGAGTAAACAATATTGACCTTGATGGACCAAAGGTATGATTCAGTATAGGGCAGTATCATATGTCATATGCAGTTAGACACAAGTTGAGTAAGCAGTGTGACAAGGCTGCAAACAAGGCAAATATGATGTTAGGCTGTATTAATAGAAGTATATTATCCAGGTGCCAAGACCTAATAGTTCCTCTCTGTTCTGCACTTGTCTGACCTCATCTGGTGTACTAGGTCCAGTTGGGTGCTACACTTCCAGAAGGATATAGGAAAACAGAATCAGAGGTAGGCAATTTGGGGGGTGGGTTTTCTGGAAAACAAGTTTTATTTAGATGAAGCTAAATGAATTGGCTATGTTTCTCCTGAAGAAGGTTGAAATGGTCATCATGACTATGCTTTTCCACTGCTGGACCTCCTGATGGCACCAGGTAATTTTGGCCACTGTGTGACAGAGTGTTGGACTAGATGGGCCATTGGCCTGATTCAACATTGGCTTCTCTTAAGTTCTTATGTTCTTAATACTTGAATGGATATTAGGAGGCAAAGACTTCTGCAATATTCTTTGCTGCCCCAAAGAAATCTAATGGGCTTGAGTTACAGGAAGTGACATCACTGCAGTGATTCTTCAGAATAGGGTTGTTGCAACTGTGACCCTGCTGACAAGGGCTGGTTGTTGGGGAAGATGAGACAACAGCATGAGGCAAACATTGCACATATAAAAATAAGCATGTGGCAATTTCACAGTGCCTGAAATCACTTTGAGGGGCAAGTGCTCCATCCCTGAGCTATGACTCTTCCCAGCCCGATAGCTTCAGAACTGAGTCTTCAACTGAAAAACAGACTTGAGCTGTTTCCTAATGACAGGAAGATTCTTTCACATTCCAGCTACATTTCATAGTCTGTTAACATTTTGCGACTGTGCTTCAATTTTTCTCAGGTCTTGAAAAGTTAAGTTTATGATGTGATTTGTCTCTAACTCACATGCATGTAAGTATTGGGAGGGGAGGGACCTTAGCAGGGTATAATTGTGGAAACTGGGTGGCAGACATGAAAAACCCTGAAGTGACATCACACCTCTCTAGGAATTTCTGGGATCTGTACGGTTAAACCATAGAGTTTTCAGTGATTCCTGGAGAGGCATGATATCACTTCCAGGGTTTTCCCAGAAATCATGTCACGCCATCGGTCCAATGGCCATTTTTTTTAAAATTGGCACTGCTACCACTCCAAAAAGCAGAAAACAAGAGGTGAAGGCGGGGGATCCCTCATCCCCACGGGGGGACAGCCAATCCTAGAACTGGAGCATCCCCCGCCCCAGGTGAGAAAATGGCAGCCCTAGTATAATCTATGAACAAAAAAGGGAAACAAACTTAACCCTGGAAACTAGGCTCAAAAACCTGAAAAGGTAAGTCAAACTGAGTAGAGGGTGTGATTAGGCCCCATATGTTTTTTTAATTCTTTACAAATAAATACATGTATTTTTACATATTATTTACACATTAGGTTTTAATTGTTGGCCTGCTACTCAGTTTCGCCCTAGTACAATGCCATGGAGTCCATTTTCTGAAGCAGCCATTTTCTCCAGGGGAACTGATCTCTGAGGTCTGGAGATCAGTTGCAATTCCAAGAGATCTCCAGGTTTCACCTGGAGTCTGGGAGCCCTAGCAAGGGCCTGGAATGAAAAAAGTTGGCAACCGCCACATGCATTTGGCAGAGGTCACAAAAAGTAATGCAGGCCTGCCTTCTACTTAATCCCAAATTGCATTGTGCTCAACGGGGGAAAGGAACATGCCCAGCTACAGTGCTACCTTGAGCATGAAAAAATACTGAACCGAAAACTCAGACGTTGTGTATCAAATTGTTAAATGAACCAATGCTTTATAGACAGCTTTGAATAAACTGGGCCAGAGGAGTGTGGATATCATCGTCTTTAGAACTCGGAGTCTGCTGCGCCTGAATGTTTGTTCCACTGGCGGCGGGTGGGAGGGGGGAATGAAGCATTGTGGAAATAGGAGGCAACATGAGGCATTTATCAAGCACTTGTAGGAACTACAAAAACAATCGGGTAGATCCAGGGCAAAAACTTTCTGTAACCCGTGTTATTTTCACTTTTGCATTTTATTTGGCCTACAGAGCGAAAAAGCATGGGCAGTTAGTAAAGTTGCTCACATCATACCAGCTGCAAGAGCCCCACTCCCTCGGTCTGCCTGGTCTGCAGCAGGAGAGAGAAGGCTCAGAACTTGGCTGAGGGGAACTGCTGATTTTTTTGCAGAAAAAGGAAGCATCAAGAGCAGCAGCAGCAGCAAAAGCCACCAAACGAGCATATAGGGAAGAGGTAGCCCTGCACTTCTTTAAGCCTGCAATCATACTGGCAGCTTAGTGTGATATAGCAGTGCCTCTGATTTCACCAGCTTAAAGGGTTGTGGGGCATACCAACCAGACAGCACACCTTGCTGCGGGTTACCTGCAGGGACATGCTGTGCTGGTGGGTGTTTTTTAAAAAACACCATTGTATATACGCATAAGTGCATAACCGAACAACTACTTCCGTGAGCTAGCTCCACAACTTATGAATGAGATGGATGTGCCTGTTCACACTTCCTTTTTCCTTTCTGGGTTCCTTTCAAGCCAGGAGAGTTCAGATGCTGGACAAAACAGAGTGCAAGCGCTACCATTCCATACTACTGGATTTTGCCGGGTGCCTGATTAAAGGTAGGGGTAAAGGTTTCCCTTGCTCGAGAGCTAATTGAATCTGACTCTAGGGGGCAGTGCTCATCTCCATTTCCAAGCCGAAGAGCCAGCACTGTCCGAAGACTTCTCTGTGGCCATGTGACCGGCATGACTAAACGCCAAGGTGCACGGAACACTGTTACCTTCCCACCGAAACAGTACCTATTTATGTACTTGCAGTTTCTTGCTTTTGAACTGCTAGGTTGGCAGGAGCTGGGGCCAGAGATGGGAGCTCACTCCGTCATGCGGCACTCAGGTCTCAAACTGCCAGACTACAGACCTTCTGGTCTGCGGCTCAGCATCTCAACTTCTGGTTCTAACGCAAAGCGGGGCAGGCTGCCGACGACTGGGCCCTGGAAGGCAGATGTTGTTGTCTGATCTAGCCCTTTAAATCCACATGGGCAACACTAGTATGTTGTGACAAACACAACATAGTCGGCCTTTTGGGCTTTCTCTTTTCCACGTGTTACTGGGCACTGTTTGCTAGCTTCCTGTTTGCTAGCTTCCTGCAGGGCACTGAAGATCCTGCCTCTTCAAAGGCTGCTCTGTTCAAAGCCATTTTGATTCAGTTTTACCTCTTGTTGGCCCCAGTCACACGGAGAATTTGCCGCACGGAAGGCACGAATGTTAGGTGCATTTTCGGGGTGCGATCACACCACAACATCTGGGAAGCATAGCGCTCCTGTGGACAACCCATGGCATCCCACCAAAGATGTGGAATTAAAAAGTACCACGGAAAGTGTACTAGTTTCCAGGAAATGCGGGGCAGAGGTGGGCGTCTGACCGCAGGAGCGCCAGTATCCCGTGGCATCCGGTGCCCACCCACGTCCCATCGCAAACTGGATGTTGCAAGTCTCCATAGGATGCACACTAATGTCGAATGGTGCATGCACACAAACAAGACACCAACAGCAGCTCCGCACCCCGGAATGGTGCATGCACACAAAGAAACAGCACCGCTTCTTTGCCACATTTCAGCATTGCTGTGTGATCAGCAGCTAACAGCCAAAGCGCAGCAACCCGGGGGATTGTGTGATTGGGCTACCGCACTTTATTTTGCTCCGGGGCAAACAGCCACGCCTCCCCCCATTATCTGGCCCCTGTGACCGGGGCCATTGTAAAGTTGTTAGGTTTATGATAAATGTTTGTTATTTTGAAAACCATAATGCCTTGAATGTCCCCCGCCCCTTTTTAGAGCAGTTTCACAGTTGCTTGCCAAGCCTTAAGGGTGCTGTCATTTATTGATCTGAAACCCACCCCCCACCCCACAACTCTCCAATTGGAAAAGGTAATTTAGGAGAGGGATTTATGTAGCCAGGGTTTGGTGGGTTATACGTAGGTGACCATGAGGAAGCACTGATCTTATTCCAGCTTGTATTTTAGGCCTAGCTCACTTGGAAGGGGAGATGCAACATGGGCCACTAACCAACTAGCAATGCTGGACTGAGTGCAGGTCAAGACACCTTCCCCTGGTGTGGCCTCCTTAGTAAGCATTATCACCTCTTGTATACATGCTTGCTCAGGAACGAGGGAATAGCATATAATGCTTTCATGCTCCTTTAACCTCTGATGGAATGTAAAGGCTACCAGGCTAAGGGAAGGGTTGCCAGCAGTGGGTTGGGAAATACCTGGAGATTTGGTGGGTGGAGCTTAGGGAAGGTGTGGCTTGGGAAGGGGAGGGACCTCATCAGAGTGTAATGCTGTGGATGCCATCCTCGAAAGCAGCCATTTTTTTCCCAGGGGGACTAATCTTGGTCATCTGGAGATCAATTGTAATGGCAGGAGATCTCCAGGTGCCACCTGGAGAGTGAGAACCCGAGCTCAGGGTGAAACTGGAGGAAATACTGAGAGTTCTGTAATTGAGTTCCTGGCATTGTTTTTAATTCAGTCATCGGGTCACAGGACCCGGGGAGGGCACAAGGAAAATGCTATGTGTAGATGCATCTCTAGTTCCGGCACAGCTGTTCCTGAAAAAGAGCAGTTTCTGTCAGAGCTCCCCCTACCTCACAGGGTGTCTGTTGTGGGGAGGGGAAGGGAAAGGAGTTTGTAAGTCGCTCTGAAACTCCTTTGGGTAGTGAAGGGTGGGGTATAAATCCAATCTCTTCTTCTTCTAGTTGAGTAGAGGGTGGATGTGTCATCGAGTTGCCAGGCAGCACATGGGGCCTGGAGATCCCCTGGAATTACAACTGATCTCCAGTCTACAAAGATCAGTTCTCCTGGAGAAAATGGCAGCTTTGGAGGGTGGACGCTATGGCACTGTACTTTGCCGAGGTCAGGTCTCTGCCTTTCCCAAACCCTGACCTCCCTAGGCTCTGCCTCAAAAATCTCCGGGAACTTCCTGACCCACAGTGGGCAACCCGATTTGGGGCTCTGGTACAAGGAGATGGACAAGTTAAGCCTCATTGCTACACCCTATCAACGACAGCCCTGGGGAGCCACTAGTTGCCCTGTAGGGCTTAACCAGCCCTCCCCTCATGCCACATTGCCAATTGCTGTCAGGATGCCAGGCATCTGATGATTTATTTGGGGAAAACTCAAGGAGCTCCTCCAATCTCAGAACTCTTGGAGCGTATAAGAGCATAAAGAGAGCCTTGCTGGGTCAGCCCAGTGGTTCAGCTAGGACAGCATCTTGTTTCAAAGAGTAGCCAACATGGAGGCAGAGTTGCCAAGTCTGGGTTAGCAAACGTCTGAAGATCTGGGGGTTTGGGGAGGGAAGGGACCTCAGCAGGTTATAATAATGCCATAAAGTCCGCCCCCTCCAAAGCACCCACTTTCTCCATGGGGAACCGGTGTCTGTATTCTGGAGATCCGTGTAATTCTGGTTGGTCGTTAGGCCCCATCTGGAGGTTGGCAACCAAACCTGGAGGACCAAAACACAAGGCATCAAGGCCAAGACCTTTCCCTGATGTTGCCTTCTAGTACTGGTATGGAGACATTTGCTGCCTCTGGATACCAAAGCACACTTGAGCCACCAGCCACTTAGGGACTTCTTCCACATGAATCTGTCTTTAAGTAAAGTGTCCCATCAACTCACAACCCCATTGTGGGGTTTTCTTTTTTTTTTTTTAATACAATTTATTATTGGATATATCACATGTTCATACAATTTAAACAAACCAATACATATCCATTTTTCTTTCTCCCTCTCCCCCCAAACAAGGCTTCCCACACTGCTCCAACCCCCTTGATATTTCTCTTATACAATTACATTTACTACTAAACATATTTCTTTTACTAATGGTAACAATTCAAAGATCTAAGTCTCTTTCCACTTCTCCTCAATAGCTGTCAAAACAAATCAAACCACGTTTTACATCCCAATTCTTCAACAAGTATTCTTGAAAGTCTTTCCAGTCTCCGAAAAAGGTTTCGTCTTCTTCATTGTTTAATTTTCTTGTTAATTTGTCCATTTCTGCCATAAACAACGTCTTTTTAATCCATTCCCATGTTTCAGGTACTTTATCTTGTTTCCAACATTGAGCAAAAGTCAGTCTAGCTGCTGTAATCAAGTACCATAGTAGTGTTCTCTTGGCTACATTTATTTCTTCCATTTTAAGACCTAACAATAACATCTGTGGGTCTTTCTTAAAAGTACATTTCAAAATTTTTTGTATCTCATTGTGGATCTCAGTCCAATACTTTACTGCTTTATCACATGTCCACCACATATGGTAAAAAGACCCTTCATGTTTCTTACATTTCCAACATTTGTTAGACATACTTTCATTTATAATAGCAATTTTTTAGGCGTCATATACCATCTGTACATCATTTTATAACAATTCTCTTTAACATTTACACAAGTTGAAATTTTCATTGACTTTTTCCACAAATATTCCCAAGATGTCATTAATATCTCATTATTAATATTTACCGCCCATTTTATCATTTGCTCTTTTACAATTTCGTCCTCAGTATACCATTTCAATAAAACCTTGTACAGTTTAGAAATCATTTTTTTACCTTTCTCAAGCCATACAGTTTCAATTTCAGTGTTATTTTCTCTAAAACCATATTCTCTTTTATCGGTCTTAAATAAGTCATAAATCTGTCTATACTTCAACCAATCATATTCAAATTCCACATCAAATCTGTCTTTTAACACAAAGTTTTTCCCTTCTAATTTTAAAAGACTTTTATAAGGTAGCCAATCTAACCCTTGATTTCTTGAATATGGATTAATCACTTCTGCTGGTACTATCCAAAGTGGTCTTTCTTCTGAGAAGAATTTTCTATATCTCATCCAAGTCTCGAACAGTGATCGTCTTATGAAGTGGTGTTTGAAAAATTTATCTATTTTTACTTTTCCATACCATAAATATGCATGCCATCCAAACTTGTTATCATGCCCTTCTAGAGCCAATAACTTTTTATTTTCTAAATTAATCCACTGTTCCAACCATGTTAAACAGACGGCATCATAATACAGTCTTAAATTTGGTAGTTGTAGACCTCCTCTTTCCTTTGCATCACATAAAATTTTCATTTTAATCCTTGGCTTTCTTCCTGCCCATACAAATTTCGATAGTTCTTTCTGCCACGTATCCAGTATTTTCCTTTGTTTTAATATTGGAATAGTCTGAAATAAAAACATCAAACGCGGCAAAACATTCATTTTTACAGTTGCAATTCTTCCCAATAACGATAGATTCAAGGTATCCCATTTCTTCATGTCTTGTTGAATCTTATGCCAAACCTTTTCATAGTTATTTTTGAACAAATCAATGTTTTTCATGGTCAATTCAATTCCTAAATATTTAGTCTTTGTAACTACTTCATATTGAATTTTCTCTTGAAGTTCTGTTTGTCGTTGTTTCGTCATATTTTTGCACATCACTTTGGTTTTACTTTTATTAACGTAGAATCCCGCAACTGATCCAAATTCTTCAATTTTTTCCATCAATTGTGGTATTTTGTCGATTGGATCTTGAATCATAAACATTACATCGTCTGCAAATGCCCTGTATTTATATGCAAAACCTTTCACTGTGAGTCCTTCAATGCTGTTATCTTTTCTTATCGCTGTCAATAATATTTCCAATATCCAAATAAACAACAACGGGGATAACGGGCAGCCTTGACGTGTTCCCTTTTGAACTTGGAAGAAATCTGTTCTTTCTTTATTTATATTCAAAGCTGCTCTCTGTTCTGAGTAAATTGCCACAATCATGTTTAGAAAAGACTGTCCTATATCCATTTTTTCAATAACTTGCAGCATAAACTCCCAATTTAAATTGTCAAAAGCTTTTTCCGCATCTAAAAAGAGGAATCCAACTTCTTTTTCTGGATGTTTGTCATAGTATTCGATTGCATCAATCACCACTCTTAAATTGTCTCTAATCTGTCTATTTGGTAAAAAACCAGCTTGTTCTTCCGCTATAGTATCTTTCAAATATTTTTTCAGTCTTTCCGAAATAATTTTCGCAAATAATTTGTAATCATTATTTAATAGCGATATTGGTCTATAATTCTTTACTTCAGTTAAATCCAAACCTTCTTTGGGTATCAATGAAATATTTGCTTCTTTCCATGAATCCCATTGTGGGGTTTTCAAGACAGGAGATGAGCAGAAGTAGTTTGCCATCTGTCTAATCCCCTTTTAGAACCCACTACACTTGTAGCCAGCACTGCATCCAGTGGCTTGGCCCTAAAAGGAATGTAAAAGAGTTATGTTCCTCTCTCTACATGCTAGGGTTGCCACCTCTGGGTTGGAAAATGCCTGGAGATTTTTTTTGGGGGGGTGGAGCCTGGGAAAGGTGGGGTTTGGAGAAGGGAGGGACCTCAGCAGGGTACAGTGCCAGGCAGCCCACCCTCCAAAGTAGCTGTTTTCTCCGAGGGAACTGATCTTGACCATCCGAAGATCAACTGTAATAGTGGGAGATTTCCAGGTTCCTCCTGTAGGTTGGCAACCTTATTTCAGGTGCCTCTTTTGGACTGAAATAGCAGGTTCTCCCAGAGGGCTTTTTATCCCTTTCTTTTTTTCGTATTTTTTTTGTATATTTAATGTATGTGTGTGCACGGGTGTGAGTGCATGTACACCTGGAAGTCATGGCGACCTCTGGTGACTGACCCCTCTCGGGGGCCTGTAGGATATTCAGAGAGGTGGCTGAATGAAGCCTGCCCCTGTTCTCCTGACTGCTGGTATTCTAAGAAGCTCTCCCATCCAAGTACTTGCCAGAATCGACCTTGCTTAGATTCCGAGATCTGATGAGGTTGGGCTTGCTTGGGCTATCCAAGTCAGGGTGCCCAGAGGGCCTTTTGATATTGCAGGCTACCAGGGTTAATGTTGTGGACTGGGTTCAACACGTAGCGAAGACAGACTCTCAGTGATTATCAGCTCATAGTTTACTGCACACAACACACACACACAACTGGCCGAAATGGCCAACTATATACCACACTGGGGTAACACCCACAGGTCTCACTGGAGGGTTTAAACTTCCCACCACAGTTCCCATAAATTCAAACTAGGAGGCTCAAGATCCTAGTCCCTATTGTTCTTTCGGAGCTACGCTCCAGTTGCATACCACTGGCGCCTAGTGGCGGTCAGCGGACATAACAGTTAACCAGCTCTGAGCTTGGAAATACCTGAAGATTGGGGGGTGGAGCCTAGGGAGGGCAGGGTTCAGGAAGGGGAGGGACCTCAACAGGGTATAATGCCATAGAGCCCGCCTTCCAAAGCAGCCATTTTCTCCAGGGTAATTGACCTCTCTTAACCGGGAATCAATTATAATTCTGGCTTGAGCTACCACCTGGAGCTCAGCCACCCTACAGGGGTCTCTGGATTGAAGGGCTCTCTCATTCTCAGTGGGAGTTGATGGGTCTCAAGGCAAGGGCCTCTGGTCAGTAGTGGGCCTTCTGCTGGACTGCGGACCTTGACGTATGCCTTAATCCTGAAGCAATGTGTATAGATGGAATCTCTGTGCTGGAAAACTCCTGGAAAACAGTTGGAACTCAAGTTGTGCTGGCAGGAAACACTCTTCCATAGGGCACCGCTGCTGTTGAAAAAAGGAAGGAATTTAGGCTGGTCTTTGGGAGATGCTGGACATTTTAAAAGTGCCTGATGCTTATGAAGTGATTTGATAAAGTTAACAATATTTTCTTGTTGGTTAAAATAACTTTGCTACTGAGAGGTCAATGTCTGCAACAGCTGAAAGGGAGGGCAATCATCAATCGTATTGAAATTCATGTGTAGTTTCTCTTTTATTGTATTAAGAATAGAATTTTAACAACAATAATAATAGAAAAATGCAAGAAAGCATGCCCCCCTCAAGGACTTACGATCTTAGAATTTATCATGGGCATTTGGCTGTCACACTGAACAAGGGAAGAAATTAGATTAAGCGTGAGTTTGAGAATCCATTTTGCAATTCGTTTCTAGGAAAACCTTTGTTAACAGACTTGACTTCTTGCCCGTGTTTTCTGAGGCTAGTAGTACATGGGGTGTGTGTGTTTTTCATAGCAGATCAACAGGTTGCTAACTTCTCAAGCAGCCTCTATTCCTGCAATTTTCACAGTGCTTTCATGTACCAATATTACCATGTGTTAATGTTCATCTCGGTGCAGTGAAAAGTTTTCCCTGCTTGTTTCTGTTTATTCGATTGAGCTACATCTAAATGTACAAGAGCAGCAGGGAAAGCATTTCATTTTGGTCAGTTGGCAACCCATAGATGTCCATCCACTTTAGTTCTGCATAGGCACTAGAATTTGCAATGTTATTTGGTCGGAAATAGATACCTTCCGTTGCTTTAGCTCAAATACTGACTTTGGAGAAGGGACACTACATAGGAGCATTCAGCACTATCCTCAGAAAATAGTTCATAAACCCTGCCACAGTACCAGCTTCCCCAAAGTATGCTATTCCAGTAGATGGAGGTTCCATTTTAAGCTTTCCTGCCTAGGAGCTGTTGATAAACTGCTCCTCCATGACTAGGCTTGCCAATGTCCAAGTGGGTCGAAGCCAAAAGTGAGAGATCATGGGAGGAGATGGAAGTCCAAATAAAACATCTGTGTCAAAAATAACAAACAGTCAATAAAGATATATCTGCAAAATTGTTTGCTATAATAATTATAATTCTGTGGAAAACTATTATTTTATCGCTCACATGCAACAAATTTTGCACAATAAAAATATCCATTTCACAAGGATTGCTTTATCTGAGCATGAAGACCTTGGATTCTAATATCAAAGAGTCAACATGGGATGTTTATTTCAAGAGTTGATAAATGGAAATTGAGAAGAATTGTAATTACTACACGTTCAGATAAAGCAATCCTTGTGAAATGGATATTTTTATTGTGCAAAATTCGTTGCATGTGAGCAATAAAAGAAGAGAGTTTTCCACAGAATTATAATTATTATAGTAAACAATTTCATGTATATATCTTTATTGACTCTTCATTACTTTTGTCACAGATGTTTTGTTTGGACTTCCAACATCCAGGTGGGGACCAGCAATCTCCCGGTCTTACAACTGATTTCCAGATGCCCCAAGATCAGTTCATCTGGAAAAAACTGCAGCTTTGGCAGGTGGACTCTATAGCATTATACTGTGCCAAGGTCCCTTTCCTCCCTAAACTCTTCCATCCCCAAGGTCTGTCCCCCCCCAAATCTCCGGGTATTTCCCAACACAGAGTTGGCAACCCTATCCATTACTTTGTCCGAGTCTTTTCAAAAGCTCCCCTGGCTAGATGGCCATTGCTAAATCAACTGTGCGTGAACTGAGCATCTTAATTGTGTATGGTATATATAATTTATAAATCTCCAATGGCATGTTGTTGGGCAGTCAGTTTCTCCGTATTTGTAAGAAAGCAAAGTGGCTGTCTGATGAGGCTTTACAAATAGCAGAGGAAAGAAGGAAGGCAAAAGGCAAAGGTGAAAAGGAAAGATTGACCCAACTGAATGCAGATTTTCAGAGAACAGCAAGGAGAGATAAGAAGTCTTTCCTGAATGACCAATGCAAAGTAATAGAGGAAAACAATAGATTGGGAAGGACTAGAGATCTCTTCAAGAAAATTGGAGAAATCAAGGGAACGTTCCATGCAAAGCTGGCAATGATAAAGGACAAAAATGGTAGGGACCTAACAGAAGCAGAAGAGATTAGGAAAAGATGGCAAGAATACACAGAAGAACTATACAAGAAGGACCTCAATGTCCATGACAACCACGACGGTATAATCACTGACCTCAAGCCAGACATCCTGGAATGCGGAGTTAAATGGGCCTTAGAAAGCATTACAAACAACAAAGCTAGTGGAGGTGATGGTATCCCAGCTAAACTATTCAAAGTCTTAAAAGAAGATGCTGTTAAAGTGCTGCACTCAATTTGCCAACAAATTTGGAAAACATCTACTTCTGCTTCATTGACTATGCTAAAGCCTTTGATTGTGTGGCTCACAACAAACCATGGCAGGTTCTTAAAGAGATGGGAGTACCAGACCACCTCACTTGTCTCCTGAGAAACCTGTATAAGGGTCAAGAAGCAACAGTTAGAACCGGATATGGAACAACTGATTGGTTTAGCATAGGAAAAGGAGTACAACAAGGATGTATATTGTCACCTTGCTTATTTAATTTATATGCAGAGTACATCATGCGAAATGCTGGCCTGGATGAATCACAAGCTGGAGTTAAGATTGCTGGGGAAAAGATCGATAACCTCAGATATGCAGACGATACCACTTTGATGGCAGAAAGTGAAGAGGACCTAAAGAGCCTCTTGCTCAGGGTGAAAGAGGAGAGCGCAAAAGTGGGCTTGAAGCTCAACATCAAAAAAACTAAGATCATGGCATCCGGCCCCATCACTCCTTGGCAAATAGAAGGGGAAGTTGTAGAAGTAGTGACAGACTTCACGTTCCTGGGATCCCAGATCACTGCAGATGGTGACTGCAGCCATGAAATTAAAAGACGCCTACTCCTTGGGAGGAAAGCAATGGCAAACCTAAACAGCATGATAAAAAGCAGAGACATTACCCTGCCAACAAAAGTCCGCATGGTCAAAGCAATGGTTTTCCCGGTAGTAATGTATGGCTGCGAGAGTTGGACTATAAGGAAGGCCGAGTGCCGAAGAATAGATTCTTTTGAACTGTGGTGCTGGAGAAGACTCTTGAGAGTCCCTTGGACTGCCAGGAGATCAAATCAGTCAATCTTAAAAGAAATCAACCCCGACTGTTCCCTGGAAGGCCAGATCCTGAAGTTGAAGCTCAAATACTTTGACCACCAAATGAGAAGGGAGCACTCACTGGAGAAGGCCTGATGCTGGGAAAGATTGAAGGTCAAAGAAGAAGGGGACGGCAAAGGATGAGATGGTTAGACAGTGTCATCGATGCAACGAACATGAAATTGAGCAAACTTCAGAGGACAGCGGAAGACAGGAGGGCCTAGCGTGATCTGGTCCATGGGGTCGCAAAGAGTCTGTGCGACTGAACAACAACAACAACCTGTCATTTTAAAATTATGGAGTGTTTTGGTTGTCTTTAATTAAAAGACTTGGGAAAAGTCCTTTGGTCCTTTGGTAATTTAGCCCTTTCTTTCGTAAGAAAGAATTGCTGGCCTGAATGATCTTACCGGATGTTTGTTCAAAGAGAAGTTGTCAACCGCGGGGGCATATTATTTTTAAAATTGCAATTCAGCTGTTTCTGAGCGAGGGTGAGGGGTGACTCACTGCCGGCAGTCAAACATGGGAGGCTCTCCAGAGGCCTCCAACTCAGAGAATATTTATCAACCCCCAGATAGGAACCAGGACTCAAGAAGAAGGAATGTTTTGTCCTGTCTCACCAATCAGGTCGAACTGCAGAATTGCTGGATCAGCCCATGGCAACAAAAGAAGACACTTGACTATTAACAGCCTCCTTAGCCAACAAGGCATTTCATGCAGATACACAGAAGAACAGCTGGGCTCCTATACTTTCAATTATTTAAAAAGCCATGCAAAATCTTTTTTTAAAAAGAAGATGGCACAGAAGCTTTTGAGCTCTCCAGACTTTTAGACTTTGAAAGTTCACACATTGTTTTGGATAGGATAGGAAAATCCAGTTGCAAATGATCCCTAATGGTGCATTGAGAGTGTATCAGCCAATGTGTGTGAAAGCAGCCGTATAAAGGGCATTACATGTCTTGGCTTGTGGCTTTTTCTTTGGACTGACCTGACTACCTGCAATCACTCTGCTGAAGAAGAAGAGGAGGAGGAGGAGGAGGATTTATACCTCACCCTTCACTCGGAGTCTCAGAGTGGTTTACAATCCCCTTCCCCTCCCCACAACAGACACCCTGTGAGCAATGTTTCCTCTAAGCTATGGAGTCTTGTGAGCAAAAGTCCTACTTTGTGAGCTACTGGCATTAAAGTTGTGAGCAAGCAATTTGGCTACTGCACAAATTAGTTTCCTCTGGAGCCATCCTTCCTGAGCCAAGACAAAAATGTATGAGCCAGAGGCTAAAAAACTGTGAGCTAGCTCACACTAACTCAGCTTAGAGGGAACACTGCCTGTGAGGAAGGTGGGGCTGAGAGAGCTCTTTCTTGAGAGAACAGCTCTGAGAGAACTTGTGACTGACCCAAGGTCACCCAGCCAGCTGCATGTGGAGGTGTGGGAAATCAAACCCAGTTCTCCCAGATTAGAGTGTGGCGCTATTGCTCGTAACCATTAAAACAAACTGGCTGTCTTGTAAGGTTTGCAGAGAAGTAGGATTTGGCAGCTGCAGCTTGTTAGAGGATGGAATATAAGTTTGAAGATAGATAGACAGACAGACAGATAGAGGGCTTCTGAGGGGCCATGCAGATAAAAAGGCATCCTGTCAAACTGAGCTTCTGCCTAAAATGTTGAGGAGTTACTGTTAGAGTTATATATAACCTCGCTCCCTGACATTTTGTGACTAGGGTTACCAGGTCCCTCAAAGTCCCCAGCGGGGGACTTTGGGGGGGAGTTACTGGAGGGAGTGGGGAGTCCCCAGCGTGATGACATCACTCAGAAGTGACATCATCACGTTGGGGAGCAGAGGCCCCCTGCCTATTCCCAGCAGCATCTAAAAAGGTTATTTTTAAACCCTGCTGGGAAGGGGGGCGGGAGCCGCGCGCACCTCCACACCTCTCCTCAGCAGCATCTAAGGGTCCTTTTAAACCCTGCTGGGGAGAGATGGGAGGGAAGCTGTGCACACCTGTACACTGAGCCCTGAATTCAGGGCTTGGTGTGCAAGTGCACGGCTCCCACCTATCCCTAGCAGCGTCTAAAGGGTCTTTTTGAACCCTGCTGGGGAGAGGGGGTGGTAGGGGAGGCCGAATAGTGAGTAGTTGCTCTTGGGGGCGGGGTTTCCCCCACCCACCAGCTGGCTGGAGGGTGGGAAAGAGCCCCTCCAAAGTGGGCAACCCTGGGGGTCTGGCAAGCCTATTTGTGACTGGCTTTGCCTCCTGTGGCAGCCATTTTGTGGTTGTCCCCACCCACCATCCTGTGTTAGAATTCCAAAGGTGCCCACGGGCTCAAATAGGTCAGAGACCTCTGATCCAGTCCAACATGCTGACAGACGCTCTCCTTCCTTCCTTTCTTCCTCCCTCCCTTTCTTCCTGTTTTGTGAGTGAGAGAGCCAGTTTGGTGTAGTGCTTAGGAGTGGGAGAACTGGGTTTGATTCTTCATTCCTCCACATGCAGCTGCTGGTGTGATCTTGGGTCAGTCACAAGTTCTTTCAGAGCTGTTCTCTCAAGAGCAGGTCTCTCAGCCCCGCCTACCTCACAGGGTGCCTGTTGTGGGGAGGGGAAGGGAAAGGAGCTTGTAAGCTGCTCTGAGATTCCTTCGGGTAGTGAAGGACGGAGTATAAATCCAATCTCCTCTTCTCTCTCTTCTTCTCTAAAATAAAGACTACCAGGCACTTCATTTCACTGCCAGTGGGCAAGGATATTGTGTGTCTCAAGTGGCATCTGAAAGGATTTTGAATGGACTTTAGCTGGCTTTTGCATTTCCAAGGAGGACTGAAGGAAGAGCAGAGGCCACCAAACAAGGGGTTCTTCCCAGAGAATGTGCTGCAGCCCAACACAAGCAATGATGTTTGCTTGCATGCATCTCACAGAGGATGTTTGCAAGATCAGGCTGTAATAGCCACACCCTGAAAAATCTGCTTCTTGCCTTTCCATCTTTTTAAAATTGTTGTAATGACCAACCTGTTGAAGAATTATGTTGAGCTTGAAAGCTTGCTCAGTGCTTCGTGTCAATTTGGTTGGCCCTCATAGAAGATATCGGGAGGCAAGGCAGCATGGCAATGCCCAATCTCATCAGATCTCAAGAAGCTCAGCAGGGTCAGCACTTGAAATAGAGACACCCCCCCAAGCAAGGCGCTGCAGAGGAAGGCAACGGCAAGCCACCTCTGTTAAGTATGACACTTAACTCTGTATAAATCATTGGTGCGACCTCATTTGGAATACTGTGTACAGTTCTGGTCACCACATCTCAAAAAGGATATTATAGCATTGGAAAAAGTGCAGAGAAGGGCAACTAGAATGATAAAAGGGTTGGAACACCTTCCCTATGAAGAAAGGTTAAAACGCTTGGGTCTCTTCAGCTTGGAGAAATGACGGCTGAGGGGTGACATGATCGAGGTTTATAAGATTACGAATGGGATTGAGCAAGTTGAGAAAGAAGTACTTTTCTCCTTTTCTCACAATACAAGAACTCGTGGGCACTCCATGAAATTGCTGAGCAGTTGGGTTAGAACAGATAAAAGTACTTCTTCACCCAAAGAGTGATTAACACATGGAAGTCACTGCCACAGGAGGTGGTGGCGGCTACAAGCATGGACAGTTTCAAGAGGGAATTAGATAAACATATGGAGCAGAAGTCCATCAGTGGCAATTAGCCACAGGGTATAGATGGGAACTCTCAGTCTGGGGCAGGTGATGCACTCTATTCTTGGTGCTGGAGGGGGGGCAGCAGTGGGAGGGCTTCTAGTGTCTTGGCTCCACTGCTGGACTTCCTGATGGCACCTGGTATTTTTGGCCGCTGTGTGACAGAGTGTTTGACTAGATGGGCCATTGGCCTGATCCAACACTGGCTTCTCTTATGTTCTTATGTTCTTAACTCAATTTCAGCAAGTGATTCAGCTTTATCCAACAACAGCTCAAGTCAACCAGAACAGCAAACAGCAGATCAACAGATGACCAAAAAACAGTGGAGCTATGCTCCCTTTTAAACGTTCCTGGCTAATGTAGCCACGCCTATTTACATATTAGTAACCAATAAGATTACAGAGATAAGAACCAATAGGGTTTGTTCCCCCCAAGAGTTTGAGGTTTGTCCTGACAGGACGGCGCTTCTTAGACAACCAATCAGATATTGAGGCACGAAGCTTAATATGGTCTTTCAACAGGCAGATTACACTTTGCCGAACACATTACAACCTCTGTTTCTCCCTTGCCTTGAAAGCCCCTTGCTGAGGTTGCTGTGAGTCGGCTGTGACTCGGTGGCATTTCACACACACACAATAAAAGATTAACAAAATTTGTGGCAGGGTGTGTATCAGCTTTCATGAGTCACTGCTCACTTCTTTGGGTGCTGTATCTGAAGAAGTGAGCTGTGACTCACAAAAGCTCCTACCTTGCTGCAAATGTTGTTAGTCTTTAAGGTACCACTGGACTCTTGCTCTTTTCTGCTGCAAAAGACAGCCTAACAGGGCTACCCATCTTGCTCTGTCACAATAAAAAATATTACACAGATGTTTGTCCTTGAGATTTTTGTTACTGTTGTTGGCTTTCCGTCTAATTCTGTGTTGAGCCTTCTGGGGACCTGTTCCATGCTGAACGACGGCTCCCTTCCCTCGCTGTATGCTTATCGGCGGCCCAGTCGCTTCCTACCTCCTCTTGGCCTCCCTTTCCTTTTCCCTGCCCAGCTATTTCCAGGCTACGTGCCTCTTGGCAAGGCCAGGCGTTGCCCTTTATCCCATGCAGCTTCCTGTGCAGGGCTGGCCCGCTGAGAACTAAAAATTTAGCTTCCACCCCACCCCGCTTTATTATGTGCTGCGTAGCTTAATGGCAGGGCTTTCACGATCACGAGTTGTCTGGAACTGTCTTTTCATCTCCCGGTGTCTGTTCCCTCTTTTGAGTCCAGTAGCCTTTGACTCTCAAAAGCGTATACCCCCCAAATCTTGTTGGTCTCTAAGGGGGGTGACTGGACTTGAATTTAGTAGCTGTTCTACTGCAAACCAACACGGCTACCTGCAGAAACTGTTCCTTCTTCGTTTGTTCCCCTCTTCAATTGTATTTATGCCCTGGGTAGTTGATTGTGTTTTATACTGTGGTTTTTAATTGCAAGCCGGCTCGAGCAGGACTCTGAAGAGGCCGTGTAGAAATATTCCAAATAATAAATAATTTCTGTTTCCTTGGGATTCAGGTCATGTCAGGCACACTTGCTAAATTGCTTCCTGCAAACATCCATGCAGTAGCTCCTGCAGCTCTCCGAGATGCTGGCAGTGCAGAATTTTGTGCCTCTGAAATTTTGGCACCCTGAGCAGATACCTGTGTTTATTTATGGAGTTTTTGTTCTTCCCTTCCACCAAATGGAAAGCTACGTGATTCTCTTCCAGTTTACCCCTGAGAAGTGATAACCCTGTGAGGTAAGGCTAGATTGAGGGAAAGGACTAAGGTCACCTGGGGATTTGAACTGCAATCTCCCCATTCCTCCTCCTTCAGCTAACAACTATATCACTAGGGAGCTGTATGGTAATGCCAGCCCCGTGTCTTGGCCTCAAGCAATGCTCCCTCTAAGCTGTGAAGCCTTGTGAACAAAAATTCTACTTTGTGAGCTACTGGCATTAAAGTTGTGAGCGATTTGGCTGCTGCATAAATTAGTTTGTTCTGGAGCCATCTTTCGTGAGCTAAGACAAAAATGTGTGAGCTGGAGGCTAAAAAACTAACACTAACTCAGCTTAGAGGGAACACTGACCTCAAGTGTTGGGCTATTCCCTGATTCTGGAAAATGCCATTCATTTGTGGCTGACTTATGGTGACCCTGTATGGTTTTCAAGGCAAAACATGAACAGGGGTGGTTTGTCATTACCTGCCTCTGCATTACCTGCCTGAACTTCCTTCGTGGTCTTCCGTCCAACTAGTGACCCTGTTCATCCCCGCATGCCACGGCCCCCACCCTGCCTGCAAAAAGACTCTTTGAAGGGTCTTTTTGCAAGCCGAGTGTGCGGCCCACGACTGCCCCTCTTCCTCCTTCCTGCTAGATTTAAAGGGCCCTCCAGCTGGTTGGCGGGCCACATGGTCCCTGTCAATCCGCTGAAGCCCTTTAAATCTGGCAGGAGGGGAGAGAGAGGGGTGGCTGGGCAGGTGGTTGCACTTTGGGGCGAGGTGTGGGGCGTGGATTCCCCTGCTGGCCAACTGGCTGGGTGCAGATTGGAGCCCCCCAAAGCAGGGAAACCCCCACCCGGACCTGGGAGCTGGCAACCCTAGTAGAATGTCATAGAGTCCACTTTCCAAAGCAGCCATCTTCTCCAGGTGAACTGCTATCTGTTGCCTGGAGATCAGGTGTAATCCCAGGAGATCTCCAGCCGCCACCTGGAGGTTGGCAACCCTGTCTCCTATACAAGTACTGACCAGGGCTGACGTTGTTTAGCTTCCCAGATCTGATGAGATCAGGCTAGCCTAAACCACCCAGATCAGGGCTATTCTCTACCTCCTGCCGTTTCTCAGATGGAAACGAAGACATTCCTGCACACTTGAAACCTGCTCTGTTCTCATATGAAAGACCCGAACTGGAGCATAAAAATAAAACCATTATCAGACAAGACTTAAGCCTCATCTCTATCAGCTTCCCATCTTGTTTGCTTAATCTGCACTTAATTTGCACATTTGTTAATAACTGGACAATTTCCTTTTTTGCATGGGAGACGCCTCGGACTCTTGCTTTGCACTGCTTGGGGGCAGGGCTTTAGCTCTGTGGCAGCATAGCCTCTGATTGGCAGACAGAACCACGTTTGCTCTGTGGCATCTCCCATTTAACAGAGGCCGGGGAAGACCGTTCTCACCTAGAGCAGCTGCCCAAACCGTGCTGGTCTTGATGGACCAGCGGTCTGATTTAAGAGAACACTGTTTCTCCTTACCATCGCTCTAGCTGCATTGATTTAAAGTGTGTGGAGGGGGAGAAAGCAGTGCCCTGGTATTTTGTTGTAGGGTTGCCAACAGGCATGGAGAAAAATGTCCTGTCTCTCTAGCGGAGGTTCAGTAAGTGGAAATGGGCAGCTGAAGTTATTCACCAGCTGGAGGTAAATAAGATCGACTCGTTAAATAACATCCCATCAAACCTCTTTTAAAAGGACAGGACGTGCCTGTTCTGTTGGGTTCCCAAACGGGCCAGAAAAGACACCCTGCTCTTGGAGTCTTTTGACACAGGTTGGAAAGCAGCAAAGAATGCTTTAGCTTGGAGAGAAACACGACCACTAGCTAACTGCAGCATGTCAAAGGGGCAGTGAATGGCCTAGCAAAAGGCATGTGCTCCCACCTCTTCCTACTTACCAGAGACAGTTCCCGTTTTCCAGTTCCTTGCCCAGAAAATTTTTTTGCTGTGTCTAATATTGCTCCTCTTTTGGACTTTTGGGGTTCTTTGATTCGTACAAATTCCTAGCATAAGCTACTTTCAGAGGGTAGCTGTGTCGGTCTGCAGTAGAACGGTTACACTTCAGTCCAGTAGCTCCTTAAGAGACCAACAAAGTATTCCAGGTTATAAGACACAGGTCCCCAGCATGGTGCCCATGGGTGCTGTGCCCAATGACACCTTTCCCAGCACCCACCAAGGGTTTTTTTAGAAAGTGGGCGGTACCAGGTAGGGCTTTTGCCCAACAAAGGTTCTAGAGATTTGATCGACTGTGCAGGTTTAAGTGTTGTGCTGGCAGCACCTGCCACCACAGTTTGGTGTAGTGGTAAAGTGCGTGGACTCTAATCTGGGAAAACTAGATTTGATTCCCCACTCCTCCATTTGCAGCTGCTGAATGACCTTGGGCAAGCCATAGTTCTGTCAGAGCTATTCTCTCAAGGACAGTTCTGGAAGGAGCTCTCTCAGCCCCACCTACCTCACAGGGTGTCTGTTGTGGGGAGGGGAAGGGAAAGGAATTTGTAAGCTGCTCTGAGACGCCGAGTGAAGGGCGGGGTAGAAATCCAATCTCCTTCTCCTCCTCCTCTTCTCCTCAGCACAAGGATCTTCACTATGTGACTAAAGGTGAGCTGCATCAGCCATTTCATGGCAGCCATTTTGTGACTGCTCCCACCACGATATGTCAGAATTCCAAAGGGCCCGCGGGCTCAAGAAGGTTGGGGATTCCTGGTTGAGCATTGGAGAGTCAAAGTTGCCTTCATCAGCCTAAAGCTGCTAGTGTTGTTATTCTGTAGGGTTCTGTTTCTGCCCTAAGTTGCTAGAATCTTTGTCTCTAAGGCATATCCATGTAGATACACCTGCATGCAGTTTAGGGTTGCCAAGTGGAGTCTGGGCGGGGGGAAGGACCTCAGCCAAGTATAATAATGCCATAGAGTTCACTCTCTAGAGCTAGGGTTACCAGATCTCCTGGGTGCAGGGGTCTCCTGGGCACAGGGTGTTGAGAATCCACTCAGGGTCTCCTGGGCACAGTTGGGATATATTCTGATGATGCCAGGTTTTATCTCTGGATACTCAGAAGTGACTTCATTGCGTTGCTGATTTTGGGGGCGACACTCTAGGCTTTGGGCAAAACTCTATGGTTTTTTTACCCTCAAAACCATAGAGTTTGCCCAAAACTTAGAGTGTCCCCCCCCCCAACATCAGCAATGTGATGATGGCACTTCCAGGTGACGTCATTGCACCAGCACCGCAGGAGAGGGCTTTTCAGGGGTGGTGCTCCAGTGGTAGATTGGGGGCCCCAAAATCAGGGGAGCCCCTGCTGCAGCTGGGGGGATGGCAACCCTATCTAGAGCAGCCATTTTCTCCACCCGCACCTCTCCCCACCTCACCATTTCCCCCATCAAAATGCTCCCTTCCTCCTTTGTGGGGCTGTTCTCAGAAATGGCAAGGTGGGTGACGCCAGCATCTATGCTTGCCAATCACTCACTAGGGCCCATTTAGGATTGCCAGGTGCCCCTGGCCAACAGTTGGGGGCGGGGGATAGGATTGCCAGCCCCAGGTTGGGAGACTCCTGGAGGTATGGGGTTGGAGCCTGGGGAGGACAGGGACCTCAGTGGGCTACAATGCCATCGAGTCCTGCCTCCAAATCATCCATTTTCTCCAGGGGGATTCATTTCTGTAGTCTGGAGATGAGCTGTCATTCCAGGGGATCCTCCTCAGTCCCACCCGGAGGCTGACAATCCTAGCAACCCTCAAGGCAATCTGAACCGGACTGGAGGGTTAGAGCCGATGACCACGGAATGGATTCCAGCCATGAAATCCTGAGAACTCTCATGTAGGTGAGTTTCTAGACGGTCCGCTCTGGGCGCTGTAACCTTTTGCCTTTCTCTTGCTTCTGCAGTCATGGGAATGCAGAACTGATACCCCTGGAGGGGGGAATGCCTGAGCCACTCAAAGCAAGCTGCAGAGCTGGGCATGCTCTCTACCGGACAAGGGGATGGGCAGAGTTCCTCTGGCTTCCCCGTCTCGGGTTTCCAAGGTAACCACTTGAGGCTTGGACTGCAGTTGGATTCTAATGGGATCCGATGCCCTTTTGGCTGAGGGTTGCCCGCCTGTCGGCATTCTGACCGGTCGTTCTTTTAACGACAGTTGACCTGCAGCCATCAGCAGTGGGAGATGATGCCAGGCTTTATCCCTGTGCTGCAGAAAGCTTCCCATGCCCATTTCTGTACTTCAGACTGCGCTCAGAGGCGCAGCAACCGAGGCCGGGTGCAACGTTAGCAGCCTTGTTGAGATTCCAATCTGTAAACCACTAAACTACATTTTCAGCCGGCTCTGACCAGATTCTGCTGCAGGTCAAAATTCATGAGCAGGCCAGAGAAAGCCCAGCAATGGTTGGTGTGTTTTTAATGGCCAGTCACTGCACAGATCAGCAAATGAAACTTTTGACTGTTCGTTGCGGCTTAGACAGCTGTGTGGCATGCAGAAGTCAACTGCTGCACTATGGAGATGTGGCCAGCTGCATGATGCGTGTTCGTTTTAATTTGTTTCATTACAGTTTCCCTCCTCCCTTCCTCGGGGCAGCCTACATGGCCCTCCTTCAGTGTTCCCTCTAAGCTGAGTTAGTGTGAGCTAGCTCACCGTTTTTTAGCCTCTGGCTCACACATTTTTGCCTTAGCTCAGGAAGGATGGCTGCAGAGCAAACTAACTTATGCAGCAGCCAAATCACTCACTCACAACTTTAATTCCAGGAGCTCACAAAGTAGAATCTTTGCTCACGAGACTTCACAGCTCAGATGGGGGCATTGCCCTCCTTTTGTCAGTTTTATAGGACAGTCCTGTGAGGTAAGATTAGGCTGGGTGACTGGCCCAAAGTCACCAAGTGATACGTGGCAGAGCAGGGATTTGAACTCAGCTGTCCCCGCCCTAGCCCAGTACTACAACTACTATACCACATTAGGGTTGCCAGT
The DNA here is from genome assembly GCA_029375565.1 of Gekko gecko. Lineage (NCBI taxonomy): Eukaryota > Metazoa > Chordata > Lepidosauria > Squamata > Gekkonidae > Gekko > Gekko gecko. Next base: position 25,278,693 of record JAPDNY010000001.1, on the reverse strand, counting down.
TCTGGGATGGGAGATACCTAGAGATTTTGGGGATGGAGCCTGAGGAAGTCAGGGTCTGGGGAAGGGAGGGACCATAGAGAGTCCACCATATAGTACCATAGAGTCCACCTTCCAAAGCGGCCATTTTCTCCAGGGGAACTGATCTCTATCACCTGGAGAGCAGTTGTAGTAGCGGGAGATCTCCAGCCACCACTGGGAGGTTGGCAACTGTACCACCAACACATGCCCATGTTTTTTTCTCTAAATGTGCCCTAAAGATTATGCATATGTGGCGGAAAGTTATCTTCCAGTCCCAGCTGACTTAGTGGCATCCCTGTGGGGTTTTCAAGGCAAGAGATGTTCAGAGGTAGTTTGCTATTTGCCTGTGTCCACTTCACTACCCTGGTATTCCTTGGTGGTCTCCAAATACTTGCCAGGGCCAACCCTGCTTAACTTCCAGGATCTGACAAGATCTGGCTTGCCTGGGTTATCCAGATCTGGGTGACAGATTAAAGGTAAAGGTAAAGGTTCCCTTGCTCGAAAGCCAGTCGAATCCGACTCTAGGGTTGTGGTGCTCATCTCCGTTTCAAAGCCGAAAAGCCAGCGCTGTCCGAAGACATTTCCGTGGTCATGTGGCCAGCATGACTAAACACCAAGGCCCACGGAACGCTGTTACCTTCCCACCAAAGTGGTATCTATATATCTACTTGCAATTTCTTGCCTTTGAACTGCTAAGTTGGCAGGAGCTGGAACTAGAGACGAGAGCTCATTCCATTATGCGGCACACTCAGGTCTCGAACTGCTGAACTACTGACCTTCCACAGCCTGCAGTTCAGTGTCTTAACCACATGAGCCACCGCAGCTCCTTGGGTGACAGGTTATGCATATGCCAACCCAGAAATATAATTTTCTCCTCACTTGTTTCAGCAGCAACCAGTGGCTAAATGTGGCAAAGAACAGGAAATATTTGAGGGGTGTGTGTGTGTCACACAGCTCCCCCCCAAAAAACAACAACAACCAGGTGTCATCAGGAGGTCCACCAGGAGGGTATTTACTGTGTTAGGCTACAAGCACAGCACCACAAGAACCTGCAGATTTACTAATAGCTGCCTTGGCCCACTGCCCTCAGTAAGTCTCTGAGGTATACTCTGGCTTTTCATGAACCAGCTTGAAAACATGTTTAATTCCAGGCTCTGAGCATGCCCTTAAATCATTCCCACTGTTTATACCACCAGCAACATATTACATGAACTTCGATGCTCAGTTTGTGCACTGTTTCTCAGATGTGCCTGTCAATTACCCAACTTGCATTTCTTCTATTGCCTGTTATTTTATAAGCCTGCCTCGTCTCTCTCTCCCACGCCCCGCAGTTGTCTAAGCCACGCCCCTCATGTAAAGCGATATCCTTTTAAAAAGCGTTTAATTCACAAATCTTGAATTGCTTCTTTTAAAAATATTGTTATTATTTTCAAAATAAACTGCAAACATCCAAACTACAACATGATGTGTTAACAACGTGAACACACTAGGCATCAAACGTTACATTAACACTCTCCCTCCCCCCAAAAGGGGTACATACAAGTTGAAAACTATGTATATTGAATTGCTTCTTAACGTCCAGTTTCTTGCTCTTGGTAGGAGAAGGAGAAACTGGGAAAGTTTGGTTTTGCATCTTACTCGCTGAGGCAGAGCTCTCATCTCAAGCAGGCAAGGTGAGAAGGGCGCCCAGCTCGAGGGAAGACGAGCCCAGCAGCGAAATCAGAAGCAGAACCCACATTTGAACGCAACCCAAAGAATCACGCGCTCTTTGAGTGGCCGTTCATGTGAACCGGTCCCAGCAGCCTATCAGGAGAGGCCTGAGTTTGTCTCCGACCAATGGCAGCCTTGGGACGCCGCGTGCGGCTTCTGGAGGCGAGGTTTGGAGCTCGCCGCTGCTTTGGACGGCTTCCAATCGGCTTCCAAGAAAGTTGTTTAGACGGCTTGCTGGTCTGTAACCACAGACAACGCTGGGTGAAATGCGTGACTTTTGCTCCAGATACACCTAAACATCCTCCTGCTGCTGCGTCGGTTCCCATGTTACCTTTAAAACAAACCCCGATGCAGAACGGTCTGAAATAATATTTATTGGAGTTCTCCAAAAGCAACACTACGGCGAGACCTTTTATCAAGCCAAGCAAGAGCAACATTTTTTGAGCTCCGACCCCCCAGGTCTTCAACAGGAAGGATATTAAGCGCATTAAAAAAACCTTAAAGGAAAGGGGTGGGGTGGGGAGATTGTCGAGAAATAGATGTGAAAACGGGATGGGGAAAAAAATCCCTGGTTAAACCTCTCGAAATGGAGCAGAGGAAGCGCGCTGCAGCCTTAATTAGGTTAAGCCGAGTGAGGTGTCAAAAAGAGCTCAGGTTACCAGGACAGAGAAACGCCGGCTCCTCTCTTGTTCCAAAATAGAAAACTTCAGCGCTGGTAATCCGGATCTGTCCCTAACGCTGATTGGTGTACACCGGTTCTTTGTAAGGCTGACCGTCTTTTAAAAAATAAATTACTAAAGCTAAAGCTTAATTGTAGGTGGTCACTAGGTCAATGGAAACTAGGTGGGGGTAAGTATACCTCGGGGTTGGAGGCTGAGTTGCCTTCCTCCAGGTGGTTGATGAAAAATAAACAATCCCCTGATCTCTCTGGCTACTGTAACCTCCAGGTGGTGGCCAGGGATCTCCTGCTGTTACTATGGAACTGCAGATGATAGAGATCAGTTCACCTAGATAATGGGTGCTTTGGAAGGTGGGCTCTAGGGCGTTATTCCCCGTCGAAGTCCCTCCCCAAACTCCACCCCCAGGCTCTACCCTCAAAGTCTTCAGGTATTTTGCAACCTGGAACTGGCAACTCTAGGGCACATCTCTCCTCCCCCCCCCAGGGGTATTGTGAGAATTGGTAGATTGTATTGACTCACTCTGTGTAATCCACCTTGAGTCCAAGTGAGAAAGGTAGATTATGAATGACATAAATAAAATTAGGTTCAGGTGGAGTAGCCATGTTGGTCTGAAATTAGTTGGTTTTTAATTGACTGTAATCTTAATATGAATGATAATTTTATGCTAGGTTTTACTGTATTTTATTGTATCTAATTGTATCTTTGAATTGCTTGGAAACCTCTCTGAGCCTGCCTCGGCAGGGTGGGCAGGATATAAATCAAATAAATCAAAACAACAGAACAAAGTTTGAGTCCAGTGGCACCTTCAAGACCAACACAATTTTATGCTAAGCGTTTGTGTGCATGCACACCTCTTCAGATAAAAAATAAAATTTATGTTTGTGTGTGTGTGTGTGTGTGTGTGTATGTCACTGAGCTCCCTGAAGAAAGGATGAGATATGATCAGTAGGTTGTGAAGTGATTTTTGCTGGGAGGAAAATTATAAAACACTTTTCGTGAGTGTGTGTGTGTATGTTTTATGTTACTGGAATATGAAACAGTTCTCATCTGAAACCCAGCTGCCTTCTCCCAGAGTATCCAGTGTGGAGTTACCTTCATTTACTGCCCAGCAGTCCCACCTTATCTCTTGCTTGTAATCTTATCTTTTCCCACTCTTAAACATCGGTGACTTGGCAAATAACTCCCAGGCTATCAAGGTCTGTAGAATACACAGTGCAACAGAGAGAGTGTTAGGAGATTATCTGGGGGAACAGGCCTGTGTGGTTTTGCAGGAGGACTTTGACACAGGAATATTAGAAGAAGAGCTGGTTCTTATCCCCCACTATTCTCTACCCTGAGGAGTCTCAAAGCCGCTTACAATCGCCTTCCCTTCTTCTCCCTCCAACAGGCACCTTGTGAGGTAGTTGGGGCTGAGAGAATTCCAACAGAATAGTGACTGACACAAAGTCACCCAGCAGGCTTCATACGGAGAAGGAGTGGGGAATCCACCCCGGTTCTCCAGATTAGAGTCTGCTACTTGTAACCACTGCAACATGCTGGCTTTCTTCACTAGATTGGACCAAAGGTCTGTGGAATCAAGTAGCCTTGATTCCAGAACAGGTCATCCAGATATTTCCGGGGAGAAACCACAAATAATGGGTGAGGCCTGCCCCCCTGCTATTTGTCCCTTAGCATCTGGAAGTCTGAGGTATCCTTCCTTTGTACATGGAAGCTTCATTTAACTGTTATTGCTAATATGGACATATGAAGTGCCTTGCTCAATCACCCCAGAAGTCCATCCAGTCCAGAGTTCTGTTTCCGGCAGTAGTCTGGCAGATACTTCTGGGAAGCCCATGAGCATGACCTGAGAGCTCTTCCCTATTGTTTGTCCACAGCATTTCTTGTTCAGAGGTAGACTGCTATCAAACCTGGAAGCTCCGTTCAGCAAGAGTCATTGCTCAAACGCCATTATTTTATTTTATTGTTTTGTGAACCCCGCTTTAAAGCTGTCTAACCTAGTGGCTGCCATCGCCACACCATGTGGCTAGAATTGCCAACAGGCCTGGAGAAAAATAACCTGTTCCTTTAGTAGAGGCTTATTTACCTGGTTGCCATGAAACATTTCAGCTGCCCATTTCCACAAACTATACCTCTAATGAAAGGAAGTCCTGACCCGAATAGCTCAGGCTAGCCTGATCTTGTCAGACGTAGGAAGCTAAGCAGGGTTGGACCTGGTTAGTATTTAGAGGGGAGATCACTAAGGAATACCAGGGTCACAATGCAGAAGCAGGCAATGGCAAACCACCTCTGAACATCTCCTGCCTTGAAAATCCTATGGGGTTGCTATGATAGCAAAGAGTGAACGGAAAAGGCATTTTTCTCCAGGCCAATGGGCAACCCTTCTTGTGATGCATGAGTTCCATAAAGGAAAGATGTGTTAGGGTAGGGAGGGGTTGTGGCTCAGTGGTAGAGCCTCTGCTTGGCATGCAGAAGGTCCCAGGTTCAACCCCCAGCATCACGAGGTAAAAGAAACAGGTAGCAGGTGATGTGAAAGACCTCTGCCTGAGACCCTGGAGACCAGCTGCCAGTCTGAGTAGACGGTACTGACTTTGATGGACCGAGGGTCTGGTTCAGGATAAGGCTGTATTATTTTGTCTGTCCTGAATCTGCTGCCCATTGATTTCTCTGCACGACCCCCTGGTTCTAGTATTAGGAAAAAGGGAGGAAAAGTCTCTCTATCCATACTGTCCACGCTGTTCACTATCTGAAACAGGTTTGGCACATCCTTTAGCTCTCCTCTTGTTTCTAAACAAAAAAGCCACAAATGCTTGTAGCTTTTCCTTATAGGGCTAGATCAATTATTGTGACTCTTGAAAGGATTACCCACTTTCTGTTTCTCCTGGCAGGACTTCCGTGCTTTTTAACACCTACTCGATGGGCAGCAACCCAACAGGTGTAACTCACTTTCCTCTCTCCATCATTGCACCTCCGGGATGCTGCAAGCTTTTGCATTAGGTAAAACTCTTTGTCAAAGGGTGTCAAGTTCCACAGTGTTCAGTCAAAGGGGCACACGCTCCAGGAAGAGGAAAAGAAGCTGAAACAACTGATGGCAGAATTACTCATCTTTTATTGTAGAAAGGAGTGCCTGTGAAGAAGCATCTGACTCAAGGAGGGCTGGCCCCAAACAAAGACCTTGTTGTTATTGTGGTGACAAATCCATATCTGTTTTTCAGATTTCAGGTGAGGCCTCATGAGGCTGAATTCTTCTTGGACCGATAAAGAATTCCCTGTGCTCAGAAAACTAGTGTGTCAGGGAGATAATTATGGTAGGACCCATCTCCCTGACATGCATGTTTTCTAAGTTCAAGGTTGTTGTTTAAAATGGAGGAACATTCAATGATCTGAGCTTCTCTCACAGTTTGATATGATCCAGCCCAGACATAGGTTTATCACCAAACAAGACAAAAGATCATCTGAAGTGTTCCTAAACTATCAAGACGTGATCCTCCAGTCCTGTTTTACCCATGGACTTGTCCTGCTACCTCACACTAGTTCTTTCCTCTCCTCTTAGCTTAAAAAAAGCAAAAAACTAAAATAAGTGTGGTATAGTGGTTAGAGAGTGGCAGACTCTAATCTGGAGAGCTGGTTTTGATTCCCCACTCCCCCTCCACATGAAGGCAGCTGGGTGACCTCGGGCCAGTCACAGTTCTCTCAGAACTCTCTCAGCCTTACCTCCCTCACAAGGTGCCTGTTGTGGGGAGAGGAAGGAATGGTGATTGGAAGCTGCTTTGAAGGTAGAGAAAGATGGGGTATAAAAACCCTCTTCTTCTTCTTCTTTTTCTTCTTCTTCTTCTTTCTTCTTCTTCTTCCTTTCTCACCCTCCTACCTCTTCCTACTTCTCCTGTTCTCTCTTTCCCCTCTTCCTTTACTGCTGCTGCCTGTTTTGCTCTCTTGTTACCTCCTTGTCCCTCACTGCCTCTACCTCCACTCGCCTGAGTCACTTGTTCACCAGCCTGGCCAAGGCCTCCTTTGCCCCCTCTCCTGCTGATGCCAGCTCTTCCTGTCCCCCTGCCTTGCTCACCTCTGTGAGCCCTTTCTTACTTTTCTAGCTCACCTGCCCAGCAGCATGATTCCTCCATCTCCCCACTGCCTCCTCCTGCTTCCTTGCCTCCATCATCCCTTCACAACTGCCTGCCTTACAGAACACCACACATTCTTTTCTTTACTTTCTTGATATTGTCTGCTCTTCAAAGCTTCTCTGTTTGGGGTTTTCTTTGTAAACCCCCCATTTTTTTTACGTTTGAGACCTTTCAGCAAACCTTGCTGTCTCGTCCCCCAAATGTGTAGAAAGATCTCCCATCTCGGAACATGGCCCCAGTACGTGGATTAACAATCTACATTTTTGGGACATGTTCTGAATTAAATATATGATTATCATTATTATCACAGCAGATAAGAACATAAGAACATAGGAGAAGCCAATGTTGAATCAGGCCAGTGGCCCATCTAGTCCAACCCTCTGTGACACAGCGGCCAAAAATACCAGGTGCCATCAGGAGGTCCAACAGTGGGGCCAGGACACTAGAAGCCCTCCCACTGCTGCCCCCGCCCCAGCACTAAGAATAGAGTGCATCACCTGCCCCAGACTGAGAGTTCCTATCTATACCTTGTGGCTAATAGCCACTGATGGACTTCTGCTCCATATATTTATCTAATTCCCTCTTGAAACTGTCCATGCTTGTAGCTGCCACCACCTCCTGTGGCAGTGAATTCCATATGTTAATCACTCTTTGGGTGAAGAAGTACTTCACACAAAGAGTGATTAACAAGCAACAAGCGATCACCCACCATGAGGATAAAAAAATCCAAAAGAATTCCTGATGAATGTCAGGCAACAAGGAGGAGACACAATGAGATGCCTCTGGCCAGAGGTTGAGCAAAGTTGCCAACCTGATTCTGGTAACTAGCGGAAAAAGAACGGATTATGCAAAACAGGCTAAGTATGCAAATATGCTTTGTTTACATAATTGACAACCCTTTGTTTTTCCTTGATGCAAAATCTGGATTCCCTTTGGGCAGGGTTTTGATTTTTTCTGGAGAGTTTTGATTCTTTCTGGAGAGTCTCTGTTGCCCTGCATTTTAAGAACCTCTGCTATGCTAAGTGTGAAAATACAGGTTTCTGATGGACTCAAGTAGCAAGTAACCCGTTTGCCTCCATCAAGGTTGTGGCTGCTAGAGCCCCTGCCTATGAAAAGGGCCCAGCTCCTGGCATCTGAGTGACTGAAGCATTTTAATATGGCTTTTTTCTTAGGAGTAAAAGGGAACAAGAGGAGAGGTATTGCTGAGCCATGCCTGTTCCCCAAAGTTTTGACATATCGTATGAGTTTGACGTCTTCCCTAACCTACAACTCTACCCTACTTTGTTACATCTTAAGCCCTTGGCAATTTGAGAATGACGGATATGTTATCCTTTGGCCCGCTTGCATAAACACAACACCATGGCTAGGATCCAAAAGAACTGTGAAATTTAGTTCCATGTGCTGAAAGGGGGCATTGGCATGGACACTAACCCGACTGTCCTGTTCAGAAGGGGCAGACTCTGTGCCCTGGTCCCCAGTAAACTGAGGTCCTCATTTTGCCCCTGATTTTGCTCTTGAGGAAATTCTTATAATTTTGAACATGACTTATGGCCCCGTCTTGATATTCTGCAGGGTGTAGCCCTCCCCCAAGGCATCTGGAAGTTTATAAGTTTATGCATGGGATAGAGCAGGTAAAGAAAGAAGTACTTTTCTCCCTTTCTCACAATACAAGAACTCATGGGCACTCAATGAAATTGCTGAGCAGTCTGGTTAGAACAGATAAAAGGAAGTACTTCTTCACCCAAAGAGTGATTAACACATGGAATTCACTGCCACAGGAGGTGGCAGCAGCTACAAGTTCGGACAGCTTCATGAGGGAATTGGATAAACATATGGAGCAGAGGTCCATCAGTGGCTATTAGCCACAAGGTATAGATAGGAACTCTCGGTCTGGGGCAAGAGATGCTCTGTATTCTTGGTCCTTGGGGAGTGGGGACAGTGGGAGGGCTTCTAGTGTCCTGGCCCCACTGCTGGACCTCCTGATGGCACCTGGTATTTTTGGCCATTGTGTGACCGAGTGTTGGATTGGATGGGCTATTGGCCTGATCCAACAATGGCTTCTCTCATGTTCTTACATTCTTAAATCTCTGAGTGGAGAACGAATGCATCGTGCCTCCAGTTAAATGCATGTGCATGAACACTAAGGCTCCACGTGCTGCACAGCCTGCCATTTTACTCCCTGCAGCTGCTGAGTTCTGTTTTGAAATATGGATAACATCGTAGGACAATGACTTCTTCTTTTCTCCTCTCTCTCACTTTCTCTGTGTTAAGTTCCTTCAAGTCACTTCTGATTTATGGTGACTCTGTGAATCTATGTTCTCCAAAATGCCCTCTCTTTAACAGCCTTGCTCAGATCTTGCAAACTGAGGGCCATGCCTTCTTTGATGGAGTCCATCCATCTCATGTTGGGGCTTCCTCTTCTCCTGCTGCCTTCCACTGTTCCTATCATTGTTGTCTTTTCCAGTGTCTTCTCATAATGTGACCAAAGTACAATAACCTCATTTTAGTAATTTTAGCTTCTCGGGAGAGTTCAGTCTTGATTTGATCTAGAACCCACTTACCCTATAATCTCGAGGTACCACACAGTTCATGACTGAAATACCGTAAAAAGCCAATGCTATCAGCAACACATTCAAGAATAATGAACAGTATTTATATTTCGGTGATAAATAACAACTGAAACAATTAAAATGACCACAGCAATAGAAGTGGCAATAGCTGAAAAAAAATAATGAAATGAAACAAGTAATTAAATTGTGGAATTCACTGCCAGGGGATGTAGTGATAGCCACAAACATGGATGGCTTTAAAGGGAATAAGATTCATGGAGGAAACGTCCATCAGTAGCTACTAGCCGTGATGACCAAAGGGAACTTCCATATCCAAAGGCAGTAAACCTTTGAATATCACAGCTTCAGAGGCAATACCAAGAGAAGATCTTGGCATCTATGCTCTGTTTTGTTGGCCTTTCCAGGACGAGTGGTTGGCCACTATATGAAACAGGATGCTGGGCCAAATGGACCACTGGTCTGATCCAGCAGGGCTCTTCTAATCTTCTGACAACTGTAAAATGAGAACAGCCAAAACCAATCTGAAGAGTTCTAATGACGTAACACCAAAAGCCTGGGGAAAGGAAAACTTCTCATTGGGAGCCCAAAGTTCTTAAAGAAACGTATCATTACCAGAACTGCTATCTCAGGTTTTCCAGCCCTGGAGGACAGAACTATTGCAGAGTGAACAAATACAGCAGAAAGAAGGAAGGGGAAAGCCTTCAACAATGTGGGTGAGAGAGGAAGAGCTCAACGCAGGGATCCTTGACGTGAGAACTGGGGCATTATAGTCATGGCCCTCTTTCGGAGTGGAGTGCTGGGGGGGGGTATTCTTTAAAGGAAGGTGGATGTGCCTAATTCTTGATGGCAGCCTGTTCACAGAAGCAGGTCTTCTTTGTGATAAAAAAGAATAAATAATAATTAAAAAGCCACACATCTGTGCCCAGGCAAGCTGGATTCTGCAGCCAGAAACCTGGATTTTCTCATCTCGGGGATGTGCAAGGCCAATGTGCCAATGTGCAAAGTCAGGGCAAAGATGACAGCAGACACAGGCTGGTCTGAAGCCTCTTGCCATGCCTCTGTCAATCAGGTCCGCCGGCAGGGGCCACTTGGCTGGTGTCAGCCCCAAGAGGGGGCAATAAACAAATCTCTAGGCTGCTTCCCTTTGACAACTATTCTCCGAGTGCCTTCTGTTGCCACTGGGAATGCAGAGGCATTGGTGATGGTCACTAATGGTTCACACAGCAGTTTTCTTTGCGCTTTGGTTTGTCCCATTCCCTCCTGAGCCACCGGAAGATGGTTTTTTGGCTTTTTTCAAAAACAAAATAGGTAAATAACATATAGCTATAGGAGTTTAATGCTATGGCATTTAGAGTTGCCAACTTCCATGTGGAGGCTGAAGATCTCCTGGTATGACAGCTGATCTCCAGACGAGAGAGACCAGTTCCCCTGGAGAAAATGGCTGCTTTGGCAGGCGGACCCTGGCATTATTCCCCACTGAGCTCACTTCCCTTCCCCTCCCCAAACTCTACCCTCCCCAGGATCCACCTCCAAAACCTCCAGTTAGTTTAGAACCCCAATGTGGCAACCCCAATATGCTGATTACAGATTCTCAAAAAACTGAATTCCTCACTCAATATACATTGACTTTTCCTGTGCTCCAGTAGAGTTGATGTACATACACACAGCCCTGTGTATAGTCACCAACACTGTGTTATTCTAATAATGAGCAATTATTAGACTGGATCTTGGACAGATATATGGTAGAAATTAAACACCTGGAAAGTTTAGGTTCAAGTCCTTGCTCAGTGAGGAAGTCCACTATGAGGCTTTAGGCTGGTTACTCTTTCTCACTATTATGTACTGAGATCGAGGTAGGGTTCAGAGAAGTGATCTTTTTATTCAGCTCAGAACACAACAAACAGCACACAGAACAAGCCAACTATATGCATTTTGAGCTAGGAAAACCACATCTCCTGAAACAATAACGTCCAGTCATAAAACAGTGCTTGGGACCAATGAGAACTGTTCCCGCCGAAAGTCAAGGTCTCTCCGGATTGGTCTGTTTGCAGCATTGACCAGTCCAGTTGCGTATTTTAGAACGCTGGGCTTCTATGGAGCTGTGGCCTACGCTCACATCTAATAACACAGTAAACTGAATACATAACACTCACCCATGCCTAACTCACAGGGTTGCTTTGAACGTGAAATAGAGGACATGCCAACCTGAATTTTTTGGCATATGGGTGGGATATGGAACAAATGGAAGAAAGGACTGGACTTGGTGATACAAAAACCATGGTGGAGAACTAGTTAGATTAGGATTTGGGAAAATCAAGTTCAAATTCCCTCCTTTGCCACAAACCTTGGGCCAGTCTACTATCTCTCAGCCTAAGCTACCGCACAGGACTGCTGTGAAGCTAAAAGGGGGGGTATCTATGTGAGCCATCTTGAGCTGCTTGCAGGAAGGATGAGATAAATGAAACTGCCTTATACCAAATCAGACTACTGGTCCACCAAGGTCAGTATTGTCAACACAGACTGGCAGCAGCTTTCCAGAATCACAGTGAAGCCTTTCGCATAGTCAACTACCCAATCTTTTTTTAGCTCAAGATGGTGGGGAATGAACCTGGGACCTTCTGCATGCCAAGCAGATGCTCTACCACTGAGCCACAGCCCCTCCTCTAACTGTCTAATAAGTCAATGAGTGAATAAAGTTGTGGGCGAAAAGCCACAGTACTGGTAATTTCAGAATGGTGGTTTAAAAAGTGGAGTTTTATGATAAAATCAATATACTTTGAGGAAGTGAGACATAGTTAAGCGGAGGTATCACTTTATAGGAAGATAGATTACGTTCCCTGTGTATTCGGATGGTAAATCTTGGCTCCATTCTGTTGCCGCAAAGAAACGAGACCTATTCAAAGTCTTCAGGTTGGCGTGCTCCTTGCCCTCATCTTTTGCTATATCATACAGATAGGGTTGCCAATTTGCCAGCTCTATGTTGGGAAATTCCTGGAGATTTTGGGGGTGAGACCTGGGGAGGGTGGGGTTTAGGAAGGGGAGGGACTTCAGAAGGGCATATGTCATAAGAGTCCATCTTCCAAAGCAGCCATTTCCCCCCAAGGGGAACTAATCTCTATGGTCTGGAGATCGATTGTAATTCCGGAAGATCTCCAGTCATTACCTAGAGGCTGGCAGCCTTAGAAATGGTACACCAGAAACCCACTAAGAAAGCAAAATTTATTTCAGATTGTGGTGCTTTAATAAGCATGGCTTAGATCCACCAGAGCTTTTCTGTGGGTTGAAGGACCTCTGCCCACGGAGTGTGACTTTCCAGTCTCCCCTGTTCTGCTGCAGCCCCAGATGCCCCCCACAGTACTGCTCCTGGGGGATGGGGTACCCTTAGCAACAGCATTTCATGTTGCAGTGGGAACGGGGATGCAAGAAAGTTGTGCTCTGCAGGCAGGGCCGGCCCAAGGTTTTTTGGTGCCCTAGGCGGGGCTACCTTCTGGCGCCCCCCTCCACTGCTGGGGCTCCCCTGGGCGAGGGAGGACTCCCCCCCTCCTCCTCCTTCCCCCTCTCACCTGCCGCCGGGGCGTGCGGGCAAGCCAAGGGAAGGGGCGGGGGGTTAAACCTGAGCAAGCCAGGGGAAGGGGCGGGCTTTAAACCTGAGCAAGCTAGGGGAAGGAGCGGGGCTTTTGGTGGGGCTTTTGGCAGGGGGCCAGCGTGCTCTAGGCGAATGCCTAGTTTGCCTAGTGAGTGAGCCAGCCCTGTCTGCAGGCAGGAGCCCTGCTTACAGCTAAGCTCTGGTGGATAAGAACATAAGAAGAGCCCCCCTGGATCAGATCAGAGGTCCGTCTGATCCAGCATCCTGTCTCATACAGTGGCCTCAACCAGTTACTCTGGAGGTCCAAAAACAGGGCATAGAGGTCTTCCCCTAATGTTGCCTCCTGGCTCTGAGATTCAAAGGTTTAGTGCCTCTGAACATGGAGATTCCCCTCAGTTACCATGGCTCATAGCCGCTGATAGACCTATCCTCCATGAATCTATATAATCCCCTTTTAAAGCTGTTTATTCCTGTGGCCATCACTACATCCCCTGGCAGCGAATTCCACATTTTAATCACTCCAATCCAATTGTTTGTTTTGTGCCTATAAACTGGGATCCTAAACTCCAATGGACCACATTTTTTTTTCAACCACAATTTCTCGAAGCACCCAGTTGGGATGTGCATGAGCCAGAGGACTTTGGTTCATTCTTACCAATCATTACCAATACATTGAGATTTGTTTATGACGTGAATACAGCTATAAAGATAATGTCTAACCTTATGCTCTGCGATGAAAGAGATATTTAATAAATGCAAAATCTATTCAGGAAGGGAAGTGATAGCCTTCCCAAAAAATTATGTAATGCCCAGTTCATGAAGAGCGGAATGGGAAACATGTTATTTTCACATTCCTGGAATTGCTTTGGGATGTTGAAATTGCTCTTAGCGCGGTGAGTTTTGATGAGGGTTTTACAGTGATCAGAAAGATCTGAATTGCTTCTCTGGTTCCCAAGGAACTGTGTCTCTGTATGGGTGTTCCTAAGGGTGCAAAGTAAAGAAGCAAAGGCTTTCCCCACCTCAGCCTGATTTCCAGGCCTTTATCTTGATGCCGGCAATGTGCTGTTTCTCGGGGAGAAGACAGCAGCCACATGTGCATTTCAATCTTTCCCACAGGCAGGCTGGGGTTTCCTGCTGGGAGTGGTTTGGTCATGCTGAGCCAGCTCAGCCAGAAGATGCTGGGGAAAGGCAGATGCTGATTGGCTGGCTCCTTGGATCATGCAGTGCCTGATTGGCCAGAAGCCTTTTTCACACAGTGGCCACGCTTCCTCCGCCTGATGCCTGCGGTTTCTGACTCAAGACAGTTTCATGGGTTCCAGGGACATGCTGTGCCTGCTTCATCTGAATCACTATCTAAGGACTGCTGCGGGATGCTTATTGCTGGCTCCACAAACACCTTGGGAAACCCAGGGCAGCTGGAACAGCCGGTTTTGGAGAGAGACTGCCGTTTCAGCGAATCCCGCTGCAACAACTGATAACCTTTTTGATCGGGGCCAAGGCATGCTTCAGAGGCAAAGAGCGAGCTTGCAAGTCACACAGGGCTCTTCTTTGGGGCTGGTTACTCAAAACAAAGGGAAACACACAAAAAAAGGAAGAAGGGATGAGGGAGAAGAAACATATCTGTTTTTGTATTTAGAGGTAGTGGGGTGGCTGGGATTGCCAAACTCGCAGTGGCACAGGGAGATCTCCCACTCTTACACCTGATCTCCAGGCTTCAGAGATAAGTTCCCCTGGAGAAAGATGGCTGCTTTGGAGGCTGGGCTCTATGGCATTATACATTGCTGAGGTCCACCCCTCCCCCTCCCCAAATCTCACCCTCCCCAGGCTCCACCCCACAAATATCCAGGTATTTCCCAACCCTGGGGTGGCATACCCTCCAATGTCTTGTTACCGTGGTTCTCTGAACAGGGATCACTGTCTGACCTTCCTCATTTCACATTCCGGAGAGCTCCACTCTTTGCCTTTTTCAGTTGTCCATCTATTACTTTACTCTACCATGGCCAGCCATACGCTGCCCTAAAAGCTGAGAACCTGTTTTTTCTTCTAAGCTAAAGATGTGCTAGGGGAAAAAAACCCCATAATTATACTACCATCTGTTATCAACCGTTCAAAATGAGCTTCATCAGCATATAAAATTCCAGGCTGACTAAATGATCATGTGCATGTATTTACCGGGATGAGTGCTAGAAATAGGATGCATCCGCACCCAGTAAGAAAGAGACATAGAGTAAGGCTGCCAATCTCCAGGTAGCACCTGGAGATTTCCTGCTATTCCAGTTGATCTCCATGACCAAGATCAGAAAATGACTGCTTCAGAGAGTTGATTCTATGGAATTATTTATTTATCTGTCATATGGCTGAGTTACACGCAGGAAGGATATAATAATATAAAATACATAATCAAGTTGGTACAACAGGTATGCAGACCAATTGGGCAACCCCCCTAAATACTAACATCTAGATTTTCAATCCACTCAGTTGCAGCAGGGGGGAGTTCAAAGTGCTCCATTACATCTCCCTGGAAAGTAAGATGCTCACAGTCCTGTGACAGATGGAAAATAGTTCGGTGGGCTGCACCACAATCGCATTTGGGTCCTGGTATTTTGCCCCATATAAACAACAGGTCTGCACAACTACCAAAGCCTGTTTGTATTCTATTAACCATGTGTAAAAATAAATCCTCTGGGCCTCTCATTGGTGCTTATCAGGTTATGGCTATCTGGTGGAACTGATTGCATTCATGTTCACAGCCATTCATTCCCTAGATCATAATTTTGTGATTGCAGGATCTGTAAAGATCATATTCTGGGTGTTGGGATCTTAGTCTGGATAGGCCCGCATCAGCCATGTCTTTGAGGATGGGCAACTCTGTTTTCAGTTATCTTTCCATATTCATGAAGAAGAGCATCTTGTCTTTGGGGATGCGGGGAGCGATGTGGCACAACATGGGTAGCCAATAGGTCAGAGAACCATCTGCTGAGGTCCATCCACTCCCAAAATCTCCAGGAATTTCCCAACCCAGAGCTGGCAACCTTAACATAGAGGAAGGAGCCAAACTCTGGCAACTCAGGGCCAAACTAAATGTTGCAGTGTGTGTCCGCCACAGGGACACCACTGCCATGTTAAAGTGATTTAAAAATCCTGTGAGGGCCCGATCCTGATTGGGCCTGGAGTGTGGTGGACAGAGCCATTCTTGTTGTGCACCCCCTCTTTGCCTTTTCAAGTGCCGAAATGGCTGCAACCCTTCCACCCCGTGGCTGTTTCAGCATTTGAAAAAGTGTGGGGCAACCAGAGCACCTCAGCCTGCCATGCTGCAGGTCCAATTGCGACTGGGCCCTTGCAGTATTTTTAAATTCCTTTAAAATGGCAGCGGCCCTGTGGTGGACATGAGGCCGCCATCACATCTGGTTTTGGCCTTCTCTCTAACCACATTTGAAGAAGGTATCAGCAGAAGGCAAAAATAAGGATTTACTTACTTCATTTCCATCCCACCTTTCATCCCAATGGGAACCCAAAGTGGCTTACATTGTTCTCCTCTCCGCCATTTTATCCTCACAACAACCCTGTGAGGAAGGTTAGGCTGAGAGTGTGTGACTAGCCCAAGGTCACCCAGCGAGCTTCCATGGCATGAGTGGCGATTCGAACTGTCATCTCCCAGATCCTATTCCGATACTCTAAGCACCACATCACACTGGCTCTCTTTATAAGAACATAAGAAAAGCCATATTGGATCAGGCCGGTGGTCCATCCAGTCCAACACTCAGTGTCACACAGTAGCCAAACCCCAGGTGCCATCAGGAGGTCCATCAGCTGGGCCAGAACTCCAGAAGCCCTCCCAGTGTTGCCCCCGCAAGCACCAAGGATACAGAGCATCACTGCCCCAGAAAGGTGAGAGATGAGGACTGTGAAACCGTCCCTGATGAGACAGCTCTGGAGCATATGGGGGCTGGCAGCAGATTGTATTGATGGTTTTTTAATAGCTGAATTCCTTCTTATGGTTTGTTAGTTTAAATAATGAAGCAGTGGCTTCAGACTAAGGGAACACCACATTGGTGATGAAAACATTAAAAAGAATTCTATAAATACACGGTCCACTCATCCCGATCTTTATTTAAGCAACAACCTCTCTGGGAAACGGCTTTCAGTACAGTATGAGTCAGCATTAGGGCATTAGCCGCCCTGAGCCTACCTTGGCGGGGGGGGGTATATATTGAATGACTGACTGACTGACTGACTGACTGAATGAATGAATGAATGAATGAATGAACCTGCAGATTTCTCATGGAAGAAGCTGGCTCTCCTGTGTGCTTCACCCAGATAAATCCGGCAAGCCCTTTCCATTGGAATGCCTCTTACATAAGAGAATTGGTTCTGATTGGCAAGCTTTGAAAAGGTTTCACAGAAAATCCTGAGCTTTTTCAGAGGGGGTTGTCGGTGGGGCTGTCCAGCTTCAGGATCTGCCCTGAAATCCCAGATTTAGTCTCCTCAGGGGCCTCCAGGAGAAGGTTAAGTCTCAGGGGAAGGAGTCAGGAATCAGATCAAAGGAGCACCAATCTTCTGCTTGGCTTGAGAGCTTTTGCTGCTATCTGTGTCCCGCAACTTCCACATACAGGCCACTTTGACTTGGGTGCCATCGTTGGCCTTTCCTTCTTTGGCAGAGATCTTGAAGTAGGCCCAGGAGCTGTGAGGGAAGGTCACCTCAGATGGTTTCTTTCGCCTAACTGCGTGTCACAAGCACATGGGTCCTGTTGACCAGATGTGCCCTGGAAGTTCCATGCTCAGAACTTGCTTCCAAGATGCACAGGGATCCAATTTAGATCAGGAACCACAGTGCATAGGGTGAGGGGCTTGAGCCTTTCCCCTCTTGCACCATTTCCCCAGCTTGAAAGAGTCCCAAGGAGTTGCTATTTCTCCTGTCAGGGAAACTTATGTGTACTAATGGGCTACATGTGAGTTTCCCCAACAGGGCCAGCCCAAGGGCTTTCCATGCCCTTGGCATGCTGGCTTAAAGCATCCCCCTTCTGCTGGCTGGTCTGGATGTGCCTCAAGCAACCCCTGGCCAAGGCGCTCAGGTCTCACTTACCTGAAAATGCGGCAGGAGAAAATATGGGAATGAACAGTGTTGGAACGGGGAAGTGATGGTGTTTACCATAGAGATGATGGGGTTCCTAGAGCATTGTCCATAAATGGCATCTCTTCTGAGTTCCAACACAGTTCAGTCCCACTTTCTCCCATTGCATCTGCATGAAAGTGAGCCCTGACACCATTGGTTGGCAGTAGTAAAGGTGGTGTCCCTGGCACCCCCTTAGGCAGTAGGGACACCCTGAGGGCAAATTGTGACTTCCTGGGGCCATTTCAAGTTGAGAAAATAGCACTGAAGGGGGCTTAAAGAGGCTGTTTTCCTGTGTGCTCTATTCCCAGTCTGAATTCCCCCACTCATGCCTGGGAATTAAGTCCCAAACATGCAACTCCCAGAACTCATCTGTCTACAGGACACACGAGGGGCCAGGAGGACTTTGTAACTACATATTGGCCGTTCGTTGCCATAAGACTCCTGTTTACTATAGGTATAGTGACCTTGGCAAGGGGCTTTCAAGGCAAATGAGAAGCAGAGGTGGTTTGCCATTGCCTTCCTCTGCAGAGCCTTCCTTGGTGGTCTCCCTTCCAAGTACCGACCCTGCTTAGCTTCCGAGATCTGATGAGATCAGGCTGTATCTTCCCCTCTCCCTGATTATCCTAGCCAACAGAAAAGTCTACTTCTCACCAAGCCTATCTGCCTATGCGTATTTCATCATCTCAGAATGACTCTTGTCAGCAGCTTAGCAACTTTAGTGAAGCTTTCATTAAACAGCTGTAATCCAGTTATTTTTTTAAAAGCCTACATTTTGCATATATATCAACATTAGAAGCAATGGTTACAGCGAGGGGAGAAATCAAGGACTGGGAGTAACACATGAGAAGAAGGCCTCTGAGCATGCGTGAAGTGTCCTTCTAGTAGCGCCGAGTAAGCACAGCTTGCTTCCCACACAGTTAGTCTGAAAGAGCACAGTTTCTAGGCAAACTCGCTGGATATTATTGCTAGTGTATATGGCAGTTAGTCAGTTTCCCGTTCGGAAGTGTAAAAATAAAATTTCTGCGGGATGGGCAAGTCCCCGCCCCAAGGCTGTGAAAATTGGGCAAGGAGCTGCTGTTGCTAATAAAACAAGGGAGAAAATCCACCAGCTTTTCCTTTCCAGCCTCCTCAAAGAGCATGCAGCAAGAGCATGGATGTTCACATGGCCAAGTAGCTTCCTCCAATCACCAGCTGGCTATCCCTTTCGGCCAATCAGCGCCACTTCCCTTTGCTGTGGGAGTCAGCATAAGATCATTCTTCATCATAACCCCCGTGTTGGCAGGAAAAGGGGAGTGTCGGTTTCAGCAAAACTAAAAACGGTGTCTTGCAATTTCTCTTCCCACACCTTCCTATCACCATGTTTTCTTGACTTCCAGGCCATCTATTCGTGGGCAGGGCTTCATCAGAGTGAGAACCACTGAAGGTGGCCTCAGAATCAGTTTGCAATTCCAGAACTCAGAACCAGCCTTCAGGATTTTGATTTTGAGTCCCAGAATCATTATAAATGAAGCAAATAAACTGCTCTCATTTCTCTCAGGTGAGAACAGTGTGCAGTTTAAAAGGGGCACAGCAGACCTGGGAAAAGTACAGAATCGAGCAACCAAGATGATTAAGGGGTTGCTGGGGACTTTTCAGTTTAGAAAAGAGATGACTTCTTGGGGGGCGGGGCGGGGTGCATGACAGAGGTTTACGACATTACCACAGGGTGGAGAAAGTTGACACAGAGAACTTTTTCTCCCAGATGTCGGGGGCATCCACTAAAGTTGATTCAGGATGGACAAAAAGGAAATACTTCTTTATTCAATGAGTAGTTAAAATGTGGATTTTGCTGCCAGAGGATGTCATGATGACCACAAGGATAGACAGCTTTAAAAGAGGATTACACAGATTCATGGAGGATAGGTCTGTCAGTGGCTACTAACCATGGTGGCTGAGGGGAACCTCCACATTCAGAGGCAGTCAGCCTCTGAGTCCCAGTGTCAGGAGCAACATAAATGAAGGCTTCGGCCTCTATGTCCTGTTGTTGTCCCTTCCAGAGCAACTGGCTGGCCATTGTGTGAAGCAGAATGCTGGACTAGATGGACCCTCACTGGTCTGATCCAGCAGGGCTTTTTTAAAATAATCTTATGAAAAACAGCTTTTGGCGGCACAAAAGAGAAAGGATGTGTCTGGATGTGAGGGAACATATTTATTAATATGTTTTCATGCTGTGGTTTGAGGGATTTTTATGCCATTGTGTTAATGATTTTATTGTATGGCCTTACTTGTGAGCTGAGAAAAAAAGAAGAGTTGGTTTTTGTACCACACTTTTCTCTACCTTAAGGAGTCTCAAAGCCACTTACAATCACCGTCCCTTCCTCTCCCCACAACAGGCACCCTGTGAGGCAGGTGAGGCTGAGACAGTTCTGAGAGAACCGTGACTGGCCCAAGGTCACCCAACAGATTTCATGTGGAGGAGTGGGGAATCAAACCCGGTTCTCCAGACTAGAGTCTGCCACTCTTAACCACTACACTACACTGGTTCTTGTGATAGAGCAAGACTCTGGAGACGCCCCCCCCCATTTTCTCAATAAATTCATATAAGATGGGAAAAGGAAAAACAGAGAAGCAGCTGCCACCACAGCACAAGGGTGAAACGAAAGAGAAGGAATCATTGCTCAGTCCTTGAAGATAGTTTCTGGAGGGAAGCCACGTTGATCTGCAATAGAACACCTAGATTTGAGTCCAGTAGCATCTTAGAGACCAACAACAGTTATGCGAAATCTTGTTCGTCTCTAAGGTGCTACTGGAGTCAGTGTGGGTTTAGCATTCTGGAAATCTCAGGTGGAGGGGCTCAAAATGCACCTTCTGTGTAGCTCTGTGATTCCCCCTCCCCCACCATGGGTTGTATTGTTAACACCAAGCAACTGCAAGTGGGTTCAGGAGAAGCAAAGGACTAAGGAATGAAGAGCATTTTAATTCTCCCCCCAGGGCCATTTTATCCCAGGTCCTTCACTTACAATAGAGTTGCCATTCCCCTGATGGGAGCAGGGGTTTACCTGCTTGGGGGGGGGCAGTCTGCCGCCGCCTAGCTCATTGGTGGGAGAAGCCCTACCCCGAAACAGTCCTGTTCCCGCCAATGCGCCTGGTGCAATGACATCACCCAGAGGTGACATCATCGCACGGGGCACGTTGTGGGAGGGACACTCTAGTGTTTGAGGAAAAAACCTCTATGGTCCCAGGGAAGAAGAGGCTCCCCCCACCGGCAGCCAGATAAGACCTGGTAACCCTGACTTCCAGTCAGAGGTCAGGTTGCCAACTCTGTGTTCAGAAATACCTGGAAATCTGAGGGCAGAGCCTGGGAGGCTGAGCTTTAGGGAGGGAAGAGAACTCAATAGGGCATAATACCATACAGTCCACCTGCCAAAGCAGCCGTTTGCTCCAGGTGGAATGGCGTAAATGTTTTAAATAAATAATTGATAAATATAAAGGCTATCTATGTAGCCTGGAGATCACCTGTCATTGGGGGGGGGGATCTCCATCCCTCACCTGGAGGCTATGTTGAGACTATCAGGACTTACAGTGTAAACAGAATGGGGGGGGAACCAAAGAAAAACACTGTAATATCTTATTGCAAGTACAACTAAATTTAGCAGTTCCAATGTGAACAAAATTGATAAAAGATCACAGTTTGTTTAAGGCAGTCATAAAATCCATCAAATGATGAGATCAATATACAATTACTATTGTTGATTTTACAGCAGAAATAAATTCTTCATAGAAATTCATGCAACAACGGACACATCCGTATCTTGGAAGACTGTTTCAAATTAGAAATCCTTCTTCAAGGTTCTTCCTCTTGTAGGCCTACATGCCCACAAAATTGATGAATAGTTTTCTGCATGTGGAATACTGATAAGAGCATTGGCGTCTCATTATAAGGTGACCTTGAGGAAGGATTTCTGATTTGAATCGGTCTTCCAAGATCTGGATGTGTCCGTGGTTGCATTACACAGCTGCATGCTTTCTATGAAGAATTAATTTCTGCTGTAAAATCAACAACTGTAACTGTATAGCGAAGTCTTCATTTGAGGGACTTTGTGAGTGCGTTAAGCAAATTGCGATCCTTTATAAATTCTGTTCACATTGGAACTGCTAAATTTAGTTGTACTTGCAATAAGATATTACAGTGTTTTTCTTCATTTTCTTACCTGGAGGCTGACAAGCCCAGTTGGAATCTTTCTTTCTTTCTTTCTTTCTTTCTTTCTTTCTTTCTTTCTTTCTTTCTTTCTTTCTTTCTTTCTTTCTTTCTTTCTTTCTTTCTTTCTTTCTTTCTTTCTTTCTTTCTTTCTCTCTTTCTCTCTCTCTCTCTCTCTCTCTCTCTCTCTCTCCTCCCTCCCTCCCTCCCTCCCTTCCTTCCTTCCTTCCTTCCTTCCTTCCTTCCTTCCTTCCTTCCTCCCTTCCTCCCTTCCCTTCCCTTCCCTTCCCTTCCTTCCTTCCCTCTCTCTCTCTCTCTCTCTCTCTCTTTCGAAAAGCAAGTTTCTAGCCCTTATGGTGTGACTTTTGTGGATGGTGCTTAGTGAAATCACGAACAAACCGGAGTCTAGTAACACAATTGCATCCCAAGCAGAAGCTTTCATAGACCCACTTCTTCAGCTGCCATGAATGAAAATGGCAGTAGCTGGAGATGAGTGGGAGCCAACCATCCAGATAGCAATTGAGGATCAGCAGAGCAGGAGATGTGGCATCCTGCCTAGTCATTTGCAAAACAAATTATGCAGGCCTGGAAAACTTATGCAAACATGCTTACCTTGTTGAGTTTGTAGAGGCTACCTCAACTGGAGAATTTGGGTTAATGGGACAGATTTTGAATTTTGATTTGAATAGCAGCATTCAGACAGGTTTGACTGCCACCTTGGAAGTGTAATGATTATAGAACCATCCCTGGTAACTGTTTTTGAGGTCTGTGCTGGAGGCTGTGATGGACACCCCTTGAAAACCTTCTATTCAAGTTTGTTCCTTGACTAGCCTGTAACCCAAGGACCAACAAGGTCAGGGATGGAGTGACCATCTTAGGTGATGAGTTCAGAGTGTAACTCTGGCCCAGACTGTGTTGATAATGAATTGTGGCTTGCGACAGGGAAAATGGACCCGGGCCCACTCACAAGACAGCGAGTCTCTTGGGAGGAAGGAAATGGTCACACAGTTGGAAACTCTTCAGCCCTTTTGCATCAATGTTTGTTTGTTGGAGAAAACAATGCTCCTGACCTTTATCCAAATTGGCTTAGTGTCAGGAAAAGGGATATGAGAAAGCAGCTCCTGTTCTCTGCTATATTGGTGTGAAGTGCTGGATAGTGCAGTCTGTCTGTCTGCCTGCCTGCCTCCTTGCCTGCCTGCCTTTTCCTCCCTTCCTTCCAGTGGACAAGCAATAACATTTAAGAGATCTGAAGATGCTTCATGCAAAGAATTATTTATTTATTTCAATTTCTATCTCACCCTCCCCACAAGCGGGCTCAGGGCGGGTTATTACAAGTCCCACAGATAACAATATGATTTAGATAATTAAAATCATATTACTATTTAAGCAACAAAAACAGCAGAGTGGATTCACCTTGACAATGATGCTCAGTTTGGGCTGTCAAAGGCCAGCATTATCAGCAGAAGACGGATTTGGATTCTAGCTGTCCACAGAATAGCTTTTCCAGTTTCTTTGGTTCCATTTTGTTCCTCAAGATGGGCAAGTTTTGGTAAAACTCCAGAACCTCCAAGAAACTCGCTTAGCAGTGAGGCGACTAGGATGAGTGTACATACCCTGAAGAGAGGCTGACTCATTGGGGAAAAGTCTAGCCTTTCCCAATGCTGGTGAACCCTAAGCCAGGGTCACAATTAGGATTGTCAGGTCTGAGGTTCAGAGTGGGGGCTTGGAACTAAGGAAGGATGCAGGGTAGATCAGGGAGTGGAGAGGTGGAGTCTAATGGTGCCTGGTTGAGGCACCTGGTGGATCAAGAAAAGTGTCTGGGAGATAAAAGGGGGGTACCTGGCATACCTGGGGTGGATAAGATTAACCTCCAGGTGGTGGCTGGAGATCTCCTGGGATTACAACTGATCACCAGGCGACAGAGATCAGTTCACCTGGAGAAAATGGCCACGTTGGAAGGTGGACTCTCTGGCATTATATCACATTATACCTCACTGAGGTCCCTGTTCTCCCCAGGCTTCACCCTCAATTCTCCAGGAGTTTCCCAACCTGGATCTGGAAACCCTATGCCGGTAGCCAGGGGGGACCTGGCTAGAAACCCAACTTTGTGGACAGGGGACAAGCCAATAGCAAGCAGAAAACCCCCTTTCCTTTGATTCCAGACCTTATTCTGAGACTTCTTACTCTTCCCCAGGAGCAACCAACGAGGCAGCTGCAAAACTGAAATTAGGAGGAGGAGAAGGAGGAGAGTTGGTTTTATACCCTGCTCTTCACTACCTGAAGGAGTCTCAGAGCAGCTTACAATCACTTTCTCTTCCTCTCCCCACAACAGGCACCCAGTGAAGTAGGTGGGGCTGAGAGAGCTCTGAGAGAACTGTGACTGGCCCAAGTTCACCCAGCCGACTTCATGTGGAGGAAGAGTGGGGAATCAAACCGGTTTCTCCAGATTAGAGTCCACTGCTCTTTTTTTTTTTTTTTGAAAACTGCCCCGAAAGGCAGACTTTTATTTATTTTTGTAGCCAACTACAACTGAACAATACAATACAACTCAGTACAATACAATACAGTATCACAACACAACACTAAAAACATAACACAAAAAACTAAACCACAAACATAGAACACATATGGTTTTTTTAGTTCCATTTGTATATCATATTTAAAGCACTTTATCATTCAGTATAATGTTACCCTTTACGTGAGTATCTCTTATTACAAACCATCTATTTCATCTCTGATTTTATCTTTTCCAGTTCTTATCTTAACCAGTTCTTTACCCTCTCATCCATTTAATTTGTACCAATCATAAAAACCTTGCCAAGTGTTCTGAGAAGTAGAATCTGAATGTCCTTTCATACTCAAAGACAGCTTATCCATCTCCGCTGCCTCGAATATCTTCACAATAAATTCTTGTCTTGATGGTGTTTCGGTGGTTCTCCGATATTTTGCATACAAAATTCTGGCAGCAGTTGCCAAGTATATTAACAAATAATGGCCATCTCTATTTATCTCCTTAGGTAAAATACCTAACAACAATACTTCTGGCTTAAAAGGAATTGTACTCCCTAGGATCTTCTGTATCAGTCTGTGCATCTATATCGAATAGCTTTTAATAATCCTACACGACCACCACATGCGATAAAATGAGCCCACCTTATTCTCACATTTCCAACACTGCTCTTAACCACTACACCACACTGGCTCTCTAAGTCAAACTGTGCCCACTATAACCGCAAGGACACCTGTGTCCCCCGCCATTAGGGCCAGTTGGCTTAGTGATGGCTAGAGGCCCCCCCCCCCCAAGTTCATTAATGTGAAAAAGTTTGATAAAGACGCCCAGTCAAGAGTGGTCTCTGCAGCAGTAGGTAGAATGCCAGCCTGTCTGGAGTGGAATTGATTTTGACTCCAGAGAAGCGAAGTAGGGCAATGCTGAATGTCAGTAGACAATGTCGTCATCTGCCCTACATATATTAAAAAAAAAAAAACAGGCAAGGAAATGTTATGAGTCTTTTTTATTTTTGAAAGCCAGGAATAAAACCAGTGGAAATATATATAAAAAATTCATACTGATTTCTCGTGTCTCACTTCCAAAGGACAGCAGCTGCCGAGCTGGACCAAATGTACATCCTTTTAACTTTCAAGGGATTCTTTGTCTTGACGAAGAGCTCTGTGAAACACAAAAAGTCTGCAAGTCTCAGTGCTGCCAAAAGTAGCATTCCTTTGGATTAACTGGATTTTCAGCTAGGGAGAGGATGCTTTATATTATTTGCTCAGTGAGGAATTATCTCCGCCGTTTTCCCATAACCTTGTTTTTCTTTAAGTTATAGGCCTTGTAATTCAGTATCAAAACATTGTACCAGGAAAATAAAATTTAACCTTTGCTGTGATCTTCACATAGCTTGAGAAAGAAAGAAATCACACCAATTTCTGGGGAGGGGGGGAGTTGAGAACAGTCTCCAGGTTAATTTTATTTCACGACTACATCCAAACTCCGTATGTTAGTATCGTTGACCCTGTTTATCCCCAGTTCTTGCCTTTGGGGGATGCCCTATTAAGATGTTGTCAGTCTAAGATGTTAATATTCTCCATCTTCAGAGTGCACCTTCCTCTCTGGCATCTGTTACCTAAGAACATAAGAACCAAAGAAGAGCCGTACTAGACCAGACCAGTGGTCCATCGAGTCCAGCACTCTGTCTCACCTAGTAGTCAACCAGTTGCTCAGGAGGGCCAACAACAGGGCACAGAGGCCGGGGCCTTCCCCTGGTGTTGCCTCCTGGCTCTGGGATTCAGAGGTTGACTGCCTCTGAATGTGGAGGTTCCTCTCAGTCACCATGACTAGTAGCCATTGATAGACCTATCCTCCATGAATCTGTCTAATCCCCTTTTAAAACTGTCTATGGCTGTGGCCATCGCTACATCCTCTGACAGCAATTTCCACATTTTAATCACTCTCTCTGTGAAGAATACCTGTTATACTGTTTACAGATCTGCCCCCTCTTTTGTCAACAGACATGTGCTGGCAGTTCCATGCTCAGAATTTAATTCCCAGGCATGCAGAAGTCCAGTTCGGATTGGGACCTACAAAGCGGCCCCTCCTCTCGGTTTTAAAACAGCAGCCTACTGTCGAGAGTAAACCTAAACTGCAGACAGAGAAGCAGAGACCCCCAGCAATGGGTGATAGTCCGTGGGGTCCCTTGGGCAATGATTATTGGGATGAGAACTGGGAGTTACTCGGACATCTTTATCATCATCACCCTGCCCTTGATGGCCCAGGCTAGAGCAGTCTCATCTGATCTCAGCTGCTAGGCAGGGTCAGTATTTGGATGGGAGAACACCAAGGAGATCCAGGGTCACTAGGCAGAGGCAGGCCGTGGCAAACCAGCTCTGAAAGTCTCTTGCCTTGAAAATCCTACGAGGTAGTAGGGTTGCCAGCCCTGGGTTGGAAAATACCTGGAGCCTTTGGGGGTGGATCCAGGAGAGGGCGGGGTTTGGGGAGGGGAGGGGCCTCAGCATGGCACAATGCCATAGAGTCCACCCCTCAAAGCAGCCATTTTTTCCAGGGGAGCTGATCTCTGTCAGCTGGAGATCGGTTGTAAAAGCGGGAGATCCCCAGGCCCCACCTGGAGGCTGGCAACCCTATGAGGTAGCCATAAGTTGACTGTGCCTTGATGACACACACACCACTGCCTTTGTCATCAGTGAAACATTGGAGGATATAAAACTCTTGCTTTTCAAATCTGTTGTCTAGCTTTATCTCACTTCTTTTGATATTTTTTGTGTGGTACAGGGAAAGCTTTCTTTCTTTCTTTCTTTCTTTCTTTCTTTCTTTCTTTCTTTCTTTCTTTCTTTCTTTCTTTCTTTCTTTCTTTCTTTCTTTCTTTCTTTCTTTCTTTCTTTCTTTCTTTCTTTCCTGTCTATGTGTCTTTATTTTTGCCTTTCTTTCTGTCTTTCCATTGCACTCTGCCATACATCTTAAACTCTGAACTCCAATGTAAGTGAAGTTAGATGTTCTGAATGAAATAAACAGGCATTCTCCTACATCGACTGAAGTTCGTCTCTTCGCGGTTCACAAAAACACCCTCTATTCTTGTGGCTTCTATTTTGGGACCAAGCTACGCCCTCTGAGCCCCCATTTCAGCGTTAAGCCCTTTTCTGCCTGGCACAGCAACAGGGTGGAATCTGCCATCTCCTCTGTGTGTGTGTGTGTGTATTTAGGCATGGATTCACCTGCCAGGGGTGTTTTCAGTCCCGACTAGGGGTCCTTGTATGGTGGTGAGGGATCACAGATCCCTCCCCCAGCTTGTTAGATCTCCGTTTTGCCTCTGGGAAAGTAAACAACTTCCAGGAAAGATCTCTGCCTGCAAGTATAGATGTCTGTATGGAATTAAACTCCCCCCTTCCTGAACAGCTGGTATGAGTAAACAGCTATCTCTGGACAACAAGTGGCTTCTGGGTGCTGAGTTTACATGCTTCAAAAATGCCCCCTCTGAACCTGGCTAATGGGGATTGGATAACCCCGGGGAAAGTACTCAGTACCCCAGGCTTGCCTCATCAGCTATCCCTGTATACTGTAGTTTCATACCCTTCACATTTTTGTGGATGAAAATAGAACATTTGGATGTAAGAAGAGCTCTGCTGGACCAGACTAATGGTCCTTCCAGTCCAGCATCCTGTTTCCACACAGTGGCCAACCAGATGTACTAGAGGGCCAACAAATTGGGCAGAGAGCAGTGTTCCCTCTAAGCTGAGTTAGTGTGAGCTAGCTCACCGTTTTTTAGCTTCCGGCTCACACATTTTTGTCTTAACTCAGGAAGGATGGCTCCAAAGCAAACTAATTTATGCAGTAACCAAATCACTTACTCACAACTTTGATGCCTGTAGCTCACAAAGTAGAATTTTTGCTCACAAGATTCCACAGCTTAGAGGGAACATTGGCAGAGAGTCCAAAGCCTCCCCCTGATGCCCCCCAGCAACTGGCATTCAGAGGTACACTGCCTCTGAACGTGGAAGTTCCATTTAGCTGTGATGGCTAACGGCCATCAATGGATTCATCCATTCTATATTTGTGTATTCCTCTTTTAAAGCCACCTAAGCTAGAGGCCATCATGACATCTTGTGGCAGGAAGTTCCCCAGGTTAATTATCTGCTGTGCAAAGAAATCAGTTTGCCAACTCTGGCTCGAGAAATTCCTGGAGATATGGGAGTGGAACCTGTGGAGGGCAGGGTATGGGGAGGGCAGGGTCCTCAGTGGGGTACAAAGCCAGAGAGTCCACCTCCAAAGCAGCCATTTTCTTCAGGGAAGCTGATCTCTGTAGTCTGGAGATCCGTTGTAATTTCAGGAGCTCTCTGTGCCTCACCTGGAGCTGGAGGCTGGCAGCCCTAATAAAGAAGTCCTTTGTTTCATACTGTGAGTGTCCAGAAATTGGCTGCCCATCAACTTCACTGGGCTGCACACAGGGCTTTTTTTGTCGAAGAAGCCTAGCAGGAACTAATTAGCATAATAGGCCACATCCAACAGCAGAAACTCATTAGCATATTAGGCCACACCCCTGATAGCACATCTCATTAGCCTATTAGGCCACACCCCCATGTTACCAGAAGTGTGGCCATCCAGCCACACCCACCTTTTGCTTCTTATTCTGTTTACCTTGTTTGCTGTCAAAACCCAGGGCTTTTTTTGTAGCAGGAACTCCTTACCATGTTAGGCCGCACACCCCTAATGTAGCCAATCCTAATAGGTTTCTGCTGTTGGGTGTGACCTATTATGCTAATGAGTTCCTGCTGGGTGTGGCCAACTCAGGAGCCAGCCGGAACTCCGTTCCTGTGCGTTCCTGCCCAAAAATAGCCCTGGCAGCACAGATGTTTGATTTCTAGAGATCCAGGGGAAAACAATCCACACTGACAACTTTTTAAAAAATCACCACCAGAACCTCCTGAAAAAGAGGGAATCTCTTTATTAGAGGCAGGGACATGGTAGAAAAGGAGAGGAAACCACATCTGGAAAATGCCCTCCTCCCGGATGTTTGACAGGTGGATATTCTCTGTGATTCTGCAAGAAAAAAGTGTGGTATTGGGCTTCTAAGCCCTTAATGGTTGCAAAAATAGGATATGAATTGTGTTGGGTGGTGAAGTCTTAGAAGGGTGAGATGATCCAGACTGATTTTCTTCAGGAGCAGGGATGTACTGTCCTTGGAATAAGTTATTCATTTTAAAAAAAAAGTTTAAAAAAACAAAAGCCGAGAGAACTCTGAAATCTGAACATTTGTGTTATTTGTATAGGTTGGGGAATCTTGGTACAAAATCTGGATTGCCTAGGTGCTTCATTTAAAACAACGTTAAGCAGTGGCTGTTAGCCAGGGTTGTGGGAAGGATACTCTGTACATGCTCAGTGGTACACTTTGCACTGCCCTGATAAACTGGCTCCAGGAGTGAGCTCTGGCTTTCAGTCTGCACCCTACCAACCTTTGGCACCAACCAGTTTCCATAGAGACCATTTGTGGCAGGCTGCAGCAGGGCAGGGCAGGGCAAGATGGTGCCGGTGCTAGGGATGCCAGGTCCCCCCTGGCTACAGGCAGGGCATAGGGTTGCCACATCCAGATTGGGAAGGTCCTGGATATTTGGGGATGGAGCCTGAGGAGGGGAGGAACCTCAGTAGGGTACAATTCCAATAGAGTCCACCCTCCAAAGCATCCCTTTTCTCCAGGGGAACTGATTTCTGTAGTCTGGAGATGAGCTGTCATTCTGGGGGATCCCCAGGTCCCACCTGGAGGCTGGCACCCCTATGCCAATGGTGAAGTTAGCTTACATATGGGAGCCGGGTCTTTCAGTGGAAAATTCCTTTCACTTCCTCCCCAGCCTTCTTTTGCAATCATGTGATGTCTTCACTCATTAAACCTAGACTTGAATCACATGAAGGTAATTACAGGTACAGTTCTTCAGGCCCATGACACCATGACCTTGATTCTGCCTTATTTTTTGTTTTGTTCTTTTTCACAAGTCTCTCTCACTGGGTATGAGGAAGGCAGGCTGGTTGCCAAATGTTGTTCTCCAGCGCGCACACGCTACAGAATGAAAACAGGTCTTGGGTATTCTGTTTTGCAGGTCTTGCCATGCGTCAGAAGGGTTAGAACAACTTTCCTATGAGGAAAGGCTAGCTTGGCGCTTTTAAGACTAGAAAAATAGCAGAGGACATGATAGAGATTTCTAAAATGATGCATGGGGTGGAGACAGTGGGTAGATGGAGCTTTCTCTCCCTAGCCCATATTACTAGAACTTTGGGGGCACTTGCCTCTGCTTCTGCAGACAGCCAGCATTCAGGCTGCTGGGTTGCCAACAGGTCTGGAGAAAAATGTCCTGTCCCTTTAATAGAGGTGAACCTGTGAAAATAGGCAGATTAAGCTTTTTGTGGCATGCAAATAAACAACATCAACTAGTAAATAACAGCCTGTTAAACAGGAAGGATATTTTTTTCCCTCATTCACTTGCCACTCCTAATTTTCTGGGACACTTTCAGCATAGTGGGCCGGGGATGGCAAGGCCCCAGTGCCAACAGGGCTCACTTCTGACCCTTGAGGATAGGTGTAATAGTTAAGAGTGCTGGACTAGGATCTGGGTGATGCAGGTTCGAATCCCCACTCTGCCATGGAAGCTGGCTGGGTAACCTTGAGCCAGTCACAAACTCTCAGCCTACCTACCTCACAGGGCTGTTGTGAGGATAAAATGGAGGAGTGGAGAATGATGTAAGCTGCTTCTGTCCCCATTGGGAACAAAAGCAGGGTATAAATGCTATAAATTAAAAAAAAGTAAAAGGGTCGTTTTTATCATATGTGGTGGACTTGTGTATTAGCAAAAGAGTATTGGGAAAAGATTCACGAGTGGTTGCAGAAAATACTGAAGTCGAATGTACCGTATAAACCTGAACTCTTTTTGTTAAATATATTACCCAAATGTTTAGATAAGAAACAAAAATATATAATTACACATGTGGTAACAGCAGTGAGAATTTTGTATGCAAAATATTGGAAAGTGAACCAGATGCCAACGGATGATGAACTGACTGAAAAGATTTTAGAAGTAGCTGAAATGGACATTTTATCAGAAAGGCTAAAAGATTATGATGACCGGAAGCTGGAAGCGGTATGGAAACCATTTTATATATGGACCCAGGCAACAGACAAGAGAGATAAACTCTGAAAGCAAAAATTATAATGACAATCAGAAAATGTGTTAAACAAAGGAAATATGTATATCTACTTGTAAAATTTGAATTAAGTTTAAATTGTTAGAGAGACTCTCTATGCTCTACTGTTTCCTGAATATCATAACCCATACCCTGTCCCATCCCTACCTTACCCTTTCTTATGGAAATTAATAAAAAAACCCTTAAATTATGAATAAAAAATAAAAATAATAATTTTTACACTATAACTCTCTATAAATTCAAAGACAAAGTAAACCATTGAGTATTTAAGTCTGTTATAGAAGAGGACTGCAGTTCTGTATGTCGTTGACCCATGGACTGATATATAAGTTTCCAGTCTTCTTCTACGACAGGGGTCCTCAAACTACGGCCCGCGGGCCACATGCGGCCCGCTGAGGACATTTATACGGCCCGCCGGGTGTTTATGCCCGCCCCCCAACCAGAGCCTCCTCCTCCTCTGGGAGCGTAGCAGCAGCGCCCCCGCCCGCCTGCCGGGCTCCTCCTCCCGAGTAGCCCCATTGGGAGAGGTGCCTTCGAGGGCGCGGTGGAGAGCAGTCCGGGCAGAGCTCCTCCCGGTGGGGCGGGCGCCTCCCCCTCCCTCCCCAGCCCGGGCGGGGTTCAGCTGGAGTGTTCGGGGACGGGGGGGGGACTGCAGAGAAGAAGCCGCGTGGAGCAGCTGGGCAGGGCAGCGGCGGCGAAGGGGAAGGGTCCCAGGAAGGGAGTCGCTCGCAGGGGGGGGCAGCTGCCGGGAGGTCCTGGGGGGGGGACACACGCTCGGCCATGGTTGCCGACTCCAGGGTGGAGAATTCCTGCACATTTGGGGGGAAGGTGCATTCCAGGAAAGGTCTGTTTTGGGGGGGAGAGAACCCCCCTGGGAGCAATGCCGGCGAGCCCCCCCCTCCAGTGCCACAAGGGCCCCCCGGGGGACTGATCCCTTTCAGCCAGAGGGGGGATGTCATCCTGGGGGCGGGGGCTAAGGAAGTCCCATTGAAATACTGGTAAGTTTGTTGATTTAACTTTACTTCATTTTAAATATTGTATTTGTTCCCGTTTTGTTTCTTCACTTCAAAATAAGATATATGCAGTGTGCATAGGAATTTGTTCATAGTTTTTGTTTTTACTATAGTCTGGCCCTCCAACAGTCTGAGGGACAGTGAACTGGCCCCCTGTTTAAAAAGTTTGAGGACCCCTGCTCTAGAGCTACTGGGTGAGATCCATGAATCTTATGTAATTTTATCACGGCTGCTTACCTCACGCTTGGACCCAGTCCTGTCTTCCAGCCTCTTGGCTTGGAATACGATACCGCTAGCTTGGGTTGCAGAGACCAGCAGAAATGATGCGCACTGTCTAGTGGGCAAACTTGACCTGGGATCCTGCAAAGAGGTGTTCCAGCTGAATCACAGCTATTGTTTCGAGCAAAGCCGGAGAGAGGGTTCTTCTGGCCTGATGAGGACTTGGTGCAGCTGGTGGTCACTAAAGAGTAGAGTTGCCAGTTTTGGGTTGGGAAATTCCTAGAGATTTGGGGGATGGAACCTGAGGATGGTGGGGTTTGGGGAGGGTGTAGTGCCATACAGTCCACCTTCCAAAATAGTCATTTTCTCCACTGATCTCTGTTGTCTGGAGACCAGTCGTAATTCCAGGAAATCTCCAGCCACCGCATTAATGGGACACAATGACAGCAGTCGCCTGAGGTTATGCGCAACTACTTGTGTGGGGCTGAATCCAATTCTGCAACTCTGGATTCCGTTTTGAGGTTACAGGGTTTTGCTGTTGCTTTGGGACAAGGGCAACCTGCCTGACTGGGATTTCTGCGGTTCTGTAAATACCTGCTCAACCTGTACATTTGTAAATTAACAGTTTGTTCAGAGGGCAGTGTAAGTCTGCAGTACACTTAGACACTGTTAAGGATTTCCTGCCACATATAAAGGGGATGAGGTGAACCCGGTGATCTATATCCTATTAGTGATTTCTGCTTCTAAAAAAACAGAGGTCTAGCTTGGGCAGTGGTAGAAACTGGCCTAGTTATTGTCCTGCCTCTCTGGGCAAGGCAGGATACTTAAGGCTGCCAGTTCTGGATTGGGAAATACCAGGAGATTTTGGAGGTGGAGCCTGGGGAGGGCAGGGTTTGAGGTGGGGCCTCACTGGCATGTAATGCCATAGAAACCGCCTTTTAAAGCAGCCATTTTCTCCAGGGGAACTGATCTCTGTCGTCTGGAGATGGGTTGTATCTGGGGGATCTCCAGGCCCCATCTGGAGACTGGCAACCCTACTACCTGCTGCCATTCTGGGTTCAATTAATTCGTTTACTTCTCTGGAAGGGGGAGGTGAATCATTCACAGAGCCTGGCGGAGTTAAAATAATTACCAGGCATCCAAAACTGGCTCTTGACAACAGGCACCTCGGGTTCTCCTGTGCTTGGCTGGCATTTGATTTCCCCTGTATGCATGCCTAGTTTTAAAGTTCTCTTTAATGCTTTTAAAAATGGGTGAGGGACCCTAGTGACCATTTTCCCTTGTCTTTGCACACGATTCCAGGGGGTGGGTGGGGTGGGTCTCCTCTGTTGGAAGTACCAGATGCGATGTCCCAGTGTCAGCCTCCAGAAGCAAGTAACCACAGAGCTGCAGGCAGACTGGCAGACACTAAGCTTCTTCCTGTTTACTCTTCTGCCACTGAATCCCTCTGAAGTGTAGATCAATACTCTTAGGGAAAGCAGCTTCCTTCCTTCTCTCTCTCTCTTCTTTCTTGCACATGCACAAGACAGAGAAGCAGGACACTTCTCTGCATCTGGATCCATCTCCTAGTTTAGATATCATAGGAACTGTCTCTGTCTCTCTACCCTGCACTATAAAGTATGTATTTCTAGAATAAAGTCATTCTGTGCCATCAAGAGGGGGATGTTGGAAGAATCAGGTACATTGCTTCTGGTTCTTCCAATATCTTAGGTGCCTTCTTCCCAATTGGGGGGAGTGTCTTCTGGACAACAGTATCTTACCTATCTACCAAGGTATTTAGGAGAGCATACGAAATTTTAAAGGGAGAGAGAGAAAGAAAGAGAGAGAGAGAGAGAGAGAGAGAGAGAGAGAGAGAGAGAGAGAGAAAGAAAGAAAGAAAGAAAGAAAGAAAGAAAGAAAGAAAGAAAGAAAGAAAGAAAGAAAGAAAGAAAGAAAGAAAGAAAGAAAGAAAGAAAGAAAGAAAGAAAGAAAGAAAGAAAGAAAGAGAGAAAGAAAGAAAGAAAGAAAGAAAGAAAGAAGGAAAGAGAGAGAGAGAGAAGGAAAGAGGGAAGGAAGGAAGGAAGGAAGGAAGGAAGGAAGGAAGGAAGGAAGGAAGGAAGGAAGGAAGGAAGGAAGGAAGGAAGGAAGGAAGGAAGGAAGAAAGCCAACGGACAATATTATTTCTTCTGGGGTCTACTGGATCTCTAATCATGCACTGTACAGAATGACTGGTTCCATTATTTTGGCTACTAGCTGTTGACAAATCTCTCCACTCACGCGTCTGTCACACTCATAACTTTATCTAATCATGTCGTAACGCCATTCAAGAATTCGGTCATCACCACATCCTGTGGCAGTGAGTTCCATAAGTTAATTATATACATTGTATACAGAAAGATTTTCTTTTGTTTGGTTGACTCTACTGCCCATCAATTTCATTTGGAGTCTAGTATTATGGGGTGGGGGGCTGGATTCCCTCTATACACTCTCTTTACATTGTCAGTCAATTAAAAACCCTCTGTCATCCTGTCCCTCTGCTTCTAAATCTCTTCCCCCTACCCCAGCCTCTCAAAGCACCAACTGGGGGGAGGAAGGTGGCATGGTACAGGCTGCTCTCATCAGATCTCGGAAGCAAAACAGGGATGGTAGTTGGATGGGAGACCACCAAGGAAGACTTTGCAGAAGAAGGCAATGGCAAGCCACCTGTGCTCCTCACTTGCCTTGAAAGCCTTTGCTGGGGTCACCATAGGTCGGTTGCAACTTGATGGCATTACGGCAGGAAGTTCATAGTTTGGGCTGTTCCTTTTTCGTCATTCTGTGATATTGGTTACAATCCTTTTCTTTTCCTCTGAACACGTGTGCATAAATCTGGAATTTGGGTGCTTCAAGGTCAGAGGGATCAGGCCTGAGCCCCAGCACCTCTTCCTTTCTTCTGCATTTGAGGCGACAGCTGAGTTTGCTCTTGGATTTGAAACCCCATCCTCCAGCCTCTGCTTAAAATGCGTTGCCTAGCAGAGGCAACCGCTGAATGCCAGACACCCCTGTGGCATCTTGACTCCTTAGATTACTCTGTCCACCCTTCGCCTGCCCTCTGTCTTGCCTTTACCCTGCTTGGCTTATAGAACACCCCACCTGTTCCACGGTCTAATTGGGGCTCAGGGCTTTTGGCTGGCACAGGCCTGTCTGAACTGCTTAGTTAAGCGGTCATATCGGATGCTCCCCGTTGGCAGGGCCAGATCTTTAAAGCATGTTGTACAAAGTTCAGAGTCTCGTGGCCCAGCACACTTGCTCCCTGGTCCTCCTGGTTAGCGGCCCTTGCACTTAGAAGCCTGTT
This sequence comes from Gekko gecko, assembly GCA_029375565.1. NCBI lineage: Eukaryota > Metazoa > Chordata > Lepidosauria > Squamata > Gekkonidae > Gekko > Gekko gecko. The sequence goes on along the minus strand of JAPDNY010000001.1, from coordinate 25,242,476 downwards.
GCTGCCACTTGAGTTCTTCTTAAAAAGACAGAGAATATAAGAACATAAAAAGGGTCCTGCTGGATCAGAATAGTTGTCTATCCAGTCGTAAGAACATAAGAGAAGCCATGTTGGATCAGGCCAATGACCCATCCGCTCCAGCTCTCTGTGTCACACAGGGGGCTAAAGCCCAGGTGCCAACAGGAGGCCCACCAGCGGGACCAGAACTCCAGAAGCCCTCCTACTGTTGCCTCCCAAATACCAAGAATAGAGCATATCACTGCTCCAGACAGAATGTTCCATCTATACCTTGTGGCTAATAGCCACTCATGGACTTCTGCTCCATATTTTTATCCAGTCCCCTCTTGACGCTGTCTTTGCTTGTAGCCACCACCATTGCCTGCAACAGTGAATTCCGCGTGTTAATTACTCTTTGGTTGAAGAAGTACTTCCTTTTATCTGCTGTTAAGCCTACTGCTCATTAATTTCATTGAGTGCCCACAAGTTCTTGTATTGTGAGAAGGGGAGAAAGGTCTGGCATGCTGTCTCACTCAGTGGCCAGCCAGTTCCTTTGGAGATCCAACTAGAGGGCACGGAGGCCGAGGCCTTCCCCTGATGTAGCCTCCTGGCACTGGTATTCAGAGGTTTACTGCCTCTGAATGTGGAGGTTCCCTTTGTCCCCATAGCTAGTAGCTTCTGACAGACCTATCCTCCATGAATCTGTCTAATCCCCCTTTAAAGCCATTTGTGCCATTGCTGCATCCTGTGGTAGCAAATTCCACATTTTAGTCACTCCTTGAGTAAAAAAAGTATTTCCTTTTGTCCACCTCCTGCCCATAACCTTCATGGGATGCCCCCGAGGTCTAGTATTTTGGGAGAGGGAGAAAAATTTTTCTCTGCCCACTCTCTCTACCCTGTGCAAAATTTTTATAAACCTCTATCATGTTCCCATCTTAGTTGTCTCTTTTCTGAACTGAAAAGTCCTAGATTCGCTAGCCTTTCCCCACAGGAAAGATGCTCCAGTCCTTTAATCATTTTGGTTGTCCTCTTCCGGACTCCCCCCCCCCCCAGCTTTGCAATGTCCTTTTTGTGACATGGTAACCAGAACTGTACACAGTATCCCAAATGAGGCTGCCCCACAGATCTATACAGGGGCTTTATAATATTGGTGTGGTGTAGTGGTTAAAAATGGCAGACTCTAACCTGGAGAGCTGGCTTTGATTCCCCACTCCTCCTCTACATGAAGCCTGCTGGGTGACCTTGAGCCAGTCACAGTTCTCTCAGGGAAAGCAATTGTAAGCTGCTTTGAGACTTCTTGGGGCAGAAACAAGTGGGGTATAAAAACTTACTCCTCCTTCTTATTCTTTATAATATTGGCTGTTTCATTTTCAGTTCCTTTCCTAATAATCCCAGCATAGAGATTGCCTGTTTCTCTGCTGCAGCGCAGTGGGCTGACACTTTCATTGAGCTATCCACTGTGACCCTAAGATCTTTTTCCCACTTGGTCTCAGCAACTTCAGTTCCATTAACCTATAATTGAAGTTGCGATGTTTTGTTCCAATGTACATCACCTTACACTTATCAACACTGAACTTCATTTGACATTGTTGCCCATTCAGTCAATTTGTGGAGATACTGCTGGAGTTCTTCACAGTAGGGCTGAGAGAGCTGGTTTTCGCCACCCTGAATAATTTTGTATCATCTGCAAACTTGGCCACTATAGTATTCACCCCTAGTTCCAGGTCATTTATGAACAATGTACCGGCCTCAATACCAACCCTTGTGGGACCTCACTGCTTACTTCCCTCCCCCCACTGTGAGAACTGTTCATATATTCCTACTCTTCACTTCCTGTCATACAACTAGTTTTTAATCCATGAGAGAACCTGTCCTCTTATCCCATGACTACTAAATGTACTCGGGAGTGTCTTTGTGAGGTGCCTTGTCAAAAAGCTTTTGAAAGTCCAAGTATATAATGTCTACCAGGTCACTGTTGTCTACATGCTTGTTCACTTTCTCAAAGAACTCCAAAAGGATGGTGAGGCAGGATTTCGCTTTGCAGAAGCCATGCTGATTTTCCCTTAGGAGGTTTTGTCCCTCTAAGTGCCTAACAATTCTACCTTTGATTACAGTTTCTACTAATTTTCCTGGGACAGTCATTGGGCTAACTGGACTGTAGTTTTCTGGTTCCTCTCTAGACTCCTTTTTAAAAATCAGTGTAACATTTTCTACTCTCCAGTCTTCCTGTATAATGGCTGATTTACTGACAAGTTCCATACAGTGGTTAGTAGGGCAACAGTTTCACACTTGAGTTCCATAAGAACTGTTGGGTATATGCCACTGGGAGACAGAGACTTATTGGTTTTTAATTTCCGCAACAGCTCTGGATCGGGTTCCCCAATCATTTTGAATCTGTGGGCACCTTTGGAATTCTAACCTGTGCCTTGACGCCAAGAGCTCCATGCATCAAGCACACGCTCCACAGTGCTCACAAGCCCTGGGTTACAAGCCCCCTCTAATGAACTCTGGCCTGGAAAACAGATGGCCTGGAAGTCTCATCCATTGTCCTGGAAGTGCTTTAAAAAAATCCAGAACCCACAAACCGGTTGCAGCTAGCCAATGGTGAAAGAAGGGTTAGCCACTCTGAGACTCCAAGTGAAGGATGGGGTATAAATCCAATTTCTTCTTCTTCTTCTTCTTCTTCTTCTTCTTCTTCTTCTTCTTCTTCTTCTTCTTCTTCTTCTTCTTCTTCTTCTTCTTCTTCTTCTTCCTTCCTTCCTTCCTTCCTTCCTTCCTTCCTTCCTTCCTTCCTTTCTCCCTATTGTGGACCCAAAATGGCTTACCTCATTCAGTTCTCCATCTTATCCTCACTACACCTCTGGCCTATTGCTTTAGACCAACATGAACCTATGAGGCAGGTTAGACTGAGAGAGTGTGACTGGCCCAAGGTCATCCAGCGAGCTTTCATGGCACGAGTGGGGATTTGAACCTTGATCTCCCAGATTCTAGTCTGATACTCTTAACCACTACACTGCAGTGGCCCACCATACTTTAGCAATGCATGATAGGTTTTGCTCAGGATTGGAGTGAGTACCTCTGTGCAGATAATGCGGGAATTCTCCCTGTGTCTTCTTGGCTAATGACACAGTGTTTGTTCTTTTCTGTTTTGTTAATTTGATCTACTCTGTGTGTGTGACTTGGCTCACTTCTGGGAGCAACTTGTGTGAGTGTGGCATCTTATCTGATGCACATTGACTCTCTGCTCATAAACACCCCCATGATACAGCTTCTGAAGTTTGTTTTGTGTGTATTTGAGGGGGAGACAAAATGCAGTAACGTTCAGCTCCTTTGCAAAGCAGTCCCCATCTGCAAAGGAGCAAAGTGCTAAGTATTGCATAGACTCATTCCTTTGTGGAACCTGACCAGTTTGAAACGGAAGGGCTGATGCCTCAGCAGCTTTGCTGGCCTGTGCAGAGATGAGGTAAGTGCCCTTACATAAGTCAGCAGAGAAGCTCTCTTTATCTCCTTCTTGCACATGTTGGCCTGGTGGAGCTTCCCCTTATCCAGCCCCACCCACCAAAGCCATTAGAACAAACACGGCTGGCTCTCTCTCTCTCGTTTGATTGCAAGCCGCTGCCCTCTGCTCTGCTTGCAAGATTTCATGTGCCTTATCTCAGGCAGCTTTCTGATTAGGTTGGTTAGTTTCCTTTACTATGGACTTTGGCAGCTTGTCCATAACATGGTTGCCAGGACGGAGCAACCAGAGAAACCATTTCCCTCCTTTTATTGATTTCTTTCATGTTTATGGACTCCCCCGTGTTTCCCTATAAACTCCACTCTGATTACCACCCGTCGTTAAGAATATCCTTTCACCTCTAAGTTGAGCTTGATGATTATTGCTGCGTCAATTCCCTGCGAGAGGCCGCAGCTGGACAAGGGTAGAGCATCGATCAAGATAGATCAATGGTGGAGCATCGATCAAGATGGGCCGCCATGTTAGTCTGTCTGGAGCAGTGGAGGAGGAGGTGGTGGAGGAGGAGATTGAACATAAGAACATAAGAGAAGCCAATGCTGAATCAGGCCAATGGCCCATCTAGTCCAACACTCTGTCACACAGCGGCCAAAATATACCAGGTGCCATCAGGAGGTCCAGCAGTGGGGCCAGGACACTAGAAGCCCTCCCACTGCTGCCCCCTCCAGCACCAAGAACAGAGTGCATCACCTGCCCCAGACTGAGAGTTCCCATCTATACCCTGTGGCTAATAGCCACTGATGGACTTCTGCTCCATATGTTTATCTAATTCCCTCTTGAAACTGTCCATGCTTGTAGCTGCCACCACCTCCTGTGGCAGTGAATTCCATATGTTAATCACTCTTTGGGTGAAGAAGTATTTCCTTTTATCTGTTCTAACCCGACTGCTCAGCAATTTCATGGAGTGCCCACGAGTTCTTGTATTGTGAGAAAGGGAGAAAAGTACTTCTTTCTCAACCTGCTCAATCCCATTCATAATCTTATAAACCTCAATCATGTCACCCCTCAGCCGTCGCTTCTCCAAGCTAAAGAGCCCCAAGCATTTTAACCTTTCTTCATAGGGAAGGTGTTCCAACCTTTTATCATTCTAGTTGCCCTTCTCTGCACCTTTTCCAATGCTATAATATCCTTTTTGAGATGTGATGACCAGAACTGTACACAGTATTCCAAATGAGGTCGCACCAATGATTTATACAGGGGCATGATGATACTGGCTGATTTGTTTTCAATTCCCTTCCTAATAATCCCCAGCATAGCGTTGGCCTTCTTTATTGCAGCTACACACTGTGTAGACATTTTCATTGAGTTATCTACTACGACTCCAAGATCTCTCTCTTGGTCAGTCTCTGCCAGTTCAGACCCCATCAATGTGTATTTATATTTAGGATTTTTAGGAGATTGGATTTATACCCCACCCTTCACTACCTGAAGGAGTCTCCGAGTGACTTGCAATCTCCTTTCCCTTCCCCTCCCCACAACAGACACCCTGTGGTAGGGCTGAGAGAGCTCTTTGAGAACTGCTCGGAAAGAACTTATCACACCAGCAGCTGCATGTGAAGGAGTGGGGAATCAAACCCGGTCCTCCCAGATTAGAGTCCGCACTCTTAACCACCACACCAAAGCAGCAGAAAACAGCAAAAGTCCAGTAGCACCTTAAAGACTGAAGAAGCATATGACAGCTGCCACAAATTTTGTTAGTCTTTCAGGTGCTACTGGCCTCTTGCTCTTTTCTAATGATAGGGCATGCACTTGTCTTATTGAAGGTCCCAAATTCAATCCCTGGTAATTCTGGTTGAAAAGGTGCTCAGGGAATAGGTGTTGCGAACTATCTTTCTGTGCTGGAGACCCTAGAGACCTGCCGCCGCCAAGTACTACACTTAATGGACTAATGGCCTGGCTTGACATAAGACAGCTTCCTAAGTTCTAAAGGAAGATACAGATAGGCCCCGGTCACACATGCCAGATAACAGGAAGGGGAGGGGAGGCTATTTGAGCCGTCACAATTTGACACGCCCCAACACGATCAGACATGACGGCGGTGAACCGGCGTTGTTTCCGTTGGCACGTGTTTCCAGTGCGCTCCAACCAGGAAGCAGAGACGCGAGAGGAGCACGCTGGAGCAATCACACAGAGAGCGTCCGTCTGCAGCCCGTCGCAACCGGTCAATAGCGAACTTTCCCAGGTACTTTCAAACTCCGCATCTTCGGCGGGATGCTATGGGTTGCCGACGGGCACATGACACTTGCCACATGTTCCCATGTGATCACGCCCGTAAAATCCACCTGGCATTCGTGGCTCTCCCGTGGCAAATTCTCCGTGTGACCGGACCCAAAGTATCTTTTACTGGGCCAGTTCAGGTTAGTATAGAGGGGTGCAGGTTTTCAATGGGGACGGGCTGTGGCACACTGGTACAGCACCGGCTTTGCATGCAGCGGGTTCCCAGTTCAATTCCTGGCACTTCCAGTTAGAGGGATAGGTGATGTCAAAGACTTCTGCCTGAAACCCTAGAAAGCTGTTGCCGGTTATCCTAGACAAAATTGACCTTGATAGATGAATAATCTGACAGCTTCATCTGTTCAGCTTTCACACATTTTCAGTCTCCTTACCTGACAAGTTCTGTTAAATTAGAAACCTTAATCAGGGATGTCAAACATATGGCCCATGGGCCAGAACTGGCCCATCCACAGTTCTTATGAAGTCCGCGAGTAACTGGTCATTATCTTTATTGCCAGAGGAGAGAGGCTGTGCATTATGCCCCTGTATTCCGTCCTAGTGCTAATGAGTGATGGGCAGTGGAAGTGGGAGGGTGGGCATTAGTGAGGTACTTTTAAGGAAATACTGTGAGAGTGTTAATGTTTTAAGCATGTTTGTATTTTGAGTGAAAAATAATATTATTAATTGGGTTTGCCTGTGTCCCTTATAACGTTTATATCTCCCATACCTGGCATTACACTTTATGGCACACATATTTATGTCAGTTCCGGCTCTTGTAACAAATGAGTTTGACACCACTGCCTTACATAGTCTAGCCAGAACTCAAAAAGAGTTCACATGGGGGAGAATTCAAGGGGAGGGGCCACACTTTAGGGTTAGAGCATCTGCTTTGCATGCAGAAGGTCCCAGCCAGGTTCAATCCCCTGGCATTTCCAGTTGAAAGGATCAGGAAGTAGTTGATGTGAAGGACCTCTGCCTGAGACCCCAGAGAGCCATCACCAGTCTGAGGAGACAAGACTGACCTTGCTAGATCACTGGACTCAGTATGAGGCAACTTCATGGTTCAAGACCTCAATCATCCTTTGGAAGAGTCTGATGTAAGACAGCGTAGGGGGAATTGTGCACAAGAGATACAGCTGGGTTTACTGGCTATTAGTGGGAAAGGACTTGGTAAAGAGGGGAGAATGCAAGCTTATCAAGAGGTGGCTGCAACACAGAAGACCGTAGGTGAAAAGGACCCAATATAGCAGACCTGGAAGGGATCTCATCTGCTGCAAATGAGCAGATATTGCACAAGACTAGATCACCCACAGGCTGGACTCACTGCATAAGATTGCGTAGGAGGGCAGATGTTTCTTTTCTGCTTTTCTGCCTGAAGGACCCACCAGCAAATTTCCTGTCAACTTTCACCCATACCTCTGTCAGCTGCTGTGTGATCTGTTTGGCCTGGATTGTTTCCGATCATTTTTGTGGTGCTTTGGTTGCTGTTGACTGTCAGCTATGTTTTCCTTTTTAAAAAAATAATTATTGTTTTTTGTACTACATCCTATGGGGCAGGGGGTGGGAACAACATTAAAACTAAAGCTAAATAAGGCAAGGATTAATTACTAGCAAAAGATACATTTTGTATATAACGTTCTTACAATAAGAAGGTTTAAATCTAGGTTATTACATTCTATAAAAATGGCTTAAGTTGTAATTTTATAATGTTCATTCAGTGGGCTGCGTGTTATATTCCAGTTCATTTATCTGGTTTCTTCTTTTTCTTCTTGTATTTCAGTTTTAATCGTAAATTGGTTTGGGGCTGCTGCTCCTTTCTCTGAGTCAGAAGTCTCAGAAGTTCCTTTTTCTGATTCATAGGTCCCAGATGTCGTGGTCAGCTATGTTTTCCTGATCCCTGTTTTTAAACTTCTAATAAGGAGCTGGCTCAGGAACCTGCATGCTGAGACCAGACTGTAGGATATAAATGTTTCAAAATACATACAAGAGCTTGGTTTGAATGTCAAGGATCTCCCTTCATTTGGTAGTAGTTACATGGGGGTAGGGATGTGCACAAGTTTTTCCCTGATCACTGAGGCTGCATTCATTGGTCTAGAATGGACTTAGCCATTCTGAGCTATGCACTTGTTATAAACAAACTGTTCTTCTGCAAATTCAAATTGTCTTCTTGGAGTTTCAAACAATTACACCGGTGGGTAGGCACTGCTCCAGGGTGAGTCTTAAAACAGGCTACTGGTATCAGTGGTGACATCCCATTGGAGATGAGGCAGGGTCTGCTGAGTATATAGACAGTAGTCAAGCATGAAATCCACACAGGAAGCAAAAAGTAGAAATCAATTGACAGTTCTCACAATGGAGGGAGTAAGCAGTAGGGTCCCACAAGGATCAGTATTGGAGCCAGTAATCTTTAGTGTATTTATAAATGATCTGGAACTAGGGGTGAGTAGTGCAGTGGCCAAGTTTGCAGATGACACAAAATTATTCAGGATGGCGAAAACCCAGGCTGACTGAGAAGAGCTCCAAGAGGATCTCCACAAACTGGGTTGAATGGGGGATGATGTGGCAAATGAAGTTCACTGTTGGTAAATGTAAAGTGATGTACATTGGGGCAAAAAAATCCCAACTTCCATGTATAGACTAATGGGGTTTTAACTTGCTAAGACTGAGAGGAAAAGTTCTTGGGGGTCATAGTGGATAGCTCAATGAAAAGTGTCAACCCAGTGCGCTGCAGCAGTGAAAAAGGCAAACTCATGGATTATTAGGAAAGGGACTGAGAATAAAATGGCTGATATTGTAATGCCCCTGTATAGATTGATGGTGCAGTCTCATTTGGAATACTGTGTACAGTTCTGGCCACTGTATCTCCAAAAGGACATTGCAAAGCTGGAAAAGGTACAGAGGAAGGAAACCAAGATGATTTCGGGGGTCGGAGCACCTTCCCTATGAGGAAAGGCTGAAGAGCCTGGGACTTCTCAGTTTAGAAGAGAGATGACTAAGTGGGGATATGATAGAGGTTTAAAAATTATGCATGGGGGGGAGAGAGAGAGTGGACAAAGAAAACTTTTTTCCCTCTCCCAAAATACTAGTACTAGAGAGCACCCAATGAGGTTGATGGGCAGTAAATTCAGGATGGACAAAAGGAAATACTTTACACGTAGTATTATTAGAATGTGGAATTTGCTGCCAGAGGATGTTGTGATGGCCACAGAAATAAAAAAACTTAAGTCTATCAGTGACTACTAGCCATGGTGACTGAAGGGAACCTCCACATCCAAGGACACTAATCCCCTGAATCTCAGACTCAGGAGGCAATATCAGGGGAAGGTCAGCCTCTATGCCCTGTTGTGGGCCCTCCAGAGGAACTGGTTGGCCACTGTAAGACAAGATGCTGGGCGAGATGGACTATCAGTCTGATCCATCAGGGCTCTTATGTTCTTATGAGCCAGTCTGGTGTAGTGGTTAAGTGCGCAGACTCTAATCTGGGAGAACCAGGTTTGATTCCCCACTCCTCCACTTGCACCTGCTGGATGACCTTGGGCAAGCCATAGTTCTGGCACAGCTGTTCTTGAAAAAGCAGTTTCTGTCAGAGCTCTCTCAACCCCACCTACCTCACAGGGTGTCTGTTGTGGGGAATGGAAGGGAGGAGTTTTTAAATTGCTCTGAGACTCCCTTGGGTAGTGAAGGGCAGGGTAGAAATCCAATCTCTTCTTATGAACTGATGAGGCCAACAGCCACATGGACAGCTATCTGCTAAGAACCACATTTGGATTCAAAGTGGACCCCCAAGAATTGGGGATGAATCCTGAGGGGGGCAGAGTTTGGGGAGAGCAGGAACATCAATGGGGTATAATGCCACAGAGCCTACCTTCCAAAGCAGCAGTTCACCAGGTGACCTGATCTTTCACCTGGTGACCAGCTGTAATATCAGATCTCCAGCCACTACCTGGAGGTTGGCAACTTTAGTTCCACCACCAGCACACATACCCCCCTTTACCAGTTTGCTCCTCTCCAGTTCTCAGATTAAAGTAACTTGCAATTGTACAGAGTGCACACATCTCTAAAAACCCACTTGTGTTTGCATTACACTTAGAACTTGGGAGTGCTGATACACAGGATACCCTGGCCAGAGACCATATGAGAAGTTGAGCCATTTTTAAATTTTGAAAAAAACTTTATTACAAATGGTACCCTCAAAAGGGGCTTTCTGTAGAATGACAACAGTACAAAATATAATTAAGTTTTTCAAACCCATACAAAAAGCAAAATACACAGAAAATAAATCCACAGTAGAAAATAAATCCACAGTAGAAAAAAGACAAGTCAGTCCACTTTAAAGTTTGTGTCTGACCATCACTTAGACAGCATCTTTTTAACAACAGAGCCTGGTAGACTGCCAAAGCCTGGGATCAGTTAACACTTTAGATATGCAGTGCCATTAACAAATAAATTTTAAAAAGTGCATTTTACTCTGTCAGTGGGGGATAACCAAGTGTTTGGGGGAGGAAGGAGTTGACAGAAGCGCAGCCCAGAAGCAAAACAGTTTTGCACTGTGATTTAAGTCAGCCTTCAGCTATGGATAGGAGGCTTATGGTTTTTACTCAATGTCAGCTGTGCATGGAAGTAAAAGCCTGCTTTTGGCACCATTGGTCTTTTGGTCTAGTGCATTTAGATATTGCTGGGCTTTTTGACACCAAGGCAGCAAGGGAATGCCTGAGAGTTCTCACTGCAACAGGAAGACACAAGGAAGATGCCTTCCCTTCAAGGCCTCAAATTTCATCCCTGCACTATGAGAGGCTGCTGCTGTTCTGTTGTCACCCCCCAGGGTTATCAACACTGGTTTATCCACATAATACAAGACAACAAAACCAGATACACAAAATAAGAAAATAAGCATAGTGATTCTTCTCCCTTAACCAAAAAACAAAACAAAAACTGGCTTGTTTATATGTAGGAGATGTCAAAGTCAAGTTAAAACATAAATACAGGAAATATTAAGTGCTACGTAAATGGTCAGCTGTGAGACTTTCAAAACTGGCCACTTTTGAACAGCGACACTTGTAAGCGGCATACAAGTTGCTTGTTAAATGACAAAACAAAAAGAACGTTCAGAAATACAGCCATTGCATTTTGAGTAATAGGAGCTCCCCACCTTTCTTGGGCCTGTTCTCTCATCCACCTGGAGTATTTCGGTGGTATGAAAGAGCAACACTTTCTACTACTTGCTAAATTCTTCTGTTTTCACCTCTTCCCTTCTTCATCTAGCACCAACAAGACAATCCAGCATCTCTGACAACACTTACAAAACATCCTAACTCTTCTCCCACACGTAAGAGCCCCCAGAGGTTAAAGTGTTAAATTTTTAAAGAAAAAAAATTTGTTCAGGAAGCAAACACATTAAAAAAATGCTTGTTTTAGTATTGAAATTGTCAGACATAACCCCCTCCCAATGTCTGTAGCGATATCATAAGGTTCAAAACACTTCTGATCACTGATACAAAAAGTTACTGATACACGTATCTGTGGCACATGGCCATGTTCTGTTCTCTTAGATCAAATAATGTTGGTTTTTCCCTTCATCTGCAGGAAAACACCATACACTCCCCACTTCTAGGAACTCCCCTGTCTGCTCCTACCCCAAAGTTTTTATTTTTTAAGAGTTTTATTTCAGCACCTGATGGTTTGGGGGGGGGGGGGTTTCTTAAAGCCTTTTGGGGGAGGAAGTAGAGAAGCCAATCTCCACCACTGACTCATGAGACTTCTCTTAGCCTACGCCAAGTCACTTTGGACAAAAGGCATTAAAGGAAAACAGCTCTGCAATTCTACTCCTTGCTGGCAGCTGCTTCATTTCCTGCAAGACTGCGGACTGTCCTGCCACCATGAAATCTTCCCTTTTGAAACAAAAATTCAGGAATTTTCTGCCTGGTGCAATCTGTGAGTGCAGTACTTAAATGAGTCCAGAAAAGGCTGGAGAAGACAACTGTGCAAAAGTTACTTCCTTTAGCTGGTGCTCACTGAACATTGTTGTTGGCAATGCAAGGATCCACCTGGAAGAGAAGAAAAACAAAGAAGGGGATGAAGTTCTGTGCCTGAGGTCTGCAAATCAGATCATGTTTCCTTCTCATTGAACTCGGGGGCTCATCTCTCCCTAACTCACACATGAACAGATTTCCCCTTAGACAACTTCCTTTTCAGTCATGACTTCCCGCCCCCTTTCTGCTTTGCTGTATTCGCTCATTTGCACTCAGTGTAGACTTATTAGGAAAAAAGGCAATAGATACACCTATTCAATATTAGAGGTGGGCAAGCTCATTTATCTTAACTGCCTGCAAGTCAGACATGCAGCTGAAAACACTGAAAAATTATGCAAAAATGAAAGACAAGACTAGACATCCAGTTACAGAATGGGTTATGACTCAGACAGAACTCCACTGGGTGCATTATCTACTCTGGGGCTGCACTTCAGTCCAGAACAGCTAGGAAGCCTCACCTCTGTGTAGGTTGGTGGAGGCATGAACTTGAACTCCGGCGCATACATGAAGATGGGACTGTCAAAGGAGTTGTCCAGCTCATCTATAAGAGGGGTGGTAGGACTCTCCAGGCGGTGATCTTCAGGGACAATGTCCAGATAGCAAGGAGGTGCTATAGAGAAAGATGATACAGGTTAACCAAAATCAGGTTTTTAAAAGTGTTTTCCCTCCAGCCAGCTCCCTTTGCATTGACGTCTACCCGTACTCCAAGTCTAGGAGCCATAACCATGAAGAGGCCTCTACTCACCTTCTGGGGCATCAGGGATGTTGAGATCCACCCAGCTCATCTCTGAACTAGCCTGGCTGGCCATGCTGGAGCTACGGCTGCCGATGCCAGAAGACTTGCTGCCAATGACGAGGGGCAGCTCTAGGATGATCTTCTTGGAACCCGGAACACTGACATAGATCTGCAATAACACAAAGAAAAAAGCAGCGGTGAGGTTCAATCTTGAGGGACAAGGATATTCAAAACTTTCTGGAAATCTCTAAACTGGCCCCGGGTTTAAGCTGAAATCTGTTGAACGCATGCCAAGGCATCATCCCATCGCAAAAAATTTAAGTATTTCAGAAGTATGCCTTCTGCCCATTCAAATGTACCTAATAAGTGGTGTGCTGACAATGACAGGCCAACTACCTTGCCTAAAACTCCTGTAATCCAGATCTAAAAAAAGAGCTTCCAAATTCCCTTCTCCGCCAACATACAAAAATGCTTAGGAAGGGTGGTACGGATGAAAGCTGATGGAACATCCCTCCCAAATAATTTCCAAAATGTGTATGCCAGTTGCAAATCATTCACGGATAGAGTCAACAGCTTGAACGTCTAACATTCAGTACAAGCTTTAGGGCCACACCCAGGCTCAACAATCCTGCCCCGCATACAGACATGCCCCGAGTAGTTGGATTTAGCAAAGATTAACTGCACAACTCCATGATAAACTCAGATCATGCGGTTTGCTGACTAATGGAACCCCCTTCAAGCAGAGTTTTGACTACAGCTGATGCTTTCTATGATCAAGACTACTCACCTGTAGGAAATACTCTACGCGCAAGATGTTGCAGCCCAGGATTGATGGTTTGATCTTCTTGACTCGAAGGGTCTTGCCACGCCAAGTTTCAGACATGCCGGAGACAATGTGGTTGCCGCGGACACAGGACAGTTTCTGGGTGAAGACCTTGGTTTGCCCGTTAGCCAAGTAAGTGTGCTTGGCAATGATGGCTGCCTTAGGCACCACAATTCGGGAGCAAGTGTTCTCAAAGTCGGCGTTTATGCAGATGTCGTCACCTGGAAGAGCAGAGTGGAGAAACCACTTAGCCATGGAAGAACTATAGAACTTCATAGACAGAACTTCTTTGTTATGTGTTCAGAGCTACTTCATGACAGAATGAAACATTCCCCAGCAGCACCTGCATCGTGTATAGTTCTGTCAGTAAATTTTAACTCTACGACAGCTCTCATGCACAGGGTTTTCTCCCCTCTTCCCCACACTCCCCAAAGTGAGAAGGATCAAGGACTCACCTTCACAGAACCCTTTGCGGTCAATCCTGGCACTAACAGATACGTGACCATCAGGAATGAACATGCAGGAAACTCTCTTTTCCTTCTTGGCAGAGACAGGTGACTGTAAAGAAGCACACAAAAAAGGTATGAACATGAAATCTGAAATCCGAGAGGCACAACTGCCTTATTTCCAAACTGCATTCCTCTCCACATAAATCTTGGTTGTTTGACCTCCTGCACAACCTTAACTGGTTTGCCCCTCATTTACAGCTTAAATTATAACTCTAATCATTCACAAATGTCTTTTTAAGCATCCATTAAAACAAGGCATGTGGATAAAACACAACATCAGGCCAATTTTAGACCACAGATTTAAAAAGGAAAACACAAGCATTTTAAGCTGACAATTCTGGATCAGCCCACTAAAAATACTCTGAAAGATGGCCAGTTTAACACAAGCTGCTACAATAAACTTCACAGACTGGGTTAGCTACCAACTTAGCAGCAAGATGAAAGCAATACCCCAAAATGATAATTACCATCAAGTCTGGAGTGTTGACATCAATCTGATCCATAACTTCAAAGCGCTTCTTTAGCTCTTGAGTTGGGAAAGATGGGCGATCCAGGAAAGCCTTCACCCAATAATCAACACAGCCATACTTCCCCTTGAAGGTAGTACCAAGAGGTCTGGAAAAAAACAACGGATGTTCATTAGACACAGGAAGCTTAGAAAAGCAGCAATCTTGTGTTGAGTGATGCTTTGGTGGCCACATCTGACCAATACCTACCCTTGTGGCAGCTCAAATCCAAACTTGTATTCATAGGTGTTCCCTGGTCTCAGAATCACAGAGCCATCTGTATCTATGAAAGATATCACATAGGGAGAAAACCATTAGTCTTCTGGATAAAACAGTTTTAAAATACACTATGCAGTAAAATACATTATGCAGTAAATTCTGGCTTCATTGGAGAAGCTCAAACTACTCTAGTTAAGGAGGAACTCCTTACCAACATGTTTAGATACACATGGGAATTTTAGCCCAAAGGGTTTTAGGATATCCCAACTTTTGATTGAGAAACCAGAAGGTCAATAAATGCCTCTTAGTATACTACAAGCACACATAGCTAACAACTCTTTTGAGAGCTATTTCCCTCTATGAACATCATCCAAAGAATACTGCAAAGAATGAATTGCATGAGCCAGCAATCTAAGGAATTTCCCATTGCCCCAGCTCACTCCTCACTCACTGGGATTGCCAGCCAAATTCAACTGCTATGACACTGGCGGTGGGGGACTCCTTGTACTATCAGTACAAGTCCATAGCCAGACAACCTAGCCAGGCAATTCCGTACTGCAGTACCTATTTCTGGGATATACTGTACTCAAGTGTTTTCCTGGAAACCAATGCAGCAGGGGAAGTACACAATACAGTGGATGCTGCTGCCAGTCATTCAAAAGAGATCCACTCTTACCCACCCCAGTATCCTTTGTTCAGTTCTTCAGAAGGTTTCCTCCTTCGCTTTGCAAAAACCCAACTCTTTAAATAATTTATGTATTGTTTCCTAGCCTGCATCCTCTTATATCACAAAGGCAATATTCCCATGAGTTTACCACAGTGTAAATCCAATTTGAGTTTATGAGACTTAATTCCAAGTAATCATGGATAAGACTGCAATATAAGGGGATCTTTCTAAAAACACAATTTTAAGAGTTTCATCTCCATTCCCCTGTGTACAACCCCACAATTACACCCCTAAATGTTTTCTAATCCTAACCATATTCCATTGTTTATTGGGCATATTTATGCGGTCTGAAATGTTATAATCCACACTAAATTCCAGAGAGAAAGAAAGGCTTTTAAAATAAATAAGACTAAACATTGAGCATAAAAACACTGTGTGAACATGACAAAACCAGATACAAAAAAAATAGGGGAGTTCACTTTTAAAAAAAGTTTTAAAAGTTCTCCACTTGGCTAAACATTACTGTATCCATCGGAGGAAGCCAGCCAATTCCCAGTCATACCACAGGGCTGAAACTGAATCCTGTATCTAACGGAATACAGAGGAAATCCCAATAGATTAACTTCCAAGCCAACACATTTAAGATTGGAAGTGAAGAGTCCGTAAAAAGGACCACTTTACTTCTCACAAGGTTTCCATTTTAATGTTTTAAAAGCATTTTTGCAAGGTTCCCAAAGCCAACCAAGATGCAGACACACGCCAGCACACAGAACAAAAGCCCAGCCCCACACCCAAGGATGCTCACCGGCGGGATGGTCATCCAGCGTGAGGACGTCTTCGTAACGAAGGTACTCCATCTCTTGCTTGCACTGTTGGGGCCCTTTGATCCACAGGACCTTGGCCACCCCGCAAGCCAAGATTTTGACCGAGGTAACCCGGGTGACTTCGGCCACTTCCACGGCCACCCGGCCGGCCACCTTCTCCCCACTGGTGTAGATTTTCTCGGGCTCGCTGAAGGTGAGGGTGAAGGTCTTGATCTTCTTGAACATCACCATGGTGGTTACAAGTCGAGGACTCTCTCTCGAAGGAAGCAAATTTGGTTGCGTTCAACCTAATTTGATTTTGGAGAAGAGTTTCCTAGGATTATTTTTTTCTTCCCCTACAAAACTGGGGTCGAAATCTGTCCTCTTCGCGAGAAATGCGTAGGGGTTACCGGCGAGACACCCCAAAATGGAAAAGGTTAAACTGCTATTTTTTCTCCCTGACTTTTGTCCCCTTTTTACAATTGGGTTTTTTTCACCCAAAAAGAAAAAAACTGAGCGTCTAACGAAATAGCCCACGAGGCTGAAAGGGTCAAAGTTTGCTCTTACACGAAAGCACCCCTCACACTCAACACCCAACAGGCTACTGCGCTGCTGCACCCGGATGCGGCCTTTTATATCTCCTCCTCCCCTTCTCACCCTCCCTGGAGTTGTTGATTTCGAGCTGCTCCATGCGGCCGGCTCGTGTCCCCTCGTGCTGCCCTCGTGAACAGCGCTCCTATTGGCTGTCTCGCCGTGTTTACAATCCAGCGGACCAATCAGAAGGCGTACTGCGGCGCGTGGACAGCGTGTGTGGAGGAGATGCCGGCTCTCAGTTAGAAGACAAAAAAAAAAGGCTGCAATAGGCAAAGCGGGGGAGAGGGGGAGGGAAGAGCGGAGTGACGCATAACTATCCAATGGGGACGAAGTTTGAGACTAGTGGCACCTTATGACCGACAAATGTTTTTTCCAATGAGAAGCCAAGGATAGGGACCGAAAGCGTCGCGAGCGAATGGAGCGCGGAGGGTGGGATTTGGGTGACTCGGGGCATGCTAAGGGCAGTTTGCCGAGTGGGTGTGGCGAGCTGTGACTGATGAGGGGACTTTTGGTGAGAGAAGCTATGAGTTGTATGAAGGGTTGCCTTAAATAGCCAGGTGTGAGGGGAAGTTCAAGCTTCGACCCACCCTTAGTGGGAATAATATAGACTCTATGGCACATTCGTTTTAACCCGGGGAGGGGGGGGTGTCGTTTGCTTACTGGAACAGAAGTGCTTCCAAATAAATTAAAATCAGAAGTGATAGAAACACTTAATTAAGTTTCAGTCCAGTGGCAGCTTTAAGACCAACAAAGTTTAATTCTGGGTATAAGCTTTCTGCGCATGTACACTTCTTCAAATACCTTGAAGAAACAAGTGCCCCTGGACTTAAACTTTGTTCTGCTGCTTCAGGGCTGCCCACCTGAACCTGCTTAACTAAACTGAACGTTGAAAGATTCCCAAAGGCTCAGAGCATAGCTGATTAGGTAAGGTAAAGGTTCCCTTGCTCAAAGCCAGTCGAATCCGACTCTAGGTTGCGGTGCTCATCTCCGTTTCCAAGCGAAGAGCCAGCGCTGTCCGAAGACGTTACCCGTGGTCATGGCCGGCATGACTAAACACCAAGGTGCAGGCGCTGTTTACCTTCCACAGTGGTACCTATTTATCTACTTGCAATTTCTTGCTTTCGAACTGCTAGGTTGGCAGGAGCTGGAACTAGAGACAGGAGCTCACCCCGTCATGCGGCACCCGGTCTCGAACTGCTGAACTACTGACCTTCCACAGCCTGCAGTTCAGCGTCTTAACCACTTGAGCCACCGCAGCTCCTATAGCTGATTAAATTAAGCCAAAACAGGATTTTCCAGCAGGCACCGTTTAAGAATTTAAGTGCACCAAATGGATAGTAACTGAATTCTTTATAAAAAGGTACATTGGAAGAGGTTTTTTTAAACTAATGATACTTCAAAATAAAAAATGGATGAGAGAATCAAATTAATTAAAAATAGCCATAATTGGATTCTTGTCAAAATGGACTGGAGTACCTGTGAGAAGATGTTGAACATAAACCAGTAAGCAACTTTTAAAAATACAGCTGGTGCTGAAAACTACATCCACTGCTAACCAATGCTAAAAATGCTGAAATCAGATTTAAAAGAATATCTCCAGTGCCCTAGGTATCAAAAGCCGAAATGTAGATTGCTTCCTATGCAGAAGCATTGCACTCACAACTATATGAAAGACTTTTTAAAATTCCTGAAATGCAGCATTTATTTACTTGTTTTAAAAAGTGGGTATGTCTACTGCGTGCACTTACTCTAAAGCTGAACAAGTTGTTGCTTTGAAGGAAACGCTTGTTTGCAAATGAACGGCACTAATTCTTCATCTTCACTGTTGTAGAGTTTTACACACACACATCCACAAGTTTGTACCATAGGGCTCAACACCAATATATAATACTAACATGCTACTGTAAATAAGTTAAAGAGTTTTTTCTTTCCATCAAATCATCTTATCCAGTGTTTAGTATTACCTATCTTTCCTTTTGGCCATTTTGTCATATATATGGATTCTATTGTTCTAGGTGGGCAGCCGTGTTGGTCTGAAGCAGTAGAACAAATAAACCTTTGTTGGTCCTTAAGGTGCCACTACATTTTGTTCTATGGATTCTATTGGTGAGGGCAACTGCAGATCAGACACCCAGAGCTTGGTTTGTACCTTGTGCTGTTAATGCCATGTTGAAGCTGAGGAGTGCCATTTTAAATCAGAAGATCTGTCCTAGATAATGTAGCCTTTTTCGTTTCATCTATGGGCATGTAAAATTGTAAATCAAACAACGTAAGCTTAACTTGTATGCACCTTCACTTCAAGAAACAAACTTTCAATTTTGGCCTTGAATTTGGGGGTCATCATACTGTCTTCACCTCCAAACCTGGCTGTCTGAAACTAAGCCAAAATGAATCCTAATTCCAGCTTTCCTCCCCTCCCCTCCTCAGGCAACAAGTGCATTCCACAAACGTCAAGGAAGTTTTAAGGCTGGGACAGGCATAGAGCCAGTTGCGCTGCAGTCCAACACACGTTCCTGAAATAGTATTCTTTCCTGTGTTCTGCCAGCTTTCTTTTGCCCTTTGCCTCCCTGACCTCGATTTGTCCACCAACACTTCCTAGTGACAGTTGGAGATACCAAGGGAAGAGCACATGTGATGTTAACATATTGCAAGACCCTTATACTCGAGTGTTGATTAATCTAGAATAGAGGTTTTCTAAACTGTATTCTGGTGAAGTCTGAGTCTTCTTGGAAACATATCAAGAGGTTTCCCAATGAGATCAAGCTTTCCTGAAAACATCTTGGCCATTGCTACCAATCTTCTTTTGCAATGCGCAGTCATGGGAGATGCTGGGTGTGTTATCTAGCCTTTGCTCTTGGAGTTCATGCAAGACAATGGTAGGGCTAAAGACGCCTTGGCTAGTGCTCTGCATGGACTGCTTGTGCACTCTCGAGCTTTTCCCAGAATCCTCTGCAATGAACAGCTGACAGGCAGAGGAGTTCCTAGGCATACTGTTCACCTGTGGTAACAGACATGTAGCCAGGATTTTGTAACTTAAGTCAGGGGGCACTGACATCACAAAATAAAAAAATAAAATTTTAATTTTAAAAACTCACGCTCGCCACTTGGAGCAGGCAGGTATTCACCCCCATTCACTCCCATCCAGTAGCCCTGCAGTCCATTCACACCATGGCTCATCGACATCATCATGTGGTCTGCTGTGGGAACCTGGGCACCCAAAGGTGGCAGCGATCCAAAGAGCAGCTTGCAGCATAACAAAAGGAGTGTAGACGTGTGTCAGTTTTGCTGGATGAAAGTCGGGGGGCCTTGGTAGGAAGTCAGGGGGCTGGGCCCCGAAACGCCCCACTGTAGCTATGGGCCTGTGTGGTAAGCGTTTTCTTAAAGGAGAAGGTTTTGAAAACCACCGATCTAGAAGTATGACAGCTCTCCGGTTCTGTACATGCAATTGGAGGCTAGAATCTGTTTCATTTTGAACATGAGCTCCAGGGGTAGAAAAGGTCTCTCCTCCTGCTCTTTAACTGTGCTGATTGTGAGTACAGCCACTCATCCCCAGGGATGATAAGTGGTAGCTAATCTGTATGAACAGTTATTCAAATTGCACCCTAAATATTTTATTTCCTCCAAATGACCTGAAGCTTCCACTCATTTGTAATCAGAGGGATAGCCTTGGAGAATAATTTGTAACAGGCAGGATAGATCCTTTTAAGAGGCCCAACACGAAGGCCGTAGTAGTGGAAAAGGAAACCTTATATGGCTTAAAAATATGTCTTGGGTAAACAGGCCAGAAGGGTATTTATTAACAGAGGGAAAACAGCTGCAATAAAAATGCAACTTGGCAGGGAGCTTTCTGTGCAGTAACTGAGAGGGTCCAGCAGCTTTAAGGAACTCTTGAAAGCAGTGATGAGTATTCTTTTCTCTTCTGACAACAAGTATATATTGTTCCCTTTCTTGCATCACATGTCAAGTACTTTGGGCATGGAAAGAAAAGCTGAGTTCCTCGAACAACCAGTATCTGCCTGCCTATCATCCCACTCTTTCCAAGGAGCTCAGCGTACATGGGTCTCTTATCTGCTATCCTCCCAACAACCCAGTTAGGTTAGAGGTCGCCTGCAGTGCCATCCTAAACAGAGTTATACCCTTCTAAGACCATTGACTTCAGTAAACTAAGAAGGATATAACTCTGCTTAGGATGGTGTTCCCAGTTAACTTGATGATTGAGGGCGGTACTTGCACCCTGGCCTCTCCAATCGTGTTAGAGAAAATGTAGCACTTGGGGAAGTGTGTGGGGCAGGCTGTATCACAGTATGGTTCTATATCTAATCCACTCACCCCTCCCATTTATTCTGAGGCCCAATTCCATTGGTCTGTTTAATAGTACACAACTTTTATTTTTAAAGGTGGGGATATTTTCAGGTTGTATGGTTGCTAGAGCAAGTGAAATATCTTGCATTGTGATGAACCAGAACGAACATTTCCATACTGTATGCTACACAATAATGCCTTGGACTGTTCTGTGTTTTTTTGTCCAGGAGTTAGAATGATTTTATTGACAGAGCTTGCCCTCTTGTGTTTTATTGTCCAAGAGTTAGAATAATTTTATTGACAGAGCTTGCCCTCTTGTGGTTATTGTCAGTAATTCACCATTACCATGTGTTTGAAAAAGGGAGAAAACCCTAAGGCTTCCCACCTGTTCCTTATGCATCTTCTAAATAACTACATTACAAAGGTGGTATATTCATTGTTAATCATAGAATTATAGAGTTGGAAGGGATCTCCAAGGGTCATCTAGTCCAACCCCTGTACGATGCAGGAAATTCACAAATACATCCCTCCCCTCCCTACTCCAGACCCAGAAGATGGCAAAAAAACCCCTCCGGGTTCCCTAGCCAAACTGGCCTGGAGAAAATTGCTTCCTGACCCCGAAGTGGTGATAAGCATTTCCCTGGGCATGTAAGAAAGGGCCATGAGAACTAAGCGTTGATGCAACCCTTCCTGCCCTCCCTCTCATGATCTGCCTAAGTTCACAGAGCCAGCATTGCTGTCAGACGGCCATCCAGCCTCTATTTAGAAACCTCCAAAGAAGGAGCACCCACCACCTCCCAAGGAAGCATGTTCCACTAAGGAACGCTCTAACTGTCGGGAAGTTCTTCCTAATATTTAGCCAAAAACTCTTTTGATTTAATTTCAACCCATTGGTTCTGGTCCGACCTTCCAGGGCTCTCCTGTTCTGATAAATGTGACACATCATTTTCTTACAGACTCATAATGTGTTCCTCATTTTGGAGCTGTTTGTGGCAACTCTAAAAAACCATCTTTCTAGGTTTATGGGAATTTCAATGGATCCTCACCTCTCGCAGCTCCAAGAGTGGCTACGGAGTTAGGACTCATCTAGAAATCTCAAGCTTAATGTTTTAGACAGGATGTGTTTTTCCAAGTGAAACAGTTACTCCGATATTGTCGATCCAAAATGAGGCAATAGCAATACTTATAGTTTACTTGCCCTTTCAGGCGTTAAGTTGCTTCACTTACGTTATCATTTTGTAATCCTTATAACAGCCCTGTAAGGCAGGTCGGTATTCTTATCCTCCTATTGCAGAAAAGAGTGTGTGTCAGTGGACTGAATTTTAAAAAAGTCTCTTGTGAGAGTTCCTAACAGAGACAGATTACAGTGAGGGACAGGCCCTCTCAGAGGTCCAGAGAGACCGACATCAGAGGGTTGCCAGCCCTTCCCTGGCACCAGTGGGACGTTTGGAGGGGCAGAGACAGTAGAAAACAGCATCGCTCAACACAGCAACATGACTTCTGGGTGGAGACCTGGAAGCAGGCTTGCCAGCCTATGGCTGGCTGCTGGCAGGAGATTTACTGGGGGGAGAGGTTCACTGTCCATGCACCAGCTTTACTTCCAGGTTACACCAGAAGTGATGTCAGTGTGTTGTCAGTGCTGACGATTGATTCTCCCCTCCCTCATTTTCTTCCAACTGGCCCAGCAAGTGGCAACAGGGGAAAAGGGCTGCCAGTGGGAGGTCTCCCACCAAACTGGGAGACCTGACAGCCAGTGCTTCCTCTAAACTGAGTTAGTGTGAGCTAGCACCCCTACCCGGAAGTGACATCTAGTAACATTCTAGGAATTTCCCTGTTCTCTATGGTAAAAATCATAGAGGGTGGGGGTATCCCTAGAGCATTGTTCAATGTGTTGGTGTCAGTTCCAGACATTACTGCATCAAGCAACACAGATTCCTTCCCTCTATTGCTCCCCTGCTGCTCCAATGAGTGCAAGTGGAGGATGGGGTAGGACAGATGGGGGTTTGTCTGCTGATAAAGGGGAGATGGCATCCCTACCAGGCCACTACCAGCTTTTGAGGCCTTTAACTGTAATAAAAATAAAAAATTACAACAGATGATGCACATAAACTTGTGAGGCACCCTTTAGATCTGCCCCCTGATTGGCCCTGGTGAGTGACTTCCTGATGGCCTAGTTTAGACCAAATTAATACATGCCACTTTCTGTGCAATCTTATGCATAGTTACTCTGGTCAAAGCCCATTAATTTCAGTGGGCTTAGCCTGGAGTAACTCTGCATTGGATTGCACTGTTAAAGTGCATTTCAATCCCTCTCCAGCATGAATTGAAAACAGGCATTTTAAAAACCATTTGTATCTAGATTCTGGATCAATTGGTGTCAATGGAAGAGGGCTGAGTTAACAGTGGCATTTCAACCTTCTGGTACTTAACAATGCATTTGTGATTTCAGTGCTTTATCACACATTGCAATATGCCTTTTTTATTGCTACCTGCCACCCATTGATTTTCAAGATGTTCTTTGCAACTCTCAGTGCTGGGTACTTAAAAAAAAACCAAAACAGGTTATACTTTATCTGTAATTGATGCTCCATTGAATAGTAATCTCTGCAGTCACAAATTAAATAAACGCATGCAGATCAGTTGCAGAAAAGTTTTGATATCTCCACAAGGCACTCTCTCTCCATCCTCTGATGTTTTTTATCACCTTAGCACCACATGAAAAGGACAGGATAGAGTCTCTTCTCCCAGTTCTTACCAGCCTTTGTTGAGAATTCATCACCCGTTGTAGTAATTTTATTTATTTATTTAACATATATCCTATCTCTTCCACATTAAGGTTGCATGAAGAGCCCACAACACAGTAGGAGGGAGGGATATGTGAGTGCACAGATAATCATCCCAGTGATCATCAGTTACAGGTAAGTGCAACTCTGTTTTTTATGTTTGTAGTGTCTGCTGTCCCACACAGGAGACTAGCAGGCTATTTACTGAATGGATGGCAGGCGTGAGGCTGTTGAGGAAACAAAAAGATAATGTAGCACAGCTTTTGCAAGATCTGCCTCTGCCACTGTTGACATCTGAGAAATAATGCTTGTTAAATGTTGAGGCTCTGGACCACACTGCAACTTTAAAGATGTCTTCTGCTTCTATCCCTCTCATATGACGAGCAGAAGATACCCAAACTCTCATGGAATGACTGTGCACTAGCAGTGGACATTGAACATCCACTAACGGATTACACAAACTCAGGGGTCTTTTGGGGGGGGAGTGCACCTGAGCGCAGCTCCGGGAGCTCAGGAGCCAAGCCCCGCCCCCAGCCGGCGTCCCGGGGAGTCTTTCAGGCAGCCGAATGTCAATTTCAGCTCCATTATATCCTATGGGTCATTGAAGTCAATGGTGAAAACATAGGGTATATTCTGGGGGTGGAGGGAGGGGGTTTGAGGGAGAGGCTCCAAGCTCACAGGGTAGCTGATGGAGCCTCTCCCCAAGATATTCACCAAGTTTCAAGAATATTGGATCAGGGGGTCCAATTCTATGGGCTCCCAAACAGGTTGCCCCTATTCCCTCCATTGTTCTCTATGGTGGGGAAAAAGTAACTTTTTTCCCCACCATAGAGAACAATGGAGGGAATAGGGGCAACCTGTTTGGGGGCCCATAGAATTAGACCCCTGGTCTTGAAACTTGGTGGGTATCTTGGGGAGAGGCTCCATCAGCTACCCTGTGAGTTTGGAGCCTCTCCCTCAAACCCCCTCCCCTCCAGCCCCAGAATATACCCTATGTTTTCACCATTGACTTCAATGACCCATAGGATATAATGGGGCCGAATTGCCGCTGAATTTCTTTCATTCCCTCCTTCTCTCCTTTTCCTCTTTCCCTCCTTCTTCTCTCTCTCTCTCTCTCTCTCTTTCTTTCTTTCCCACCTTCTTCTCTTCTCTTTTTTTCTCCTTTCCCTGTTTCCCTCCTTCTTCCCTTTCTTTCTTTCCCTCCCCTTTCCTTCTCTTTCTTTCCTTCTTTCCTTCTCTCTGCTCTCTCTCTTTCCTTCCCTCTTTCCTCCTTCCATGGCCCAACTCTCATGAGAAGGAGTTTAAACTTTAAACACCTTCTCTCTTAGCTCCCCCACCCAGACCAGCTGGGGAAGGGAAGGGGAGGCTTTTGAAGATGCCTCCCCCCCTTTGGCTTCCCTTTCTGACATCACTTCCGGTGATGTCAGAGGGCGTGGCATATGCTAATGAGCTTCTGCAGCTGTTTTTCTATGAAAAGACCCTTGCACAAACTTATTTTTTTTTAAATCAGTCCAACAGGACACAGATTGTGTAGACAGATGTTAGGCCTTCTACCTGCCACTAAATCAAAGCAAAGATAAGGGTCCTTTCTACGCTTCTGTCCTAGATAAAGATCTTCTGATATCCAGTGTCAGAATGCAAGACTCTTGGGTTATAATCTTTGGGATCAGGGGAAATAAAACAGGCAGTACAGAATCCTTTTTAATATGAAATCGGGCAACTACTTTTGATTTTAAAAAGTCAGAATGAGTTTATGTTCATGAATTTTAAGAAAAACAAAGATCACATCTCAGAGTTCTTAAGTCATTCTGCATTCTGGTTTAATTTGCAAATAAATAAACTTGCCATCCTATAAAATACAAACAAACATGTAGCTAAAGATTCAAAGGGTTTCAGTCTCAGTTTGTACAGTAATAATGACAAATTCAGTGGTGATACATGGGGGGAACTGAAGGAAACATTATTCATTAAACCTTTCAGAAAATGTTTAGACACTTTTTGAGTGTAAATCAATTCCCCTGTATCAGCTCAGTAGCAAAACAGTAGCAATAGCTGCTAAACAGGCATTAATAGAGGTAGTAGCCAAACGTACATATTTAACAAACAAAGGATACTCAAATATGTGATAACTTGCAAGCCATTGATTCATCTCCCTTTCAGAGTGACTCCTGAACACATTTTTCCTATTTATATTAGTAAGGTTTTCTAGGGAATGTTTTCCTAGCTTCTGTTAATATTCTCAGACCAACTGTCATTTACATCTACCCGCATGGTAGATGCTGATATCTTCTCCGTGACATTTTAATTATGGTTGTCTGGGCTAATAAAGGGATATGAATATGCACCTGATGATCTCCTATCTCATCTTGTAAAGGACTCTGGTTGTTAATGGGATTCAAGGAAATGCATGACAGAACAGCATCTGTGTACAGTGCATTGTACATCTCTGTGCAGTACATCTCATACATAGAGTACGAGATGCTACTGAACAGAATTTATGGCACAACACATTGAATCTTGTTACAAATAAGTCTATTGTATTGGAAGCCCTGTTTGTCTGAAAATTGGAAGGAGATGTTTGCACAGTTGTGTGCTCAACTCATCTACTAAACTAAGTGTTCCATGTCTCTCCACTGGGAATCGCTTGGATTGTGATTCTGTAATGGATACATCAGTCTCAAAAATCCTCCCCAAACCCCAACCTCCCCAGGCTGTACCCCCAAATATCCAGGAATTTATCAACCTGGAATTGGCAACCCTAATGAGTTGTGAACATTATTGGTGGAGTTAATGCTGAAGCTTTGGACTGAGCATCTGCAGAGAGATTGCGACTGTCCACCAGCCTATTGACTGTACAGGTATACTAAGACAGTTCCTCTGACTATTCATGGCTGGATTCTCAATTACCGGTCTGGCCAAGAGAAGCCAACACTGTAACACTGAGGTGGGAAAAATCATTAGGGGAGGGAAGTCCCTTGCATTCTGATGTGCTGCTGTGTGAGTTCCCATGGCAATGAAAACTGGAAATTTACACAGAGTTGTCAAAATGCCTCGCAGACAAAAACATCTTCACCAATAGCACAAGTCACCCTACTAATTTCCCTTTAATTATTTTCACAAACCTTTACAGATTGATGAAAATTGTTTTGTCTTTTCTCCCTTATCATTTAACCGATTTAGAATTTAAGCTCTTCAGTGATGATGGGCTTCTTTTTCTTAGATGAAATTTTGGGAAACAGTCAACCACCCATGAATAATCTAAGCATGTTTGAGTATAAAGAGATGGCTCTGTCATTTGCTTAAAAAAATCACATCTGTCTCAATTATAGTTGCTCATATGGTGATTATACCTTTCTCTGGTTTGATAAAGAAGAATACAGTAGAAATAAATTTATTGATGGCGTCTGCCCTCTGGTGGTCACTGTTATAATTTACCATGACAGTGAGAATTTTGAAAAGGAAGAAAGCAATGGACATTTGAATTGTGCGTTGAATGTATTTCACGGCATGGTCAGTAAATCTGAAATGGGATTTATTTCTGAGTATACCTCCTCAAGATTTCTTCCTCAGTGTGGCTTGGTGCGATATAGTGCCGCCTCTAATTGAACCAGTTTAAGGTGTTGTGGGACATATCAGCCACACAGCACACCCTGCTGTGGGTTACCCATGGAGACATCCCATGGTAAAGCATCCACATTATAGCAGTGCCTCAGCCACAGAGCCCACTGCAAAAAAAAATAATTCCAAACTTCATGCACAGTTGCAGAATGGATCTGCATTCAGACATCTGGCCATGTGCAATGACTGCACGGGGAACTGAAAACACCACTAGTGATGTGGTACCTTTTTCACCCGGCTCCAAGTCGTCTTATGACAGGATAAGTATGTCTGGGGAACGCCTGACAGATGTGACTGTCTGACTGCGCCCATTTGATCCAGAGGGGAGGGGTGGCTGTGTCAGGCCAAACTGGCCGTGTGATCATGGCCATTGCCTTACAGAGCTTCCTAGGCAAAATCACGCAGGTTGCTAAACCTTGCGAGAAGCTTACATTCTAAAACAGGCAATGGGAGAAACATGAGTATGAAGGGATGTCTATTAACTAACGTCATCTGAAGAAGTGAGCAGTGACTCTGGAATGCTCGTCCCCTGCCACACATTTTGTTAGACTTTAAGGTGCCACTGGACTCTTGCTCTTTTCTACTGCTGCAGATAGACTAACATGGCTACCCATCTTGATCTAACATGATTACATTTACTTAACTTGGTTAACAGTTGGGAATAAAGTTTATGGTCTAGGCTGAACAGAAAATAAAGGTTTTATGGATGGATCTGAAGGGAGAGAAAGAGGGTGGTATACATGCCTTGACTTGGATAGGCCAGGATAGCCCGATCTCGGAAGTGAAGCAGTGCCAACCCTGTGTAGTGCTTGGATGGTGTTACGCATTGGGACTGAATCATTCCAGTTATGTCACACCAGAGACTGGCTGAGCTTGGAGTGCTAGAACAATAGCCTACCAGGACTCTGGAAGTAACCAATCAAGGAATAATGTTATGTAAATAGCCTATCACCGGGAGTGGGGTGTGTTTGGGTGTGGCAATTGCATAGTATTTAACAGAGCCGAGGCCCTGGGGATTTTGTCTTGCTCTTGCTGAAATCACAAAAAAAGTTGAGCTGATCACTAGACTTGAGCCCGCTCATCCATGGAACCCCCACTATTGAACAGATGGGAGACCGCTAAGGAAGTCCATGACTACTATGCAGAGGCAGGCAATGGCAAACCACCTCTGTTTGTCTCTAGCCTTGAAGACCCCATGAGGGGTTGCCATAAATTGGATGCAGCTTGATAGCGCTTTCCACCACCACTACCTCATGCATATTTAGGGAATGTGTTCCACGCATGGGCTTGTGTCCTGCTACCATTTTTTTTCTAGCCAGGGTGACCATCAGTGAAAGGGGCCAATTTTTGTCAGTTTCTTGCTCCCAGGGCAGACTCCTAGTCTACCCCGCCATTCTGTTCTTGAGGGCCCCTTGAGTCCCAAGAGCTGAACTTTGGGACACCTAGGCCTGCAGTGGGAAAGGGAGAGAAGAAAGCCCTTTCCATGAGCTTTGCATCATTCATTTTGTTGGATATCAGCCATAGGGACTGGCAAGGGAAAGTAGGAAACCGGGGAGCAAGTGGGGGTGATAGTTCCTTCAGCCCTGTTATAGCCTTTTTCATTCTATCCCAGGGCCTTCTGTTAGGCAAGGTTTCCTTTGCCACAGCTTTCTGCATTAGCATCCCCATTTTTAATAAAAGACATTTTTAATAAGACATTTTCCTCAAAACTCTCTTTTCCAATAAAAATCAATGAATCTTTCCTAACCCACTTTAATCTAGTTAATCTTCCTTGGTCACAGCTGAGGAATCTGGCATTGCAATTGCATTTTAAGGTTTCCGTGCTTCCCCTTTCCCTGCCAGCTAGGAAAAGGAAAAAAGCCCTTGAAAGGGCAGCAGGGTACAGCTTCCCTCCATATCCATTCCTGTAGTGGACATTCTTCCCACAACCACCTCACAGCTCTACCTCTGAGCTGGATCAAGGGAGGTTTCTTTTTGCTCTGGCTTGAAGGGGGAAAATATGTGAGCCAGATGGGGCATATCTGTTTTGGGAATGGTATCACCTGGATATTCCCAAATATTCTGGGGGCTTCCCATTGCCCATGCAGGGGGAAAAATCCCCATGTGGAAGAACGCTGGGTGAACAGATAATAGCAATTCTGGACTACACTATTCCAGCAACCACAGAGTAGTTGTAGAGGGTGCTTTTGAGCATGAAGTAAAGGTCAGGGGTAACTTTGAGTTGGTGCCCAGTGCCTGTCCCTTGCGTCTGGGTTGTAGCAACTGGGGACCGAGCAAGGACTTCCATGTGGGTCGGAAGAAGAGACGTCCCATTTCCCCAGACTCTCTACTACATTTTCCATCTTCTCTTTTATTACTGTTGCTTCACAATGCATTATCCTCCCACTCAAGATGCCAGGGAGAAGTCTTACTTGTCTTTCAAACGCTTAGACATATTTAGACAATGTAAGTGCTAATTCTCCAATTTGACACTTCATTGACTAGATGGCATTTGAACCGACCATGGAACGAGTGAGCAAACACTGAGGTTCTCTGAGGAAATGCAGCTGAAGATGATTCAGAACGCTTGCAGTTTTTGTTTGGGTGGGGAGAATGTCACCAAATTAGATGCATGCATGCAGGGCTTTTTTTGTAGAAAAAGCCCAGTAGGAAATCATTAGCATATTAGGTCACACCCCTGACAGTACATCTCATTAGCATATTAGGCCACACCCCCATGTTACCAGAAGTGTGGTCATCCAGCCACACCCACCTTTTGCATCTTATTCTGTTTACCTTGTTTGCTGTCAAAACCGAGGGCTTTTTTTGCAGCAGGAACTCCTTTGCATGTTAGGCCACACAGTCCTAATAAGTTTCTGCTATTTGGTGTGGCCTGTTATGCTAATGAGTTCCTGCTGGGCGTGGCCAACTCGGGAGCCAGCCGGAACTCTGTTCCTGTGCGTTCCTGCCCAAAAGGAGCCCTGTATGCATGTATATGAATGTGCATGTGTGTCACAGTCCACTGGCAGGTATGTTTTTGAGGTGGGACATTCCACAAAGCAGGGCCACAGCTGATATGGCACAAGCCATCACTGTTGCCTCCAGCTGAGCAGAGATCACCATCAGCAAGGCCTACTGAGAGGGTCTGGTTTGATACGTGCCCTCACACGAGGGAAAGAAAGTGTTTCCTGGGCTATCTGTTCTGCAGGTGCTTGATTACCCCTTCATTTCTGACTGGCACAGTAGTGGTGCTGTGATTAAGAGTGGCGGACTCTAATCTGGAGAACCGGGTTTGATTCCCCACTCCTCCACATGAAGCCTGCTGGGTGACCTTGGGCAGTCACAGTCCTCTCAGAACTCTTTGAGCCCCACCTACCTCACAAGGTGCCTATTGTGAGGAGAGCAAGGGAAGACGTTTGTAAGCCACTTTGACACTCCTTAAGGTAGAAAAAAAGTGGGGTATAAAAACCAACTCTTCTTCTTCTAGTAGTCTGGTCTGTAGTCCTATATGTGGTGGCCTGAAATCATACACAGATGGCACGTTTGGTAGCAGAGGACTTGTAAGAATGTGCAACAGATAGAATTTGAACTGGTCTGCTGCACCCTGGGCCCAGTTCCTGGTCTGCTCTGGTCCTAGAATTTTTTATTTCATGAAATAGTGGCCCTGTGTATCCATGGATTGCGCCTAATAACAACTGATATGATTTCACTAAGATTTCTCCCGAACCTGTTAATCTGCCCAACAGTTGATAGGAGTAGTAAGAGACGATCCCAGCTGATTCTTGGTCCATAAAAGGGAGAAATGATGACACTGAAGCAAAAGGTTGTTATTCATATCATTTTATTTGTAGATTTCCGAAACAGGAGGAAAAGTGTTTGTAGGCTTCCAAAACAGGAGGAAAAGTGTTCCAAATTTCTAGAGAATGGCTCTTGTGCTTGTTCCCATTGGCCGTCTTAGAATCAGTGGTAAAAGATCAGCATTGCAGATTCCAGTAATTTTCTGGAAACGCTCCAACCACTGTGAGTCCCATAGCCATCCCAGTCGAAGGATGTGTAATCGCCACACTGTCGTGGATTTCCTTGTGGAAAATATCCTCCACCACCAACACAGGACTGGGGAAAAGGAAAATGGGGATAGTCTGGGTTGGAATCTAGAGGGGGGCAAATGTTCAGCATTGCTGATGGAATAAGCCAGTCCCAAATATTAGCACACTGTCTTTAAACCATCTACTCACATGTTCTGAGTTGCATCCTGTGACTCTTAACTCCAGCACACAGAGCCATGGCTGCTTTTTCATTATTAAACACCCGGAACTGAATGAAGCCAGGTTCAAACTGAGCTGGAAAGACAAAAACATAAACAGCAGGGAGGTTTCTTTGCTCCAGGAACTTGGTATTTGATAGCTCTGTGGTTTGGTTCAGACCTAATAGTGAACTATTGCTTTCTGTTATGTCCCAATCAGCAAGCAATGGTTTGCACTTTCCATGCAAATCAGGATTCTAAGTCTGGAACAAGCCTGTGGTTTGGAATCTTGGTTTGCAGGGCAAATGCATACCTTAGTTTGCTTTTTTGGGTGTAATTGCAAACTATGGTTTGCCAAAAATCCTGAAAAGTCTAATTCACTGATGGTGTGTGATAAGATGGAAGTGAAGGGTGTGTGCAAGTCCGAGAATCAACCAAGCTCATACCTGCTGGGGCAAACTGTGGTTCAGTATGGCCATGGTTTTTGTTAGTCATGGTTTACAACCCAAGCCATGGGTCAACTTCCAAATGAACAACAGCCAGCAATGGTTAAGAGCTGCTGGCCCGCTTTCATTTACAGCCCAACGTGCACTTTCATTAGTTCATTCTTGTTTCTCTGGAGGAGGAGCAACAGCCGTCACTCTGGTCTGTCAGTTCAAACATCCTGGCTGCTTCCACAGAGATATTTTCCCCAGGTATTACATAGCATATCCCCCCCCCCTTTTTTTTGCAGAGAGCTTCCACTGGACTCTGTGCTTTTCCTGAGCATGATGTGTGGGGCTCCCAGGGCCTTCCCATTTAAGCCAGAGCAAAGGAAAAAAAATTCCTTTGCTGCAACCTAAAGGGGAAATGCAGGGTGGCTGTAGATAGAGCCAACTGAGGGAGGGGGGCTGAGGTAAATGGCAACACTATGCTCCATTCCCACAATCTTCATTCCTTTTTGTTGTTGTTGTTACAGCAGAGTCATGGCCCTTAGAACACCTTTCTGGGCTGTATGGGAGTCTGGCAAGAGTGTGATGCCATGGAGCGGCACGGAGAGCAGCAGGTGGCACAGAGACAGGGCACATGGGTACTACTGCTGCTCATCTCCCTCTGCTCCCACCCCATGTGGAAACAGCCCTTGTCAAACTCATATTGAACACAAACCAGGACTCACAAAAACCCACTTGATTCTGGTTTGCTGTCTTAGTTTGTCAATTCAAACCAAAGCATTGTTAAGCTAGTTTGGCATGATATCTGAAATGAGCCTATGATTAGTTAAAATATTCCTAGCCTGCTTTTTGGTTTTGTAAAACCTCCAAGATAGGTTATATTTATTTTATCATGTATGAAGTGGTTTGATCCTTTAGAATCCTACCCAAATTGGGCCCAAACTTCCGTAAAGATTGAAACTATGTTCCATTGAATAGTCTGCTGTCCTGTTACATCCTCTGTGCACCGAAACCATATTTCAAAGGTATGCAGAATGGCTGCCCTTACCTGTGGAATCCCTTGCCCCTAGGGACTTGAGAGTGCTTAGCTTTGAAAGCTTTGTAAAGCTTATTCTACTCATGCTGGGTTTCAGTGGCTAGGGATGAATCCAAACTGATGTGGCAGAAGGAAGGGGGGTGGTTAGCATTTTTTGGAGGAAGCGAATTAAAAATAGTTCTTGCATCTCTCCTTTAAAAACTGTAGCCAGTTCCAAATCTTAGGTATAAGACAGACATTCCAGTAAGCATATACAGTATTTGATATGCATTATATTTCATAATCTTGTTAAGGTTGGAACCTAGGTCAGTTCCGAGCAACCATGGAAGACAAGCAAGGTCTATGTAATATTATGCAATTGCATCAGATAGTGAAGAACATCATCAAACCCCAGACAACTTTGCAGTGCCCAAAGTTGACTTTAATCATCTGTTGCCCAGATGTCATTAACCAATCAGAACATTTTGTATGATTGTTCACTATAAAAATAAACTGTGAAAAAAGGAAAGTCAAAACTAGGTTATAGTAGCAATTCAAAATTCTGCAATTCTTTATTTTAATATCTGCAAGACTTTAACTTTGATCTGTTCTTGTATTCCAAACCCAACTCATCCAGTGTTTTGGTCAATTTCTGCAGAGCATTTCGCCATGACAAACAAATCACTTACCTCGAGCATTTGGAGCATAAAAGAAAGATGTCTGCTCGGCATTACCGTGGTCATAGAAAACTGGCACAGAAGGGCCATTGTTATCTGCACAGGTGCCAATTCCAAACTGTACTGGGTATTTCTAGAAAGGCAAGCAAATGGCAAAGAAAACCAGGCATGATGGAGGAGGAGGAGGAAGAGGAGAAGGAGATTGGATTTATACCCCACCCTTCACTTGGAGTCTCAGCGCGGCTTACAAACTCAAGGTCACATCAGCAGGTGCAAGTGGAGGAGTGGGGAATCAAACCCGGTTCTCCCAGATTAGAGTCCGCACACTTAACCACTACACCAAACTGGAGAGAGAGAGGGAGAGAGAGAGAGAGAGATTGATCCACCTCACTGAAAGGGGTGGGGGAAAGGTCCCCTGAGTAGATATGGTAGCCTTCTATAGGTGTATGAGGGGATAAAAATAAAGGGGGGAGGGCTAGGCTTGAATAAAGAGTTAGCTTGGAAAGCATATTTTTAATGCTATCTTCATAGAACAGTTGGCTAATCTTGTGATCTCTGTCCTGCCTCCAGGACCAAAAACATGCAGCGCAAGAGATCCATTATTAGATTTCTCAGCTTTTTCCTCCTAAACTTATCAGCTATCCCGAGGCTACAAATTAGGTCAGAAGAGCAGCGTTGGGGGAAGGAGAGCAACTCTGAGCTGGGAAATTTTTGGAGATTTGAGGGTGAAACCCCCGGTGGGCGGGGTTTGGGGAGGGGAGGGAGCTCAAGTGGGGCATAATGCCATAGAGTCCATATTCCAAAGAGGCCATTTTCTCCAGGGGAACTGATGTCTGTAGTCTGGAGGACAGCTGCCATTCACTTCCAGGCCCCTTGGCAACCCTAAAAGGAAGATGTTTTAAACTCTTTTCTCCCTGTCTAATCAAAATGATCCCACTCTTCCCTCAAGCTACTGCTAGTCTCATTAGTGGGTTATCAGTGACCATTGGTCACTGAGACCAGGAAGAGGTTTCCTTATAAAATATTTTATATCCTATTCTGTTGGTGTCAGGATGGATTTGGGTCCAGTATTCTTTTCCTTAGGGATGAGTAATACAGGCAAAATATAGGTATAGTATCTATATTTTTTCCCTAGCAAACAGGTCTTGCAGCTTGAGTGGTGATTTAGATCAAGGAAATGGCATGAGAGGAAAGAATTAAATACCCCTTCCCTCAGAAGTGCATCCCCAGTTACATCAACTGCTCGGAAGTAAAGGGGAAAAAAATATTAATCTAATCATGTATTATCTGTTTTAACTCTCAGCCATTGGTCACTGAGACCGGGAAGAGGTTTCCTTACAAAATCTTATTCTGGTGGTATTAGGATGGATTTGGGTCCACTACTGTTTCCCTTAGGGGTGACGCTGAGTAAATTTACACACAATTTTGTTAGAGTTTTAGAGTTAGTATGTTAGAGGTTGTTACGAGTTTGTCTGTTTGGTGTGTATGGTTTGGCCTGAAAGGACTGGAATTAGGGCCTATAACAAAAGAATGCCCACATTTCTCTAAAGGTATTAACTGTTAGGAGATAGTTCTGTTCAAGTACCCATCTGAGCTTGCATAGGATGATTGACATTTCCTTCAGTTCAGGTAAGGAGGCAGAGGAGTGTATATCTGTGTTTGAAGAAACAGCATTTTGAATTTGAGTGAGGGATGCAAGAGCTGAGAGAAAGGGAAGGAGACAGACTGAAAACTGAGCTGGATGAAAGGTGAAGCCTGTTGGGGTGTAGGCTGTCTCCTTCTGGGAACCTACAGTGAACCAGCTGTCCTTCAGAAATGCCTTTTTGCCTGTTTCTGTAATAAGTTTGTTCTTTCTGTAATAGGTTTGCCCCATCCCCATATCCTGCACCCTGCCACTGCTTAGGCTTGCCAGTTTACTTGCAGGGGCATGGGTTCTCCCACCCCCAGCTTCCGTTCCCTGCTTCTGTTTAGTTAGGCAGCAGGATGATATGCCCTGGTGAAGAGGACATGACCCGGAAATAACGTCATCATGCCAGGTTATGATCTAGCATTTGTCTAAAACTCTGTTTAAACCACAGAGTTTGAGCTGAATACTAGAGCATCATCCTTGGCATGATGATGTCACTTGCCAAGTCACATTGGAAGTGACATCATTGCACCAAGGACACCAATCCCCCCAAATCCAGAAGTCCCTGCCTTCCCCATCTCTTGCCAAGCAATGCTAATCCTTAAATGAAGAGCATATTACAAAGACACAATAAGCCTTCAGTGTTCTCATATTGAAATGGAATCAATTAGAGGCACTGGACCTTCTCAGCGCTCAGAGAAGCAGCGAGCATGCAACAATATTCTGAATTTCCTAGTTTCTTGAGCTTAGTCAGTTCCACCTTTTTATGCAAGTGCCACACTACTTACACTTTTCAAAGTCCCAAATGTTCAGTCACTGGGCAACCATCCTTACCTGGTAGAGTCTAAGAAGGTTCCCCCCTTCAGCAGACAAGAACCCTGTCTCAGTGTGATACCGCAAGATGGCAGCATTCCGCCATTCCTTCATGGGGTGTTGTTGGGGACGTGCCATATGGCCAAATCCCGTGCTTCAAGATCATAATAGCCAGGATTCTAGAATGGGAAAAAAAACCCTCTGAGGGAAAAGCTTGGTTGTGCCTAAATCCCAGATTAAGCTAGGATTGGAAGCTGGAATGCTGGAATCAGTGGGAGACTCCTGGGGGCAGGGAATTGTCACATGTTGACGTGTGATGTCATGACACTACTTCCAGTTTGTACCAGGTGACATCATGACACTCTAGGAACTCACTCATCATCCTGCTGGAGCAAAGAGGCCCAGTAAGGCCTGCCAGCATCTTTTCTTTCCAGAATGAAATACACATTTACACCAATCAGACTATGGTTGCCATGTGTATGTCAGAGAACTGCATCTCTTAACCTTCCAACCAGGAAGGAGTTGCATGCATATGAAAAAAGAGACTCACCTTGAAATCATCACTAGTTGAGGCCATGGCAGATCCGAAAGTCGCATTGTTAGCCCAGTTGCCATCCCCCTGGGGATAGTTGCTGTTGCTCCCTTGTTGGCTAGACCAGCGGTCTCCCGGAGTACACTTCCCATATATGTTGTTCTCATGGATGCTGGCCACCAATGTCCAGCCACCTCCATTGGTAGTCATGTCACAGAAGGTTTGGTAGACCTCACCATCTTCCGTGGCCAGGTAATACAAGCCATCTGTAGGAACACAGACCATGTGCCTAGTGTCTCATTTAAATTAGGTGTATATGTCAAGTGCCCTTAAGTCACTTCCAACTTATGGCAACCCTGTGAATTAATGACCGACATCCTATCATTAACAGGTCTTGCAAACTGAGGGCTGTGGCTTTCTTGACTAAGTCAATCCAGCTCATGTTGGGTCTTCCCCTTTTCCTGCTGCCTTCAACTTTTATTAGCATTATTGTCTTTTGCAGTGACTCTTGTCTTCTTATCATGTGACTGAAATATGATAGTCACTTCAGCTTCTAGGGAGAGTTCAGACTTGATTTGATCTAGAACCCACCTATTTGTCTTTTTGGCAGTCCACAGTATCCGTAAAACTCTCCTCCAACACTACGTTTCAAATGAATCCACTTTCTTCCTGTTAGCTTTCTTCATTGTCTAACTTTCACACCATACAAAGTAATGTGGAATACTATAGCATGAATTATCTTGATCTTGGTCACGAGTGACACATCCTTACACTTCAGAACCTTTTCTAGCTCCTTCATGGCTGTCCTTCCCAGTCTCAATCTCCTTCTAACTTCTTGGTTGCAATTACCTTTATTGGTTGGTGATGGAACTAAGGAATAGAAATTCTTTAACAATTAAAATTGGGTACATTCAGTCATTCGGGGCTGGTACCAGTCTTAAGGAGCCCTGGACAAAATCCAGATTAACTTTTACATGACCTTCCACTCATTGTTTCCACACAATTCCGCCTCTTCCTCTTTGGGGATATTGCTCCTAACATGTCTCCCGTCCTTTTCTGTCTCACCCACCTGCAGCTCCTTCTAGCGCTGTTTTGATTTCCTTGCAGCTTCGAGGCAAAGTCTGGAGCAGGTTGGGGGGCAGGCCCTGATCATTCTGGAAACAAGTAGCATCTTCCCACTTGACCAACAGTTTGAAAATGTCCCGTTTCAACGAGGTCACACAGCCACTGCTATCTGCAAGGAAAGGACTGATTAGGGAAGATAGAGAAGAAGCTTTCATTCATGACAATGAATTCCACAAACTAATTACACACTGGATCATGACTGCCCTTCCAAAACTCACTTAATTTTGGCAGCCCTTTTCTGCACCCTCTCCCATATCCTTTATAAGATATAACAGGGTCGTTCACAGTATTCCAAATGCAGCTGCACCACAGATTTATATATTTTATTTTCAAATACTTTCCTAATAATCCCTGGGACAGAATTTGCTTTTTCATCACTACTTCACACTGAGTTGACATTGTCATTGAGCTGTTCTCCATGACATAGAGGGACCAAGTCTCCCACTTCCACAGGGCATCTCCCCCCCGCCCCATGCCCTGTCCCCCACTGCTGCCTGGGGCAGCGGCAGCATAAATTTGGGTGGAAAAGCAACGATACAGCAATGCTGTGATCTCACTTCCTGTCACGTAACTGGAAGTAACATCACATGATGCTGGCACACTTTAGCAATCCAGTTGGGTACCCAAAGGTTGGGTGAGAGAAATTTAAATATATGTATGTATGTATGACAAAGTGCACTAAAACACTACCTTAAAAACACTGGCACCATCCACCCTTGAAGTGGCAAGTATTTGAACTAAGAAGTCCTGAATCTACATAACCTGATACATTTCAATAAGTTAAAAGCCTTGGACCAATAAAACAGGACCAATAATTCAATATATCTAGGTTGATAACCTTCAGCCACATTAAAACAGGACCAAACATGTTTCAGCCTCCAAAGCCTTCTTCAGTGGTCATATTTTTGTATACACATGCACACCATGACATATAACATGTGTTAGTGTCAAGGCAAGTTCATTATAAGGCATTCCAAATTTCCCGTGTGGCAAAAGAATTGGTTTGTGTGTGGGTTTTCTTAAACTTTTAAGCACATACTTCCAAGGAATGCCGGTTTAATACTTCTTTCTGACTATGGCTTTCAGAACTCTCAGGGTGTACATATATGTATCAACCTTTAAATGACAGATTGTAGATTGTGCCGATGTTTTTAAAGTATAGCTTTAGTGCACTTTGTAATAAATACATGTATTTTGTTTAATATATTTTTCATTTTTTTTCTATCACCCTGCGTTTGGGTACCCAACCTTGTTATTTCTTAAGATTGTTTCCCCCTCCCCCCTTTCTGTTTTTACACTTTAGCAGTCTTCCAAAACTCTGTGGTAAAGCCATAGAATTTGGGGGTTTGCTAGTGTCCCAGGGACAGGAGACATCTCCTTTTACAGGACTGGAATTGACATTGCGATGTTACATGATGCCATGCAATGCCTAGCTGCATCCCCACTATGGCAATCCTACTATAACCACAAGAAACCTTGCCTGGCTATTTATCACCAATTCAGACCCCCAATCAACTTGCATGTAAAGTTAAGGTTTATTTTCGATCCCAGTTTGCATCACTTTGCATTAACTTATGTTGAACCTCATTGTGTTGACTAATTTATTTGGAGAGATCCTTTTAGACCTCTTTGGAAGAGGGTGGACAGAGTGGAACACAGGTAAAGTCAACTCATAGGAAAAGTAGCCACACAAATCTGTCATATGTTTAACAAGTAGGAAGATGTGTATGATCTAGTTATAGGTACTCCTAGCGACACAAAGTTAACCATAAAGAGGGTTGCCGTTCTCAAGATGGACCTGGAGATCTCCCAGAATTACAACTGATCTCCTGACAACAGAGATTGGTTCCCCTGGAGAAAATGCCTTTTTTGGAGGGTGAACTCTGCAGTATTATAACACATTAAGTTTACTTCCTTCCCCAAACCCTGCCATCCTCAGGTTCTACCCCCAAAATCTCAAGATATTTTCCATCCCTGAGTTGGCAAACCTAACCACACATCCAGTTTGGATTTGGGCAAAAGAGCCCATGAATTTGGTCTCCTTCCTAAGATCCCATGCAGTTGCCAAATACCACCTCATTTTAAAGGGGAACAAGATTGAGGTCTGTGTGCTGGTCCATGTGTGTAGAATTACTGCAAATCTAACAGCTGTTTTTCCCAAAAGAGCACATGCACACTTACCACACCGTTGGCCTTTTGGGAACACAATCACACAGAGCAGGATGACCATGAATCCCCTCATTTTCCTGAGCTGTAAAAGCCAAGATCTGTTATGTAAGAACTTCTCTGCCCACACTGAAATACTCACACATAAAGAGTTTCCATTGGATTTTTCCACCTCTTGAAAAATACCCACAGGGCACAGGACCAGAAAGAGCAAACCTCTATTTGCCCTG
This sequence comes from Gekko gecko, assembly GCA_029375565.1. Lineage (NCBI taxonomy): Eukaryota > Metazoa > Chordata > Lepidosauria > Squamata > Gekkonidae > Gekko > Gekko gecko. The sequence goes on along the minus strand of JAPDNY010000001.1, from coordinate 25,202,324 downwards.
CCATTCCTTATGCTATGGCCACTTTCTAGCAGGAAAACAGGACTCAGGTCTTATGTTGTATGGCTTTAGTTGCAGCTCTGTTGCCAGCTCTTTCCTTGCCATGATTATGGCCCTCTTGTTGGCTTCTCTCTCCTCATACTGCCGCAATGCTGAACTCATTCCTCTGTGCAGTGGGTGATTCCAGTCAGCAGCAGCCAGGAGTCACTGCTGCCCCCACCCCACAGTCTCCTGGAGAGGAGAGCGTGTGTACATTTCAAGAGGAAGATCTCTTTTTGTCGATGGCCTACAAAAACCAGAGGTGACCCTGGCCTGCATATAGAAAGGCAGGAGTTTGCTTTGTGAATGGGAAGACTACCAAATCCCTTTCAACTGGATAGGAGCGCCACGTTGGTGTGGCAGCTGTAGTTTCCTCTGCCTTAACAGGACAAAACAGGAGTCCAGTTGTATTTTAAAGACTAATTGGTTCCATGATTTGGCTTTTAGGTGCTGCTGAATTCCTGGTTTATTGTGCTGCTAAAAACTAACCATCTGAAATGATCAGCCTTGGCAAAGAGATGAATCCCTTCTCAACTACCTGCTCTGTGCATGGGAGACTAACATCCGTTTTGGGAAAACCCTGCAGCTTCATTGATACAGCACAATATGGCACAGCAGGGGAGGTATAGGGGTATAGAGGAATATTCCCAGCATACCTGATCAACAACTTACCTTCCTCTGTGCCTCTGATTTAGTGCAAACAGCTTAAACAGGACAAAAGGCTGGATCGGTTGTGTCTGTCCCCCTCTCTTCTGTCTCTGCCACAGCCAAATTGACCTTGGAGCACTGGTAAACAAATCAGAGCAGAGAGCTCAGAGTGGCCAGAGATTGTTGACACACACAGGGCAGGAGGGCAGTGAACAGAGATGGACTGGCTTTCTTTCCCAAGATTACAAAAATGATTCTCTCGTCACTTAGGATTCTGCAGTCTGTATTTCCATATCAGCTCTCTCCAAGAGGGTTGGATGTTCTCACAGAAGACTTCATTGTCTAAGTACTGATTCAGCACGTGGCTCAATTCATACTAAGCTAAGGTTTTTGCACTAACCATAACATAGAACCAAACCACGGTATGGGCTTAGAAATGCACAGGCGAGCCATGGTCAGCAGCTGCAGGTTCCCCTGCACTCAGCAATTCTGTGCAATGGCCTCTGGAGGCAGAGTGATGGCTATAACAATCATTTGTCAGTCCAGATACGTTGCCAAACCATATCATGCCTCTGTGGCACCACTGGAGGGAGAGGAACAAAGGGAACAAAGAGGTGGAGTGGGCTGTGCATGCAGGAGACTGATTTCTCCTCCTCCCAGTATGGTGTAGTGGTTAAGAGTGGTAGACTCTAATCTGGAGAACTGGGTTTGATTCCCCCACTCCTCCACATGCAGCCAGCTGGGTGACCTTGGGTCAGTCACAGTTCTCTCAGAGCTCTCTCAGCTAGGGTTGCCAGGTCCCCTCATCAATCCAGCAGGGAGATTGGGTGCGCATTCCAGGGGTGGGATTGGGATTCAGGCCCACTCACTGCGTTTGCTGGGAGAGGGGTGGCCGTGGCTTGGGGGTGGAGCTTCCCCCACAAGCCAGCTGGCAGAGGGTGGATTGGAGCCCCCAGGACCAGGGGAAACCCCACCCGGACCTGGGGACTGGCAGTGGCAACCTTACTCTCAGCCCCACCTACCACACAGGATGTCTGTTGCAGGGAGAGGAAGGGAAGGCGATTGTAAGCTGCTCTGAGATTCCGAGTGAAGGGCGGGGTATAAATCCAACTCTTCATCTTCCTCCTCCTCTTCTCCTTCTTCCTCCTTCCACTAGGCCTTGACAAGGGTGTACTCAACTGGGTGGAAAAGCTTCCTGGAAAGGGCCCTGCCTCTTGCCCCCACCCCACCCCCCTGACTGGGAAAAGGAAGAAGAGAAAGCTCACCTAGGCTGCTGACCTAACAGCTGGTGGTTGCCAGCTCTAGGTTGGGAAATTCCTAGAGATTTGAAGGGTGGAGCCTGGGGGGGTAGAGTTTGAGGAGGGGTGGGACTTAGTGGGATACAATACCATAGAGTCCATCTTCCAAAGCAGCCATTTTCTCCAGGGGAACTGATCTCTGTTGCCTGGAGATAGGGTTGCCAACCTCCAGGTGGCACCTGGAGATTGCCTGCTATTACAATTGCTGCCCAGACCACCAAGATCAGTTCCCCTGGAGAAAATGGCTGCTTTGCAGGATGGACTATGGCATTTATACACAACTGAGGTCCCTCCCCTCCCCAAACCCCACCGTCCCTGGGCTCCACCCCCAAAATCTCCAGGTATTTCCCAACCCAGAGCTGGCAACTCTACCCAGAGACCAGTTGTAATACCAGGAGTTTTTCAGCCACCACCTGGAGACTGGCAACCCTAGTAGCAGCTGGCCCAGATTACTGGCTTGCTCACTCACTCGCTTGCTGTTGCTGCTGACCCGGGTGGCCAGTTTGCTTGCTTGCTGCCATGGTGGCCTGGCCGGCTGGCTTGTTCTCTTGCTGCCATGGTGGCTACCTAAGAAGCCTCTAGAGTGGTAGGTGTTGTGTCCTGGGATCAGAAGGCAGAGCTGGCGAAAGACAGCCAAGCTTCGCTCTCTGAGAACAATAGGGACTAGGTTCCTGAGCTCGCCAGTAGTGAACCAATGGCAGCATTGGCGGGCGATTCAAACCCGCCAATAGGAATATAGGGCCGTCCCCCCTAACTGTATATAGTTGGCCTCCGGCCGTTACTGTGTGTTCTTGTCTTGTGTGAAGTACGAATAAACGCGTCTTCTCTTATGTCGTCGTCCGAGTCATGAGGCCCGAAACCCAGTACTTTACAGTGGCGACGAAGGTGGGATCTTCAACGCCTTCCATGACTCCATGAGCGACGAAACGGACACCGCCGAGCAACGCATTGCTGACCCTGAGAGCAGCACCGCACCGCTCGCCGAGCATCGCATCGCTGACCCCGAGAGCAGCACCGCACCGCTCGCCCCGGCGCACGCCGTTACCAGACAGAACCATGGCCGCTTCTCACGTAACACTGGAGCACTTCGATCAGTCGCAGCCAGAAACCTGGGACGCATGGGTCGACCAGCTCATCAGCTACTTGGAGCTCAACGAAATCCGCCACCCCGACCAGAAACGAGCGATCCTGCTGAACGCCTGCGGCACCCAAACCGTCCGCCTCGCCAAGAGCCTCTTGGTGCCACGCACGGCCTTGGAGAGCTCGTTTGGGGAGATCCTGGATGTCCTCAACGCTTACTTCAGCCCCCGGCCGACCTTCCTGGCCAAGAGGATGGATTTCCAGAGGCGAGTCCAGGCCCGAGGGGAATCCATTGCCACCTTCCTGGCCACGCTAAGGGCGCTCGCGGTGGACTGCGGATTCCCGAAGGTGGAGGACAACCTGCTGACGCAGTTCGTGTGGGGCCTGGCGGACTCCAAGCTGCGGCGCAAGTTGGTTGGGACACCGGAAGCTCTCCTTGGACGAGGCCCTCGACGCCGCAACAGCCCACGAGGCCGCGGAAGGGGAACGCCCGGCCGCGGCCGCGCATGTGGTCGGAAGGAGTCCAAGCCCCGGGAATGTGGACACGGAAGAGGTCTTCGCCCTCAGACCTCAACAACGCCGGCCGGCGCCGTTCCAGCAGGCCAACAGGGAGCCAGCCAAGCCTTCCGGCAACCGGGTCGTCTGTGCCAGCTGCGGGGAAGGCCACGCAACGGAAAGCCTGCAAGTTCCGGGATGCTGTCTGTCACGGGTGCGGGAAGCAGGGACACCTCGCACGGGTCTGCCGATCCAAGGGCCCCCGGAATTCGAGATCGTCGGCCCCACCGCACCGCGCATCGTCCACCGCACTACGAGACGGCGGAAGAGGTCGCCGAGTTGAACCACCTCACCGACCAACCGCTGCAGGTACTTCGCCTCCCCAACCCCAACCTCTCCTCCACCCCGAAGATCCAAGTAACCGTGCGGATCGAGGGGTCCCCTGCTGCATGGAGGTGGACTCGGGATCGGCGGCGTCCATCATTTCCATGGACACTTTAAAAAGACTTTGCCCGTCTAGGGGGACCCCTCTACGTCCATCGCCACTAAGCTTGGTGGACTTTCAAAAGAACCCTGTCCCCATCCGGGGAGTCGGCACTTTCCGAGTGCAGTACCGAGACTTTGAGGGGAACTTGGACTTGGTGGTGGTGGAGGGAAATCTCGTGAGTCTCCTGGGGCGGGCGTGGTTTGAGGCCCTAGGCATCATCGATTGGGGGAGTGAATAAGTGCGGGATGCGGGACTGGGGGGCGGTGTGCAAGGAATTTCCCGGAGGTCTTTGACGGGAAACTGGGGTGTTACAAAGGGCCCCCGGTGTCGCTCCACTTAGACCCCACAGTGACGCCCATCCGACGGCGCTTCCGCACCGTGCCCCTGGCCCTCCGCCCTAAAATAGAGACCGAACTGGACCGGCTGGTGGCCCAGGGAGTCTTAGAGCCCGTCCCGAACGCTCGGTGGGAGACCCCGATTGTGACACCCGTTAAGCCAAACGGGGAGATCCGCATCTGCGCGGACTATAAGTGCACCATAAACCAGGCACTTCAGGCGCACGCATACCCCGTACCCGTGGTCAGCCACGTCCTAGCAACACTGGCGGGGGCGCGCATATTTGGAAAGCTGGATCTCGCGCAGGCGTACCAGCAACTCCCGGTGGATGCAGGCCACGGCCGAGGCGCAAACCATTGTAACCCACCGGGGCGCCTTCAGGGTGAAGCGGCTGCAGTTCGGGGTCAGTGTGGCCCCAGGGATCTTCCAAAATCTCATGGACGACTTGTTAAAAGGGATCCCTGGAGTGACGCCGTTCTTCGACGACGTCCTCATCGCCGCGACCACCCCGGAAAGCTTCGCCGCCCGCCTCCGAACGGTACTGGGACGCTTCCAAGCCGCGGGGCTGAAAGTGAAGCGGGAAAAGTGCCGCCTCGGGGTGCCGGAGGTGGAGTTCTTGGGGTACCGGGTAGACGCAACAGGCCTGCATCCGGCGAGGGACAAGGTGAAGGCCATCGTGGAGGCCCCCGCCCCGAAGTCCAAGGCGGAGCTCCAGGCGTTCTTAGGCCTCCTGAACTTTTACCACGCCTTTCTCCCACACAAAGCCGCCGTGGCCGAACCCCTGCACAGGCTGCTGGATAAGGCGACACCTTGGGCATGGGGAGCGAGGGAGGCGGCGGCGTTTCGGGGGGTTAAAGTACTCTTGATTTCTAACGCAGTACTCGCCCACTTTGATGAAAAGCTCCCGGTCATCCTTGCATGCGACGCATCACCGTATGGGGTCGGGGCGGTCTTGGCCCACAAGCTACCAGATGGGAGGGAAGTCCCGGTGGCTTACTACTCCCGCACGCTGTCCTCCGCGGAGCGGAACTATGCGCAAATCGACCGGGAGGGCTTGGCACTGGTGGCGGGGGTTAAAAAGTTTCACAATTTTGTGTACGGGCGGCCCTTCACGCTCGTAACCGATCATAAGCCGCTCCTGGGACTGTTCGCGGCGGACAAACAAACGCCGCAGGTATTGTCGCCCCGGGTGTTGCGCTGGTCCTTGTTTTTAGCGGGCTACCAGTACCAGATTGGAGCATCGGCCGGGCAAGGCGCTGGGTCATGCCGACGCCTTGAGCCGCCTGCCGCTGCCGCAGACAGGGGAAGATCCGGCCCCGGCTCCCGCTGTCTTGTTGATGGAGGAGTTGCCAAACCCCCCTTCAGGCTGCAGACGTGGCCGCCCGCACGTCCCGTGATCCCATTCTCTCCCGGGTCCTGAACTGGGTGGTGAGGGGATGGCCAGCGGAACAGACAGGGCCAGAGTTCACGGCATACAAGGCCAGGCAGGAAGAGCTGTCCGCCTTAAAAGGGTGCTTACTATGGGGAGACAGGGTGGTCATCCCGGGGCCCATGAGACAAGGGGTTCTAGAAACGCTGCACGAGGCCCACCCCGGCATTGTACGAATGAAAGCTCTGGCAAGGAGCTACGTGTGGTGGCCCGGGATGGACGCAGAAATTGAAACCTGGGTCCGAGGGTGCACACGGTGTCAGGAAGTCCGTCCCAATCCACCGAGAGCGCCAACCCAAAGCTGGGAGTCTACCCACAAGCCGTGGTCACGCCTACACATAGATTTTGCCGGGCCATTCCAGGGGCTCCAGTTCATGGTGACGGTAGACTCCTACTCGAAATGGGTAGAAATAAGCCCAGTGTCTACCACCTCTGCCAAAGCGGCAATAAGGGCCCTGCGGAAAATATTCGCAACGCACGGGTTGCCAGACACCATCGTGTCGGACAACGGGGCAGCGTTCACATCTGCCGAGTTTCAAGCGTTCCTCGCAAGCAACCTAATCAGGCACATACGATCAGCGCCCTTCCACCCGGCAACAAATGGACAGGCGGAGAGAACGGTGCGCACCGCCAAAGAAACCCTCAGCCGCATAACGGAGGGGGATTGGGAGTTCCGGCTGGCCCGCTTCCTCCTCACACACCGCACCACCCCAAACCCCATCTCCGGGCATTGCCCCGCAGAACTATTAATGGGCCGCCGCCCTACCACTTTATTAGACAGACTCCACCCGGACCGAGCCCCCGAGAGAAAGCTGGTCGAGAACAGGGAGGCGCCCGAAGCTTCCTACCGGGAGACCCTGTCTACTTCCGGAACTACGGGGCGGGGCCGCAGTGGGTGGCAGGGCGCATCCTAAAACCCACCGGGCCAGTGTCATACGAAGTCCTAACAGATGGGGACCGGGTCCTCCGTAAACACGTCGACCAGCTCCGGAGGCGGCAAGACCCCGACACAGAGATCCAGTTACCGGGAAATGCCGCCGCCGCCCCATCATCCGATCGACCGCAAGTACCGACAGCGGAGCCAGCGCCAGAAAGTCCACAGAATCCGGAGGGGCCCCGGTGGCAGCTGAACCGCCGCCGCCGCTGCCGCCGCCGTTACAGCCGCCACCGTCACCGCCTCGGCTACTACCAGAAGTCCAAGCTCCTTGTGCTGGACGGACCACCCGATAGGGGCCCCGCCAGTCCGGTACCGGCCCCCCGACGTTCGCTAAGAGAACGGAGGGCACCAACATACTTAAAAGACTACGTCACCTGATAGGAGACGAACTATGGGGGAGGGGTGTTGTGTCCTGGGATCAGAAGGCAGAGCTGGCGAAAGACAGCCAAGCTTCGCTCTCTGAGAACAATAGGGACTAGGTTCCTGAGCTCGCCAGTAGTGAACCAATGGCAGCATTGGCGGGCGATTCAAACCCGCCAATAGGAATATAGGGCCGTCCCCCTAACTGTATATAGTTGGCCTCCGGCCGTTACTGTGTGTTCTTGTCTTGTGTGAAGTACGAATAAACGCGTCTTCTCTTATGTCGTCGTCCGAGTCATGAGGCCCGAAACCCAGTACTTTACAGTAGGGGTGGCTAGGGCAGCTGTCTACCAGTTGTTCAGGCCCCCTAGCATGGGGCAGCGGGCCAGGCTGTGCCTAAGACTGCCCCTGGTTGTTGCTTTGGATTTTGATTAGCATTTTTCCAAATGGACATTCCAACTTGAGAAGTCTGGCTGTCCACCATAGGAAACTGGATGCTGGACTAGACAAACCTTTGAGGGATGTTCTTAAGTGAAATGAGCTAGGACCATCACAACCTCTGTAGTGAGTGTGTATATCTGGCATATTGTTCTAAGGGTAACAATGACCATTGAAATCCTTTACCTGGAAGCTTCCTCAGAAAAACAAACTGCACAACAGCTCAGTTTAGTTTTTAATATTTTTTTAATTCCATTTATGGTATATATGCATACAGGACAGGTTTTCATTCTCAAGGCTGTACCTCTGGTACTCTTGTTTCTACAAAGCCATCCATCAACGGTAAAAGAGCAGTACAGCTGATTCAGTTAGCTCTTTAGAAGCGCTCCACTCATTGTGTGCCCCATAGCCATTCCAGTCAAAGGAAGTGAAATCTCCACACTGGAGAGGATCCCCTTCTGCGAAATAGCCTCCTCCGCCAATGCAGTGCTAAGGACAGGAAGGAAATGTAAAACAAATGACACAAATTGGGAGCAGCTGGCAACCCTACAGAGGATGTATTAGAACTGGGCAGTGAAGGACAAATTTAAAATCCAGCAAATTTTAATTTGAGTTGCAAATACATATAAAATAGGGACTAGAGGTATATTAGGTCAGTAGCAGAAAGCACCAGTGTGTTAATTTGACTTTAAAAAGTTGTGTGTTGTTTTGGAATGCATTAATAAACTGAATACTAGACAGTACTTTCCCCCCTTTCTCACAATACAAGAACTTGTGGGCACTCAGTGAAATTAATGAGCAGTAGAACATAAGAACATAAGAGAAGCCAATGTTGAATCAGGCCAATGGCCCATCTAGTCCAACACTCTGTCACACAGCGGCCAAAATATACCAGGTGCCATCAGGAGGTCCAGCAGTGGGGCCAGGGCACTAGAAGCCCTCCCACTGCTGCCCCCTCCAGCACCAAGTAGGTTAGAACAGATAAAAAGGAAGTCCTTCACCCAAAGAATAATTAACATGTGGAATTCACTGCTGCAGGAAATGGTGGTGATTACAAGCATAGACAGCTTCAAGAAGGGATTGGATAAACATATGGAGCAGAGGTCCATGAGTGGCTATTAGCTACAAGGTATAGATAGAACACTACGTCTGGAGCAGTGATGCTCTATATTCTTGGTGCTTGGAGGGGCAACAGTGGGTGGGCTTCTGGAGTTCTGGCCCTGCTGGTGGACCTCCTGATGGCACCTGGGATTTGGCCACAGTGTGACACAGAGTGTTGGACTGGATGGGCCATTGGCCTGATCCAGCATGGCTCCGCTTATGTTCTTAAGTTCAGAGGTTTCTGTTGAGCAGCACAGGTTTGGCTTTAGCTTGTTTTGGTGACTACCTGACCATTTGGAGTCCAACTAACAGGTGTTAAAGAGCATACTTGTTGTTGACAAGAGTTCTGCGCATGCGTCAACAGAGATAGATGCCTCATACTCCTCCTCCAAGAAAACAGTGAAATAAAATGTAATAACAACCAGAGTTAATGGAAAATAAACAATAAAGTATGGGGTGTGCAAATAGAATCAAGGGGAACAAAAAAAGCAAGAGGAGTGGCTATCTTGTTTCATACTAGACTGAATATTAATATTTTGGAACAATTTAAGGATAGAGAGGGAATATTTTTTTTTAATTTTAGCATGAATGGTAAGATATATACGTGGCAAATATTTATGCATCTAATAAAGGTCAGAACTTATTTTTGAATTGGATATTTCAAAGGTTGCAATCCTTCTATGGAGGGGAATTATTAATAGTGGGGGATATTGATATTTCGGAGAACAAGAAACTGAATTTTAAAAAATGGAGACTTAGAGAGATACATGACACTCCGCAAAAGGAAAAGCAATCCACTTTTTCCACAAAAAGGTATAAAAAGTTTTCTTATATAGACCATATATTAATAAAAGAATCTAACGATATGAGAATTAGTAGGGTGGAAACAGGGCCGATTTGGATCTCTGATCATGAACCAATTACCATAGAGGTCGAACTGAATGAGGAAAGGAAGGTTAAACAATGGAGATTTAACTCTAAATATTTTTTCAACAGAAGGATAGGATTTATTAAAGGGGGTGGAGTATTATTTTAAGGAAAATAGGCAATCTGCAGATGAAGATATAATATGGGATGCTGCAAAGGCAGTTATTAGGGGAATATGTATTATGAAAGAAATTCAGTTTAAGAAATAAATAAATATTAGAGCAGAGCAAAAGTTGAAGGAGATACTAGAACTTCAGAGGAAGTTACAAAAGAAATACGATAGACAAACTCAGGAACAGTTAAATAAGTTGAAAAATGAACTACAGGAAATGGACCTTACCTCTATGTGGAAAAGAGATATATTAGTGAAGAATGAATATCAAAGAAGTAATATAAATACAATGAAGAGATTGGCAAATTGTTTGAAGAAAAGAAGGGAAAAGCAGAGGATAGGGTGTATGAAAAATGAAAAGGGAAATAAGGTTTTTAAAGATAATCAGATAAGAGAGATTTTTGCTAAATATTACCAAAGGTTATTTAAAGCAGAGGAAAGTAAACAATTTGATGAAGTTACAAGGAATAAAGTTAAAGAAAAGGTGCTGATAGAACTAAATGATGATATTATACAACCAAAAATCTTAAATGTCATAAACAACTTAAAAAATGGGAAATCACCAGGTTTGGATGGATTTACAGCAGAATTTTATAAAATGGTGGGGAAATTGATAGTTCCGGAATTACAAAGGTTATTTAATAAAAGTTTGAATAAAGGGAAAGCTCCTGACTCTTGGAGGAGGTCGGAAATTATCAGAATTGCAAAACAACAGAGGGATCCGGAGGATCCTAATTCTTATAGATGGATAAACTTGGCAAATCAGGATTATAAAATTCTTGCAAAGGTCTTAGCAAATAGATTGGAGAAGTTATTACCAAGTCTAGTAGGAGAAGATCAATATGGTTTTGTGAAAGGAAGGTATATAGGTCACGCTATAAGGAATGTGATCAATGCTTTATATCATGGAAATAATAATAAGAAGATTGCTCTTTTGAAATTGGACGTATATAAGGCATTTGATACATTAAATCATGAATACTTGTTCCAAGTATTACGTAAATTTGGTTTTAAAGGACCTTTTGTGAAGGTAATAAAAGAAATTTATAGAGAAGGGAGAGCAGTGATTAAAATAAATGATGGACATACTGGGGAAGTATTGATTCAGAGAGGAGTTAAGCAAGGGTGTCCTTTATCCCCGCTGTTATTTGTCATAGCTATTGAACCTTTGGCAGACAGAATTAGAAATAGTATCAGAATACAGGGGTATAAGGTAGGAAAGGAGGAAATTAAATTGAATTTATTTGCGGGTGATATTTTATTGGTTTTAGGGAATCCTTTAAAAGTGATGAAAGAATTAGTAATAATTTTAGAAGACTTTAAAGCATGTTCAGGTTTGGGAGTAAATATTAAGAAGTCAGAAATAATGTTTAGCAAGATAGATTTAAAGGAACAAAAAGAAATAGCAAAGTTAACAGGTATGAAGCTAGGAAATAAGAAATTGAAATATTTGGGATTAATAATAATAAGAAATGCCAAGCATCTGATGGGGATAAATTATTAAATAATATGGAAGAAGATACAAAGAAATTTAAATCAATGGAGTAATAAGTATTTGAGTATACTAGGGAAGATTAGGGCACTTAAAATGTTTATAATACCTAAGTTTCAGGTACTTCCAGAATGGGTATCTAAGAAACAGTTAGCAATGTGGGACAACGTATTAAAAAAATGGGTTTTTGGAAAGAAACAAGCTAGAATACCAAGGAAAGTGATATATTTGTCAAAGGAACATTTAGGTTGGGGTATGCCACAACTGGAAGGATAAGGGCTATTTTTGGGCAGGAACGCACAGGAATGGAGTTCTGGCTGGCTCCCAAGTTGGTCACACCCAGCAGGAACTTATTAGCATAATAGGCCACACCCAACAGCAGAAACTCGTTAGGATTGGCTACATCAGGGGTGTGTGGCCTAACATGCAAAGGGTTCCTGCTTTAAAAAAAAGCCCTGGGTTTTGACAACAAACAAGGTAAACAGAATAAGAATCAAAAGGTGAGTGTGGCTGGATGACCACACTTCTGGTAACATGGGGTGTGGCCTGATAGGCTAATGAGCTTGCTGTCATGGGGTGTGACCTAATATGCTAATGAGTTTCTGCTGTTGGGTGTGGCCTGTTATGCTTATGAGTTCCTGCTGGGCTTTTTCTACAAAAAAAGCCCTGGGAAGGATATTATGAAGCCTTTCAAATAAAAATGTTGTTGGAAATGAATGGTAAAAGTAAGGATAGATGAGTCCATTGGGAAGATTGTATAAATGAAGGAGCAGGCAGATTTGGAATATTTACACAAAGATTAAAAAAAGAGATTGAGAATACAATAGGCCCAAAATGGACAGCATTAAAAAGAGGGGCGGGACGGGGGGGAACCTCCTCTTTCAAAGTGGGCCCCACCTGAATCACTAAATGAGGAATTTTAAAATTTTGAGGTAACTTTTTGGAAGGAGCTACAGGGAAAGGTCCTATGGAAAGTGAAAGATATGTATAATGCTCAAGGAAGTTTAATTCCGATGCAAGAAGTAATGGGAAGAGTGGGAGGACAATATTGGTTAAGGGTTATTAGTTTACATAATATTTTGAAACAAATGAAGTACTTTGGAATATTAAATGAGGAGGACACCCCGATGGAAGGACTGTATAGAATTAAAGAAGATAATAAAAAGGGCATTGTAAGAAAGATATATAGCATATTGATTGAAGACAAAAATTATATGATTGGTATAATACAGTCAAAATGGGAGAAAGATGTAATGTTATCAGAAAATGAGATCAATAAAATAATGAGAGGTATTAGTAATATAAAAATGGAGAAATTTAGAGAAATGGAGATGAAATTAATATTGAAATGGTATAGAACACCTGTTCAATTATCTTATATGATCAAGGGATTGACATCCGATTGTTGGCACTGTAAAAAGGAAAAGGGATATTATGTACATCTTTGGTGGGAGTGTTCTAAGGTGGTTAAATTCTAGCAAAAGATCTTGGAAAGGGTGGAGGAAGTATGTAAGGTTAAAGTGGAGTTATCAGGGAAAGTATTATTCATGGGAATTTTAGGGAACTATAAAATAGATAAATCATATCAGGATCTATTTAAAGCTATGATTTTAGCTGCCCATGCAGTTATAGCGCTTGGCTGGAAAGATGCTACAAAATGGACCATAGACAGATGGAATGGTTATTGATATGAATGGGTACATTCGGACATATTAACGATATTAAAACAGGAAAAGCTAGGCGAGGATAAGATTGTGGAAGTCAAGAAGAGGTGGTTAGAGTATATAAGATGGGTAAAAGCAGAGGGGGGGCAATAATGATATATTGGTTAAACTCCAAAAGGTGTGCTTATGGTTACAGACAGGGCTATTTTTGGGCAGGAACGCACAGGAACGGAGTTCTGGCTGGCTCTTGAGTTGGCCATGCCCAACTCATTAGCATAATAGGCCACACCCAACAGCAGAAGCTCATTAGGATTGACTACATGTGGGGTGTGTGGCCTAACATGCAAAGTAGTTCCTGCTACAATAAAAGCCCTAGGTTTTGACAACAAGGTAAACAGAATAAGAAGCAAAAGGTGGGTGTGGCTGGATGACCACACTTCTGGTGACATGGGGGTGTGGCCTAATATGCTAATACGTTTCTGCTGTTGGGTGTGGCCTATTACGCTAATGAGTACCTGCTGGGCTTTTTCTACAAAATAAGCCCTGGTTACATATATAAAATAAGGAATTATTGCTAGTCATTTTGAGGGGGGAGGGGGAAAGGGAATGGGGAAAGAAGCATTAGATGTATTGAGGTATGTAATATATGCTATGTTATGTATTGTTTGAGTTATATGGAAGCAGGATTAAATACTTCAATAAAAAAGCTGTTGTTGACAAGAGGTTTTAGAATCATCCCTGGCAGAGGCCAAGAGCCTGTAGCCAGGATACTCACATGTTCTGTGTTGCATCCGGTGACTTTCACCCCAGCACAGAGAGCCATGGCTGCTTTCTCACGATTGAACACTCGGAAATGTATGAAGCCAGATATAAATTCACCTGTGACAACAGAAGGAAGAAATAATAGAGATTAGGAAAGTCTGGAAGAACATCCTCTTTACAATACCCAGTTTCCTTTTCTCACATACTTTTCTCTAAAGGTCTTGTTATCTACTTGTGAGGCTTAGTAGTATGATGGGTACACACTTCAATCAGAGAGGATTCCAAAGTGACAAGTGACTCCACCCCCCCCCACTCGGCGGAAGTCCCTCCTTCCCTGTCTCCCCTCCCCCTTCCTCCCTATTGGCTGAGGCAGCCATCCAATGGAGCTTGGAGGAGACTGTGCAAGGTTGTTACCAGGATTTGTTGGGAAGGAGGCTGGGCAAGATAGCAGCCACTGCTTTTGTACCTTGGGGTGGGGATGGGGGAAGGCTATAAGAGAATGTCTCCCCCATTTGAAGTTGCACTACTAGGCTTATTATGAATATATGAATATGAAGATACAGATTAGGAGGGAGAAAAACAGACAACACAGATTTTTGGAAATTGACTGTAGAACCTGAGCAAATAAAAAATACTTACTCCGCCCATTTGGAGAGTAATACTCAGCTGTCTTCATAGCACTGCCTTTATCATAGACGACAGGCACCGCTGGGCCATGGTTACCTGGACAAGTGCCGATTCCAAATTTCACGGGGTATTTCTGAAAGGAGAAACAAACTGAGAGCTGATTGGTGGTGGAAAGTGCCATCAATTCACAGCCACCTTATAGCAACCCTGAAGGGCCTTCAAGGCAAAGGACGAATAGAGGTGATCTGCCATTGCCTGCCTTTGTGTAGCAAACCCTGGATTTCCTTGGTGGTCTCCCATTCAATACTAACCGGGTCCAACCCTGCTTTGCTTCTGACATCTGACAAGACTGGGCTAGCCTGGGCAATCCAGGTCAGGGCCAGAAGTGATTACTGATTTTTATTTATGACCCTACTTCCTTTGTCAGGAGGGCACAATAATATCTTGTGATACCTCGGTTACCATTCATTTACAAAATATTCAAGGTGGGCAAGTACTTGTTGAATATAAGTCCCCATCATTCACAATAGGGGAGTGAGACCCACAAGCCTCATGAGTGCCTGCCTTCACCTCATGAATTCCAAATGCAGAGTCATCAGGCGGAAATGCCAAGTCACCAAGCAGCCATTATTACCTGGTATAGCCTGAGGAGGTTGCCTCCTTCTGCAGCTAAGAACCCAGTTTCGGTGCGATACCTCAAGAGAGCGGTGTCCCGCCATTGTTTCATTGGGGTTTTGTTGGGAACGTGCCATATGGCCAGATCTTGCGCTGCCAAGTCATAATAGGCAGGATTCTGGAAAGCAAGGGAAAAGGTGGATTTTGTTTAATTGAATGAATTGAAGACCCTATAGTAAGCAGCCAATTGTTAAAGAGAGAGACGTCAGTAGATCTGCGTTCAGAAAAGAATATTACAGCAAAGGTGTTTGTGTGTGGACAATTATTGAACATGATGTTTGAGATTATAGTGCTCCCTCTAAGCTCCACAGTGTTGTGAGCAGAAATTCTACCTCGTGAGCAAAAAAAGTTAGTAGCATTAAAGTTGTGAGCAAGTCTATATTTGACTATTGCATAATTTTATTTATAAGATTATTTCCATAATCTTGTAAAAATCACAGAATGAATTCTTTTAAACAGTAAGAATATTTTAAACTATATTTTTAAGAATACTTTAAACTATATTTTAAGAATACTTTAAACGCTATAAGAGAAAACAGAATCAAGTCAAATTTCATCACACAAAATGTTGTCCTCTACAGGGGTGGACCAGGCCTCCAGAGAACAGGTCTACCTGGCGCTTTCCACTATATTGGTAGACTTGGCCTCTGGAGAACCCTTGTCAAGGCCTAGTGGTGGGAAGAAGAGGAAGAAGAAGAAGAGTTGGATTTACTCCCTGCCGTTCACTGTGCCTGGGGCTGTGATGCTCTGAATCCTTGGTGCATGGAGGGGCCATGGTGGGAGGGCTTCTGGAGTTCTGGCCCCACTGGTGAACCTTCTGATGACACCTTTTGGCCATTGTGTGACACAGAGTGTTGAACTGGGTGGGCTATTGGCCTGATCCACTAGTGGGGCCAGAACTGCAGAAGCCTTCCCACCATGGCCCCCCAAGCACCAAGGATACAGAGCAACATGGCCCCAGTCATAGTATTCTATCTATACCTTGTGGCTAATAGCCACTGATGGACCTCTGCTCCATATGTTTGTCTAATCCCCTCTTGAAACTGTCTAGGCTTGTAACCACCACCACATCCTGCAGCAGAGAATTCCACGTGTTAATTACTGTTTGGGTGAAGAAGTACTTCCTTTTATCTGTTCTAAACCTACTGCTGATTAATTTCATTGAGTGCCCAAAAGTTCTTGTATTGTGAGAAAGGAAGAAAAGTACTTCTTTCTCCACCTTCTCTATCCCATGCATAGTTTTGTAAACCTCTGTAATGTCACCCCTCAGTTGTCATTTTCCAAGCTAAAGAGCCCTAACCTCTTAAACCTTTCTTCATAGGGAAAGTGTTCCATCCCCTTAATCCATCCCTTTAATCTTTCTAGTTGCCCTTTTTTACTCCTTTTCCAATGCTATAATATCATTTTTGAGGTGCAGTGACCAGAACTATTCAGCCCTGGAGAGCACATTGTTCTGAATCTGTGAATGAACTCAAGTTCAGCAATCTCACATTGTAATTTCCCCTTGAAGCTTCTTTGTTTGAGGACTGCCATTCTTAGGTCAGCAATGGAATGTCCTGCAAGATCTCCCACTGGTTTTTGAGTGTTGTGATTTTTAATGTCAGATTTATGTTCATTCATTCTTTTACATAGGACCTGGCCTGTTTGTCCAGTGTAAAGCGTGGTGTTGTTATGTCCGGAGATTGTTTTGTCAGAGTGAATGTGGGGCTTTGTTGATCTGTTTCCTTACTATATCAGGTGGGTATTGTAATTCGAAAAATGAATGTAATGAAAACTTTCTGCCTGAGATGTTTTAACTACTGATGCTGGGGACTGAGGAGCTAAACTTAAAGTGGTGTCAGAATTTCCTTGTAACCAGTACAAGAAAGGTAGTATTCTTACAGCCTAAATAACAAGAAAGCTTCAGCAGATTTACTGTGGCATGAAGTGACATGGACTGAAACCACTTCATTAGAATGCATTAAAGCTTCTTCTTTGGAGACTTTTAAAGGCAAGTGAGTCCAGACTTCTTAGCATGCTTTACCTGAAGAGGGAGAGAAAGAGATGACCTAAATAATGTATTGCAAGGTTCCCCAATGTCATGCCTGTGGGTGCAGTGGCGCCTGCCAGTACTTCCCTTGGCGCTCACCAAGCTTTTTAGAAAGTGGGTGGGGCTGTTGTTATTGGCTGCCCTCATTCAAATGAAAAGGTTTTCCAATAGAGGAACTGGAGGACTGGGAAGCAACTGGGCTTTCCTTAGTCAGTATGTGGTTTCATTCCTCTTCAGGCTTTCCTTCTTCTTGGAAGGCATGAGGAGGGAGGTATTCCATTCAGATCTGCCTCCTGTGGCACCCATTTTAGATTTGGTCCACCTCCAGTGGCAACCATTGTGGGATGGCGCTCACCATCCCCTCTCAAAATTCCAAATGTGCATGCGGGCTAAGAAAGGTTGGGGACCACTAATGTATTGAGTCTATGGTTCCCTCTAGTGTGATCCTCATTTCATCTAGGAAGAATTCCTCACCTTGTAGTCATCACTGGTTGATGCCACAGCTGATCCAAAGGTGGAGTTATTGGACCAGTTTCCATCTCCTTCTGGGTAGTTGGGGTTGTTCCCTTGTTGACTGGACCAACGATCCCCCACAGTGCATTTCCCGAGCATGTTGTTCTCATGGATACTTGCCACCAGAGTCCAGCCTCCTCCACTGGTGGTCATATCACAGAAGGTTTGGTAGACCTCGCCATCTTCCGTCTGCAGGAAATACAGTCCATCTGCACAGGCCCAGAAGGTTGTATGTTAAAAGAAAGGATTAAGACAGTGTGGTATATTGTTATTCAGTGCTGTTGTTTATGGATCAGTGTTGTTATTTCAGAGTCCTAAAATGTGATTTTAATGTAGGTTGCATTACTGTTTCTTTCTGATGGGCAGAAACTTCATTTCTCACCTGTGGCCTCTCTTTGGGACTCCTTGATTTTTTTGCAGCTTCGGGGCAGATTCTTCTGTGTTGGGTCTGGAAGGCAGGAAGTCTCTTCCCATTTCACTAGCAGGTTGAGGATGTCTTGCTTCAGTGAATTGATGCAGCTTTGGCCTATGTACACAATAAAAGTTAAATTTGGGAGGGGGGGACATAATCTACAACCATAACCCCCTAGGAGAACTGGAACTGCAAAGCTCCAGTCCCATCACCCAAATGAAGGCACTGACACCTTTGCTAAGCATACATTGTTACCTCCAGTGCCCCTGCACAGAAACATGGAACTGTCACCTCTCCAGGGTCTCCTACACTCCTAGGGTTTATGCAGGCGGAGGTCCTTACTGAATCAAACCAGAGAACTGTATTATGGATTAAAGTCAGTAAAACTCCATTTCAGCTTTTGGCTTGGAGTTTTACTGACTTTGGCCACCAAATGAGAAGGGAGCACTCACTGGAAAAGACCCTGATGCTGGGAAAGATTGAAGGTCCAAGAAGAAGGGGACAGCAAAGGATGAGATGGTTAGGCAGTGTTATCGAGGCAACAAAGATGAAATTAAGCAAACTCTGCAGGATGACGGAGGACAGGAGGGCCTGGTGTGATGTGGTCCATGGAGTCGTGAAGAGTCAGACTTGACTGTGCGAATAAACAATAGTAAAACTCCATTTCGTGATGAGCTGGCCTGCTCTAGGTAACCAGTGTTCCCTCTAAACTGAATTAGTGTGAGCTAGCTCATAGTTTTTTAGCCTCCAGCTCACAGATTTTTGTTTGAGCTCAGGAAGGATGGCTCCAGAGCAAGCTAATTTATGCAGTAGCCAAATCGCTCACTTACAGCTTTAACGCCAGTAGCTCACAAAGTAGAATTTTTGCTCACAAGACTCCACAGCTTAGAGGGAGCATTGGTAACAACACATGGACACCTGAAGTTGCTTAATACTGAATCAGCCCATTGGTCTATCAAGGTCAATATTGTCTACTCAGACCGGCATCAGCTCTCCAGGATATCAAGCAGAGGCATTTCCCATCACCTTCTCCCTGTTCCTTTAGTTGGAGATGCCAGAGTGTGCATGCCAAGTAGATGCTCTCCCACTGAGCCATGTCCCCCCCCTAAACAAACCTGTCACATCATTTAATCAAGCATTTGTTTTGTGACTCCATAGGATCTCTCCACACACAGTCCAAAATAAATGACCAGTGCTTGCAGAATAATAATAACCCAACATTCCATTCCATCAAGAGTTTCCCTCACTGTACAGACCTGCTTGGTAACCTATTAAAATCCTTAATCACTAGGGTATCTTCATCCCCTGACTACTTAGCAACTTGTTTGAAGAAACCAGTTAACCTGAGAATGTGATTCATGGTACTGCCATAAAAGGGCATAAATTTCAAGTATGTAAATACTCCATTCCAGATTTGCAATTTAGTTTCAGTTCAGCTTCTCCCAGGAACTGGCTGTCTACCCCTTGGATTTCAGAACCTGTGGGAAGATTAAGTGGTGTAGGCTCAGTTCTCCCCAGTGACTGCTTCTCCAGCACTGTGACAGGAGGTGGTCCTAATTCCTCCCCCAAAGTGCTGCTCTGCATTTTTGAAATTGGAGGCTATACTCATGAGACAGGAATCAGGTAGTACAGCCCCCTTCAGGGCAGGCTGGCTCCTCAGTTCTCACCTCAGTCCAGTCTGGATTGAGCTTCAGTTTATTGGCCCTCATCCATCCCATTACATTGTCCAGCTATCTGTTGAAACCTTCACCTAACTCAGCTGCCAAGGTGAAATAGAGCTGGGAATCATCTGCATATTGGTGGTAAGTAAGGGTAAAGGTTTCCTTGCTCGAAAGCCAGTCGAATCCGACTCTAGGGTTGCGGTGCTCATCTCCGTTTCAAAGCCGAAGAGCCAGCGCTATCCAAAGACATTTCCGTGGTCATGTGGCCAGCATGACTAAACACCAAGGCGCATGGAACGCTGTTACCTTCCCACCGAAGTGGTACCTATTTATCTACTTGCAATTTCTTACTTTCGAACTGCTAGGTTGGCAGGAGCTGGAACTAGAGACGGGAGCTCACTCCATTAACTCAAATACTGTCAGCCGTAAAGGACTACAGCTGAACCTAGGTGAAGTTGGGGCCACACACTTTAAAGTACCTTGTGCACTTCTTCAGTCCTCACCAAATTAAATTCATCCATGCAACTAGAACCAGATTGCTTTCTGACAGCTGTCACGATAGTATCTCAACTGAGCCCTTGTATTTCCCTATCTGGTGGCCAGAATCTTTTTTTGCCTCCAAAGCAAAGTTGCAGGAAATGTGAAGATGGTAGTAATCTGGCTTGGAGACACACTGAGGGGAATGCTGAATGACCAGCAGTGCACTTGCTGTGTATGCCCATGATGAGAAAGGTAGAATATAAGTGAAATAAGTTTTAAAAAATCACTAGGAAAGCAAATCACCTTGGATCTGTATGGTGGAAAACCCCGACTCAGATAGCCCAAGCTAGGCCGATTTTGTCAGATCTTGGAAGCTAAGAAGGGTTGGGAGACTTCCAAAGACCTCCAGGGTCATGTTGTGGAGACAGGCAATGGCCAACCACCTCTGAATGTCTCTTGCCTTGAAAACCCTATGAGGTTGCCATGAGTCAGCTATGACTTGATGGTAATTTCCACCACCCCCATGTATGGTGGAACTGGAGGGAAGGCAGCATGGTATACAGGGTTGCCATCCACCAGGTAGGAGCAGTGGATCCCCTGATTTGGTGGACTCCAATCTGCTGCTGGCCACTTGGCTGGCGGGGGAAGCCACGCCCCCAACACCCATCACCTGGCACAACGTCCCCAACATGATGAAATCACACAGAAGTGACGCCATAGAGTTTTGCCCAAAATACTAGAGTGTATTGTGCAGCATCCCCAGCATGATGATATCACTTCCGTGTTACATCATCATACTGGAGGTGTTGCACGTGGTGACATCGCCCCACCCCTACACTTGTGGAGAACTCCTTCCCACCCCCTGCCAGGGAGTGAAGAGGACCTGGCAAACCTATATAGCCCAATCTCATCAGATCTCGGAAGCTAAGTAGGGTGGGTACTTGGAAGGGAGACCACCAAGGAAGATTCTGCAGAGGAAAGCAATGGCAAATCACCTCTGCTTCTCACGTGGCCTGAAAGGCCCCTTGCTGAGGTTGTTATAAATTGACTACGACTTGACGGCACTTTACACACATACACGTGTATGGTCGGGGAAAGGGAGGAAGTTGGACTGAGCTAAAAGAGCAGTAAGCAGACTGTGAACGTGGACATGACACCTGAGATCTTTCAAGACATCCCCTTCCCCCACCCAGCACCTCAGTTTCCAATGTAGCAACAAAAATGTACATATCAGGGTGGCATTCTGGAACTGGGAGAAGGGTGATTTGGGATGTGGTCTGAGGCATGGGTGGGGAACAATCATAACGTATGCCGGGAAAGGGTTCATCACTCCCCTCTGTACCTCAGCTAGAAACTTCTCCAACTCATCACTTTACAGCTATGTGGGGCTGTGTGTATTTGCTTTCAAGCAAATAATTGTACTGCCATCACATGGACTTCTGCCCTGAGAACATAAAAGTACAGCTAGTGCATCTGGATCCCTATAAAGAGTTCAGAGTGACAGATGTGGTTCTCTCTTCCTCATTTGCTTCAAGTTTTGCTTCTGACCAGGGGTCAGGTTTATGGTTTAACATTTTTATTTTGCAGATGAAGTCTCCCTAACTCCATGCCAGTGTCTCAACCCACCACCTTCCCAGTACATACTTACTACATAGTTTGGCCTTGGGGAGAAAAGCAGAGAGCAGAAACAGGAGAGCAAGTTGCTTCATTGCAGTCTGTGGGGGAAATCAGAGGATCAGCTAGTTAGTGGCTTGTCTTCTAGCGCGGCTGACCACTAACTAATAAGAATGTGATATTTGGATAGCAATGAAAGCTGAATCTTATAAGCCATTTCGGGACTATAATTGGAATCCTCACTCCTTCTGACAGCAAATCAAGTCCAAGGCCATCCTCGATTTGGTCTTCATTGATGCTTAGAAGCTGGTGCAGTTGGGAATAGTGGCCACACTGCTGTTAAATTCAGTACAACAGAATTCTCCTGCTTTTACTGAAGTCCATTTATCTCCCTGAAATGGTGAACAGAGGATCTAGGACAACATGAAGGGCAATTTGGGTTCTGCAGCAAGAAGGGGGAACGGGTGGAAGTTACAGCTCTGCTTCTGTGGCTGGAAAATTTATCCTGGATCCAGCCCACTATTTTCAGAAAGGGGGTCAGGGAAAAACTGAGCCAGAGAGGTTACCAGAGATGAAGTTCAAGGACTGATGGACAGATTTGAAAATGAAGTCACCAAGCGCAGAACATAGTTTGTAGTTTTAGACCTATTTGTTCATTGTGTAGCCTGAAAGCACCTGATGAAGCGGCCTTGCAGAAGATAAAATAGTTTTGTTAGTCTCTCTTGAGGGGAGCAGGGCTGGCCCATTCACTAGGCCCTCCTAGGAAACTGGAAAACACTGTATTAAAACAAAACACACAATTCTGTTATGCTACTATGCCGTCATATATTCGTTTAAATCATATAGATCTTCGTCGTGGTCTCTGTGCAGTCCCACACATGGGTTGGGCACCTGCGCACGACCTCGATCGGAGAATCTTCTAGAGCTTTACCTCAGAAGAGCTTTTGGCGGGCTCTCCTCCCGCCCTGGGGGAGGAGACATGCACTGCGCATGCCCAGAGTGGGAGAGAGAGCCGCCTCCCACTCAGTTCTTCTTCGACCGCCTTCGTGTTCACACCTTGTTCCTGTTGTTCCTCCATTTACCTCAGCTGAGTATATCTTTCTTCGCTTTCGCCTTTGTTTTTCCATCTCTTCTTTCTCTTACTTTCTGTCCTAAAAAATATAAAAAATAAATTAAAAAATTCTTTGTCTATCTCTCTTCCCCCCCTCCTTTCTTTGGATGGTGGGTGGTGATTTTTGTATGGGAAAGACTCAATTTTTTAAGGTCTGTCGTCGTTGCCCTGCTAAAATTCCATCCAACGACGGGCACGACCTTTGCTTAATCTGTTTGGGTGAGGCCCATAGAGTAGATACTTGTCCTCATTGCGTGAGTTTCACTCGTCAGGCTCGCCGTAATCGAGAGGCTAGGCTCAAAGCTCTTCTTGTAGAATCGGCTCTGCGTCCTACTATGTCCTCAGGGACTTCCCAGGCCTCTGCGGCCAAGAAATCGGACACCTCCTTGAAGGCACCGAAACAGAAACCTAAGCGGGCTGAAGATAAGACCCCTTCGAAGTCGAAGGCCCCGCCGTCTGCTTCGGTTTTGAGGGTGGATCCCATCGTCGTGACTGGGTTGTCAACGTCGATGCCGGCCCTGGCCTCGACATCTCACAAATCTGCGGTTCGACAACAGACCCCGCAGCACTCCCACTCGTCACCTTCGGGACTGATTCCTTTGGGCCAGTTGGCCAGATCGCCTCCGTACCTGTCTCCACAAACAGGTTCCCGGTCTCCAGCGAGGCGTTCCAATACCCCGGTCCACACTTTGGACGAGGGCCCTGTGGTGCACCGCCATGCGCGGTCCCAATCCTGGTACGATCGACGATGCCTGATCCGTAGGCAGTCCCCATCGTCGTCTGGTTCTGCCTCTGACCACCAATGCTGGTCTTGTGATGATCGTCGAGAACGTCCGGATGCGGCCTATTATTATTCTCGGTCTCCGACACCGGAAAGACACCACTATGACCAGATCCGGCACTCGGAACGCGTGGATCGGGCCCATGCCCCTGACCGCCCTCGGCGCTCAGCATCTGTTGCCTTGGCCCATTCCGCCTCTCGGGAACAGCCTTCTGACCTTCCCAGAAATCGGGATGCCCCGAAGAGCTCCCCAATGGAAATTCGACACCGTCCTGCCGTCAACCACCCGGTCATCGACCTTGCCCACCAACGATCCTCCTCCCCCATGTCGATCTCGGACAGGTCGGATTCGGCGGAGTTCGATCCCGAGGTCTCTCGGATCGAGGACGAGCCTCGACGCTCGGGGTCGATTTCACCTACTGAGGGCCCTAAAGCATTTTTGGAGCTTGTTACCAGGATGGCTACTGCCCTTCAAGTACAGGGCTTTACAGAGTCCCCAGCTGTGACCGACGTCGTTCACTGATTGGTCCAGGCTGACCTTCCTCCGTCTCCCATCTTGCCTTTGCTGCCTGTCCACCTTTCTATCCTGAAAGAGTCATGAGAGCACCCGGCTTCGATCCCCCCGGTTTCAAGGCGCTATGATGGGTTGTACAAATTCCTCCTTTGTCAGCCGCCTCCAAACTCCATGGTGGTTCACTCTTCTTCGAGATCGAAGCAGCCTGCTCGCCAGTCCACGCCTCCTGACCGTGAGGGTCGTAAACTGGATCTTCTGGCCAAGAAGATGTACTCTCTGGCCTCCATGAATCTCTGTGTCGATACTTATTTGTCCTACTTGTCGGCTTACACCTTCAACGTTGCCAATGTAGTTCATCCTGTCCTGGAGTTTGTTCCAGAGGAGCACCGTCCCACTCTCTCGGCTGCCTTGTCTGAGGTTTGTGCCATATCAAAGCAACAAATCAATTCCGTTCGTCATGCAGTCAATTGCTCCTCTAAACTCCTGGTGTCTTCTGTCGCTCTCCGGCGTCATGCCTGGCTGTGGGGCACCTCTCTACAACCGGACGTCAAGTTCCGTGTCGAAGACCTCCCCTTTGACGGAAACGGCCTCTTCCACTCCACCACCGACGAAGTATTGAAAGCTGTCGATGAGAGTCGTAAGCAAGCCCGAAACCTTGGAGTCTCAGCTGCATCTTACCGTCCCAGAAACCGTTCCTGGAAGCCTTCCGGCTCCAGGCGATACCTATCTCCGGCACCTCACTCCCAATGGAGGAGAAAACCGTACGATTCCCGTCCTCCTTCCAAGCACCGTTCCCACCCGACCAAAAAGCCGCCACAGCCTAAGCAGTCTGTTTGACTGTCCCCACCGTCTCCCTTCTCCAACGTTGTATACCCTTTCCGTCCGAACCCGTCTCTTCCCCTTTCTACCAGCCTGGGAAGAAATTTCAACCGACTCCTGGGTCCTCACCATCCTGCGGGTCGGGTACGCCATAGAGTTCGTTTCGCCTCCGATCCTCCCACACTTTGTCGTCATGCCTCCAGACCCTCTCCTCGATCTCGAGGTTTCCACTCTCCTTGCCAAGGGGGCCATCGAGGTCGTCCCGGAGGCACAACGAACTCTAGGCTTCTACTCGAAGTATTTCCTGGTCCCCAAGAGGGACGGTGGCTTCAGACCAATTATGGACCTTCGGGATCTCAACCGTTACATTCGGCATCAGAAATTCAGAATGGTCACTCTGCAGTCCATCCTTCCTCTCATTCCACGGGCAGCATGGCTTGCATCAGTCAACCTCCAAGACGCATACTTCCATGTCACGATCCGTCCCCAACACCGGCGGTTTCTCCAGTTCGCCATGGGAGATGCCCACTACCAGTACAGGGTGCTTCCCTTCGGCCTTTCTACAGCTCCACGGGTGTTCACCAAGCTGATGGCTGTGGTGGTGGCCGAGCTCCACTGACGGGCAGTCATTCTTTATCCTTACATCGACGACTGGCTTCTCGTAGCTCCAATGCCAAGTCGGTTGCTCCACGATGCTCGGGAGTCTCTCTCGCTACTCCGTGCTCTCGGACTCTGCGTCAACGATGCCAAGTCCTCCCTCCAGCCCCTTCAAACTCTTCGATTCCTCGGGGCTCGACTCGACACCAACCCTGAAGCGGCTTTCCTCCCGGAATCGAGGGCTTCCGACATTCGGGCGATGGTGTCCTCCTTTCGGACGTGCCCCCAACAATCTGCTCGTTCTGTCATGAGGCTCCTCGGTCACTTTGCCTCCACGGTGTTTGTTGTCCGCAACACCCGGCTCAGAATGCGGCCGCTTCAGCTCTGGCTCCTCCGCGCCTTTGATCCTCTCCGGAGGCCTTGGCACACGATTCTGTCGATCCCACAAACCGTCCTCGACTTTCTCGAGTGGTGGGCTCAACCCGTCCACCTCCTTTCCGGGATGCCTTTTCGACCTCCTCCTCCCGAGTTGCTGTTGACCATGGATGCTTCCCTCTGGGGTTGGGAAGCCCAGTGCGGAATGCTCGCTGTTCAAGGGGCTTGGTCTGCTCGGGATGCAACTCGCCACATAAATTACCTGGAGTTGCAAGCAATTTATCTGGCCCTTCGGTCCTTTCTTCTGACCCTTCGAGGCCGTGTCGTCCAAGTGGCTTCCGACAGCACCACAGCTGTTTATTATGTCAACAAACAGGGCGGCACTGCCTCTGTTCATCTCTGCAACTTAGCAATACACCTCTGGTCCTGGTGCCTCGATCACTCGATCACGCTCTCGGCGATCCATATTCCCGGGGATCAGAATGTCGATGCAGACCGGTTGAGTCATTCTGCCCCGTCGGACAATGAATGGTCCATTCCCCTCCGGTATCTGTTTCGAGAGTTCGGTCACCCATCTGTTGACGGCTTTGCGTCCGTCAACAATGCTCGATGTCGCCTGTTTTTCAGCAGGGATCCCTCATCTGCTCGGTCGCTCGGGGATGCCTTTCTCCACAAGTGGAACGGAACCCTGTTTTACTTCTTTCCTCTGTTCCCTCTCATCTCTCGGGTCGTGCAGAAGATTCATGCAGACGGCACCTCCTGCATTCTGATCACTCCGTGGTGGCCATGCCAGGTCTGGTTCCCGCACCTGCTTCAGCTCTCCTGTCATTCCTTCCGTCCCCTCCCTGTCATCCCAGATCTCCTCTCTCAGGCCCGAGGGAGAATCCTCCATCCCAATCTGGGATTTTTCAGATTGACGGCCTGGAAGATCCAGCCCTAGACTTCCCACCTCAGGTCTCTGAAATCCTCCTGAATGCTAGGAAGCCTTCTACTTGACGTTCCTATCAGTTCAAGTGGAACAGATTCCAATCCTATGCTGCTGATCACTCCTTCGATCCGATTCGATCATCTCTCCGTGAGATCTTCACCTATGTCGTGCACTTGAAGGATGCGGGCTTGGCATATTCGTCCTTGCGGGTACATTTGGCGGCGATCTCCGCCAACCACCCCCTCATACAAGGCTCGTCAGTGTTCTCCCACCGTCTCACCAACACGTTCCTCAAGGGTCTTCTTCGGATGTGCCCCCTAGGAAACTGTTGGTGCCTTCCTGGAGCTTGTCTCTAGTCCTTTCTCAACTCATGGCTAAACCGTTTGAGCCGATGGCTACCGCCGACCTCAGGTTAGTTTCCTGAAAGACAGCTTTTCTCGTAGCCATTACTTCTGCACGCAGAGTAGGGGAGCTAGCTGCCTTCAGGGCCAATCCCCCCTATACTGTTTTTCATAGGGAGAAGGTGGTCCTTAGAACAGATCCTTCCTTCCTCCCTAAAGTCATCTCTGCCTTTCATCTCTGTCGTCTGTTCTGCCTACTTTCTTTCCGAACCCGACTGATGCCTCTCAGAGAGCCCTGCACTGTCTAGATGTGCGCAGAGCGCTCTCTTTCTATCTACACAGGACACAGCCCATACGTAAATCTCCTCGGCTGTTCCTAGCTTATAGCCCCCCTCATGCGGGGGAACCCATTTCTTCTCAATGTCTCTCTAAGTGGGTGACTTCCACCATAGCCCTTTGCTATGAGCTGGCACGTCAACCCATTCCTACCTGTGTCACTGCCCATTCCACGCGGGCGGTATCAACGTCCACTGCTTTCCTGGCCGGTGTCCCGTTGGAAGACGTCTGTGTGGCTGCTATGTGGTCCTCGGCATCGACCTTCGTGACCCACTACGCACTCGACGTCCGAGCTCGGCGGGATGCTGCCTTCGGTCGGACGGTGCTGCGATCTCTCTTTGCTTGATCCTGCTGCACCCTCAGGTAGGACCCGTGGGTGATTTGTTTCATGGTGATGCTGTGTCTTAACCAGTATTTTTCTGTCCTTTGCAGCTGCCAGCTCCCTCCTCCAACTGGTTCAGCTCTTGTAATCACCCATGTGTGGGACTGCACAGAGACCACGACGAAGATAAACAGGTTGCTTACCTGTAACTGATGATCTTCGAGTGGTCATCTGTGCAGTACCACAATCCCACCCAGCCTTCCCCGCTGCTGGCATCTCCAGTTTTCCTTCTTTGGATTCTTTGGCCTTGACAGTGGTGGTCGAAGGAACTGAGTGGGAGGTGGCTCTCTCTCCCGCTCTGGGCATGTGCAGTGCATGTCTCCTCCCCCAGGGCGGGAGGAGAGCCCGCCAAAAGCTCTTCTGAGGTAAAGCTCTAGAAGATTCTCCGATCGAGTTCGTGTGCAGGCGCCCAACCCATGTGTGGTACTGCACAGATGACCACTCGAAGATCATCAGTCACAGGTAAGCAACCTGTTTTTAAATATACAATAAAGACCCTCGTGTGTCTTATTAATTATAGTACATTGATAGCAAAAATGTAAAGAACAATATATATCTTGTAGAAAAGTCCACAGCTACAGAGACGAATATGCAGACAGGATTCAATGCTGTAGACTGTCTTGCTTTCTGATGAGAGATGCAGCAGTCGTCAATGCCAATATTGGCACTGACGATTGCTGCTTTCTGATGAGAGAAAAAGCAAAACAACCAACAGTATTGGCGTTGACGACTGCTGCATCTCTCATTGGAAAGCAAGGCAGTCTTTATTGTATATTTTAACTATATGATTTAAATGAATCTATGAAGGCATAGTAGCATAACAGAATTGTGTGTTTTGTTTTAACACAGTGTTTTTCCATGTTTACTCAACCTTGCCATGTTTCACGAGTGTTTGTTGCCATTCCTAGGAAACAGCCTAGGTACCAGGGGTAGAAGGGTGCCAACCAGCCCTGCCACTGTCCCATCTTCCAGCCCATGGAGTAAGGAGGTGTCTCTAGCCTCAGCGGGCAGCCAGCTGAGAGCCTGCTCCTTACCACTCTCTGTAGGGGTGGGAGAGGAAGGGCAGGCCCTCAGCCAGTCTGCTGTAGTGGTTAAGTGTGCAGACTGTAATCTGGGAGAAGCGGGTTTGATTCCCCACTCCTCCACTTGCACCTGCTGGATGACCTTGGGCAAGCCATAGTTCTGTCAGAGCTGTCCTTGAAAGAGCAGTTCTCTCAGAGCTCTCTCAACCCCACCTACCTCACAGGGTGTCTGTTGTGGGGAGGGGGAGGGGAAGGAGTTTGTAAGCCTCTCTGGGACTCTGAGTGAAGGGTGGGATATAAATCCAATCTCCTCCTCCTCCTCCTCCTCCTCCTTCTGCCTTCCTTGCCCTGCAGTAGGGAGGTGAGGAGAGGGCAGGAATGTGGAGGGCAGGCTCGCTTCCCCCAGTTATGTTAGCTGCAGGACAGGACTGCCAGTTCTGAGCTGGGAAATTTCTGGAGATTGGGGGTGGAGCCTGGGGAAGGAAGGGTTTGGAGAGGGGAACGGATCTCAGCAGGGTACAATATCATAGAGTCCACCTTCTAAAGCAGTCATTTTATACTGGGAAACTGTTCTTGTTAGTCCGATCAGTTGTAATTCCTGGAGCGCTCCAGGCTCCACCTGGAGGTTGGCAACCCTGGTGGTTGGTGTAGGGTTATCAGTTCCCCACCAGTGGGGGCAGTGGGAAAATCAGGGGAGATAGGCCAGCGATACAATGTGCTGACATCATTTCTGAAAGCATGGGGAGTGATGTCAGTGCTTTCCTGGTGATTTCAGCCTTGGTGCACCACCCCCGATAAGTTTCCTGCTGGTTGCCAGGCTGGTGGTTTTCACCACACAATATGTGGGAATGGCAAGTACAGCAGGTGGCAAGCTTGCCTCCTCAGGTCATATTGGGTTGGCAAGGAGGGGGTGCCTGCATTGGGGCCTATGGCACCAAATAGCCTTGGGCTGGCTCTGGAGACATCTTTGATCCTGTGTAACCTGCCTTCGGCCTCTTACATTTTAACCATCTAATGAATTTAGGATGTTACAAGGCGGGAACCGCGATATTCGCGGGGGGAGGGAGTACTCCAGCCGCCAAGCTTCACTCTCCCCCCCCCCAGCAGCGGCAAGGCCAGCCGACCCGCCGAGATTCCCCCTCCCCAGCAGCAGCGGAGGGGCGGCGAGGCTAGCCGGCCCGCCAAGCCTCCCCTCCCACCCACCCTCCCAAGCAGCAGGGCGACGGCGGCGGTGGGAGGCCGGCCGGCCGGCCCGCCAAGCCTCCCCCTCCCAGCCACCCTCCCAAGCAGCAGGGCGGCGGCGGGAGGCCGGCCGGCCCGCCCGCCAAGCCTCCCCCTCCCAGCCACCCTCCCAAGCAGCACGGTGGCGGCGGCGGGAGGCCAGGCCGGCCGGCCCGCCAAGCCTCCCCCTCCCACCCACCCTCCCAAGCAGCAGGGCAGCGGCGGCGGCAGGAGGCCGGCCGGCCCGCCCGCCAAGCCTCCCCCTCCCACCCACCCTCCCAAGCAGCAGGGTGGCGGCGGTGGCGGCGGCGGAGGCCGGCCGGCCGGCCCGCCAAGCCTCCCCCTCCCACCCACCCTCCCAAGCAGCAGGGCGGCAGCGGCGGCGGCGGGGAGGCCGGCCGGCCCGCCCGCCAAGCCTCCCCCCTCCCACCCACCCTCCCAAGCAGCAGGGCGGCGGCGGCGGCGGCGGGAGGCCGGCCGGCCCGCCAAGCCTCCCCCTCCCACCCACCCTCCCAAGCAGCAGGGCGGCGGCGGCGGGGAGGCCAGCCTGCCGGCCCGCCAAGCCTCCCCTCCCACCCACCCTCCCAAGCAACAGGGCGGCGGCGGCGGTGGCGGGAGGCCGGCCGGCCTCAGCCTCCCCCTCCCCAAGCAGCAGGGCGGTGGCAGCGGCGGCGGGAGGCCAGCCTGCCGGCCCGCCAAGCCTCCCCCTCCCACCCACCCTCCCAAGCAGCAGGGCGGCGGCGGCGGGGGAGGCCGGCTGGCCCGCCAAGCCTCCCCTCCCACCCACCCTCCCAAGCAGCAGGGCGGCGGCGGCAGCGGGGGGGAGGCCGGCCAGCCAGCCGGCCCGCCAAGCCTCCCCCTCCCACCCACCCAAGCAACAGGGCGGCGGCGGCGGCGGCGGCGGCGGGGGGGGAGGCCGGCCGGCCGGCCCGCCAAGCCTCCCCCCCCTCCCTTTCAAGCGGCGTGGCGGCAGCGGCGGGGGGGAGGGCCGGCCGGCCGGCCCGCCAAGCTTCACCTTCCCTCCCCAGTGGCGAGGCCGGCTGCTCGCCAAGCCTCTCTCTTCCTCCCTCCCCAGCAGCAGAGGCGAGGCCGGCTGGCCCGCCAAGCCTTCTCCCGCCCTCCCATCCCGGCGGCAACGGCCAGTTTGTAGAGCGTTCCCTGCGCATGCGCAGGGAGGGCTCTTTTACTTTTTGGGGATTTAAAGATCCCCGTATAATTTTTTAAACTTTTTAGATTTTTCTGCACACGTGGGGACTGCCCCACGTGCGCAGGAATATCTCCCTGCCCCCCAGGTGCCCCCGATGTGCGGATTTAGATATCCGCACATAGGGGGCCACTTGGGAATTAGATATATAGACAAGTGGAGACCCGCAAGAAACTTGCGGGATGGTTATCTCATTCGTCACACCTTTGCTTCCTCTGCTCACCCCCTACCTCTCTCACACTATTTCTCCCCTCTGCTCCCCTTTTCTTACTCTATTTCTGCTCCATGCATGTGATTTCCTCTCTCTTTCTGATCTGTCATCTTTCTCTTTGTTTTTCTGCCTCCCCACTTCATCACTCTTTCTCTTTCTGCCCCCTACCCCATCATTCTTTCTTTCTGCCCCCAGCCTCCTGGCTGCTTTCTGCCCCCAGCCTCTCTCCCAGCCTCCTGCCTGCTTCTTCCCCCACTCCACAGAGCAGCAGTAGCAGTGGTGGCAGTGCTCTCAGCCACCCACCTGCTTTCTCTCCCCCCCACAGCAGCAGTGGCAGCACTCTGGGAATCACAATGGATCTCCCAGCTACAGAGATCAATTCACCTTAGGGTTGCCAGCTCCAGGTTGGGAATTTCCTGGAGATTTGGGGGTGGAGCCTTAGGACAGTGAGGCTTGGGGAGGCAAGCAGGGTATGATGCCATAGACTCAACCCTCCAAAACAGCCATTTTATCCAGGGGAACTGATTTCTGTCTCCTGGACAACAGCTGTAATTCTGGGTGATCTCCAGTCCTCACCCAGAGGTTGGCAATGGTGGTTCTCATGGAGGAAATGGCTGGAGGGTGGAGTCTATGGCATTACACCAGTCCAAAGTTCCTCCCCTCCTTAAATCCCACCCACTCCAGGCTTCACCCCTCAAATGTCCAGGGATTTCCCAACCTGGAGTTGGCAACCCTATTTCCTTCCCAACCAACAGCCAACCTACCTTTATCTGCCTCTCTGTCTCCTGTTTTCCATCTTTACCCCCCAGCCTCTACCTAGGAAAATTACAGTCTTTCTCCACAGTGAGGGCCAAAGCAGCTTTCGTTATTCCCTCCTCCTTTTTTCTGCACAACAACCCTGTGAGGTTGGTTAGGCTGAAATATGTGACTGGTCCAAAATCACACAGTCACCTTCCACTGCAAGATGGGGATCTGAACCTGGGCCTTGCAGATCCTTCTTTGAAGCTCTAACTGCTGCACCTCACTGGCTTTCATAGGGTGGCTGCTGATGAATGGTAGCAAGCAGCCGAGGCTAGGTGAGTCATGCAAATCAGGGGGGACCTGGCAAGCCTAGAATGCTGCCAGGCCTAGAGTGGCCAACCTGCAAATGTGCCCTGGAGACCCCCAGAATTACAACTGGACTCTAGACAGCAGAGGTCTGTCTCCCTGCAGAAAATGGCTGCTTTGGAGGGTGGAAACTGTGGCATTATACCCAGCTGAGGCCTCTCCCTTCCCAAACCCAGCCCTCCTCCTTAGAGTCCACCACAAAATCTCTAGAAATCCCCCAGCCTGGCCCTGGCAACTTTTGTGAGGCCTGGCCCCAAGGCTTCCTCCCTCCCTCCCTCCAAGGCTGAAAGAGGCCTGGAAAGGGCCCTTCCCCCACCCCTTCCATCGACAGAGCCAGTTAGAAGCCTCTCCCTCCCCCTCCCCCCCCAACGTTCTAATCTCTCACCGTTGCTGCCTGGAGTTAGGTCCCTGCAGAGGCCATTTCAAAAGGCTTTTGGGAAATTCAAGAGTTCCTGAAGGGATTTCTTCACTTCTGGGATTTTTCTACAAACCCAGGAAGTCTACTGACTATGCAGGAAAAGCTGTTGGGGGAGAGTGAGGCCCCTGTTGGAGGGAATAGGTATCCGCACTTTTTGGCTATTAGAATAAGGATACATGTATACATTTTATTTTCACAACAACCTGGTAAAGTAGACTAGACTGAGACAGTGAGCTTCATGGCTAAGTGGGAATTTGAACCTGGGTCTCCTTGATACCCCCTGATGAATCCCACAACCTAACCATTATACAATGCTGGCTTTGAATTCCATACTAGGGGAAAGGTGGGATCACAAAATGTTATGCAGTATAATTTCAAAAATTAGTTCCAGTAGTTTTCGTATATCCATTGATTTTAAATAGCATGCCTGGCCTTCAGAGAAAAGTTGCGGCTTACCTGAAAAGCAGCCTCCTCCTCTTCAGTGCAAAAGCTCTTGCCTTCTGTCACATCTGGTTCCTTTGCTCAATATTTATTAGCCCAGTTTCTAAGTGGCTAACAGCCAAGAAGGAACTCCAAGTCACAGAGGCGAGAAGCTGACAATGGAGAGGCAGCAGATAAGGATCAAATTATTTTCATCATCTTTTCCAGGAAAAGTTGTTAAAACCTTGGAAGGGGAATCCCCTTTCAGAGCATTCCAGTCTGGTTGGAAAATCAAGGTTTATGCAATAATGTACTGAGAACTGAACATTGTCAGAGATGGCTCCTGTATCAGCTGGAGATTACACCAGAAGAACTCAAAAAAGGTCAGAATGTCTTCCTTTGTCTTATTCACTTGTATGCCCATTTTGAGATAAGGGCTTTGATGGGGCTTTCCTTCACAAGACATTTGGTTCATGAGTGGGGAAACTGCTTGAAAACCCTGAGTGTCTTAGCTGTTTGCTTGTCGCTATCCAATCATACGGGCCCAGTGCCAGACAATAGGTTTTTTAAATACAGTGTGAGGAGAGGTTAAAAAGAGTTTTGTGAGAAAGCAGCACAGATGAGATCCTACATGGATGCTTGGTGTATACAGCAAGGGCACACTGGCCTCATGCATTCAAGTGATTTTGCCCTGGCTCCCTGGCTCCCTCATGGATCACTGCCTTGTCATGGCGAGGGGGCTTGCGTGGTTCGATGAGGCTGTGGGCTATGTCGTGGAGGGCCACCCAGGATGGACAGGCCACAGCAGAGAACTCAGACCAAGCGTGATCCCCTGGAGAAGGAAATGGCAACCCACTCCAGTATCTTTGCCAATAAAACCTCATGGACAGTAACAAAAGGCTAAAAGATATGACACCGGAAGATGAGCCCCTCAGGTCGGAAGGTGTCCAATATGCTACTGGGGAAGAGCAGAGAGCAAGTACGAGTAACCCCAGAAAGAGTGAAGTGGCTGGGCCAAAGCCGAAAGGACGCTCAGTTGTGGATGTGTCTGACAGTGAAAGGAAAGTCCGATGCTGCAAAGAACAATACTGCTTAGGAACCTGGAATGTAAGATCTATGAATCAAGGTAAGCTTGACGTGGTCAAAAATGAGATGGCAAGAATGAACATCGACATCTTGGGAATCAGTGAACTAAAGTGGACAGGAATGGGCGAATTTAACTCAGAAGACCATTATATCTACTACTGTGGCCAGGAATCCTGTAGAATAAATGGCGTGGCCTTTATAGACAACAAGAGGGTGAGAAAGGCAGTATTGGGATACAATCTCAAAAATGACAGGATGATCTCGGTCCAAATCCAAGGCAAACCATTCAACATCACAGTAATCCAAGTCTATACCCCAACCACTGCTGCAGAAGAGGCTGAAGTGAACCAGTTCTATGAAGACCTAAAACAGCTCATAGAACTAACACCAAAAAATGATGTCTTCATCATCATAGGGGACTGGAATGCTAAAGTAGGAAATCAAAAGGTAACCGGAATAACAGACAAATTTGGCCTTGGAGAACAAAATGAAGCAGGGCAAAGGCTAACAGAGTTTTGTCAAAAGAACACGCTGGTCATAGCGAACACCCTTTTCCAACAGCCTAAGAGGCGTCTCTACACATGGACATCACCAGATGGGCAACACCGAAATCAGATTGACTATATAATTTGCAGTCAAAGATGGAGAAGCTCTATCCAGTCAGTAAAAACAAGACCTGGAGCTGACTGTGGCTCAGATCATGAGCTGCTCATTGCAAAATTCAGACTTAAATTGAAGAAAGTTGGGAAAACCACTAGGCCATTCAGATTTAACCTAGATCGCATCCCCGATGAATATATAGTAGAGGTGAAGAATAGGTTCAAGGGACTAGATTTGATAGATAGAGTGTCTGAAGAACTATGGACAGAGGTCCGTGACATTGTAAAGCAGGCAGCAATCACCGCCATCCCAAAGAAAAAAAAATGCAAAAAAGCAAAGTGGCTGTCTGATGAGGCTTTACACATAGCAGAGGAAAGAAGGAAAGCTAAAGGCAACAGTGAAAAGGAAAGATTTGCCCAACTGAATGTAGATTTCCAGAGAACAGCAAGGAGAGATAAGGAGGCTTTCCTGAATGAACAATGCAAAGTAATAGAGGAAGACAATAGATTGGGAAGGACTAGAGATCTCTTCAAGAAAATTGGAGAAATCAAGGTAACGTTCCATGCAAAGCTGGCCATGATAAAGGACAAAAACAGTAGGGACCTAACAGAAGCAGAAGAGATTAGGAAAAGATGGCAAGAATACACAGAAGAACTATACAAGAAGGACCTTGATGTCCTTGACAACCACGACGGTATAATCACTGACCTCGAGCCAGACATCCTGGAAAGCAAAGTTAAATGGGCCTTAGAAAAAATTACTGACAACAAAGCTAGTGGAGGTGATGGTATCCCAGCTGAGTCTTAAAAGAAGTCTTAAAAGAAGATGCTGTTAAAGTGCTTCACTCAATTTGCCAACAAATTTGGAAAACACAACAGTGGCCACAGAATTGGAAAAGGTCAGTTTACATTCCAATCCCAAAGAAAGGCAATGTCAAGGAATGTTCAAACTATCGCACAATTGCACTCATTTCACACGCTAGCAAGGTCATGCTCAAGATCCTACAAGCTAGGCTCCAACAGTACGTGGATATAGAACTGCCAGAAGTACAAGCTGGGTTTCGAAGAGGTAGACGGAACTAGAGATCAAATTGCCAACATTCGCTGGATTATGGAGAAAGCAAGAGAGTACCAGAAAAACATCTACTTCTGCTTCATTGACTATGCTAAAGCCTTTGATTGTGTGGATCACAATAAGCTATGGCAGGTTCTTAAAGAGATGGGAGTACCAGACCACCTCACATGTCTCCTGAGAAACCTGTATAAGGGTCAAGAAGCAACAGTTAGAACCGGATATGGAACAACTGATTGGTTTAGCATAGAAAAAGGAGTACGACAAGGATGTATATTGTCACCTTGCTTATTTAATTTATATGCCGAGTACATCATGCGAAATGCCGGCCTGGATGAATCACAAGCTGGAGTTAAGATTGCTGGGGAAAAGATCAATAACCTCAGATATGCAGACGATACCACTCTGATGGCAGAAAGTGAAGAGGACCTCAAGAGCCTCTTGCTCAGGGGTCAAAGAGGAGAGCGCAAAAGTGGGCTTGAAGCTCAACATAAAAAAAACTAAGATCATGGCCCCATCACTCCTTGGCAAATAGAAGGGGAAGTCGTAGAAGTAGTGACAGACTTCACATTCCTGGGATCCCAGATCACTGCAGATGGTGACTGCAGCCATGAAATTAAAAGACGCCTGCTCCTTGGGAGGAAAGCGATAGCAAACCTAAACAGCATGATAAAAAGCAGAGACATCACCCTGCCAACAAAAGTCCGCATGGTCAAAGCAATGGTATTCCTCGTAGTAATGTATGGCTGCGAGAGTTGGACTATAAGGAAGGCCGAGTGCCGAAGAATAGATTCTTTTGAACTATGGTGCTGGAGAAGACTCTTGAGAGTCCCGTGGACTGCAAGGAGATCAAATCATTCAATCCTAAAAGAAACCAACCCTGACTGTTCCCTGGAAGGCCAGATCCTGAAGCTGAAGCTCAAATACTTTGGCCACCAAATGAGAAGGGAGCATTCACTGGAGAAGACTCTGATGCTGGGAAAGTTTGAAGGTCAAAGAAGAAGGGGACGGCAAAGGATGAGATGGTTAGACAGTGTCATCAATGCAACGAACATGAAATTGAGCAAACTTCAGCGGACAGCGGAAGACAGGAGGGCCTGGCGTGATCTGGTCCATGGGGTCGCGAAGAGTCAGACTCGACTGTGCGACTGAACAACAACCATGTGTTGATCCATTTTCCCCTCACTTTTAAGTGAGCAAAACTGTATCCCACCTGTTCTGTGTAAATGAAGAGTAATTTTTCTGGGAAGAGAATGTCCACCTCCCTCCCAGCATTTTGATGCCTCGGGTAAAGAGGTGACTTATGTGGAAACATAAATGTGTAACCTCAATGAAAGATATTATTTATTTAAAACATTTGCACTTAACACGTTTAACCAGGACTGGTACCCAGAGTTCAGAAACTAAGACAGTGGGAAGCTCCCAAGCTCCTGCGGGTTGCCACACAAAGCCTGCCAACCCTATATATGAGCAATGTATTCTTGTGAGTTTGCTCTTTTGATTATTGTGAATGGCTCCTCTATCCGTATGATTTGTACCTCATAAAGCTGCCTTAGATCATTCGTTTATCAAGGTCAGTACTGCCTGCCTTCACCAGGCAGTGGCTCAGACGGAGGTCTTTTATGTCATCTAATATGTCTTCCTTTTAACAGAAGATGTTGGGGATTTAGGCCTTTTGCAGGCAAAGCAGAGGCTCTCCCCAGTGAGTAGGGTTGCCAGGTCTGGGTTGGAAAACACCTGGAGACTTTGGGGGTGGAGCCAGGAGAGGGCAGGGTTTGGGGAGGGGCCTCAGCATGGTACAATGCCACAGAGTCCACATAAGAACATAAGAGAAGCCAATGTTGAATCAGGCCAATGGCCCATCCAGTCCAACACTCTGTCACACAGCGGCCAAAATATACCAGGTGCCATCAGGAGGTCCAGCAGTGGGGCCAGGACATTAGAAGCCCTCCCACTGCTGCCCCCTCCAGCACCAAGAATAGAGTGCATCACTTGCCCCAGACTTAGAATTCCCATCTATACCCTGTAGCTAATAGCCACTGATGGACTTCTGCTCCATATGTTTATCTAATTCCCTCTTGAAACCGTCCATGCTTGTAGCTGCCACCACCTCCTGTGGCAGTGAATTCCATATGTTAATCACTCTTTGGGTGAAGAAGTATTTCTTTTTATCTGTTCTAACCCGACTGCTCAGCAATTTCATAGAGTGCCCACGAGTTCTTGTATTGTGAGAAAGGGAGAAAAGTACTTCTTTCTCAATCTGCTCAATCCCATTCATAATCTTATAAACCTCGATCATGTCACCCCTCAGCCGTCGTTTCTCTAAGCTGAAGAGCCCCAAGCATTTTAACCTTTCTTCATAGGGAAGGTGTTCCAACCCTTTTATCATTCTAGTTGCCCTTCTCTGCACTTTTTCCAATGCTATAATATCCTTTTTGATATGTGGTGACCAGAACTGTACACAGTATTCCAAATGAGGTCGCACCAATGATTTATACAGGGGCATGATGATACTGGCTGATTTGTTTTCAATTCCCCTCCTAATAATTCTCAGCATAGCGTTGGCCTTCTTTATTGCAGCTACACACTGTCTAGACATTTTCATTGAGTTATCCACTAGGACTCCAAGATCTCTCTCTTGGTCCGTCTCTGCCAGTTCAGACCCCATCAACATGTATTAATATTTAGGATTTTTGGCTCCAATGTGCATCACTTTGCACTTGGCCCATTTGCCACGTTGATGCCCATTCACCCATCCTCAACAGATCCCTTTGGAGTGCCTCACAATCCTCCCTGGTTTTCACCACCCTGAACAACTTAATGTAATTTGCAAATTTAGCCACTTCACTGCTTACTCCCAATTCCAAATCATTAATAAACAAGTTAAAAAGCATCGGACCAAGTACTGATCCCTGTGGTACCCCACTGCTTACCACCCTCCACTGAGAAAGTTTCCCATTTATACTCACTCTCTGTTTCCTATTTATAAGCCAGTTTTTGATCCACAAGAGGACTTGTCCTTTGATCCCATGACTATTGAGCTTACTTAGGGGCCTTTGATGAAGAACTGTATCAAAAGCTTTCCGAAAGTCAAGGTAAATAATATCTATTGGATCCCCCTTGTCCACATGTTTGTTCACTCCCTCAAAAACACTAACAGGTTAGTGAGACAAGATCTTCCCTTACAGAACCCATGCTGTGTCCCATATTCAGAGAATGGGGATACCCTGAATTAGACCTATTTTCTTCCAGCACCAACACGAAGTGCTGCCTGTTCCGCTCCAGGGTGGCCTTGGGTGCCTTCCAGTTTGCATGGATTGCTCACCTGTTCTATGGGTTCCCCCTCTTTGGGAACATACACAAGTTGGTGGCCAAACTGAAAGCAGAGAACTTCATTGGTATCCTGCTAGCCCCTGTGTACAGGCCCCTGATGCCAGCAGAGGACCTAGTCCATGTCGGCATGGTTTGTCACCCAGAGGTGAAGTCTCTGCGTTTGACAGCATGGCTGATTCGCTCATAAGTGGCCTATCTCAGACAGTCAGAGAGGTCCTCATTGTCTCTCGCAAACCTTCCACTCGTAGATCATATTCTTCAAAATGGAGAGAGTTCACAGTCTGTGCAGGAGCCCATGAAATCGAGGGATCCGATTTCATCAGCAGCTTTCCTGTTCCTGTCCGGGCTATCACTAGATGACATCTGTAAAGCAGCTACTTAGTTGACGCCCTTGACTTTCATCAGGCATTTCTTCACGGATGTTTGTTATTGCCCACCAGATCAAATGTTAGAGGATGATTTAAAAACAACAAAAGAATTAAGGAAAACAGCTAGATGAAATAACTATTGATTGGGTCAATATGTGCTCATGTCAGGAGGAAGAGATTGGGTTTCTAGAGAATCTCAAAGACTATGCCATGGAGCAGATGGTCACTGAACCTGCCAGGCAGGAGGTGATCCTGGACTGGGTCCTAAGTAACACTCAGGGCCTAGTGAGAGATGTAAACATGATAGCTCTGATTGGGAACAGTGACCACAATGCTATTAAGATTAGCATGTATGTAAACAGGGATTTGCCCAGAAATGCCAACACAACCACATTTAACGTTAGAAGGGGTAACTTCTTTCAAATGAGGGGGCGTGTGAAGAAGAAACTGAAAGGAAAGGTTAGAAGGATTGTATCCCTTTGGGAAGCTTGGAGACTATTTAAAACTACAATACCGGAAGCTCAGAAACAATATGTATACCGTAGGTTAGGAAAGTCGGATTCAGGTTGTTATGTATTGAACTGTGAATCAAGCAGAGGAGAGTTTTCCTTGTGGGGGACAAAGTGTTTGCCCGCAACTATGCGGAAGGTCATCGGTGGCTACCAGCTGTGGTCACCAAGGTAGCAGGGTCCAGGCTGTACGTGGTCCGGCTTCCCTGTGGATGGGAGATATGCTGCCACGTAGACCAGCTCAGGGAGCGCTGGGCAGACTCAAGCGCCGAGTCGGTGCCCGAACCTGAGCTGGTCCCCGAGCAGGAGGGGACTCCCGTCGAGGAGGTGAGTGCTGCGGAACGGGAATCGGAGTCTGGGCAGACCCCAACTCCAGAGCCTGAGTCCCCTGTTTTTGTTCCCCCCGTCTCTCCTGCGAGAGAGGAGGTTGTCAGAATCCCCGAAGAGTGTGCTGCTTCACCGCCATTGGAGCAGACACCGCTGCGCCGGTCGAGCAGAAGCCGAGGCGCCCCCCCACCTAAAAGACTACTTTTGGAAGGGTAATGCTCCATCTTTGTTATGTATTGAACTGTGAATCAAGCATATTCTTTCACATGTTAAGCTTGCTTCAGAATGTGGCTCCTCAGCTGTTGCATTACTATTGGTCGGTTTCTGCAAAACCAGTGTAAGTAGCCAATCACTATGTGATAATGTTGCAAAGAGGGAACAGTCCTGATTGGCCTTTATCCCTGTGTTTTGATTGGTCCTTAACATGTTCTGGGAGTGGCTTTGACAGCCCGGGAGAGTTTAAAAAGGAGCTGTGTTCCACTGTTTCTTGTGGTGTGTTCCTGAGTTGGTGTTGCCGTTAAATAAAGCTGAAATCACTTGTTGAGCTTATTCCGTTGTTGAGTCTCATACTTAACACAGGTGATGAGAGAGGAGGTCCTATGACTGATAAACAAATTAAAAACTGACAGATCATCAGGTCCAGATGGCATACATCCAAGAGTTCTGAAAGAACTCAGATGTGAACTTGTGAATCTCCTGACAAAAATATGCAATCTATCACAAAAATCTGCCTCCATTCCTGAGGACTGGAAGGTAGCTAATGTAACCCCCATCTTCAAAAACGTTTCCAGAGGAGATAGAGGAAATCTCAGGCTTGTCAGTCTAATATCAATACTGGATAAGTTGCTGGAATCCGGCACACACACACATACACACTAGCGGCAAGGCCCGTTGCGAGCGTCGATGCAACGGGTGCTAGCCGGACTCCCGTTGGAGGCCCCATCCCCCTTTTGTTCCAGCAGCGCCTGCAGGGCCAGGCCCGGCCGCCGCCCCCGGCACAGCTCCTACTAGCGGCAAGGCCCATTGTGAGCGTCGATGCAACGGGCACTAGCTAGACTCCCGGTGGAGGCCCCATCCCCCTTTTGTTCCGGCAGCGCCTGCAGGGCCAGACCCGGCCGCCCCCTCCGGCGCGGCTCCGCAGTAGCAGAACAGGGAGCAAGTGAGGCCGCATCGTTGTTTGGGGCAGCTACTGGAGGCCCCGTCCCTCTGCTTCCTCCTCCCCACCGTGCAAGGCATCCCCGGCCCCAGTCGGCCCCGGTTGCTTACCGGGGGGGCGCCACAGTGAGGGAGGGAGGGCATCGTCGAGTTGTCCCTGCCTGCGGAGAGCCGCCAGAGCACCCATCTGGTCTAGCGGCTAGAGGCAGACTGAGCCCTGTAGGCTGTCTGCTGGCTGTGTGGGTGGGACTCGAGCCCACACAGCCAGGCACATGAACCAATGGCTAGGGCCCAATTGTGATTGGCAGCCCCGCGGCCAACCTATTTTGCTGCGCATTTTTCCTTATTTGGGCATGCCTTATTTGGGCATGCCAGCCGACCACTACTCTTTTATATATAAGGAAAAGATATATATATATATATGTATGTATGTATGTATGTATGTATGTATGTATGTATTTTATTGGTTTTGCAGTACTACGGGGTACAGGGAGCGGTTACTAAATCCCTACCTCTAAATTCTACAGGAAACGGGAAAGGTAAACTAATACATCACAAACTACTGGAGTGGGGAAGGGAAACTAAAACCCTACCTCTAAGCATACTAATGGATATAGGGGAGGGTAGACTAACAGGGTGACACGATCTGGTTACATAGGTATATATCCTTGTCACCTAGTAGTACAGAGATATTGTTGCTTATAAAAATTTAACAAAGAGTAATAAAAAATTGCATTAGCTAACTGGTTGGCAAAAACTGCATTATCAACAGTTATCTTGGTTTTAGAGTCTTTTCTTCTTACGTTTCTTCTTTCCTCATGGTTTGGGAGTGGCTGCTCCTTTCTCTGATTCTGAAGTGTCTGAAGAACTATAAAGTTTGAGGCTATCGCTTGATGAATCCTGTGAGTAGGATTCTTCATCTTCTTCTTCATCCTCCACATCATCAGTTTTGGATTTCTTGTCATTTTTGCCTTGCGTTGGATTAAAGTATTGGTCCGTAAACTTTTTTGCCTTAGGAACAGTGTTGATGTTAAATTTTTTATCTTCATATTTAAAACTCAGTCCCCCAGGAAATAACCATCTGTAAGGCACTCCTTTTTTCTGTATAGAGAGAATAAGTTCCCTGTAGAGCCTCCTCTGCTTTCTGACTTCCAAGGGAATATCCTTCAAGATTTTTATCTCTTCATTCTTGATTGTTAAAGGTTTCCCCTGTGTAGATTTCAGCACCAGATCTCTGGTAGACCATCTCTGTGAATTTCATACATATTTCTCCCAGGAGTTTTTTTTTTTTTTTTAATAAAATCTGGATTAGTCCTGGAAGCCCAGTCCATCTCCTTCAGTAGTTTTTCCTGTTTGTAATCCATTAATGGAGCAAGAGCCTCTGCTAGATGAGCCTTTAAATCTTCGTTCTTTTCCTCTGGTATCCCTTGGAAATGTAGAATGTACATGGATCTTTCCAGCTGGAGCTGTATTAGTTGTGTTTTATTGGAGGATCTTTCTTTCTCTGCTTTGTCCACTCTTTTGTTGATACTCTCCGTCTGTTTTTCCATCTTTTTAAACATCTTTTCAGTTACTGAGGTTCTTTTGTACATTTGGGTGAATTGTTTTTGCAAATTGTCAATTTTAGCGTTGAGATTAGTCATCTGTTCCATTAGGGGGCGCAGTGACTTCGCCAGCAGTGTAGATATGTCTGCTGCTACTTCCTGGTTCTGGGAGGGAGTCGTTGGTAAGCTATTTTTGGCCAACATTTTTTTCTCCAGTCCCACCTTCCGCCCTCTCCCAGCCATAATATCAACAAGAAGTAAGTTTCCCAAAACAAAGTAAAAGTTAGCTGAATTTAATCTGCTTTACGTTCTTATGCAGCTTTTGATTTTGCTAGTAACCTGATGCATTTAGTTTAACACAAAGTTCTTTATTTGCACTTTAAAACCGCCTTGCTTTAAGTGGGGAGGTGAAATCTTGAGTTTTCTCCCTCCCCCGTCGCTTTTCACTTAAGCGCTTCTAATTGCTACCAAGGTTCTCGTAGACGCTTTAAATCACCTGAGCATTGCTTAATTCACGCTTTGAAGCCTTGGAAGTCTTTTAGAAGCATTTCAAAACTTTTGACCGTGTCCACTTGTCCAGCAGCCATCTCTCGGTGCCATACTGGCTCTGCAGCGATGGGAGCTTTCGGGGAAGAAGGTAAGCTTCAATTCCTTGGCTGTCACCTTGGAAGAAGCTCTCCTCAGCTCCCCAGGCTGAGGATCTCCTACAGAGATCCTGGGAAGGTCCAGGACGATCTCAGACCCTTCCCGTCAGCCGAGACTTGGCTCCCCCCCATCGGAGCAAGACAGGGTGCAGCCGAGGGGCGAAATGCTTAAACCAGAAGCCAGAAGCTGTTATTAAAGATAGAATTAGTAGTCGCATTGATGAACAAAAGGTATTGAGGAAGAATCAGCATGGATTCTGTAAGGGAAGATCTTGTCTCACTAACCTTCTAGAGTTCTGTAAGGGTGTGAACAAATATGTAGGCATGTTTACCTAGACTTCCTGAAAGCTTTTGCTAAAGTTCCTTATCAAAGGCTCCTAACTAAACTCAGCAGTCATGGGATAAGAGGAC
The DNA here is from genome assembly GCA_029375565.1 of Gekko gecko. NCBI lineage: Eukaryota > Metazoa > Chordata > Lepidosauria > Squamata > Gekkonidae > Gekko > Gekko gecko. The sequence continues at coordinate 25,157,876 of JAPDNY010000001.1, read as the reverse complement.
AAGTCCTCTTGTTTGTTTGTTTTTTAAGTCATCTTTATTGATTTTAATATAATGTACAGAACATAAAGCGAAGATACAGCGTGGTTCAATGCCTTCAGCTACCAAAATGTTAGGTAAATGAGGAGATTCAAACCTACAAGGTTAGCCACTTAAGATAGAGAGGGTTGGGGGGAAGAATGTCTAAAGCTTGTAAGTAGGAGACAACCGGGTACCAGGTCGATACAAATTTGGAGGTGTGTGGTGTATCTGAGTGTGAATCCTTGAGTGAGTCAGAAATTGTTGCCATAACAAGGTGTTCCCACAGCTTGTCCTGCCAGATTGTTACTGAGGGTGCTGTTGGGGATTTCCAGCAAGTGGCAATGGATAAGCGAGCTATTGCCAGGAGAGTTGAGATGAGTTCCCTTTCCTGGCCCTCTTGTGGATTAAAAACTAATTAATTAACAGGAAACAGAGAGTGAGTATAAAGCGGGCAGTTTTCACAGTGGAAGTGGTAAGTAATAGTGTACTGCAGGGCTCGGTACTAGGTCTGGTGGTTTTTAACTTGTTCATTAATGATTTGGAGTTGGGAGTAAGCAGTGGAGTTGTTAAGTTTGCAGATGACACCAGGTTGTTCAGGGCAGTGAGAACCAGGGAGGACTGTGAGAAGCTCCAGAGGGATCTATCAAGACTGGGTGAGTGGGCGTCAGTGTGGCAAATGAGGTTCGACATGGGCAAGTGCAAAGTAATGCACTTTGGAGCCAAAAATCTTAACTATAAATATACAATGATGGGGTCTGAACTGGTGGTAACTGACCAGGAGGGAGACCCTGGAGTCATGGTAGATAACTCATTGAAAATGTTGATTCATTGTGTGACCGCAGTAAAAAAGGGAAATGCTAAGCTGGGGATTATTAGGAAGGGGTTGGAAACAAAATCAGGCAGCATCATAGTGCCCTTGTATAAATGTATGGTGTGGCCTCATTTGGAATACTGTGTACAGTTCTGGTCACCACACCTCAAAAACAATATTATAGCTTTGGAAAAGGTGAAGAAAAGGGCAACTAAAATAATTAAGGGGATGGAACACCTTCTGTATGAAGATAGGTTAAAGAGGTTTATTTGTTTGATTTATTTATTTATTACATTTATATCTCGCCCTTGTCCTAGCTCCCACCTACCCAGCGGTTTGAAAGCCTAGCAAGTAGATAAATGGGTACCTGCCTAGGTGCAGGGGGGCACCCACCTTCCGGGAGTGAGGAGAGACAAGGAGAAGCAACGGTGCTGGCGGCGGCAACGGGCGGTGAGACGTTCCGGCGGAAACAACGTGGCAGTGAATCGACAGCAGCCGAGCGAGCATTCCGGGCGGGACTGGCCAGAGACGAGGTGACACGACGACGCGGCACAGCTGGAGCCAATCAGGACTGTGGAACCAGCCCAGCGGGAGCCACTGCAGAGCCACGCTGAGCTGGATCGCGCCGGGGAAAAAAAATCATGTAGAAGCCGGACCACGCTAAGTGACCGTAGCAGAGGAACCACAGAAAGAAACAACAAGCCAATAGGGCGCCTGGTAGGCACTCACCTCCCCATTCAAGTGTGGCCCTAGCTAGGTAATAAAATCACTATGTAAACCGCTCAGAGCCTCTGGAATGGAGCGGTATAGAAATCGAAATAATAAATAAAATTCATTCTGAGATTTTTATAAGGTTATGGAAACAATCTAGAAATAATTTGCACAATAGTCAAATATAGATTTGCCCACAACTTTAGTGCTATTAGCTTTTTTCGCTCATGACTCACAGTTCAGAGGGAACATTGATTCCATGCCCTCTTAAAGCCAATGGAAGGACTGCAAGAATTCCCCACCCCAGTCTGTCACTACTGCTTGGGAGGTCTCATAAGTTAGGAGGGCAAAGGCACTCCCAGGTAGAGAAGGGAAGAGGTTCTCCCAGCCATTCTCCCGTCTCCAGCCTGCTTCAGTCACCCAGCTCCAGCCCACACTGGCCTTAAATAGATGCCCGTATTCTAGGCATGCCCAAATCTCACAGGATTAGGTGGTGAGACATCAGGGTGCTCACTGCTTAGCCTAAGACATTACAGAAACTGGGATGGATGTGGAAGATGTTATGGTTACATCCTCCATGTCCATATCAGCTTCTTCCCTTCCCTTTCCTGTGTCTGTAGGCATCGTCCCAAAGCCATAGCTGCACCAATCACTGCTGCTGCAGTATCTGTATCTGTGCTGTATCTGAAGAAGTCAGCAGTGACTCATGAAAGCTCTGTTGAGGTTAACTGGTGTGGTTAGTCCAGTCACCATTAGTTAGCAGAGTGCCTAAAGAAAACTACAAACACAGGAGTGTCAATATGTTGTCGAAGGCTTTCATGACCGGAGTTCATTAGCTGCTGTAGATTTTCCAGGTTGTCTGGCCGTGGTCTTGGCATTGTAGGACAACTTTCTGTGTTATACCTCTGAGGATGCCAGTCACAGCTACTGGCGAAACGTCAGGTCCTACAATGCCAAGACCATGGCCAGACAACCTGGAAAATCTACAGCAGCTAACAGGAGCGTCACTTTACCATGTTACTCAGCTTACAAAGCTACACAAGAGCCACACTGCAAGTTTAGAAGAGAAATACTTCTCTCTTTATTTGAGAAGTACACTTTGGATAGGAAAGAGTAGGGACACGATAGAGTACTAACTTACTAGCTACAGGATGGAAGCAGATGGCAAGAGGCCCATCTGCCTCATGGTGCCAAGAGAGGACCGCGTGTCTCTCTGTAGGTGCACACAGGGGGTGAGCTTGTCTTCATCTGAGTGAGACAGCAGAAGGAAGGGGAAATCAGTCCCTGAGAATACAATCTGCATTTCAAAGGGGACAGTGGCAGAAGAGTAAAGACAGGGAGAAAGGTCAGTGGACCTATCTAGCTATCTAGCCTCTCTTGCCACGAAGTCTGAGACAGGCAACATCGCTCCTGAAACTTCCAACAAGCTCCTAGTCTACCACAAACGTTGTTAGTCTTTAAAGTGCTCTTGCTCTTTTCTACTGCTGCTGCAGTGTTAGGGATAAGCTCCTTTACCAAATAACTCAACTACTTCCTGCTGCACCCCGGCCCCAAAAGGAAGTAGCTCAGGTAGCTTCCTCACATACCGCATGAGCAAAATCCACCCCTCAATAGTTGGTGGTTGTTGTTGGGTTGTTGTTGGGGGGGGTTGGAGGGGGATTGCCATATGACATCCACACTATCTAATGCTGCTGTGCATCTGTTATCAACTCATTTTCATATGTCAAATAGTTTATTCTGTGTGAGATAAACTGGTGAGGTTGAGAGGCATGTTGGGACTACAAATGGCTGAACCTGAATGGAGGAAGCAGGGCCTTCTGCAGAACAAGAGGGAATGCCCATTGTCAATAAGAAGCAGCTGTATTCCTGCTGGGGCCCAAAGTTTTATTGCTTTATTTTCTAACTAGCAATACTAACTAGCAATTCTAAAAGCAATACAACAGGATCTAGAAAGATGTGATGTGTAATGAATGCATTGGCTGGAAGCAGGTTAAGTACATATTAGCAGTATGTAATAGAAAGGCACAAATGTGGAAGTAAAGTCTCACATACCTTATGTTATACAATAACTGGTGTCCAAGATCGCACAATGTGGGCCAGAAAATGCAGCAGACAGGGCTCTGTGGAGTAATTTCTACAGTTGGGCAGTCTGCAAACATAAATCTGCCTGTGATTGTGTCTGTATTTGTGCTTTGTAGCATGCTTTGGGTTTTGGCTTCCTGTTTTCTGTGTGTCTAGTCCCATCCCCTATCTCTGCTTGTGTGTGTAGCCATTGGCTTTTTTGTGATAACTTGGGCTGGACCCCCCCCACCTCCGTTATTCTGACAGCTGTTTACTTGGCAGTTTGTTTGTTTTGTTGTGGAAAGTGTTGCCTCAGGAAACTTGGCTTGGAAGCTAAAGATGGTGGGTTTTGTCCCGAGGGAATCAATCATCGTCTGGCGAGAAGAGTGAAGACAGTAGCTGTGTTCACTGGAGTGAAGCAACCATCTTCTGAGGAAAGTTTTGATGGGTGTCGCTTCTGTGGGTGGGACTCAGGCAATGCAGCCAGTGGCTATGGACAGCTTCTGAGTGACACATCATGGAGCCAACTGATTTAGGGGCGTGTGGAATATTCAGAAAGTGCCACCCCACTACTCAATTATATATAAGGAGAGATGACATCTCTTGGTATCTAACCACCTCTTGAAATAATAAGTTTACAGGAACAGCCCTGCCCCTGTACCCAAATATTGTTATCTGTTCCCAGACTCAGGCAAAGGTATACTTCCTTCTTCAAGAGAGGAGGAGGAGGAGAGATTGGATTTATACCCTGCCCTTCACTACCCAAAGGAGTCTCAGAGTGGCTTACAATCCCCTTCCCTTTCCCTCCCCACAACAGACGCCCTGTGAGGTAGGTGGGGCTGAGAGAACTCTCTCGAGAACTGCCCTTGAAAGCAGCTTTGAAAGAACTTATGACTGACAAGACACATTCTGTCACAGAGTCAAGATGTCACTTAAGCTTTTACATACCTCCAGTTCCAAGGCATGCATAATACCAGCATACTTCATCAAAGCAAGGGACACTTCATCAAAGCAATATGAACCAAACATCCAAATCGCAAGATGTGATAGTCCCACTGTACATTGCATTGGTCAGGCTGCACCTGGAGTATAGTGTGCAGTTCTGGAAGCCTTACTTCAAAAAGGATGTGGACAGAATGGAGCGGGTGCAGAGGAGAGCAATGAGGATGATTGGGGCCTGGAGACCAAGCCCTATGAGGAAAGACTGAGGGACTTCTTTTTCTTCTCAAGACACAATTTCTTTCTATTTCCTCCTGTAAGGTAAAGGTAAAGGTTTCCCTTGCTCGAAAGCTAGTCGAATCCAACTCTAGGGGGCTGGTGCTCATCTCTTTTTCCAAGCCAAAGAGCCAGCACTGTCCAAAGATGTTTCTGTGGTCATGTGGCCAGCATGACTAAACGCCAAGGTGCACAGAATGCTGTTACCTTCCCACCAAAGTGGTACCTATTTATCTACTTGCAATTTCTTGCTTTCAGACTGATAGGTTGGCAGGAGCTGGGGTCAGAGATGGGGGCTCACTCCATTGTATGGCACTAGGGTCTCGAATGGCCGAGCTACTGATCTGCTGGTCTGCAGCTCAGTGTCTTAACCTCTGAGCCACTGCAGCCTCTATTTCCTCCTGTACATGCACCTAAAATCCACTAGATGGCAAGAATGTCTTTTGAATATCTCATAGTTTGTGAAAAGAGACAGCCTCTTTTTATGCTTTATGACCATATGTACTTGGAGGGAGCCTGCCATGCCACCCATGCATACATCTTCCCAATATAGGTGGGTACCATCTTGTCTGAAAAGGACAACATGTTGAATTTCAGCTTGGGTACTACTCTTGGCAAACCAGAACCCTGAAAAGTTTCATGTAATGTGTAGAGAGGCTGTATATGCATGCATAACCTAAACCAGGGGTCCTCAAACTTTTTAAACAGGGGGCCAGTTCACTGTCCCTCAGACCGTTGGAGGGCCGCCGCGTTCGCTCCCTCCCCCCCACCAGCCTGCTCGCCCCGCTGCGTTCGCTCCCTCCCCCCACCAGCCTGCTCACCCCGCCGCCGCGTCCGCTCCCCTCCCCACCACCAGCCTGCTCGCCCCGCCGCCGCGTTCGCTCCCTCCCCCCACCAGCCTGCTCGCCCCGCCGCCGCGTTCGCTCCCCTCCCTCCACCAGCCTGCTCGCCCCGCCGCCGCGTTCGCTCCCTCCCCCCACCAGCCTGCTCGCCCCGCTGCCGCGTTCGCTCCCTCCCCCCACCAGCCTGCTCGCCCTGCCGCCGCGTTCGCTCCCTCCCCCCACCAGCCTGCTCGCCCCACCGCCGCGTTCGCCTCCTCCCCCACGACCAGCCTGCTCGCCCCTTCCTCCTCCTCAGCTTCTGGGCGCTCTTGCGGGGGGGCGGGCATAAACGCTCGGCGGGCCGCATAAATGTCCTCCGCGGGCCGCATGTGGCCCGCGGGCCGTAGTTTGAGGACCCCTGACCTAAACATTACCTCTTTTAGACAAAATGGGAACCATGCATATAGGAAGGATCGCAGTAGGACATGATAGGCTCCCAGTCCAGAGAAAGAAACACACACCCACCGGTGAAGATCTCAATTTAGGATATGAATAAATTATGGCAGCAAGTAAATGGAACAGTGCTTGAGTCCCCAACTCCAATAACTAAATGAAATGTCTGAGTGAGGGCCAGCTAATGAAAGGGGCTTGGGCTACCCTGTCTGCGGATGTCTCTCTGAGTAAGAGGGGAAAACCCTCTTAAGGGAAAAAACACTGGTTTAAAATCTGTGGCTGTGGGGGAGGGGGAGTTTGTGCATAGCCAAAGCCCTTTTGAGGTAAAAGTCACAAGCAAAGTGTCAGGAGGTGTTGTGGAAAGGGTCACAGAGAGTTAAAGTAAAAGGGAAAAGAGTAAGTTAGTAAAGAGACTTACACTCCTGAGGTACAGATTTCAGGTAAAAAGTAAGAAGGAGCTATAATGAAGATCCCAGATTAGTGAAGAAAAGAAAGAGCAGGTTTGGGAAGATGATTTGACACTCCTGAGGTAATAGATGGATGGGACAACAACAAGAGGTTTATAAAATTATGCATAGCACAGTGAAAGCTTATAAAGTCCCCCCTCCCTTCTCTTACAGAACTAGCACTCAGGGGCACCCAATGGGAAATATGCTCAAAACAAACAAATGAAACACTTCTTTACCAATGACTAATTAAAATGAGATGGTTAGACAGTCTTATCAAAGCAGCAAACATGAAATTAAGCGAACTCCAGAGCACGACAGAAGACAGGGAGGGCCTGGCATGATGTGGTCCATGGGGTCGCGAAGAGTCGGACTTGACTGTGTGACTGAACAACAACAATTAAACTGTGGAATTTACTGCCAGTGGGGATAGTGATGGGCATTAGCATCGATGTCTTTTAAAGGGGACTAGATTCATTTGGGTCCAATCAGGAGGCAGCAGTTATAGTTACTAAAAGACTTCCATGTACAGAAGCAGCAAACCGCTAGATATCAGAGCTAGGAGGCAGCATTGGGGAAGGCCATTGGTTTGACCTTTCAGGGCAACTGGTTCATTTAGGGTTGCCAGACCCCTGGTCTGGGTGGGGATGCCCCATATTTTTCAGGCTTCTGCTTGCTACCAGCCACTTGGCCTGTGGGGGAGCCCTACACCCAAACAGGGACATTGCGTGGCAACATCCCCAACACGATGATGTCACGCTGAATACATGCTAGCGCAATGAAGCCAATTGAGAAAGTTTTTGCCAAACTTAGAAAGTGTGGAGACGACTTTTTGTTCTTGTAAACTATTCAATGGGCTGGGATGCAAAATATTCACTTTGGGTTCCAGTTCTGAGGAGATTGTCTTTCTGTTGACGGTGAGATTTTCTGATGCAGATCGATGGAAGCAGGAGCAGACCTAGGCTTATTGTCAAACTCACCTTTCAACTCAGCTTATCAAGCCCTTTCTTCTACTCAGTTTATTAGCCTTATTTATGGCTTCGTTTACTTAGGAATAGACTTCAGTGGATAGATGGTTATGAACGTTGCTTCTTCAAGGACGTCTGTATTGGCTTCATTGTGCTAGCATGTATTCTTTCAGAACAGAATTGTAATAATGGATTTGTAATAACTATTTTGCTTATTTGTATTAACGTAAAATTTATGTTTAGAATATTTATATTTAGTAAATTCACTCAGTAATATAAATAACACAATACACACAATTTTAATATAATTCAACTATTTATTTAGGTTCATTATTATTTATTTATACGACTGGTTACAGTGCCGTGTTATCTTCATTTCTGCTATTTCATACACTACTTCCCCTTTTTTGTTCCTAGTCATTTAAACTTAATTGGTGAGCTGCAGACCCGCGCCACTCAGCTGTTAGGTTTAAATGGCCCAAACAGCCGAACAGAACTGGACAAAAGTCTGGGAAATATTGGGGGAAGATGCCTTCCCCACACATTGGTTCAGGGGCTCTGAATCAGGCCAAGTTCGTGCCGAATTTTGGCTTGTGAACTGGTTCATGCCATCTCTACTTGTGGGATGCCATTGATTACTTCCCTCCATTGTGAGAACTGTCAGTTTATTCCTACTCTTTGCTTCCTGTCATTTAGCCAGTTTTTAATCCATAAGAGAACCTGTCCTCTTATCCCATGACTGCTAGATTTACTCTGGAGTCTTTGGTGTAGTACCTTGTCAAAAAGTCCAAGTATATGTCTAATGAGTCACCATTGCCTATGTGCTTCTTCACATTCTCAAAGAACTCCAAAAGGTTGGTGTGGCAGGACTTCCCTTTGTAGAAGCCATGCTGATTTGCCTTCAGCAGGCTTTGTTTCTGAGTGCCTAATAATTCTATCTTTGATTACGGTTTCTACTAACTTCCCTGGGACAGACTAGCCAGTGATTTCCTGGTTCCACTCTGGATCCTTTTTAAAAAATTGTGTAACATTTGCTACTCTCCAGTCTTCTGGTACAGAGGCTCTATTGACAGGTTACACGTATGGGTTAGTAGATCAAATCTCTCACATCTGAGTTTCCTAAGAACTCTTGGGTATATGCCATCAGAACCTGGAGACTTATTGGTTTTTAATTTCCCCAGTTGGTCTAGAACTTCATTTCTCATCACTTCAGTTTGGCTCAGATCTTCAAACTCCCTTCCTGGAAATAGTGACTCTGGCTTGGGTACATGGCCCCACATTTTCCACAGTGAACACAGAAGCAAAAAATTCATTGATCTTCACTGCCATCTCCCCATCTTCCCTTAGCAATCCCTTTATTCCTTTTACATTTCCCCCCCTGATTTGTAGACTTTTAAATCTTGTGCAAAAACAAAAAGCCCCCAGAAATCTCTGGATTCTGAACAATAAAGATGTGCTCAAGAAGATACTGAGTTTATACTCTTAGCGGTGAATATGGGTGAGTATGTGATTCTCAGCAGCTCTGGTCTTCAAGGATGCATTTTCAACTGCTCCAAAACAGAGCTAGGAGTATATTTCCCTCATAGACATGACACAGGAGGACCTAATTTTTTAAAACTCTTACCTGCTTCCTTCTGGAACTACATTGCACTTTGGGGCAATCCATAGTCCTGCCCACAGTAAAGAATGATCTTTGCACTGGCAAGAGATGGTACACTGGAATTATACAGAGGAAGGTACCAGACATACTAAGCAGTTTTTACGGATGCATCCGCACCACCATTTTACTACAGCAACTGCCAATGTTGAATCAGGCCAATGGCCCATCTAGTCCAACACTCTGTCACACAGCGGCCAAAATATACCAGGTGCCATCAGGAGGTCCAGCAGTGGGGCCAGGACACTAGAAGCCCTCCCACTGCTGCCCCCTCCAGCACCAAGAATAGAGTGCAGCACCTGCCCCAGACTGAGAGTTCCCATCTATACCCTGTGGCTAATAGCCACTGATGGACTTCTGCTCCATATCCTTATTCTAATTCCAGACTTTTTTTTTTCTGTGCGGATACCTATTCCCACTAACAGGGGCCTCACTCTCCCCCAACAGCTTTTCCTACATAGTCAGTAGACTTCCTGGGTTTGTAGAAAAATCCAAACAGTGAGGAAATCCCTTCAGGGACAGTTGAATTCCCCCCAAAAAGCCTTTTGAAATGGCCTCTGCAGGAACCTGACTCCAGGCAGCAACGGTGAGAGATTAGAACGTTGGGGGGGGGAGGGGGAGAGGAGGCTTCTAACTGGCTCTGTCAGTCAAGGGTGGGGGGAAGGGCCCTTTCTTTCCAGGCCTCTTTCGGCCTTGGAGGGAGGGAGGGAGGGGGGAGGAGGGAGGGAGGGAGCCTTGGGGCCAGGCTGGGGGATTCCTAGAGGTTTTGGGGTGGAGTGCAAGGAGGGCAGGATTTGGGGAAGGGAGAGGCCTCAGCTGGGCATCATGCCACAGAATCCACCCTCCAAAGCAGCCATTTTATCCAGGAGACAGATCTCTGTTGTTCACAGATCTCTGGAGTTCACTCTCCAGCAGGCCCCACTTGGAGGTTGCCAACCCTAGGCCTGGCAATCATCCCCATATTGCGGTGGAAGCTGACTGGGTGATTTTGGACCAGTCACATACTTTCAGCCTAACCAACCTCACAGGGTTGTTGTGCAGATAAAAAGGAGGTGAGAATAATGTAAGCTGCTTTGGTCCCCACTGCGGAGAAAGACTATAATTTTCCTTGGTAGAAGCTGTGGGGGAGGGGGGACGGACGAAAAGCTGAAGACAGATAAAGGCAGATAAAGATTAAGTTGGCTGTTGGGTGGGAAGGAAATAGGGTTGCCAACTCTGGATTGGGAAACTCCTGGACATTTAAGGGGTGGATCCTGGGAATGGTGGGGTTTGAGGAGGGGAGGAACTTCAGACCAGTATAATGCCACAGACTCCACCCTCCAAACCAGCCGTTTCCTCCATGAGAACTACCATTGCCAGCCTCACCCAGAATTACAACTGTTGTCCGGGTGATAGAGATCAGTTCCCCTGGGTAAAATGGCTGCTTTGGAGGCTCCACCCCCAGAAGGGAGAAAGAGTGTGAGATAGGTAAGGGTAGAGGGGAGGAAGCAAAGGTGTGAGGAATGGGATGACCATCCCGCAAGTTTCTTGCAGGTCTCCACTTGTGTTTATCTAATTCCCTCTTGAAACTGTCCATGCTTGTAGCTGCCACCACCTCCTGTGGCAGTGAATTCCATGTGTTAATCACTCTTTGGGTGAAGAAGTACTTCCTTTTATCTGTTCTAACCCGACTGCTCAGCAATTTCATGGAGTGCCCACGAGTTCTTGTATTGTGAGAAAGGGAGAAAAGTACTTCTTTCTCAACCTGCTCAATCCCATTCATAATCTTATAAACCTCGATCATGTCACCCCTCAGCCGTCGTTTCTCCAAGCTAAAGAGCCCCAAGCGTTTTAACTGCCTTTAGAAATGCCCTGTATTCTCTTTGTCATCCAAAGGCCCCACTGCTTCTCTGGCTGGTTTCCTGCTCCTCAAAATCTTTTTGCATGCCTAATTATTGACTTACATTTCTGTTGCCAGAGCCTGTGGTTCTGTTCAATTCATTGGGGCACACTTTCCACTTTTAAAAAGACACCTCTACTTTTTATAGCTTCCTTGTGTTGTTAACCGCACAGGCCTTCTTTTTAGACTTGGCAGTGCCTTTCCTAATCTGTGGAATGCATTCTATCTGGGATTCAGTTGGTGTTGTTTAAAATAGCTTCCAAGCATCCTCTAGGGATTTGTCTCTCTCGTGTTTCCCTTTCAGCTCCCTTTTTAACTATTCCCCTCATTTCTGTAAAGTTCCCTCTTTTGAATTAAAATGTTGCCATTTTGGACTTTAGGGGTTGCTTTCCATTGACCTGAATGATGAACTTAATAGCATTGTGGTCACTGTCCCCAACTGGTGTAACAACCTCTACATCTCTCACCATTTCTTGAGCCCTGCTCAGAACCAAGTCCAAGATCACTACCCCTCTGGTTGGCTCTGTGACCAACTGCCCCAGTGCACAGTCATTTGTGACGTCTAGGAATCTCATTTCTACAGCATGTCTCAAGCACATGTTCACCCAGTCAATGGACCTTCTGATGGCACCGCCCTGAGCCCACGATGGAAGGGCAGGATATAAATCGAATAAATAAATAAATATTTTTGGCCACTGTGTGACAGAGTGTTGGACTGGATGGGCCATTAGCCTGATCCAACATTGGCTTCTCTTACGTTCTTACGTAAGGGTAATTGAAGTCTCCCAGTCAAAGCTTCCTTCACTAGATAAGAGTATATAGGAAGATGGTTCTCAAAAGCTTGTACTCTGAAAATGTTGTTGGTCTCTTAAGATGCTGGTGGAATCAACTGTAGCTCTTCTATTCAGACCTACAGGGCTACCCTTCCACAAACTATCTTTGCAGAAGAGAGGCTCCCCATAAACTGCAGTTCTAAAATGTACCACTAGAGGGCAACCATGTTCAGAAACACATTTATGTAAAAATTGGAGAAATCAAGGGAACGTTCCATGCAAAGCTGGCCTTGATAAAGGACAAAAACGGTAGGGACCTAACAGAAGCAGAAGAGATTAGGAAAAGATGGCAAGAATACACAGAAGAACTATACAAGAAGGACCTCGATGTCCTTGACAACCACGATGGTATAATCACTGACCTCGAGCCAGACATCCTGGAAAGCGAAGTTAAATGGGCCTTAGAAAGCATTACTAACAACAAAGCTAGTGGAGGTGATGGTATCCCAGCTGAGTTATTCAAAGTCTTAAAAGAAGATGCTGTTAAAGTGCTGCACTCAATTTGCCAACAAATTTGGAAAACACAACAGTGGCCAGAGGATTGGAAAAGGTCAGTTTACATTCCAATCCCAAAGAAGGGCAATGTCAAGGAATGTTCAAACTATCGCACAATTGCACTCATTTCACACGCTAGCAAGGTCATGCTCAAAATCCTACAAGCTAGGCTTCAACAGTACGTGGATAGAGAATTGCCAGAAGTACAAGCTGGGTTTCGAAGAGGTAGAGGAACGAGAGATCAAATTGCCAACATTCGCTGGATTATGGAGAAAGCAAGAGAGTACCAGAAAAACATCTACTTCTGCTTCATTGACTATGCTAAAGCCTTTGATTGTGTGGATCACAATAAATTATGGCAGGTTCTTAAAGAGATGGGAGTACCAGACCACCTCACATGTCTCCTGAGAAACCTGTATAAGGGTCAAGAAGCAACAGTTAGAACTGGATATGGAACAACTGAGTGGTTTAGCATAGGAAAAGGAGTACGACAAGGATGTATATTGTCACCTTGCTTATTTAATTTATATGCAGAGTACATCATGCGAAATGCTGGCCTGGATGAATCACAAGCTGGAGTTAAGATTGCTGGGGAAAACATCAACAACCTCAGATATGCAGACGATACCACTCTGATGGAAGAAAGTGAAGAGGACCTAAAGAGCCTCTTGCTCAGGGTGAAAGAGGAGAGCGCAAAAGTGGGCTTGAAGCTCAACATCAAAAAAACTAAGATCATGGCATCTGGGCCCATCACTCCTTGGCAAATAGAAGGGGAAGTCGTAGAAGTAGTGACAGACTTCACGTTCCTAGGATCCCAGATCACTGCAGATGGTGACTGCAGCCATGAAATTAAAAGACGCCTGCTCCTTGGGAGGAAAGCGATGGCAAACCTAAACTGTATGATAAAAAGCAGAGACATTACCTTGCCAACAAAAGTCCGCATGGTCAAAGCAATGGTATTCCCCGTAGTAATGTATGGCTGCGAGAGTTGGACTATAAGGAAGGCCGAGCGCCGAAGAATAGATTCTTTTGAACTATGGTGCTGGAGAAGACTCTTGAGAGTCCCTTGGACTGCCAGGAGATCAAATCAGTCAATCCTAAAAGAAATCAACCCTGATTGTTCCTTGGAAGGCCAGATCCTGAAGCTGAAGCTCAAATACTTTGGCCACCAAATGAGAAGGGAGCATTCACTGGAGAAGACCCTGATGCTGGGAAAGATTGAAGGTCAAAGAAGAAGGGGACGGCAAAGGATGAGATGGTTAGACAGTGTCATCAATGCAACGAACATGAAATTGAGCAAACTTCAGCGGACAGCGGAAGACAGGAGGGCCTGGCGTAATCTGGTCCATGGGGTCGCGAAGAGTCGGAATCGACTGTGCGACTGAACAACAACAACAAATTGTTACAAGTGGAGACCCGCAAGAAACTTGCGGGATGGTCATCCCATTCCTCACACCTTTGCTTCCTCCCCTCTACCCTTACCTATCTCACACTCTTTCTCCCTTCTGGGGTGAAGCCATAGACTCAACCCTCCAAAGCAGCCATTTTATCCAGGGGAACTGATCTCTGTCACCCGGACAACAGTTGTAATTCTGGGTGATCTTCAGCCCTCACACAGAGGCTGGCAATGGTAGTTCTCATAGAGGAAATGGCTGGTTTGGAGGGTGGAGTCTATGGCATTATACTGGTCTGAATTCCTCCCCTCCTCAAACCCTACCATCCCCAGGATCCACCCCTTAAATGTCCAGGAGTTTCCCAATCCAGAGTTGGCAACCCTATTTCGTTCCCACCCAACAGCCAACTTAACCTTTATCTGCCTTTATCTGTCTTCAGCTTTTCGTCTCCACCCCCTCCCCCACAGCTTCTACCAACGAAAATTATAGTCTTTCTCCACAGTGGGGACCAAAGCAGTTTACATTATTCTCACCTCCTTTTTATCTGCACAACAACCCTGTGAGGTTGGTTAGGCTGAAAGTATGTGACTGGTCCAAAATCACCCAGTCAGCTTCCACCGCAATATGGGGATCTGAACCTGGGTCTTGCAGACCCTACTCTGAGGCTCTAACTGCTGCATCACTGCTGGCTTTCATAGGGTGGCTGCTGAACAGCAGCAAGCAGCCAGGCCAAGTTGAGTCATGCAAATTAGGTGGTATCAAGTCACCCAGAGGGTGCTGCCTAGGGATGCCAGCCTCCAGGTGGGATCTGGGGATCCCCTGGAATTACTGCTCGGCTCCAGACTACTGAGATAACTTCCCCTGGAGAAAATTGATGCTTTGGAGGGTGGACTCTAGAGCATCGTACCCCACTGAGGTCCCTGTCCTCCCCAGACTCCATCCCCAAATCTCCAGGAGTTTCCAGACCTGGAGCTGGCAGCCCCACTACCCCCATCCCCTGCCAGTGCCCGTGGGGGGACCTGGCAACCCTAGACTGCTGCCAGGCCTAGGGTTGGCAACCTCCAAGTGGGGCCTGGAGAGTGAACTCCAGAGATCTGTGGACAACAGAGATCTGTCTCCCTGGAGAAAATGGATGCTTTGGAGGGTGGATTCTGTGGCATGATGCCCAGCTGAGGCCTCTCCCTTCCCCAAATCCTGCCCTCCTTGCACTCCAACCCAAAACCTCTAGGAATCTCCCAGCCTGAACCCAAGGCTCCCTCCCTCCCCCCTCCCTCCAAGGCCGAAAGAGGCCTGGAAAGAAAGGGCCCTCCCCCCCTTTTACTGACAGAGCCAGTCAGAAGCCTCCTCTCCCCCCCCCCAACGTTCTAATCTCTCACCGTTGATGCCTGGAGTCAGGTCCCTGTAGAGGCCATTTCAAAAGGCTTTTGGGGGGAATTCAACCATCCCTGAAGGGATTTCCTCACTTTTCGGATTTTTCTACAAACCCAGGAAGTCTACTGACTATGTAGGAAAAGCTGTTGGGGGAGAGTGAGGCCTCTGTCGGTGGGAATAGGTATCCGCACAGAAAAAAAAAGTCTGGGAATTAGAATAAGGATTGTTACTAGGAATAAGGCCCGTTGTAGAAATAAATACAACGAGCTCTAGAAAGAGGCTTTGGGAGAGTGCCCCGGCTTTGGGCGCTCAGTGACAATTTGCTGTGGCAATCTCAGCAGGTATAATGACAGAGTCCACCATTTTCTCCAGAGGAACTGATCTTTCCTACCTGAAGAGCAGTAGTAATTTTGAGTGATCTCCAGCTCTCACCTGGAGATTGGTAACAGTGGTTCCCCAGGATGGAGTGGCTGGTTTGGAGGATGGAGTCTATGGCATTGTACCTGCAAGGTCCCACCCTCCTCAACACTCACCCTCTCCAGGTTCGACCCCTCAAATCTCCAAGAATTTCCCATCCTGGAGTTGACAACCCTATCTCCCTCCCAGCCAATCATCAACCTACCTTTAGTTTTCCATCTCTTCCCCCTCCCTCCTAGAGAGCAGTTGTAATTTTGAGTGATCTCCAGCCCCCACCTGGAGATTGGCAACAATGGTTCCCATTGTTCCCAATCCAGCCAATCAGGGAATGGCTGGATTGGAGGGTGGAGTCTATGGCATCATACCTGTCTGAGGTGCCACCCTCCTCTAACCTCACCCTCTCCAGGCTCCAACCCTCAAATCTCCAGGAATTGCCCACCTAGAGTTGGCAACCCAATCAGGACTGGGTCCAATGAGTTTTTTCCCAAAGGCCAACATCGGTGTGGAAAAGGCCTTTTACTGACAGAGGAGAAAGTACAGGTGCCAACTCTGATTAGGGAAATACCTGGAGATTTGAGGGGGTGGATCCTGTGGAGGGCAGCATTTGGGGTGTGTGTGGAAGGACTCAGCAGGGTATAATGCCATAGAGTCTACCCTCCAAAGCAACCATTTTCTCCCGGGGAACTGATCTCTGTCATCTGGAGGTCAATTGTAACAGTGGGAGATCTCCAGTTCCCACCTGGAGATTGGCAGCCCTAGGGGAAAGTCAGCCGCACAGTGGGGAGTTGAAGAAAATGGTCTGATGGTCGCTGGCCCACCTTGTTAGCCAGCCAGCCAGCCAGGCTGAAGCTAAGCAGGAGGAAGAGCCTTTTTCCATTTATTCTGACAGGAAAGTGGCCATTGGGGAGGGGGTTATGTTAAAGTCCTTTGTTTTTTTACTCACAGAACCAAGCTTGGCTGACTACTAACAGCCACTGAGGGGACAGTCCCTCACAGGAGTCAAGAGAGCTGTCTTCCTCAGGAGAGAGAGCTGTCTGCCAGGGGGAGTGGGTGGGGAAGAGGAGCAGACCCAGCACCCAGCCAATGGCATGCGAGTACTCTTGAGTGGCGGCTGATGGGCCAATGGCTGAGGGAGGGCATTTTACAGCCAATGGGAGCGCATGGAATCTTGCGAAACCAAAAGATAATTATTTATAAGGAGAGATATTGTTATACACCAGGGGTGGCCAAACTGTGGCTCGGGAACCACATATTGTGTGGCTCCTGGCAGGGCAGCTGGGGAAGCGAAAGGGAGGCATACTTTTTCTCCCTCCCTCTCTCCCTTCCCCCTCCCGCCCACCTATCGGTTTTCTTTTTTTCTCTCTCTTTCCACCTCTTTCATTCTTTCTTTCCACCTCTCTCTTAGACATATATCATTAGCAAACAAATAAATATCACTGGACAAATGTAATTATCAATATCTGGTTTTACCCCTTTTGCTTTTATTTTTGAGTCTCATTTAATATTAATAAAAAGCAGATTTGCATATTTTTTAAATAAAAACATGTAGTATTTGTTCATGTCTTGCAGCTTTCAAACATCTGACATTTATTCTATGTGGCTCCTATGCTGAGCAAGTTTGGCCACACCTGTTATACACCATTTCCCTCCACAGTGGGGACCTGAAGCAGCTCATGTCATTGCCTTCCCGGCCTCCATTTTCTCCAGCCACCAACCTGTGAAGTAGGTTAGGGTGAAAGAGACTTACCTGCCCAACATCACCCAGGCTTCCATGACAGAGTTGGGATCTGACCCTGGGTCTCATAGATACTAGCCAAATGCTTTAACCGCTGTACACTGTGCTTCTTAAAAGGTGTCTCATATAAGATCCAAGAAAAGCTACACACATTGCTGAAGGAGCAAAATACACATCCGCTACACTAAGCAGAAAGACACACGTCCTAATTTTTTGTCTGTAAAGCACTATGCACATCAGTGACGCTAATGAACAAGATAATTCCCGGCTCCAAGGAATTCACAATCTGAAGTTCAGAAAAACCTACAATTAAGGTAGAATGCAGGGCTGCAGAGGCTTTAATGGCTGCATTAAATAAAGCTTTCCTTGATTTATGGGTGGTGGCAGCAGCGGCTAATTTAAATTGCTACAGGTAAATTTTAATTGGTGCCAAGGGCACACCCTCTTGCGGTTTCAACCAAAATCCAATCACCTTTCAAAGCAATTACATAATTAACTTGCAAAATACTGTCCAAGATGTTTGCTCAATGCAAGCTGTTTCTCAGTAGTGTGACATACTTGAAAATGCACGAGTTTGTTTTTTGTTTCAGGCTTTAACTTGTCCAAGGCCCATCCATTGACATGCAGTCCAGCAGCCAAGTATGGTTGCCAGCTTATTTAGATTTAGAAAAGGCCCTGTGTTCTAAAATAGCTGCTGCAGCAGCAAGAGATGGAGCCTAATTGCACTGCCAATGTTTTTTTTTTAATATCTTTGCATACATGACTCAGGTTGAGTTCTTTGGATCACAGCATCTTTCCCATATTCTTATGGTCTGATGAAGAAAAGTGCCATCAAGTCACAGCTTACTTACGATGACCCCAGGTCCATGGGGATTTTTTCAAGGCAACAGACAGACAGAGGTGGCATGCCATGGCCTTCCTCTGCATAGCTGACCTTGCTTAGGTTCCTAGATTTGATAAGATGGGGCTAACCTGGCCCATCCGAGTCAGGGCGCTCTTAATGACCTATCCATACTGTGATGGCATCCACAGATTCTCAGCATCCCTAGGTTTTTTTTTTAAAGCGCCTAACTGACAGTCTGGTTCAGCATAAACCAGATTGATGCATATTTTTGAAATGTTTGGGAAACACCGTCCTCTGCCTGACATGTTAAGAGAGCCACAAGCAGTCTAAGGAGACAACACTGGGCCACAGACCAATCTTCTGTCAGAGTAGAGGAGCCAGTTTGGTGTAGTGGTTAAGTGCACGGACTCTAATCTGGGAGAACTGGGTTTGATTCCCCACGACTCCACTTGCACCTGCTGGATGACCTTGGACAAGCCATAGTTCTGATAAGAGCTGTCCTTGGAAAAGAGCAGTTTCTGTCAGACCTCTCTCAGCCCCACCTACCTCACAGGGTGTCTGCTGTGGGGAGGGGAAGGGAAGGGAGTTTGTAAGCCGCTCTGAGACTCCTCTGGGTAGTGAAGGGCGGGGTATAAATCCAATCTCTTCTTATTCTTATTCTAGTTTAGCTGCACTGTTGCTCTTTCCCACAGGGAGAAAAAATGATCTGGAAGATACTAGGAATGCACTTTAGAACATCAGAGAAGGCTGCCGCCAGGAGAAAACAGCTGTCCCTTTTCACTTTTTGGATTCCCAGATATATATAATGCCTCCCCCGAAGACCTGAGAAAGAAACTTGATTAAATCTTGCCTGCAAGATGGGGAAGTTGTCAAGCACTTGCTGGGTGACAGACAAAGTGGAGGACGGGTCTATGAGTGGCTTCTAGGGATGGGCATGAACTGGCTGACGAACAAAAGGTCATCACGAATTTTGTTCAGTTCGCAAACTGAAGAACTACAACAAACTTTCACTAATTTTGATGCAGTTCGTGAAGAGCAGAAAGCAGGTTTACACATCCTTAAGAAGTATAGTTCCAGAACAGTGCATAAAAGTGATGATGTTCTGCTGTCTTTATTAAAGATGGTGAGTAGTTTACTGCAGGGTTCTCACCCAATTGCTCCATGTTTGTTTACTGATTTACGTATATATGGCCTTGAAGTGTTTGTTGCTTTGCAGAAACAGATGACAGGGCTCAAATGAAAAAACACCAACCAACTTTATTTCCAATTGGTCAGCAGATAAAATTACACATGGATGTCAAACAATATTTATACAAGGCACACATTTGGTAGCAATCTCAAGTTTTAAAAGGACCTAATAATTTATTTCTTGTTTTGCTTCTTGGTTTTAAAACTTTACAATAAGGCCACAACGATCCAAACTCGGAATTCGGCATGCCACTGGTTTCACCAAACTCTGCATGGGAGAGTGTGAGCTTCCAGGGTAACGTGTTACCTTTTCGGATAGCTTAAATAGCCTTGAGTGGGACTTTCTGAGGTGACCGTAGGCTGTCCCCTTACAGAAAGAACCCATACAGGTATGACCATTTCATCTTCTACCAGTGCAGCAGTTCCACCTGTTGCTTTCCGGTAGATTATTTCTCTCCTTTGCAAGAAAGGGAGGGGGAGGTCCAAGCAACTTAAAAAGTGACTTCTCAACCTCCATCCTTCTCTAACCCACTCAGGACAGCTGTGTGCCATTATCCCCACCCCCTAACCATCTCTAAGCCAGCTGAGCAATTTACAGGGGGGCATGTTTAGCACCTTGGCTGGCCTGGAAATTCTGGTCTCCCACAGGATTATGAACTATTGCCTTAAAAAAATAAACTCTCTAAGGCAGTCCTTTAAATTAAGGTAAAAGGGGAGGGGGGAGAACTTGTAAAAGCACTCATACATTAAAAAACAGGCTAAAAAAATCATACTTAATTACAAGGATCCGTAAAAGAACATTTACAACAGGTCAAGGAGGTTGGACTTAATACACGCCTCAGGATAGGCCCAGGGCAGAGATCAGACCAAGAAGGACGACGTCTGTTTAAATTCACCCTGGAAAATGATAAAGAGAGTTTAAGGAAATTGCGCAGGAGTGCATGAATTCAGAATACTGACGTTGGAGGGATTCCGTAGCTCATTACCCGCATGTTATTCAAAGACCCACCACTGAGGATGGCAATGTACCACCAAGCTACCACTGATGCCTGCATTAGTCACTGGACTAAAAACCACGGCTAATAGTTTTAATACTGAGCATTTCAAGCGCTTTGCATACATTTAACTTGTACAACAGCCCCAGAAGGTAGGCCAGTCTTACATTGCAGATGAAGAGATGGGGCAGAGAGAGAGAGAGAATGAGAGAAAGAAAGAGTAGGGCTTGCTTCAGGGCTTGCCTAGCAAGCCTTGGCACAGCAATGTTAGGTCATAATGCATCATGTGGTAGGTCACACTGCAAAAAGATAGTAACAACCCATCGGTCTTTTTTAAAGGGAGTCTAGTTAACTTACAGGCTCCAAAAACAACCCAGAACCCACAACCTAAGATATTTGGCTTTTGACTCTAAAATAAAATATGGGTGTAGCTTAAAGGAATACATGTCTAGAACTATGGAATGACCAGGACAATAAAAGATGAGGTGACAGGACTGCTGTACAGCAGAGACAAGATCTGAACCAAGGACTTCCCAGTCTACACTTCAGTCTCTTAGCCACTAAACTAAGCCAGCTGGTGGGAAGACTACGTCGGGGAGACACCCTCGAGAAGTAGGCCCCATCAGTCACCACCTGCCTGCCAAGATGACGGAACCAACAGAAGCGGGAGCCAAGCGGCGTCATCGTTCATTCAGGTCTGCGGTTTGCAATATGCCACTTGCCTCAACCTGCCCAGCCCATTACATCACCACCATGACCCACATCAAAACCAGGGGAAGGAAGCCTCTCTGTGGAAGAGTCGAGCAAAAAGCCTTGGTATCCCTGCCTTTTCTTTACTTACATCGCTCCGGGTGGAAGGCTGGCTGTAAATGACCTTCTTGCTGGCGGTGCTAAACAGATGGAAACAGAGGGAGAATTAAAAAGCAGAAGAAAGGGGTGGGGGGATGGCAAGAGATCACAGCAGAGCTGGCATACCCACTTGCTAGATGATCAGATATAGTGAAGAAGCCCACGAGGAAGTGGCGTGGCAGAGGGCACTCCTCTTCTCTCGCCCACTTCGGCCACACTCTCTAGTGTCTGGAAGCGAGGTAGGGGAATTCCCAGAGGTCTTTGGTGCCCTCCCCACCCCCAGTATGGCAGATATTGCCACAAGCTGGGAGTACATGCTTGGGGTGGGTGGATAAAACAAAACCCAAGCGATTGTGGGGTGGATAGCAGAACTACAATCCTTATTAGATCCCTTCCAATCTGGCTTTTGTCTGGGACATGGGATGGAGATGGCACTGGTCGCTCTGACTGATGACCTCTGGAGGCATCTGAATCGGGGCGGTTCGGCAGTACTGTTGCTGTTGGACCTGTCGGCCACGTTCGACATGATCGACCATCAGGGGCTTGCCTTGCAGTGGCTTGGTTCCTTTCTCCAAGGTCAGGGACAAAGGGTGGCACTAGGGGAGCAGCAATCCAGGAGGCACCTGATGGAGTGTGGAGTGCCTCAAGGGGCAGCACTCTCCCCAATGCTATTTAACATCTATATGCGTCCCCTTGCCCAGATAGCCCGGAGGTATGGGCTGGGGTGTCACCAGTACGCTGATGACACCCAGCTCTATCTGATGTTGGGTGGCCAGTCGGACTCCCAGTCCTGAGGACCTGGACTGGGTGCTACAGGCCATGGTTGGTTGGCTCAGACTGAGTTGGCTAAAACTGAAGATGGAGGTCCTGTGCGTGGGTCGGAGCAGTTTGTGGGCGGGGACCCCACTCCCAACATTTGGCGGGACACCACTGGTGCCAGCGCCGGAGGTTAGGAGTCTGGGAGTGCTCCTGGATTTCTCCTTAACAATGGAGGCCCAGGTAGCAGCCGCTGCTAAGTCGGCCTTTTACCATCTTCGGCAGATTAGGCAGTTGGTTCCCTTCCTCAACCGTGACATCCTGGCCACAGTGATCCATATGATGGTCACCTCGAGACTAGATTACTGTAACACTCTCTACATGGGGCTGCCCTTGTTGCAAATTCGGAAGCTGCAGCTAGTGCAGAACGCTGCGGCTAGACTGTTGATGAGCCTACCTACGTGGGAGCACATCCAGGCTACGCTGAAGGCACTGCACTGGCTGCCAATAGCATACCAAATTGGCTTCAAGGTACTGGTGCTTATCTTTATGGCCAGGGTCCGATGTACCTGAGGGACTGCCTTTCCCCATATATAACCCAGAGAGCACTGCGGTCGGGATCACAAAACCAACTGACCCTCCCAGACCCCAAGGAAGCCAGGCTCGCTATGGCCAGGGCCTTTCCAGTGGTGGCTCCTTACTGGTGGAACGAGCTCCCAGAAGAGATCAGGGCCCTGCGGGATTTTTTACAGTTCCGCAGGGCCAGCAAGCCTTCAACTAAGGAGCTACCCTCCTTCCACCAGGCCTTCAACCAAGGAGCCGCCCTCACTATTACCATCAAGGAGCCTGGCGCTCAGCCTTAACACTTGGCTTTTCCATCGAGTGACTCGGGACGACCACTGAGCTGGTACTGTCAGCCGTAAACATCCTTAGTACGCCATCACAAGCAACGAACTGAATGATCGCTAGCACCTTATGTTTTTATGAGTTTTATCTGTATTGGGTTTTAAAAATGACTCCATATGGTTTTATTGGTATTTGTGCCAACATTGTAAGCCACCCTGAGCCCACTCGCAGGGAGGGGCGGGGTATAAATTGAATTAATAAATAAATAAAATAAATACAATACAAGCAGCAGCCAAACGACAGGAGAAACATCTACTCACTCTCTTCTTTCTGAAAGCAGAAAAAAAGAAAAGAAAAAAAGCAATTATTAGCCGAGGGAGGAGAACCTTACCCAAAGGGCTCCACCATTTTGTTTTTCTTCTCACCACATCAGGCTGAGAATCCACAAATGTGGCCCAAAGACACTGTGTGTGATTCTAGTGGGGATTTGAGCCCGCTGGGCCACATGCAGAGATAGGGTGTGGTATACCAGAAACGCTGGAGCTGGACCAAGGAGATCTGGGTTCAGATCTTCCTGTTCCCACCCCCGGCCATCAAGCTCACTAAGGTCAGTATTTCAATTTAGCCCACTTGGCAAGAATGTCGCAAGAATAAATGGGGACTCGGGGGCTTCAACTGCAAAGAAGATACATCTCCTAACGTGAGCTGAAAACTTGACTGTGCTTCATATGAACTGCACTATGACAGCTACATCTGTCTGCTTCGAAGCTCAAATCAAGGAGCTGGCTTTAATCTACACAAACTTAAAAGATTACTTATTTCTATACAAACCCAAATGTCCTTTAAGATCAAGTCCTGGTTTTATTTCGGGTCAGGACAGTGATAGCTAGGAACAGGGCCTTCGTGGTGGTGGCTCCTAAACTGCTAGAATGACATGCCTGGGGCTGTTAGGAAAACCATACCTTTAAAAGATTCAGGAGAGGTATAGAAATTCTGTCTTTCAATGGGTATTATAGGCAATTTTAGAAACCTCTGTTTATGGCTTCTTGGATTTGAGCTTCTGGGCAAAGTCAGTTTAATTTCAAAATAAAACATACAAAAGATTAGGGGGGGATTGCATCATGGGCTGGCACTTACTAACAGCACTGCTGAGGAGAAGGCACTGCCATTAGGAAAATGCATATGTGGGATTGAACTTGGAAGAACGGGCCAAAAAAACCAGCTGTTTTTCCCAGAACTCTTTCCACAGCAGCCCTTGAGAAGGAATCCACAGAACCCTTAACTGTGAAACAGAACTGGCTGCTCAGCTACTTACTACTGAAGAACCCCCGGCTGTAGGCGAACCAGATGCCGAAGGCTGCTAGCCCAAAGACAATCAGAAGCAACACCACAGCTGCCACGATGCCGCCCACGTTGACCTCACCTGCAGACAAATGAAGATATGGAGGACACTTCTCAAAGGGAGCCCGGCATATTGCAAGAACCTCCCCACTCTACTGAAGCAGTAAAGACCCAAGTTGGGTAACACCTCTGACTATACTGACCTCCAACCCTAGGCACACCATACCATTAGCAAGTCCCCAGTTTGGACCTTGCCTCTGCCACCAACTCACTGGCTAGCCTTTGGAAGCCCACCCTCTCCTCTCAGCTTCAGCCTTTTCATCTGTGCTAAAGGAGAATGTATGGTAACCACTAATGCCACCCATCTCTGTAGCACTTTAGAACATTCCCATGCAGTTCTGCAACAGCCACCCTGCCACGTAAGGCCACTATTATTCCTTTCCTGTACACGCACAGCTGAGAGAATCGCAGCTTGCCAAAGACCACCTACTGACTTCTGTGATAGAGAAGATTTCTGCTCATGCTTTTCAATGCTAAGACATTATTGAAAACCCTCACTTAAAATAAGAAGCTAATATTAGCAGGGATACGTATTCTGGAGTGTGGCAAGCAACCCAGAACACAATTCCTGTAATCTGAAGTGAAGTGCCACGTTTCATTCTACAATTTCATGCTCAGCTGCAGCCAGTTCCTCTGTCCACATGTACGTGAGCGAGCCTTTGGCTTGTGCACTCCCCTGTGCTTCCCTCTTCTATTTGCAAATCATAAAGCTCACTCTTATATCCAAAGTGGCAAAGAACAGTTTTGGTTGCCCTCCAAACCAAAATGAGACACCCGTGCAAACCACTGGCTAAAGAGAACTACAGTTTGCCACAAAAAGAGGAAGGGTGGGGGTGGAAAGTCAGAGCATATAAACCTGAGGTTTTCATCGAATCATAGAGTTGGAAGGGACATCCACGGTCATCTAGTCCAACCTGTGTTAACCCTGACACCTGTGCTAAAGAAGAATTTTAACCTGCATTGTGAGTGGGATCTTTTAAAACTTATGCAGGGAATAACACTTCAAGGAAAAGAAAGAGCTTGGACGCCAGGCTATATAGTTTCATGGGATTTTGTTGATACGTAAGCTTTAACAAGAATTCTCCCTCTTTGTATCACATTAAGAATCTCCAGAATGCCCCCAACAAAGAGAAGTACGGAGAGCATACAGCTTAGCCCAACCTAGGTTAACCCTGCCTACAGTAAAGCAGCAGCCTTCCATAAAGAAGAAGAAGAAAAGAGATTGGATTTATACCCTGTCCTTCACTGCCCAAAGGAGTCTCAGAGCAGCTTACAGACTCCTTTCCCTTCCCCTCCTTATAACAGACACCCTGTGAGGTAGGTGGGGCTGAGAGAGCTCTGACAGAAACTGCTCTTTTTCAAGGAAAGCTGTGCCAGAACTACGACTTGCCCAAGGTCATCCAGCAGGTGCAAGTGGAGGAGTGGGGAATCAAACCCGGTTCTCCCAGATTAGCGTCCACATACTTAACCACTACACCAAACTGGCTCTCAGTATAAAGCAGCATAAAGCAATAACAGCAAGCAAAAGGAAAACCCCTCACTATATCACCAATCCTCCAGGAAAGGGGTAGTGAGGCGTACCAAAAGGTGGCCAAAGATGACTTGGTGGGAAAAGGCCTTATCCTCCAGCGAGGGATCTTCCTTCAGATGGATACCTGAAAGACAGGAAATGAGGGAGAGAGGCTTGCATCCTCTCTCTCTGACTTCCTGCTGGAGATCCCTCGATCTTTATATCTCATTCGGCTCATCTGCCCATTCTCCGAAGCCAATCAGGATTTTACAACTACTCTTGGATCTTTACCAGTTTGATGGCAGGCTATTTTGGCCAAAAGATGCATGAGCTTCCTGGGCTTCCCGCAACCAAAAAAACCCCTAATGTTGCTGGGCCAGGTCGTCCTGTGCTGGAACTGTTCCCAAACCCATTTCTGCTTTGGCCCAGCATTGCAGACGGGGCCTAGCTCCTGTCAGCATCCATCTCAGAATCAGACCTTTTGTGACAGTCCCCCCCTTCTTCATATTCACAGCTTCCCCAAAAACCATCCCTTTAGATGTTTCTGGTTACTGAAAATAATGATTACAACATGGCACAGATGCACTGCATTAATTTGTAGGGCATAGCATAACTTCATGGTTACATATATAAGCATAACATTAAAATGTACTACAGGAATGGAAGATTTCAAACAAACAGCAGAGGGGGAGAACAAAGTTTGAGTCCAGGGGCACCTTTCAGACCAACAAAGTTTTACTTAAGGTATAAACTTTCATGTGCAACACACTTCTTCAGCAGGGGGGTTGTGTGTGTTAGTTCATGCTTTGGCTATTAGAACTTGCTTCAGCCACTGTTCAGATCTGCCACAGACTCTCTGACTCCCACTTCTCTACTTCTGTTCAGACTTCAACACCAGCTGTCTGGCCATGAAGGCTTCTTGAAACTTGTGGTGCTTCTGGAATCTCCGGTGGGGGGATGATCCAAAAGTTTGCCATGTGGCGTGAGAACCAGCCACCTAGGCTCTCTTCTCAAACAGAGGTCCTCCCACAAGGCCTCCGTGCCCTGTGGATGGACTTCTAGAGGAAGTGGTTGAGGCCACTGCGTGAGACAGGATGCTGGACTAGATGGACCACTGGACTGATCCAGCAGGGCTCTACTTATGTTCTTATGACAGCACTTGGCTCTATTGCAAATCTCTCTTCTCACCCGTTCTGTTCCTTGCCAACTGCAAAACTAGCCATCAAGGCTACCGTGGCCTCATATGCTGGGTTGCTAACTCCAGCTTGGGAAATTCCTGGAGATTTGGGGCAGTGCCTGGAGAGAAGCTTAGCAGGGATGTGATGCCACAGACTTCACTTTCTGAAGGCGCCACTTTCTTCAGGGGAACTAGTGTCTGTCAGTAGGGGGATCAGTTGTAATTCCAGGAGAACTCCAGGCCCCACCTTGAGGCTGGTGAGGTGACCCCAGCCGAGGCATACTTACTGGGCTCCAAGTGGACAGCTTCTGACTTCTGGGAAGGCCCGATGCTGTTATCAGCCTCGCAAGCGTAGTCACCAGCATCAAAGGAAGTCGCAGGTTCAAATGTCTGGCAGAGAGGAAGAAGAGCTTTCAACACAAGTAGATGCCCAGGAATTGGGAGAGATTTCACATAACCAATCCAATGACGTCTGCTCCTTCAACATTGCCCTCTGACTTCTGCATTAGCAGAAGCCTCACGATTATGCAGCTGTTGTATTGATCTCTCTGGACAAAGTGAGCCAAAAGGAAATGCTGGGAAAAGGGACCCGACTGGGCTCCCATTCAGTCCCTGAAATGTTTTCGAAGTGTTCCCCCCCCCTTATTCTGTCACAGAACTCACAACTGAATGTCGAATTTCATCATTTTATGGACACAGCTGCAAGCAACTTGTGATTTCTAAGGATTGACATTTGGATCCTGAGGGATTTCCCTGCAGAAATCCAGGATATGAAGACCTAAGATCCCTGATCCACATTTCCATGCTGCACAGGCAACAGGACTGGAAACAGAAAGGAACGTGTAATATTCCACGCCACACACAATATACACCACACTATTGGGCCACCCCTTTTCCTCATTCCCCCAGACGGTGCTTCTATTGCCTGCCTTTCCTCCCACTATGCCCCACTGCTGCTAGCATGAGGACGTCTCAGGCTACAGATGCTGAGGAAGTTCTCTCGCTGTCAGGCAACAGTGAACTCCACAGACCCACATTTATGGCTCCAAAAAGGCTTGCAAGAATTGGCACATGCTGAATTGGGCATGTCTTACTGCCTTACCCCCCCCCCACCCTTTGTAGGATCAAGCTTCCTGACTACCAAAGACAGAGTCCCCTTTTGCCCTCCAGCTGAAAGCCCTTGCTTGAGACCGTACCAGCACCCCCGTACTGGAGTCGAGTGTGTAGGAGGAATTCTTGAAGAGGGTGTTGGTTTTGGGGTCCACGGGCATGAGGATGTCATTCCTGTACCACTTGAAGGTGGGCCGTGGGGAACCGTCCGTCTCCAGGCAAGTTAGGACTGCTCTGTTGCCGATGGTTACGGAGGAGGGCACGTGAGCCTTGGGTTTGGAGGGCGGAACTGGAAGGGAAAGAGATGCCATTACAGGGACTAGGATACCAAAGGAATGCTCCTTCAAACTGAGCCCTGCTGGATCAGACCAATTGTCCATCTAGTCCAGCATCCTGTCTCACAGAAGGGCCTCAACCAGTTCCTCCGGATGGCCAACAACAGGGCTTGAAGGCTGAGACCCTCCCTTGATGTTGCTTCCTGACTCTGGGATTCAAAGGCTGATGGCCTCTAAACACGGAGATTCCCCTCAGTCACCATGGCTAGTAGCCATTGATAGATCTATTCTCCATGAATCTGCATAATCCCCTGTTAAAGCTGGTGGGTTTTTTTTTCCTGTGGCCATCACTACATCTTCTCGCAGCAGATTCTGCATTTTAATCACTTTCAATTGCATGCCCCAAATGCCCTCATTTATCAGAAAGTGTCGTGCTTTCCTAGTCCCATCCCTGATAAATTGACCAACGACCTTGTGGTCTTTTGGGAGCGACCTTGTCACAGCTCTGTGGACAAGAGGAGCTCACAGCACTGCCATTCTCGAAAGCTCCGTTCCTTCCCCTGAATCTCCAGACATCAAAATCTCCAGGTGGAGAAACAGATGCATCTGGCCTCTACCACACATGCATGCTAGTGTCTGCGCATGAGCACTAATGCACAGCCCATCACTTTACACCCTGCAGCTCCTGAGATATATAATCTGAATATGCCAGCATGGTGTGTGACAGGCAGAAAGCTGTAGTGGCTTGACTGCCAGACTAGAATCTGGGAGACTCAGGTCCAAATCCCACCAACTCTGCCATGGAAGCCTGCTGGGTGACCTTGGGCTAGTCACACACGCTCACCCTAGCCTACCTCACAAGGTAAAAGGGAGAAGGGGAGAACGATGTAAGCCACTTTGGATCCCCCTTGTGGAAAAAGGTAGGGTATAAATGAAAAATAAAGAAGTAAATGCCACAATTGCATTGCTTTCCTAGGATCTCTTTCCCCAAATCATAGTAGCTATGAAGGTGGTGACCATTGCAGGGTATATTAATACAGCAGGCAACAACCTTCAGCAGTATGAAAAAGTGGGAGAGGTAGGAAGCCTGAAGAAGTGCCCCTTGGTATGAAATTCAGGGTATTATGAGCATATCTCCATTATCATCCATGGCATGTTGAAGGACAGTCAATCCATGGTGCCCAGTATTGCCAGAGACAAGAATGCTTGGGGAGTGGTTTACCGAAGAGCGAGCTTCAGAGCCCTCCATTGCTTTCACTCTTACCTTGGACAACAAGGTTGATGGTGTTTTCCTTAACCCCACTGTCGCCAACAACCTGACAGGTGTATTGCCCCATATCTTTGCGGGTGACCGACTTGAGATAAAGCTCATTGGGGTAGAAGTCCGCACGGTTCTTGTAGTTATCTGCAGGAAAAGAAGATCTTCTATTATAGCACCTATAAGCATGGCCTCAGCCAGGGCTCACTGCTGCCTAACCCCAGAATTTATAAGTGGCCCTATATCAGGGAACAAATGTGTCTAGGTGGAGAAGATGCATCTTCCAAAACAGGGATCCCCAAACTTTAAGTCTGTGGGCAGGCACTTTTGGAATTTTGAGTGCCATCTCAAAAACCAGCTAAGAACCTCCTATGGAGGGGAAGCTGTTTCCAAATGGACATTACTCCTTGAGGCACCTCCTGCTCCAGTGAGGCAGAAGAAAGCCAGGACTGGCTCTTTGATTTGGAGAACAGGGGAGAAACAAGTGGGTAGGAGGAAAGACAGTGGTGGGCACCATGCTGGGTAAAAGTCTTCTAAGTCCAGTGCCAAGATGCACTTTAGAAAATTCTCCCATTTTAGAAAGCTGAGACTTCCACCACGTACCTGTCAGCTGGCCTTCATAGTACACAAACGCTGTGGCGCCGGACCCCTGAAATTTCCACTCCAGGCGCGTTGGTGCACTCACCCCAGCTCTGGCTTTACACGGCAGGCTGACCGCTAGAAATGTACAAAGGGAAAGAAGAATGAAGACAAAATGACGTTAAGGAGAGGCACTGAATCAGGACCCCGTACTGCGGAAACTACTGTAAACAAAATAATAATTCGGCATGAAGCCCTGCAGAAATAACTGTGGAATGACGACTCCATCACAGTCCCCAAGCACAAAGCATTAGCACGAGGCAGTAATGTTGGAAGGGAACGAGGAGACAGGTCAAGGTGCTTCCGAGTCGTAACTGATCGGAACAAACACAAGTAAAATGCATCTGTGTATATAGCAATTCTGTTGAACAAACAATGGTTTTTCCTATTTTTAGGGATTTCCCAGGGTACAAGAAGAAGAAGAGGAGGAGGAGAAAGAGGAAGAAGAGGAGGAGGAGGAGATTGGATTTATACCCCGCCCCTCACTTGGAGTCTCAGAGCGGCTTACAAACTCCTTTCCCTTCCCCTCCCCACAACAGACACCCTGAGAGGTAGGTGGGGCTGAGAGAACTCTAACACAAACCGCTCTTTCAGGAACAGCTGAGCCAGAGCTTGTGACTGACCCAAGGTCACATCAGCAGGTGCAAGTGGAGGAGTGGGGAATCAAACCCGGTTCTCCCAGATTAGAGTCCGCGCACTTAACCACTACACCAAACTGGCTCTCTGAACTGGTTAGGGGGAAACCACAATGGTCTCCACAAGGCACTGGGTTGGATCCTGCCAGGTCTATTCCCCAATACTGGAAGGTCATTGAGAATGGAGGGGTTAATACATTGTTTTACTGATTAAGGATACCCTCTCAATGTCTGTTAAGCCATGGGGAAGAACAAACAGCAAAACATAGTCCTCCCCCCCCCTTTTCTGGGTTTAAAACAATACCTGGAGGAAACATTTTCAATGGGGGAAATAATACTGGAGCCAAAAATTAACCCTAGTCCCCAGCACACTGGCCTCCCCACCACCCATGGCTGCTCAATTACACATCTGACAGACTCAGGTCAAGAGTCTCATTCTTCAAAAAAATAAAATAAAATCCTGTTTCTCCTTAAGCTTATCGTGACAAGAAGTCTCTTCCTTCTCCGACTGGTGCAACAGGAGGCCAGGAATCGGACGGAACAGCTCTTACAACTGCATTGCAGGAAGGCTTTGGGAAGTCCTGGTCACCAGAAGGTCCCGGATAGGAGCTATTGCACCTGGCCCCTTTCTCAGCCTTACCGGCTTCCTCAAGGAATACAAGCAGAAGTGGCTCTCCCTAGGTGTCTGAGGGAGAGCCGCACAGCTGGGAACAGCCTTGCCCCCTCTGCCTGCCTCTCCTAGACCCAGGCGTCCTCCACGTCAGGGAGACCCCAAAACAAGCGGGGTGGCATGAATGTGACATCTTGCTGAAGGTTCCCCAAAAGCTTAAACCAGCCCCCAGTTGCTTCACAGATTGACTCGCCATAACAAAAACACGGGAAGAGCAGGAAGCAAGCATGAGACGCCTTGCATTTCCTTACAGAATTAACATGACTCCTGACACAGTCTCTGGATCATGATTACACATGATTACATACACGCGCACAGAGGGGTGGGTTTTCTTGTTCTGATGATTAGGTGTGACGTCAGAGGCATCAGATTGTTTTCCTCATCCCCTTGCCTGAATGCTATGCTATCACTTCCAAAGGGTTTTCTAAAAAGAATTTTAAGAGGGGAAAAACACAAAGTTGGAGCATAACGGCAAGCAAAGCTCCAACGAATACTCAAGCAGGAAGGGGAAGTGTTGCTCAGTGCCCCCCCCCTCCCCCACTTCAGCTTCAAAGAGCATTTCCTGTTGAAGGAAAAAGGACGGTCCAGGGAGAAGCCAGCTACGTTCATCAGACTAGGGAAGCTCTGGCGGGAAGGGGGCCAGGATGGCAGGAAAGGGAATGTTTTATGACACTCCGTGGCCGGAAGGGCCCTGTTCATGCTAGTGAAAGAAGGTACACTTGGAAATTCCCCTGTTGTAATCCATTCGTTGATCTGGAACATACTTAGCTAACCTGTGCTTCTGTACTTCAGGGGCAAAGAGGACAGACTGTCGTAGGATGCGGAGGTTCTAAAGGGCCAAGACTAAGCCGGGACTGTGCAGCCCTCCACCACAGCAGAGTCACCGACTGCTTCCACATACAGGTTCCCCCCCCACCCCCGCTTCAAGCTAGCAAACTGCAGTGCTTTTTTATTAGTTTGTTCGGGAACATCCACAGAATGTCATGGCATAATCGTGCTCTAATCCAGGGGTCCCCGCCGTGGTGCCTGCAGACACCGTTTCTGGTGCCTGCGAAGTGCTTTTAGAAAGTTTTTCAACAGACCTTCTGCCTGAAGTGTTGGAGAAGTACTTATTAGAGTCAGATATGGCCTCGCTCCCTGACGTTCTGTGCTTGGCTCCACCTCCTGCAGCAGCTGTTTTCGGATTATGCTCACTACACTGTGTCAGAATTCCCATGGTGCCCACAGGCTCAAAAAGCCATCCTTTCCCTTTCCTTAGTGCCCTCTTTCCCAGATCTGCTCTTCTCTGATCTTCTGGGGAAGACCAGCACAAGCCCATGATCGGGTGCTTGCACTGCCCTGTCCCCCGTTATCCAAGGTCTTGCTCACACTGGCACCGCTTTCCTTCCCTCAGGCCCTCACAGCCACCATTTTCCCTCATCATGCCACCAGGAGGACTAGTTCTGGACTTTAAAAAAATGGTGTGTGCTCGCTATAGCATTATAACACTTGTTGTTCAGTCTCACAGTTGAGTCCGACTCTTCGTGACCCCATGGACCACATCACGCCAGGCCTTCCTGTCTTCCACTGTGCTCCAGAGTTTGCTTAATTTCATGTTCGTTGCCTCGATAACACTGTCTAACCATCTCATCCTTTGCCGTCCCCTTCTTCTGTGACCTTCAATCTTTCCCAGCATCAGGGTCTTCTCCAGTGAGTGCTCCCTTCTCGTTTGGTGGCCAAAGTATTTGAGCTTCAGCTTCAGTATCTGGCCTTCCAGGGAACAGTCAAGGCTGATTTCCTTTAGGATTGACTGATCTGATCTCCTGGCAGTCCAAGGGACTCTCAAGAGTCTTCTCCAGCACCATAATTCAAAGGAATCTATTCTTTGGCGCTCGGCCTTCCTTATAGTCCAACTCTTGGAGCCATACACTAGCTCCTCTGAATTCTAGCTTTCCTCTTATTCAGGGGTCTTTTCGTAGAAAAACAGCTGCAGGAGCTCATTAGCATATGCTATGCTAATGAGCTATTAGGCTATTAGCATATGCCACGCCCCTGACATCACCGGAAGTGATGTCAGAAGGGGAAGCAAAAGGGGGGAGGCATCTTCAAAACCCCCCCCTTCCGTAGCTGGTCTGGGTGGGGGAGCAAAGAGAGAAGGGGTTTAAAATTTAAACTCCTTCTCATGAGAGTTGGGCCACGGAAGGAGGAAAGAGGGAAGGAAAGAGAGAGAATAGAGAGAAGGAAAGAAGGAAGGAAAGAGGGAAAGAAAGAGAAAGAAAGTGGAGGGAAAGAAATAGAGGGAAGAAGGAGGGAAACAGGGAAAGGAGGAAAAAGAGAAGAGAAGAAGGTGGGAAAGAAAGAAAGAAAGAAAGAGAGAAGAGAAGAAGGAGGGAAACAGGAAAAAGAGAGAAGTAAAGGAGGGAATGAAAGAAATTTGGCGGCAATTTGGCCCCATTATATCCTATGGGCCATTGAAGTCAATGGTGAAAACATAGGGTATATTCTGGGAGCTGGAGGGGAAGGGGTTTGAGGGAGAGGCTCCAAACTCACAGAAGAGCTGATGGAGCCTCTCCCCAAGATACCCACCAAGTTTCAAGAACATTGGACCAGGGGGTCCAATTCTATGGGCCCACAAACAGGTTGCCCCTATTCCCTCCATTGTTCTCTATGGTGAGAAAAAAAGTTATTTTTTTCCCACCATAGAGAACAATGGAGGGAATAGGGGCAACCTGTTTAGGGGCCCATAAGATTGGACCCCCTGATCCAATGTTCTTGAAACTTGGTGGGTATCTTGGGGAGAGGCTCCATCAGGTACCCTGTGAGTTTACAGCTTCTCCCTCAAATTCCCTCCCCTCCAGCCCCCAGAATATACCCTATGTTTTCACCATTGACTTCAATGGCCCATAGAATATAATGGAGCTGAAATTGACATCCGGCTGCCTGAAAGACTCCCCGGGACGCCGGCTGGGGGCGGGGCTTGGTTCCTGAGCTCCCGGAGCTGCGCTCCGGTGCGCCTCCCCAAAAGACCCTTGCTCTTATTTACAAAAAGCAAGTCTCCTGTCCTTTTGGTTTGGAGATATGATATATCCACAATTAGAACTGGCTAGAGAAGAAGAAGAGACTGGCTTTATACCCTGCCCTTCACTACCCGAAGGAGTCCCAGAGTGGCTTATAATCTCCTTTCCCTTCCCCTCCCCACAACAGACACCCTGTGAGGTAGGTGGGGCTGAGAGAGTTCTTTCAAGAACTGCTCCTGAGAGAACAACTCTGAGAGAACTTGTGACTGACCCAAGGTCACACCAGCAGCTGCATGTGGAGGAGTGGGGAATCAAACCCAGTTCTCCCAGATTAATCACTACACCAAACTAAAAAGAGACTTTTTAGAATGAAAGCTGGGAATTTAGAGGGGCCAGTACATCATGGCAATGGATCGGTATAATATTATAATGATATAGAAGTCTAGCAATTACTGGCAAAAAAAAGCTTGAAAATGCCCTTTCAGCGGTATGGGTGGAAACAGAAGCCATGGGGGTGGGGGCACAGTTTGAGGTAAGGTACCTGGAATGCTCCTGTATGGTATTTCAGTCCTTGGCCTCGCCTGAAATGACCTCCAGGCAGAAGAGCTAGGAAAGAGCTCTCTCTGCCCAGGACCCTCCAAACCTCTCTGTCTGTCAGGGTCGATAGCAGTGGGCTAGAAGGTATAAGGCAGCTTCCTATGTTAAGCAGACTTTTCTTCTCAGAACTTACACTGATTCTCAGGAACTTGGATCACCTCCGTGGTCTGGCCTGATACCGAGGACCCTGTTGGGAGAAAGGAAAAAAAATGGCTGTCAAGAGACCTCGCTTTGTAGACGAGTGACAGAGAAGGAGCCTCCCTTCAGCGCTCGAACAAAGCAACAAGCAAGTAAGGGCTCTGCAGAGGGTCATGCAGATCAGCATCTTGAAGAGATGTTTCTGGGAAGGAATGCCTGTAAATCTGGTGAATTGCCAACCCTGACAGCGAGGATGCCAACAGCCACTCACCTCTGTGGCGTATAAGGAACCCCCCCTTCCAGCTGGAGAAGCTTTATAAAAGTTGGTTCATTTAACATATTGCCCCATAACACAATTTTGAAATACGAATACCCCACTGAATGCAGCCAAAGATAAAGAACACTTAAAAAAAATAGCCAAACTAGTAGAAACACTTAAAATCCCTCACCAACCTCACTCGTAACTAATTCCTAAAACAACACCTTCCATTCTCTACCATTAAGACTAAAGCTTGGCTCCATCAAACAACTGTAATTACTCGAAAAAGTCCTTTGAAAAAGTTTTACACCACCTCCACCTAGAAACAAAAGGACAGCCAATTAACAAGGTAGCTCATACAACCTGTTTCACTGAGGAGGCTGCCTACTGTGCTATAGGCTGGCATCATTTGGAGATGGACTTGCAAACAGTTCCCTATCACCCTTGATTACACACAGAGAGAGAGAGAGAGAGAGAATGGGAGCTTGTCAAAGCTGCCAAGGACCTCTCCGCCTAGACAAGTTTCCCTCACAAGGTGTAGCCCCAACCCAAACAGCCCAGAATTTTGTTGCCTCCCTGTGGCTCCCTTTCTGAGACCTCCAAGCTAGGCCAAGAGCAAGCTGAGATTCAGGAGGGTGCTGGCTGAAATGCAAACTCCCTGTGCCATCTGAGGAAGTGAGCTCTGACTCAAGAAAGCTCAAGCTAGAATACATGTTAAGTCTAAGGTGCTGCTGGGACTTCGGGCTTATTTAGCTACAATAAGCAAACATGGCTATCCCTCTGGAACCATCAGGCCAAGCCATTTGCGTGCAGCCTCCCATCTGTACCGTTGCCAACTTCAGCTTGGGAAATTCCTGAAGATCTGGGGATGCAGCCTGAAGAGGGCAGGGTTTGGGGAGGGAAGGCACCTCAGCAGGGTAAAATGCCATGCAGTCCACCCTCCAAAGCAACCCTTGTCTCCAGGGGAATGAATATCTGCAGTCTGGAGATGAGCTGTAATTCCGGGGGATTCCCAGGGTTGTACCAATCTGGCCAAAGTATCTACCATACTTAACAAGATTAATCCAGTTAACAATCTTACAGCTAGTGTCTCATGGTGAGACTCATTGTATCCATGAGATAACAGTCAGTTGTTTGCAATTCCTTGTGTTATATTCGCATTAATATTAACACTAATAATGGAATTTTATATTTTTACATTATATATAGGATATTTTGATATTTCAACGCTATTCTGCTTGACAAAGGTGCACACGAAACGAGATGATATGCATAATCCGTTGTGTGGTGGCGTTTGAATTACATTGAATAAACTGGATTTTGGAACAAGAAACTTTCAGTCTGTGGAGACTTTTCTGACAAAACACACAGTTGTTGTTTTCCTTTCTCCTGCCTGGAGACTGGCAATTGTATGCCATCTGCATTATGGGGCTAGCACTGGCCAACCCTACCAGAGTGTTGTAAGGATCACTGTGATCACGTGCATGAAACATTTTAGAAACTGGAAGCACCGGATACATGCTCAATATTAACCCCTGCTGTTCCCTACCACAAGCAGTGCTGGTTTCAGAACTCACATACGCCACGTGAGCAGCAGCCAATCACAGTATCAGATTTGTTTCTTTCCCGTGTTTCTGCACATGTGCCAAGTCAAGCACACTGCAGGGTCCATGGGGTGAAACTTTACAGCCTGAAGGGGAATAAGCAGAGCAGAGGCACCTTAGCAAACAGAGGCACCTGAATAATAGAACTAGCACTCTACTTTGCATTTTAGCTACACGCATGTGGGGATCGCTCCCCCCCCTTAAGGAAGGTCAAGCAAGTGTTTGGCTAGGCCAAAACCTCATTATCTGAAACCACAAGGGGAGGCTTCAAAATAGCCCTTCTATAGATAAACTAGACATTTCTTCATTGACATGGCCATTAGGTAACCTGTTTTGCAAGCATCCCAGAAGCATCTGGCTGGCTACTGGTGAAAAAAGAATACTAGACTAAGAGTGTCCTTGGTCTAATCCCACAAGGGTTACTCTTATGCGCGGTACACCCAATACCTAATTGCCTTGCAAATGATTGGCAGGCCCCTATTTTGCATTGGCACAGGGTTTGAGAAGAACTGCGCCACAGACATGAACTGCCTCCCCTTCCCTACACACTCTTCCACATGCCTTTTATTCAGCACCAGGAAGGAAACCCACGCAATACTTTTTATTAGGACTAACCAAATTGACCGGAACATTGTGCAAACTTTCGAGAACCAGGAAGGGCCCTCAAGTAAAAACGATGACTCAACATTTTAATAACCACACAGGTTAGTGAAATCGGTAGGGAGACGGACGCATAAAAGCAGAAAACTTCTGGGAGCCTGTTATTTGCAGCTGTGGTATATCTACAGAAGTGGCAAGTGGGACCAGTCATGCGGCCACCGTGAACGTTGCTGCGCCACAGGATCTGAGGAACCATGTCCCAGGAAGCTCTGCGACTACTCGGGGGGCGGTGGGGGGGGGGAGAGATGCTAAACCACACCCTTTGGACTGTGTGCACCCTCCAGCAGCATAATCAGACCACCGGTCCGGGCTTGTGTCATCAAGTTATTATCAAAGATGCTACCAAGAAGGAGAGCGCTCTGGCAGGGAAGGGTACGAAAGCAGAAAGGAGCAGGAAGAGGCAACGGATTGTTTACCTCTGACCCACCTGGTAGAATTCCCTGCACTGCCAAGTTCTCGCCCCACCTCCCTCCCACGCACCCAATGCTCACTTGGGGAGCGGCAGAAGAAACCAGCCAGTGAAACTAAAGCCAAAGGCACGTTCCATCCCACCCCCCCCTTCCCACCTCCACACTATTTGTAAGTTATTTCCTCTTCTGGTCAAGAAAAGTGGTTTTTTTCCACTCTCAAGCCAGGGATTTATATGGAGTGACCTCACCACCGGAAGATGACTTCAGCTTGGCTTTATCGTACAACTGCTAGTGGGGGCTTCCCGCCAGGCACCACCTGCTGCAGACAGGCCCTTTCTTTTCTCTGCGTTTGCTTTTGACAGTGTGCTGCCTCTTGAAAGGCAGCCAAAGGAAAAACTTCATTCTGTTGACTGGCCATCCTCCTCGTGTTGTGTGGCAGGGGTGGGCTGCCCCTCCTAGACAACACACGTCCACCCTGCTTCAAGAAATGTGACCGGGGCCCTGACCTGGATAGCCCAGGCAAGCCCGATCTCATCAGATCCCGGAAGCTAAGCAGGGCCGACCCTGGCAAGTATTTGGATGGGAGACCTCCGAGGAATACCAGGGCTCGGGAGGCAGAGGCAGACTGTCAAGCTACTTCTCTGAAGCCACTTCTACACTGTCATTTTTGTCACTTGTTTGTCCCTATTGCTTTGGGTCCCCCCCACACACCTTTTCCATATGTGTTTTGCTTCCTCTGGGACTACTAGAGAGAGCAAAACCCCTGAAACAACAGAGACAAAAGAGTGACAAAAAGGACAATGTGGGAGTGGCCTAAACGTCCTCCATGCCCCGGTTGGAGTCACTGGAGGTTGCCATGACTTCCCGGCATGGGCACACAGACACAAATTCAAAAATACAAAGAAAAAGAAACAAGAAATGTGACTGGCAGAATACTAGCTAAGCAACTGAAAACAGGGTTGCCAGCCTCCAGGTGGGGCCTGGAGATCTCCTGGGATTACAACTGATTTCCAGACGATAGAGATCAGGACCCCTGGAGAAAATGGCTGCTTTGGAGGGTGGTCTCCAGGGCATCCCTCCCCTCCCCCAAACCCCACCCTCTCAGACTCCACCCCAAAGTCTCCAGGAATTTCCAAACCCAAAGTTGGCAACACTCCTGACCTATGGATGAGGAAAAATCTGGTTCCAATCTCCCCTCTGCTACAAACTCACTTGGTCTTCTTAGGCAAAAGCCACTATTTCTCTGCCTCAGCCTCTTGCTTGTAATTTAGGGATCATATTGGCCTACCTTACAAGACTGTCGTAAGCAATGCACAGCGCTAACTCATGGTTTATAGGGAAAGCAAATCCTGAGAACCCAGTTTTTAAAGGGAGTGTTTCAACAGACGGACAATGGAAGCAACCAACTAATCTCCTTTTCTGGTTTCAGAGGGCAGCCATGCTGGTCTGCAGTAAAAGAGAAAGATTCGAGTCCAGTAGCGTCCTAAAGGCCAGCAAGAGTTCCAGGGTAGGGGCTTTCAAGAGTCTGATGAAGGGAGCTTTTATTTCTGAAAGCTTACGTCTTGTTGGTCTCTAAGGTGCGACTGAACTAGAATCTTGCTCTCCTCCTCTGGTATTTATTTCATTTAAAGCATTTTTATGCTGCCTTTCCACCCACACAGGGCCGCCCGAAGCAGTGAACATCAAGACATTTAAAACAAGGTATATATGACATATTTAAACAGTTCAGTAAAACACATACACACAGAAACACAGGACCAGGGAGGAAGGCCAATCAACATTACTCATCTCACTATTTTGTTTAAGCCAGAGGTATTATTGCTGGGAATACTTCCAAAAGAGGCGCGGAGAGAAGAGAGATATTTGATAACATATATAGCAACAGCGGCTAGAATTTTATATGCAAAGTACTGGCGAACTATGGTGGTACCAACTGAACAGGAGTTGATTGAGAAGATAATGGAAGCAGCAGAAATGGACAAACTGACTTTGATGTTGAAAGGATACGATGAATCAGCCTTTACAAACACTTGGCAACGCTTTTATGACTGGTACGATCGGAGACAGAAGGATGGAAAGAAATAAGGAGGAATGGATATTATTAACTTTATGCTAATTAGAATTGAATAAGTTAGAAAGTTAGAATTTAGTGGATACAGAAGCAATGGTATAATACTTAGATCGGTAAGGTGGGAGGGGTAAAACTGGATGCGATCTGATGAGAATTGTACCCCCCCCCCGTGAATGTTTAATGTTGTGGTTGTCTTTGGTGTGTTGTCTATTATGTTGTGTAATGTGGTAGTTATGTCTTTGGTGGAAAAATAATAAAAATGCCTCTTTTGGGGGCGCTTAAAAAAAACAACATTACTCATCTCTATCATCTGGTGTGTTCGCTGCTCCTCCCAATTTGGTGCCATCTGCAGATTTAATAAGTAGCCCCTCCAGAGCCTCATCCAGATCATTTATTAAAAAATACTGAACAGTACTGGGCCCAGAACCGATCCGTGTCACACCTCACTGGACACCTCCCTTCCATTCAGATGAAATGCCCTTGACAACTGGGGTATCCATACAACTTCCAGGATTCTCCCCACCACCACCCCGATCTTTCCCAAACCTGCTTTGCTCCCAAAGTTTTGGAAAAGACTGCAGAAAAACCTGGATGGCTCTCTCCAGAGCTATTTTGGGGCAGGAACACACAGGAATGGAGTTCCAGCTGGCTCCTGAGTTGGCCACACCCAGCAGGAACTCATTAGCATAATAGGCCACACCCAACAGCAGAAACTCATTAGGTTTGGCTACATTTGGGGTGTGTCACCTAACATGTAAAGGAGTTCCTGCTACAAAAAAAAGCCCTGGGTTTTGGCAACAAAGAAGGTAAACAGAGTAAGAAGCAAAAGGTGGGTGTGGCTGGATGACCACATTTCTGGTAACACAGAGGTGTGGCCTAATATGCTAATGAGTTCCTGCTCTTGGGTGTGGCCTATTGTGCTAATGAGTTCCTGCTGGGTTTTTTCCTACAAAAAATGTCCTGGCTCTCTCATGTGTCCAGGGAAAGTTCAGATTTCCACAGTCCTGGTCACATGACAGCCATTTCTCTCTCAGGTGGACAGTTCTTTCCCAACCCCCCAAGAGGGTTTTTTAAATTTTTGTTTTCCTTGGCCACCTGAATACCGTTATATTGGTATAACATTAAAAGAATATGTGCTAACAGGTCCTCTGAATTTCCAGTTCTTCCGCCCCCCAATTGCGGCTTTAAGAAAAAGAAGAAAAAGCCTAGTGAGGCGGAATGGCTGCTGCCAGGGATGAGAATACGGAAACCTGGTATGTGAAAGGGAAAAAAAAACCCTTGTTGCTGTGCTGTATTGGCAACTTCAGTGGGGAAATTGCACGTGCCTGTCCCTGTGTGAAAAACACACTGGAATCCAGCTGAAAAAGACAACCCCAAATGACCTGCAGGTGCATTTGCTGAGCAGGCCAGGGAGGCAGAGATAAAATTAAGTGCCCTTCTCTCAGTGGCCAATTTTCTCCTGCAAATGCCCCCAGGCAGACAACCCCTCTCCCCAGCAGCCAGGCTTACGTCTAATTTTGCAGGTCAATTGGGGTGAGCTTACCAGGAGAGAACACCAGGGGATGCTACTTCAGGATCACCCACCTGCCAGCTATTGCCCACCCCACCCCCCCACCCCACGTTAGCATTAGGAGGCAAGCACGGTATTGGGACCATGGTATGGTATCCTGAACCTTCACGAACACAGCACAAGACAGATCAGCTGACATTTCTAAGTGCTCAGTGGTAGGCTTGTCAATTCTGGGTTAAGAAATTCTTGGAGATTTGGGGTGGAGCTGGGGAGGGTGGGGTTAGGGGATAAGAGAGACCTTAGCAGGATATAATGCCACAGAGTCCACTCTCCAAAGCAGCCACTTTCCCCAGAGGAACTGATCCCTGTTCTGGAACTAATCTGGAGATCAGCGGTAATTCCAGTAGACTCTGTGGCACCCTCTTCTCAACCTGACATACTGCCACCAAGCTAATTTCAGCAGCTCAACTCTTGAGGCAATGTACAAGTTGTTCATCCAGGAAGATTTACAGGAAGACTTTTGTACCCAAGCAAGAGGAGGCAAGAGAGAGAGAGAGAGAGAGAGAGAGAGAGAGAGAGAGAGAGAGAGGGAGAGGGAGAGGGAGAGGGAGAGGGAGAGGGAGAGGGAGAGGGAGAGAGAGAGAGAGAGAGAGAGAGAGAGAGAGAGAGAGAATAAACCCTTTTTAGCCCAACAAGCTACAACATGAAATCCAAAACCACAAGCTACCATTCTTAGATGACACTTATTTCACAGTAGCCCTGATCAAGATAGCCCAGGCTAGCCCAATCTTGTCAGACCTTGGAAGCTAAGCAGGGCTGGCCCTGGTTAGTATTCGGATGGGAGGTCACCAAGGAAGTCCAGGGTTGTTTTATGATGCCAAACTTCCCTGTGACCCGCCCTGAGCCTGCCTTGGTGGGGAGGGTGGGGTAGAAATTAAATAAATGAAATATATATATATATACACACACATATATACACAGAGAGAGAGACAGTGGCAAACCACCTGAATACAGACAGGGGCAGACCTCTGAACGTCTCTCGCCTTGAAAACCCTACGGGGCTGCCAAGTGCAGGTGCAACTCGATGGTATTTTCTACCACCACCACATTCTGGAGTAAACCCATCATTGGTCTTCTGTACCCTGGCAGTTCCAGCATGAATGTAGCTTTAAAAATACAATTTTACAACTCAGAAGCTAATGCAAAAAAGAAGTCCCAAGAACTGACTCTCTTAAAGCTTCAGTGACCGCCTAGATGAGGTTTCAGACTTTGCCAAGTTGGGGGGGGGAGACAATGAACACACACTCAGCCTACCATTTGCCACTTCGAGCTGATGAACACCCTAATGTGGAGACTAAAGTGTGTCGGGGGAGCAGCAGTAAGTTTAGGGGTTAGGGTGATGCACTAGAACTGGGGAAGCCTGCATGCCACACACACACACACACACACACACACCAGCCATGAAGTCTACTGCGTGAGCTTGGGCCAGTTGCTTTCATTTACCCTAACCGATCTCACTGGATTTCTGAGACGAATAAAATGGACAGACTTGAGGCAATGAGCTACT
This sequence comes from Gekko gecko, assembly GCA_029375565.1. Lineage (NCBI taxonomy): Eukaryota > Metazoa > Chordata > Lepidosauria > Squamata > Gekkonidae > Gekko > Gekko gecko. The sequence continues at coordinate 25,114,626 of JAPDNY010000001.1, read as the reverse complement.
TGGAGAAAGGGGAAGGGGAAAGTGCAATAGAGAAAAGACGGGATTCTGGGAATTTTAGGAGAATGCCAGGGCTAAGATAAAAGCTTAAAACGTTTTCACTGTAAGATCATCAAGGCAGGGTTCTGCCTTTTGGCAGTTTGTGGAGCACACATTGACAACACCAAAGCAAAAGCTGTTCAAATACCAAGTCACCAGAGCCTACCGGAAGGTTATTTAGGATCTACAAGAAACACGCTGTACACCCAAAGGGGTCACCTTAGCTTCCTCTGTACTTGTTCTTGGAGTGAGGTCACACTCCTTTTGTTCTGAGAACATTTAAGCAGACTGGCACACCAAGGAAATAACAAGGCAAGACTAATCTAACCCAGAGTTACAGGCCAACATTTGATCATCCTGGCTGGTCACAGCTTCCAAGGCCGCAGGAGGATCCACAGTAGGGTGGCCAGCTCTGGGGTGGGAAATACCCGGAGATTTTGGGGGTAGAGCCTGAGGAGGGGCCTCAGCAAGATGCAATGCTACAGAATCCATCCTCCAAAGCAGCCATTTTCTCCAAGGGAACTGAATTCAGTTGTCTGGAGATGAACTGCAATAGAAGGAAATATCCAGGTGCCACCTGGAGGTTGGCAACCCCAATCCAACACTGGCCTCTGGTTCCTGGGAGATGAGGCCCCAATGTGATCTCTGACCCACAGTGTGAATGTGGGAGACTTGGAAGCGTGGATGCCCCACTGCATCCCTTTGGGCACCCCACTGACCAGAAATGGAAGATGGCACCTGAGATGCCTCTTGTATCTGGAGTTGTAAGACAGCCACCCAGAAGGAAGCAGCAAGGGCAGTTCTTTCTCCCTACTTCAAGCACCACTGGCAGCTGATGTTGCAGTGGTCTCTGGGGGCAGCCTCACATTTCCATTTGCGAGAAGGGCCCAGGAAAGGAAACTCTGACAGAATCAGTGGGGCTGGAAGGAGCTGCCAGCCTGCTCCACCCTGGGGGGGACAGATATGTGCAGGCATGCCCACAGGAGGTCAGTTTGCCTGTTTCCCAAAACCTGAAGCCATCCCTGAAGATGTGGGAAGGTAAACCATGGTCCACCAGTGAATGGCTGCCAATTTCTGGTAGACCACCCAACATGTGATCTGTTCCCAGGATTCTTGCAAACACAGATGGACTAGGTGGGTGTTTTGACACAGAAAGGCACTTCCTGAATTTTTAAGCAAGAGGTTTAGTCACAGATTAGTCATTCCTTAGCTACTGAGATTCCTATTACACATTCTTGTTTTGCAAATGTAACATTTATCTGTGCTCAGCAGGGGTTTCTAGTATTTAAAAACAGAAAACTATGCAAACTTGAATTAACCCAGCCCTGATCTAAACGTCTCCCTGCCTCCACTCTAAAGGTCAAACTACATGCTTGAGTTTATAAGAGCTGGGTCCAGGTTCTCAGGAACCAACTTAGGTTTCCCCACAACCACACAGCAGCTGTATGGATTTTTTTTACGAAGAAGAAGAAGAGATTGGATTTATGCCCCACCCTTCACTTGGAGTCTCGGAGCGGCTTACAAACTCCTTTCCCTTTCCCTCCCCACAACAGACACCCTGTGAGGTAGGTGGGGCTGGGAGAACTCTAACACAAACTGCTCTTTCAGGAACAGCTTTGACAGAGCTCGTGACTGACCCAAAAATAAGACAGAGCCAAAACACTGCCGGGGGGAGGGGAGAAGGCTCCTGCTAGGGTTACAAGCTGTGGGTTGGTACATTCCAGGAGATTGGGGGAGGGGAGGGACTGCCACACAGCCCACCTTCCAAAACAGCCCTTCTCCTCAGGAGAACTGATCTCTGTGGCCTGGACATCAGTTGTGATTCTACGAGATCTCCAGCCATAGCCTGGAGGCTGGCAACCTTACCTGCCTCCTCCAGTGCTGGTTCCACAGAGGGGGAAAACAGCTGGGGTGGGGACGAGCTCTTCCTCTCTTCATGGTGGACTTCTGAGCCACTTTTTAAAAAGCCATTCCCCACAGCTACGGTGTGACTAAAGGGAACTCTTTAAAACTCACAAACGTGTAGCTGGGCCCCAAGTAAATATTTCTCTTGCATCCAAGCCACATAATACAGAAGGCCCGCAGCAGATCATAAGCCACTGACACTCCCGCCTGTACACTAAAACTACGCTACCAAAGTTCAGAACCACTGACACCAACTCTGCACCCTAGACTCTAGATCAGTCCCGGGAATTTCATGACAAAGCACTCCTGCAGCCGTTTAACTTTGGACCTCGGAGCTACAGAAGCACCAAGAGGAAGCTACATATTAACTAGAGGGAACGAGAAACTGCAGCTTCCCCGAATCCAGACTTGTTCTTACAAATGCAATTGACATCCAAGGTTGCTACCTTTCTTCCCCCCACAGAGGGGAAAAAAACCCTTTGCCATTAGACACAGAAAGCATTTTGGCATATGCAAATAAATTCAGAACTGCACACAGGCTGAGACAAATTGTGAAAACACTGCAGCTTGCTTCATTTGTGTATATACTTTCGGGAGGGGCCGTTGCTTTGCATACCAAAAATCCTCAGGCGTTCCAATGAAAGGATTTCAGATGGGTCTTGGGAAAAACCTTCCTTGCTTCCCTACTTCCTCCATTTCTCCATCCTGGAGACCTTTTGCCTATTCGATCAGATATTATCAGTCTGGATAGACCAAACCAGTAGACAGGTGAATATATTCCATTTCTACGAATTATAAAATCAAGCACTTGGTGCAGAACCATTGAAACTCGATCGCTGGTGTGGAGTAGCAGAGTTAGAGCATCAAATTGGACCTGGGACAACTAGGTTTGAATACCTTCTTTTGCCATGAAACGTGGGACTAGGAAGAGCATTAGAAATGAAGCCATCATCTGAGCAGCACCGAGAGGAAAGCCCTATGAAAGGTTTTTTAAAAACCTAGAACAGATTTTTCTCCCCTGGATCTTCTGGGACAGGGGTGTCGAACTCATTTGTTACGAGGGCCGGATCTGACATAAATGAGACCTTGTTGGGCCGGGCCGTGTGTGTCAAAAAATGTAATGCCAGGTAGCGGAGATATACACTTTATAAAGGACACAAACACAAAGGTTTTTTTTTTAACTTAAAATAAAAACATGCTTAAAACATCAGCACTCTTGCAGTATTTTGTTTATTTAACAGTGTCTGATAGCTGACACCTCTTGCTCTGAATTATTGCATCAAAATGTCTGCACTGTTGCAATCTTGAGTATGCTGTTCAGGTGTGTATCAGTAAGCTGCAAACCTACGATGAAGCAACAGCAGTAGAACTGGAAGAAGAACAGAAGACAGCAAGTTCCACTGTGGGCCTGATAGGAGCCCTCCGGGGGCCTCATCCGGCTCCTAGGCCTTATGTTTGACACCCCTATTCTAGGAGATTCATGAACTTCTCTGCAGCAGCTGTCGAGCCACTGGTTGGAGACCCCCTGCTTTGGAACTATTTCTTGGCCATACCAGCCTCATATCCCCTAGCCACTCAGTCAAACTATTTGTGTGGAGAGATCCAGGACTGGATCTCCAAATGGATTATTGCGATATTTAAATCCAGAGCAGGCAGGATAGGGGTAGGAGGGGAGAAAGAAGAGGAGATCTGGGTCATTGTCACAGCTCCCGGTGCAGTGATTAACCCTTCCCACTCCTCTGTCAGAGCCATCAGTCAAAAGGTCAGGAGAGAGCAAAGCACAGGGTTGCTTGAGTCACCACACAGCCTCCAGGTTGGCTTCCACCCACTTCAGCTGATGGCATTATTTGCACCCAGCCCTTTAACCAGGAGAAATCTATTGCTTGCAGATCTCCATGCCAAACTTTCCTTATTGAAGCCTGTGGTGCAGAAGGGCCAAGAGCGTGCCACCTATACAAACCTCACCCCTCCACTGCAGCTTCCCTTCCTCTAGTCATCTCAAGATGTTGCCCACCTCACAGGACTAGTGTTAAAGGTTATCAAGAACAACATGCACTCTCTAAAGCACCAGGTTAAAGCAAGACATCCGTGTACCACCTGAGACCGCTGGCCATCAGTGGTGGGCCAAATTCAATTTTGAGCAACTACTAAAGAAAAATGGAATCCCTATGGATTCTTGCTCAAGGTTTTACAAGATACACTTGTGGAAATCACTGCCATTAGCTTAGAAGGCTTCAAAAGACCAATTCATGGAAGCGGGATGTCTATCAATGGTTGTTAGCCGTGACGGCTACATGGATCCTCAGCATCCAAGGGCAGCGCCTCTCTGAATACCAGAAGCTGGAAAGTACTGATGAACATAAGAGAAGCCAGTGTTGGATCAGGCCAATGGCCCATCTAGTCCAACACTCTGTCACACAGTGGCCAAAATATACCAGGTGCCATCAGGAGGTCAGGACACTAGAAGCCCTCCCACTGCTGCCCCCCCCCAGCACCAAGAATAGAGTGCATCACCTGCCCCAGACTGAGAGTTCCCATCTATACCCTGTGGCTAATAGCCACTGATGGACTTCTGCTCCAGATGTTTATCTAATTCCCTCTTGAAACCGTCCATGCTTGTAGCTGCCACCACCTCCCATGGCAGTGAATTCCATATGTTAATCACTCTTTGGGTGAAGAAGTACTTCCTTTTATCTGTTCTAACCCGACTGCTCAGCAATTTCATGGAGTGCCCACGAGTTCTTGTATTGTCCTCAGGCCGTGACAGTAGGCACCAACATTCTCAGCAAGAACCCCAGCAACCCCTCAGTTTGGGGTGGGGGGACACCCAAAATTGGCAGCCATGTCTTTTGCTTGTCCCTACAGTACTAAACTGAAGATTTTTGCCAGTAAAAAGCAGCCAGAATTAAGGAGGCTAAGGGAACACCTCTGTCCTGACTGGACCTCACAGGATACTAGTTCAGCCTTCACAACTGGTTTTCCCAGATTTCCAGTTCCTTCTGACAACTTCTTTACACTCCCACCCCTGCCAAAGTTATGAGCAACAAATAAAGGAAGTTACGGCCCTCAGGTTGTCAAACCTGAGCAGGGCTGTTACTGATAGGACGTTTTGAAGGACGTTAATTCATAGGGTTGCCATAAATTGGAAACAACCTGCACTTCATGCACACACACAAAGTAAGCATCAGGGTCTAAAACCAAGCTAAAATAAACTTCATTGCTCCAAGCAAATTGCTAGCATAACTCAGCTGGGAGGGGAGGATAATAGCCTCATCCTCTTCAAGTTCAAATTCTTATTTTTCCTTGAATTTTGTACAAACAACACAGAGACAAGAGTGATCTATCTCTGTGGCAGAATCTTAATAGGGACTAGCCGCACAGGAACTGCAGAGAACATTTGTCTGAGTACAGAACAAACAGAGCTAGGAGCGAGAGCCATTAAATGTAATGACAGTAGAATTTGGATGCATTTTCCCACCCTCCTTAAATTCAGGGCTTCTTCAGACATGACTTTATCTCTGTGTGATGACCTCCATACCATTTCTGACTTCTGTCATCTTCAGGTGAAGCTCTGCACTGTGTACCACAATTACCTGGGGAAAAGTCAGTGGCCAAAGGAGACAGGGTGTTTTCTGTGGTGGCACCTGAATTTTGAACACTCCTCTACAATGATGTTTAATTGGCGCCAAGCTTGCTTCATTTCTGACACCAGCTATATATATTTGTTTGCTCGGGCTCTCATTTTACATACCCCCTGCAAAAATTTATTATATGCTTAACTCTGTTTCAGTTTTAACAATTGTTCTCTATTTTAGCAGATTTTATTGATGCTGATTATTTTAGTTTCAATTTTTAATTGTATTGCCACTTTTAACGGTTTATTGCTGCTATTGTTGAGGCTGCGGAGCAGTTTTTTTAGTGCCACTACTACTATTTGAGTGGATGACGACTATTTTACTGCTGCTATTTTAAGAGGCCTGACCTGGATAGCCCAGGCTAGCTCGATATTGTCAGATCTCAGAAGCTAAGAAGGGTCTGCCCTGGCCAGTATTTGGAAGGCAGACCTCCAAGGAATATCAGGGTCAGGAGGCAGAGGCAGGCAATGGCAAACCACCTCTGAATGTCTCTTACCTTGGAAAACCCTACAGGGCCACCGTAAGCCAGCTGTGAGTTGATGACACTTTCCTCCACCATTTTAACAGGAGATATCATTTATACTGCCTTCAAGTGCCTTTGGTGGAGACAGAGATAGTTGAAAGTAAATAATACCATACCTAAGAGTCAAGTGAGTATGCTGGACATGAAAGCACCAAAAACAGGCCACCTATAACCCAAACCGGGGCTGCTACCCACTCAAGAGACTCCCTAGATACACAAAGAGATACAAACTAGCAGAGTAGCGCAGCCACCTTACTAGGATTGCCAACCTCCGTGTAGTAGCTGGAGCTCTCCCTGCACTATAGTAGTTCTCCAAACAATGGAGATCAGTTTCCCTGGAGAAAATGGCTACTATGGAGGGTGGACTCTATAGCATTATACCCTGCTGAGGTTGCTTCCTGCCCCAAACCTCGCTCTCCAAAGGCTCCATCCCCAAATCTCCAGGAATTCCCCAACCTGGAGTTGGCAAACCTACCCCTGATAAACCTGACCTGATAACTAGGATTTCCAAGTGTCACCTGGGAAATTCTTGTAGATTTAGAAGCAGTGCCTGGGGAGGGAACTCAGCAGGAATGTGATGCCATGCACTCCAAAGTTGCCATTTCCTCCAGGGGAACTGATATAGGCTGGAGATGAGCTGAAATTCTGGGAGAGCTCTAAGCTCCATTGTAACCCAGGACAGAGCCCACTCCAGGAATACAGAATACTGAGTCCAGGGCAGAGGGTAAATATTCTGCTCAAACTATAAAATTCTGGAGAAGAGATTTAGAGTGGAAGAGGTGGGATTTTCAAACTGTTCCCCATTGCTGTAATTCCTCATCAGAGCTAGGGATGCCAGCCCCCAGGTGGGGGCCTGGGGATCCCCCAGATTTACAGCTCATCTCCAGACTACAGAGATCAGGTCCCTTGCAGAAAACAGATGCTTTGGAAGGTGGACTCTATGACGTTGTACCCTGCTGAGGTCCCTGCCCTCCCCATGCTCCATTCCCAAATCTCCAGGAGTTTCACAACTTGAATCTGGTAACAGTACCCCCCATCCCCACCCCCCCCGGTGGCTGGGGGGGCGGGACCTGGCAACCCTAACAGAGTTTATATAGATAGGCTCACACAAGAATGAAAGAGTTAGTTTTGTAACTTGTTTCCACAATATATCCTTGGCCATTAAGTGCCAATCACATGATGGCAAAGACACAATTAGGAAAGTTCAGAACACAAGCTGTAAGAGTGATTACCATTTTAAAAAGAGACCATATGAACTGACTTTTGGAAGTTTTTTTAAAAGAAAAACTACCACCATGCAGGTTAAGGGTAAGTCTACATAACCACATTCTTCCGAAGTCTGAGTCCAGTGGTACCTTTCAGTCCAACAAGGTTTTATTCTGGGTATAAGCGTTCACGTGCTTATACCCAGAATAAAACTTTGCTGGTCTTAAAGGTACCAGAAATTTGTTCTGCCGCTTCAGACCAACACAGCTACCCAGGGGTCATTTCGTAGAAAAAGAGCTGCAGGAGCTCATTAGCATAAGGTATGCTAATGAGCTATTAGGCTATTAGCATAATAGCTCATTAGCATATGCCACACCCCGACATCACCGGAAGTGATGTCAGAAAGGGAAGCAAAAGGGGGGGAAGGCATCTTCAAAAGCCTCCCCTTCCCTTCCCCAGCCCCTTTTAAACCCCTTCTCACTAAAGTTGGGCCACAGAAGGTGGAAAGAGGGGAGGAAAGAGAGAGAGTGTAGAGAGAAGGAAAGAGTTTGAAAAGAAAGAGAAGGAAAGAGGGAAAGAAAGAGAAGGAAAGAAGAATGGAAAGGGGGAAAGGAGAGAATGAAAGGAGAGAAAGAAAGAAAGAAAGAGAGAAGGGAAGAAGGAGGGAAAGAGAAAAAGGAGAGAACAAAAGGAGGGAAAAAGAAAAAGGAGAGAAGGAAAGAAGGAAAGAAGAAGGAGGAGAAGAGAAAGAAAGAAAAGGAAAGGAGGAACAGAAAGAGGGCAAAGAGATGGGGAGAGGGAGGAAGGCTCCCCCCCATCAAGCCCCCACCACCCCCACTCCTGTGGTTCCCTCATGCGGATCCCTCACTTACTGCAATCAAGTCCTTCCCAGGGCCACAGCGCTCTGGTGCGGGCCCCAGAAGGCCAGCAACAGGCCTCCTCAGGCCTCCCCAGGGCTGCAGCACTCCAGCGCAGGCCCCGAGAGACTGGCGACGGGCCTCCTCAAGCCTCCCCAGGGCTGCAGCGCTCCTGCATGGGCCCTGGGAGGCCGGTGACGAGCCTCTTTGGGCCTTCCCCTGGCCAGAATGCTCTGGCGCGGGCCCCAGGAAGCCAGCGACAGGCCTCCTCAGGCCTCCCGCGGGCCGCAGTGCTCCAGCGTGGGTCCCAGGAGGCCAGCAATGGGCCTCCTCCAGGCCGCAGCACTCCAGCACAGGCCCCGGGAGGCCTCCTTGGGCCTACCCCGGGCCACAGCGCTCCAGGTCAAGATCATTAGCCCCTGCTTGCAGATGTGGGTCTGAGGTTCAGCATAAAGCCCTTGCCCAAGACCACCTGTATGGCAGATGGGATACTGTCTCTTAGAAATTTCACATTGACTTCTAAATCTACAAAATTCATACCATTTTCAGTGAGATCAGAAAGGACAGGAGGGTTAATCATGTCAACTTTGGTGCTGTGTTCAGATGTAATCAATGGACCACAATTTGTTTGCAACAAGCCATGATCATTTCAGGCTTCCTCCCCTATACCAAGATCAAGGACTTTCTGGTTTACAACCATCTACCAGCGTGAACCCACGTGACCTCCAAATTCCATGCTTTCACAATGTGAAGTGTGCCTGTGGCCTACAGACCAGGATTTTAAATTTTGGTTTAACTTTTTGATTTGCAGGAAAGAAAGAAACCACAGTTTGTCAAATCACCGATCTGGATCTCCCAACAAACTGGAAGACTTCAGGGTACAAGCCCCTTGCAATGGAAGGAGCAAAGCTAAGGGCTGTCTGACTTATTCCCGTCACAAGTATTGATTTGAATGTGACCTTGGAGGTCTTCCAGCTCCAGACCTAACAGGAGGCTGAATGTGACAGACAGGAGACTGTCCTATCCTTGAGAGGTAGAACAGCCACTCAGCTGTTGTACATCTGAACCTATGGGAGTGTTGCTAAGTTGGTAATTGTATTAGTAATGTAGCAGACAATTTCATGGGTAGTGTTAGAAAAGAACAAGAGTCCAGTAGCACCTTAAAGACTAACAAAAATTGCTCACTTCTTCAGATACCTCACGAAAGCTTATACCCTGCCACAAATTGTGTTAATCTTTAAGACACTACTGGACTCTTGCTCTTCTCTACTACTACAGACTAACATGGCTACCCATCTTGATCTATATCCATGGGTAGCATGGCAGAGTGGTTTAACTGTACCCCTGGCAGGAGATAGCGAGTTGTGAGGCCTGTCTCTGGTGATGAACAGACCTAGTAACTACAAGCTTTAAAGAGAATTCACCACATAACCTGTACATAAAGAAATCTTTGTTGTTTTATTATACCTCCTGCTTCAGTGATCTCTGTCCTCTTCACACTTGATCCAAAATTTACCTCACAGCAGTGACTCAAAGCCTTTACACTTGCTACCTTAAGAACATCTTGCAACTGAAGGGAAAGCGTGCATCTCAGAACCAACCAGGTCCCCCAAATTCGAGAAGCAATGTGGGTCCCCTCAGGTTCAATAAAGGGCCCATCACACCAAGTAAGACAGTTTATGTCCTCCAAGCATGGAAATACCTGAAACTTAAGGAAGCACCAGAAACAGAACGATTTCCTAAAAACACAGCAAAATAAACAAGGCTGTTGTTTCCCAGGGTTGCCAGCCTCCAGGTGGGGCCTGGGGATCTCCCACTTTTACAACTGATCTCCAGCTGACAGAGATCAGCTCCCCTGGAGAAAATGGCTGCTTTGAAGAGAGGACTCTCTGGCATTGTACCATGCTGAGGCCCTTCCCCTCCCCAAACCCCGCCCTCTCCTGGAACCACCCCCAAAGTCTCCAAGTATTTTCCAACCCAGACCTGGCAATCCTATTGTTGCCTTAGGTGGAACAAAGCTCCCTTCATGCTCTGAAACTATCTTCATGCTTGGATAGCTTCTTAACTGTTGAGCCTCCAAGGAAATATTGCTCCAAGTAAATTAATGACCCCTTAAGACACACCCATTCAATGCTTGCTGTGAGGCAACTAAGGCCCTTTCTGCACTGACAGCTTGCTCTGGAGAATCCAAGGAGTCAAGCCCTTTCTGCACTGACAGCTTGCTCTGGAGAATCCAAGGAGTCAAGCCTTAAGGGTTGACTTCGCTGTCACACGCATTCCCTCTGCACTGGTTTCTCCCCCTCCGGTTTATTCATTTGTACATTCTGTATGCATTCTGCATCTACAAGCAAAACCTGCATTTTTTAAAGCTAACTGGCTGCTTTGTCTAAGATGAAGAGAAAGGCAAACATCTTTCAAAACTTTTAACTGCAGACCCAAACCCTCCCTCCCTTCCTCTGTGATTCTGCAAAAGGAAAGGGAAGGGAGGGGGAAATCCAGGTCCACACATGCAAGACTGACACATTTGGGAGCAGGGAATCCCCCAGTCCTTTATATTTACTGGTTCCTTCTTATGCTCTCTCTGGCTTTTTTAAAGGTTGCCTGAGCAGGGGGCCACATCCTCTTTGGAGAAGGAGGGAAAGAAAACAGGAAAGTGAGGGACGCCTACCTAAAGACAGAGAGGCAGAAACAGGGGAGGGCAGTGGGCATCACTCAAATACCCGCAGAAACAATTCCACTTTAGAAAGGATTAGCGATTCAAAAGTGGATGAGAACCAAGAATTGCAACAAAAGGTGTTTTGGTAGCTGTAGGGCAACAGTGTGCTGGAAGCGGTCTGAAAGCAGATTCCTGTAAAACAAATGCAGAAACAAGAAAAAGTCCCAATACAAACTGGAAGTGAAAGCGGGAGGGAATGCAGAATGGAAGAATAGGGTGCGCTCAGAAACCGATGCAAACTACGGGCACAGAAAGGGCCTAAAACAAGACCGGTAAACAGCTTTTGCCACCGTGAGTTTATCAAATACACTGCCAACGCCAAATGTGTATCATAGGAACTGAGGCCCTGCTTAAAATGATCCAAAAAGGAAATGCATGACAATATAGTCAAACTCAGAGATATTTAAAAGCTTCCTTCTGCAGCTTCCCTGCAATGTTTGTTTTTTGTCATGGCAAAAAACATGCAATTGAGGAATTTTTAAAATGTAATCATTGGGTGTTGGAGGGGCCACTCAAGAAGAAAAATCCTGATGAGCTGTCAGAAATTTATATTGCCAAGCAACCAGATGTGAGAAGGAAAACAAGACAATCTGGAAAATCTCATTTTTTACCTATCTTGAATAAAAGGGAACGGACTATACCAGCTGCAGAGCCAGCAAGTTTTTAAAAGTCAAATGGGTTTAACTACATTAGAGATTTATATCCATGACCAAGAAATGCTGTTATCCATGGTTTCAACAGACACAGCACTTTATCAAACAGAAGACAAGTCCCTGCTCTGAGACACTTGAAAACAAAGAAAATACAAACACCCCCAAGGTCCTGCGAATACACTGATCACGGTCAGCATGACTGGTTCGATGGGAAGGGCGGTACAAGAGGAATGAAACCCTCACATAAACTATCCTAGATCCTCAAATATTTGATCAGCAATTGAAGCATGAAACACAAAGAGCTCCACCCCGAGAATGGTGAGTCAACAATTGTATGTGTTCTGTCATGGCCATGCTCTCAAGAGAATAGGTCAGCTTGCATTATAAAAGCCAGCTCTCAGATAAGAAGCTTCATTTCTGCATGTGCTGTAAAAAAAAGGAAAACACGGCCATCCAGGAACAGAGCTGGGCAGGAGAAACCCTAGCCCTACGATTTTACTCTTCCCAAACTGGCTTTAGACAGAAAAGCCACTACACTATTTTGCAAGCGGAGTTTTCTCTCTCCTCCACTCCACTCTCTTCTCCACCCCAGTATGTGCACACTTACCAAGAAGCCCAGACTTCTACCAAGAACAATCAATAGAAAAAGAGTGGCCCAGTAAGGAAGAGCAACACTTGTGCATTGACTATCAGAACTATCTCCCTAAAAGTGACTATAGCTGGTCATGAGGAAGCCATTTTGGAAAATAAATACTGATCACAATTTAGGCTGGAGAAACTGGAAGAAACACAACTAAGAAGATGTGATCGGTTGGTTCACCCTTTGTTAAAAATGTACATGGACTTCAGGTTGCCAGCTCTAGGTTGGGAAATTCCTGGAGATTTGGGGGGGGTGGATTCTGGGGAGAGTGCGGTTTGGGGAAGGGAGCAGGGTACAAACGCCACAGAGTCCACCTTTCAAAGCAGCCATTTCCTCCAGGGGAACTGACCTCTGTAGCCTGGAGACTGAAATCCTAGGATACCTCCTGTCACCACTTGGAGGCTGGCAACCCCTAGCCCAAATAGAGGTCAGGCCATCTTATGCTAGAGTAAGTTCTGTCACCCATTTTATCTTGCTGCTACAGACCTACACTGCAACCCATTTGAAAAACAGTATATGTTGTGTCAGCTTTAAAGCTGGTTTGCACAACAGAATGGGGATGCAACTTGTGATAGGAAAGGAAGAACAGCCTTCAAAGTTAGGATGGAGGGAGATGCTGAAAACATATTGTGCCCTCATGGACGTTTGGCAAAGAAGCAAGAAGAACAGGAGGCTAGCCAGGAGGAAAAAGCATGAAGAGAAAGGAAGTAGCCAAGAAGAAGAAAGTTCCTAAATTAGCATTCTGTGTGGACAAAGACACAGCAGCAGAACAGGCAAGAGGAAGGCTACAAAGGAAACTGGCCTATCTAGCTTACTAGCTCTACTGCCCCTTCTGGAGTACTGGTGTGCTTGGTACAGAGAGAGATTGTACAGCTTGTCGCTTCCTACATTTGGCATACCAAGATCCAGGGCTCTTTTTGTAGAAAAAGCCCAGCAGGAACTGGTTAGCGTAATAGGCCACACCTAACAGCAGAAGCTCATTAGCATATTAGGCCACACCCCCATGCTACCAGAAGTGTGGTCATCCAGCCACGCCCACTTTTTGCTTCTTATTCAGTTTACCTTGTTTGTTGCCAAAGCCCAGGGCTTTTTGGGTAGCAGGAACTCCTTTGTATGTTAGGCCACACACCTCTAATGTAGCCAATCCTCATGAGTTTCTGCTGGGCGTGGCCAACTTGGGAGCCAGCCGGAACTCCATTCCTGTGCGTTCCTGCCCAAAATTAGCCCTCCTAAGATCAACCTATAACTTTGACAGACACACTAACTGTCTGTGTTTATCAACAGCCAACCTTGTTTTCTAGGCCCTTCTCCAAGTAAACTCTTGTTTTTGCCATTGGAGAATGCCTTGTTAAAATCATGTGAGTTACTAGCACAGTCATCCTTCAAGGTCCAGCTCCTCTGCCCAGGGTCTCTAGCAACAAAACATCTGAGCGAATGGGTGGATTCACCCAGTTTACACACATGAACACCTGGGTGCTTCGCAGTCTGCCATTTCACACATCAGAGAGATTCATTCTGAACTATTAATAATATTGTGCAGAAACACCTAAGGAACAAGCACCTTCTTGGCTTTAAAAATAGAACAAGCTGTTGCAGAGTAAGTGAATACAGCAGAGAGCTGTGAACCTTGGCGCCAGAACAGAGCGTTCCAACTTGTAACTGTGATGTACTAGAGCAGGGGTCCCCAACCTTTTTGAGCCTGCAGGCACATTTAGGAGTGGTGAGGGCTGCTCCAAAATGGCTGCCACAGGAGGCAGAGATTAACAGAACACCCCCTTCATCTCACCTCCTGGGAAGAAGAAAGCCTGGAAGGAAAATGGAACCACTCAATGACTAAGGAAAGCCCAGATGCTTAGCAGTGCCTTTGAACCTCCAGTGGGAAACCCTTTCATTGGAATGAGAACAGCCAGTAACAAGTCCTGCTTTACAGTGGCCCCCATCGATTTCCTAATAAGCTTGGTGGGCACCAAAGGGAATGAATGGTACCACAGGCACCCCATTGGGAAACCTTGGACTAGATGAGCTGTATGTGTTGTTATCAAGGTACAGTGTTATCAAGCTAATGATAGGCTTCATCCTCTGAATGGAAGAGTGGTTTCCTGAATTTAGGCCAAAAACCAGTTTCCATGTAAAACATGTTCCTTTGACCAAGGGATACCTGAGTCAGAAAATAGTTAGCTTGTGAGAGTTTCGGTTTCGGCGGAGCGAATGGCAGCCACACGCGGTTGGGGGGTCTTCGCATATGCGAAAGACCCTAGTGAGCCTTAGGCAAAGGCTCCGAACCGGGGGCACTTGGGGAGTAGCCTCTTTGCCGGCAAACAGCCGGGAAATTGAGGCTTTCTCCCCGCCCCAGTCGGCCCCGCTGCGTTGTGCCCGTATGGGAAGTAGCAACGCCACCGACTTCCAGGAGTGGAGAAGCAGCAGAATGAATTAAAATAAAAAGAAGAACCGGCAGCGAATCTTGAGTTGGAGATCTGTTTTGAAGCGGCATAAATGTGCTCCCCCCCCGTAAATGTATAAGCGCATGGGAGGAGGGAGGAATCCCCACCCCCTTTGAAAAACGAAACTGTTAAAGAAAGAGTGAAGGGGGGTGAAGCAAAAAAGCGGCTTGGTGAAAGTACCTTTGGGGTTTTACTGAAGATTAAGAAGCTAGCTTGTCTCCTGGCTGACGCGGCACGAACTTTGTTAAAGTAAACAAACAAAAAAAATGTCGGGGCAGAAAAGGGTCCCTGAGAATCCGGTAAAGAAGGGGGAGGGACTTCCGGTCCTGGCAGCCTCCCCCTAGAGGCAGCTGTCAATCAACAGAAAAGCAAGCCACTGCGCCCTCTGCTGGATCAAATGCAGAAAATCAGCGAAACCCTCTGCAACATGGAAAGTATTCTCAACAGTCAACAAAAACAACTAACAGAAACAGCAAAGAAGATGGAGAAGATCGCACAGAAGTGTTTGGTCTCAACGGAAGACACCAAGAAAATTAAGAAAAGTGTCAACAAATTAGAAAAACATCAAGATACGCAAGAAAAAAGAATTTTAATGCTTCAGATGGAGAAATCAAATCTGACTCTCTGCTTTCAGGGCATAAAGGAAGAAGAGAAAGAAGATCTCAGAGCTATACTGGCGAATGCCTTGGCACCCCTAACTGGCAGAGAAACGCAAGAATTAAAGGATGAGATGGATATGGCCTATAGAGCCTATTCCAGCTTTACAAAGAAAAATAATCTGCCAGCAGAAGTGGTTGTCAAGTTTATCAAGCAGCGTACTAGAGATCAAATTTTGCATGCAGTTTCAGCGGTGCCCTTGAAGATTGGAGAGCAGACTATCAGAACTTTAAAAGATGTTCCATATGAAATTCATATGAAAAGGAAAGCATACAAAGGATTGACCACGTTCTTACAAAGACATCAAACCATTTACAGATGGTGCTTTCCCAAAGGACTAACGTTCAAATTCAAGGATAAAAGAGAGAAGATTGACTCCGTCTTCAAAGCTCAAGAATTTCTGAAGAGACACGCCAGTTCAGAGGAAGATGCAGAACTCGCCAATTGGACAGAGTTAAGCAGCGAAGAGGACAGCGGCCCAGAGGAGGGAGGTGCCGGAGCGGGAGACGAGAAGGCAAAAGAGGGCCCATCATACAATCTGAGAGACTTAAAAAGAAGACATCCCAAGATATAGCGACTGTTCGTGAGGCGGCAGAAGGGAGCTGATCAACAACTAACCCCAAAGGACTTTACTAATTTAACTAACAGATTTATTTTGGACTTTCGGTAGATGAAAAGAAGATCTTCCAACCACGGTGGATGCCAAAAACTGTATTTGTACTAACTAAAACTAATACTCTAACAGAAAATTCACTCCAATCTTTTTCTTAGTCCATCAATATACCCTACCCTTTTCTTATTAAAAAAAGCAATAAAATTCTCTCCTTTTTAGGAGAGGTTTTTACAAAAAAAAAAAGAAAATAGTTAGCTTGCCACCTGTTGATAAGCAACTTCCCCAGCTCAGATTTTTTGTCATATGTCCTCTAATTAAATAGCCAGTACTGACAGACTAGTAGATGCCAAATTCACTTTTTTCTCCCTTCCCCCCAAGGATTCTAAAAACAAAACCTGGGAAAAAAAAGTCTTGCGGCTCCTCAAAGACTAACAGACTAGACTTATGCTTTACAGAAAGGATAACATCAAGACACACACACAGCTTTCCTCCAAAGACCCAAGGCTGCCTGCAAATACAGCACCAGCCTAAAGTATGATAAAAATCAACAAATATCCCATCAAAAACTAAAACAGGCTGAAGATACACAGCAGCAGCCCATTACAGCCATCCACCACAGAGTCTAACACTTCAGCCTTCAAAAACAAAACAAAAAGGCTTCCTGAAATTGGGTGCCTTTACGTATCCTAGAGGTGGTGCCCTCTACAACTTCCTTGGCAGGCCATTCCATAACCACAACGGAAAAAGACTTTCCCCAGACTGCAACAGGAGCAAAGCAACCTGACAGAGATGACAACAACGAGCAAGTCAACCGAGGAATACACTGGGTACACACAAGTGTTATCAGGAGATAACTTCTGATAGGTAGGAGTAGGAGTCCCAGCCTATGAAGGGTTTTAAGGATGAGAACTAGCATCTTACAATTGGCCTCAGAAGCAAGTACCCAGTTAGCTCTTGACAAAAAGATTGGCTGCTGCAGTTTGTAACAACGGAAACTTCCACGTCATCTTCAAGGGCCCCAGAGAATTCCAGTCTGGAGGCTACAATGGTATGGATCAACATAGCTAGGTCAACAAGAGTCTCCAGAGATTAAACTAACAAGCAAGATTCAATGGAAAGACAAGTAAGATTTAATGAAAAGAAGGTTTTCTGAGAAACAGCACCAAATGTTTTTCTGTCAACTTATCCGGGTCCAACCTCACCCCTGGGCTCTCTACTTGAATTGTGACAGAAAATTTAACCCAATCTAGAGCTGTCATCGATGCAACGAACATGAAATTGAGCAAACTTCAGAGGACTGCGGAAGACAGGAGGGCCTGGCATGATCTGGTCCATGGGGTCGTGAAGAGTCGGACTCGACTGTGCGACTGAACAACAACAAGAGCTGTCATATTAATCCCCACAAATATCTACCTTTCTAACCAACATCAGTGCCACCTCGTCTGGATTCCATTTCATCTTGCTGTTCTCAGCTTCAAGACACTGGGCTTAGGACAGTCGCAGCAACATCTGGAGGCCTGGAGCCAAGAAAGAGAGCCAAGAGCCCTCTGTATATTGAGGACAACCAACACCACAGCTACAGAAAACTTCATTCAAAGGCTTAACTCCTGCTAAGGCACACAGGGAACAAGTTGAATTATCGTGGCAAGGCACAAGTTGGGTCCCCAGCTACTGTCTGCTTCTCCAACGGAAAATCTCACTCCCATTCCAATAAGAGAACAACTCTGGGGAGATGTCTTTTGCATGCCTACCACAGACTCTAAACAATCCAACAAAATATTGTTGTTGACTTTGTTAAAAGCAGCCGACACATTTGACAAAAACCAGTAAAGACACTTTGCCCTGAACTACACAGATAGTCCATCAGGATCACTGTTATTATTTAAAACATTCATATCTCGCCTTTCTGCCAATTGGGGCCCTCAAGGTGGCAAACACTTAAAGACATTAAAATCAACTTGAAAAGCAGTACATATGTAAACACAACAATTAAGCAAACAGGGAGTGTCAATCAGGGAACACCAGAAGAAACAAACAAAAAGTCTTCATGCTCTGGTGGAAGACAAGGATGGAAGGGAACAGATGAACCTCTGGGGGTGGGAGGGGGAGAGACTGAATTGCCACATTTCTGGTGTCATGACCAAGAAGGCCCTTTCTTGGGTTGCAACACATCTAACCTCTGTCGACAGGGACACTCGAAGAAAGGCCCCGGAAGATGATAATGACTGTAGAATAGATCGTGTTAGGAGTTAAGTGGTCCTTAAGGTATGCAGGTCCCAAGCCACGTACAACTTTAAAGGTCAACACCAACACCTCATTTTGGTCCTGGAAGCAAACTGGCAGCCAGTGCAGGTGGAACAAGAGTGCAGGACATGTCCCTATGATCCAGTTCAGACAGCATTTGGTACCAACTGATCACAGGCTGAGAGCCAGTCCTCATAGAATCATAGAATGTTAGAGTTGGAAGGGACCTTGCAGGCCATCTAGTCCAACCCCCCGCACTCTGCAGGAACACAGCCGAAACCTCTAGCAAGGTGTAGTAGTTAAGAGCAGTGGACTCTATCTGGAGAAACAAGTTTGATTCCCCACTTCCTCCACAGGCTAGTGGGTGGCCTTGGGCGAGTCACTGTGCTCTCAGAACTCTCTCAGCCCCAACTACCTCCTAAGGTGAGTAGGTGTTGTGGGGAGAGAAAGGGAAGCAATTCTAAGCTGCTTTGAGACACCTTAGAGTAGAGAAAAGTGGGGTATAAATACCAACTCTTCTTCTCATGTGAAATCCACCTTCTAGATAGGACAGAGACGGTTACTAAAGTTGATGCTGCCTCATATCATGAAGCCTGCTTAAAACAAGTGTAAGGGCAGATGTGTGTCATCCAAGTACGTCTGAAACTGTTCCGTCATCTGCTTTTTCCATCCACTTCAGAACATAAGAAGAGCCCTGCTGGATCAGACCAGTGGTCCATCTAGTCCAGCATCCTGTCTCACACAGTGGCTAACTAGTTCCTCTGGAGGGCCAAAAAAAGGGCATAGAGGCCAAGACCTTCCCCGATGTTGCCTCCTGGCTCTGGGATTCAGAGGTTTAGTGCCTCTGAATATGGTGGTTCCCCTCAGTGACCAAGGCTAGTAGCCACTGATAGACTTAAACTCCATGAATCTATCTAATCCCTTTTAAAGCTATTTATTCCTGTGGCCATCACTACATCCTCTGGCAGCAAATTCCACATTTTAATCACTTTCTGTGTTCAGTAGTATTTCCTTTTGTCCGTCCTGAACCTACTGCCCATCAGTTTCATTGGATGCCCTCAAATTCTAGTATTTTGGGAGAGGAAGAAAAGTTCTCTTTGTCAATTTGCTCCACTCCACGCAAAATTTTATAAACCTCTATCATGCCCCCCCTTAGTCATCTCTTTTCTAGACTGAAAAGTCCCAGATTCTTCAGCCTTTCTTCAGAGGAAGAAGAGTTGGTTTTTATATCGTCCCTGCTCTTCACTATTCGAAGGAGTCTCAGAGTAGCTTACAATTGTCTTCCCTTCCTCTCCCCACAACAAACACTCTGTGAGGTAGGTGGGGCTGAGAGAGCTCTGAGAGAACTTTGACTGGCCCAAGGTCACCCAGCTAGCTGCATGTGGAGGAATGGGGAATCAAACCCGGTTCTCCATATTACAGTCTTAACCACTATACCAAGATGGAAGGTGCTCCAACTTCCTGTTCATCTTGGTTGCCCTCCTCTGTACTTTCTCCAGCTCTGCAACGTCCTTTTGGAGATAGTGACCAGAACTGCACACGGTATTCCGAATGAGGCAGCACCAAAGCTTTATACAGGGGCACTACAATATCAGCCGTTTTATTCTCAATCCTTTTCCTAATAATCCCTAACATAGATTTTGCCTTTTCCTCCACTGCAGCACACTGGGGAGACACTTTCATTGAGCTTTCCACTAATAATCCCTACGGACTGGTAACTTTGAGGTATCCACTGCGACCAAGATCTTTTTTCCTCTCAGTCTCAGCAGGTTCAGACCCCATTAGCCTACACTTGAAGTTGGGATTTTTTTGGTCCCAGTGTGCATCACCTTACACTTACCAACCCGGAACTTCATTTGCCACATTGTCGTCCACTCACCCAAAGAAAGGAGATTCAGCAGACGTCTACAATTGCCCACATCCTTTAGCTAAAGAAAGTTTAAGAAGAGATCTAATCACAGCTTCCTTCAGCTGTCGAGGAAACATCCCTTAAACCAAGCACATAATAAGCTTTGCTAAAGGGCCTCTCGCCTTTCCACGAGACCATTTCACCAACCATGACTGCGCAGAGGTCCAATTTACAGGAAGTGGCCTTCACAACAAGAAGCACCCTGCGGGCATCAGTCATGGGCATCGATCCAAAACTACCCATAGGCAAGCAGATGCAACTGACACCTCTTAAACTGGCCTCCGAGTTGGATAAAATGAGCAAGAAGTTAAGAAAAAAAATCTATATGTAAAGGCTGAGGAAATTCTCTTTCACTGTATCTGAAGAAGTGTGCTTGCAGGTGAAGGCTTATTCCTTGAGTAAAACTTTGTTGGTCATAACGGTGTCCCTGGACTCAAATTTCAGTCCACTGCTTCAGACCAATATGGCTATCCACCTGGACCTATCTAGCGGAAATGTCACTGGCAGCATTTGAACTAGCTAGAATCTAAAATCTGACATACCTCGAAACAACAAAAGAAAGAGAAGGAGGTAGAAAGAGATGGGGGATTTTTGTGTGTGTGTGTGGCATAAGCTTTCATGAACTGGCATACATTAAGGGTATGCTGCCCTGACCTGGATGGCCCAGAATTCAGAAGCTAAGCAGGTTAGTACTTAGACAGGTGATGACCAAGGAAAGTCCAGCGATGCTATGCAGAGGGGAGCAATGGTAAACCAGCTCTGAATGTCTCTTGCCTTGAAAACCCTTAGCAGTCACCATAAGCTGGCTGTAACTTGACGGATGCTTTCCACCACCACCTAAGGTACTCCAGTGGGTCTGTAAGCAGACTAGGGGAACCCCTCTTATGCCCACGGAGCTGACATGAAAAAGGGGGCTCTCTCAGTTCACTAGGAATGGGTCAGGGACTCTCCAGCACAGAGGATGGGGACGGATTCTGCTCCCCCCCTCTTTCGAAAGCTCAGAGCCGGTACCTGCCACCCACAGTTGCCAAGCTTCCAGATCACCTCTGGAGCACCATCCAGAAAGTGTGCTGATTCGTTGCCAGGAAACACAGTGACAGACCGCACCGTGCCACTTCAGAATGTGGATGGAGAATTGCATTTTGGAACGCTCTTTCACATACAGCTCTCCACTAAGGCAGATGTGTTCAGCCTCTCTTCCTCCCCCAACGAAGGGCAGGGACTTCCAGGACATCGTTGTTAACTCACTATTCCAAGGGTGTGGTCAAAGGGATGAATTCCAGGGAAACCTGCTCAGAATATTCAAGCAGTATTTCCAGAAGATCCTGTTTGAAAAGAGGCCTCCTTTTTGTCCTCTTAACCTTTTTTGTTTGTTTGTAAAGGAAGTATTTCGCCTAAAGCCTTGAAAGAGCAGGGGAATTCAGAAGAGGCGTTCAACACAAAATTGTAGTGAGCCTGTAGGTCATTTTAAGATGATCCACAGGCACAGGATGGAGGGTCCCAACGTACTAGATCTGTGTGTAGAAGCGTCTACTGTAATTCTGAATTTAGCATATATTGGATGCTGGGAAATACTGGAGTCAGGAGCTGCTGCTGTGTTCCTGGAACTTATCACTTCAAAAGACAGCTTTTTCTGTCATCAGGAGGGGTGGCATGATTGAGCTTTATAAGATTACACATGGGATAGAGAAGGCAGAGCAGGTACTTTTCTCCCTTTCTCACAATACAAGAACTCGTGGGCACTCAATGAACTTGCTGAGCAGTTGGGTTAGAACAGACAAAAGGAAGTACTTCTTCACCCCAAGAGTGATTAACATGTGGCATTTACTGCCACAGGAGGTGGTGGCGGCTACAAGCATGGACGGCTTCAAGAGAGAATTGGATAATTATATGGAGCAGATGGTCCATCAGTGGCTATTAGCCACAAGGTACAGATAAGAATTC
Organism: Gekko gecko; assembly: GCA_029375565.1. NCBI lineage: Eukaryota > Metazoa > Chordata > Lepidosauria > Squamata > Gekkonidae > Gekko > Gekko gecko. The sequence continues at coordinate 25,092,647 of JAPDNY010000001.1, read as the reverse complement.
TCGGTCTGGGGCAAGTGATGCACTGTATTCTTGGTGCTTGGGGGGGCAATAGTGGGAGAGCTTCTAGTGTCCTGGCCCCACTGATGGACCTCCTGATGGCACCTGGTATTTTTGGCCACTGTGTTGGACTGGATGGGCCACTGGCCTGATCCAGCATTGGCTTTTCTTATGTTCTTAGGAGTGTCAAACGTTACAGGAACTAAAGAACCACCCCATAGAGGCTACTGTTGTTCACTGGGGGGCGGGGGGGAATGGGACTAACCTACTTTACAGAGCTGATGTGATGTACTCTATTCTTGGTGCTGGGGGCGGTCAGCAGTGGGAGGGCTTCTAGTGTCCTGGCCCCACTGCTGGACCTCCTGATGGCACCTGGTATTTCTGGCCACTGTGTGACACAAGGAGTGTTAGACTAGATGGGCCATTGGCCTGATTCAACATTGGCTTCTCTTATGTTCAGATCATGCCTATGAAGTGTATTTTTATCCATCATATCCCATACCTAGAAAGGTCTGTCTGGCTCCAACTAGGTCCAAATGCCCACTAACCACCATTCTAACACTGTCAGACCCAACCACCACCTTCCTGTGTATTCCCCCCCCGGCTTGGTAAGCCTGAGAGCAGTTTATAAACCTGAGGGTGGGGCCCGTGTGCCTTTCCATTTATTTATTACACGCCTGCCAGCTGCATTGTTTTGTGCCTTCCCTGCTACTTTGGGAGACAACCAGCCAAAGGGAAGATGACGAAGGGAAGAGTGACAGAAGAGGAAATCTGAAAGGAGATAAGGAAGGAGCATGGGAGGAAATGCGGACGGCTGGGACTGGGAGGCACGCAAGCAGGAACCAGGAAACACATCAATAGGCAACCATGCCACTGAAATTAGACTCTAGATCCATACCCTGCACAACTATGAAGCTTAGCAGATGCCCTTCAGCAAATCATACTCTCCCACCCTCACAGGGCTGTTATGAAGATAAAACAGAGAAGGTGACAACCGCATACGCTGAAGAGAAGGTGGGATAAAAAATTGTTAACAATTCTGATGACTTAAGGTGACAGGAAAGTGAGATATTCAGTTTGCTCGCTTTGTCTTGTCCGGATTGAAAAGGAAGGAGTAGGGTTTCCTTGCCTGATAAGCCCCCCAAATATTGGAGCCAGCCTGGGCCGCGTAGCTGGAGTTTATAGGACCATAACAATACTGTCTCTGCTTGCCCCTCCCATGCTCCTCAGAAACTGCACACTCTCGTCACAGAACCACTAAGGCAGATAAGAGACCTCTAAGCCTGCAGATAATGGGTATCATGTCCTAAGAACAAAAATATTATTTACTAGACTTCTAGAATCCGCATCCAATGCAGACCTGTTTGGACAGCTTGGCATCAATAGATCAAGGTATGGGGCAGTCTGCCAGCTCTCGTTCATGTAATCCCGAGGTGTGGCTTAAAAGGGTACAGAAACACGATCCTGCTTGCCTTTGGTTTATCCGCTGCCCTCTGAAAAACCCTTTCTCCACTACCCAGAGGCAAATGCAACACAGGTTCAGGGCTCATGGGAACAACAACTGCCAAATCTAGCGTGCAACTGCTCCAAAAATTTTTAAAAATACTTCAGAAAAATCGCCAAAATCTGATTAAATTCTAAGAAAAGTATACACTTTATATATAAATAACCTAGACCTGCCACTCTAGGTTGTGAAGTTAGCAGTTGCTTAAGCGAAGTGGCACATTTGTACAGAACTGGAAGCCAAGATTAAAAACGCTACCTTTTCTCAAACAGCTTCAAAAACCAACATAACTTTGAAAATTATTCCAAGGTATTGGCACATACTAGCTAAATCCACGTTGGGGAAAACTTCATGTAAGGAAATGGAGATTTCTATTAAAAAAAACAACCAAACCAACCAGCAGAGTCAGTGTATTGAGCAAGATTTCAACAAGGAAACACTTCAAGAAAAAAACCACCCTTTCCAACTGGAGGCACTGCAGGACCTCTATCAACCTACAGGGAAGAACAGAAATGAAAGTCCTTTTCAAACTACCTGTCTAGTCCTATGAATCCACATAGCAATGCTGTGTAAACTCTCTGCTTATCTGAAGTCAAAGTACTGGATAACTGGGTCAATAAACAGCTCTAGTAAGCCGACATTAAACAGAAACTGCTTTGATCAGTTTAAAAGAAGAAAACATTTTAGACAACAGCTTGACAAACAGAGAGATGCAGACAACAGGAGCATACTTGAAACGTTTGCTTTTCCCTTCAGAAAACCTGTACAGGTTTGCCCAGAACTCTCACACACAAGAGAATGCACTAAAGCCAAAATGAAGAACTCATAGCTCTCGGTTAACTTATACCATACATTCAGGTGGACAGCCGTGTTAGTCTGAGGCAGCAGAACAAAGTTTGAATCCAGTGGCACCTTTAGTCTTTAAGGTATGACTGGACCCAAACTTTGTTCTTCTAACATACAGATCAAGATGGGTAGCCATGTTCAGCTGTTTGTAGCATTAGAAAAGAGCAAGAATCCAGTAGCCCCTTAAAGACTAACAAAAGGGTATGAGCTTTTGTGAGTCACTGCTCACTTCTTCGAATTTTGTTAGTTTTTACGATGCTACCAGACTCTTGCTCTTTATAACATACAACTGGGGAACTTTAAGACAAGATGTTGGCTACTGAGCCAGAGGGCAGCTTTTGCAGGCACTTCAGCCATTTCCACTTTCAATCACTCGCTCTGTTAGGTAAGAAGCGCAGTACTTGGTTGGCTTTTATATACGGCACTGAGCCAAGATTGCCGGAGCAGAAAAGTAAAGCGCTGGCCTGGTAAGTGACCCCCAACACACCCTTGAGGAGGAAGCCCCCACCTCCCCCGAAAGATACACCACCGACGACCTGGTCCCCCTCTCTCTCTCTCTCTCTCACACACCCCCTAGTGCCCTCCACAGGGAAGCTCCTTTGCACCCCTCCCCTTCCAAAGACCTGCTTCCCGTCTGGGGCAATGGTGGCTTCCGACCTCTCCTCCCCCTCCTCTTCCAACTTTTTAACGCCCCCCCGTTAACCCCTTCTGTTTTCGTTTACCACTCCTTTCAGGGTTCTCTCGCTTTCGGTCTGCCCCCCCCTCTACTTTTCTCGTTGCCTCCCTTCCCTTCTTCTCCCCCTTCATTTCCTACCTCCTTTTCTATCCCCCCCCGCGCCTCTTTACATTTTTCCCTCTCCTCATGCCATTGTTTGCTAGGCCCGCCGGCCCCCGCCTCATTCCCAACTCACAGGATGCGACGCAGAGCAACACCCAGAGCCAGCACCGAGCCTCCGCCATCTCCTGCCCCGTCCGGTCTCCTTGGTACAACTGAGCCAGCCTGAGAGCGCAGGGCGCAGGTGAGAAGGCGACCGCTCCCGATTGGCTTCCCGAGCTGCCCGTCGCTGCCCTTTCCCCGCCCCTGCACAGGTGTAGCTACGCAAGACGTCGGCGGGAGGAAAACATTCGGCCACGCCCGCGGCACTCTTGGCGCCTCCTGGCTGGGAAAGCGGCGGCGGCGGTTGTTGGTGGAGCTTTCCAGGCATTGCTGTCAGGAGGGCAGAAGAAGCGGGTGGTGTCTGAGGAGTTGTGGTGGGTGTGGCTAGGCTATGCTGCTTCAGGTGGAGGGGACACTGCTCATATCATATTTTAGAATGGGACAAAATATTTCCCCGGCACCCAGAAAAGTAGGTGGTCAAGATGGTGAAGAAGAGGAGATTGGATTTATACCCCACCCTCCATTGGGAGTCTCAGAGCAGTTTATAATTTCCTTTCCCTTCCTCTCCCCACAACAGACACTCTGTGAGGTAGGTGGGGCTGAGAGAGCTCTCTCCAGAACTGCCCTTGAGAGAACAGCTGTGAGAGAACTTGTAAGTGACCCAAGGTCACACCAGCTGCATGTGTGGGGGGGGGCGAATCAAACCCAGTTCTCCCAGATTAGAGTCCCTGCTCCTAACCACTACACCAAACCTATTGCTAGTTTTCTACTTGGGGGAATATATTTTTGCATTCAGTTTTTTTGACCAGTAGTACAGTCCCAAACAGTGTTCTCTCTAAGCTGAGTTAGTATAAACTAGCTCACAGTTTTTTAGCCTCCAGCTCACAGATTATTGTCTTAGCTCAGGAAGGATGGCTTCAGAGCAAACTGATATATGCAGTAGCCAAATAACTCGCTCACAACTTTAATACCAGTAGCTCACAAAGTACAGTTTTTGCTCACAAGACTCCACAGCTTAGAGGGAGCATTGATCCCAAATAAAAGTTTATCTCCTAGGTGTTTAGCTAGGGCTTATGAAATGTTTAGCACATATATGGTATTTGTACTGTATTTTTTCAGAGCACTGCAGATACATTATATTATAATAATTTTACAACAACCCTGTTGGGTAGAACATTATTCTCCCCATCCTGCATACTTGCAGAGGGGAGGCTAGTGGGGCTGACAGAAAATGGCTGAGTTCCTGAGAGCTTTAAGTCACGGGCTTCCTAATTTGTATTTCACATTAACGATCCTAAGCAGAAACACACCTACCCAAGCTCATTCATCTCCATGGATTTAATAAGGGTGTAACTCCGTTTAGGATTGCACCACCAGTTTCTTTGGCATTGCAGTTACACCACGTTTCACCAACCTTCAGTCCAAGGCTGTTTCACTTGCAGCCCCAATTTATTTATTTTTATTTGGTAGGCAGAATGGAATGCAACAACTCATAATTAGGGAGGGCGCTACAGAACTAAAGCATGTTAAGGTTCTGATTCTAGACTGAGTTGTGTGAAACCAGATTTTTGATGTCCCGGTTTGGAATTGTCTAAGCAGCTTCTGGTTGTTGTAAGTCAGCATGTTGAACAGAACTTCCGCACACTGTTGGGGAGAGGGGAAGAGAGCAGATAATCATGGTGTGTCATCTTTGAGTATCTGAGCAGGTGTAAATTTCCTTCCCACATTCTTCCCAAAAAGAAGCAAATTAAACTTAATGGTGGCCTGGAATCCAGCAACCTGCTCATTAAGCACATGACCCGTTCAGTTCCAGATGCAGGATGTGTGCGTTCACATTCATGTGCAAGAATTCACCAGGTGGGATTCAGTCTGGTTTGGGAAGCCTTCCGTCTGGCAGCAGACCCATGTATGTAACCTAGAATCTTCTGATTAGAGAAGCTTATAGTAGAATATATTTTATAACTGTACCTTTTGTATATAAAGTTATATATATATTAAGGGAAAGCATCATTAGATGCCTCTGGAGATAGAATTAGGATGCAATGAGAATGGAATGCTATTTAGAAGTTGCAAGGCCGCTGAGAGTGAAGTTTAATGTGATTCACAGCCCTTATCAGCTAGCTCTCCACATGCGAGTCCAGGAAGGACCCAGTGTTCTCTAATGTTCTCAGTGTTCTGAAGACAAGGCAAACAAGTGTAATTACTGACACCACTGAGAGATGCACTGAGTCAAATGATGCTTGTATGATGTTAACTGCTTGGTACCAATTAGAGACTCTTTAATGTGTAAACAATATGTGATGTCATTTGTGGTATAAGACCTTCTGCCCTTCCTGGATATGGCAGAATACAGTTTTGGAATTGCTGAGTGCAAAGGCTCTCAGCCCCGTCTTCCCTCTTTCAATGCATTAAACAGATATTCATCTAACTCATTAGACTCTGACTGTGTGTTTCAAGTGATGCTCTGTATTCTTGGTGCTTGGGGGGGTTCAACAGTGGGAGGCCTTTTAGTGTCCTGGCCCCACTGCTGGACCTCCTGATGGCACCTGGTATTTTTGGCCACTGTATGACACAGAGTGTTGGACTGGATGGGCCATTGGCCTGATCCAACATTGGCTTCTCTTATGTTCTTATGTTTCCAGTTCGGCATGGGAGCAGCCACAGATTTGTGGATCACCCAGATGGCGAATTCAGGCCATTAAAATCTTGATTGCTATGAGGTCGGAGTTGTTCCTGAAACTATTCCTTTTGTACTGAAAAGGTGTGTTCATCTGTTCCCAGTACAGCATTATTTCAAGGATAGGAAGCTGTAATATTAGAATGCTTTTCAAAATTATCACCACATGTCATGGGAGGCTCATTCAGACATGCTGGATTTACAGCACAACCCTAAGTATGCTTTCCTGGGAGTAGGCCCCTCTGGGTAGACCTGAGGAAGATCCTGAGTTTAAGGATTTGCTTAGGAGTGCTTACTGGAGGAGCAATCCTCAGTAGGTCTCCTCAGAAGCAAATCACACTGCATGCAAAAAGACTTACTCCCAGGTTAAGCATGTCTCAGATTGCAGTCATACTGTCCGAGTTTGGAATTTATCTAAGCAGCCCCCACAGATGGCTTTTGATTGTTGTGTAATCATATACAGGTCAAAATTACTTCTGCTGGGATTAAGTGCAGAAGAGGGTAACCGGGAGGCTTAACTGGAGCCAATGCTCCTTCTAAGCTGTGGAGTCTTGTGAGCAAAAATTCTGTTCGTGAGCTACTGGCATTAAAGTTGTGGGCGAGTGATTTGGCTACCACATAAATTAGTTTGCTCTGGAGCCATCCTTCCTGAGCTGAGACATAAATGTGTGAGCCGAAGGCTAAAAAACTGTGAGCTAGCTCACACTAACTCATCTTAAAGGGAATGCTGATTGGAGCACCTTCCCAATTAGACAGTCAAAAGAGTTTAGGGGTGTTTCATCTTAGAAAAAAGATGCCTGGGAAGAGGGGATATTATAAAGCTTTATACAATTGTGCCCGGAGTGGGAAAAGTGGATAGAAAAAAACTTTTCCTCCATCGCTCATAATGCTAGAATTTAGGGTTGCCAAGTACCTACTGTAATTCGGCAGGGGACACACAGTCCCCAGCAGGAACATTCCTCTGGGCAACACCCACACCGCACGATGCCATTGCCAGGAAGTGACGCCGGGTGACGCTCTGGCAATGGGGCTGGAAACTCGATGGTACCATTGAGTTTCCAGCCCCATTGCCAGAGCATTGCCCGGCGTCACTTCCTGGTGACGGCATCGTGCACCGCGTCTTTCCTTCCCCCAGGGATGGTCCTGCCAGGATGTATGCGTCCCCCACTGAATTATGGTAAGTTCTTGGGAAGCATGCTAGAATTTGGGGCATGCCATGAAGTTCATGGACAATAAATTAGGAGGAACAAAAGGAAACACTTCTTGATTAATCTCTAAGGGATTAAATTGTGAAAGTAGTGATGGCCATGCGCATAGATGGTTTTTAAAATGGATTAGAGAGATTGGTAGCAGAGAAGTCCCATCTGTGGCTACTAGTCATGGGAGATGTAAGAAAGCCTTTGGCCTTTCTGCGCTGTTTGTTGGCCCTCCAGAGCAACATATTGGCCACTGTGTGAGACAGGATGCTGGACTAGATGGACCAATGGTCTGATCCGAGCGAGGCACATCTTATTCTATTTTGTTTGGGAACCCTCCACTCTGGCAAAAAGCCAAGAAGAGGGTAAAATTTTGATCCCAAACAAGAAAATAGACAGCTGTCATACCAAGGAAAGCCTCTATGCCCTATTTGTTGGACCACTGGAGGAACAGGTTGGCTACTGTGAGACAGGATGCTGGACTAGGTGGGCCACTGGTCCGATCCATCAGGGCTCTTCCCATGTTCATTGGTCCATCTCACCTGTTGGGTTTCTCTGCACAGACGTGATGTGACACTCCTCGTTTTCTGAGCTATTCAACGGTGCAGAAGCCTTGCTGTCCTTAAGAACACAAGAGCTTGGCTGCGTCACACCAAAAGTCTACTTATTCCAGCATTCTGTTTTCCTGCAGTAACCACACAGATACCTTTGAATTAGCCCGCAATCAGGGCATGCAACAATAGCCCTCCTCCGCTTCCTGTGGGAAATGGTGACCAGAAGTTTGTATGCAGTGTTCCAAATGGCAGAAAGGCCGTAAGTCTATACAAGAGCGGGATAAGGCCCGTTGATGCATTTTCCTAGCAATTCCTAGTGTGAAATTAGAGCTCTCCCCACTGCTGCTGACTCACGCAGAGCTGACATTTTCACTGACTTAGTCACTGTAACCCTAAGATCTCTTTTCAGGTTAGTCACCAGCTGAGCCCTAAAACTTCACGTCATCTCCCCCACCTCTCTTCAGTATCTTGTGAAATGTATGCTGTGTGACTCAATAACTGAGAAGCCATCTATTCACAACTTGTATATTACCAAAGCAATAAACAATGGTTTTGTGTGTCAGATGGAGCCATGGGGGTGTGCTGACCTCTGGCGGTCAATGTGGGTTGGAACTTGCTTTGAAAACTTTTCCAAATCAGGTGAAAGAGCCATCATTCCTCACTCCCCTTTGGGATTCCTGAAGCTGTTTAGATAGGGAAAGAAATTGTATTTGCAATGCCACTACCATAATCCAAAATCATTTCCTGACTATATTTCCATTTGGCCAGGAGAAAGTTTCTGCACCAGAGACATTTTGGGGCTATTCATGGGATCATTTTCCTCACCCAAAACAGCATCTAAAGTTCAAAGTCCTCACAGCGATTATGGTGCACTTTTCAATGTAGAATCGATGAAGAAATGCAAGGCGTATGAAATCTGACAAAAGTCCTCCAAGGTCTGACATTTGGCAACCGTTCCCCATAACCATCAATCTTGCATTTACAGCTAAATGTAGATCCAGGCGGTCAGCAGTGTTGGTCTGAAGCAGTAGAACAAATTTAGAGTCCACTGGCACCCTTAAGACCAACAAAGTTTTATTCAAGGTATGAGCTTTGGTGTGCATGCACACTTTTTCAAGTACATTTGAAGGAAGGTAAGGTTCAAACTTATAGATTAACGTGTAACATGATGAAGATGTGCACGGTTATAAGGTCAACAGTTGTAATGCAATAAATGTCAAAATAGCAGATAAATGTGTAAAAGTATCTTTTAGAATTGTGGGAAGTAAACTAAAGGTAAATATATTCACAGTTGCAAACTTTCCCCCACTTCTGAAAAGTGTACACTGTTTTGTTTCTATTGTATGAAATTCTCCCCACCTTGGGGGGGAGGTCATCAGCTGCAGTTCCCATTCAGCCCCCTTTCTGCTTAGAACCATCTTCATATCAGGCCTGGGGTCAGCTTCCCCAAGCAGTTGCTGAAGACCCACCACTCCTGATAAGTCACTTTTGTTCAACCCACCTAGCCCAGGAAATGGCTTTCAGCTACCCTTTTCCCCCAGTTTCACCCCCTGGAGGGATTATCCTCCTCTAGGTCTGTCCCATCCTTGCAGCTACATCCCCACCTTATCCTCCTCCTTTTCCCTCTCATCATCCATGATGTGGCTTGGGCAGGCATCAGTTGGTCTTCCCAGTTAGTGTGGTGGTTAAGAGTGGTGGACTTTAATCTGAAAAACTGGGTTTGATTTCCCCCTCATCCACATGAAGCCAGCTGGGGGACCTTGGGTCAATTGCTGTTCTCTCAGAGTTCTCCCAGCTCCACCTGCCCTCACAGGGTATCTGTTTTAGGGAGAGGAAGGGATGATGATTGCAAGCCACTTTGAGACTCCTTCGAGTAGTGAAAAGCGGGGCATAAAAACCAACTCTTCTTCTTCTTTTCTCAGCAGTAGAGGACGGAAATTGCCTCTGCCTCCCCTGGAAGGAGAAGAAGGCATTGCTGCTACCAGGCAACATCAGCTACCCAGAATGGCAACTACGCAAGCAATGGGTGCCAAGGAACAGCAGCAGCCCCAGATGGCACAGTTTGGAACAGACGAGGTGTGTTGGCTCAGCTGGTTCTCTTTGATGCCACCGGCCTGCTCATCTTCCAGCAATTCTCCCAGGAAGAAAGGGGGATTTCCTCTGTGCTGATTCCCCCATTTTTCATAAGAGGGATGCCTGGGGAATCAGAATACGGCTTGTCTGGGCTCATTTGCCTATCCAGGAGGGGTCCTGGCTCAGTAGCAGTGCATCCACGATGCCTGTAGAAGGTCCCAGGTTCAACCCTTGCTAGCTACGAAAGGATTTGGGGAAATACCTTTTCTCTGTTGCCCTTCAGAGAAGATGACGCAGACTAGCTGGAATTATACTTGAACGTGGTAGAGGAAGTTTCCTGTTGAAAGACACTGGGTTCGAGACGCGTGTAGTGATCAGCTCATAGTTTATGAAGTGATTCAGCAGAACATAAGACAACTCTAGCCGGACCAAAGCCCTACTTAAATCCGTGCCCAACACCACACCCACACACACCCACTACCTGTGATAGGCTGTTTACAGTGCGATTCCTGGTCTATAGGTTCCTTCCGGGATCCTATCTACCTATTGTTCTAGGTTTCAAGCTTGGTCAGTCAGTGCCGGGCCCAGGACAGAACACCTGTGTTCATCAGAAACGTCTGTAGTTTAGGGCCAAACTAGATGGCATCAGCCGCTGTTTTGATGGAGTGGGGGACGAGATCACCACGGATTGCGGCATTTTTCAGTGGCTGAGTGAAGCTCTAAAACGGTGTTGGCACTCACAGGTTGGATGCTGTGGATGCTGTAATGCTTAGCTTGGCCCTCAGTGACAGAGTACAGCTTACTCTGCATACAGAAGGGCTCCAGTTCAATCCTTCTGGTCCGACTCCTCTCCAATTATAGGCTCCCAGAAACAAAAGCTGGGAACGACCTATCTATCTCAGACTTCAGGGTGTTGCCACCTGGTGTTCACTACTGATACTGGACTAGCTTGACTACTCTGACTCAGCTTTGTGTTAGCATAACTGAACACGTGAAACCGCCTCCTACTGAGTCAGACCATTCGTCCATGAATGTCAGTATTGTCTACTCGAGACTGGCAGCGGCTTTCCAAGGTCTAGATCTAATGGGTGGAAATTACGAGGGAGTCGTTACCGGCTAGATATCAGGAGAAACTTCCTAACTGTAAGAGTGGTTGAGCAGTGGAACAGTCTGCCTTCGGGAGGTGGTGGATGCTCCTTCCCTGGACGTTTTCAAGTGGAGGCCGGACGGCCATCTTTTGGGTATGTTGTAGGTATGTAGGGCTATCTTTTGGCTACGCTCCTGCAGAGTGCAGGGGGTTGGACTAGATGACCTGGAAGGTCCCTTTCAACTCTTAACATTCTATGATTCTAAGGTCTCAGGCAGAGGTCTTTCACAGCCTCTAAATGGGAGATGCTGGGGACTGAACTTGGAGTCTTCTACATGCTAAGCAGATGCTCTACCACTAAGCCATGGCCCCTCCCTTGATTTGTCCCCCCCCATTAAAAGGTGGTTCAGGCAGAAATTGCTTGATCAGGCCAGTGGCCCATCCAGTCCAACGCTCTGTGTCACACAGTGGCCAAAACCCAGCTGTCATCAGGAGGTCCACCAGAAGCCCTCCCGCTGTGCCCCCCAAGCACCTAGAATATAGAGCATCAGTGCCCCAAACATAGTATTCCCTTGTTCGAAAGCCAGTCGAATTCAACTCTAGGGTGTGGTGCTCATCTCCGTTTCCAAGCCGAAAAGCCAGCACTGTCTGAAGACATCTCCGTGGTTTTGTGGCCGGCGAAACTAGATGCCAAGGTTCACTTTCCCACCAAAGTGGTACTTATTTATCTACTTGCAATTTCCAGCTTTTGAACTGCTAGGTTGGCGGGACCTGGGGCCAGAGATGGGAGCTCACTGTCACACAGCAATAGGGTCTCGAACTGCTGAACTTCTGGCCTTCCAGTTTGCAGTTCAGCATCTTAACCACTGAGCCGCCATGGCTTAACTTAACCACCATCTATACGTTGTAGCTAATAGCTCCATGTTTTTCCAGACCCCTCTTGGAGCTGTCTGTGCTTGTAGCCATCACCACTTCTTGTGGCAGGGAATTCCACATGTTAATTACTCTTTAGGTGAAGAAGTACTTCTCTTTTTATCTGTTCTAGACCTACTGCTGCTCCTGGGTAGGCCTGTAGCTCAGCAGTGGACCACATACTGTGAATGGAGAAGGTTCAGTCGTCCTGGTCTCAGGTAGCAATTGGTGGGTGGGAAAGACCTCTGCCTGCCTGAGAGCCTGCACAACCCCTGCCTAGCACATGATGCTGAGACAGATGGACGCATGGATGCTCCGAACCCACCCTGCCTTTTTTTCACTTTTAAAATGTGCTTCTCACCAGTTTGTAAGCAACACCTTATATTCTAATAGCAACCGACTGGGACCACTCCTCCAGGTTTGCCGAAAAATCTGGAAGGACGGGCTACAAAGTCTCCTCCTCCTCTTCTTCCCTGTGTCACCGGCCCTGTGTAGCTCCTTCTATTCCTGGCCACCATGGAAGCGGGCAGGCTGGCAAGTGGGGAGATGGCCCCACCTTAAGATATTATGGAGTGTGAAATTCTTCCAGTAGATTCAAACGCTTTGAATCTACTGCCCCCATTTGGATGGCCCTGCAGGATCCAGGTGATGGAAGGATGCTGCCAACAGCCCAGCCAGAGGAAAACAGCCGAGCTGCATGGAGCGTGTGCTGCCACGGCCAAAGGAATGAGGTCTGTCGGGGTTGCCAGGAGGTTCAGGGATAGGTGCAATAGCAGCCACATAAGGCTCCCAGGGGCCCACGGAAAGTAAGCGCCACAATTCCCAACTTCCTCACCATCACTAGGTGGCAGTGAACTGCAGGTGGGTGGGTGGGTGGGTGGGGGTGCCATGGTGGAAGGCAGATTCCCCCACCCCCATCTTTACCACTGATACCCGACTTCTGACTGTTTCCACCACCAGCCCAGTGTGGTTACCTGTGCACGTTCAGGGAGCGGTGCTGGGACTGGCAGTGCAGGCTGGGAGCTGCATCTGTACCCACGGCACAGGCTGGGCCTGGTGCGGTGGCAGAAGACGAGAGCTGCACTGGGACTGGCGGCCCAGGCCAGGAATGGTGCAGCTCCTGGCCAGTACAGCTCCGCAGCTCTGCTGCAGCAACTCTCACCCCCATTCTGCCCGACACCAGGTTTGTGACCTCAACAGGAGTGGTGACAATGGTGGGGGGTCATGTTGTGCAGCCATGGCTCAGTTGCATTTGGGTGGAATGGAGGGGGGTGCCTTGCCACTGAGGTGAAGCAGTGGCTGGGTGGACTTGGGAACAATTCCCCCGACTCTTGTGGGTCCCCAGTTGTACAGTACATAAATTCCAAAAGAAGAACGTTAGCATGTTCAAAACAAAAATCAACATCAACAGCAGAAACACATTTATTTTGATTTTTCTAGCCCACCCTCCCCACAAGCGGGCTCACAGCGGGTCACAAATCACAAAACAACAATATCGTCAAGTAGTTAAAAACCCAGATTTCTCATAAAACACAACCCAAACACAAAACACGGTAGATTCACCTCGACAGTGATTCTAAGTTTGAGCTGGACCTATCTGGCCAGCATGGTCAACGGGGGAGGCCGAGACAGATTTGGATGTCCGCTGCCTCATCCATAGAAAAAGTAGAACCAGTTCTGATGATCTCTAGCTCCCTTCAATTCAGTCAAGGGACCCAGCAAAATCTTGGACATCCCATTTTGGCAAGAGAGAATGGAAAGAGCAGCCGCTGAATCTTCCGGACAAGGCAAGCCACCAGCTTTCCTGGGGACTGAAGTCTGCCACAATGGAGCCTGGTTCTCTTCACACCTCACTTTCCTTCTTTCTCTGACCACTCCTTGTAGCCTCCAGCATAGTTGCGAGCCCTGCAGAGGCAAAAAAGAAAAAGGTCCCATATGTGAAGCGGAGAAATTGGCAAAATGAAGAATCTGGACATCACAGGATTTCCCTCAAAGGCCAAAACAGCCCTGGGAAGGGAACTGCCACCTCAGATTTCTTTTTAATGACAGAAACCAATCATGGTTGCTTAGCAACTGCCACTTAGGCATGCATTAGTTAAAGCTGCAGGCCCCGGCTCTATTATTTTGGGAGCTTTTCATCCCCTAATGTATTTTTTCCCCTTAGATTTCAGATTTTTCTGCAAGACTGGGTTTTTTCCTCAGGCTCATAGGAAGATCTGCTGTCTGTTCATGGCTTTAATCTCTGGATATAAGTATCCTCAGATGGGGCCGTGCTGAGAATTGGATATATTGATGTTTGACTCAAACAGTAAGTATCACTTAAACTGAAGCTTGTGGAGGGAAAATATCAGTTTAAAAGTTCATTTATGAATAACAGACCACGAGGACCCTGCAAGATCAGACCAAAGACCCATAGGCCAGCATCCTGTTTCTCACAGTGGCCAAGGTCATGAAGGTTCCCCCACACAGAGACATCAGGGCTAGCAGCCACAGATTACTTCATGAGTTTGTCCAGCACCTTAATAAAGTAATTTAAGCCAGCTGACATTACTGTATTTTGTGAAAGTGAATTCCATAAGTGTTAATTTTATTTCACCATTAAAAATTTAGCAAAGGTTTGAGATCTCTGCAATAACTTTGATTAGTGAGCCTGAAGATAGGTCTGTTATCTTGTGGACTGATTCACTACATTTTAAAGATGTTATAGCCCTCCCTAAACCCCTCCTCCCCATAAATCTGTTCTTTAACACCAGATGCCGAAGGCTGCTAGCCCAAAGGCAATCAGAAGCAACACCACGGCTGCCACGATGCCACCCACGTTGACCTCACCTGCAGACAAAGGAAGATATGGAGGACTCTTCTCAAAGGGAGCCCGGCATATTGCAAGAACCTCCCCCACTCTACTGAAGCAGTAAAGACCCGAGTTGGGTAACACCTCTGACTATACTGACCTTGTTGCCCTGCAAGGCTTTTTGAGCCTCTTTATGGACTGTAATAAAATAATAAACTGTGCCAGTGTGTACATAAGGGACTGAACCACATGGTAACCCCATCCAGATGCCAGCAGAGACTGCACCCAGGCGAGAGACGCTTTTCCTTACCTTTCCAGCAGCTCCAGTGCCCAGCATAGGTTACCAGCCTGTTCCTCATGAAGGAAAATGGAACAGGACCAGTATACACTAGGCACAGCACCATGCCTTAATAAATACAAGGACTACGAACTCCAAAAACGCCATTGAGAGTTCCTTCTACATCAGGCAGGCAGCCTCTTTCCCTCCCCCTCACCTGCAAGACCTCACGTAGCCCTGGCAGAGTCTATTCATCGTTGCCTGGTAACTAATTGATGGCCATCAGCAGCCTGGCTAATGCCATCAAGAGGACAATGGAATCGGCCTAGTGACTCATCCTAGCTGCTACCATGTGTCAGACATGAGCAAGTTTCTAGCTCTCAGTATTGACCATCCCTCAGGCACACCTCCACACACCTCCCCTACATCTTCCAACCAATAGGGTGTTTTCAGGGACGGACTTACCAGGAGGTGGGATCAGAGGCTGGAACCAGCCCCCACCCTCCTGCTTATAAGGAGATGCCTGACCACTGGCTCTCTCTCTGCTCAACGACCCCTATCGAATCTTTGACCCTCTTATGTCCAGCTTGCTATCCCCAACCCCTGCCTCCATCTTTAAACTCTGGTCTGCAGGCCGAGTTCCCACGTGTTTCCTGCTGGCCAGGCCGCGTGGTTCCCAATTTTCTTAGTTTCTTTCCCCTCCATTTTTCCTGAGGAACGCTCTACACGACGGGACTGGTAAATATTACCCACCAACGATTTACCTGCTAATGCAAATGTGCTTTGCCTCTCTCTGTATTTCTTAGGCCTTGAATAATTGTGTGTGAGCTTGTGTAATTGTTTGCGTGTGCAGAACTTCAGTAAAAGACTTTATTTTTCAACTACAAAGGTCTCCTGGTCTGTTACCAACACCTCCCGGCGGGGCTGACCTCTGTATACACAGGTGTTCGCTCTCGCAGCCGATTGCCTATTAATAATCAATCATATTCCCCTCGTTATTATTCATAATAACGCGCAATCAGGCTAACAACCTCCAACCCTAGGCACACCATACCATCAGGACTGGCTCGCTCACTAGGTGTTCGCCTAGAGCGTGCCGGCCCTTAGGGCCACCAAAAGCCCCCCACCTCCATCAAAAAACACCGCCCCTTCCCTGACTTGCCGGAAGGCTCCGCAGGTGCAGGGCGTGCAGGCAAGCCGGCGCTGGGACGGAAGGGGTGGGGGTTTAAATACAATCCAGAACACAATTCCTGTAATCTGAAGTGAAGTGCCACGTTTCATTCTTCGATCTCATGCTCAGCTGTAGCCAGTACCTCTGTCCACATGTATGTGAGCGAGCCTTTGGCTTGTGCACTCCCCCGTGCTTCCCTCTTCTGCTTGCAAATCATAAAGCTCGCTCTTATAGCCAAAGTGGCAAAGAACAGTTTTGGTTGCCCTCCAAACCAGAATGGGACACCCGTGCAAACAACTGGCTAAAGGGAACTACAGTTTGCCACAAAAAGAGGAAGGGTGGGGATGGAAAGTCAGAGCATATAAACCTGAGGTTTTCATTGAATCATAGAGTTGGAAGGGACCTCCACGGTCATCTAGTTCAACCTGCGTTAACCCTGACATCTGTGCTAAAGAAGAATGTTAACCTGCGTTGTGAGAGGGATCTTTTAAAACTTATGCAAGGAATAACACTTCAAGGAAAAGAAAGAGCTTGGACACCAGGCTATATAGTTTCATGGAATTTTGTTGGTACATAAGCTTTAACAAGAATTCTCCCTCCTTTTATCACATTAAGAATCTCCAAAATGCCTCCAACAAAGAAAAGTATGGAGAGCATACAGCTTAGCCCAACCTAGATTAATCCTGCCTAGAGTAAAGCAGCAGCCTTCCATAAAGAAGAAGAGAAGAGATTGGATTTATACCCCGCCTTTCACTACCCAAAGGAGTCTCAGAGTGGCTTACAGACTCTTTCCCCTTCCCATAACAGACACCCTGTGAGGTAGGTGGGGCTGAGAGAGCTCTGACAGAAACTGTTCTTTTTCAAGGACAGCTGTGCCAGAACTACGACTTGCCCAAGGTCATCCAGCAGGTGCAAGTGGAGGAGTGGGGAATCAAACCCGGTTCTCCCAGATTAGCGTCTTAACCACTACACCAAACTGGCTCTCAGTATAAAGCAGCATAGAGCAATAACAGCAAGCAAAAGGAAAACCCCTCACTACCTCACCAATCCTCCAGGAAAGGGGTAGTGAGGCGTACCAAAAGGTGGCCAAAGATGACTTGGTGGGAAAAGGCCTTACCCTCCAGCAAGGGGTCTTCCTTCAGATGGATACCTGAAAGACAGGAAATGAGGGAGAGAGGCTTGCATCCTCTCTCTCTGACTTCCTGCTGGAGACCCCTCGATCTTTATATCTCATTCGGCTCATCTGCCCATTCTCCTAAGCCAATCAGGATTTTACAACTACTCTTGGATCTTTACCAGTTTGATGGCAGGCTATTTTGGCCAAAAGATGCATGAGCTTCCTGGGCTTCCCGCAACCAAAAAACCCCTAATGTTGCTGGGCCAGGTCGTCCTGTGCTGGAACTGTTCCCAAACCCACTTCTGCTTTGACCCAGCATTGCAGACGGGGCCTAGCTCCTGTCAGCATCCATCTCAGAATCAGACCTTTTGTGACAGCCCCCCCCTTCATATTCACAGCTTCCCCAAAAACCATCCCTTTAGATGTTTCTGGTTACTGAAAATAATGATTACAACATGGCACAGATGCACCGTATTAATTTGTAGGGCATAGCATAACTTCATGGTTACATATATACGCATAACATTAAAATGTACTACAGGAATGGAAGATTTCAAACAAACAGGGGAGGGGGAGAACAAAGTTTGAGTCCAGGGGCACCTTTCAGACCAACAAAGTTTTACGCAAGGTATAAGCTTTCATGTGCAACACACTTCTTCAGCAGGGGGGTTGTGTGTGTTAGTTCATGCTTTGGCTATTAGAACTTGCTTCAGCCACTGTTCAGATCAGCCACAGACTCTCTGACTCCCACTTCTCTACTTCTGTTCAGACTTCAACACCAGCTGTCTGGCCATGAAGGCTTCTTGAAACTTGTGGTGCTTCTGGAATCTCCGGTGGGGGGGATGATCCAAAAGTTTGCCATGTGGCGTGAGAACCAGCCACCTAGGCTCTCTTCTCAAACAGAGGTCCTCCCACAAGGCCTCCGTGCCCTGTGGATGGACTTCTAGAGGAAGTGGTTGAGGCCACTGCGTGAGACAGGATGCTGGACTAGATGGACCACTGGACTGATCCGGCAGGGCTCTACTTATGTTCTTATGACAGCACTTGGCTCTATTGCAAATCTCTCTTCTCACCCGTTCTGTTCCTTGCCAACTGCAAAACTAGCCATCAAGGCTACCTTGGCCTCATATGCTGGGTTGCTAACTCCAGCTTGGGAAATTCCTGGAGATTTGGGGCAGTGCCTGGAGAGAAGCTTAGCAGGGATGTGATGCCACAGATTTCACCTTCTGAAGGCGCCACTTTCTTCAGGGGAACTAGTGTCTGTCAGTAGGGGGATCAGTTGTAATTCCAGGAGAACCCCAGGCCCCACCTTGAGGCTGGTGAGGTGACCCCAGCCGAGGCATACTTACTGGGCTCCAAGTGGACAGCTTCTGACTTCTGGGAAGGCCCGATGCTGTTATCAGCCTCGCAAGCATAGTCACCAGCATCAAAGGAAGTCGCAGGTTCAAATGTCTGGCAGAGAGGAAGAAGAGCTTTCAACACAAGTAGATGCCCAGGAATTGGGAGAGATTTCACATAACCAATCCAATGACGTCTGCTCCTTCAACATTGCCCTCTGACTTCTGCATTAGCAGAAGCCTCACGATTATGCAGCTGTTGTATTGATCTCTCTGGACAAAGTGAGCCAAAAGAAAATTTTGGAAAAAGGGACCAAACTAGGCTCCCATTCAGTCCCTGAAATGTTTTCGAAGTGTTTTTCCCCCCTTATTTTGTGACAGAACTCACAACTGAATGTCAAATCTCGTCATTTTATGAACACAGCTGCAAGCAACTTGTGATTTCTAAGGATTGAGATTCGGATCCTGAGGGATTTCCCTGCAGAAATCCAGGATATGAAGACCTAAGATCCCTGATCCACATTTCCATGCTGCACAGGCAACAGGACTGGAAACAGAAAGGAACGTGTAATATTCCACGCCACACACAATATACACCACACTATTGGGCCACCCCTTTTCCTCATTCCCCCAGACGGTGCTTCTATTGCCTGCCTTTCCTCCCACTATGCCCCACTGCTGCTAGCATGAGGACGTCTCAGGCTACAGATGCTGAGGAAGTTTTCTCGCTGTCAGGCAACAGTGAACTCCACAGACCCACATTTATGGCTCCAAAAAGGCTTGCAAGAATTGGCACATGCTGAGTTGGGCATGTCTTACTGCCTTACCCTCCCCCGCCCTTTGTAGGATCAAGCTTCCTGACTACCAAAGACAGAGTCCCCTTTTGCCCTCCAGCTGAAAGCCCTTGCTTGAGACCGTACCAGCACCCCCGTACTGGAGTCGAGTGTGTAGGAGGAATTCTTGAAGAGGGTGTTGGTTTTGGGGTCCACGGGCATGAGGATGTCATTCCTGTACCACTTGAAGGTGGGCCGTGGGGAACCGTCCGTCTCCAGGCAAGTTAGGACTGCTCTGTTGCCGATGGTTACGGAGGAGGGCACGTGAGCCTTGGGTTTGGAGGGCGGAACTGGAAGGGAAAGAGATGCCATTACAGGGACTAGGATACCAAAGGAATGCTCCTTCAAACTGAGGTGGGCTCGCAGCTGCTGTGGGCAACTTCAGGAGCATAAGAAGAGCCCTGCTGGATCAGACCAATTGTCCATCTAGTCCAGCATCCTGTCTCACACAAGGGCCTCAACCAGTTCCTCCAGACGGCCAACAACAGGGCTTGAAGGCTGAGACTCTCCCTTGATGTTGCTTCCTGACTCTGGGATTCAGAGGCTGATGGCCTCTGAACACGGAGATTCCCCTCAGTCACCATGGCTAGTAGCTATTGATAGATCTATTCTCCATGAATCTGCATAATCCCCTGTTAAAGCTGGTGTGTTTTTTTTTCCTGTGGCCATCACTACATCTTCTCGCAGCAAATTCTGCATTTTAATCACTTTCAATTGCATGCCCCAAATGCCTCCATTTATCAGAAAGTGTCGTGCTTTCCTAGTCCCATCCCTGATAAATTGACCAACGACCTTGTGGTCTTTTGGGAGCGACCTTGTCACAGCTCCGTGGACAAGAGGAGCTTGCAGCACTGCCATTCTCGAAAGCTCCGCTCCTTCCCCTGAAATCTCCAGACATCAAAATCTCCAGGTGGAGAAACAGATGCATCTGTCCTCTACCACACATGCATGCTAGTGTCTGCGCATGAGCACTAATGCACAGCCCATCACTTTACACCCTGCAGCTCCTGAGATATATAATCTGAATATGCCAGCATGGTGTGTGACAGGCAGAAAGCTGTAGTGGCTTGACTGCCAGACTAGAATCTGGGAGACTCAGGTCCAAATCCCACCAACTCTGCCATGGAAGCCTGCTGGGTGACCTTGGGCTAGTCTCACACGCTCACCCTAGCCTACCTCACAAGGTAAAAGGGAGAAGGGGAGAACGATGTAAGCCACTTTGGATCCCCATTGTGGAAAAAGGTAGGGTATAAATGAAAAATAAAGAAGTAAATGCCACAATTGCATTGCTTTCCTAGGATCTCTTTCCACAAATCATAGTAGCTATGAAGGTGGTGACCATTGCAGGGTATATTAATACAGCAGGCAACAACCTTCAGCAGTATGAAAAAGTGGGAGAAGTAAGAAGCCTGAAGAAGTGCCCCTTGGTATGAAATTCAGGGTATTATCAGCACGTCTCCATTTTCATCCATGGCATGTTGAAGGACAGTCAATCCATGGTGCCCAGTATTGCCAGAGACAAGAATGCTTGGGGAGTGGTTTACCGAAGAGCGAGCATCAGAGCCCTCCATTGCTTTCACTCTTACCTTGGACAACAAGGTTGATGGTGTTTTCCTTAACCCTGCTGTCGCCAACAACCTGACAGGTGTATTGCCCCATATCTTTGCGGGTGATCGACTTGAGATAAAGCTCATTGGGGTAGAAGTCTGCACGGTTCTTGTAGTTATCTGCAGGAAAAGAAGATCTTCTATTATAGCACCTATAAGATGGCCTCAGCCAGGGCTCACTGCTGCCTAACCCCAGAATTTATAAGTGGCCCTATATCAGGGAACAAAGGTGTCCAGGTGGAGAAGATGCATCTTCCAAAACAGGGATCCCCAAACCTTAAGTCTATGGGCAGGCACTTTTAGAATTTTGAGTGGCATCTCAGAAACCAGCTAAGAACCTCCTATGGGGGGAAGCTGTTTCCAAATGGACATTACTGGCAGACCCCAAGGTGATGCCTCCTTGAGGCACCTCCTGCTCCAGTGAGGCAGAAGAAAGCCAGGACTGGCTCTTTGATTTGGAGAACAGGGGAGAAACAAGTGGGTAGGAAGAAAGACAGTGGTGGGCACCATGCTAGGTAAAAGTCTTCTAAGTCCAGTGCCAAGATGCACTTCAGAACATTCTCCCATTTTAGAAAGCTGAAACTTCCACCACGTACCCGTCAGCTGGCCTTCATAGTACACAAACACTGTGGCGCTGGAATCCTGAAATTTCCACTCCAGGCGCAATAGTGCACTCAGCCCAGCTCTGGCTTTACATGGCAGGCTGACCGCTAGAAATGTACAAAGGGAAAGAAGAATGAAGACAAAATGACGTTAAGGAGAGGCACTGAATCAGGACCCCGTACTGCAGAAACTACTGTAAACAAAATAATAATTCGGCATGAAGCCCTGCAGAAATAACTGTGGAACGATGACTCCATCACAGTCCCCAAGCACAAAGCATTAGCATGAGGCAGTAATGTTGGAAAGGAACGAGGAGACAGGTCAAGGTGCTTCCGATTCATAACTGATCGGAACAAACACAAGTAAAATGCATCTGAGTATATAGCAATTCTGTTGAACAAACAATGATTATTCCTATTTTTAGGGATTTCCCAGGGTATAAGGCTCATTGAACTGGTTATGGGGAAACCACACTGGTCTCCACAAAGCACTGGGTTGGATCCTGACAAGTCTATTCCCCAATACTGGAAGGTCATTGAGAACGGAGGGGTTAATACATTGTTTTACTGATTAAGGATACCCTCTCAACGTCTCTTAAGCCATGGGGAAGAACAAACAGCAAAACGTGGTGTGTCCGTTCCCCCCCCGTTCTGTGTTTAAAACAATACCCAGAGGAAGCGTTTTCAATGGGGGAAATAATACTGGAGCCAAAAATTAACCCTAGTCCCAAGCACATTGGCCTCCCCCACCCATGGCTGCTCAATTACACATCTGACAGATTCAGGTCAAAAGTCTCATTCTTCAAATAAAATAAAATAAAGATTCTGTTTCTCCTTAAGCTTATCGTGGCAAGAAGTCTCTTCCTTCTCCAACTGGTACAACAGGAGGCCAGGAATCGGACGGAACAGCTCTTACAACTGCATTGCAGGAAGGCTTTGGGAAGTCCTGGTCACCAGGAGGTCCCGGATAGGAGCTATTGCACCTGGCCCCTTTCTCAGCCTTACCGGCTCCCTCAAGGAATACAAGCAGCAGCGGCTCTCCCTAGGTGTCTGAGGGAGACCCGCACAGCTGGGAACAGCCTTGCCCCCTCTGCCTGCCTTTCCTAGACCCAGGCGTCCTCCACGTCAGGGAGACCCCAAAACAAGCGGGGTGGCACGAATGTGACATCTTGCTGTAGGTTCCCCAAAAGCTTAAACCAGCCCCCAGTTGCTTCACAGATTGACTCATTATAATAAAAACACTGGAAGAGCAGGAAGCAAGCATGAGATGCCTTGCATCTCCTTACAGAATTAACGTGACGCCTGACACAGTCTCTGGACCATGATTACACATGTTATACACACACGCAC
This sequence comes from Gekko gecko, assembly GCA_029375565.1. NCBI lineage: Eukaryota > Metazoa > Chordata > Lepidosauria > Squamata > Gekkonidae > Gekko > Gekko gecko. The sequence continues at coordinate 25,069,839 of JAPDNY010000001.1, read as the reverse complement.
ACAGAGGGGTGGGTTTTTTTGTTCTGATGATTAGGTGTGACATCAGAGGCATCAGATTGTTTTCCTCATCCCCTTGGCTGAATGCTATGCTATCACTTCCAAAGGGTTTTCTAAAAAGAATTTTAAGAGAGGAAAAAACACAAAGTTGGAGCATAACGGCAAGCAAAGCTCCAACGAATACTCAAGCAGGAAGGGGAAGTGTTGCTCAGTGGCTCCCCACCCTCCCCCACTTCAGCTTCAAAGAGCATTTCCTGTTGAAGGAAAAAGGACGGTCCAGGGAGAGCCAGCTGTGTTCATCAGACTAGGGAAGCTCTGGCGGGAAGGGGGCCAGGATGGCAGGAAAGGGAATGTTTTATGACACTCCGTGGCCAGAAGGGCCCCATTCATGCTAGTGGAAGAAGGTACACTTGGAAATTCCCCTGTTGTAATCCATTCGTTGATCTGGAACATACTTAGCTAACCTGTGCTTCTGTACTTCAGGGGCAAACAGGACAGACTGTCGTAGGATGCGGAGGTTCTAAAGGGCCAAGACTAAGCCGGGACTGTGCAGCCCTCCACCACAGCAGAGTCACCGAGTGCTTCCACACACAGGTTCCCCCCCCCCACTTCAAGGTAGCAAACTGCAGTGCTTTTTTATTAGTTTGTTCGGGAACATCCACAGAATGTCATGGCATAATCGTGCTCTAATCCAGGGGTCCCCGCCGTGGTGCCTGTAGACACTGTTTCTGGTGCCTGCCAAGTGCTTTTAGAAAGTTTTTCAACAGACCTTCTGCCTGAAATGTTGGAGAAGTACTTATTAGAGTCAGATATGGCCTCGCTCCCTGACGTTCTGTGCTTGGCTCCACCTCCTGCAGCAGCCGTTTTCGGATTATGCTCACTACACTGTGTCAGAATTCCCATGGTGCCCACAGGCTCAAAAAAGCCATCCTTTCCCTTTCCTTAGTGCCCTCTTTCCCAGATCTGCTCTTCTCTGATCTTCTGGGGAAGACCAGCACAAGCCCATGATCGGGTGCTTGCACTGCCCTGTCCCCCGTTATCCAAGGTCTTGCTCACACTGGCACCGCTTTCCTTCCCTCAGGCCCTCACAGCCACCATTTTCCCTCATCATGCCACCAGGAGGACTAGTTCTGGACTTTAAAAAAATGGTGTGTGCTCGCTATAGCATTATAACACTTGTTGTTCAGTCTCACAGTTGAGTCCGACTCTTCGTGACCCCATGGACCACAACACACCAGGCCTTCCTGTCTTCCACTGTGCTCCAGAGTTTGCTTAATTTCATGTTCGTTGCCTCGATAACACTGTCTAACCATCTCATCCTTTGCCGTCCCCTTCTTCTTTGACCTTCAATCTTTCCCAGCATCAGGGTCTTCTCCAGGGAGTGCTCCCTTCTCGTTTGGTGGCCAAAGTATTTGAGCTTTGGCTTCAGGATCTGCCCTTCCAGGGAACAATCAGGGATGGTTTCTTGTAGGATTGACTGATTGGATCTCCTTGCAGTTCAGGGGACTCTCAAGAGTCTTCTCCAGCAACATAATTCAAACGAATTTATTCTCTTGTGCTCGGCCTTCCTTATAGTCCAGCTCTCGCAGCCATACACTAGCCCCCCTGAATTCTAGCTTTCCTCTTATTTACAAAAAGCAAGTCTCCTGTCCTTTTGGTTTGGAAATATGATACATCCACAATTAGAACTGGTTTGAGAAGAAGAAGAAGAGACTGGATTTATACCCAGCCCTTCACTATCCGAAGGAGTCCCAGAGCGGCTTATAATCTCCTTTACCCTCCCCTCCCCTCCCTACAACAGGTAGGTGGGGCTGAGAGAACTCTTTCAAGAACTGTTTTTGAGAGAACAATTCTAAGAGAACTTGTGACTAAGCCAAGGTTACACCAGCAGCTGCATGTTGGAGGAGTGGGGAATCAAACCCAGTTCTCCCAGATTAGAGTCTGTACTCCTAATCACTACACCAAACTAAAAAGAGATTTTTTAGAATGAAAACTGGGAATTTTGAGGGGCCAGTAGATCATGGCAATAGATCGATATAATATTATAATGATATAGAAGTCTAGTAATTACTGACTTTGAAAGAAAAGCTTGAAAATGCCCTTCCAGCGGTATGGGTGGAAACAGAAGCCATGGGGGTGGGGGCACAGTTTGAGGTAAAGTACCTGGAATGCTCCTGTATGGTATTTCAGTCCTTGGCCTCGCCTGAAACGACCTCCAGGCAGAAGAGCTAGGAAAGAGCTCTCTCTGCCCAGGACCCTCCAAACCTCTCTGTCTGTCAGGGTCGATAGCAGTGGGCTAGAAGGTATAAGGCAGCTTCCTAAGTTAAGCAGACTTTTCTTATCAGAACTTACACTGATTCTCAGGAACTTGGATCACCTCCGTGGTCTGGCCTGATACCAAGGACCCTGTTGGGAGAAAGGAAAAAAAATGGCTGTCAAGAGACCTCGCTTTGTAGACGAGTGACAGAGAAGGAGCCTCCCTTCAGCGCTCGAACACAGCAACAAGCAAGTAAGGGCTCTGCAGAGGGTCATGCAGATCAGCATCTTGAAGAGATGTTTCCGGAAAGGAATGCCTGTAAATCTGGTGAATTGCCAACCCTGACAGCGAGGATGCCAACAGCCACTCACCTCTGTGGCGTATAAGGAACCCCCCCTTCCAGCTGGAGAAGCTTTATAAAAGTTGGTTCATTTAACATATTGCCCCATAACACAATTTTGAAATACAAATACCACACCGAGTGCAGCCAAAGATAAAGAACACTTTAAAAATATAGCCGAACTACTAGAAACACTTTAAAAAACCCACCAACCTCACTCGTAACTAATTCCTAAAACAACACCTCCCATTCTCTACCATTAAGACTAAAGCTTGGCTCCATCAAATAACTGTAATTACTCGAAAAAGTCCTTTGAAAAAGTTTTACACCCCTTCCACCTAGAAACAAAAGGACAGCCAATTAACAAGGTAGCTCACACAACCTGTTTCACTGAGGAGGCTGCCTACTGTGTTATGGGCTGGCATCATTTGGAGATGGACTTGCAAACAGTTCCCTATCACCCTTGACTACACAGAGAGAGAGAAAGAGAGAATGGGAGCTTGTCAAAGCTGCCAAGGACCTCTCCGCCTAGACAAGTTTCCCTCACAAGGTAGCCCCAACCCAAACAGCCTTTACCTTTACCTTTCTAATCATACATTATCTTGATGTGTTCCTTACAACAGCCCTATAAAGTAGGTCAAGCTCATTAGCCCCTGCTTGCAGATGTGAGTCCGAGGTTCAGCATAAAGCCTTTGCCCAAGACTACCTGTATGGCAGATGAGATACTGTTCCTTAAGAATTTCACATCAACTTCTAAATCTACAAAATTCATACAATTTTCAGCAAGATCAGAAAAGTCAGGAGGGTCAATCGTGTCAACTTTGGTGCTGTGTTCAGATGTAATCAATGGACCACAATTGTTTTGCAACAAGCCATGATTATTTAAGGCTTCCTCCCCTATACCAAGATCAAGGACTTTCTGGTTTAGAACCAACTACCAGCGTGAACCCACATGACCTCCAAATTCCATGCTTTCACAATGTGAAGTGTGCCTGTGGCCTACAAACCAGAATTTTAAATTTTGGTTTAACTTTTTGATTTGCAGGAAAGAAAGAAACCACAGTTTGTCAAATCACCGGTCTGGATCTCCCAACAAACTGGAAGACTTCAGGGTACAAGCCCCTTGCAATGGAAGGAGCAAAACTAAGGGCTGTCTGACTTATTCCCGTCACAAGTATTGATTTGAATGTGACCTTGGAGGTCTTCCAGCTCCAGACCTAACAGGAGGCTGAATGTGACAGACAGGAGACTGTCCTATCCTTGAGAGGTAGAACAGCCACTCAGCTGTTGTACATCTGAACCTATGGGAGTGTTGCTAAGTTGGTAATTGTATTAGTAATGTAGCAGACAATTTCATGGGTAGTGTTAGAAAAGAACAAGAGTCCAGTAGCACCTTAAAGACTAACAAAAAATGCTCACTTCTTCAGATACCTCACGAAAGCTTATACCCTGCCACAAATTGTGTTAATCTTTAAGACACTACTAGACTCTTGCTCTTCTCTACTACTACAGACTAACATGGCTACCCATCTTGATCTATATCCATGGGTAGCATGGCAGAGTGGTTTAACTGTACCCCTGGCAGGAGATAGCGAGTTGTGAGGCCTGTCTCTGGTGATGAACAGACCTAGTAACTACAAGCTTTAAAGAGAATTCACCACATAACCTGTACATAAAGAAATCTTTGTTGTTTTATTACATCTCCTGCTTCAGTGATCTCTGTCCTCTTCACGCTTGATCCAAAATTTACCTCACAGCAGCGACTCAAAGCCTTTACACTTGCTACCTTAAGAACATCTTGTAACTGAGGGGAAAGCGTGTATCTCAGAACCAACCAGGTCCCCCAAATTCGAGAAGCAATGTGGGTCCCCTCAGGTTCAATAAAGGGCCCATCACACCAAGTAAGACAGTTTATGTCCTCCAAGCATGGAAATACCTGAAACTTAAGGAAGCACCAGAAACAGAACGATTTCCTAAAAACACAGCAAAATAAACAAGGCTGTCGTTTCCCAGGGTTGCCAGCCTCCAGGTGGGGCCTGGGGATCTCCCACTTTTACAACTGATCTCCAGCTGACAGAGATCAGCTCCCCTGGAGAAAATGGCTGCTTTGAAGGGTGGACTCTGGCATTGTACCATGCTGAGGCCCTTCCCCTCCCCTCTCCAAACCCCGCCCTCTCCTGGAACCACCCCCAAGGTCTCCAAGTATTTTCCAACCCAGACCTGGCAATCCTATTGTTTCCTTAGGTGGAACAAAGCTCCCTTCATGCTCTGAAACCATCTTCATGCTTGGATAGCTTCTTAACTGTTGAGCCTCCAAGGAAATATTGCTCCAAGTAAATTAATGACCCCTTAAGACACACCCATTCAATGCTTGCTGTGAGGCAACTAAGGCCCTTTCTGCACTGACAGCTTGCTCTGGAGAATCCAAGGAGTCAAGCCTTAAGGGTTGACTTCGCTGTCACACGCATTCCCTCTGCACTGGGTTCTCCCCTCCGGTTTATTCATTTGTACATTCTGTATGCATTCTGCATCTACAAGCAAAACCTGCATTTTTTAAATTAACTGGCTGCTTTGTCTAAGATGAAGAGAAAGGCAAACATCTTTCAAAACTTTTAACTGCAGACCCAAACCCTCCCTCCCTTCCTCTGTGATTCTGCAAAAGGAAAGGGAAGGGAGGGGAAATCCAGGTCCACACGTGCAAGACTGACACATTTGGGAGCAGGGAATCCCCCAGTCCTTTATATTTACTGGTTCCTTCTTATGCTCTCTCTGGCTTTTTTAAAGGTTGCCTGAGCAGGGGGCCACATCCTCTTTGGAGAAGGAGGGAAAGAAAACAGGAAAGTGAGGGAGTGCCTACCTAAAGAGAGAGAGGCAGAAACAGGGGAGGGCAGTGGGCATCACTCAAATACCCGCAGAAACAATTCCACTTTAGAAAGGATTAGTGATTCAAAAGCGGATGAGAACCAAGAATTGCAACAAAAGGTGTTTTGGTAGCTGTAGGGCAACAGTGTGCTGGAAGCGGTCTGAAAGCAGATTCCTGTAAAACAAATGCAGAAACAAGAAAAAGTCCCAATACAAACTGGAAGTGAAACTGGGAGGGAATGCAGAATGGAAGAATAGGATGCGCTCAGAAACCGAGGCAAACTACGGGCGCAGAAAGGGCCTAAAACAAGACCTGTAAATAGCTTTTGCCACCATGAGTTTATCAAATACACTGCCAACGCCAAATGAGTATCATAGGAACTGAGGCCCTGCTTAAAATGATCCAAAAAGGAAATGCATGACAATATAGTCTAATAAACTCAGAGATATTTAAAATCTTCCTTCTGCAGCTTCCCTGCAATGTTTGTTTTTTGACATGGCAAAAAACATGCAATTGAGGAATTTTTAAAATGTAATCATTGGGTGTTGGAGGGGCCACTCGAGAAGAAAAATCCTGATGAGCTGTCAGAAATTTATATTGCCAAGCAACCAGATGTGAGAAGGAAAACAAGACAATCTGGAAAATCTCATTTTTTACCTATCTTGAATAAAAGGGAACAGACTATACCAGCTGCAGAGCCAGCAAGTTTTTAAAAGTCAAATGGGTTTAACTGCATTAGAGATCTATATCCATGACCAAGAAATGCTGTTATCCATGGTTTCAACAGACACAGCACTTTATCAAACAGAAGACAGGTCCCTGCTCTGAGACACTTGAAAACAAAGAAAATACAAACACCCCCAAGGTCCTGCGAATACACTGATCACGGTCAGCATGACTGGTTCGATGGGAAGGGCGGTACAAGAGGAGTGAAACCCTCACATAAACTATCCTAGATCCTCAAATATTTGATCAGCAATTGAAGCATGAAACACAAAGAGCTCCATCCCGAGAATGGTGAGTCAACAATTGTATGTGTTCTGTCATGGCCATGCTCTCAAGAGAATAGGTCAGCTTGCATTATAAAAGCCAGCTCTCAGATAAGAAGCTTCATTTCTGCATGTGCTGTAAAAAAAAGGAAAACACGGCCATCCAGGAACAGAGCTGGGCAGGAGAAACCCTAGCCCTACAATTTTACTCTTCCCAAACTGGCTTTAGACAGAAAAGCCACTACACTATTTTGCAAGCGGAGTTTTCTCTCTCCTCTCCTCTACTCCACTCTCTTCTCCACCCCAGTATGTGCACACTGACCAAGAAGCCCAGACTTCTACCAAGAACAATCAATAGAAAAAGAGTGGCCCAGTAAGGAAGAGCAACACTTGTGCATTGACTATCAGAACTATCTCCTTAAAAGTGACTATAGCTGGTCAGGAGGAAGCCATTTTGGAAAATAAATACTGATCACAATTTAGGCTGGAGAAACTGGAAGAAACACAACTAAGAAGATGTGATCGGTTGGTTCACCCTTTGTTAAAAATGTACATGGACTTCAGGTTGCCAGCTCTAGGTTGGGAAATTCCTGGAGATTTGGGGGGGGTGGATTCTGGGGAGAGTGCGGTTTGGGGAAGGGAGCAGGGTACAAACGCCACAGAGTCCACCTTTCAAAGCAGCCATTTCCTCCAGGGGAACTGACCTCTGTAGCCTGGAGACTGAAATCCTAGGATACCTCCTGTCACCACCTGGAGGCTGGCAACCCCTAGCCCAAATAGAGGTCAGGCCATCTTCTGCTAGAGTAAGTTCTGTCACCCATTTTATCTTGCTGCTACAGACCTACACTGCAACCCATTTGAAAAACAGTATTTGTTGTGTCAGCTTTAAAGCTGGTTTGCACAACAGAATGGGGATGCAACTTGTGATAGGAAAGGAAGAACAGCCTTCAAAGTTAGGATGGAGGGAGATGCTGAAAACATATTGTGCCCTCATGGACGTTTGGCAAAGAAGCAAGAAGAACAGGAGGCTAGCCAGGAGGAAAAAGCATGAAGAGAAAGGAAGTAGCCAAGAGGAAGAAAGCTCCTAAATTAGCATTCTGTGTGGACAAAGACACAGCAGCAGAATAGACAAGAGGAAGGCTACAAAGGAAACTGGCCTATCTAGCTTACTAGCTCTACTGCCCCTTCTGGAGTACTGGTGTGCTTGGTACAGAGAGAGGTTGTACAGCTTGTTGCTTCCTACATTTAGCATACCAAGATCCAGGGCTCGTTCTGTAGAAAAAGCCCAGCAGGAACTCGTTAGCGTAATAGGCCACACCCAACAGCAGAAACTCATTAGCATATTAGACCACACCCCCATACTACTAGAAGTGTGGTCATCCAGCCACACCCACCTTTTGCTTCTTATTCAGTTTACCTTGTTTGTTGTCAAAACCCAGGGCTTTTTTGGTAGCAGGAACTCCTTTGCATGTTAGGCCACACACCCCAAATGCAGCCAATCCTCATGGGTTTCTGCTGGGCGTGGCCAACTTGGGAACCAGCCAGAACTCCGTTCCTGCCCAAAATTAGCCCTGCCAAGATCAACCTATAACTTTGCCACACACTCCAACTGTCTGTGTTTATCAACAGCCAACCTTGTTTTCTAGGCCCTTCTCCAAGTAAACTCTTGTTTTTGCCATTGGAGAATGCCTTGTTAAAATCATGTGAGTTACTAGTACGGTCATCCTTCAAGGTCCAGCTCATCTGCCCAGGGTCTCTAGCAACAAAACATCTGATCGGATGGGTGGATTCACCCAGTTTACACACATGAACATCTGGGTGCCTCGCAGTCTGCCATTTCACACATCAGAGAGATTCATTCTGAACTATTAATAATATTGTGCAGAAACACCTAAGGAACAAGCACCTTCTTGGCTTTAAAAATAGAACAAGCTGTTGCAGAGTAAGTGAATACAGCAGAGAGCTGTGAACCTTGGCGCCAGAACAGAGCGTTCCAACTTGTAACTGTGATGTACTAGAGCAGGGGTCCCCAACCTTTTCGAGCCTGCAGGCACATTTAGGAGTGGTGAAGGCCACTCCAAAATGGCTGCCACAGGAGGCAGAGATTAACAGAACACCCCCTTCATCACACCTCCTGGGAAGAAGAAAGCCTGGAAGGAAAATGGAACCACTCCAGTGACTAAGGAAAGCCCAGGTGCTTAGCGGTCCCTTTGAATCTCCAGTGGGAAAACCCCTTCATTGGAATGAGAACAGCCAATAACAAGTCCTGCTTTACAGTGGCCCCCATCAATTTCCTAAAAAGCTTGGTGGGCACCAAAGGGAAGGAATGGTACCACAGGGACCCCATTGGGAAACCTTGGGCTAGATGAGCTGTAATGTATTGTTATCAAGGTATGGTGTTATCAAGCTAATGTTAGGCGTCGTCCCCTGCATGGAAGAGTGGTTTCCTGAATTTAGGCCAAAAACAGGTTTCCATGTAAAACATGTTCCTTTGACCAAGAGATACCTGAGTCAGAAAATAGTTAGCTTGCCACCTGTTGATGAGCAACTTCCCCAGCTCAGATTTTTTGTCATATGTCCTCTAATTAAATAGCCAGTACTGCCAGACTAGTAGATGCCAAATTCACTTTTTTCTCCCTTTCCCTCAAGGATTCTATTCACCCTAAAAACAAAACCCGTCAAAAAAAAGTCTTGCGGCTCCTCAAAGACTAACAGACTAGACTTATGCTTTACAGAAAGGATAACATCAAGACACACACACAGCCTTTCTCCAAAGACCCAAGGCTGCCTGCAAATACAGCACCAGCCTAAAGTATGATAAAAATCAACAAATATCCCATCAAAAACTAAAACAGGCTGAAGATACACAGCAGCAGCCCATTACAGCCATCCACCACAGAGTCTAACACTTCCGCCTTCAAAAACAAAACAAAAAGGCTTCCTGAAATTGGGTGCCTTTATGTACCCTAGAGAAGAATCAGAAGAGATGGAGCCCTCTACAACCTCCTTGGCAGGCCTTTCCATAACCACAACGGAAAAAGACTTTCCCCAGACTGCAACAGGAGCAAAGCAACCTGACAGAGATGACAACAACGAGCAAGTCAACCGAGGAATACACTGGGTACACACAAGTGTTATCAGGAGATAACTTCTGATAGGTAGGAGTAGGAGTCCCAGCCTATGAAGGGTTTTAAGGATGAGAACTAGCATCTTACAATTGGCCTCAGAAGCAAGTACCCAGTTAGCTCTTGACAAAAAGATTGGCTGCTGCAGTTTGTAACAACGGAAACTTCCACGTCATCTTCAAGGGCCCCAGAGAATTCCAGTCTGGAGGCTACAATGGTATGGATCAACATAGCTAGGTCAACAAGAGTCTCCAGAGATCAAACTGACAAGCAAGATTCAATGGAAAGACAAGCAAGATTTAATGGAAAGAAGGTTTTCTGAGAAACAGCACCAAACGTTTTTCTGTCAACTTATCCGGGTCCAACCTCACCCCTGGGCTCTTTACTTGAATTGTGACAGACAATTTAACCCAATCTAGAGTTGTCATCGATGCAACGAACATGAAATTGAGCAAACTTCAGAGGATAGCGGAAGACAGGAGGGCCTGACGTGATCTGGTCCATGGGGTCGTGAAGGGTTGGACTCGACTGTGCGACTGAACAACAACAAGAGCTGTCATATTAATCCCCACAAATATCTATCTTTCTAACCAACATCAGTGCCACCTGGTCTGGATTCCATTTCATCTTGCTGTTCTCAGCTTCAAGACACTGGGCTTAGGACAGTCGCAGCAACATCTGGAGGCCTGGAGCCAAGAAAGAGAGCCAAGAGCCCTCTTTATATTGAGGACAACCAACACCACAGCTACAGAAAACTTCATTCAAAGGCTTAACTCCTGCTAAGGCACACAGGGAACAAGATGAATTATCGTGGCAAGGCACAAGTTGGGTCCCCAGCTACTGTCTGCTTCTCCAACGGAAAATCTCACTCCCATTCCAATAAGAGAACAACTCTAGGGAGATGTCTTTTGCATGCCTACCACAGACTCTAAACAATCCAACAAAATATTGTTGTTGACTTTGGTAAAAGCAGCCAACATATTTAATAAAAACCAGTGAGGACACTTTGCCCTGAACTACACAGATAGTCCATCAGGATCACTGTTATTATTTAAAACATTCATATCTCACCTTTCTGCCAATTGGGGCCCTCAAGGTGGCAAACACTTAAAGACATTAAAATCAACTTGAAAAGCAGTACATATGTAAACACAACAATTAAGCAAACAGGGAGTGTCAATCAGGGAACACCAGAAGAAACAAACAAAAAGTCTTCATGCTCTGGTGGAAGACAAGGATGGAAGGGAACAGATGAATCTCTGGGGGTGGGAGGGGGAGAGACTGAATTTCCACATTTCTGGTGTCATGACCAAGAAGGCCCTTTCTTGGGTTGCAAGGCATCTAACCTCTGTCGACAGGGACACTCGAAGAAAGGCCCCGGAAGATGATAATGACTGTAGAATAGATCGTGTTAGGAGTTAAGTGGTCCTTAAGGTATGCAGGTCCCAAGCCACGTACAACTTTAAAGCTCAACACCAACACCTCATTTTGGTCCTGGAAGCAAACTGGCAGCCAGTGCAGGTGGAACAAGAGTGCAGGACATGTCCCTATGATCCAGTTCAGACAGCATTTGGTACCAACTGATCAAAGGCTGAGAGCCAGTCCTCACAGAATCATAGAATGTTAGAGTTGGAAGGGACCTTGCAGGCCATCTAGTCCAACCCCCGCACTCTGCAGGAACACAGCCGAAACCTCTAGCAAGGTGTAGTAGTTAAGAGCAGTGGACTCTATCTGGAGAAACAAGTTTGATTCCCCACTTCCTCCACAGGCTAGTGGGTGGCCTTGGGCGAGTCACTGTGCTCTCAGAACTCTCTCAGCCCCAACTACCTCCTAAGGTGAGTAGGTGTTGTGGGGAGAAAAAGGGAAGGCAATTCTAAGCTGCTCTAAGACACCTTAGAGTAGAGAAAAGCGGGGTATGAATACCAACTCTTCTTCTCATGTGAAATCCACCTTCTAGATAGGACAGAGACAGTTACTAAAGCTGATGCTGCCTCATATCATGAAGCCTGCTTAAAACAAGTGTAAGGGCAGATGTGTGTCATCCAAGTACGTCTGAAACTGTTCCGTCATCTGCTTTTTCCATCCACTTCAGAACATAAGAAGAGCCCTGCTGGATCAGACCAGTGGTCCATCTAGTCCAGCATCCTGTCTCACACAGTGGCTAACCAGTTCCTCTGGAGGGCCAAAAAAAGGGCATAGAGGCCAAGGCCTTCCCCGATGTTGCCTCCTGGCTCTGGGATTCAGAGGTTTAGTGCCTCTGAATATGGTGGTTCCCCTCAGTGACCAAGGCTAGTAGCCACTGATAGACTTAACTCCATGAATCTATCTAATCCCTTTTAAAGCTATTTATTCCTGTGGCCATCACTGCATCCTCTGGCAGCAAATTCCACATTTTAATCACTTTCTGTGTTCAGTAGTATTTCCTTTTGTCCGTCCTGAACCTACTGCCCATCAGCTTCATTGGATGCCCTCAAATTCTAGTATTTTGGGAGAGGAAGAAAAGTTCTCTTTGTCAATTTGCTCCACTCCACGCAAAATTTTATAAACCTCTATCATGCCCCCCCTTAGTCATCTCTTTTCTAGACTGAAAAGTCCCAGATTCTTCAGCCTTTCTTCAGAGGAAGAAGAGTTGGTTTTTATATCGTCCCTGCTCTTCACTATTCGAAGGAGTCTCAGAGTAGCTTACAATCGTCTTCCCTTCCTCTCCCCACAACAAACACTCTGTGAGGTAGGTGGGGCTGAGAGAGCTCTGAAAGAACTTTGACTGGCCCAAGGTCACCCAGCTAGCTGCATGTGGAGGAATGGGGAATCAAACCCGGTTCTCCATATTACAGTCTTAACCACTATACCAAGATGGAAGGTGCTCCAACTTCCTGTTCATCTTGGTTGCCCTCCTCTGTACTTTCTCCAGCTCTGCAACGTCCTTTTGGAGATAGTGACCAGAACTATACACGGTATTCCGAATGAGGCAGCACCAAAGCTTTATACAGGGGCACTACAATATCAGCCGTTTTATTCTCAATCCTTTTCCTAATAATCCCTAACATAGATTTTGCCTTTTCCTCCACTGCAGCACACTGGGGAGACACTTTCATTGAGCTTTCCACTAATAATCCCTACGGACTGGTAACTTTGAGGTATCCACTGCGACCAAGATCTTTTTTCCTCTCAGTCTCAGCAGGTTCAGACCCCATTAGCCTACACTTGAAGTTGGGATTTTTTGGTCCCAGTGTGCATCACCTTACACTTACCAACCCGGAACTTCATTTGCCACATTGTCGTCCACTCACCCAAAGAAAGGAGACTCAGCAGACGTCTACAATTGCCCATATCCTTTAGCTAAAGAAAGTTTAAGAAGAGATCTAATCACAGCTTCTTTCAGCTGTCGAGGAAACATCCCTTAAACCAAGCACATAATAAGCTTTGCTAAAGGGCCTCTCGCCTTTCCACGAGATCATTTAACCAACCATGACTGCGCAGAGGTCCAATTTACAGGAAGTGGCCTTCACAACAAGAAGCACCCGGCGGCCATCAGTCATGGGCATCGATCCAAAACTACCCATAGGCAAGCAGATGCAACTGACACCTCTTAAACTGGCCTCCGAGTTGGATAAAATGAGCAAGAAGTTAAGAAAAAAATCTATATGTAATGGCTGAGGAAATTCTCTTTCACTGTATCTGAAGAAGTGTGCTTGCAGGTGAAGGCTTATTCCTTGAGTAAAACTTTGTTGGTCATAACGGTGCCCCTGGACTCAAATTTCAGTCCACTGCTTCAGACCAATATGGCTATCCACCTGGACCTATCTAGCGGAAATGTCACTGGTAGCATTTGAACTAGCTAGAATCTAAAATCTGACATACCTCGAAACAACAAAAGAAAGAGAAGGAGGTAGAAAGAGATGGGGGATTTTTGTGTGTGTGTGTGGCATAAGCTTTCATGAACTGGCATACATTAAGGGTATGCTGCCCTGACCTGGATGGCCCAGAATTCAGAAGCTAAGCAGGTTAGTACTTAGACAGGTGATGACCAAGGAAAGTCCAGCGATGCTATGCAGAGGGGAGCAATGGTAAACCAGCTCTGAATGTCTCTTGCCTTGAAAACCCTTAGCAGTCACCATAAGCTGGCTGTAACTTGACGGATGCTTTCCACCACCACCTAAGGTACTCCAGTGGGTCTGTAAGCAGACTAGGGGAACCCCTCTTATGCCCACGGAGCTGACATGAAAAAGGGGGCTCTCTCAGTTCACTAGGAATGGGTCAGGGACTCTCCAGCACAGAGGATGGGGACGGATTCTGCTCCCCCCCTCTTTCGAAAGCTCAGAGCCGGTACCTGCCACCCACAGTTGCCAAGCTTCCAGATCACCTCTGGAGCACCATCCAGAAAGTGTGCTGATTCGTTGCCAGGAAACACAGTGACAGACCGCACCGTGCCACTTCAGAATGTGGATGGAGAATTGCATTTTGGAACGCTCTTTCACATACAGCTCTCCACTAAGGCAGATGTGTTCAGCCTCTCTTCCTCCCCCAACGAAGGGCAGGGACTTCCAGGACATCGTTGTTAACTCACTATTCCAAGGGTGTGGTCAAAGGGATGAATTCCAGGGAAACCTGCTCAGAATATTCAAGCAGTATTTCCAGAAGATCCTGTTTGAAAAGAGGCCTCCTTTTTGTCCTCTTAACCTTTTTTGTTTGTTTGTAAAGGAAGTATTTCGCCTAAAGCCTTGAAAGAGCAGGGGAATTCAGAAGAGGCGTTCAACACAAAATTGTAGTGAGCCTGTAGGTCATTTTAAGATGATCCACAGGCACAGGATGGAGGGTCCCAACGTACTAGATCTGTGTGTAGAAGCGTCTACTGTAATTCTGAATTTAGCATATATTGGATGCTGGGAAATACTGGAGTCAGGAGCTGCTGCTGTGTTCCTGGAACTTATCACTTCAAAAGACAGCTTTTTCTGTCATCAGGAGGGGTGGCATGATTGAGCTTTATAAGATTACACATGGGATAGAGAAGGCAGAGCAGGTACTTTTCTCCCTTTCTCACAATACAAGAACTCGTGGGCACTCAATGAACTTGCTGAGCAGTTGGGTTAGAACAGACAAAAGGAAGTACTTCTTCACCCCAAGAGTGATTAACATGTGGCATTTACTGCCACAGAAGGTGGAGGCGGCTACAAGCATGGACGGCTTCAAGAGAGAATTGGATAATTATATGGAGCAGATGGTCCATCAGTGGCTATTAGCCACAAGGTACAGATAAGAATTCTCGGTCTGGGGCAAGTGATGCACTGTATTCTTGGTGCTTGCGGGGGGGGGGGGCAATAGTGGGAGAGCTTCTAGTGTCCTGGCCCCACTGCTGGACCTCCTGATGGCACCTGGTATTTTTGGCCACTGTGTTGGACTGGATGGGCCACTGGCCTGATCCAACATTGGCTTTTCTTATGTTCTTAGGAGTGTCAAACGTTACAGGAACTAAAGAACCACCCCATAGAGGCTACTGTTGTTCACTGGGGGGCGGGGGGGAATGGGACTAACCTACTTTACAGAGCTGATGTGATGTACTCTATTCTTGGTGCTGGGGGGCGGTCAGCAGTGGGAGGGCTTCTAGTGTCCTGGCCCCACTGCTGAACCTCCTGATGGCACCTGGTATTTCTGGCCACTGTGTGACACAAGGAGTGTTAGACTAGATGGGCCATTGGCCTGATTCAACATTGGCTTCTCTTATGTTCAGATCATGCCTATGAAGTGTATTTTTATCCATCATATCCCATACCTAGAAAGGTCTGTCTGGCTCCAACTAGGTCCAAATGCCCACTAACCACCATTCTAACACTGTCAGACCCAACCACCACCTTCCTGTGTATTTCCCCCCGGCTTGGTAAGCCTGAGAGCAGTTTATAAACCTGAGGGTGGGGCCCGTGTGCCTTTCCATTTATTTATTACACGCCTGCCAGCTGCATTGTTTTGTGCCTTCCCTGCTACTTTGGGAGACAACCAGCCAAAGGGAAGATGACGAAGGGAAGAGTGACAGAAGAGGAAATCTGAAAGGAGATAAGGAAGGAGCATGGGAGGAAATGCGGACGGCTGGGACTGGGAGGCACGCAAGCAGGAACCAGGAAACACATCAATAGGCAACCATGCCACTGAAATTAGACTCTAGATCCATACCCTGCACAACTATGAAGCTTAGCAGATGCCCTTCAGCAAATCATACTCTCCCACCCTCACAGGGCTGTTATGAAGATAAAACAGAGAAGGTGACAACCGCATACGCTGAAGAGAAGGTGGGATAAAAAATTGTTAACAATTCTGATGACTTAAGGTGACAGGAAAGTGAGATATTCAGTTTGCTCGCTTTGTCTTGTCCGGATTGAAAAGGAAGGAGTAGGGTTTCCTTGCCTGATAAGCCCCCAAATATTGGAGCCAGCCTGGGCCGCGTAGCTGGAGTTTATAGGACCATAACAATACTGTCTCTGCTTGCCCCTCCCATGCTCCTCAGAAACTGCACACTCTTCTCACAGAACCACTAAGGCAGATAAGAGACCTCTAAGCCTGCAGATAATGGGTATCATGTCCTAAGAACAAAAATATTATTTACTAGACTTCTAGAATCCGCATCCAATGCAGACCTGTTTGGACAGCTTGGCATCAATAGATCAAGGTATGGGGCAGCCTGCCAGCTCTTGTTCATGTAATCCCGAGGTGTGGCTTAAAAGGGTACAGAAACACGATCCTGCTTGCCTTTGGTTTATCCGCTGCCCTCTGAAAAACCCTTTCTCCACTACCCAGAGGCAAATGCAACACAGGTTCAGGGCTCATGGGAACAACAACTGCCAAATCTAGCGTGCAACTGCTCCAAAATTTTTAAAAATACTTCAGAAAAATCGCCAAAATCTGATTAAATTCTAAGAAAAGTATACACTTTATATATAAATAACCTAGACCTGCCACTCTAGGTTGTGAAGTTAGCAGTTGCTTAAGCGAAGTGGCACATTTGTACAGAACTGGAAGCCAAGATTAAAAACGCTACCTTTTCTCAAACAGCTTCAAAAACCAACATAACTTTGAAAATTATTCCAAGGTATTGGCACATACTAGCTAAATCCACGTTGGGGAAAACTTCATGTAAGGAAATGGAGATTTCTATTAAAAAAAACAACCAAACCAACCAGCAGAGTCAGTGTATTGAGCAAGATTTCAACAAGGAAACACTTCAAGAAAAAAACCACCCTTTCCAACTGGAGGCACTGCAGGACCTCTATCAACCTACAGGGAAGAACAGAAATGAAAGTCCTTTTCAAACTACCTGTCTAGTCCTATGAATCCACATAGCAATGCTGTGTAAACTCTCTGCTTATCTGAAGTCAAAGTACTGGATAACTGGGTCAATAAACAGCTCTAGTAAGCCGACATTAAACAGAAACTGCTTTGATCAGTTTAAAAGAAGAAAACATTTTAGACAACAGCTTGACAAACAGAGAGATGCAGACAACAGGAGCATACTTGAAACGTTTGCTTTTCCCTTCAGAAAACCTGTACAGGTTTGCCCAGAACTCTCACACACAAGAGAATGCACTAAAGCCAAAATGAAGAACTCATAGCTCTCGGTTAACTTATACCATACATTCAGGTGGACAGCCGTGTTAGTCTGAGGCAGCAGAACAAAGTTTGAATCCAGTGGCACCTTTAGTCTTTAAGGTATGACTGGACCCAAACTTTGTTCTTCTAACATACAGATCAAGATGGGTAGCCATGTTCAGCTGTTTGTAGCATTAGAAAAGAGCAAGAATCCAGTAGCCCCTTAAAGACTAACAAAAGGGTATGAGCTTTTGTGAGTCACTGCTCACTTCTTCGAATTTTGTTAGTCTTTACGATGCTACTAGACTCTTGCTCTTTATAACATACAACTGGGGAACTTTAAGACAAGATGTTGGCTACTGAGCCAGAGGGCAGCTTTTGCAGGCACTTCAGCCATTTCCACTTTCAATCACTCGCTCTGTTAGGTAAGAAGCGCAGTACTTGGTTGGCTTTTATATTCGGCACTGAGCCAAGATTGCCGGAGCAGAAAAGTAAAGCGCTGGCCTGGTAAGTGACCCCCAACACACCCTTGAGGAGGAAGCCCCACCTCCCCCGAAAGATACACCACCGACGACCTGGTCCCCCTTCTCTCTCTCTCTCTCACCACACACCCCTAGTGCCCTCCACAGGGAAGCTCCTTTGCACCCCTCCCCTTCCAAAGACCTGCTTCCCGTCTGGGGCAATGGTGGCTTCCGACCTCTCCTCCCCCTCCTCTTCCAACTTTTTAACGCCCCCCCTTAACCCCTTCTGTTTTCGTTTACCACTCCTTTCAGGGTTCTCTCGCTTTCGGTCTGCCCCCCCCTCTACTTTTCTCGTTGCCTCCCTTCCCTTCTTCTCCCCCTTCATTTCCTACCTCCTTTTCTATCCCCCCCGCGCCTCTTTACATTTTTTCCTCTCCCCATGCCATTGTTTGCTAGGCCCGCCGGCCCCCGCCTCATTCCCAACTCACAGGATGCGACGCAGAGCAACACCCAGAGCCAGCACCGAGCCTCCGCCATCTCCTGCCCCGTCCGGTCTCCTTGGTACAACTGAGCCAGCCTGAGAGCGCAGGGCGCAGGTGAGAAGGCGACCGCTCCCGATTGGCTTCCCGAGCTGCCCGTCGCTGCCCTTTCCCCGCCCCTGCACAGGTGTAGCTACGCAAGACGTCGGCGGGAGGAAAACATTCGGCCACGCCCGCGGCACTCTTGGCGCCTCCTGGCTGGGAAAGCGGCGGCGGCGGCTGTTGTTGTTGGTGGAGCTTTCCAGGCATTGCTGTCAGGAGGGCAGAAGAAGCGGGTGGTGTCTGAGGAGTTGTGGTGGGTGTGGCTAGGCTATGCTGCTTCAGGTGGAGGGGACATTGCTCATATCATATTTTAGAATGGGACAAAATATTTCCCCGCAGCACCCAGAAAAGTAGGTGGTCAAGATGGTGAAGAAGAGGAGATTGGATTTATACCCTGCCCTCCATTGGGAGTCTCAGAGCAGTTTACAATTTCCTTTCTCTTCCTCTCCCCACAACAGACAACTCTGTGAGGTAGGTGGAGCTGAGAGAGCTCTCTCCAGAACTGCCCTTGAGAGAACAGCTGTGAGAGAACTTGTAAGTGACCCAAGGTCACACCAGCAGCTGCATGTGTGGGGGGGCGATCGAAACCCAGTTCTCCCAGATTAGAGTCCCTGCTCCTAACCACTACACCAAACCTAGTGCTAGTTTTCTATTTGGGGGAATATATTTTTGCATTCAGTTTTTTTGACCAGTAGTACAGTCCCAAACAGTGTTCTCTCTAAGCTGAGTTAGTATAAACTAGCTCACAGTTTTTTAGCCTCCAGCTCACAGATTATTGTCTTAGCTCAGGAAGGATGGCTTCAGAGCAAACTGATATATGCAGTAGCCAAATAACTCGCTCACAACTTTAATACCAGTAGCTCACAAAGTACAGTTTTTGTTCACAAGACTCCACAGCTTAGAGGGAGCATTGATCCCAAATAAAAGTTTATCCCCTAGGTGTTTAGCTAGGGTATATGAAATGTTTAGCACATATATGGTATTTGTACTGTATTTTTTCAGAGCACTGCAGATACATTATATTATAATAATTTTACAACAACCCTGTTGGGTAGAACATTATTCTCCCCATCCTGCATACTTGCAGAGGGAGGCTAGTGGGGCTGACAGAAAATGGCTGAGTTCCTGAGAGCTTTAAGTCACGGGCTTCCTAATTTGTATTTCACATTAACGATCCTAAGCAGAAACACACCTACCCAAGCTCATTCATCTCCATGGATTTAATAAGGGTGTAACTCCGTTTAGGATTGCACCACCAGTTTCTTTGGCATTGCAGTTACACCACGTTTCACCAACCTTCAGTCCATGGCTGTTTAACTTGCAGCCCCAATTTATTTATTTTTACTTGGTAGGCAGAATGGAATGCAACAACTCATAATTAGGGAGGGCGCTACAGAACTAAAGCATGTTAAGGTTCTGATTCTAGACTGAGTTGTGTGAAACCAGATTTTTGATGTCCCGGTTTGGAATTGTCTAAGCAGAAGCAGCTTCTGGTTGTTGTAAGTCAGCATGTTGAACAGAACTTCCGCACACTGTTGGGGAGAGGGGAAGAGAGCAGATAATCATGGTGTGTCATCTTTGAGTATCTGAGCAGGTGTAAATTTCCTTCCCACATTCTTCCCAAAAAGAAGCAAATTAAACTTAATGGTGGCCTGGAATCCAGCAACCTGCTCATTAAGCACATGACCCGTTCAGTTCCAGATGCAGGATGTGTGCGTTCACATTCATGTGCAAGAATTCACCAGGTGGGATTCAGTCTGGTTTGGGAAGCCTTCCGTCTGGCAGCAGGCCCATGTATGTAACCTAGAATCTTCTGATTAGAGAAGCTTATAGTAGAATATATTTTATAACTGTACCTTTTGTATATAAAGTTATATATATATTAAGGGAAAGCATCATTAGATGCCTCTGGAGATAGAATTAGGATGCAATGAGAATGGAATGCTATTTAGAAGTTGCAAGGCCGCTGAGAGTGAAGTTTAATGTGATTCACAGCCCTTATCAGCTAGCTCTCCACATGCGAGTCCAGGAAGGACCCAGTGTTCTCTAATGTTCTCAGTGTTCTGAAGACAAGGTAAACAAGTGTAATTACTGACACCACTGAGAGATGCACTGAGTCAAATGATGCTTGTATGATGTTAACTGCTTGGTACCAATTAGAGACTCTTTAATGTGTAAACAATATGTGATGTCATTTGTGGTATAAGACCTTCTGCCCTTCCTGGATATGGCAGAATACAGTTTTGGAATTGCTGAGTGCAAAGGCTCTCAGCCCCGTCTTCCCTCTTTCAATGCATTAAACAGATATTCATCTAACTCATTAGACTCTGACTGTGTGTTTCAAGTGATGCTCTGTATTCTTGGTGCTTGGGGGGGGGTCAACAGTGGGAGGCCCCACTGCTGGACCTCCTGATGGCACCTGGTATTTTTGGCCACTGTGTTGGACTGGATGGGCCATTGGCCTGATCCAGCATTGGCTTCTCTTATGTTCTTATGTTTCCAATTCGGCATGGGAGCAGCCACAGATTTGTGGATCACCCAGATGGCGAATTCAGGCCATTAAAATCTTGATTGCTATGAGGTCGGAGTTGTTCCTGAAACTATTCCTTTTGTACTGAAAAGGTGTGTTCATCTGTTCCCAGTACAGCATTATTTCAAGGATAGGAAGCTGTAATGTTAGAATGCTTTTCAAAATTATCACCACATGTCATGGGAGGCTCATTCAGACATGCTGGATTTACAGCACAACCCTAAGTACGCTTTCCTGGGAGTAGGCCCCTCTGAGTAGACCTGAGGAAGATCCTGAGTTTAAGGATTTGCTTAGGAGTGCTTACCGGAGGAGCAATCCTCAGTAGGTCTCCTCAGAAGCAAATCACACTGCATGCAAAAAGACTTACTCCCAGGTTAAGCATGTCTCAGATTGCAGTCATACTGTCCGAGTTTGGAATTTATCTAAGCAGCCCCCACAGATGGCTTTTGATTGTTGTGTAATCATAAACAGGTCAAAATTACTTCTGCTGGGATTAAGTGCAGAAGAGGGCAACCGGGAGGCTTAACTGGAGCCGATGCTCCTTCTAAGCGGTGGAGTCTTGTGAGCAAAAATTCTTTGTGAGCTACTGGCATTAAAGTTGTGGGCGAGTGATTTGGCTACCACATAAATTAGTTTGCTCTGGAGCCATCCTTCCTGAGCTGAGACATAAATGTGTGAGCCGAAGGCTAAAAAACTGTGAGCTAGCTCACACTAACTCATCTTAAAGGGAATGCTGATTGGAGCACCTTCCCAATTAGACAGTCAAAAGAGTTTGGGGGTGTTTCATCTTAGAAAAAAGATGCCTGGGAAGAGGGGATATTATAAAGCTTTATACAATTGTGCCCAGAGTGGGGAAAGTGGATAGAAAAAAACTTTTCCTCCATCGCTCATAATGCTAGAATTTAGGGTTGCCAAGTACCTACTGTAATTCGGCAGGGGACACACAGTCCCCAGCAGGAACATTCCTCCGGGCAACACCCACACCGCACGATGCCATTGCCAGGAAGTGACGCCGGGTGACGCTCTGGCAATGGGGCTGGAAACTCGATGGTACCATTGAGTTTCCAGCCCCATTGCCAGAGCATTGCTCGGCGTCACTTCCTGGTGACGGCATGCGTGCACCGCGTCTTTCCTTCCCCCAGGGATGGTCCTGCCAGGATGTATGCGTCCCCCACTTTAATTATGGTAAGTTCTTGGGAAGCATGCTAGAATTTGGGGCATGCCATGAAGTTCATGGACAATAAATTAGGAGGAACAAAAGGAAACACTTCTTGATTAATCTCTAAGGGATTAAATTGTGAAAGTAGTGATGGCCATGCGCATAGATGGTTTTTAAAATGGATTAGAGAGATTGGTAGCAGAGAAGTCCGTGGCTACTAGTCATGTGTGATGTAAGAAAGCCTTTGGCCTCTCTGCACTGTTTGTTGGCCCTCCAGAGCAACATATTGGCCACTGTGTGAGACAGGATGCTGGACTAGATGGACCAGTGGTCTGATCCAGCGAGGCACATCTTATTCTATTTTGTTTGGGAACCCTCCACTCTGGCAAAAAGCCAAGAAGAGGGTAAAATTTTGGTCCCAAACAAGAAAATAGACAGCTGTCATACCAAGGAAAGCCTCTATGCCCTATTTGTTGGACCACTGGAGGAACAGGTTGGCTACTGTGAGACAGGATGCTGGACTAGGTGGGCCACTGGTCCGATCCGTCAGGGCTCTTCTCGTGTTCATTGGTCCATCTCACCTGTTGGGTTTCTCTGCACAGACGTGATGTGACACTCCTCGTTTTCTGAGCTATTCAACGGTGCAGAAGCCTTGCTGTCCTTAAGAACACAAGAGCTTGGCTGCGTCACACCAAAAGTCTACTTATTCCAGCATTCTGTTTTCCTGCAGTAACCACACAGATACCTTTGAATTAGCCCGCAATCAGGGCATGCAACAATAGCCCTCCTCCACTTCCTGTGGGAAATGGTGACCAGAAGTTTGTATGCAGTGTTCCAAATGGCAGAAAGGCCGTAAGTCTATACAAGAGCGGGATAAGGCCCGTTGATGCATTTTCCTAGCAATTCCTAGCGTGAAATTAGAGCTCTCCCCACTGCTGCTGACTCACGCAGAGCTGACATTTTCACTGACTTAGTCACTGTAACCCTAAGATCTCTTTTCAGGTTAGTCACCAGCTGAGCCCTAAAACTTCACGTCATCTCCCCCACCTCTCTTCAGTATCTTGTGAAATGTATGCTGTGTGACTCAATAACTGAGAAGCCATCTATTCACAACTTGTATATTACCAAAGCAATAAACAATGGTTTTGTGTGTCAGATGGAGCCATGGGGGTGTGCTGACCTCTGGCGGTCAATGTTGGTTGGAACTTGCTTTGAAAACTTTTCCAAATCAGGTGAAAGAGCCATCATTCCTCACTCCCCTTTGGGATTCCTGAAGCTGTTTAGATAGGGAAAGAAATTGTATTTGCAATGCCACTAACATAATCCAAAATCATTTCCTGACTATATTTCCATTTGGCCAGGAGAAAGTTTCTGCACCAGAAACATTTTGGGGCTATTCATGGGATCATTTTCCTTACCCAAAACAGCATCTAAAATCCAAAGTCCTCACAGCGATTATGGTGCACTTTTCAATTTGGAATTGACGAAGAATGCAAGGCGTATGAAATCTTTTTTTTTTTTTGAATAAACTCTCCTAAAAAGGAGAGAATTTTATTACTTTTAAAAAAATAAAGGGGGAGGGTATATAGAAGGATTAAGAAAAAGAGTGGAGTGAATTTTTTCCTGTTAAAAAAATTAGTTTTAGTTAGTATAATTACAAATTTTGGCAACCACCACGGTTGGAAGATCTTCTTTTCATCTTACAAAAGTCCAAAATAACTCTGTTAGTAAAGTTAGTAAAGTCCATTGGGGTTAGTTATTAATCAGCTCCTTTCTGACGTTCCACGAACTACTTCTTTGGATATCTTCCTTTTACATCTCTCAAGTTGTACGATGGGCCCTCTTTAGGCTTCTTGTCTCCCACTCCAGCTCCTCCCTCCTCCGGATCGCTGTCTTCCTCGCTACTTGAGTCAGTCCAAATTGCGAGTGCTGCATCTTCCTCTGTACTGGCGTGTCTCTTCAGAAATTCTTGTGCTTTGAAGACGAAGTCAATCTTCTCTCTTTTGTCGTTATATTTAAAAGTTAGTCCTTCGGGAATGCACCATCTGTAAACTGTCTGATGTCTTTGTAAGAATGTGGTCAATCCTTTATATGCTTTTCTTTTCATACGGATTTCATAGGGAACATCTTTCAAAGTTCTAATAGTCTGTTCCCCAATTTTCAAGGGCACCGCTGAAACTGAACGCAGAATTTGATCTCTGGTACGCTGCTCTGTGAACTTGACAACCACTTCTGCTGGCAGATTATTTTTCTTTGTAAAGGTTGAATAGGCTCTATAAGCCATATCCATCTCTTCTTTCAATTCCAACGCTTCTCTGCCAGTTAGAGGTGCCAAGGCATTCGCCAATGTAGTTCTGAGATCCTCTTTTTCCTCTTCTTTAATGCCCTGAAAGCGGAGAATCCGATTTGATTTTTCCATCTGTAACATTAGAATTCTTTTTTCTTGCATATCCTGATGTTTTTCTAATTTATTGACCTTTTTCTTTATTTTCTTGGTGTCTTTCGTTGAGATCAAACATTTTTGCGCAATCTCCTCCATCTTCTTTGATGTTTCTGTTAATTGTTTTTGTTGACTGTTGAGAACACTTTCCATGTTACACAGAGTTTCACTGATTTTCTGCATTTGATCCAGCAGAGGGCGCAGTGACTCGCTTTTCTGTTGATTGACAGCTAACTCCGGTGAGGGGGTGCTCAGACCGGAAGTCCCTCCCCCCTTCTTTTCCGGCTTCTGCAGGACCTTTTTCAATGCGGACATCTTTTTAATTGTTTACTTTATCAAAGTTCATGCCGCGCCACTCAGGAGACTAACAAACTCTTAATCTTCAGTGTTTCCCCGAAGGTATCTTCACCAACTCTTTTTTCCCCTTTACCCCCCTCCGCTTTCTTTTATAAGTCCCGTTTCTCAAGGGGGGTGGGGATTCCTCCCTCCTCCCATCTGCTTATACGCTTACGGGGGGTTTCGGATTTTCGCTTCAAAATAGATCTCCAACTCACGGTTCGATGCCAAGTCTTTCCATTTAACTTAAACTCGATCGCTTTGTTCACTTCTGGAAGTCGGTGGCGTTGCTAAGTCCCATTACGGGCACGACGCAGCGGGGCCGATTGGGGCGGGGAGAAAGCCTCAATTTCCCGGCTATTTGCCGGCAAAGAGCTACTCCCCAAGCGCCCCTGGTTCGGAGCCTTTACCTAAGGCTCTCTAGGGTCTTTCGCATAAGCGAAGACCCCCCCAAACTGCGCGTGGGCTAACCATCTCCGGGAGCGTCCCGAGAGGTGGCTGCCATTCGCTCCGCCAAAACCGAAAGTCGCAAGGCGTATGAAATCTGACAAAAGTCCTCCAAGGTCTGACATTTGGCAACCGTTCCCCATAACCATCAATCTTGCATTTACAGCTAAATGTAGATCCAGGCGGTCAGCAGTGTTGGTCTGAAGCAGTAGAACAAATTTAGAGTCCACTGGCACCCTTAAGACCAACAAAGTTTTATTCAAGGTATGAGCTTTCATGTTCCTGCACACTTTTTCAAGTACATTTGAAGGAAGGTTAGGTTCAAACTTATAGATTAACATGTAACATGATGAAGATGTGCACGGTTATAAGGTCAACAGTTGTAATGCAATAAATGTCAAAATAGCAGATAAATGTGTAAAAGTATCTTTTAGAATTGTGGGAAGTAAACTAAAGGTAAATATATTCACAGTTGCAAACTTTCCCCCACTTCTGAAAAGTGTACACTGTTTTGTTTCTATTGTATGAAATTCTCCCCACCTTGGGGGGGAGGTCATCAGCTGCAGTTCCCATTCAGCCCCCTTTCTGCTTCAGAACCATCTTCATATCAGGCCTGGGGTCAGCTTCCCCAAGCAGTTGCTGAAGACCTACCACTCTTGATTAATCACTTTTGTTCAACCCACCTAGTCCAGGAAATGGCTTTCAGCTACCCTTTCCCCAGTTTCACCCCCTGGAGGGATTATCCTCCTCTAGGTCTGTCTCATCCTTGCAGCTACACCCCCACCTTATCCTCCTCCTTTTCCCTCTCATCATCCACGATGTGGCTTGGGCAGGCATCAGTTGGTCTTCCCAGTTAGTGTGGTGGTTAAGAGTGGTGGACTTTAATCTGAAAAACTGGGTTTGATTTCCCCCTCATCCACATGAAGCCAGCTGGGGGACCTTGGGTCAATTGTCGTTCTCTCAGAGTTCTCCGAGCTCCACCTGCCTCGCAGGGTGTCTGTTTTGGGGAGAGGAAGGGATGATGATTGTAAGCCGCTTTGAGACTCCTTTGAGTAGTGAAAAGCGGGGCATAAAAACCAACTCTTCTTCTTCTTTTCTCAGCAGTAGAGGCCGGGAATTGCCTCTGCCTCCTCTGGAAGGAGAAGAGGGCATTGCTGCCACCAGGCAACTTCAGCTACCCAGGATGGCAACAATAGCGTACCGGATTCGCTTCAAAGTGCTGGTGATCACCTTTAAAGCCCTGTATGGCCAGGGTCCGGCTTACCTGAGGGACCGCCTTTCCCTACATGTTCCCCCAAGGGCATTTCGGTCTGGCTGCCACAAGAGCCAGGGCTTTTTCGGTGGCGGCTCCTACCTGGTGGAAGGAGTTCCTGGAGGAGATCCGGGCCCTGTGGGACCTTGTCCAGTTCCGCAGGGCCTGCAAGACGGAGCTCTTCTGCCAGGCTTTTGAGTAGGAGCCACCACTGCCGCTATTCCACCTCGATAACCCTGTGCCATCACACCACCGTCATCTTGATTTTATATGTTGTTGATGATGCTGTATTGTATGATTTTATGATTTTATTTGTTGATACTGTTTTATGTTGTTTAAATTGGCATTTATGCCCTACTGTTAGCCGCCCTGAGCCTTCGGGGAGGTCGGGATACAAATCGAAACAAACAAACAAACAAACAAACAAATAATAACTACACAAGCAATGAGTGCCAAGGAACAGCAGCAGCCCCAGATGGCACGGTTTAGAACAGACGAGGTGTGTTGGCTCAGCTGTTTCTCTTTGATGCCACCAGCCTGCTCATCTTCCAGCAATTCTCCCAGGAAGAAAGAGGGATTTCCTCTGTGCTGATTCCCCCATTTTTCATAAGAGGGATGCCTGGGGAATCAGAATACGGCTTGTCTGGGCTCATTTGCCTATCCAGGAGGGGTCCTGGCTCAGTAGCAGTGCATCCACGATGCCTGTAGAAGGTCCCCAGGTTCAACCCTTGCTACCTACGAAAGGATTTGGGGAAATACCTTTTCTCTGTTGCCCTTCAGAGAAGATGACGCAGACTAGCTGGAATTATACTTGAACGTGGTAGAGGAAGTTTCCTGTTGAAAGACACTGGGTTCGAGACGCGTGTAGTGATCAGCTCATAGTTTATGAAGTGATTCAGCAGAACATAAGACAACTCTAGCCGGACCAAAGCACTACTTAAATCCGTGCCCAACACCACACCCCACACACACCCACTACCCGTGATAGGCTGTTTACAGTGCGACTCCTGGTCTATAGGTTCCTTCTGGGATCCTATCTACCTATTGTTCTAGGTTTCAAGCTTGGTCAGTCAGTGCCGGGCCCAGGACAGAACACCTGTGTTCATCAGAAACGTCTGTAGTTTAGGGCCAAACTAGATGGCACCAGCAGCTGTTTTGATGGAGTGGGGGACGAGATCAACACGGATTGCGGCATTTTTCAGTGGCTGAGTGAAGCTCTAAAACGGTGTTGGCACTCACAGGTTGGATGCTGTGGATGCTGTAATGCTTAGCTTGGCCCTCAGTGACAGAGTACAGCTTACTCTGCATACAGAAGGGCTCCAGTTCAATCCTTCTGGTCCGACTCCTCTCCAATTATAGGCTCCCAGAAACAAAAGCTGGGAACGACCTATCTATCTCAGACTTCAGGGTGTTGCCACCTTGTGTTCACTACTGATACTGGACTAGCTTGACTACTCTGACTCAGCTTTGTGTTAGCATAACTGAACGCGTGAAACCGCCTCCTACCTGAGTCAGACCATTCGTCCATGAAGGTCAGTATTGTCTACTCGAGACTGGCAGCGGCTTTCCAAGGTCTAGATCTAATGGGTGGAAATTACGAGGGAGTCGTTACCGGCTAGATATCAGGAGAAACTTCCTAATTGTAAGAGTGGTTGAGCAGTGGAACAGTCTGCCTTGGGAGGTGGTGGATGCTCCTTCCTGGACGTTTTCAAGTGGAGGCCGGACGGCCATCTTTTGGGTATGTTGTAGGTATGTAGGGCTATCTTTTGGCTATGCTCCTGCAGAGTGCAGGGGTTGGACTAGATGACCTGGAAGGTCCCTTCCAACTCTTAACATTCTATGATTCTAAGGTCTCAGGCAGAGGTCTTTCATAGCCTCTAAACGGGAGATGCTGGGGACTGAACTTGGAGTCTTCTACATGCTGAGCAGATGCTCTACCACTAAGCCATGGGCCCTCCCTTGATTTGTCCCCCCCGCCCATTAAAAGGTGGTTCAGGCAGAAATTGTTTGATCAGGCCAGTGGCCCATCCAGTCCAACGCTCTGTGTCACACAGTGGCCAAAACCCAGCTGTCATCAGGAGGTCCACCAGCTGAGCCAGATCTCCAAGCCCTCCTGCTGCCCCCCAAGCACCTAGAATATAGAGCATCAGTGCCCCAAACATAGTATTCCCTTGCTCGAAAGCCGGTCGAATTCAACTCTAGGGTGTGGTGCTCATCTCCGTTTCCAAGCTGAAAAGCCAGCACTGTCTGAAGACATCTCCGTGGTTCTGTGGCCAGTGAAACTAGATGCCAAGGTGCAGGCTTTCCTCCACCGAAGTGGTACTTATTTATCTACTTGCAATTTCCAGCTTTTGAACTGCTAGGTTGGCAGGCTCTGGGGCCAGAGATGGGAGCTCACTGTCACACAACACTAGGGTCTCGAACTGCTGAACTTCTGGCCTTCCAGTCTGCAGCATTTTAACCACTGAGCCCCCGTGGCTTAACTTAACCACCATCTATACCTTGTGGGTAATAGCTCCAGGCCCCTCTTGGAGCTGTCTATGCTTGTAGCCACCACCACTTCTTGTGGCAGTGAATTCCACATGTTAATTACTCTTTAGGTGAAGAAGTACTTCTCTTTTTATCTGTTCTAGACCTACTGCTGCCCCTGGGTAGGCCTGTAGCTCAGCAGTGGACCACATACTGTGAATGGAGAAGGTTCAGTCGTCCTGGCATTTCTGGTTTAAGAATCTCTCAGGTAGCAATTGGTGGGTGGGAAAGACCTCTGCCTGCCTGAGAGCCTGCACAGCCCCTGCCTAGCACATGATGCTGAGACAGATGGACGCATGGATGCTCCGAACCCACCCTGCCTTTTTTCACTTTTAAAATGTGCTTCTCACCAGTTTGTAAGCAACACCTTATAGTCTAATAGCAACCGACTGGGACCACTCCTCCAGGTTTGCAGAAAAATCTGGAAGGACGGGCTACAAAGTCTCCTCCTCCTCTTCTTCCCTGTGTCACCGGCCCTGCGTAGCTCCTTCTGTTCCTGGCCGCCATGGAAGCGGGCAGGCTGGCAAGTGGGGAGATGGCCCCACCTTAAGATATTATGGAGTGTGAAATTCTCCCAGTAGATTCAACGCTTTGATCTCTGCCCCCATTTGGATGGCCCTGCAGGATCCAGGTGATGGAAGGATGCTGCCAACAGCCCAGCCAGAGGAAAACAGCCGAGCTGCATGGAGCGTGTGCTGCCACGGCCAAAGGAATGAGGTCTGTCGGGGTTGCCAGGAGGTTCAGGGATAGGCGCAATAGCAGCCACATAAGGCTCCCAGGGGCCCATGGAAAGTAAGCGCCACAATTCCCAACTTCCTCACCATCACTAGGTGGCAGTGAACTGCAGGTGGGTGGGTGGGTGGGGGGGTGCCATGGTGGAAGGCAGATTCCCCCACCCCCATCTTTACCACTGATACCCGACTTCTGACTGTTTCCACCACCAGCCCAGTGTGGTTACCTGTGCACGTTCAGGGAGCGGTGCTGGGACTGGCAGTGCAGGCTGAGCTGCATCTGTACCCACGGCACAGGCTGGGCCTGGTGCGGTGGCAGAAGACGAGAGCTGCACTGGGACTGGCGGCCCAGGCCAGGAATGGTGCAGCTCCTGGCCAGTACAGCTCCGCAGCTCTGCTGCAGCAACTCTCACCCCCATTCTGCCCGACACCAGGTTTGTGACCTCAACAGGAGTGGTGACAATGGTGGGAGGTCATGTTGTGCAGCCATGGCTCAGTTGCATTCGGGTGGAATGGGGGGGGGGTGCCTTGCCACTGAGGTGAAGCAGTGGCTGGGTGGACTTGGGAACAATCCCCCCGACTCTTGTGGGTCCCCAGTTGTACAGTACATAAATTCCAAAAGAAGAACGTTAGCATGTTCAAAACAAAAATCAACATCAAGTGACAGCAGAAACACATTTATTTTGATTTTTCTAGCCCACCCTCCCCAAGGGTCACAAATCACAAAACAACAATATCGTCAAGTAGTTAAAAACCCAGATTTCTCATAAAACACAACCCAAACACAAAACACGGTAGATTCACCTCGACAGTGATTCTAAGTTTGAGCTGGACCCATCTGGCCAGCATGGTCAACGGGGGAGGCCGAGACAGATTTGGATGTCCGCTGCCTCATCCGCCTTGCAGGCCCTGCCGAATTGTAGCAAATCCCGCAGGGCCCTGATCTCAAGAGGGAGCTTGTTTAATTATAATAAAAGAGTAATGCAGACTGAATTTCATCATGGTCTTCAAAGCGTTTGAATCTACTGGAAGAATTTCACACTCCATAATATCTTAAGGTGGTCGCCCACCCTTCTTGCGGGGGGGGGGTTCCCTAGCAATGGAGCCACTAGTGAAAATGCCCCAAGTCTTGGCCTATGCAATCCCCAGCATAATTTCTTGGGGGAAGGAGGGGTGGGCAGGAAAAGTAGAACCAGTCCTGGTGACCTCTAGCTCCAAGGAGGCTCTTCAATTCAGTCAAGGGACCCAGCAAAATCTTGGACATCCCATTTTGGCAAGAGAGAATGGAAAGAGCAGGCGATGAATCTTCAGGACAAGGCAAGCCACCAGCTTTCCTGGGGACTGAAGTCTGCCACAATGGAGCCTAGTTCTCTTCACACCTCACTTTCCTTCTTTCTCTGACCACTCCTTGTAGCCTCCAGCATAGTTGCGAGCCCTGCGGAGGCAAAAAAGAAAAAGGTCCCATATGTGAGGCAGAGAAATTGGCAAAATGAAGAATCTGGACATCACAGGATTTCCCTCAAAGGCCAAAACAGCCCTGGGAAGGGAACTGCCACCTCAGACTTCTTTTTAATGACAGAAACCAATCATGGTTGCTTAGCAACTGCCACTGAGGCATGCATTATTTAAAGCTGCAGGCCCTGGCTCTATTATTTTGGGAGCTTTTCACCCCCTAATGTATTTTTTCCCCTTAGATTTCAGATTTTTCTGCAAGACTGGGGTTTTCCCTCAGGCTCATAGGAAGATCTGCTCTGTCTGTTCATGGCTTCAGTCTCTGGATATAAGTATCCCCAGATGTGGCCGTGCTGAGAATTAGATATATTGATGTTTGACTCAAACAGTAAGTATCACTTAAACTGAAGCTTGTGGAGGAAAAATATCAGTTTAAAAGTTCATTTATGAATAACAGACCACAAGGACCCTGCAAGATCAGACCAAAGACCCATAGGCCAGCATCCTGTTTCTCACAGTGGCCAAGGTCATGAAGGTTCCCCCACACAGAGACATCAGGGCTAGCAGCCACAGATTACTTCATGAGTTCGTCCAGCACCTTAATAAAGGAATTTAAACCAGCTGCCATTACTGTATTTTGTGAAAGTGAATTCCATAAGTATTAATTTTATTTCACCATTAAAAATTTAGCAAAGGTTTGAGATCTCTGCAATAACTTTGATTAGTGAGCCTGAAGATTGGTCTGTTATCTTGTGGATTGATTCACTACATTTTAAAGATGTTATAGCCCTCCCTAAACCCCTCCTCCCTATAAATCTGTTCTTTAACCCCCTGATCTCTAATCAACCATATCTCAGTCAAGGGTTGATGCCATTCTTATCTTCCAGGGAACAGTGTAAAAGGCTTGTTTTCCTTATGGTCCTCTTAGGAATGTAGAATATACTCTAAGGAGGGTAGAGTAAATCATGCTTAAGTAAGAAATGGTTGAACCCTTTCCAAGACCCTGACCTTTTGCCTGTTTTATCCTATAAAGGAAGAACATTGAACCTTGGTATCAGAATAATCATTCTTTAAAAACTGCCTGCTATGTTAGCAAAAAAGCCTTAAGTGGATCTTTTCACTCCCAGATAGAACTTAGAAAAGGGGAGTGGGGTATACTATGGATTACAATTGTCCACTGAGACTGTGGCTAATGATAGGAACTGTCTGGCAAGGTCTCGAGGCAGCAAGAGGAAGGCTGTGGGCTTAACAAACGTGGGAAACTATAAGTGTTTATACACAAATGCTAGAAGTCTCCGAGGTAAAATCGGGGAGTTGGAATGCTTGGTGTTGGGGGGAAATAGACATTGTGGGTATTTCAGAAACTTGGTGGGATGAGGAAAATCAGTGGGATACGGTGATTCCTGGTTATAAATTATATCGGAAGGATAGGGGGAAGGGTTGGAGGTGAGGTGGCTCTGTATGTCAGAGAGGGTATACCGTCCAGTAAGATTGAGAGGGTAAGAGAACTGGATTCACTTCTGGAAATGCTATGGGTTGAAATAGTGGGTCCAAAGGAAGCTTAACAGTGGGAGTTTGTTATCGCCCTCCAGATCAAAAGATAGAGGAGGATTATAAAATGATGAATGAATTAAAGATAGCGGCTAGACGAAATAACTGTGTCGTAGTAGGCGACTTTAACTACCCACACATTGATTGGGTCAATATGAGTTCTAGTCGGGAAAAAGAGATTGAGTTTTTAGACACTCTCAATGACTGTGCTATGGAACAGATGGTCACAGATCCTACTAGGGGAGAGGCGATCCTGGATTTGGTCCTAAGTAACACCCAAGACCTGGTGAGAGATGTAAAAGTGATTGCACCACTTGGGAACAGTGACCATAATGTCACTGAGTTTAACATTTGTACAGATAGGGAGTTGCCCAAAAAGACTGATGCAACCACTTTTAACTTTAAAAGGGGTAACTTCTCTGGTATGAGGGGACATGTGAGGAAGAAATTGAAAGGAAGAGTGGAGAAGGTCAAAACCATTGGGGAAGCTTGGAGACTATTCAAAAATACAGTCCTAGAAGCTCAGAAAAAATATATACCGCAGGTTAGGAAAGCCACAAATAGGTATAGAAAAAAGCCTGCATGGTTAACAAATAAAGTAATGGAAGCTGTAAAAGGTAAGAAGGATTCCTTTAAGCGGTGGAAAACTAGTCTTAGTGAGGTTGATAAAAGGGAACACAGACTATGGCAAATAAAATGCAAGTGTGTGATCAGGCAAGCAAAAAGGGAATATGAGGAGCATATCATAAAAAACATAAAGGCCAACAATAAAACTTTCTTCAAATACATTAGAAGTAGGAAGCCAGCCAGGGAGGCAGTGGGGCCCTTGGATGACCAAGGCGTAAAAGGAGTAGTGAAGGATGATAGGGAAATGGCTGAGAAGCTGAATGCATTTTTTGCCTCTGTCTTCACTGTGGAAGAGGAGAAGTGCTTGCCCACTCCAGAAGCACCGATTTCGGTAGGGGGTTTGAAAGACCTGAATCAGATTGCGGTGACAAGAGAGGAAGTCCTCCGACTGATGGACAATTTAAAAACTAATAAATCACCAGGCCCGGATGGCATTCATCCGAGAGTTCTGAAAGAACTCAAATGTGAACTTGTGGATCTCCTGACAAAAATATGTAATCTTTCTTTAAAATCTGCCTCCATTCCTGAGGATTGGAAGGTAGCTAATGTCACTCCCATCTTTAAAAAGGGCTCCAGGGGAGATCCGGGAAATTACAGGCCAGTCAGTCTGACATCGATACCGGGTAAGTTGGTGGAAACTGTTATTAAGGAAAGAATTAGTAGGCACATTGATGAACAAAAACTATTGAGGCAGACTCAGCATGGGTTCTGTAAGGGAAGATCTTGTCTCACTAACCTGTTAGTGTTTTTTGAGGAGTGAACAAACATGTGGACAAGGGGGATCCAATAGATATTATTTACCTTGACTTCCAGAAAGCTTTTGATACAGTTCCTCATCAAAGGCTCCTAAGTAAGCTCAATAGTCATGGGATAAAAGGACAAGTCCTCTTGTGGATCAAAAACTGGCTTATAAATAGGAAACAGAGAGTGAGTATAAATGGGAAACTTTCTCAGTGGAGGGTGGTAAGCAGTGGGGTACCACAGGGATCAGTACTCGGTCCGATGCTTTTTAACTTGTTTATTAATGATTTGGAATTGGGAGTAAGCAGTGAAGTGGCTAAATTTGCAGATGACACGAAGTTGTTCCAGGTGGTGAAAACCAGGGAGGATTGTGAGGCACTCCAAAGGGATCTGTCGAGGATGGGTGAGTGGGCGTCAACGTGGCAAATGGGGTTCAATGTGGCCAAGTGCAAAGTGATGCACATTGGAGCCAAAAATCCTAAATATAAATACACGTTGATGGGGTCTGAACTGGCAGAGACGGACCAAGAGAGAGATCTTGGAGTCATGGTGGATAACTCAATGAAAATGTCTAGACAGTGTGTAGCTGCAATAAAGAAGGCCAACGCTATGCTGGGGGTTATTAGGAAGGGAATTGAAAACAAATCAGCCAGTATCATCATGCCCCTGTATAAATCATTGGTGCGATCTCATTTGGAATACTGTGTACAGTTCTGGTCACCACATCTCAAAAAAGATATTATAGCATTAGAAAAAGTGCAGAGAAGGGCAACTAGAATGATAAAAGGGTTGGAACACCTTCCCTATGAAGAAAGGTTAAAATGCTTGGGGTTTTTAGCTTGGAGAAACGACGGCTGAGGGGTGACATGATTGAGGTTTATAAGATTATGAATGGGATTGAGAAGGTTGAGAAAGAAGTACTTTTCTCCCTTTCTCACAATACAAGAACTCGTGGGCACTCCATGAAATTGCTGAGCAGTCGAGTTAGAACAGATAAAAGGAAATACTTCTTCACCCAAAGAGTGATTAACATATGGAATTCACTGCCACAGGAGGTGGTGGCAGCTACAAGAATGGACAGTTTCAAGAGGGAATTAGATAAACATATGGAGCAGAAGTCCATCAGTGGCTATTAGCCACAGGGTATGGATGGGAATTCTCAGTCTGGGGCAGGTGATGCACTCTATTCTTGGTGCTGGAGGGGGCAGCAGTGGGAGGGCTTCTAGTGTCCTGGCCCCACTGCTGGACCTCCTGATGGCACCTGGTATATTTTGGCCGCTGTGTGACAGAGTGTTGGACTAGATGGGCCATTGGCCTGATTCAACATTGGCTTCTCTTATGTTCTTACTAGAGTTTTGAAAATTCTCCTAGCAGAATTTGAGGTTCTACTGAGATCTGGAGAGATTTTTGGCAGCAGACAAAAACAGAACTGGAGCTGAGGGCTGAGACTCAACAGCCGGCTGAGGTTTTTCTCTCTCCTCCCCTGCTTCAGGCTCCGGGAAGTTTTTGCTGCGTTCTAAATTTAGTAGCGCGTCTGCAAGGCTGACAGAGCAGGCAGTCTATGGGAAAGTGTTTGCACGCTGGGTTTTTGCACGAAAGATTGTGTAACTGAATGTTTGTGTCAGAGTTTTGTTGTCACCCCTGGGAGTAAGGCGGATCAAACAGCAAACTCCACAGGGATACCAGCCAGTTGCCAGGAAAACAGCTGCCTGCCTTATAAAGGATCTTTTCCCTAGAGGTTAGAGAGCCATATCCTGCCCAACAACTTTTCCTTTCTCTTTGGATGGAAGAGTCAGCACAACACCAGCCTTTTACACGGGTGCATACAAAAGAAAAAAACATCAAAACAAGCCCTATTCCACTGCTAGAATATAAGAATGTAAGAAGAAGAAGGTCCAGAAGGTCAGACCAGAACGAACGAGTTGAAATGAAATCAGAAGAGTTTTTGGCTAAACATTAGGAAGAACTTCCTGGCAGTTAGAGTAGTTCATCGGTGGAACAGGCTTCCTCGGGAAGTGGTGACGGGCTCTCCTTCTTTGGAGGTTTTCAAACAGAGGCTGGATGGCCATCTGACAGCAATGCTGATTCTGTGAACTTAGGCAGATCATGAGAGGGAGGGCAGGAAGGGTTGCCTCAGTGCTTAGTTCTCGTGGCCCTTTCTTACTCGCCTACGGAAATGCTGATTACCACTTTGGGGTCAGGAAGCAATCCTGGAGGTTTTTTTGTCATCTTCTGGGCATGGAACAGCGGTCACTGTGGATGTGGAGGGGGAGGTATTTGTGAATTTCCTGCATTGTGCAAGCAGTTGGACTAGATGACCCTGGAGGTCCAACTCTATGATTCTAAGAGCCCTGCTAGATCAGACAAATGGTCCACTCAGTCCAGCATCCTGTCTCAGCTATCACAGTCTCAGTAGGTCCCCCCCCATGCTAAGACAGAAGATTCAATTTGCATTGCTGGGCACAAAAATACAGCTCTCCCGGCTCCAGCAGAGAGGGATGTTCCTGTTGGCAGGTCTGCTGAACTCCTTGTGGAAACACAAGAGGAGAAAGGAGGGAAAGGGGGAAAGACGCAGAAGGACAATATCATTGAGACTCTGCAAGGAGCCCTCCTTTTATGCCTAAAACATTTGGAAGTTTTAAAGTATAAACCCAAATATAGTAAGGCAATACTGACAGGAGCACATGAGCCACCCAAAGTGTATGCAGTAAATAAAACAAATTTTGCCATGTCTAAGACCTCTGGTTTAAGGTTGTTCCCTGTTCGCACCAATCAGAACACGACAGACCCTACAGCAAATCCTGTGTATGTTTCCATTCTTTGGACCAATTTAGATATATACAATCTGCCAATCTATGCCTAATCCTATAGAAAACAGTGATACATTTGTTAGAAGAGTAAAGGACCTCTTTGT